>JASDDO010000016.1:333342877-334615231 GCA_030015575.1 Agapanthus africanus
AAAAGTAAATATATGGAATGGAAAGCAATGCCTAAACAGTGGCATAACAGAAATGGAAAATACAGAATGTAAATGTGTAAAAGGAATCTAAAGCTCTAGGTCGAAAGCTAGCTAGTCCAAATCCTCGCTGGTGGGCTCGATCTCTAGTGAGTCCGAATCACCTGACGACATTCCAAAAAAGAAGAAAGAGAATGTCGTCAGCGAACAAATCGCTCGGTAAGTCTCAAAGAGGAGGGAGAAGTATAATAGATAAAGAGAGTGTATAACTATTATAATATTGTTTCTTATGTTAACGTAGTTGTTTGTAGCTTGGTACAGAAGAATGCCAGTGTATACGAGAGAAGTCCCACTATTCCGGAGACTAAGGTATCAGGAGTACAAGGCTCCGTCGATAATACCATGGAACAACGGCATGGATGTAATTATGTCACGACCCGAAGGTACGGAACGTAACTGGCACTTAAATTACGAAATGTCTAGAGGCATAACGTAATCTAAGTAAGCCAAAACCCAGAAATCTAAACCATTTTTAAATGAAAAGAGTGAAGGAAAACTTGTTTTAAAGCAATATCATATTTTCCCGGAAATTTCGGCAGAGTCTCCTTTGTAAATACAGGCCCCCAAACGGGTACAACACATGAAATACATAAATAATGAATAAAGGCATCCCCAAGCGGGAGCTAGCTCTTCGCCAAAAGGGCGGAAACAACCACGCAAGCAATATAATATACAACGCCGAAGGGCGAGGATCAAAACTCAGAAAGAAAACCAACATCCTCAAGAAAACCAAAGAAGAACCCCAATAATACAAGCGCGCGACTCTAAGGTCGAAATAATACACAACTGGTTTTCTAAGTCTATCAAATACACAAGTCTGGTTGATGGAGTTTACTAGATACAACTGAAATAAATAAGTGTACAACGGTGGTCACGATGCAAGTGAATCCACCTACCAAAGCAATCACCCGAAAGGAAGCAGTGTGCCCGCAAGCCGTAATGAAACCTGTACGGCCAAACCTGCAAGAAACTATGGCACAACGGGGGTGAGTTGCTAACTCGTGGGTAGAAAACATCACCGAGAAGAAATCGCATGTATGACTCTCTCCTCGGTCATACAATAAAATATACAATACTACGACAAGGGTGACAGTAAATCATAAGTGTGATATCAAAGTACTCGTGTCCGTGTCATGAATAATAATATATCGATGCATGACATGCATTAATGCATCATCCAACGTGTGTCCAGCAACGACACACAAATCATGATAAAACCCGAGTGCCCAGCATCGGCACTCAAAACAACTCGAAATCCGTGTCCGACAGCGACACATAATACTCAAATCTCGGGCTTCGTCAGTCCGGATCGGCCCATAAATCCATCTCTCTCATAACTCTGAACGGTATCCTCCGGATATCCGTCGAGTTTCCATACAATCACCGGTAAGTAATGCTCCCCTGCCAGGCTCATCGTCCATATTGAAATCACTCTCGCCCCGGGGTACCTCACCGGGTCCACCATGTACCCACAGACAGTTCATCCTCCTCCTCGAATCGGGCTCGAAAACCAACTCAGAACCGAGAAAACATCATGGTGGACGCTACTCATCATATCAAGGAAAACCGCATCTTTCTCTTTTAAAATCATCATAAGTTTATAAACATTCACATGAGGTTTACCAAAACCAAAAATCTCATGAAAGATCTGAAATCTCAAAATCACTAGTCAATGAACAGTGAATATCGGCATAAAGCCCCATAATATCGCATGTCAAATGAATACATATACATGCATGGAATCTAAGCAAAGAATGCAATATTTAAGCTAGCATAGTAATTATATATCGGAACTATCTACTAGCAGTTATATCCATGAAGTAATCTTCTTTAAAGTGTACATGACATGGAAATTACCGATGATGATGTGTGTGAGCCGACAAGCAACTGTACGTAGAGCATACGCATCATCGGTAATGGTGTTGGTGTCCTGACAATAGGGTTCATAATGACTAAAGAAAACGCAGGTATAAGCATGCAATGCGATGAAGACAACATGAATTAAACGGAGAATGAATAGTAATCGCAACAATGAAGAATATACATATCCAATATACGAGTCATACATTTTTTGGTGTTTGAAATAGCACGAATCGTGGTTTTAGGAAAATAGGGGCTACGGGGTCTTTTAGAAAAATACATCTTTTGAAAAATCCGTAGTATCCCTCGGCTTGTCTTTAAAAATACTCACGATTCGTTAGTTTTGAAAATAAGTATGACTCGAGCCCAGTCGAAAGGATAAGGAAAACCACCTAAAGTTCGAGTCGATATATCTAGTAGTCGGCGATCCCTCCTCAATAACGTCACGTACGGTAAAATATATAATATGATATCCTCGAGTCAAGAGTGCGGATCAATCATCATATTTATACCTCGTACGGTAAAATCCATCGTACGGCATCCCAAAATCGGGTGGGTCAAATATCACATTTATCTCATTATTTATCTGGTATCATTATCATCATATCATGAACTAGGGGTACTGATCTAAAGTCTAGTACATTCCGATACCATCAACATATATCCGCATGTGTATGAAAACACATCGCCCATCAATCCACCATAATATCATGTCGTATCATATCATGACCCAATCACATATCATAATTCACGGCATCATGCCCGATTATATCGGCTCATCTCCAAGTATCATATACTGGGCTCATCATCCGTGTATACATATGTGTGTGTGTGTACCAACACATACACACACATATATATACATATAAATATATACACCCAAACATATCACGTGCGTGCATGTGTGTGTATGCCTTTACTCTAGGGTTTCGCAACTAAGAACTAGCTAAAAGCACTATCTTCCAATTACACTAAACTAACTCATGGTCTCCTAGAGCCACTCTTGCTAATTATCCACGTATCACAATACGTATAATTATATAAATATATCGTATTCATATACTACACTACGAAACTGCGGGGGTACTATAAGCCATCCACCCGACTTCCCCCGTAGATATACATCTACTCGCCTGGATGGCTCGGCTATCTGATCCGATTACAGCTCTGTCATTTCCGCGCCAAGTCCGACGCCTCTGCACCCGATCCTAGCAACGTACACAAGAAAATAAGAGAATAAATATAAATAGTCGCGAACACAAACAATACAAGTCAACCACGTGCATTAACTCGACGCGCACACACTTGGTGCACGAAACGCGTCGCGACAACGCCACAAACTACAACTAGGGTCACTATACGTGAAAACCACCAAACCAAAAACCCAATCGCAACAATCGCGCTTCCACGACGCATCAAATATTATATGAAATAGGTTATAATTCACCAAAACCTCAAACTTAAATAAAATCGATTTAACCCAAAAACCTAGTAAGCATCTTTTAACCGTTTTAGTACAAACTTGATGTTTTAACAATTTTAGTGGCCACAATGCTCACTAAATATCTTAATTAAGCCACCCAAACCCTAACTAAATTTTAGTTTCATCTAATTACAGATTAATTAAAAACATAGTTTGCAAAGTTATATAATTAGGACAAATTGAATGTAATAATTAACAAATTAGCAACTAGACTAGGTTTTGCATATCTTAAGATACTAAAATACATCACTCAACCACAAAAAAATGATCACAACCCTAACTTGATGTCACGCCCCGCTTCCCGGAATACGGTGAAGAGGACGCGACGAGGCCGCTACGTATTTACTATGAAGTAAATACGCTAAGTATATCTAAGCAATATAAAAAAATAAAGAGAAAGAGAAAGAGATGGAGGGAGGGAAAGAGAGAAGGGACTTACATACACAAGTCGGGCTTGTCTATCCGCCGATAGCCTCGCGTTACTAGTGAGACCTCCTTGAAAATTTCTTCATGTTCTTCTTCGGGGAATTTAGATGAAGAAAGATATGTGAAATGATAGAAATGCGTGATGATGAAAAGAAAGAGTATTTATGGCCACCATAATTCTAATAAATCATGGCTCATAACCATTCTAATTATTTTGGGAGTTAAAAAGAAGATGAAATGAAAGGTCTCATTTGTATGTTATGAGAAGAATAAAAAATTGATAAAAAAAATAATTGCATGAATGGGGATTTGAACATGTGATCTATGGAATAACAATAAAAGGACTTAACCAATGGGCTGCAAGGTTGTTCATGAACATATTTAATTAGAATTAAATATATGTTGTTGCTTGAAAAGAAAGTGGGCTTTTGGGCTCATATTTTTATAAAAGAAAATGAAAATGATATTGGATTTGGGTTATGGGCTGGGTCATGTCTTGCATTTAATTTTGAATAGGTTAAGATTTAGTTTAAAGAAATGGGTTTGGGAAAAAATAGATGGAATAATAAAATAATATATTTAATAGAAAACAAAAAATACTAAGAATAAATAAATACAATATTTTACTAAAGAAAGACAACTCGAAGGTATAGCAATTTTAAAGTCGTTACATTCCACCCTCCTTATAAAAATTTCGTCCTCAAAATTTGTAAAAGGAAAGTATAACAGATTTAAGGAAAGTTTGGTGACTGAAGTACAGATAGTGTATGAAAAATATGTGAAGGAACTAAAGAATACGAAGGTTTTGGTAAGATTGTAAAAGAGGTAAGGGAATTTTGGGTTAGGACAGATTCAAAGTATATGAAGTGATAAGATTCAAGGAATATGAATTATAAGGAATGTTTTCAGTTGCTGGTTCTTGTGTTATATGCTTAAGTTGTTCACGCAGAACAGAACTGCATGGTAGGGTTCCATACAGCTCTGACCTGCATGGGCCGCCAACAAAAGCTGTGACGCCCTGCTTTTCGGAATACGGTGAAGAGGACGCGACGAGGCCGCTACGTATTTACTGTGATGTAAATACGCTAAGCGTATCTACTGTGAAGTAAATACGCTAAGCGTATCTAAGCAATATAAAAAAAAATAAAGAGAAAGAGAAAGAGATGGAGGGAGGGAAAGAGAGAAGGGACTTACATACACAAGCCGGTATTATCACCTGGCTTGTCTATCCGCCGATAGCCTCGCGTTACTAGAGAGACCTTCTTGAGAATTTCTTCATGTTCTTCTTCGAAAAATTTAGATGAAGAAGGATATGTGAAATGATAGAAATGTGTGATGATGAAAAGAAAGAGTAGTGAGATATAAAAAAGTTTATGGCCACCATAATTATAATAAATCATGGCTCATAACTATTCTAATTATTTTGGGAGTTAAAAAGAAGATGAAATGAAAGTTCTCATTTGTATGTTATGAGAAGAATAAAAAATTGATAAAAAAAACTAATTGCAAGAATGGGGATTTGAATATGCAATCTATAGAATAACAATGGAAGGACTTAACCAATGAGCTACAAGGTTGTTCATGCACATATTTAATTAGAATTAAATATATGTTGTTGCTTGAAAAGAAAGTGGGCTTTTGGGCTCATATTTTTATAAAAGAAAATGAAAATGATATTGGATTTAGGTTATGGGCTGGGTCATGTCTTGCATTTAATTTTGAATAGGTTAAGATTTAGTTTAAAGAAATGGGTTTGAGAAAAAATAGATGGAATAATAAAATAATATATTTAATAGAAAACAAAAAATACTAAGAATAAATAAATACAATATTTTACTAAAGAAATAAAACTCGAAGGTATAGTAATATTAGGGTCGTTACACTTGATCCAAATCCTTTTCTTGAAAATTTAAATCTTTACATAAAAACCACAATTAAAAACTTAATTAGACTATATTGAAGTAATTAATCGACAATTAACCAGTGGGTTAGGATTTATACCTCACAATTTTTTGTAGATCTCACATGAAATCTAGCCTCCCAAAAAACCATCTTGCTCCTAGATCCAACTTAATTTAGGCTATGGAAAAATGGGTAAAGGCTTAATTAGGAGTTAATGGAAATTTGTGTGGATTTTATTGGATTTTTGAGTGAATTTTAGCATGAAATGAGATGGAGAAATGAAGGGGGGCTGCTGCCATCATGGCCGAGAGCAATAATGGGGGAGGGGTGAAGGTGAATGGTAAAAGTCAATGCACACACCATACCTCATACAATACACCATGCTTCATTGTTAATTAATTATCTTCTATCATTTTATCTTTTTCCTTTGTTTTCTCTTCTAATTTGGAGTAGGAATGAGTGGGGAATTGGGGTGGCTGTGCTCGGCCAGAATTGGGTGAGGGAGTGAGGGAGTGAGATGTGTGGGAAAGTCCAAGTCAACAAAAGTCCATTATCACAACATAATTTAACTCATTCTAATTAATTTATTTCCTTTAAATTTTCCTTTTCCATTTAACATTTTTCTTTAAATTTCTAGGACCATCTTGACAATTTCTTTCATTTCAAAAACAACATGTTACATTTTGGTTTAATGTGTCATGATGCACAAAACATGTATTACCCCATTCTAATTTGTAAATATCACTAATTAAATGTATTAGTGAAAACTTATAATAATATTAAAAATAATTAATTAAGGAAAATATTTAAGTAAACTAGAAATTTACAAGTGACCAATTAAATACCAAATACTAGCAATTACATAGTTAGAATAGGTATATTTAAGTCTATGTCAAAAAATAATTATATTTTGGTTTTTACGGAAAACACCAGTTATTTTACCGATTATCGGAAATTTCACCTAAACGATTTTTTTTTCAGAACGTAACAATCTTCCCCCTTAAAGAAATTCGGTCCCCGAATTTAAATTTAATCCCCCCAAATACTAAAATATTTCAGCAAAGCACTCAAATCGGCAGGGCTCCGAAATCTTAAATACTTAAAACACATCTTAGCACAAATCATGCGCATGAAAACCAGTATATAACTCAAAATCAAAACTCCGTCAAGCATCACGCAATCATCGGAGCCATGGTGAAAATACCAATGTCAAAGTCCAATACGAAAACCAACATGATATACTCAAAACTATAACTTGTACATAGTGCGCATCGTTTTAAACTCGTCGAAACATCTGAAAGAATGCATTCCAAACATTTTTCAAGTCGTTGTGCGATGCGCGTATCACAGCACAAGTAGCGGACGTTTATTGTTGAAAAATAAATATATATATATATACATATATATATCCTTTGTTTATCACACACGTCCCGCCGTTTTAAAATAATTTAGAAGGGTTTCCTTTGTAAAATGTTTCGTGTCATCTCAGACACACAGGAAAAATATAGAGACTATAGCTCTTTTTTGGGAATCCCTTCGGTAACTATCGATGCATGCAAAAACATCCAGGTACTGTTCTCAGATCAGCCCTGATCGGTTACTAAACTAAATAGTAAATATCATAAAAATGTGCTACTCAAGGAAATCATACTCAATAGTATATGCAATAATGCCACGTGCGTCTGGTGCTCACAGAAATCGAAATCAGTGAATGTGCCATACGTGTGCAAAGGAACAAAAATTTAAGTGCAACGGGTGTGCACGAAAACACCTATCAAAGGCAACGGGTGTGCCTGACAACAACATCAGGTGCATATGATATGCACGAAAAATCCTAATTTAGTGCATCTGGTATGCACCAAAATCGCATGAAGCGCGCCAAGTATGCGCAAGAATCTAAATCAAGTGCACAAGGTGCACAAAAACAAATATCGAATATCATAATCGAAATCGATGGTATACCACATACCTCAATTCAAATCAGGTATATCGTGGTATATAATCTCACAACCACGTGCATCAGCGTGCACAAAAATCGAATCAAAGTACTAAAAGTGCATGAAAAACTATACCGAAGGCATAAGTCAAATCACATGCATGCCATAGGCATGAAATCAAAATCAAACATCTTGAACGACATCAAATCAAAATCGAGTGCAGCTGTGGTGCACAAAATCTCAATCATACAAATAAATAGCCCAAAATACCGAAATCCAAAATTACGTACACGTGATATTCGAATCACCAAATCGCAAATCATAAACACTGTCGTCGATATGTCCTTCCTTCAAAGTCGAGAAGGTGTCGGTGCCTCCAAGCTAGCAGAGCAAGATATCTACTTGCCTCCTGTTCATGGTCTGGCGCCTTGTGCCCTTAGGCTCTCGTCTCTCACTACGGATTTCCAGTTACATAACTCCTCGGCTCAACGGCCTAATATGGAATGATGACAGCAACAGTGCCGTTCTGGCACATCCTCTAAACGATCTCCGGCCAACTATCGTAGTCACTCATAACATGTCTCATCGATGATGCCGAACTCTGGCCTACTGGGGGTGTGTGACACGACCGATCCTGGGTCCAAGTCTTCTCGTGTAGTATTCCAGAAGATTCTGTTAGGGTCTCTCCCAATTCTCGTTTCTGCCGAACTGCCCGGAAGTTATCACTCTTTACTAAATCCATTTCTTGTTCCAAAACAGCTGTATACTCATCATGACTCCTTCTGATAGATATATCTATATTCAATGCCTATGCATGCGTATCACATCTCTGATGTCAACGGAGTGGAACGTCATCTCATCAAAATCCCATGGCAACCGATCAACTGAGACTAAATTGCTATATTTATAAAATTCAAATTAGCTTTCTTGTGGATTCCAAGTATTGTATCCCATCACATGATATCCGGACGACGTTAAACTTTTCGATCGATTCATCAAAGTCCCATAATTCCCCGAGAGCTCAACACTTGAGCACGGTTTAATAATATCGAGTACATGCCACAGTACCTTTGGACCAGCCATAAAAGGGCAGACCCAAGCCTCATTGATGGCACCGCGGAACTGCCGCAAACCCTAAGGTTCAAAAACGGTTCCATGGTCATGATGTCAAGTTAGGGTTTCATTCTTCTAAAGGGTTCACAGTATTACTTGCATGTTTTTCCGAATACCTTAAACTTGGAAAAGTGGGTTTCTGACATTCGTTCGCACTTTTTAACTTCTCCTAGACAACATGTGAATACCCTTCGTCCTCACGCTAAACAATACCTCAATCTTTAAGGATAAACGATACATTAACGGTCATCACATTCTAGCCGGCCTCTAGCAGTGGCCCAATCCTTTGGTGCTGATCTGAACGTTCGAGAAATCTTAGTAAAAACGAACCATCAAAACGCTCATGTCATGAGGGACACAATAAAACGACACATCAATACAATCGTTTGTCACCGGAATTACGCCCTGGTCAGTCCTCGTCCAAAAAGAGCTCAAGCTGACCGCAACTCTAGCCGCAGCTCTCTCTGCTCGTACAACCGTGGTAACAGAAACCACAACCCGATATCGATGAAGATAGATCAAAGGAACGAATAGAATATGGTGCAAAGAAATGTACATCATAAGGCTTCATAAGCGGAGTAGCGTATCGTAAGTATGCTGCGGAACATACACACCGTACGTCACTCTACTTAAGTCACTTACTCCATCAACCAAGGTCAACCTACGCGATGAAAGTTCGGGTCTAATACCCCCTCGACCAAGTCTAAGTTCCTTAAGGTCAAGCTTAGGTTTCGAATATAAATATACGCCCTAGACTCTGCATAGTCAAACCTAGACTCGAACCAAGGTTAAACCTAGCGCATTGATACCAACTTTGTCACGACCCGAAGGTACGGAACGCGACTGGAACTTAAATTACGAAATTTCTATAGGCGTAACGTAATCTAAGTAAGCCAAAACCCAAAAATCTAAACCATTTTTAAATGAAAAGAGTGAAGGAAAACTTGTTTTAAAGGAAAACTTGTTTTAAAGCAACATCATATTTTCCCGAAAATTTTGGCAGAGTCTCCTTTGTAAATACAAGCCCTCAAACGGGTACAACACATGAAATACATAAATAATGAATAAAGGCATCCCCAAGCGTGAGCTAGCTCTTCGCCAAAAGGGGGGAAACAACCACGTAAGCAATATAATATACAACGCCGAAGGGCGAGGATCAAAACTCAGAAAGAAAACCAACATCCTCAAGAAAACCAGAGAAGAACCCCAATAATACAAGCGCACGACTCTAAGGTCAAAATAATACACAACTGGTTTTCTAAGTCTATCAAATATATAAGTCTAGTCGATTGAGTTTACTAGATACGACTGAAATAAATAAGTGTACAACGGTGGTCACGATGCAAGTGAACCAGCCTACCAAAGCAATCACCCGGAAGGAAGCAGTGTGCCTACAAGCCGCAATGAAACCTGTACGGCCGAACCTGCACGAAACTATGGCACAATGGGGGTGAGTTGCTAGCTCGTGAGTAGAATACATCACCGAGTAGAAATCGCATGTATGAATCTCACCTAGGTCATACAATAAAATATACAATACTACGACAAGGGTGACAGTAAATCATAAATGTGATATCAAAGTACTCGTGTCCGTGTCATGAGTAATAATATATCGATGCATGACATGCACTAATGCATCATCCAACGTGTGTCTAGCAACGACACACAAATCATGATAAAACCCGAGTGCCCAGCATCGGCACTCAAAACATCTCGAAATCCGTGTCCGACAGCGACACATAATACTCAAATCTTGGGCTCCGTCAGTCCGGATCGGCCCATAAATCCATCTCTCTCATAACTCCGAACGGTATCCTCCGGATATCCATCGAGTTTCCATACAATCACCGGTAGGTAGTGCTCCCCTGCCAGGCTCATCATCCGCAATGAAATCACTCTAGCCCCGGGGTACCCCACCGCGTCCACCATGTACCCACAGACGGTTCATCCTCCTCCTCGAATCGGGTCTCGAAAACCAACTCGGAACCGAGAAAACATCATGGTGGACGCTACTCATCATATCAAGGAAAACCGTATATTTCTCTTTTAAAATCATCATAAGTTTATAAATATTCACATGTGGTTTCCCAAAACCAGAAATCTCATAAAAGATCCAAAATCTCAAAATCACTAGTCAATGAACAGTGAATATCGGCATAAAGCCCTATAATATCGCATGTCAAATGAATACATATACATGCATGGTATCTAAGCAAAGAATGCAATATTTAAACTAGCACAGTAATTATATATCGGAACTATCTACTAGCAGTTATATCCATGAAGTAATCTTCTCTAAAGTGTACGTGACATGGAAATTACGGATAATGGTGTATGTGAGCCGGCAAGCAAATGTACATGGAGCATACGCGTCATCAGTAATGATGCTGATGTCCTGACAATAGGGTTCATAATGACTAAAGAAAACGCAGGTATAAGCATGCAATGCGATGAAGACAACATGAATTAAACGGAGAATGATTAGTAATCGCAACAATGAAGAATATGCATATCCAATATACGAGTCATACAGTTTTTGGTGTTTGAAATAGCACGAATCGTGGTTTTAGGAAAATAGGGGCTACGGGGTCTTTGAGAAAAATACATCTTTTGAAAAATCCGTAGTATCCCTTGGCTTGTCTTTAAAAATACTCAGGATTCGTTAGTTTTGAAAATAAGTATGACTCAAGCCCAGTCGAAAGGGTAAGGAAAACCACCTAAAGTTCGAGTCGATATATCTAGTAGTCGGCGATCCCGCCTCAATAACGTCACGTACGGTAAAATATATAGTACGACATACTCGAGTAAAGAGTATGGATCAATCATCATATTTATATCTCGTACGGTAAAATCCATCGTACGGCATCCCAAAATCGGGGTACGGGTCAAATATCACATTTATCTCATTATTTATCCGGTTTCATCATCATCATATCATGAACTAGGGGTACTGATCTAAACTCTAGTACATTCCAATATCATCAACATATATCCACGTGTGTATGAAAACACATCGCCCATCAATCCGCCATAATATCATGTCGTATCATATCACGACCCAATCACATATCACAACTCACGGCATCATGTCCGATCATATCGGCTCTTCTCCAAGTATCATATACTGGGCTCATCATCCGTTTATATATATATCTATATAAATATACCAACACATACACACATATATATACATATAAACATATACACCCAAACATATCACGTGTGTGCACACGTGTGTATACCTTTACTCTAGGGTTTCGCAACTAAGAACTAACTAAAAGCACTATCTTCCAATTACACTAAACTAACCCATGATCACCTAGAGCCGCTCTTGCTAATTATCCACGTATCACAATACACATAATTATATAAATATATCGTATTCATATACTACACTACGAAACTGCGGGGTGCTATACGCCATCCACCCGACTTCCCCCGTAAATATACATCTACTCACCTGGACGCCTCGGCTAATCTGATCCGATTTCAGCTCTGTCATTTCCGCGCCACACCCGACGCCTCTGCACCCAATCCTAGCAACGTACACAAGGAAATAAGAGAATAAATATAAATTGTCGCGGACACAAACAATATAACTCAACCACGCGCATTAACTCGACACGCATACACTTGGTGCACGAAACGCGCCGCGACAACGCAACAAACTACAACTAGGGTCACTATAAGTGAAAACTACCAAACCAAAAACCTAATCGCAACAATCGCGCATCCACGACACATCAAATATTATATGAAATAGGTTATAATTCAACAAAACCTCAAACTTAAATAAAATCGATTTAACCCAAAAACCTAGTAAGCATCTTTTAACCGTTTTAGTACAAACTTGATGTTTTAACAATTTTAGTGGCCACAATGCTCACTAAATATCTTAATTAAGCCACCCAAACCCTAACTAAATTTTAGTTTCAACTAATTACACATTAATTAAAAACCTAGTTTGCAAAGTTATATAATTAGGACAAATTGAATGTAATAATTAACAAATTAGAAACTAGACTAGGTTTTGAATATCTTAAAATGCTAAAATACATCACACAATCACAAACAAATGATCACAATCCTAACTTGATCCAAATCCTTTTCTTGAAAATTTAAATCTTGACATAAAACCCCTAATTAAACACCTAATTAGACTAGATTGAAGTAATTAATCGACAATTAACCAATGGATTAGGATTTATACCTCACAATTTTTGGTAGATCTCACTTGAAACCTAGCCTCCCAAAAAGCCATCTTGCTCCTAGATCCAACTTAATTTAGGCCATGGAAAAATCGGTAAAGGCTTAATTAGTAGTTAATGGAAATTTGTGTGGATTTTATTGGATTTTTGAGTGAATTTTAGCATGAAATGAGATGGAGAAATGAAGGGGGGTTGCTACCATCATAGCCGAGAGCAATAATGGGGGAGGGGTGAAGGTGAATGGTAAAAGTCAATGCACACACCATGCCTCATACAATACACCATGCTTCATTGTTAATTAATTATCTTCTATCATTTTATCTTTTTCCTTTGTTTTCTCTTCTAATTTGGAGTGGGAATGAGTGGGGAATTGGGGTGGCTGTGCTCGGCCAGAATTGGGTGAGGGAGTGAGGGAGTGAGGTGTGTGGGAAAGTTTGTTCATATCAGATTTTTGCTTTTTTATACCGCCTATTCTTAATCATATTGCATACAGGTAGGTACTCTTGATCCGTGTTTGCTAAATAATTGCAGGTTACAGGTTCTCAGCTCTAAACAGTGAAAATCGTGAAAAGTCGCAACAAATTCAGGACTACGGCCAACAACAGATAAATACGGGTCTCCGCTCACTATCCGTATGATGCAGCCTACCAGTTTAAGGGACAAAATGGTAAATCATTGGTCATTTCATGCACAAAGCACTAGGGGCAGCACAAGATCCAAGACTTTAACGCGGAGCTCAAGAAAATCAAGGCAAAAGTCCACATCATTTCATCTTTTGCACTGCTGAAAATCTGGGAGAAAACTGAAGAGATTATGAGAAACCAAGTGTACCAAATAGAAGAGAGAAGCAATATGGAGAACCCCAGAAAAGCCGCGCCTCTAATTCAACCAAATGGCCGTGGAACCACGGCCAATATGGCACTTAGGCCGCGGATCTACGGCCGAGTCAACTCGGTGTTGACTCGGTGTTTGAGGGTATTTTTGTAACTTCATTTTGGCTCAGATTGTATCCCTAGGGTTTCATTTATCTGCCTATAAATAGCCCAGTTCCAAGCCAAGTAAAGGGTGCTTTTCTTTGTATTAGATTTTAGGATAAGAGTTTGAAATATCCTCTTCCTCTTCATCTTTCTCCATTAATATTGTAGTGAGCTTCATGAGTGATGATGAATAAAAGAAGAGTTCTTTTTATTAACTTACATGTCTTGTAATTGTGTTATTCTATTTGCTTGTAATTTTCATTTGTTAAACTAGTTGTTGTTATTTGTTTGTTTGCTTTCTTTCTTTTTCTCTTTTCCTTTATCCTTACAACAATGATTCTTAAGTATGATCCTTACCAAAGTGAGGTCTCAAATAGCTAGTTATGATTTTCTAAACTCATTTCTTTCTACCTTCCTTCTTATTTTATTTTCTTTTTCTTTTTAATGGGTGAGTAGTTTCTCACTTATTAGGGTAGGATAAGGAAAGTTTGAGAGAAGGAAATCTCTCACTCTTTTCTTTGCCCAACATCTTGATTCGGACTCCCATTAATTGAACCACAATCCGCTCCCTACGGCACCCTATCCTACATGATAGCGGTGATACCCTAGTGAGACCGGTTGTGGTTGAATTAACCGGAGGTTAAGGCTAAGAGCCAAGAACAGACGGACAAGGACCAAAAGAAAGAAACTAAACGTTGGAAAGCCTAGCTTATACTCGCAAGTTTCCTTCCTAATCATGCTAATACCCGTTGTTGCCGATTACCGTAACACCGATATTAAGAGTTGCAACGAAAGAGTGAGCGACTCCTAACTCAAACTAACCTAATCCTAACCCTAACAAGCTCTCTTTATACATATTTTAGCACATAGTGACACTAAACAAACCTGGACAAATTGGACTTAACTCGTTAAAATACTAAGAAAAAGATTTACATCTCTCCGTGGACCGATCCGTACTCAACCGGCTAGCTACCAAGCGAAACCGTCTTGATTGTGATAATTAAAACTAAGCACGCAAAATCTCTAACAATCAAAGTCCAAGTCAACAAAAATCCATTATCACAACATAATTTAACTCATTCTAATTAATTCATTTTCTTTAAATTTTCCTTTTCCATTTAACCTTTTTCTTTAAATTTCTAGAACCATCTTGACAATTTCTTTCATTTCAAAAACAACATGTTACATTTTGGTTTAATGTGTAATGATGCACAAAACTTGTATTACCCCATTCTAATTTGTAAATATCACTAATTAAATATATAAGTGAAAGCTTATAATAATATTAAAAATAATTAATTAAGGAAAATATTTAAGTAAACTAGAAATTTACAAGTGACTAATTAAATACCAAATACTAGCAATTACATAGTTAGAATAGGTATATTTAAGTCTATGTCGAAAAATAATTATATTTTGGTTTTTACGGAAAACACCAGTTATTTTACCGATTATCGGAAATTTCACCTAAACGATTTTTTTTTCAGAACGTTACAAATTACATATTAAGTGACCGCCTCGTGCCACCTTTAACACCTTCTGTATCAGTCTACCCCTTATAAACCATGCGATGTCTTGATGTACTGTTTGTATTGTAAATTGAATTGTATAGATGGATGACTTGCCGAAACCATGATATCAGTAAATGGATGTAACTAGAGAATCATGTAGATGGAATATATCCATGGTTCGGTTCGGTCCATATAGATTGATTAGATTGAACAGATTGAATATATGGATTCATATTGAATTTTAGTTTTGTAATGTCATACTTGAATCATATTCAAGTCAGATTGATTATATTGAGACTCGGTCTGAATCAGACAATTAGAAAAGAAATTGAATCCTGAATTAGGTTTTGGTGCTCTCCATTACTGCTGTACATGGACGGCAGGATTTGTGTCTTTTTCAAAGACAATTACCGTGTTGATAACACCATTTGTTAAGTTGTCTACCTTAAATAGGTAAGCACCCATATCTCCGGCTCCGTGAGGCTCAAGAGACAGGTCCCGCTTAAACCTATGTTTACTAGGGTCCTTATTGTAATTTAGTATAACTTGAGGGGGTTTTATGTAAAATAGTTTTGTTATATTTTAAAAATACACCTCAAGTTTTTTATTATCGCCTTTAGAGTTTTCATAGATGTTTCTTTTATCAATGTGACATTTCTAGTGAATAAACCTAATTTCATAATATATGGTATTTATTTGTAATATTGGAATTGTATGGTATTTTCTTGTAAATGGAATATTTTTCTTGAATTTTGGAAATGTGGAATATTATAAATATTAAAAATAGATATTTTGATATTAATTACATATATATTTATTTATTAAAAATATAAGTTTTATTTATAATAGAAATCACATTTTCTAAAGAAAATTGTATTTTAAATCTTTCGAGATCATATGCTCCTTGCGGAGGTATGTATCTCATTCTACTAAGCCCGAGAATGTGCAATAATCCGTACCATCCTGAACGGGTTCTTCGAAATGGGCTGTAGAGGCGCATTTGCAAAGATTTGTTAAAATACACATCTTGTAGAAAAAGGTTTTTATAAGTCGGAGGTAGTTATGTGTAAAGTCGTATTTTTCCCAAATCTATGTTCCCAAATTTCATCGTGCTATGTTAAATGTGAGTGTTGTGAGGAGGTAGGTCATTACATCGTGAGTTTTCTTAGATAATACGGTTTAAAAAGTTCATGCATGTTGAAATGAAACATAAGGGTATTTTAATGTAAAAATGGAATAAAACTTGCTACGGTTATTATTTTGATACCAAACTTGTTCTATTATCTTCATTAATATTTAATGGTCATGACATAAGAGTTTGGTATTATTGTGTTTAAGAAAAATAGAACTTTTTAAGGAAAAACCGAATCGGAAGTCGGATTAACTCCGCTTCCGTCGGGTTTTAGTTTTGAATATTTTTAGAATAGAGAAAAGAATAAGAATTAGGGACTTACAGGTTATTAGACTAGAAGAGAGAAGGAGGAAGAGGTAGGAGGTGCCGGTGCGTCGTTTCGTCGTCGGAATCTTCTCGGATCGTCGTCGGAAGTTCGTCGGAGCTTCGCCCTTTGCTAACTCCACTTGCACACAAAAAGTCTTGGGAATTTTCTTGAGAGTTTGGGCAGGGATTTGGGAGTGAGGAGGGGTGGTATTTATAGGAAAAATCTAGGGTTTAGGGCAGTGAAAGGGTGTGATAAAAATTGTATTTAAATTTGCATTAAAAAAATTAAAATGGGGTATTTTAATTCTCTGGTTAATTGCAGAGAATTTAAACAGTGCAGGGGGAGTGGGGTAAGCCAAAGGTTGCAGGGAGTTCAAGAAAAATTGGAATCGGACCGAGTTGACCCGGCGGCACCGGCCGATTCGACCGAGTCGCCGGCCCGAGTTGGGCGAGTCGGGGCGCGTCTCTTCGCCATGTGTCCCTGACGCTTGGTATACTGTAGTGGACTCGTTTATTTTATGTGTGACTCTTGCTTTTACGTGTTGGGAACGTGTAGACCTTTGGGCTTCTAAAAGATTAAAATAATTTTAAATAAAAATAATGTGTGGTTGATGGGATTTGAACTGTGGTGCTCTGGTTCAGCAGTGCAAGGTCTTTACCAATGAGCTACAAGCTCCTTCTTACTGTTCAAAAGCAAATCAAACTTATAACTTGTACTAAGGCTTAAGTACCCCTTTCTGTATTTTTGGAAAAAAATTGTACAGAAAGTTTGGGGTTGTTACACCAGGGCGGATTAAGAATTACCGGTGGGTGGACCAGTAGATTCTCGGATGGTCTTGAACCACACTGTCACGACTTGTTTGGTTATTAGGGGTCTGATGTTTTCCACCCCCGTAGACCTTACATGCGATACTCTCATACGAATAGATCGGACTGCACGGATATTGTCACGGACAAGCTCGGTAGGGGTTTGGATGAGTTCGCTCATCGGCCTTCCTTTTCGACAGATACCTGGGTAGCCGTTATATGCAACTAGTACCGCTGATGTGCTTGTGGTTAAACCCACGGCCAGCGTACTGTTGAGTCTTTAGAGTCCCACATAGAGGGTTTCTCTGTTTCGGGCGAAACGATGTAGATGTCGTATGGTTTTACGGTAGGGTTTCAATCACATACGTGTACTGGCTATACGGATGATGATCAGGCGGATAATACTAGTAGGCTTTGGTTTAAACCAAATTCTAGTATTAGATTATTGGGTTATTTTATCTCTGTGTATTCATATTTTTCGGAATACGGATACGGGTATGTATATACGGATGAGGAGTATTCTTGTAATTTTGGCAAAAGTGCTTCTAGAAGAAGACACCTCATTTGGTATTTAATCTTTTTTATTAAATGGTTAATGAGATGGAGGATGAGGTGTTATTTCCAATAAATGAAGCATGGATCATGTAGTGACTCATGTGATGATTGTTGAGGCATGGTTGTAAGATGATTATTATTATTGGAAATTCATTTGCTTAATAGTTATCACATTAGCAATCTTCATTTCATTATATCCTCAACAATCTCCCTCCTCCAAGCTCTCTTCTTCTTCCTCAACCCTAATTGTCTCATGGGTTGAGAAACCAAAGGTTTGTAGACTAAACTATCCATAATCACTCTCTACATCATCTAGGTTACTTAAATTAGCAGACTAGGTATCCTAGTTACCTCAATTTAGAGGTAGGAGCTCAAAATTTACACTCTCGGGTGGATCATCTTTGGTGTGAGGAGGTCGATGATCGAGCATGATCCGTTCACTCATCTAGGAGCTTAAGAAGAGGAAAAGGAGATCAAGAACCGAAGGACTTGATACTTGGAGGTATAACTTTCTTCATAATAGTTAGAACCTCATATATGTTTAGTTAGTTAAGGTTTAATATCGATCATGTAGTATAGTCGGTGTTGGGAAGCCCATAAAAAATTATTTTTTGCGTATTCCGCTTCTCCGCGAACCCGCGGGGTGCGCGACATCGACTTACAGTGGTATCAGAGCCTAATAAACCTTAACTAGCTAGTTAGCAAAAAGTTAGAACTTCGATCGTCAGAAAAACCCGAAAACATAACATCAAAACCATAGCTTGCTGTCGTTTTTAAAATCTGGTCTAAAAATTATTTCAGAGGCCTTAAAATTACAAGCAGGGAATTCTAAGAACACACAAGAAAAACGAGCCAGTAAATCGCCAAGACGACCGTGGAAGCGCGGCGAAACGGTGTGTTTCGCGGCGGTTCCGCGGCAAAGTCGAGGCCGAGTTGACTCGGTTTTCTTCTGTGGTTCTTATTTGTGGTGTTGTGATTTCTGGTATATTTGGTTCTGCCCAGTATTTTTTGTGTGCTAGTTTATACATTGGGTAGACGCGGAAAATATGTTTCAATCGAAATTCTAAAGTTCTTGGCTAAGTATTGTTCTGTGTTTGTATATGATGCTTAACGTCTGCTAAACGCTATACGTCGATTAGTGGGGTTGCACATATCTGTGATCTTGTTGTTGGTTTGTGGATAGGGAATATTGGATCGTCGATGATGAATAGCCGAGGGATGTGAGAAGAGTGTTCTTTTCTTTCATTCATATACATTTGTAAAGTGATGTAATATTATTTTGCAGGGAACATCCGGGTTGAGGTTGTAGCCACCGTTGTATTATTTCATTTACTGTTTTTTGCTCCCAGGATAGACCCAAGGTGAGGTGTACAAACTACTGGGTTCTTGAAGTGTCGAGTGTCCTACTCATTTTACTGAGGGAGGTTGCTTCACTTCGGGAATTTGGCGGATAGTTTGCCGGACCCGTAAGTGTCTAGGGTGAGGTTTTGGCTATTCATCACGACCGTGGAATCCGTCTTTTGTTATGGGCTTAAATGAAACGCGGAATTCCTAGTATATCCAATATATTCATCTGTAATCTGGAATGCCTATTATTGCGTGAGACAAATGGATATATATATATATATGATATATAGTAGAAATTGCTTATGTTTTGCACCCGCGCTAGTCCAGCCCCCGCTCTGTCGTTAGTTAAGTAACTTAACAGTGTATGACGGGCCTCGTGGCGAATGCTGATGGCATAAGCGTACGTTGTATTTTCGTTTCTTTTTGCAATGGTAGGATTAAATGATGGGACAACATTAACTCATTAATGCAAAGAAAACAAACCTAAGTTGAATCGTTGGAACAATTTAAAAACCACTCGGTTTTCTTCAAAAAGCAACTTTTAAATGTGGAGCCTAAACCACTCTTTTAAAAGTTATCATGGTTCCTTCGATTATATCAAGTTCATTTCGTTCACGGTTTCGCCAAAAACCAGTCGTAGCCCTCCGTCGTTTCAAATGAACAACACATCGTACTAATGTTATGTTTGTTGGCCTTCGTCAAGGCATAGTGAATGGTAGCAGTGTGTTGCTTGTTTGTAGCATAGATAGATGCATTAGTTTAGGACAGTCATACGGCCTTGTTGGCCTTCGTCAAGGGCGAGTACGGATGGGTCTAAATTAATCAGGACAACGACAGGAAGAACTTGACTTGCATCTTATGATTTGTTGGCCTTCGTCAAGGTCATAAGAGCTTGGGGCAAAAATCACATCGGGGGTTTCAAATATAAAGGAAACTTGAAGATTTGGCATACCTTCTGGAGTGTGGTGACTAAAGTAGCTTCCATCTAGGTCATCACACAATGATAGTTGGATCCCGATCCCACTGATAAGTAGGATTACTCTTGGGAGACTTTTTCACTAAACAATCAATGCTATAAACCAAGTAGGTGTCTAGAACGGTGTTAGCGAGGCTACGCCTCCAGGGAAAAGAGATTATTTAATTAAGGAACTTCGTGAAAGCGTTGGAAAACCTCCCTCGAAGTACCGACACCAGCCTGGCCGAAAGGTTAAGCAAGTATTGTGACGTACGATTAATCCTGACTAGTTCTTTCTTTAGGGTTTGAAGAAGAATTCGAGGAAATGGTGGGAGCCATCCTGTTTAGATAAACTAATAACCAATCTAAACGTGAAAAAGCATACCCTGAGTGTTTCTTTTCTCTCTCTGGAAGGTACCATGACGGGATTCAAACTACTACTAGAAAAAATACACTGACTAGGCCAAACTATAAAGATTGGCTGAGGAACGTCACCATTACACTTACATATGACAAAGTGGCATACGTCATCACCAGTAGTACTCCCTCTGTCCCAGGACCAGGTTCCTCAGTTGCTGACAAAGAGGTCCGCAAAACATGGGATCTGGATTGCGAGAAAGCTAAGTGCATCGTGCTGGCGTCCATGAATAATGAACTCCAGAAGCAGCACGAGAATATAGATATCAAATCCATTTTTCTCCATTGCAAGGAATTGTATAGAGAGCACTCTCGTATCGCAAGGTACGAGACCTCAAAGAAGTTATTCCAGATGAGGTTAGCTCCAGGATCACCTGTAGGAGAGCACGTCCTAAAGATGATCTGTCTCATTGAGGAACTCGCAAACCTCGGATACGTGCTAGAAAACGAGTTATACATTGACTTGATTTTACAGTCGCTTCCTCACACCTTCTCTCTGTTCGTGCTGAACTTCAACATGCACGATATGGAAGCTGATCTTCTGAAGCTCATTAACATGTTGAGGGTAGCGGAGAGCACCTTGAAAAGGAGAAGACACGTGTTCTTTATGTTGGCCAATCATCCTCTTCTAAATCCAAAGCGAAAGCTAAGGAGAAGAAGAAGAAGATGATCACCACCAAACCGAAATGAGGTGTTAAAAAGGTGCAGGGAACAAACAAATCGGAGAGAGTAAAAGCGGACAAGGATGAGTGCCACTACTGTCATAAGAAAGGGCACTGGAAGAAGGATTGCATGGCTTTCAAAGCCAAGGGCAAGGACATGAAGCAAGCTGATGCTTCTGCTTCAGGTGTGTTCATAGTTGAAAACTGTTTTTCAGTGAACTCTACATCATGGGTACTTGATACTGGTTCCGGTTCTCACATCTGTAATTCTTTGCAGGCTCTAAGAAACCGTAGAGCACTGAAGGCAGGTGATATGACCCTCAGGGTCAGTAGGCGATTATCACCTAGGGTTGACTAGTGGGCACATTTTAGTGTTATATAGATGTTTTTGTGTACCCAATATGCTTTGTAATATTATATCAGTGTCTTTATTATCTAATAAAGGATATAATTTTGCACTTGAAAGAAATGTTATGAACATTCGCCTAAATCAAGAACTGATTGGGTCTGGCACACTGGAAAACGACATATACGTACTCAATCAATATCAAGTTTTCAATATCCAAAACACACTGAAAAGAAAGGCTCCAGATTCAAACAAAGCCTTCTTATGGGATTGTAGTCTTGGTCATATAAATGAAACAAGGTTGACTAAGTTGTATAAAGATGGATATTTATATCTGTTTGAATATACATCATATGCAACTTGTCAATCATGTATCAAAGGAAAGATGACCAAATCTCCATTCATATGACACGGAGAAAGTGCCACTGAGCTCTTAGGACTTGTACATAGCAATGTATTTGGTCCAATTTCTACACATGCACGAAGCGGTCACTCCTACTTCATCACTTTTACTGATGATTTCTCAAGGTATGGATATGTGTTCTTAATGAAGCATAAATCCGAGACCTTTGAGAAATTCAAGGAGTATAAAAATGAAGTGGAGAAACAAACTGGTAAAAGTATCAAGACACTTCAATCTGATCGAGGTGGAGAATACTTAAGTACTAGTTTTCTTGAAAACTTAAAAGAGAATTGAATTCTCTCTCAGCTTACTCCTCCATATAAACCTCAGCATAATGGTGTATCGGAAAGGAAGAATCGCAGGCTACTCGATATGGTGTGTTCAATGATGAATAGTGCTGAGTTGCCACTTTCCTTTTGGGGTTTTGCGCTGGAATTAGCAGCATACCTATTGAATAGAGTTCCAACTAAGTCTGTGCCTACCACTCCATATCAAATGTGGAGTGGGAAGAGACCATATTTCAAGTATATCAAGATATGGGGTTGTCTAGCTTTTGTCAAAAAGCAGAATCCGGACAAACTTGAGGCACGATCGGTATTGTGTAAGTTTGTGGGATACCCCAAGAATTCAAGGGGGTATCTTGTCTACCACACTGAAGAGAAAAAGGTGTTTGTCGCTCGCCACATTGTCTTTTTAAAGAGCAAATTTCTTTCAAAAGAAATTACTGGGAGCGCGATAGAACTAGAAGAAATTCCAGAACCCCAAACTACTGCTGAGGACTTAGAAGAACATCAGGTTTCAATAGAGCCCGACGAACTGACGCTGCTCCGCAAATCTAGTAGGCTTTCTCGTCCGCCTGAGAGATACTATGGGTTTCTCGTAGATAGAGATCGAGAGAATTGCATTATCGATGATGATGAGCCTACTAATTTTCAGTAGGCTATCACGAGTAAAGACTCGATGAAGTGGCCGAATGCTATGAGATTCGAAATGGAATCCATGTACACCAACAAAGTATGGACTTTAGAAGTTGCTCCTCCTAGGGTTAAACCGGTTGGATGCAAATAGATCTTCAGAAAAAAGATTGGTGTATATGGACAAGTGGAAACCTACAAAACTAGACTTGATGCAAAAGGTTTTCGTCAAAGACCAGGATTGGACTATGATGAAAGCTTTTCTCCAGTGCCTATCCTTAAATCCATTCATATCCTGCTTGCCATTGCTGCCTTCTGTTTCCCCCAATCAGAGAGTAAAGCTCTGTTCAAAATTTGAAATTTGAACTGAGGCAGCTCCTCACGTGCAAAGCACGAGAGCGCCAGCGCTAAGAGTCAAAGACTCTGAGGCAGCGCCTCATGTGCAAAGTGTTAGTGTATATGCCCTAGGGGCCATTACTGTATCATACTAGCATGTATATTACTTAATGAAAGCTTGGGATATTCACAGTTGTATATACAATCTTGCTAAAAATGGTAGTATGTACTTAGTTTGTGTCTACTTTAATATGTGCATATGTTTCTTGTAACGTATCACTTATACATATTAGTAGAGCCCATAGGATCTTTGCTTGATTACCAGCGTTGTGATGGCAGTCACACTAGTGGGGGCTGGGTAGTCTATAAACAACATCCTATACTTGTCCCTAGTCGTAGGATTATCGAGACAGGGCATCGATACTCCGGAGTAGACTAGTGTGTACGCTTCTCATCCCAGTTGGGGAGATAGTCTGTCCTACAGCCATCAGTACGTCGTACTGGAGATATTATATAGGTGCTCGTTGGGTTACGGGTACACCGGACAGGACTCGCAGAAGAACTGACTGGATGGTATTATACCTAACGTAAGATAGCAGTTCTCAGGTGACATGTGTGCAGATAGTCTGTTGACTTAGTGTCGTCATTTGTCTCGTGTGAGTTCCCACTGTGCTTTGATTACTACCCTATCACAGCTCAAAGAAGTCGTGCAAACAGGTTTTGGTTGGGTACAGTCCCGAGCCACATGGAGGCAGTGAGCGACTGTTAGGGATTCGTCTCTCCCGGTATAGGGAGTTGATATCGCATTGTGATTGGTTGGTCATTACCATAAGTCCCTGGCCAGGGCTGATGGAGAATTACTGATGGACTGATCAGTAGATTCTCGAATGATTTTGAGCCATACCGGCACGACTTGTACGGTTATTAGGGGTCTGACGTTTACCACCTCCCTAGACCATACATGCGATACTCTTAGACGAACAGACCGGACTGCACGGATATTGTCATGGACAGGCTCGGTAGGAGTTCGGATGGGTTTCCTCATCGGCCTTCTTATCGACATCTACCTGCGGACCGTTACGTACAGCTAGTGCCGCTTGCGGTCTGTGGTTAAACCCACTGCCAGCGTAGTGTCGAGTCTTTAGAGTCCCACACAGAGAGTTTCCCTGCTCCAGACGAAACGATATAGAGGTCGTATGGTTTTGAGACAAGGGTTCGAACGCATACGCGTTTAAACGCACATACGACGTTCGGACAGTTTTTACTAGCCGGTTTTGGTTTAAGCCAGATTCTAGTATCGGGTTATTGGATTTATACAGTCTAAAGTTTTTCCGTGTTTCCACGGATTGGAAGGGCGTTCTCGTAATTTTCCGGGAAGCTTCTAGAAGTATGGTGACTTAGGGGTTAAGGTGGCATAAGCATTTATTGCTTAATGACTCATTTGTGTGATTCATCCATGGAGTTAAATAAATCATTTATTAGCTGATGACTCACATGATGAATCACACAAGGTGAATGCATCAACCATGATGATTAATCATTTAAATTATTTATTTGATAAAATGTTATGGTTGTTATATTCAAATGAGCTCATTATTCAATATAATTCTTATCATCACCTTCTCTCTCCTCAAGCTCTCTCATTCTTGAAACCCTAATCCTCCCCTCTCATGTGTTGAGATCAAGGATTAGATAGACTAATTAATCCATAACCTCACTCTATATCACCTAGGTCACTTTGATTAGCAACTAAAGAAACCTAGTTATCTCAAGTTAGAGATCAAGCTTGGAGTAGGAGCTCTCGGGTGGATCGTCTTTGACTCGAGGAGGCCGTTGAGGTGCCGATGTTCCAAGGAGCCTACGAGGAGTGGAGGACAGCGATGAAGACCCGAAGGACAAGTAACGTGAGGTATAACTTCGAATCCGAGTAGTTAAACCTCTCGTAGTTAGTTAGTAACGGTTTAGATACGATTCATGCGCTCAAGTCCGTGTTACGAAGCTTTGATAATCGTTTTTCATATATTCCGCCTCCCCGCAAGTTCGTAGGGTGCGTGACATGGACTTACAGTGGTATCAGAGCCAATTAAACCATTACTAGCTTATTAGCAACTAATTAGAGTTTCGATCGACGGAAAAACACGAAAACGAAACCCCGGAACCCTAACAGTTTCTGTTAATTTTAAACTTGTCGAAAAAAATATTTGATATGCCTTAAAATTCACAGCAGGGAAATATAAAAATTATGGAAAAATACAAGATTTCAAATCGGTTAGATGGCCGCGGATCCGCGAAAAAACAGTGCTTTTGGCCGCGGATCCGCCGCCGAGTCAACACCGAGTTGACTCGGATTTGCTCTATAATTCATATATTTTGGTGTTTTGTTTTCCAGTATAATCTGTTTCTGCCCAGGTTACTTCTGTACTGGTTTGCTTTTGGGGTAGACACGGAAAAAGGTTGTCGATCGATGTCTTAAATTAATTGTTAATCGGGTTTTTATCTGTAATGTTTAATGTGTTCGTAAACCTCCCCTAACTGCTAGTATGTCGGTTGGCAGGGGGTTGCACATTTCTGTAATATTTATTATTTGTGTATATGGACTTGATTGCAATGTTGTGATGATTAGACGGGGTTTAAGATGTGTTTTATATTCATTCATTCAATGTAAATGTAATATGATGTAATATTCTTTTGTGGGGCGCATCCAAGTTGCGGTTGTAGCCACCGTTGTATTATTTCATTTTTACTGTTTTTGCTCCTAGGATAGACCCAAGGTGGGGTACACAAACTACCGGGTACTTTGAAGTGTTTAGTGGCCTACTCACGTTGTTGAGGGAGACCGCTTCACTTTGGGTACTTGGCGGGTAGTTTGCCGTACCCGTAGGGGTCTAGGGTGGGGTAATGGCTATTCATCACAACTGTGTAATCCGTCTTTTGTTGCAGCTCAAAGCAAACGCGGATTGCTAGTATATCTAATAAAGTTCATCAGTGATCTAGAATGCTTATTATTGCGTCTGACGAATGTACAATATCTATATATGATAGCTATTAGACGTCACTTATGTTTTACACCCACGCTAGCTCAGCCCCCGCTCTGTCGTTAGTTAAGTAACCTAACGGGTGATGACGGGACTCCGTGGCGAATGCGGATGGCATAAGAGGACGTGGTATTTTCATTGTTTTCTGCAATGATAAGATAAATGATGGGACACATTATTATAATGCAAAGAAAATAAACCAATGTTCAATCGTTGGAACAAATTTGAAAGAAACCACTCGGTTACTTTAAAAAAGATCAGAATTTTTAATTGCGGAGCTTTAACCACTCCTTTTAAAAGTATCAGGTTCCTTCGATTATATCAAGTTCACTACGTTCACGGTTTTGCCAAAACCATTCGTAACCCTCCGTCATTTCTTATGGATGGTCAGTAGTATTCAAGCTATGTTTGTTGGCCCTCAGTCAAGACATAGTGTTTGGTAGCTGCTGGGGTATTCATTTGTTGCATAGATAGATGCGTTAGTTTGGGACAGTCGTATTACTTTGTTGGCCCTTAGTCAAGAGTATGTACGGGTGGGTTCAAATTAACCTGGATAATGACGGGTAGAACTTGACATGTGACTTATGATTTGTTGGCCCTTAGTCAAAGTCATAAGAGCATGGGGCAAAAATTTATATCGGGAATTTCTAAAGAAACTGAAATTTCCAAAAAGAGCATAACATTTTGGAGTTTGATGAATGTTGGTAGGATTCCTTCAACATTATCAAACGATGATATTTTGGATCTCGATCCTACTGTGAGTATATACTACTTATCAGGAGATTCGTCACTTAACGATCAATGCTATAAACCAAGTAGGTGCCTAGAAAGGTGTCATCGGGGCTACGCCCCCAGAGAAAAGAGGTTCTTTAATTAAGGAACTTCGCGAAAGAGTTGGAAAACCTCCCTCGAAGTATCGACACTGGCCTGGCTGAACGGTTAAGCAAGTATTGTACGGTGAGAATAGTCCTGACTAGTTCTTCCTTTTTGGTTTGAGGAGGGATTCGAGAAACAGTGGGAGCCATCCTGTTTAGATAAATTAAAAACCACTCTAAACTTGCAAGAGCATCATGCTAAAGTGTTTTCTTCTCTCTCTTAATTGCAGCGACCTTGTGACCACGACTAGGTTACATCTAGATAACAAATTGACTGAATCTGACTTATATGACTGGCAAAGGTCTGTCCAGATGTCCATTGCCTATGACAAGCTGGACCACCCTATTACTACTTAAGATCCCGCCATCCCAGGTCCAGTTTCCACCGTCGCGGATATGGATATCCGTCAGACAAGGGAAAAGGGTAGAACGAAAGCCAAGTGCCTCGTGTTAGCTTCAGTTGATGGTGTATACCAGAAGCAGCACGAGAAGATGGACTCGGTTTCCATCTTTCTCCATAACAAAGATTTATATGGAGAGCAATCTCATATCACAAGATATGAGACCTCGACCGAATTAATTCAACCGAGGTTGGTCGTCGGGTCATCTGTAGGGGACAACGTCCTTACAATGACTAGCTATATTGATGAGCTCCAGGACTTAGAGACCACGATGGGAAACGGGTCAGATACTGACTTGATTCTATAGTCTCTACCTTCTACCGTGAAGGAAACCAGGGAAGTAGAAGGAAAGAGAAGGGAAAAAGTTTTGGGACTGAATGTAGTAAAAGAGGGACATTCCTATTGTTATGGGATTGAGCATTGGCAGAAAGATTGCAGGGCTAGCAAAGCCAGTAGCCAGGATTCGAAGCATGTTATGGCTTCGGCTTCGGGTGTGTTTGTGATAGAGAACTCTATGTCAGTTAACCCTACTTCCTGGGTATTGGATACCGGGTCAGGATCTCACATCTGTAATTCGTTACAGGCTCTAAGAAACCGTCGGGTTATCGGGATAGGTGATATGACCCTCACGGTTGCTAACGGAATGAGCATGAACGCTGAATCCGTAGGGGAATATCATCTTGGACTGACAACTGGGCAGATATTGATTCTGCGTAACTGTTTTTATGTACCAGGTACAACTTGTAATATCATATCTGTATCCTTACTTTCTAAGGAAGGATATGATTTTACTTTTGTAAGAGATGTGGTTCACATCCACCTAAATCAAGTTCTGATTGGGTCAGGTACATTACAAAACGGAATATACGTCTTAAATCAAGCTCAGATTTTCAGTGTCCAGAACACACTTAAAAGAAAGTCTCCGGAAACAAATCAGGCTTTCTTATGGCATTGTAGACTGGGTCACATCAATGAGAAAAGGTTGACTAAGTTACATATAGAAGAATATTTGGATCCGTTCGAATATAAATCATATGCAACTTGTCAATCCTGTCTCAAAGGAAAAATGACAAAGACTCCGTTCACTGGACACGGAGAAAGAGCAAGCGAGCTCTTAGGACTCATACACAGTGACGTATGCGGTCCAATGTCTACACATGCGCGAAGTGGTTATTCCTACTTCATTACTTTTACAGATGATTTCTCTAGGTATGGATATGTCTTCTTAATGAAGCATAAATCCGAGACTTTTGAGAAATTCCAAGAATATAAGAATGAAGTGGAAAAACAAACAGGCAAGAGTATAAAGACACTGAGATCTGATTGAGGTGGTGAATACTTGAGTGCCGAGTTCCTGGATTACCTAAAAGAAAATGGAATTCTCTCTCAGCTTACTCCTCCATACACCCTACAACATAACGGTGTATCGGAGAGATGGAACCGAACCCTATTGGATAGGGTTCGTTCCATGATGAGTAACGCTGAGTTACTGCGATCATTCTGGGGATATGCACTAGAATCAGCTGCATATCTTTTGAACCAGGTTCCTACCAAGACCGTGCCTACCACACCATATCAGATGTGGAGTGGGAAGAAACCCTTTCTAAAACATTTTAAGACATGGGGTTATCCAGCTTTTGTAAAAAGGCAGCATACGGACAAGCTCGAGGCACGCTCAGTAAAGTGCAAGTTTGTGGGATATCCAAAGAACTCCAAGGGATATTATTTCTATTGCGCAGAGGAACAAAAGGTTTTTGTTTCTCGTCATGCCTGCTTCTTGGAAATTGAGTTTTTAGAAAATCAGATAAGTGGGAGTGCAATAGAACTGGAAGAAATTCGAGAACTACAAGCAATTACTGAAACCTTGGTAGAACAAGAAGGTTCAGGCGAACCGGACATTCCCGCACCTATCCGCAGAAGTAGTAGGCAGTCTCATCCGCCTGAGAGATACTACGGTTTTCTCATAGACGGGGATCGAGAAGATTACATCATTAATGATGATGACCCTACTAGCTTCCTATAAGCCATTCAGATCGGTGACTCAGTAAAATGGCTGGATGCAATGCGGACCGAAATGGAGTCCATGTACACTAACAAAGTATGGACTTTGGATATTGCTCCAGATGGGGTAAAACCCATAGGATGCAAATAGATCTTCATAAAGAAGATTGGTGTAGATGGACAGGTTGAAACCTATAAGGCTAGACTTGTTACAAAAGGTTTCGTCAAAGACCTGGTTTGGACTATGACGAAACCTTTTCTCCAGTGGCTATGCTCAAATCCATTCGGGTCCTTCTTGCTATTGCTGCATTCCACGATTATGAGATCTGGCAGATGGATGTAAAGACGGCCTTTCTAAATAGTAATTTGGAAGAGTGCGTCTATATGGATCAGCCAGAGGGATTCATTCAGAGTGGGAGCAGCGGTAAAGTATGCAAGCTGCTTAAGTCCATTTATGGACTAAAGCAGGCATCGCGGAGTTGGAACATCTGTTTTGATGATGCAGTCAAAGAATTTGACTTTATCAAAAATCCAGATGAACCATGCATATACAGAAAGATTGTAGGGAGAGCTGTAGTATTCCTCATATTATACGTGGATGACATTCTCCTAATAGGAAATGATATTCCTATGTTACAGTCAGTCAAAAGATTCTTGTCACAGAAATTCTCCATGAAGGACCTGGGTGATGCCACCTACATTCTGGGGATCCAGATCTATCGTGATAGATCAAAAAGGATGTTGGGAATTTCGCAGTCCAGGTACATAGACACCATATTGAAAAGATTCAGTATGGAAGATTCTAAGTGCGGTAACCTATCGGCTTGTCACGGAATCACCCACTCTAAAGAGATGTCTCCCAAGACTGATTTGAAAAGGGATTGCATGTCGATTATACCCTATGCTTCTACGGTAGGCTCTATAATATATGCGATGTAATGTACCAGACCAGATGTAGCATACGCATTGAGCGTTAAGACTGTATCAAGCAAACCCAGGGGAGAAGCACTGGATAGCAGTAAAGTACATTCTCAAGTACCTGAGGAGGACTAAGGAGATGTTCTTGGTGTATGGCGGAAAAGACCTCCAGATGGAGGCCTTTGCCGACTCCGGCTTCCAGAGTGACAAGGATGACTCCAAGTCCATGTCGGGTTATGTCATTACCCTCAATGGAGGGGAGGTCTGTTGGAAAAGTTCCAAGAAGGAGACCGTTGCTGACTCAACAATGGAAGCGGAGTATATAGCTGTTTGCGATGCCGCAAAAGAAGCTGTCTGGATGAAGAAGTTCCTCACAGAACTTCAGGTAGTTTCTACCAGTGTTGATCCAATACCTCTGTATTATGACAACAACGGCGCAATAGCTTTAGCGAAGGAACCCAGGTCCCATCAGAAGTCCGGACACATCTTAAGGCGGTATCACCTGATCAGGGAGATTATACATCACCAGGAGATCGAGGTGAAGAGAGTAGAGACGGAGAATAACATTGTTGATCCATTTACAAAGGCCATTCCTCAGACGCAGTTCGAGAGGCTATTCGAGATGATAGGTCTACGATATGCCAGCTCATGGCCCTAGTGCAAGTGGGAGATTGTCAGTGTATATGCCCTAGGGGCCATTATTGTATCATACAAGCATGTATATTACTTAATGGAAGCTTGGGATATTCACAGTTGTATATACAGTCTTGCTAAAAATAGTAGTATGCTACTTGGTTTGTGTCTACTTTAATATGTGCATATGTTTCTTGTAACGTATCACTTATACATATTAGTATAGCCCATAGGATCTTTGCTTAATTACCAGCGTTGTGATGGCAGTCACACTAGTGGGGGCTGGGTAGTCTATAAGCAGCATCCTATACTTGTCCCTAGTCGTAGGATTATCGAGACAGGGCATCGATACTCCAGAGTAGACTAGTGTGTACCCTTCTCATCCCAGTTGGGGAGATGGTCTGTCCCACAGCCATCAGTACGTCGTACTAGAGATAGTATACAGGTGCTCGTTGGGTTACGGGAACACCGGACAGGACTTGCAGGAGAACTGACTGGATGGTATTATACCTAACGTCAGATAGCAGTTCTCAGGTGACATGTGGCCAGATAGTCTGTTGACTTAGGGTCGTCATTTGTCTCGTGTGAGTTCACACTGTGCTTTGATTATTACCCTACCACGGCTCAAAGAAGTCGTGCAAACAGGTTTTAGTTGGGTACAGTCCCGAGCCACATGGAGGCAGTGAGCGACGGTTAGGGATTCGTCTCTCCCGGTATAGGGAGTTGATATCGCATTGTGATTGGTTGGTCATTACCATAAGTCCCTGGCCAGGGCTGTTGGAGAATTACTAATGGACTGATCAGTAGATTCTCGAATGATTTTGAACCATACCGGCACGGCTTGTATGGTTATTAGGGGTCTGACGTTTACCACCTCCCTAGACCATACATGCGATACTCTTAGACGAACAGACCGGACTGCGCGGATATTGTCATAGACAGGCTCGGTAGGAGTTCGGATGGGTTTCCTCATCGGCCTTCTTATCGACATCTACCTGGACCGTTACGTACAGCTAGTGCCGCTTGCGGTCTGTGGTTAAACCCACTGCCAGCGTAGTGTCGAGTCTTTAGAGTCCCACACAGAGAGTTTCCCTGCTCCAGACGAAATCATATAGAAGTCGTATGGTTTTACGACAAGGGTTCGAACGCATACGCGTTTAAACGCACAAACGACGTTCGGACAGTTTTTACTAGCCGGTTTTGGTTTAAGCCAGATTCTAGTATCGGGTTATTGGATTTATACAGTCTAAAGTTTTTCCGTGTTTTCACGGATTGGAGGGGCATTCTCGTAATTTTCCGGGAAGCTTCTAGAAGCATGGTGACTTAGGTGTTAAGGTGGCATAAGCATTTATTGCTTAATGACTCATTTGTGTGATTCATCCATGGAGTTAAATGAAGCATTTATTAGCTAATGACTCACATGATGAATCACACAAGGTGAATGCATCAACCATGATGATTAATCATTTAAATTATTTATTTGATAAAATGTTATGGTTGTTATATTCAAATGAGCTCATTATTCAATATAATTCTTATCATCACCTTCTCTCTCCTCAAGCTCTCTCATTCTTGAAACCCTAATCCTCCCCTCTCATGTGTTGAGATCAAGGATTAGATAGACTAATTAATCCATAACCTCACTCTATATCACCTAGGTCACTTTGATTAGCAACTAAAGAAACCTAGTTATCTCAAGTTAGAGATCAAGCTTGGAGTAGGAGCTCTCGGGTGGATCGTCTTTGACTCGAGGAGGCCGTTGAGGTGCCGATGTTCCAAGGAGCCTACGATGAGTGGAGGACAGCGATGAAGACCCGAAGGACAAGTAACGTGAGGTATAACTTCGAATCCGAGTAGTTAAACCTCTCGTAGTTAGTTAGTAACGGTTTAGATATGATTCATGCGCTCAAGTCCGTGTTACGAAGCTTTGATAATCGTTTTTCATATATTCCGCCTCCCCACAAGTTCGTAGAGTGCGTGACATGGACTTACACAAAGCAAGAGAGCGCTCGCGCCAAGAGCGTCAGCCCTAAGAGTCAAAGACTCTGAGGCAGTGCCTCACGTGCAAAGCACGAAAGCGCTCGCGCCAAGAGCACCAGCGCAAAGCACGAGAGCGCCAGCGCCAGCGCCAAGAGTCAAAGACTCTGAGGCAGCGCCTCACGTGCAAAGCACGAGAGCGCCAGCGCCAGCGCCAAGAGTCAAAGACTCTGAGACAGCGCCTCACGTGCAAAGCACGAGAGCGCCAGCGCTATAACTAAATGTTCTCCACCCTTAGATCAAAGATCCAACGAAGATGATAAATCATCAAATTACCAGAATAAAATTCTGTTGAGGAAATTCTCCTCAAACCTTTCCAAACAAGAAAGATTGTGCTTTGTAAATCAGAGCACCGTTGGATCAAAGATCCAATGGTGATTAAAAATCACCAAGATACAGAATAAGTCTGTATGGGAAAATATTTTCCCAATCTTGTTAAAAACAAGAAAAATATCTTCTGTAAAACAGAAGCCTTTGGATCAAAGGTCCAAAGGTAGGAAACATCCCCAAATCAATTAGAAATCTCTCAATGAGAGATTTCCTTAACTGATTCAACAGATCAGCCTTCACTATATAAAGGACCCAAGACTTCAAGTCTTGTATAGAAAAACTTCCCCATAAGTTTCAAATTAAAGGAAAAAAAACAGAGAGAAACCTTCCTATAAGTTTCAAGTTCTCAGAAAAAAAAAGAAGAGCAAGCTCTAAGAAGAAGAACCTTCTTCAAGGTAAATAAAAAGAAGAGAGATCATTTTTTCTAAGTTTTTTTTAGGGGACTTGTACATCCGAGTGTTTCACCTTGGGGAGCTCCTATTCTGTTCGTCAAGGAGAGGGACAGCACATTGAGGTTGTGCATTGATTGATCGTCAATTGAACTGAGTTACGGTGCCGATAGGTATCATTTACCACGCAGTGACGATTTCTTTGATCAGCTCCAGAGTGCAAGACATTTTCTCTAAGTTTGTTTTGGGATCAGGTCATCATTAGTTGCGGGTTCGGAGTGATGACATTCCGAAAACTGCTTTTTGTACGCGTTATGGGCTTTATGAGTTTTTGGTGGTGTCGTTGGACTCACCAATGCCCTAGCAGCATTCGTGATGTGATGAACCAGATTCTTCAAGCCGTTCCTCGACCAGTGTATTGTTGTGTTATAGATGACATTCTGGTCTATTCCAAGAGTCATGAGGAACGTGAATAGCACTTGAGGATTTCCTTGCAGGCATTGAGAGAGCACTAGCTGTTTGCTAAATTCTCGGAGTGTTTCTTCAGGCTTGATTGTGTTGACTTCCTAGGTCATGGGGTTACGGGAGACGGTATTCGTATAGACCCGGGAGAGATCGAGGCCGTACAGCTTGGCCCAGAATTGCATCTGGGACGGAGGTCCGCAGCTTTTTGGGCTTAGCCGGTTTTTACCGCCGTTTTGTGCAGGATTTCTTGTGTATTCGCTGCACCGTTGACCGGATTGACAAGGAAGGGAGGTCCTTTTCTTTAGACTGAGGCATGTGTGCGGAGTTTTCAGCAGTTGAAGACTCGGTTGACGACTGCACCAAATCTTTCTTTGCTTTCTGGACCGGGCAACCTTGTTGTTTATTGTGATGTTTCGCGAGTGGGGCTCGATTGTGTACTGATGTAGTATGATAGAGTTATCGCTTATGCTTCCCGACAGTTGGAGGAAGTACGAACAGGATTTATCCCACTCATGATCTGGAGATGGCCGCGGTGGTCTTGCGCTGGAGATTTGAGGGACACTACCTGTACGAAGAGTCGTGTCAGATTTTCACGGACCGCCAGAGCTTAGTATACATCTTCCTGCAACGGGTTTTGATTGTTGAGACAGCACCGTTGGATGGAGCTTGTGAAGGATCGTGATTGTGAGATCCTTTATTACCCATGGCAAGACGAATGTGGTAGCTGAGTCGTAGGCCCGGGGGTAGTTTGTTCCAGTTGTGCGCGGTTTGGAGACAGTCTTCTGCAGATTTATAGTTCTTGTGCGATAGATGAGTACAGCTTAAGTTCGCTTTTTCTAGGGGACAGCTTGCTCATGTCCGCACCCGTCCACTTTTACTTAATCGTTGTCATGAGGCAGAGCCCGCCGATGCTCGTTTGTTTGAGATTCTGAGCATGTTCGGCAGGGTAAAGATTCGGAGTTCTTGATTTATGACCAGGGTGTGCTGTTAGGAACTCGATGGCGTGTACCCGATACTGATGAGTAGAGACGCGAGGTTCTAGAGCAGGAACATCAGTCAGCTTTCAGTGTTCATCTAAGTGCCACCAAGATGTAATGTGACTTGAGAGTTGGTTACTGGTGGGCAGGGGTGAAGAGTGAAGTTTCGGATTTCGTTTTGAGGTGCTTAGCTTGTCAGCAAGCTAAGGTTGAGCATTTGAGGCCGGCTGGAGGGTTGCAACCTTTTTACCATTCCGGAGTGGGAATGGGAGCAGATCTCCATGGAATTTCGTTGTGGTGTCTACCCAGGTCTAGACAGGGTGTGACTCCATTTGGGTGATTGTTGTCCGGTTATGCTCAGCTTGCTCAGTTGTTCCTCGGTAAGTTTGTGCATTTGCACGGAGTTCCTTCATGCGTTGTATCAGATAGAGGCATCCAGTTCATTAGCCGCGGCAGAAGCTTCAGGAATCCTTAGGTACTGGTTGAGCTTTAGCTCCGCTTTCCATCCATAGGCCGATGGTCAGATAGAGAGGACTATACAAACTCTGGAGGATGTGCTTGTGCGTACGTACTAATTGTTTGTTGGCAGTTGGGATCGTCACTTGCCATTGATGGAGTTCTCCTACGATGACAGTTATCAGGAGACATTTCAATTGGCAACTTTCAGGCCTTGTGTGGTAAGTTGTGTCGATCGCCAGTCTGTTTTACTGACTCCGCGAGAGCAGGATTTTTGGACCCCAGCTGGTCGAGAGGCTTTGGAGAAGATCCAGTTGATTCAGGTCAGGATGAGAGCAGCCCAGTGCAGACAGAAGTCTTATGCCGACCGTGGTGGTCGCAGACTTGAGTTCGCAGTGGGAGATCATGTATTCCTACGGATTTTCCGATGAATGGCGTGTTCAGTTTTGGGAAGCTTTGTCCCAAAATTGCAGGTCCTTTTGAAATCCTTTAGCAAGTTAGTACCGTTGCCTATAATTTGGCACTTCCGCCCAGAATTTTTAGTATTCACCCCGTATTCCCTGTGTTGATGTTTTAAAAATACCTTCATGACCTTTCTCACATGATTCAGCATCAGACCATTTAGCTTGGATGTGATCTTTTCGTTCACCGGCAGCCGATAGTGTTAATGGATCGGCTGGTGGAGAAACTTCGGTCTTGGGTCTTGCCATCTGTGGAGGTTTTCTTTGGCATAGCCGTATAGTGAGGTGATCACTTGGGAGGTTATGAGCGAGATTTGGGAGTTTTGCACTCATCTCTTTGAAGGTATGCATAGTAAGAATTTTAATTCGGGGACGAATTTTCTTTAAGGGGGGAGATTGTAGCACCTTAGGATTTCGATTAGTGTTAATTAAGCGATAATGCGGGTTTTGGGTAAAAAGTTTACCAATTTGGTTTCCTCACATTTTATAACATTTAATTAATAATTTATTTTTATTTGTTATGGCTTGCACACACGTGTGCATGTTAATGTGAGGGTTTGTTTGTGTTAATCTAGTTTAGCAACCATGAAAGCATTAAGTTAATCTTAATCCTTACTTTGCTTTAATCATATCCTCTGTTTAAACCTTAATCTAAACCTCTTGATATTTATGAGAGATATTTTCCTTTGGGTTTTGTTTGGATGAAAGGTGGCATGGTGAGTCATGGTTGCATTGATGATGCATGGTGCACTCACCCCTATCCTTATCTCTCTCTCTCATTATCCTCACCTCACTCATTTCTCTCTCACTTATCTCCTTCTCATTATTTCTCATCTCCCCACTTCCTCAAACTGAACACTTAACCTTTCCTTCACTAAACCCTCACTAAACTTCACAAAATCTCACCCAAATCCCTTTTCAAGACTTTTTTTGCCTCTAGGATCCATTAGAGCTTGGAAAGCTAGGATCTTTGAGCTTGTGGGAGTAGGTAATGATCTCTATCTGTTAAGTAGGTGCTTTTTATGTTGTGTATCCTTGTAGTTTCAGTTTAGAACACTTAAAGTATCTTTTCATGCACATATCATATTTTTAGTGTCATTATATGTTATCTGTGATCTGCTGTGACCCCCAGTGTGTATACTAGAAAATCTAGCAATGTAGTTGTGTTGTACTAGTGACCCTAAGCCTACACCTGAAGCATGAACCCCTGGAGCTCGGATTTGGACGGCGACAAAAAGGAAAATTCTGACGACCTCGGTTTTTGAGTGGAGTTAGGGTTTGGGTTTTTCAGCATAGCTGTCTGCAGTTGTTTAAAAGTGTTTGGTACTGTTTGATTTTTATGTTTTGACTGTATACAAAATCTGGGATCACATAGCTTGTTTCTAGTGTTACGTATACGTGTGTTACGCTATCCAACACGGTGCGTGTACTTTGTGTAGCTTTTGCTCTTGAGTTGGTTTCGTAGTGTCGCTATACATGTTAGCCACTAGACGAACACTTGAGAGTATGTTTGGAGTTGATGCGTCGGTCAAACGTAGTTTGTACGTGTTATTGGTCAATTGCTAATGTACACTTATTATTGTTGTTTTATGATCTTAGGAACGCAGGCGAGGACTTCGGGCGCTGCGAAGAAGGGAAAGCGAGTGGTTGGCTTTACTTAGCCTAAGATCATCTGTGAGTAGATTTAACAGCTACAGGGGAATCGCCCGCATGGCGTTATGCGTCAGGGCTAGATATGATATGATATTAGTCGCATGTTTATAATGCACATATAGAGTTTGCGCATAAACTTCATTGCATATTATTACTAGTTGTGCTTGGACTTGTACCCATTGGACACTGCACTATTATTGACGGCTCATGTTGCACGAGCACTGATTGTATGCCATCCACACCGTCAATAATTGCCATGACACGCACAACACTCATATATATATGGTATTGTTTGGTTAGGGACATTGAGACATTGGATCATATTCCATTGTGCATATGACGTATAGCATACCTGTATACCTACATGCTTACATATATGCCTTGCCATGACTACATTCTAGCTACCCATATACCTATATGGTATTGTACCATTAGAGATAGGTATATACACATATGAGACATATTTACATGTACACCCTGCATACATATTTACATGTACACCCTGCATACATATTTACATGTACACCCATATACCTTGATATAGCTACACATATACCTGGAGCGTATTACATCATTACTGATAGGTAGAGACACATATCTTGCTATACCGACATGGTTACGCATACCTGGCTATAGCTACATGTTCACCTTTATATGATGTTGTGTTTGGTTTCGGAGAAATTAGGAACCGCGTGATATGCTTAATAACTTGTTGCAGTTAAATAGCGATTTTTCCTTATATGCTCATATTACTGTTTCGTGTTGCATATATTATATTTGATGGATTTCGCTTTGAGATATGGTTTTCATATGATGTTTTCTGGATTGTTTACTCCTGCGTATATATATCAGTGGTATGAGACGCTGATATATATGTATACCCATCGTATATATATATCAGTGGTATGGCACGCTGTTATATATGTACACCTATATAATATATCATCATAATGATCGATGCAGATATACTTATTCATTCTATATATGTGGGCCAATTCAATGGCCGGGCCGATACAATGGTCGATATGTGGGCCGATATTATGGTCGATATGTGGGCTGATTCAATGGCCGGGCCGATACAATGGTCGATATGTGGGCCGATTCAATGGCCGGTCCGATACAATGGTCGATATATGGGCCGATTCAATGGCCGGGCCGATTCAATGGCCGGGCCGATTCAATGGCCGATGTGAGGGGCCTATGTGCCCGATGTGAGGGGCCTTTGTGCCCGATGTGAGGATGATATGTTTTATTCCATACTCCGCATTTATTTAATATGCATTGCTTCATGTATTAGTAGTACCTGATTGCGTTACGCCTGTGAACGTTGCGTAGTTTAAGGGCCGTCACGTGCCAATTTCGGGTCGTGATAAAAACAAACCCAAACCCAAATATAAGAAAATACGGATTTGGACTAATCCACGCCCTACGGGCGACAACATAAATTAGTCTCCGTATACAATCCACGGGCAACCAAAAACAAAACAAACACGCACAGCACGAAGTGACCTTCTGGAGCAAGATAAAGTGGTTACCGCGATGCGGTAACGTAATTAACTGCAGGGGATTGATCCTGCAGGGAAGAGCGTCCCCACAATCAAAAACCCCTCACAATGAGGGGGAATCTGACGAAGTCTGCTACAATGGCCGCATTTGTCCAAACCTCCGATACATGGTGCCATAAATTAACTTGGCATCTTCGGAGAGGTGGATGGATAAAACCCAAATAGCATCTGACCCCGAATTCAGAAAAGACGACCTACACGGTTTCGTCTCTATTTTCGGAGGTAAACAGATTCTGGCACGCCCGGTGGGACCATTTCATCTTTCCACTCCACACTTCGTTTGTCGTGTTCGTGAACGAATCGCGGTTTAACATGGTTGCCCCTGAATTCGAGGTACTAAGATTTGGTGTCTTGCTCCGTGCAGAAGAGAAGATGGCGTCAATGGCTTCCAACTGCAACAACAACTCCCGCTTCGCCCCGTCTAGAGGTGTAACCTATGGGCCCCAAGCGGCCCCCATTTTCGCAATGCCGGTAGATCAGGTGACACAGGCCACCACTGGATTGTTCTTCGGGCCATGCTCCCGCCAATGAGCTTCAACGCTCCAGTGCCGTCGCAGGAAGCTTCGAAGAAGTCGATCTTCGATCGGCTTACAACTACCATGGCCCCTCGCAACGGGTCGTCCAATTCCAAGTCTACTGCATCAGTCTTCGACAGACTGAGCCTGAGCTCCAGTGGGCCCGTAAAGAAGCCTGCAATACCTGAAGGAGTTATCCCGAAGCGGATAGCCATTCCAACTCCGATGGACGAAGTCGTCAAAGGGGCTTCTTCTGCTAAGAGGTCAGCCTTTTCAAGATTGACCGTTCCCTCTCAACGGACGTCAGTATTCGATAGGCTAGCACCAACAGCAGCCCTTCACCAGAACAGGGGGCATGAAGAGGCCACCCCCATAACTGAGCAAATACCGTCTGCAAGACACGCTCGACGTCTCCGCTGGCACCGAGTGAGAAAAACTGGGTGCAACTCTCCATCTGGACTGACTCTACAAGCTCCGATGGTGGAAATTGACGTTGCTGCTCCAACTGGGAACAGCTTTGAGCAGCTCAGGAGGGTGCACAAGAACTCTCTAACTGCTGTGTTGAAAAATTCTCCTCCACCCACTGAAAATGTTATTAAGGCGAAGCTGAAGCAGCCTCCTCGGCGGCTGTCCTCCAAAATCCACAGGGTATGGCGAAGAGTCCAAGACTCTGTAATCGACAAAGACTACTCCCGCCGATAGAAGAAAATGAAGGTTCGGCAAGAGGAGGACCATCTCACCACCGTCGTACCACGAAAAGCATCGGCTGCAACAGCCCCCCAACTTCGACCGCCCATAAAAGGAGAAGGCCGGAGAAGATCCCCGTGTCTGCGACAAAGCTCAAAGGCGCTGAATCCAAACGCCCCAAGTCTGGGGGCATGATAGTGCACACTGTCTACATGGCTGCTGGAAAAGAGGAAAGTCGTACTTCTACGGGTCATCGACCACTTACGCAATCAGTGACTAAGGCTCAGGAGCAACAACAGCAAAAGCTCCAGGAGATGCTGATAAATATGGTCGCACCACTGGACCAAAAGAAAGCCCAAAGACATCGTCGGAGCAGCGCCAGGAGAAGGAAACCGACACCGAGTTCCTACGAAGGATGCTCGACAAAAAAGATAAAGAGGCTACGGAACAAGCGGCTAACATAAAGAAAATGGCGCTCATGTTCCAAGATATGGTGGGGATGATGATTCAGCTGGACCCTCCAGTCGAAGATCCTCTAGTAATCATTGAAGAAGACAGAGGAGAGACATCAAACCCTCCTCCGGCTTTATCAGCAGCCAGGGAGGAGACAATCTCGAAAGATGCCCTTGACGACTATATAGCTCAACAGATACGAGCTCATCAGGCGAGCGAAGCGGCTGGCCAAATCGTCAAAACTGGACGACCCTATCCGGGTTGGTACGATCAAATAAAGTACCTGCCAGGATACACGATCCCTAAATTTCACGTATATAAGAGGACAGGTAATCCACACCAGCACGTTGCTCAATTCAGAGCCTTGTGCGGTAATACTGGGGGTGACGATAAACTGCTGCTTCGTCAGTTTGTTGGCAGCTTGTCAGAGACAGCATTCGAATGGTACTCCGAGCTCCCGAATGACTCTGCCAATACATTTTCAGAAATGGAGCTACTGTTTACACAAAGGTTCGCAAGCGCTAGCGAACATACCCCGATCACGGCATTGATCAACGCTAGAGTGAAGCCGGGAGAAACCTGGGTTCAATACGCCATTCGCTGGAGGAACCTATGGTCAAAGTGTGAACAGCGCATAGAGGAAGCTCCTGCCATGGGCATGTTTATGGGAACCCTCGATCCGCAGGCGACCATATCTCAGTTTATGATGTTCTTCAAGCCGACCACCTTCCAGGCCTTGATTGACAAGCTGGCCTAGATGGACCAGGTGGGCCATAGGCCTTCCTCTTCAAAGACGGATCCTCGGAATGAAAAGGGAAAGTGACCTTTGTCGCCAATGACCAACAACAACCGAGTGACCCGAGACCATTTGTTCGCCAAAGAAACAAGCCACGATCCCTCGGTGAGAAGTTAAGACGTCCTTACTCATTTCCCCGGGATAAAACAAGGAGACTGTTTGAACTGGCACTACGCAACTGGCTCATCACTCTGCCGGATCCGAGACATCCATCGCAACCTAGTGGCGTTAACCATCCTAAATATTGTCCCTACCACAGAGTAGTGGGTCATCAAATCGAAGATTGCTATGTCTTCAAAAACTGGGTTGAAGACCAATACCAGCAAGGCAAATTCGCGTTGTCTGAAAACTGGAGGGTAAACCCGCCACGACAGCACGCTCCTAAAAAGGTGGACACGCTGGGGGCATCATGCTCATTCGTAAAGGAAGCTCTATGGGAAGTAGTTCTTTCAGCGAAAACTAAAAGAATGTTGAAAGATCTTCAAGCATGCCTGGAAATCAAGTGGAGAAGCCTGCTAAAGCCAGAAATCATTGAAGGGATGCTGAAACCGCGACCAACATCGGGAATTGGTAGCGATGGGCAAAATACCCAGGCCCAGTCGTCAAAGTCTTCGAAGAAAAAGAAGAAGAACAAGAAGCCCGCGCAGCCTGATGACAAACGCACGGAGCTACAAAAGCATATTGACGCGCTGGAAGAATATAACCAGAAGGCGTGAACCCCGGTCACACTCCAAGAGTTTCTCAACCACATCCTTGAGAGCGGAGATAATGACAATGATGAGGGAGAAGACTCGTCAAAAGAACCCGAAGATTATGTGGCAAGTTGCCACATGATCTCTCATTTGTCGCTAAATAACGAAGAAGCTCACTCGGCGTTAGAAAATAACATAGAGGAGCTGGGGGCAAGAGCGGTGCCAAAATCATCCTTGGATTATGTGACAATGTCTACCAAAGTGGAGCTTACTTGCTCATGGATATGCATGGCGAGAGACCCTTCCGGCTAATAAACGGCCGATTCCTGAAAAAATACTACACCTAACGAGTCACGGCCCAGATCAACGATAGATGACGATGCCTATGTCCGCTCGCTATCTTCCCAAGCCCACACTCTATAAGTAGTATCGGGCGAAGCCTCGCATCGAAATCGCAATGGACCGAAACGTCCCTAAACTAACAATGGACCGAAACGTCCCTAAACTAACAATGGACCGTAATTTCCTTAAACTAACTGCGGACCGAAACGTCCTTAAACTAACGATGGACCGTGATGTCCTTAAACTAACAACGGACCGAAACGTCCCTAAACTAAAAACGGACCGAAACGTCCTTAAACTAGCTATGGACCGAAACGTCCTTAAACTAGCTATAGACCGAAACGTCATTAAACTAACAACGGACCGAAACATCCTTAAAACTAACAATGCACCGAAATGTCCTGAAACTAGCGACGGACCGAAACGTCTTTAAACTACTACGAACCGCAGCACCCTTAGGCTAACGCGGCAAGCAAAAAAATAATTCATGCACACTTGCAAGGTCCTCTCGACCTTGTAAGGAGAAAATACCTGTGTGAGATCCTTACGACTCACAAGAGAGCAAAACACTTAGGGATCCCTACGATTCCTGAGGAGAAATAACACTTACGAGATCCTCACGACTCGTAAGGAGAACCCTCTTATGAGACCCTTACGACTCGTAAGATTCAAAAGCCTTAAGCTACAGGGATCTGAACCTGTTCTTAAGCCATCACATCTCCCCGACTTCCCTACAAACGGTTCAATGTTGACCCTTGTATACAATCCATGGCACAAATAAACGTCTTCCCCACCAAGTTCCACCGATGGCGTGAAATATCCTTATTTGGTGAACATACACTTGTAAGTCCTATCGACTTATAAAGAGAAAATACTCTTATGAGATCCTTACGACTTATAAGAGAGAACACCACTTAGAAGTCCTCATGACTTCTAAGGAAAAAACGCACCTACGAGATCCTCACGACTCGCAGAGAGAAACACCTTTATGAAACCTTTACGGCTCATGAAGTCAAAAGCCTTAGTCGACAGGATCTTAACCTTGTTTGCTAAGCCACCTTTGTTCAAATCGACAGAGGCAAATGATGATTCGCTCCTGGCAATATCCCAGTGGTAGCGATGTTGATGCCTAAATCGGTATCAAATTCCAAGTCCTTTCACGGTAAATGATGATTCGCTCCTGGAAATATTCCAGTCGCAGCGATGCTGATGCTAAGATTGGCATCAGATTCCAAGCTCCATACTCGCAGCAAAAAGTCAGCGAGCTAAAAATGCATATGAAATAGCCGAAATGATAGGGCAACTTGCAACAAAATCAGCAAGTAAAAGATATGCATACAAAAATAGCCAAAATGATTAGGCAACTCGCAATAAAAAGCAGCGAGTAAATAAAAAAAATAACCGAAATGATTGGGCACTGCGAAAAATAACAGAAATGATTGGGCAATCGCGACTTTCGTGATATGAAAAGCTGAAATGATAGAGGATAGCGGAAAGAAATAAAAAAAATATGAAACTTTTTCCCTACAGGCGAGTTCATACTGACCCCTGTATACAATCCATGGGCATAAACGAAAAGGGAACCACATTTCCCCACCGGACTCTTTCAAATGGAGAATCAGATCTTAACGGCAATATCTACAGCCTAGAGATCAACAATGGCTTTCCTCCTCATTCCAGCAGGATACGGACACGACATCACCAATCGGAGCCACGGCAAAGTCCCCAGTTCCAAGACTCTATGATTCACAGACAACCTAGAGTCAAAACCCTGACACCGCAGAAAGCGGAGTACGTCAACCCTGGCACCGCAGAAAGTGGAGTATGTCAACTCTGACACCGCAGAAAGCGGAGCACGTCAATCCTAACACCGCAGAAAGTGGAGTACATCAACCCTGACACAGCAGAAAGCGGAGCACGTCAATCTTGACACCGCAGAAAGTGGAGTACGTCAACCCTGAAACCGTAGAAAGCAGGGTACGTCAACCCTGACACCGCAGAAAGCGGAGTACGTCAACCCTGACACCGCAGAAAGCGGAGCACGTCAACCCTGACACCGTAGAAAGCGGAGTACGTCAACCCCGACACCACAGAAAGCGGAGCAAGTCAACCCTGACACCGCAGAAAGCGGAGCAAGTCAACCCTGGCATCGCGGAGAACGGAGCAAGTCAGCCAATGACCTCCGTCTCAGAAAGAGGTCACAAACCCTCGGGGAAATCAGTGTCCTTGGCAAAACCTCTCGATTCAGGGAAATCGACGTCCTTGGCGAGAACCTCGATTCGCGTCGACCCGCAAGAAAATCAGTGTCTTTGTAGGAATCTATCGATTCGTCTCAACCCCAGGGAAATCAGAGTCCTTGGCTAAACCTCTCGATTCAGGGAAATCAGCGTCCTTGATGAGAACCTCGATTCGCATCGACCCGCAAGGAAATCAGTTTCTTTGCAGGAATCTCTCGATTCGTCTCGACCCCAGGGAAATCAGTGTCCTTGGCTAAACCTCTCGATTCAGGGAAATCAGCGTCCCTGGAGAGAACCTCAATTCGCGTCGACCCGCAAGGAAATCAGCGTCTTTGCAGGAATCTCTCGATTCGTTTCGACCCCAGGGAAATCAATGTCCTTGGCAAAACCTCTCGATTCAGGGAAATCAGCGTCCTTGGCGAGAACCTCGATTCGCATCGACCCGCAAAGAAATCAGTGTCTTTGCAGGAATCTCTCGATTCGTCTCGACCCCAGGGAAATCAGTGTCCTTGGCTAAACCTCTCGATTCAGAGAAATCAGCGTCCCTGGCGAGAACCTCGATTCGCGTCGACCCGCAAGGAAATCAGTGTCTTTGCAGGAATCTCTCAATTCGTTTCGACCCCAGGGAAATCAGTGTCCTTGGAAAAACCTCTCGATTCAGGGAAATCAGCGTCCTTGGCAAGAACCTCGATTTGTGTCGACCCGTAAGGAAATCAGTGTCTTTGCAGGAATCTCTCGATTCGTCTCAACCCCAGGGAAATCAGTGTCCTTGGCTAAACCTCTCGATTCATGGAAATCAGCATCCTTGGCGAGAACCTCGATTCGCGTCAACCCGCAAGGAAATCAGTGTCTTTGCAGGAATCTCTCGATTCGTCTCAACCCCAGGGAAATCGGTGTCCATGGCTAAACCTCTCGATTCAGGGAAATCAGCGTCCCTGGAGAGAACCTCGATTCGCGTCGACCCGCAAGGAAATCAGTGTCTTTGCAGGAATCTCTCGATTCGTTTCGACCCCAGAGAAATCAGTATCCTTGGCAAAACCTCTCAATTCAGGGAAATCAGCGTCCTTGGTGAGAACCTCGATTCGCGTCGACCCGTAAGGAAATCAGTTTCTTTGCAAGAATCTCTCGATTCGTCTCGACTCTAGGGAAATCAGTGTCCTTGGCTAAACCTCTCGATTCAGGGAAATCAGCGTCCTTGGAGAGAACCTCGATTCGCGTCGACCTGCAAGGAAATCGGTGTCTTTGAAGGAATCTCTCGATTCGTCTCGACTCCGGGGAAATCAGTGTCCTTGGTTAAACCTCTCGATTCAGGGAAATAAGCGTCCTTGGCGAGAACCTCGATTCGCGTCGACCCGCAAGGAAATCAGTTTCTTTGTAGGAATCTCTCGATTCGTCTCGACCTCAGGGAAATCATTGTCCTTGGCAAATACCTCGATTCAGGAAAATCAGCGTCCTTGACGAGAACCTCTCGATTCGTTTCGACCTGCAGGGAAATCAGTGTCTTTGCAGGAATCTCTCGATTCATCTCGACCCCAGGGAAATCGGTGTCCTTGGCAAAATACCTCTATTCAGAGAAATCAGCATCCTTGACGAGAACCTCTCGATTCGTTTCGACCCGCAGGGAAATCAGTGTCTTTGCAGGAATCTCTCGATTCGTCTCGACCCCAGGAAAATTAATGTCCCCGCACATGAAAAGAAAATTCTCTTATGAGATCCTTACGACTCTCAATAGAAAACACACTTAGGAATCCTCACGATTCCTAAGGAGAAAATACACCTGCGAGATCCTCTCGACCCGTAGGGAGAAAAGTCTTTATGAGACCCTCATGGCTCATAAAGTTGAAAAGTTTTAGGTGGCAGATCCTAACCATGTTTCCTAAGCCATCACCGTCCTGCAAAGAGGTCAAAATGGACTATCTATAGGCCACACTCTCCGAAGTCGAACATCGACAAGGAGGGAAACAACCATTTACGAGTCCTCTCGACTTGTAAAAGGGAAAAATTCTCTTGTGAGATACTTACGACTCTCGAGAGAAAACTTGCACTTAGGAATCCTCACGATTCCTAAGGAAAAATTACACCTATGAGATCCTCTCGACTCTTAGGGAGAAAAGTCTGTATGAGACCCTCACGGTTCATAAATTTGAAAAGTCTTAGGCAGCAGAGCTGAACCTGTTTCCTAAGCTATCGCTACCCTACAAAGAGATCAAGATGGACCATCTACAGACCACATTTGCCAAAATTACATGCCAGAGAAATGGAGGTGCTACTCAAGAGTACGTAAACTGCTTTGCGCCAAGTCAAAACAAAAAGGCATAACCCATGGACGTCAACCGCATACTATGCAAGGCAGTAAAGAGAACATTTGATTCGTATACAGTTAAGCGTTCGAAGCGTACCCACTCATGTATGTGCGAAAAGGTTTAATGCATAAAATAAACGCACAGAAAGGAAAAATTTGTTATTCATGCCTCAGAAAATCCTTACATTGATGAAAACAATAAATAAAAACATCATTAAAATGTTTACAATGGTAAACATCAAATCTGGGACATGGATTGAGAAATTCAGAAGTAAGGCCATCTAAAATGCTTTTGGCTTCTCTGACCATTTTTGCGTGCATCCTCTCACGAATGCAAGCGTCAGGATCCTCGCTTATGTCGTCTGTCCTCTGATAGGCAGCGATTATCGTCGTCTGCTAGAAAATTTGATGCAAGATATCAACAAGATTATCTCGCCGCCTCTTCGAGATCAGGCCCATCAGATATACTGAGTGCACCCTGTCTTCAGCATCATCCAGTGTTTTAAGCGGCATGGCTTCGTAAAATCCAGGAAGTGCGTTCCAAATCGCTCTCACGACGATCTTCAAAAGAGCGGAGCGATGAGGAAGTAGTCGACCATTGTATTCATTAAAGCGACTCATAGTCTCAGCGCATTGAGCATTTGTAAACTCCTAGTTTTGACAACGGCCTTGTGCACGAATGTCTCCATAAGAAATAATTTCATTCAGATCATACAGATGAGAGGCCATGGTGTCTAAAAAGGAAAATCAGTAAGAGTTTAGTGGTCAGACTGATCAAGAAAATGCTTATTGAAACAGACACGGGAATTTAAACAACTCTTGATATCCTCACGGAGAAAACAAGTTCTGATTAAGACACCGAACAAATTCAAATTTGTGCAAATAAAGGAGAAATCCTAAAAAAGATCCTCATTTAATGAGAGACTCATCGGGCCATGGAGTTAAACTCCATTGAGAGCAGCGCTCTGCAACAAAAGTCACATCTGTCATTATGAGGGGAATAAAAATTCTAAAAAGCTATGCTCTGCAAAGACGATGGAACAAGCCATCAGAACCCTAAAAAGTAAAGCTTTTTACAAAGGTAAAACCCCAAGATCTTTAAAGATCTGAGATACAAATCTTAGAAACTCTAAGAATTCTTCATTAATGGGTTAAGAAACCCCAAAAAAGTTGTTTTTAGATCTATTATCTAGGAAGAGCAAAGCTCTGTTTTAATTAACGGTTTGAAGATCTGTGACCAAGTAAGAGCAAAGCTCTGTTCAATGGGATCAAACATGATTCTTACCAAATATTTGAACAAAGTTCTAACTTAAAGAAAGTTCTTGGGGTAAAGATCTATGCTCTGAAGAGAGAATTCAATTCTCAGAAAAACAAGAAAGGGAGAAGATGAACAGAAGTCATCTCAAGGGCCAAAGGCCCTATTTATAGGCGCTGAAAGTCGATCCAACTTCCAAGTTGATCTAACGGTGGAAAGGCTGCCACCGTTGCACTCACGTGTAAGCCACGTGAGCTCAACGGTGGGGGAATTTATTTCCCCCAATCAGAGAGCAAAGCTCTGTTCAAAATTTGAAATTTGAACTGAGGCGGCACCTTACATGCAAAGAACGAGAGCGATAGCACCAAGAGTGCCAGCGCTAAGAGTCAAAGACTCTGAGACATCGCCTCACGTGCAAAAAACGAGAGACTCTGCGGCGGCGCCTCACGTGTAAAGAACGAAAGCGATCGCGCCAAGAGCGCCAGCGCTACGAGTCAAAGACTCTGAGGCAGCGCCTTTCGTGCAAAGCACGAGAGCGCTCGCGCCAAAAGCGCCAGCGTCAAGAGTCAAAGACTCTGAGACAGCGCCTCACGTGCAAAGCACGAGAGCGCCAGCGCTAGAACTAAATGTTCTCCATCCTTGGATCAAATATCCAACAAAGATGATAAATCATCAAGTTACCAGAATAAAATTCTGTTGAGAAAATACTCTTCAAATCTTTCCAAACAAGAAAGATTGTGCTCTGTAAATAAGAGCACCGTTGGATCAAAGATCCAATGGTGATTAAAAATCACCAAGATACAGAATAAGTTCTGTATGGGAAAATATTTTCCCAATCTTGTTAAAAACAAGAAAAATGTCTTCTGTAAAACAGAAGCATTTGGATCAAAGATCCAATGGTGGGAAACATCCTCAAATAAATTAGAAATCTCTCAATGAGAGATTTGCTTAACTGATTCAACAGATCAGCCTTCACTATATAAAGGACCCAAGACTTCAAGTCTTGTATAGAGAAACCTCCCCATAAGTTTCAAATTAAAGAAAAAAAAACAGAGAGAAACCTCCCTATAAGTTTCAAGTTCTCAGAAAAGAAAAGGAGAAGGGCAGGCTCTAAGAAGAAGAACCTTATTCAAGGTAAATAAAAAGAAGAGAGATCATAACATCTCCTCCATATTTGAGAGTTTAACCCTCACATCAGAAGAACTTAGTTCTTTTTCTAGATCACAGATCTATAAGACAAAGTTTTTCACAAAAACAAAAGAAATCATAGCATCTCCTCATAAAAGAAGAACTTAGTTCTTAGATCCATGAGACAAAGTCTCTTATAAACCGAGAATTTAATTCTCAGAGCACATAATTAATCAGAACTGCCAAAGAAACGCTTTAGCGCTCCAAGTCTGGCGCTCAGCGCCAAGCGCTCCACGTGCTCCTTACGTGGGCGCTATTTTATAAGAAGCGTCTTAGCGCTCCAAGTCTGGCGCTCAGCGTCCTGCGCTCCACGCGCTCCTCACGTGGGCGCTATTTTATAAGAAGCGCTTTAGCGCTCCAAGCCTGGCGCTCAGCGCCAAGCGCTCCACGTGCTCTTCACGTGGATGCTGAGAAAACATAAAGTGCTCTGTAAATAAATCCCAGCTCCATAAAAAGTGTTCAACACTCAATAAAAAACAAAAAAAGGAAGTGGGGTGTCAGAACCCAAATCAATGCTCAGCATTGTTGAACAAAAAGGGACTGGGCCCAAACAAATATTCAACATTTTATTCAAAACTGAGTGGGCTGAACCCAAGTTGGCCACAAGTCCCCAATTCAGATTAACCGAGCCCATATGCTCACAATCACTTTAATTGGTCTTAGTCCCAAACCTGACTACAGATCTCCCAACCAACAGTGGTTCAAGGGCACATCTTTTCATACCTCTGATACATGTCGTTGTAATTCTTCAACGTCTTCAGAGAGATGGAGGGTCCCAATAACCAATAACTTTTGGCGCATCCCCAAACGGTTAAACCAAAACCCTATAGACTATGATGTCTTTAAACCAGACCGTGATGTCTTTAAACCAGACTACGATGTCTTTAAACCCTATAGACTATGATGTCTTTAAACTCACATGGACCGAAATGTCCTTAAACTAACAATGGACCGCAACGTTCTTAAACTAAAACGATAGAGTCCAAATACTCTTTCGTTAGATCTAAATGATCATAAAACCTTGTTAAGTAGATCTTAGTCTAAAATTAGAGTAACGTATCCTTAACAAGCGTTTAAGTTGATCTTAATCTCAAATGAGGTTAACGATCCTTAAAACAAACCCAAACCCAAATCTAAGAAAATACGGATTCAGACTAATCCACGCCTTACGGGCGACAACATAAATTAGTCTCCGTATACAATCTACGGGCAACCAAAAACAAAACAAATACACACAACACGAAGTGACCTTCTGGAGCAGAAGAAAGTGGTTACCGCGATGCGGTAACGTAATTAACTTCATGGGCTTGCGCCTGCAGGGAAGAGAGTCCCCACAATCCAAAACCCCTCACAATGAGGGGGAATCTGACGAAGTCTGCTGCAACAGCCGCATTTGTCCAAACCTCCGATACATGGTGCCATAAATTAACTTGACATCTTCGGAGAGGTGGATGGATAAAACCCAAATAGCATCTGCTCCCAAAATCAGGCAAGACGACATACGCGGTTTCGTCTCTGTTTTTGGCGGTAAACACCTTTCATGACTATGAAATCTGGAAGATGGACGTAAAAACAGCGTTTCTGAATGGATATTTAGAAGAAAATATTTACATGGATCAGCCAGAGGGTTTCTTAGACAGTGGTGTTGGGGTCGAAAATTGCACACCGGTTGACCAAGTCAAAGTCAAGGTCAACCCCAAGCCGAGTGGGCCCAAGCCCAGATTAAGCGGGCCTATGCCCAGGTCGAGTCCGAACATGAAGAGGCCGGCCCTCCTCAATGCCAAAATAAAAAGTCATGTAATAAATAATTTTTATGTAATTTTTTATGCATGAATGTAAACAAAATGGGCATAAAGCCAAATTTTTGTAAGCCCATGGCTTATGTGCAAAAAGAAATGGCACATAAGCCATGGGATAGGCAAAATGCCACTTTGTAAAGCCCAAGGGGCTATATGTAAATATGTAAGCCTATATAAGGCAACATGATGATGAATAAAAGATACAATTTTCATTCCCCCAAAAACTAGGGTTCTTTATGCTTCCTGCTCCTTCTCCAAAGCTCTAAACTTTCTCATTTCTTTTGAATTAAATCAAGAGTTTTACTCTTTCTTTTCCAAAACTAAGTAGTTTTCCACCACGAAACCCACAAAGGGTAACTCAGATCTCCCATAAGATCTCAAAAAGAAGAGATCTTTAAAATCTCATACTTCTTGTTCTTCAAGACCCAGCCAATAGAGGAGGAAGGAGGAGACCCATCTCCAAAAATCCCATCTTGGGAAGATCCAGAGCCAAAGGGAGAAACAAAGAAGCCCCCTTTGATCATTTCTAAAACTTTTGGAAGTTTAACTCCACAAATCGGGAGCACAGCTCCCAGTGAAGGGGACCAAAGTCCCCTTTCTATTTGACGCCCAGCGTCTAACGCCCAGAGCGCTTGCGCCCACGTGCAGACACATGGCGCGCCCAACGTCCAGAGCTCTTACGCCCACGTACCGAGCACGTGGCGCCCCAGTGCCCAGAGCGCTTGCTCCCACGTGAAGACACGTGGCGCACCCAGCGCCCAGAGCGCTTGCGCCCACGTGCCGGCACGTGGCGTGCCCAGCGCTCGCTTGCGCCCACGTGCCGACACGTGGCGCGCCCAACGCCCAGAGCGCTTGCGCTCACATGCCGACATGTGACGCTCGCGCCCAGCGCCTAGTGCGCTGGCCCCCACGCATCATTTGGATGCCCTTTCCCTTTTATATATATATGTGTGTGTGTGTGTGTGTGTATACACATATACACACACACACATACTCCATGACACTATCCCTCTCAAAAAAAAATTGGGCCGGGGCGCTGCCCCGTACCCCGCAAGGGGGCTGCTAGCCCCCTTGACCCCCAGCCCGCTATCCGGGTAGCGGGACCCTCATAAAAACTCTGCGGGGCCCCCGATATATCCAAAACCCCTTCAAAACACAACACTGCACATTGAGTTCGTATGGCCAGTTTAACTCGTTAATTGGAGCTTCCCTCGCTCCAAAGGCGAGGGGTAATTAACGGCAGTTTAGTCCGCGGCTGCCGGAGATTCGGATCCCCACGATCAATAAACCCCAGCCTACCCTAGGCAGATGGACTCTGTAGTACACCTGAAAAGAGCGCGCGTATTCCCATCTCAATGGGGTGACGAAAAACACCCAACAGATTCTGGCACGCCCGGTGGGACCAATCTCTCCTCCCATATTTCGGGTTAAACGTTCATGCGAACTCAATCAATATACATATCTATATTTATACTAAAATAATGCTCTTTCATGCAGATTTTCGAGCAATCACCTTTCAACGATGTCTCCGAAGATGAACTCAGCTCCCGTCTCCTACACGATGAAGATAGACTCCAGGACGGCCCTTCCGTCCAGTCTCGGACGACAATGGAAGGAGCCGCTGCTACAACTCGGCTCTATTTTGTTCGTGCCAGCTAACGCCATTCCAGCTCCTCAAGCTCCAGCAACAGACAGACCGGTCTTGAAAGGCAGGAGACCAAATGTGGTGATCTCAAGGACGCCCCAACCCAAACGCAAGTCAGTGTCTGAAGGACTTTCCTTGGTATAACAACCCTAATTTTGTTATACACTTTTTTCCTATACAAAATTTTTCAAAATATTTTTAAAATCCATAAAGAAGTATTTTAATCTGAGCACAAAATATATATAATTAATTATTTTGTTTTTAAATAATTTCATTTTTAGTGTACATAAAATTGTTTTAAACTTAAAGTGTACTTGGAATATTTATTGCTGCTGATATCATTTTAAGTATCTACTTTTCTACAATAATTACAAAAAGGAGCTTGTAGCTCATTGGTAACACCTTGCACTGCTGAACCAAGCCACCAGAGTTCGAATCCCATGCCCCAATAATTTTTATATCATTTTGTTTTAATTTTTTTGGGAAGTCACACGGTCAAACAGCCATAACTCTCAAATTAATGCAAATTATAAAAAATAAACTACACCAAAACCTCCCCCAGACCAAACCCTACCCACCGAGACCCGACTCGGCCCCGACTCGGCCGAATCGGCCGGCGACGCCGGCCGGACTCGGCCGGTCGGCCGAGTCGTCAACACGGAAAATTTCCGTGTTGACTTGGTCTTCACCCCTGCATACTTCAATTTTTCTGTACAGTTATAATTTTCTCATTTAATCTCTTTTAATCCCAAAATTAATGATATTTTAATGAATTTTTACATTTTTAATATTTTTTTAATCCTAACCCTAACCCTAGCCTAGCCCAATATAAAGACCCCTACCCTCTACCATTTCACCTCACAACTCTAAGTCCACTCTATCAAATTCTCAAGAACTCGGTACGAAGAGCGAGAAGCGAAGCGCTGCCGAAATCGACGACGGATTCCGGCGGCCGGATCAGAACCATCGCGACGTTTTCGACGAATCGACAACCACCACGTCCATTAGCTTCCTTAGCTTGTCCAAACCGTAAGTCCCACCTTCTTCTATCTTTCTTTTCTTTAAGATAAAAATACGACTTTTTGGAATCCGACGGAAATCGGACAAACCGATTTCCGATTCGGTTTTTCTATAAATTTCCACTTGTCACCTAATACATATTATCTACCCATACTCATGTTGACTATTAATCACCCATAAACTAATTTAATCAAACTTTTTCACATAAAATGATAAGTTCTTTGCAAAACCGTATTCCTTTCATAAAATACCATGAAGTTCATTTTTCTTAGTTTAATTAATTCCCTCACTCCTAAATAGGTTTATCTTGATCATTAAACTTGAAGAACCCAATTTCAATGAAATTTCACACATAAAATAATAACGTTTTCGAATATCGTATTCTTGCGCTATAATACCTTTAAGTTTAACATAGCATGTTTTACCTTTAAACTTCACCAAAACTTAAAATAAGTCACGGGTAATGACCTACCCCTACACACACTAAATATAACCCTAATTGATAAATATCAAAATACAGAATACGAAATTACAGGACTCTTCACTAAAATACCCTAATCTTTATTTTAAAGATTTAAGTTGTAAACTTTTCTAGATAAAATCTTTTAATAAAATGAAAACACGATTGGTCATGGACATCGATCGTTTATCTAAACTGTCTTGTGGTGCCTAGGCAAGTGTGTCTAAGGCTAGTAGGTTTTAATTAGGCCCACGACTGTGGTTCCTTCCCACTTACCTGGCACATACCTGGCCGCAATTGACGGTGAAGAGGCGATTTGAGGCTTCTAATGACTCATCGTTTAGACCTTAGAAATAGGCTAGTTGGTTTAGGAAACCCTAAAAACTAAAATACGGAAAACTGTACTCTTTTGCAAATAAATACCCCATATTTATAAAACCGTTTTCCCGAATGAAAAGTATTTGTTAAACCTAAGCAAAGCACCGCTACAACCCACTTTTGGGGAACCTGTTAGGGATAGTACGGTTCATCGTGCACCCGCAAGCTAGTAGTGCGAGATTCAGACCTCCGCAAGGAGCATTCGGTCTCGAAAGGTTCAAAATACGATATTTAGGGAAAATGAGATTTTTCTAAATAAAATATTTATATAAAATTATTCATGTGTTAATATATATATAATTATCATTTAAACATCTATTTTATCATAATATAAGTTTCCACAGTTTTTCTAAAAATTACAAGATTAAAAGTTACACTAAAATACCATGAATTTCAGATAAGATAATTAATACTTTTATTAGGATATATTCACTAGAATAACACAAATAAAATTCACATTCATTATAACTATAAAGACGATTATTAAATACTTGAGGTGTATTTTGAAAACTATACAAAAGTACTTTTTACATAAAACCCCCTCAAGTTTTACAAATTACAATAAGGCCCCTAGCTAATATTGAACTTCAAATTATCTTTCTTTTAGTCTGACTCGGGTTAGAGTATGACTATTCCTGACTCGAATATGATTCAAGTCAATCTTTATTCTTTATATTCCAACACAATTTGAATACATGAAATCCTGAATCCAGTTAACAATATATTCATTTTGACTGAATCAAACCATATATATTCATCCATTATCCTGATATTCCATTTACCTGATTATACAGTTACAACATGTTTACTGATATCATGGTTTTGGTCAGTCACCCAACTTACATATTCCAATACTACAATACTGTTAAAACACTACGGGGTTTAAGGGGTAGATTGATGTGGAAGATGTTAAAAGTGGCACGAGGTGGTCAGATTAAGACACCTAACCTGAATCCTATTGCTGTTGTACCGTGGCATAACGGTTCCTTGTACTTTCCTTTTGCCCTAATCTCTAGCATATAGAGATCCCTCTCGTATACACTGGCATCCTTCTGTACCAAGCTACAAACAATAGCGTTACACAATGTTCCATAAGATTCAATAATATAATAGTTAGAAAATACTGTTACTCTGTCATTCTCATTCTTCTTATTCTTTGGGACTTACCGAGCGACCTGTTCGCTGACGACATTCTATTCTTTCTTCTTTGAATGTCGTCAGGTGCGTTGGACCAAGCTGAGATCGAGCCCACCGGTGAAGATTTGGAGCAGTTCCAGGAAGATCCAGAGCTTTAGATACTGTACCTTGTTCTTTCCAGTTTATTTCATTTTCTGTTATGCCACTGTTTAGGCATTGCTTTTCATTCCAGTTGTATTTTCTTTTCATGCATTGTACAAAGAATATTATTAATAAAAGTTACTGATATTTCTATATTATTCATCTCTTGTGATTTACTTTATATTGTTTAGTTACGCTTAGCGTATATACTTCTGAGTATATACGTAGCGGGCCTCATCGCGTCCACTTCGCCGTACACTGGGAAGCGGGGCGTGACAGGTTTTGTTGGTGGCCCATGCAGGTCAGAGCTGTATGAATCCCTGTCATGCAGTTCTGGTCTGCGTGAACAACCTAAGCAATATAACACAAGAACCAGCAACTAAAACATTCTTTACAATCATATTCCTTGAATCCCATCATTTCTTTGAATCACATACCTTGAATCTGTCCTAATCCAAAATTCGCTCACCTCTTTTACAATTTTACCAAAACCTTCGCATCCTTTCATTCCATCGCACATTCTTCACGTTTTTTAAAACCCTTGCACAACCTTGTTATTTTTCACATACTGTCAGCACATCAATACCAAACTTTTCTTAGATTTATTACACTTTCCTTTTACAAATTTCGAGGACGAAATTTTTATAAGGAGGGTAGAATGTAACAACCCTAATTTTCTTATACACTTTTTTTCCTATACAAAATTTTTCAAAATATTTTTAAAATCCATAAAGAAGTATTTTAATCTGAGCACAAAATATATATAATTAATTATTTTGTTTTTAAATAATTTTATTTTTAGTGTACATAAAATTGTTTTAAAGTTAAAGTGTACTTGGAATATTTATTACTGTTGATATCATTTTAAGTATCTACTTTTCTACAATAATTACAAGAAGGAGCTTGTAGCTCATTGGTAACACCTTGCACTGTTGAACCAAGCCACCAGAGTTCGAATCCTATGCCCACATAATTTCTATATCATTTTGTTTTAATTTTTTTTGGAAGTCAAACGGTCAAACAGCCATAACTCTCAAATTAATGCAAATTATAAAAAATAAACTACACCAAAACCTCCCCCAGACCAAACCCTACCCACCGAGACCCGACTCGGCCCCGACTCGGCCGAATCGGCCGGCGCCGCCGGCCGGACTCGGCCGGTCGGCCGAGTCGTCAACACAGAAAATTTCCGTGTTGACTTGGTCTTCACCCCTGCATACATCAATTTTTCTGTACAGTTATAATTTTCTCATTTAATCTCTTTTAATCCCAAAATTAATGATATTTTAATGAATTTTTACATTTTAAATATTTTTTTTAATCCTAACCCTAGCCTAGCCCTATATAAAGACCCCTACCCTCTACCATTTTACCTCACAACTCTAAGTCCACTCTATCAAATTCTCGAAAACTCGGTACGAAGAGCGAGAAGCGAAGCGCTGCCGAAATCGACGACGGATTCCGGCGACCGGATCAGAACCTTCGCGACGTTTTCGACGAATCGACAACCACCACGTCCATTAGCTTCCTTAGCTTGTCCAAACCGTAAGTCCCACCTTCTTCTATCTCTCTTTTCTTTAAGATAAAAATACGATTTTTTGGAACCCGATGGAAATCGGACAAACCGATTTCCAATTCGGTTTTTCTATAAATTTCCACTTGTCACCTAATACATATTATCTACCTATACTCATGTTGACTATTAATCACCCATAAACCAATTTAATCAAACTTTTTCACATAAAAAGATAAGTTCTTTGCAAAACCGTATTCCTTTCATAAAAATATCATGAAGTTCATTTTTCTTAGTTTAATTAATTCCCTCACTCTTAAATAGGTTTATCTTGATCACTAAACTTGTAGAACCCAATTTCAATGAAATTTCACACATAAAATGATAACGTTTTCGAATACCGTATTCTTGCGCTATAATACCTTTAAGTTTAACATAGCATGTTTTACCTTTAAACTTCACCAAAACTTAAAATAAGTCACGGGGTAATGACCTACCCCTATACACACTCAATATAACCCTAATTGATAAATATCAAAATACAGAATACGAAATTACAGGACTTTTCACTAAAATACCCTAATCTTTATTTTAAAGCTTTAAGTTGTAAACTTTTCTAGATAAAATCTTTTAATAAAATGAAAACACGATTGGTCATGGACATCGATCGTTTATCTAAACTGTCTTGTGGTGCCTAGGCAAGTGTGTCAAAGGCTAGTGGTTTTTAATTAGGCCCACGACTGTGCTTCATTCCCACTTACCTAGCACTTACCTGGCCGCAATTGACGGTGAAGAGTCGAATTTAGGCTTCTAATGACTCATCGTTTAGACCTTAGAAATAGGCTAGTTGGTTTAGGAAACCCTAATAACTAAAATACGGAAAACTGTACTCTTCTGCAAATAAATACCCCATATTTATAAAACCGTTTTCCCGAATGAAAAGTATTTGTTAAACCTAAGCAAAGCGCCGCTACAACCCACTTTTGGGGAACCTGTTAGGGATAGTACGGTTCATCGTGCACCCGCAGGCTAGTAGTGGGAGATTCAGACCTCCGCAAGGAGCATTCGATCTCGAAAGGTTCAAAATACGATATTTAGGGAAAATGAGATTTTTCTAAATAAAATATTTATATAAAATTATTCATGTGTTAATATATATATAATTATCATTTAAACATCTATTTTATCATAATATAAGTTTCCACAGTTTTTCTAAAAATTACAAGATTAAAAGTTACACTAAAATACCATGAATTTCAGATAAGATAATTAATACTTTTATTAGGATATATTCACTAGAATAACACAAATAAAATTCACATTCATTCTAACTATAAAGACGATTATTAAATACTTGAGGTGTATTTTGAAAACTATACAAAAGTACTCTTTACATAAAACCCTCTCAAGTTTTACAAATTACAATAAGGCCCCTAGCTAATATTGAACTTCAAATTATCTTTCTTTTAGTCTGACTCGGGTTAGAGTATGACTATTCCTGACTCGAATATGATTCAAGTCAATCTTTATTCTTTATATTCCAACACAATTTGAATACATGAAACCCTGAATCCAGTTAACAATATATTCATTTTGTCTGAATCAAACCATGGATATTCATCCATTATCCTAATATTCCATTTACCAGATTATACAGTTACAACATGTTTACTGATATCATGGTTTTGGTCAGTCACCCAACTTACATATTCCAATACTACAATACTGTTAAAACACTACGGGGTTTAAGGGGTAGATTGGTACGGAAGATGTTAAAAGTGGCACGAGGTGGTCAGATTAAGACACCTAACCTGAATCCTATTGCTGTTGTACCGTGGTATAACGGTTCCTTGTACTTTCCTTTTGCCCTAATCTCTAGCATATAGAGATCCCTCTCATATACACTGGCATCCTTCTGTACCAAGCTACAAACAACAGCGTTACACAATGTTCCATAAGATTCAATAATATAATAGTTAGAAAATACGGTTACTCTGTCATTCTCATTCTTCTTATTCTTTGGGACTTACCGAGCGACCTGTTCGCTGACGACATTCTATTCTTTCTTCTTTGAATGTCGTCAGGTGCATTGGACCAAGCTGAGATCGAGCCCACCGGTGAAGATTTGGAGCAGTTCCAGGAAGATCTAGAGCTCTAGATACTGTACCTTGTTCTTTCCAGTTTATTTCATTTTCTGTTATGCCACTGTTTAGGCATTGCTTTTCATTCCAGTTGTATTTTCTTTTCATGCATTGTACAAAGAATGTTATTAATAAAAGCTGCTGTTATTTCTATATTATTCGTCTCTTGTGATTTACTTTATATTGTTTAGTTACGCTTAGCGTATATACTTCTGAGTATATACGTAGCGGGCCTCGTCACGTCCACTTCGCCGTACACTGGGAAGCGGGGCGTGACACTTGGCCCCAGCAGGGGGCAAGGCCATCAACACCAACAAAGCTACAACGCGTCTCGAGCAAGCTCCGGCAGTGTGTTCACACCATAATATTGTATTATTATATTCCCCATTCTTATTCGTTTTATGAATAAACAGGTGCTTTTGACGCATGTCTTCTATATATTACGGATTACAGGTCCTTAGACAGAAAACAATGAAAACGATGAAAAGACGATGCAAAAGTGGACTTTGACCAACAAACTCAAGACTCTTGATCAAGCCTATATCAAAGATAAAATTCACAAAGTACAAGGCAATGCAAGGTCCAAGATTACAAAGCGAACGGTTAAAAGTCCACCGTAATTATTCACTGGAGATCTGGAAGAAACATAGAAGCTATATTAATAAAAGAACCAAACAATAAGGAAGCCCAAAGACAGAAGAGCCCACAAAGGAAATTTTAAGGCCCAATACTTCCTTTTAATGAGACAGAGACATAAAATTTTACCAAAGCTTGGAGTCTACTTTGACTAGGTCTTCCTAAGGATATTTTGGTAAATGTAGACGTGTGAATCAATTGTAACCTAGGGTTTCCTATCCTCTATAAATAGGAACTCTAAATCATTGTAAAGGCTATGCCTCCCTATGCCTCTTTCTATGAATAAAATTTAGAAATCTTTTGGAGAGTATCGGTGCCTCTTTTCATTTCATGAATTCAGATTTGACAACCCTGCGTTGATGTTTGGAGATAGCCATCTGTAAAGTAAGTAGATTTATTTATTTTCTTGCCCTAGGTAATTTCAATTCATGCCCTAGTTAAATTTATTTTTCTGCCCTAGTATAGATTTTATTTATCTGCTCTAGTTATAACTTTTAATTAATTTCCCTAGTTTAGATAATTAGATTTTTAGTAATAATCAATCCGAACACCCTTCGGAATTAACTCGTTTGAGCGATTAGGAGATTCAAAAAATCCCTGTGGACCGACCCATACTCACCGGCTAGCTACATGCGACACCGTTCTTGATTATGGTAATAGATAGTTTTTGAGATCAATCAAATGGCGCCGTTGCCGGGGATGGCGTGCTATTTTCTTTTTGCAATTTCGGGTTAATCTAAAATCAGAAAAATCACAAAAATATATAAATTATATCATCTGTTATTTTTTTGGAAAGGGTATCTTTGTTTGAATTTTGCAGGACTGCAGAACAAATTCGGATCTGAAAATCTCCAGAGATCAAAACAGAGAACAGACGATCCTAACAACAGAAGATTACAAAAACATAAGAAGTGAAAAAAATCTCGGGATCCGAACAGTACAACAGATCGCGGAACCGCGGCTAGAAGCGCATTTTGGCGGTGGAACCGCGGCGGCCTAGAGTAAAAAAAGAATTAATTTGCTACAGAACCGCGGCCATATCGCCTTCTCACCGCGGAACCGCGGCCGTCAAGTTACCCGGAGAGCAGCAAAAAAAACGGTTCCGCCACTGCAAATCTCTGTGAGTTTTCTCTCTCCTCCTCTGCAAATCTCCGATATATCTTCTGAAAAATCTCCTGCAGGATTCTTTGCGCTTAAAAAAATCTTTTCCTTTCCAAATAACAAATCTTGTGCAGGATTTTTGCACCTCGCTTAAAATAGAAATTGATTGCAAGTAATATTTTTTGTTCTGCATATCTTTTATCGAAAATCTTTTTGCAAAATTTCCAAATAAAGAGCAAGCGGAAAAAGGAAAATTTTAATTATAAAGCTTGCAAACTTTGAAATTCATAAAAAAGATTTGATTGCAAGTGATTTACCATTTTGCATATCTTTAATCGGATTTTAAGGGGCTTTTGACCAATTCAGATTGGGTGGGGATTTCATCACCCTTCCCAGGACCCCAGAAATCACATAAGGCATTTGCATTGACCATTCTTAATTAAAAAATACTAGACTCGGCCTTAAGGACTTCGAGCTCAACAGGACAGAGAACTAGTTATAGGCATCGTCCGTTTATCCTAACCTGACTTTGCAGTGTCTAGAAAAGTGTGTCTAAGACAAGTGGTTACTTAATTAGGACCGCTACTTGTAGCGGGGAGCCTCCCACTTACCTGGCACTTACCTGGCCGCAATTGGCGGTGAAGAGGCGGTTTGAGGTCCTATTTCTAGCTCTTTGGAACAGTTAGGAGCTGTCTTGCTGACCTAGGTGACCCTAGATCTAGGCCTGATTATGCATTTTTGGTTGATCGAAAGTGTGTCTTAGCCTTTTATCGAAAATCTTTTTTGCAAAAAGTTCCAAACAAATAAAAAAAAGGGGGGGAAAGGAAGATTTTTTTTTAACAACTTGCAAATTTTTGCCGCTAAGAAATCCTTGCACCACCTACCTTCTTTCTCTTCTTTTTCTTCTATCAAGGGCACCCCACATCATAAATCACTTGCCGAACTTTGGTATCTCGAACCTAATTTTGCGTCGTACGTCAATTGTTTTGGTCGATTTAAGGAAGATCCCTCCATGTCCAAAATTTCTTTGAAAGATCAAATAGAAGCGTCTAGGAGAAACAGTTCGACTTTGCAACCCACTTTGTGTCGACCAAGTCAATTTTTACCACCTTCATATGTTGATACCACTTTTTCAAGTCCTGCTGTAACTCCTAAACCGATATCTATTGCGGAGCATATCGCTCAATCTCGTATCCGATTTTTCACCCCTCTCAACACATCTAGTTCTATGGATCAACAAGTCCATTCACCTTTTTATCCACATGTTGACCCTACCCCTGTCCAACCACCCACTTCCTACCAGTCCTACCCGACTTTCCCACCGTCACTAGACACTGTTTCTACACAGCCTTTTGGGAGTTTCACATATCCAAACAATTTCGAATCTTTTACCGAAACCCCCTTACCACCCAAGTCTAGTTTGGAAGAGTCGTTGGAAGCTTATATCTTAGCAACAAACAAAATGATTAGGAATGTGGATGCGTCCGTAGCCGCCCTTATACAACCTAGTGTACCGGTAGTTAGTTTTCAACTAGCTTCGAATTTTTCAATGTATGAGGAGGCGGTTGGACAGAGTGAGAATTTGAGAGGAGCGAGTGAGTTCTACACATTCCCAAATCAAACCTACCCATACCCACTTGAAGCCCACAACTCCGGTTTTTCATCGATTGTCCCAAATGCTTCACAAGTTACAAACAAAATATCTAACGAGTTGTGTGACTATGTAGTGCTTGATTTGCCAGATTGTGAAGAACCCCTTTTGAGTGAAACCACACTTAATCCTTTCGATCTTTACACCTCCAATCTAGAACCTAAATCGATAAATATCCATGCTTTTGATGAGGTTTCAGAAAAAATTAATTTTCACTTGATTGAGGATATAGACGCCGGGAATATTTTGGATGATGAACCCGTCGATTTGATTGAAATTTTATGTTCAATTCATCATTCCGAGTCATTAATTGTTTCTCCCGAACTTCATATGCGTCTTGATTTTGATGATAATGACATGGATGAGATAAATATTGAGGAGAATTATGAGGAGAGTATTGAAGATAATATTGAGGTTGAACCATTTTTGTTTGATGTGTCAGATTTTCCAATTCATCCTCCTGAACCTTTAACTGTTATATCACCCTCCTTCCTTTCCATCGTTCCGACCACGCATAAGATCACGCTAAGACTGTGAGCTTGAAAACTTTTCCTTTGAATCTGACGCAGTTCTCACAGCCGATAACACTTACGAGTGTTTTACTTTTTCGGACGATGTTGAAGACTCACCGCCCGAGTTTGAGTCCTTTGAATTTTCTGATAAGTTAGTTGAACCTTCAGACTCGGTTGCTTACAGTCGTTTCGAACCATTGATGGAATCTTTCAAGTTCGAGACGGTTTACTACGGCGAGAATGAGACTATCCCTAATTCATTCCCTTTCGTCATTCCTATCATTCCGACCTTGCAAGAGACTGTTACGCTCACATCTCCTATACCAAGTTCGACGTACCCATGTTTGCTCACGAATCTTGAGGGACTTAATCATATTTTTCCGTGGGTTGATAGATTAGCACAATCGCTTTTTACACATCGGTCATTACAAATTGTGCTAATTTATACGCTCCATCCCCACCCTCAAATTCGTATTCCCACTTTCTTTGGTTCTTCTACTCTTCATTTCATGATACCGAGTGTTGATGAATCACAATCCGATATTTTGAGTTCGATAATTTTCAATTGGACCTTAGACGAAAGTTTCGAGGATATTTTCGCCGACGAACTCGCATTCTTAGACGACACGGATTTTGTGATTAATCAACCTTCACTTGAAGAAGTAGAACCACTACCATTTCTTTTTCCCCTCCGCCATTCTCCTCCACCAAGACCGTACACCGTTTCTACCTACACACGGTCTCGTGCGCTTCTCATTTCTTTTCTTTCCACTCCATTCTTTCACCAACTCGACCATTACCACGATAAGATTTTTGAATGGTTGGTGCTAACCTTTGGCTTATGTAAGGCCTTGCTTAAGTTTGGGGGGAACCTTGTTATATATATATTTTGTTTTTCTTTTAACAATAAACAAAAAAAATTGTAAATAAATAAACATGGGAGTGCCGACAATTTTGACCATCTTGGTGCAGCATGACAGTGAGGACACTGTCAAGTTTAAGTTTGGGGGTATGCTCGGTACGTCTTCTTCCTTCGCATTCATTTGTACATATTTTTGCATTTGCATATTTATTTGAAAACCCATAAAAATTGAAAATTTTCAAAAATTATAAAAATTATTGTATTCAATTTTGGCCATTTCTAACTTGAGTTTGACAAATAGGTTAACTGGCTAGAAACAACTAGATCTTAGACTTAGTAAATTAAAAACCCTAAAAATAACCTTTCTTAAAGTTTAACGGTAGAAAGTATATGTCTTTGTAGTTTATTTAGAAATAGGCAAATTTTGGGTTCACTTTTTGGGCTAAGTCGAAACAAAGGAAAAGTATTGATATCTTTATTAGAGTATAAGTTTGAAAAATAATTCCTAGCTTAAGTCTTGATTCTGAAAATATAAACCCTACAATTTGCACAATCAAGCACCTTGAAACTTGGAATAGTATAGGAGACCTTGAAATGCTCTTTTCTAAAGTCCTTAGTAAGAAGAAAATAAAAGAAAAAAAAAGTGAATAAAGAAAGAAAAAAATGAACACTGGTTTTTGTGATTACTTAAGGCTGTAAAAATAGAAAAATATTTAGCGAGGATGTTTCATCACCTAGTGCCTTAGACCAACTGGTTTGGGAGTCACTGCTAAAAAGCCTTGAGTGTTACAAGACTAGGAAGTACGCTTTAAAGTGCAAACGCATTTTGTAATCGGTCGTTGGTACCTCAAGAAGTATTAACGGTCGGATGAAGGATGTGTAAGCAAAATTCAATTAAAAATTCACCAATTAAGAAGTGCTTTGGACAACGGACGAGAGTATGATTGCTTGATTTGAATTTTCAAGTGTAGGGGTGATATTTACACACACATAGGGATATGTGATTGGAGTCTAAATGAGAGAAAGGAGTGAAGAATAGAACTTGTATCTTTAGTAGAATTGATAAAAATTCCTAAGTGGAGATGGAACCCTAGAAGGAAAACTTAAGAAATGCCGAAAGCTAAGTAGGTCTGCAGAATATATATAATCTTAAGTTAAATGATGAGAAAGTGTGAAGAATATGGGTGGATAATTTACGAGTCGACGATAATAGAATTCCTTTTTAGAAAGCCTAATTGGAGAATAAAAGTTAATGGGCCGAATTGATAGGATTTTGTGGGTAGTATCCGCTGAAAACCCTCAGGAGACAACACTCCTCCTACTAGGGACACCTAGAGGTTTAACGGCTTGTTGCACGAGCTCAGTGCAATCGCGATTCCCTGCGAAAGTGCGGTTAGGTTTTTGTCAAGAATAAAAAAATAAGTTTGCTCGAGAACGAGCAAAAGATAAGTTTGGGGGTGTTTGTTCACACCATAATATTGTATTATTGTATTCCCCATTCTTATTCGTTTTATGAATAAACAGGTGCTTTTGACGCATGTCTGCTACATATTACAGGTTACAGGTTCTTGGACAGAAAACAGTGAAAACGATGAAAAGACGATGCAAAAGTGGACTTTGACCAACAAACAGAAAACTCTTAATCAAGCCTAAATCAAAGATAAAATTCACAAAGTACAAGGCAATGCAAGGTCCAAGATTACAAAGCGAACGGTTAGAAGTCCACCGTAATTATTCACTGGAGATCTGGAAAAAAAATAGAAGCTATTTTAATAAAAGAACCAAATAATAAGGAAGCCCAAAGACAGAAGAGCCCACAAAGGAAATTTCAAGGCCCAATACTTCCTTTTAATGAGACAGAGACATAAAATTTTACCAAAGCTTGGAGTCTACTTTGACTAGGTCTTCCTAAGGATATTTTGGTAAATGTAGACGTGCGAATCAATTGTAACCTAGGGTTTCCTATCCTCTATAAATAGGAACTCTAAATCATTGTAAAGGCTATGCCTCCCTATGCCTCTTTCTATGAATAAAATTTAGAAATCTTTTGGAGAGCATCGGTGCCTTTTTTCATTTCATGAATTCAGATTTGACAACCCTGCGTTGATGTTTGGAGATAGCTATCTGTAAAGTAAGTAGATTTATTTATTTTCTTGCCCTAGGTAATTTCAATTCATGCCCTAGTTAAATTTATTTTTCTGCCCTAGTATAGATTTTATTTATCTGCTCTAGTTATAACTTTTAATTAATTGCCCTAGTTTAGATAATTAGATTTTTAGTAATAATCAATCCGAACACCCTTCAGAATTAACTCGTTTGAGCGATTAGGAGATTCACAAAATCCCTGTGGACCGACCCGTACTCACCGGCTAGCTACATGCGACGCCGTTCTTGATTGCGGTAATAGATAGTTTTTTAGATCAATCACGGTGCCGCTAACAACTGCTCAATCCGGTGTCTTCTCTAAGCTCCCCGCTAATCGAATCACAATGGCTTCCCGGATAACGGATGCCCACCATGCCTTCATAATCGAGAAGCTAAGGCAGAAAAGGATCAGATATAGAGCCAACAAAAGGGCTAGGGCTCCTGCTAGGCTGAACCTCATGAGGTTCGAAGAACAGGGTTACCCTGCCAAAGATGAGGAAATGGCTGGATATGTGGTCCACACTGTTTACATGGTGGGCACGCGCAGCAAGAGCAAGGACGGGGCCACTACATCTCAAATCCAATCTCGCTTGAATGTGGTTGCCGCTTCCCATGAACAGCCGCCTTTGCTGGGTGATGAAAACCCTCTCGATGAGGATGATAGGCAGAAAGACCCTTCGGTCCATGAGGAATCGGGCTCGGAAAGCGAAGATGAGCCGATCTTCCGTCCCAAGAACGCAGAGCAGCAACTTCTCTAAGAGCTCCGAAAACAGCTCAAAAGTAAAGATAAGGAGATGGCCAAGCTCAACTCCAAAATTGAGGACTTGACGAATGTCGTGATGCAGCTCACGGCCCGACTTGCCTCTCAGCCGCCAAATCAAGCGCAGGGCTCTGCTCATGAACCGGGAAACGGTATCCCAAAGCAGCCGACACCTATTCCCTCAAATCCAAAAGTGGGCGAATCGCATGAAAATCAGTCGCATCCTATCTCGGGAAATGTCTTGGCTACCGATGACAGTAGCCCTCTAACTCAAGATCAAATCATGGATTTGGTTTCTAGCAAAGTCAAAACGTTGGTAGCCGAAGCCGAAGCGCAAAAAGATATCAGCAGTAGTGGGAGACCATATCCTGCTCAGTATCATCTGGTAGAATTTCCTAGCGGCTATGTCATCCCCAAATTCGGAAGATTCGATGGGATGGGAAATGCGAATCAGCATATCGCCCACCTTAAAGCCTCATGCGGGAATACTGGGGACAATGATGCGCTTCTCCTCCGCCAGTTCGTTAATAGCTTGGCCGACGTTGCTTTTGACTGGTACGCGAGCATACCGGATGGCTCCGTCATAACTTTTTTCCAAATGGAGTCTCTGTTTCGGCAGAGGTTCATGAGCGTCAGCGATAAGATCACCATTGCCGAGCTCATAAGGACCAAGACAAAGAACAACGAAAGCAACACAGCTTTTATAACCCGATGGCGCAATCTCTCCGTCAAATGTGAACTGCCGATAAAGAAGGACCAATCTGTCAGTCTCCTTGTTGGAAATCTCAACAATTGGATGGCCCCGTTTCTATGCACCGCCGGTCTCAAAACATTCCAAGAGCTGAACAGGAAAGTTCAGATGCTGGAGCGCTCAAAGCAGGAGTCCTCCTCGGATTCCCAAAATAACAATAGGTCCTGGAGAAACCGAAAGGACGATAATCGCAAAGGCGGAAATCCCGACGATTCTAAATCTTTCAATGCCTCGGCTAACCGAAATAAGCGAGGGATGAGCGGGCCTAGTGCCAACCAGCCTCGGAAGCCAGTTTTCGGAGAGGGAGGAGAATCTCCACTGAAAGAGAAGCTGGATAAGGTCCATTCCTTCAGAAGGGACAAAATCCGTAAAATATTCAAAGACGCCCTGAGGAACGGTCTACAACTGCCAGAGTCAAAAAGACCGCAGGAAGAGAATATGACAGACGACCCCAAATACTGCCCCTATCACAGAGTGATAGGTCATGCCATTAAGGACTGCTTCGTCTTCAAAGATTGGGTCGAAAAGCAATACAAGGCAGGAGAGATAGAACTGTCTAAAGGCGTATTAACAAACAGTCCAGCTGCGACCGCCAATTTTATACAAACGAAGACCGAAATTCTTCGTGAAACTGATTCTCTCAGACATCTGCCTTTCTCTGAAAAAAATCGACCACCACGTCATTAAACTGGGAACAGTCGACCACCACGTCATTAAACTGGGAACAGTCGACCTCTAAGTCGTTAAACTGGGAATGTAAAAAAATGTGTGTAAATAAATAAATAAAAAGAAAAGCCAAAATGATGGGGCAACTCGCAATAAAAATCAGCGAGTAAAATAAAGATGAAAATAAAGCCGAAATGATGGGGCAACCGCGAATAAAAGCCGAAAGGATAGGGCAATTGCGATATTCACGATAAGAAAAGCTGAAATGATAGAGCAATCGCGGTAAAACAAAAAAAAGCAAAAAAAAAAAGAACGGCGAATGATGAGTCGCTCCTGGTACCATATTCCAGTTTAGCGATGCAGACGCCAACCAAATTCCAAATTCCAAAACGGCGAATGATGAGTCGCTCCTGGCACCATATTCCAGTGCAACGATGCAGACGCCAACCAAAATCCAGTTTCCCAAAATTCTTATGGCCCTACGGTTAGTCCCCAAATTGACTACCGTATACAATCCACGGGCTCAAATAATTCTCATCACACTCATGCCCCACAGCAACCACCAGTCGCGCGGCTGGTCTCCGCCCTTGGAATTATGCTCCATTGGGAAGACCCACTCATGTATCCTCACGATACATGAGGAGAACAAACCTTCGTGGGATCCTTACGACTCACGAAGGAAAAACACACTTAGGAGTCCTCACGACTCCTAAGGAGAAAATACACCTGCGGGATCCTTACGACTCGTAGGGAGAAAATACTTTTATGGGACCCTTACGGCCCATAAAATTGAAAAGCCTTAGGTTATAGGGATCTAAACCTGTCTCCTAAGCCATCACTCCCCAATCCCCAAGTGGCGAATGATGAGTCGCTCCTGGTACCATATTCCAGTGCAGCTATGCAAACGCCAACCAAATTCCAACTCCCATACCCCAATGGCGAATGATGAGTCTCTCCTGGTACCATATTCCAGTGCAGCGATGCAGACGCCAACCAAATTCCAACTCTCATACCCCAACGGCAAATGATGAGTCGCTCCTGGTACCATATTCCAGTGTAGCGATGCAGACGCCAACAAAGTCCCGAAATTTTTCCGACCCTACGGTCTTGATCATACATCCTGCAAAACCGTATACAATCCACGGGCATAAAACAATCCCAATCTCCCCCAAGTCCTACCAGTGAGGCCACATTCAAAGCCCCACCAAAAATTAAAAAAATATATAATAAAAAAATAAAAAGAATAAAAAGAATGGTATGTCCACAAGCAAAATGGGCACGGATGAAAACCCGAAGGGGCTCCATGAGTAAAAACAGCAGGACTGCCGGCGAGTTTGTGAAAACCCGAAAGGGCTCAAACTCGTAAAAAAGAGATGATATGCACTCGCAAAGTTCTCTCGACTTTATGAGGAGAAAATTCCCGCGTGAGATCCTTATGACTCACAAAGGAGCAACACACTTAGGAGTCCCCACGACTCCAAAGGAGAAAATACACCTACGAGATCCTTTCGACTCGTAGGGAGAAAATGCTTTTATGGGACCCTTACGGCCCATAAAATTGAAAAGCCTTAGGTGATAGGGATCTAAACCTGCCTCCTAAGCCATCAATTCCTAAATCCTCTCAGGGCAAATGATGAGTTGCTCCTGGCATTATTCCAGTGCAGCAATGCAGATGCCGACAGAAAACCAATTCCTAAATCCTCTCGGGGCAAATGATGAGTTGCTCCTGGCATTATTCCAGTGCAGCAATACAGATGCCGACAGAAAACCAATCCCCAAATCCTCTCAAGACAGATGATGATTCGCTCCTGGTATCATATTCCAGTGTAGCAATGCTGATGTCAACCCAAATCAAATCAAACCAACAACCTCTGCGGTGGAATCATGCTTCGTCCTAGAATTTACCCCGTGTCGAAATCATGCTTCGCCTCGGGATATCAACCATCCCTGTTGGAATTATGCTTCAGCTCGGAATCAACCAACAAGCTCTGTACCGGAATCATGCTCCATCTCAGAGTGTACCCCGCGTCGAAATCAAGCTTCACCTCAGTGTATCTACCTTCTCTGTCGGAATTATGCTTCGGCTCGGAATCAACCAGCGACCTCCTCGTCGAAATTAAGCTCCGCCTCGGAATCAAGTCAACCAGTAAGCTCTGCGTCAAAATCATGCTTCGTCTCAGAATGTACCCCGTGTCGAAACCAAGCTTCACCTCGGAGTATCTGCTTTCCCCATCGGAATTATGCTTCGCCTGGGAATCAACCTCTACATCAAAATTATGCTTCGGTCAGAATGTATGCCGCTCTTCGAAATGATGCTCCGATCCTTGGAATCATGCTCCGCTCTTCAGAATGATGCTCTGATCCTTGGAATCATGCTCCGCCCTTCGGAATGATGCTCCGATCCTTCGGAATGATGCTCCGATCCCTGGAATGATGCTCCACCCTTCGAAATGATGCTCCGATCCCTGGAATGATGCTCCGCCCTTCGGAATGATGCTCCAATCCTTGGAATCATGCTCCGCTCTTAGGAATGATGATCTGATCCTTCGGAATGATGCTCTGATCCCTGGAATGATGCTCCGCCCTTTGGACTGATGCTCCGATCCCTGGAATGATGCTCCGCCCTTCGGAATGATGCTCCGATCCCTGGAATTATGCTCTGCAAATCGGAATGATGCTCCGATCCTCGGAATTATGCTCCGACCCTTTGGAAGCATGCTCTGCTCTTCGGAATGATGCTCCGATCCCTAGAATCATGCTCCGCGCTTCAGAAAGATGCTCCGATCCCTGGAATCATGCTCCGCGCTTCGGAATGATGCTCCGATCCCTGGAATCATGCTCCGATCCCCGGGAATCATGCTCCCCGAGGGATTCTCCGCTCCCGGAATGATGTTCCACCTCGAAGTCCAGCTTCAAGATCCATCAATTTCATGCACACAACCCAAATGTGCGGTGTGCAATTATTGATGGGGGCACTTTGTTGTGGTCGAAAATTGCACCCCGGTTGACCAAGTCAAAGTCAAGGTCAACCCCAAGCCGAGTGGGCCTAAGCCCAGATCAATCGGGCCCATGCCCAGGTCGAGTCCGAACATGAAGCGGCCGGCCCTCCTCCATGCCAAAATAAAAAGTCATGTAGTAAATAATTTTTATGTAATTTTTTATGCATGAATGTAAACAAAATGGGCATAAAGCCAAATTTTTGTAAGCCCATGGCTTATGTGCAAAAAGAAATGGCACATGAGCCATGAGATAGGCAAAATGCCATTTTGTAAAGCCCAAGGGGCTATATGTAAATATGTAAGCCTATATAAGGCAACATGATGATGAATAAAAGATACAATTTTCAATCTCCTAAAAACTAGGCTTCTTTGTGCCTCCTGCTTCTTCTCCAAGGTTCTAAACCTTCTCATTTCTTTTGAATTAAATCAAGAGTTTTACTCTTTCTTTTCCAAAACTAAGTAGTTTTCCACCACGAAACCCACAAAGGGGAACTCAGATCTCCCATAAGATCTCAAAAAGAAGAGATCTTTAAAATCTCATACTTCTTGTTCTTCAAGACCCAGCCAATAGAGGAGGAAGGAGGAGACCCATCTCCAAAAATCCCATCTTGGGAAGATCCAGAGCCAAAGGGAGAAACAAAGAAGCCCCCTTCGATCATTTCTAAAACTTTTGGGAGTTTAACTCCACAAATCGAGAGCACGGCTCCTAGTGAAGGGGACCAAAGTCCCCTTTTTGTTTGACGCCCGGCGTCTAGCGCCCAGAGCGCTTGCGCCCACGTGCAGACACGTGGCGCACCCAGCGCCCAGAGCGCTCGCGCCCATGTGCCGACACATGGCGCGCCCAGCGCTCGCTTGCGCCCACGTGCCAACACGTGGCGCACCCAGAGCATTTGCGCCTACATGCCGACACGTGGCGCGCCCAAAGCGCTTGCGCCCACGTGCCGACACGTGGCGCGCCCAGAGCGCCCAGCACCCAGAGCGCTCGCGCCCAGCGCTTGCGTGCCATGCACGCGAGGCGCTGGCCCCCAAGCATCCTTTGGATACCCTTTCCTTTTTATATATATATGTATATGTATATACGTATATATATATATATACATATACACACACACACATACTCCACGACACTATCCCTCTCAAAAAAATTTTGGGCCGGGGCGCTGCCCAGCACCCCGCAAGGGGGCTGCTAGCCCCCTTGACCCCCAGTCCGCTATCCGAGTAGCGGGACCCCCGTAAAAACTCTGCGGGGCCCCCGATATATCCAAAACCCCTTCAAAACACAACACCGCACATTGAGTTCGCATGACCAGTTTAACTCGTTAATCGGAGGTTCCCTCGCTCCAAAGGCGAGGAGTAATTAATGGCAGCTTAGTCCGTGGCTGCCGGAGATTCGGATCCCCACGATCAATAAACCCCAGCCTACCCTAGACAGGGGGAATCTGTAGTACGCCTGACAAGCGCGCGCGTATTCCCATCTCAATGGGATGACGAAAAACAACCTACAAGTGGGAGCAGTGGAAAGGTGTGCAAGTTGCTTAAATATATTTATGGATTAAAGCAAGTATCGCAGAGTTGGAACATCTGCTTTGATGAGACGGTCAAAGAATTTAACTTTATCAAAAATGTAGATGAACCATACATTTATAGGAAGATTGTAGAAGGAGCAGTGGTGTAACGTTTTTAAAAAATCGTTTAGGATAATTATATGTTAATTAAAGATATAACATGTGTTTCCTAGAAAAACCTAGTTAATAATTATTTTTCCTCATACACATAAATATACCTATTTTACTTATGTAATTACTTATTTTATTGGTATTTAATTAGTTATTTATTTAATTGTTAGTTTACTTATTTATTTCCTTATTTATTAATTATAAAAAATTATTTTACACATGCACATACACACTAATTTAGTGTTAATCGTAGGTTAGTATAGACTAATACAAATTCATGTAACCATGGCAACCTAATCACATTTTTGTTGTCATGCTCTTTTCATTTAAAGTGTACATGGTTATAGATTTTTTTTTTTTAAAAAGGAAAAATGAAAATAAAAAGGAAAAGGAAATGCATGGTGTGTGTATGCCATGGCAAGGATTCCTCTCTCTCTCCCTTGATATTTTCCCCATTCTCTTCTTATCTCTTCTCCTTCTCCCTTCACTTAAACAAAAACCTTCTCTACTTCACTAAAAACCCTACACCAATTACCACATATCCTCCACAAATCATCACTAAAATCCTATTTTCAACCTCTTTAAGAGTTTCCATCAAGCAAGTTTTCCTTTGGTGGCAAATCTTATCAAGTAGGGTCTCTTTTCCAAATCATCTTGAGGTTTGAACCAAGTTTACTTCTTGTTTTGCTAATCCTCACCTTAACTAATCTTTTTTAGTTTATAAAGTGGTAATTAGTGTAAGTTTAGAGTCTTAAAGAGAGGGTTAGGATAAGTTTATGGTTTTTATGGATTATTAGGATAGTTAAGAGTAGATTAGTACCTAATAGTCTTATTAATCTACCAAGTTTGCACTAAAATACCATAATGTTTTAAATTAGTGTTTAAAAACGATTTTTAGTTAAGTTTTATGTTCTTTATGATCTGATATCATTTAGTTGATCTATTATTAAATCAAACAATACGGTAGTATAGTTTTTAAGCTTTGTATATACCCTAGAAAACCCGGACCCAAACCATCACAGTTCGACCGGTGAGATTTCCAATTTCCCCGGCGCTGCCAGTTTTACTGTAGCTAGGGGTGTTTGGTTTTTATAGGTAGTTCTCTGTGGGTCTTTTAGGATATTTGGTATACTTTGTTTTTTCTAATTAGCCTGTAGATAAAATCTTGGACCATTTTACATTAAAAGGGACGTTTTGTTAAAATACGATACGGATGTTTCGATTCTAGATTTGGCGTTTGCAGTGTATAACAGCCCCTAAGAGTGGTTTGTGACGTTGTCACGCACGTTTAGTGCACCAAGTGCACACATGTTTAACTTGTGGCGTTAGTTATTTCGTATCGTTTTGTCTTCGCGATATATCAGATGTCTAGCCTTATGTATTGGTATTGTGCGATTCTAGGATCGGTTACGGAGACGTCGGACGTGGCAAGGAAAGGAAAGGCAGTGATTGGATTAGATTAGACAAGGCGTTCCGGTGAATAGATGTCACATCTATGGGGGAATCGCTTAGATGGCGTAAAGCCTCCGATAGCTAGGATTTATTTATAATTCTTGTTTTCATATGCGTATATCATATTCAGATTGCACTTGCATCATCATGCACATTGATATTATCCCACTAAGACACTTGCACCATTATCGATGGTTCATACTGCACGTGCACTATCTTATGTGAACACACACGCCGTTGGTAATTGCTATGTCACGACCACTATAGAACTTGCTTAATAATCGGTATTATTGCATTGCATCATTATTGATATGTAGCCTTCAAGTCATTTATCTCATTGCATCATTATTGATATGTAGTCTTCAAGTCATTTAGCTCATCGCATCATTATTGACATGTAGTCTTCAAGTCATTTATCTCAGCTCGTCATTATTGATATGTAGCCTTTAAGTCATTTATCTCACTGCATCATTATTGATATGTATCCTTCAAGCCATTTATCTCATTGCATCTTTAGTGATATGTAGTCTTCAAGTCATTTAGCTCATCGCATCATTATTGATATGTAGTCTTCAAGTCATTTGTCTCATTGCATCATATTGATATCATGGACATTCATCATCATCCACATATTCATATATTGTGATTTTTCTTGGATATTTCCGTATTCATGAGATTTCTGGATTTTGGGAAAACCGCAAGGGAATTTTATAAACTTATAATCATTCTAAAATGAAAATTTCGGTTTTCTCATAATATGATGTGTGGCGTCCACCATGAGTTTTCTCAGTTCTTGAGCCACGTATGTATATATACCCGATTCGAGGAGAGAGGAGGCACTGTCTGCGGGGACATGGTGGACCCGGTGAGGTACCCCGGGGCGAGAAGTCCGTATAGAGAGACGTTGAGCCCGATAGGAGAGTACTACCTACCGGTGATTTTGGCCCGGTGGAGATCTGAAGGATACCGACCGGAGTCATGTGATTCATACAGATTGGGGACAATCTGAGAGACGGCACTCTAGATATTGATATATATTGTGTGTCGATGCTTGACACGGATTTCTGTTGTTTTTATTTGATGATACTCCAGTTTTACACTACCAAAATTTTACTAAGATAAAACTCAAATTTTCTCATATCAGATATATCCAGGTTTCATGTTTGATCATTCATTCATGCCGCGTTCATATTCGTACATCGCATTATAGTTTGTACATAGTTTTTCGACGCATCTGCGTGCATGCTTGAGATTGTCTCATTAGATATTACTTACTACTCACGAGTTGGCAACTCACCCCCGTTGTACCACAGTGTCTTGCAGCATCGACCCATCAGCATAGTCGCGGCGGGCGCACTGCTTCTACTCCTATTGCTTCCTTTCGCTACGACTTGAGCGCTTTACTTGTAGGTGGGTTTTGTGAGGATATTCTTTTGTTCCCACCATATATATTTACCTTTGTATCTAGTACACTCCATCTACCATTTGTATATTTGACTTAGAGACGAAATTGTGAGACTTGTATTATTTTGATATCTGGTGTCGAACTCGTGTAAGCCGACTTTTATACTTTCTTATTTCTTGCTTTTTATATGGTTCATCACATTATTATGATATATCTTTCCTGTGGTTGTGTTACGCCTTTCGGCAAAGAGCTAGCTCCCGCTGGAGATGCCTTTTATTATTGCTTATATATATTCATGTATGTGTCGGTTTGGGAGCAGTTTTTATAAAGGAGACTCTGCCGAAAAAATTTTATAAAACTTGAAGCTTTTAAATGATTTTTATGTAACTCTATTTTTTTAAACCAACCTTTAAAAAACAAGTATTTTTATCACTCTATTTATTTCACGATTTAGATTTCTGGGACTTTTGGCTTACTTGAATTACGTTGCGCCTATAGACATTGCTTGATTTAAGTGTCAGTCACGTTCCACCTTCGGGTCGTGACAAAGTTGGTATCAGAGCATTAGGTTTTACCTTTCTGAGTGTAGGATGACCCTTGGTATGATGGAATAGGTGACTTAAGCAGAGTGGCGTAGCGTGTGTATGTTCTGCAGCATACTCACGATACGATACTTTGCCTAAGTGACCTTAGGATATATAATTGCTTGTGATTCCTTCCTTGATTCCATATATCCTCTTGATTTGACTGCAATATTCTTATCAAATCCTTTTTTTTTCCAGCCATTATGCCGCCGAAGACTACGAGGGCCTAGAGGGCTGCCGCCAGAGATGAGGTTAGAGTGGGCTCGTCTGAGACGAAGACCGACCAGGGCGGTATGCCTACCCCTCATGGACATATTGATCCCCCTTCTCCAGGTCGGATTGCTAGGCTGGAGGCGAGTATTCAGGATTTGGGCCAGATGGTTGGATCTTTAGTCGAGGATAGCTGAGCACCGAGATCTGATGATGTTCCTCCTACTATGGGGACTGTGATAGTACCTACTGCCCAGACAGCTGTACCTTCCGCTATCGAGACTATCACAGTACACTACAGGAGTTTATGAGGCTGAAACCTCCAGTTTTCACGGGCACAGATGCAGCGGAGGATCCACAGACATTCCTCGACAAGATGGCCAGGATTTTCCGTTCACTGAGATGTTCTAATGAGAGATCGGTCTAGCTTGCGAGCTTTCATCTTGAGGGTCTTGCCCAGACTTGGTGCGAGTCAGTTGAGAGAGGCTGAGCTGCAGGTCTACCTCCTATGACCTGGGATGAGTTCACGACGGTGTTTCTCGCTCATTTTCTTCCACAGAGCGTCAGGGATGCTCTAGATCGTAGTTTCGAGTCTTTGCGCAAGACTCCTGGTATGACCGTGTCCGAGTACGACATTCAGTTCACTCAGCTATCCAGATATGCTCCTCACCTGATGGACACTGAAGAGAAGCACATAAAGAGATTCATACGAGGCCTTGACACACAGTTGTTTCTTTCTATCGGTGCCTAGCATTTTGACACCTATGCAGCAGCGATAGACGCAGTCATATTAGTGGAGGAGCGTATTTATGATACTACAGTGCCGAAGCGGATTCGTACAGGTATATCAGCTCCCATGCGATTTGGCAAAGATACGACAGGCAGAGGCCGTGCCAGATTCTTTCTAGGCCGTGGTGGTGGTCGAGGCATGATGCGGGGCCAGTTATTCAGCTCTTATTCACCGGGTCAGCAGCCGTTGCCAAGATGTTTTCAATGTGGGAGTCCGCATCATCGGGTCAGACATTGTACCGTGAGGCGCCAGGGCGAGGTGACGGTTCCATAGATCACTTTACCACCTTCACCCCCTCCTCCAAGCGCTTTACCTCCTACGCTATTATTGCTCCATACCAGATCGATGCTCCGAGAGGCCATGGTCATGGTGGTCCAGTTCAGAGAGGACGAGGTGGCAGAGGCAGAGGACAGCCGGGTACTGGTAGAAGACATGCCCGAGTATTTGCTTTGACCCCTCAGGATGCGCAGGCATCGAATGCAGTGGTGACAGGTACTCTTCCAGTGTGTTCTTTCGATGCGCGCATATTGTTCGGCTCAGGTTCTACGCATTTTTATGTATCCACACACTTCGTACCGATGTTGGGCCGAGATCAGCCGCTTGTTGTGATTACTCCCGTAGGAGAGTCTTTTGTAGCCTGACATGTGTTTCGATCGTGTTCCGTTCGTATCGAGGATAGGGATTCTTCTGTTGATTTGATTCTCCTCGACATGTTAGACTTCGACGTTCTTCTGGGCATGGACTGATTAGCCACTTGTTATGCGCCCGTAGACTGCCATGAGAATGTAATCAGATTTAGTTTTCCGGGTGAGCCAATTCTTGTTGTTCAGAGAGACCGTGGTGACACCTGATTGTTAGGGATTCTGCGTGTCAAGTTTAGTTTTAAATACCGCAATCAAGACGGTTTCGCTTGTAGCTAGCCGGTTGAGTACGGGTCGTCCGCAGGGAGATGGTTGTCTTTTTCAAAGTGTTTTAACGAGTTAAGTCCGGTTTTCAGATTTTGTTGGATTATCTAAGTGTTGAGTTAATATTTAAAGAGAGCTTGTTAGGGTTAGGATTAGGTTAGTTTGAGTTAGGAGTCTCCACATCTTTCATTGCCCCACTTAATATCGGTGTTACGGTAATCGGCAACAACGGGGATTAGCACGACTAGGAAGGAACTTGCGAGTATGAGCTAGGCTTTCCAACGCATAGTCCTTCCTTTTGGTGCTTGTCCGTCCGTTCTTGGCTCTTATCCATAACCTCCGGTTAATTCAACCACAACCGGTCTCACTACGGAATCACCGCTATCATGTAGGATAGGGTGCCGTAAGGAGCGGATTGTGGTTCAATTAACGGGAGTTGATTCAAGTTGTTGGGCAAGGAAAGAGTGAGAGAGATATCCTTCTCTCAAACTTCCCTTATCCTACCCTAACAAGTATAGAACTACTCACACTTCATAATACGGAAAAACAAAACAACAAGAGAGGAAGATAGAAAGAAAGAGACTGGAAGAATACGACTAACTATTTGCGACCTCACCTTGGCGAGGATCAAGCGTAAGTATCATTGTCGTATGTAAGGATAAAGAAAAGGAAAGAAGAAAGAAACAATAAGGAAATAACAACAACTACTTAACAAATTTAAAGTTACAACAATTATAACATAAGTAAAGAGACAAGCAAGATAATAAATGGTTCTTCTTTATTCATCACTCTTCACTCAAAAGCTCACTACAAGTTTAATGGAGAAGAGGTGAGAAGAGGAAGAAGAAACACAAACTACACTAGAACTAGGCAAAATGAATACAAGAATATGGACCCTTCCCTTTACAAACTTCTGGGCTATTTATAGGCCATAAAATGAAACCCTAGGGCAACCACCAGACCACACACTGAAAGACCAAAATACCCCCCAAAATTCCTCCTCTCTGGCGCCATAACGGCCGCGGATCCGCGGCCTGGACCCACCTTTGGCCGCGGTTCCGCGGCCTTGTTGTTGAATTGGGCTTTGGGCTTTTTTGGGTTTTCCTGTTATTCTGTGTACATCATTTTGGCATATGTATTTTCTCAATTTGGATCCCCGATTTTTCCAGAATTTCTGTTGAGGGAAAGGTGGACTTTTTGTCAAGATTTTGTCATGATTGCCTCGAGCTCCGCGTAGATCTCTTGGATCTTGTGCCACCATTGAGCCTTGTGCATAGATTTGACATTTTGTCTTCCTACTGGTGTCTGGCAACATACGGATGAGGGACGGAGACCGTGTTTTATCTGTGGTCGGCAAGAACCCGGACTTTTTCATGTTTTCCATGAATTTTACCGTTTTAGAACCGAGAACCTGTAACCTGCAATTGACTAGCAAACACGGCTCAAGAGTATCTACCGATATGCAATGTGATAAAAATTGGGCGGTATGAAAATGCAAAAATCTGATATGAACAAATACCCCCAAACTTATCATTTGCTCGTCCCGAGCAAAGTCCATTTATTCACAAAAAATTTCCTAACCTCACTTTCGCAGGGAGCGCGATTGCACTGAGCATGTGCAACAAGCCGTTAAACCTCTAGGTGTCCCTAGTAGGAGGAGTGTTGTCTCCTGAGGGTTTTCAGCGGATACTACCCACAAAATCCGGTCAAGTTGATTTTGTAAAATAACTAAGCTTCAAACCCTAAAGTTTTGTTTTAGAAAATAACAATTCTATAATCTTAAGTCTAGACCATCGAACCTTTATTTTTCACACCTCGCATCTTATTTAACTACAGCTTTTATATGTCTTTACGTGCAGTGAAAATAGTGTCGTTAAGTTCCCGAAAGGTCGATTAAAGTCATCATGTCGCACAATAAAGCCCAGATAACAATTTTAAAAGGATCACATAAGTTTTATAATGAGTTAAGCATTTTTCAAGTTTCGTTTTTCAGTAAGGTTTCAACTTCAGAATTTCTATCTTCCTTAACAGGAAACTAAGTCGTATTTTTCACTCCACCTTTTTCTTGTTTTCATTTCATACACACCTCTGTGAACGTGCAATAGTCTTTATCAAAGAGTAAAACCTTCATATCTCCGTTTAAAATTTTTTTAAAAGCCTGTCTTTTATCAAGATTATTCTCACACAAAGAACCGTTAGGAATTTTAACTCGGAGAGAACACTTGCTTGACTTTGTTTTAAACTGGACTTTCTAGGCTTCTTAGCAAGCTTTGGGTCAATGCACCCAAACCAGTTGGTTTTAGGGCATTAGGTGTAAAAACACCCCAGCGGACTTAATTACTCAAGTTACCTAGGTCCAAAAACAAAAGACAGATTGGCGTGAAAATCAGATGATTTAATACGAACGGAGATATAACCGGCAGTTCAAATATTTTTTGGATAAAAGACGTGTCTAGTGGGTTTGGTGTGTAATCATTCCAATCAAGTTTTAGATGGGTTATTTTTCAGACTTAGCTCCAATTACGGCATCAATAACATTCCTTCATATTCGCTTTACTTCATAAACTATTCTTGACATTACTTATTTCAGAACAAACCTATTTGATCCTCAGAAAATCATTTATCTGTTTAAAAGTTTAAACATGAAAGACTTGTCATCTAATTCCAAAATTCACGACACGTGTAGTGTGATGTAAAGACGTATATCAGCTATAGTTAACTTCAAAGGAGAGTTATCTTTCAGGTTTTCAAAATCCACACATAAGATCTAGTTATTCCTATTTTTTCAAACTAAAACCGTCGAATGTTGAATCAGAGTTCTTCCACAAGTTAACTTGACGAAAAAGTTTTTATATTTTTTAGAAAATTTTCAAATTTTTATGGATTTTATGGATTTTAATATGCAGATGCAAAGATATACATATGAATGCGAAGGGAAGAAATGCGTACCGAGCGTACCCCCAAACTTAAACTGGACAGTGTCCACACTGTCATAGCATGAAGAGAGCAGTTGGAAGGTTCAAAATTGTCGGTTAGTGATACACAATTTTATTTTTTTTTGTTTTTTTTTTTGTTTTTTTTTTTTTTTTTTTTTTGAAGAAAAAGAATATACACCAATATAAACAAAATGGTTTGTACATACCCCCAAACTTATTTGGAACAGTGTCTACTGTTCTTGGCTGGATAACCGAAGTTTGGAGGTAGGCAGAGGAAGATCATGCAAGGTAAACCGGCTCCTGTAAGAACAGGAGCTCCTCTGTTGGTTCGGCGCTAAGGTACGGTTTGCATCGGTGTCCATTTACCTTGAAGAGTGAACCGTCCTTTAGATTTTCTAAATCCACAGCGCCCTGCGGATACACATTCCGCACAAAATATGGCCCTTTCCAGCGAGATCGGAGCTTTCCAGGATGGAAATGAAGTCGGGTATCGTAAAGAAGTACCTGTTGACCAGGTACGAAAGTTTTGCGCAAAAGGTGTTTATCGTGAAACACCTTCGTTCGATTCTTAACGACAACCGCGTTGTCGTAAGCCTCATCCCTAAGCTCGCATAGTTCGTTCAGCTGCAGCTTCCGATGGCTGCCCGCGTCCTCAAGAGACAGATTCAGCTCCTTAATCGCCCAAAACGCGCGATGCTCGATTTCGACAGGAAGGTGGCAGGCCTTTCCGTATACAAGCCGATAGGGAGACATGCCAAGGTCGGTCTTATAAGCGGTTCTAAATGCCCAAAGGGCATCAGTGAGTTTCAAAGACCAATCCTTACGGTTCTTGGAAACCGTCTTCTCCAGTATCTGCTTGATTTGCCGATTTGAAACTTCGGCCTGCCCGCAGGTTTGGGGGTGGTAGGGCGTAGAAAGCTTATGATTAATGGAGTACTTCCGCATCAAGGCCTCGAAAGTCCTATTGCAGAAATGACTTCCATTGTCGCTAATGATCGCTCGGGGGTGCCCAAACCGGGAGAAAATGTTTTCTTTAAGGAACTTAACGACAACCTTGTTGTCGTTAGTCCGGCTGGGCACAGCCTCGACCCATTTAGAGACGTAATCAACAGCTAGAAGTATGTACAAGTTCCCAAAAGAGCTGGGAAACGGCCCCATGAAGTCTATCCCCCAAACATCGAAAATCTCCACAACCAAGATCGGTTGGAGCGGCATCTCGTTTCTCCGGGATATCCGGCCCATGTGTTGGCACCGGGAGCAAGTCTTGCAATATTCGTGAGCGTCTTTGAAAAGTTGTGGCCAGTAGAAACCACATTGCAAGATCTTCTCAGCTGTCTTTCTGGGCCCAAAATGCCCGCCACACGCTTGATCGTGGCAAAATGACAGCACACTCCTGAATTCCTCATTAGGGACACACCGACGAATGATCTGGTCGGGACAGTACTTGAACAAGTAGGGTTCGTCCCAGTAAAAGTGTTTTACTTGGGATAAGAAACGAAGTCTGTCCTGACTCGACCATTCGGTCGGTAGCAATCCCGTGGCCAAATAGTTCACAATATCTGCGAACCAGGGTTCGCACGATACTGTCAAGAGTTGTTCGTCCGGAAAAACGTCGTTTATCGGAATTGGAAGCGAAGGAGAAGAAGGAAGTCGCGAGAGATGGTCGGCAACCACGTTTTCACATCCTCGTTTGTCCTTAATGACAAGGTCAAACTCTTGAAGCAAGAGGATCCAACGGATTAACCGAGACTTGGCATCTTTCTTCGCAAAAAGATGGCGCAGAGCTGAATGGTCCGTGTAGACGATGACTGGAGAGCCGATGAGGTAGGGCCTGAACCTTTCTAAAGCAAATACAACAGCTAAGAATTCCTTCTCAGTTGTTGTATAGTTAAGTTGGGCGTCGTTCAGGGTTCGGCTAGCGTAGTAGATTACGTGCGGCATCTTATTGATATGCTGTCCAAGGACAGCACCGATGGCAAAGTCGGATGCATCGCACATAATCTCGAATGGGTGCGTCCAGTCAGGAGAAGAGAGAACGGGAGCAGAAGTGAGTGAGTGTTTCAATGATTCAAAAGCAGCCGCACAGCTTGAGCTGAAGTCGAATGGCGTGTCCTTGGCCAGGAGAAGAGTCAAGGGCCTAGCAATCTTGCTAAAGTCCTTGATAAACCGTCTATAAAAACCGGCGTGGCCAAGGAAGGCTCGGATATCTCGGACGCATCGGGGAGGAGGAAGATTGGAAATGACCTCAATCTTAGCTTTGTCTACCTCAATGCCTTTCTGCGAGATGATATGTCCTAAGACAATACCTTCGCGCACCATGAAGTGGCATTTCTCCCAGTTCAAAGTGAGATTCTTGTCCTTACATCTGGTAAGGACAGCGTCGAGATGCAGCAGACACTCGTCAAAAGAATCGCCAAAGATGGAGAAGTCGTCCATGAAGATCTCCAGAAATTTCTCCACCATGTCTGAGAAAATTCCCATCATACACCGCTGGAAGGTAGCGGGCGCATTGCATAACCCAAAGGGCATGCGACGATATGCAAACGTGCCGAAAGGACAAGTGAAAGTGGTCTTGTCCTGGTCTTTTTCGGCGATGGGAATTTGATTATAGCCAGAGTAGCCATCTAGAAAACAATAGTACTCGTGTCCGGCCAATCGTTCGAGCATCTGGTCAATAAAAGGTAGCGGAAAGTGGTCTTTCCGCGTTGCGGCGTTGAGTTTTCGGTAATCAATGCATACTCGCCACCCAGTTTGGGTGCGAGTAGGGATTAACTCGTTTGCCTCATTGGTGATGACCGTAATGCCCGACTTCTTGGGGACAACATGAATGGGGCTAACCCACTGGCTATCAGAGATAGGGTAAATGATACCACTATCTAGACATTTGACGATCTCCTTCTTCACAGCCTCCTTCATGACTGGATTGAGACGTCTTTGTGGATCCCGGGCTGGTTTGGCATCATCCATCAGATGTATATGATGCTCTACGATCAGGGGACTAATCCCCTTAATGTCCGCCATGGACCAGCCAAAAGCTTGCCTATTGCCGTGCAAGACCGAAAGAAGGGCTTTCTCTTGCTCAGGAGCTAGAGAAGCCGAAATGATAACTGGGAGGGTCTCGTTCTCACCTAAGTAAGCGTACTTAAGGTGAGACGGCAAAGGCTTGAGTTCGAGAATTGGAGGTGAAATGATAGAAGGAAGGATTGGAGAAAATGTCTCGAACTCAAAGGATTCCAACAAAGGTTCGAAACGAGTGTAAGCCACCGAGTTGGATGGTTCAGGTAACTCATCCGAAAAGTCAAATGATTCAAACTCGGGTGGTGAGCGGCTAAGATCGTGTGAAAACGTAAAACACTCATAGTCGTAGTTGGGCGCGGAAGCAGCAGCGGGTTTGAAGAGAAACGCACTAGTGGCGTCAAGGTTATCGTCGTGAAATAGAAACTCCTCGAACTCACATTCTTCAGGGGTGATCTCCTGGATCGAGCAAACATCTAATATATGAGCATTAGGTTCGGTGGGCTGATTCCCCAACCTAAAAATGTTGAGTTCAATTGTCATATTACCAAAAGAGAGGTTCATCGAACCATTGCGACAATTGATCACAGCATTTGAGGTTGCAAGAAATGGGCGATCGAGTATCACCGGAATTTGATTCCGGGGGTTAGCTACAGGCTGTGTGTCTAATACGATGAAGTCAACAGGGAATATGAAGTCCCCGACTTTGATTAACACATCCTCTAGCTCACCCCTAGGATGGGTGATCGATCGGTCGGCCATTTGGAGAGTGCAGTGTGTGGGTTTCAGCTCTCCGACCCCTAATTGCTCATATACAGAGTAGGGAAGCAAGTTAACACTGGCACCAAGATCTAATAGTGCACGGTTGATGTTCTTATCCCCAATAGTAATAGAAATCGTAGGACAGCCAGGGTCCTTCCGTTTTTGTGGTAAAGATTGGGTAAGGGCATCACTCACAGCACTAGCCAAGAAAACTTTCTTGGGTACCTGAGACTTCCTCTTTTTCGTGCACAAGTCCTTTAAGATTTTTGCATAGGACGGGACTTGTTGGACAGCATCTAAAAGAGGAATATTAATGTTAACTTGCTTGAACAACTCCAGAATCTTCTCCATATGTGGATTTTGTTTATTAGACCTCAACCGGTTTGGAAATGGGACATTTTTAAAATTGGTTGAGTCTAGTGTTGGTGGAGGAGATTTTGGAGTAGGAACGGATCCCAGAATAGGTGTTTTCGTGGAGTGAGAAGCAGGTCCGTTCAGAGCAGCAGAAGAAGAGGAAGGAGGGGAGCCTTTTGAAGAATGGAGAATAGGCTCAGAAGACGAAGAAGAAGAAGGAGAAGAAACGGCGGCCGGGGTGTCATCGTTGATTCGCTTGCCAATGTTGTTTTGCAGCATCCTTCCCGATCTCAGCGTAGTCACGGCACTCACATTATGGTTTTGTTGTTCAAGAGCAACATGTGCATTATGTGGGTGACCGGGATTTGGCAGTGGCTGGGATGGAAGCTTCCCCTTCTCTCGCTCGCTCAAGGCCGCGTTCAGCTGTGCAATCTGGGCCTCGATGGTTTTGATGCTCTGCCCGTGTGCGGCGGTGTGTTGCACTAAAGATTGGATCGAAGACTGGATGTTGGCGGTGGATTGAGTCGATTGTTTAACAAACGCCTCCAGACTTCGCTCGAGCGAGGAAACCTTATCAGTGTTTGACGGAACAAAGTTGTTATTTGGTGGAAAGGAATTGTTTGGTGCAAAATTGTTCGTCTGGTTTTGGTAAGGTTGGGGTTGGAAGGGCTGCTGATACTGAGTTTGTTGTTGTTGCGCTTGTTGTTGCGGTGGAGGGGCCCTTTGGAAATTGTTGCCCTGGAATTGATTCTGATTCTGATTCCAGGCGAAATTGGGGTGGTTCCTCCAACCGGGATTGTAGGTGGAAGAGTATGGATCATTCCTCGGTCTTTGCTGGAAGGCAGCATTAACCTGATCCTGTCCTTGCGAGGGTGGATTGTAAGGACACTCTTCGGTCAAGTGGGAAGGATCGGAACAACAAGCGCAGATGGTACGAAGGGGGAGAACAGGGGCAGGAGTAGGAGCAGAGAATTTGCTCTCTATCGCTTCAAGCTTTCTTGTTATAGCAGCCATTTCAGCTTTCATCGCAATAGAGACGTCGAGTTGGTGGATTCCTACCCTAGACTGACCGGTAGAAGTGGAGGTAGAAGAAGAAGAAGAAGTCGGTCTAGTGCTCTCCCACTGTAGCGTTTGCTCCGCAAGATCGTCAAAGAACTGCCACGCTTCATCGTCAGATTTTGATAGGAAGTGGCCCTGACAGATGGTTTCCAGCAACTGCTTCGTTGCTGGGTTCAGTCCCTCGTATAAAGTTTGGCAGAGCTGCCATTTCTGTATACCGTGGTGAGGACACTGAACAAGAAGGTCTTTGTACCGGTCAAAGCACTTCCAGAAGGGTTCAGAAGGAAGCTGGGAGAATTGGTTGATTTCATTTCGAATTCTTGCGGTCTTATGATTTGGATAGAATTTTTTCAGAAACGCTTTAACAAACTCGTCCCAGCTGGTGATCGAGTGGGAAGCGGTGCTATACAGCCATTTTTCAGCGAGATCGCATAGAGTGAACGGAATGACCCGTAGACGTATAGCATCGTCCGACAGCTGGGTTGTTTTCATCATGGCACAAACATTTTGAAATTTATTGATGAAGATATAGGCATCTTCAGTTTCGAGCCCATGAAAACGTGGAAGCATGTTGATGAAATGGGGCTTAATTTCAAAGTTGTCCCCATTGGCCGGAGGAAGAGAAAGGCAGGTGGGAAGTGCAGAACGGGTGGGGTAGAAACGATCCTGGAGCGCAATTCGCTGCGCGCTACAACAGGCGGAGGTGATGGAAGATTGGTCTCCGTAGGAGGTGGAGCCATTCCAGCGGTGGTCAAAGAGATGTTCGGATTAAATCCCGACATCGCGGAAGAAGAGGTTGGTGAAGGTGAAGGTGAAGATGTATGAACAGAATTCCGGTCAACGTCGGAGTTGGCCGGCAAAGGAAGGGGTGAAAGAGGAGTGGACGGAGTATCGACTTCGGAGTCGATCGCGTAGTCGGTCGCGACTAACGTAATGCGGACTAAACGGGCGCTAGTGTCCCGAGTCCAAGCGGACATACACTAAACGAGTTTAGTATAGTCAAAGCGGAGAAGGTGAGGGTAAGAAAACGTCAATGGAGAAAGGCGATGGGTGTTGGGTGAAAATGGATTTGGCGACAAAAGGGCAAGTTTTTATAAAAGTTTTTGATTTTTTTTTTCTTTTTTTTTTCAGAAAGATTTTTACAAAGTATGTACGGAAATACGGCTTAAGCAATCACAAACAAGATATGCACAATCACACCTAGATCTACGGTCGCCTAGGTCTACTAGACCTGCTCCTGAACTTGATTTTCGAAGTTAAACAGTGTCGAGAAACAGGCTTAAAAATACACCGATCACGGGGCCAGGTAAGTGCAGAGATAAGGGGAGGTTGTCCAACGCTTTCGCGAAGTTCCTTAATTAAATAACCCTTTCTCTTTCGGCGGTTGCGCCTTTAACACTTTCCTAGACACCCCGTAATCAATATACGGTTAAGCGAGGTTCTAAACACGGTTTATCTTCTCCTAATGAGCGCGAAGTCCTTAGGGCTGAAGTCTAGTATTTTTTAATTTACAATGGACAATGCATATGCTTTAGTGATTTTTGGGGTCCTGGGAAGGGTGATGAAATCCCCACCCAATCTGGATTGGTTTCAAGCCCCTTAAGTCCGTATTAAAGAATGCAAAACAGTTAACAAATCAACAGCAAACAATTTTTATTTGCGGCGCAAAGAATCCTGCACAAAAACAGTTTATTGGAAGGGGGAGAAGAATTTGCGCAAAGAAACCTGCAGAAACACAGTTCAGTGGAGTTCAGAGGAGTGGAGAGAGGCAGAGGGACTTACAGAGAAATTTTGGGGCTCTGAAGCCACCAAGTGGCCGCGGATCCGCCGCCTATACCCCTCTATTGCCGCGGATCCACGGCAGGAAGTGGGTATTGGGCCATCAATTTTCTGGTGTGGGCTCTGTTTGGTGTCCTCTGTTTTTCTGGATGTGTGGAATGCTGAGCTACTCACTGGAACAGCTCCAGATTTTGACAGTAGACCGGATGTTTCGTTCTTTCCGTCGCGGTGTAGCCGCGAAAATGTGGGTCTATCTTCCCACGTCTTTGGCACTGTACTTGAACTCCGTATTATCCGACGTCTTTGGCGCCGATCTTGAACTTCGTATTTTTCTGCGCACTTGCACAAAAACTAATCAAGAATATCAAGATGGTTATTTTTACAAAGTATGTATATTTTTTTTGTTTTTTTTTTTTATACTTACAAATTAACCCGAAATTACACAAAGAAACAAACTACCGTCTCCCCGGCAACGGCGCCATTTGATTGTTAGGGATTCTGCGTGTCAAGTTTAGTTTTAAATACCGCAATCAAGACGGTTTCGCTTGTAGCTAGCCGGTTGAGTACGGGTCGTCCGCAGGGAGATGGTTGTCTTTTTCAAAGTGTTTTAACGAGTTAAGTCCGGTTTTCAGATTTTGTTGGATTATCTAAGTGTTGAGTTAATATTTAAAGAGAGCTTGTTAGGGTTAGGATTAGGTTAGTTTGAGTTAGGAGTCTCCACATCTTTCATTGCCCCACTTAATATCGGTGTTACGGTAATCGGCAACAACGGGGATTAGCACGACTAGGAAGGAACTTGCGAGTATAAGCTAGGCTTTCCAACGCATAGTCCTTCCTTTTGGTGCTTGTCCGTCCGTTCTTGGCTCTTATCCATAACCTCCGGTTAATTCAACCACAACCGGTCTCACTACGGAATCACCGCTATCATGTAGGATAGGGTGCCGTAAGGAGCGGATTGTGGTTCAATTAACGGGAGTTGATTCAAGTTGTTGGGCAAGGAAAGAGTGAGAGAGATTTCCTTCTCTCAAACTTCCCTTATCCTACCCTAACAAGTATAGAACTACTCACACTTCATAATACGGAAAAACAAAACAACAAGAGAGGAAGATAGAAAGAAAGAGACTAGAAGAATACGACTAACTATTTGCGACCTCACCTTGGCGAGGATCAAGCGTAAGTATCATTGTCGTATGTAAGGATAAAGAAAAGGAAAGAAGAAAGAAACAATAAGGAAATAACAACAACTACTTAACAAATTTAAAGTTACAACAATTATAACATAAGTAAAGAGACAAGCAAGATAATAAATGGTTCTTCTTTATTCATCACTCTTCACTCAAAAGCTCACTACAAGTTTAATGGAGAAGAGGTGAAAAGAGGAAGAAGAAACACAAACTACACTAGAACTAGGCAAAATGAATACAAGAATATGGACCCTTCCCTTTACAAACTTCTGGGCTATTTATAGGCCATAAAATGAAACCCTAGGGCAACCACCAGACCACACACTGAAAGACCAAAATACCCCCCAAAATTCCTCCTCTCTGGCGCCATAACGGCCGCGGATCCGCGGCCTGGACCCACCTTTGGCCGCGGTTCCGCGGCCTTGTTGTTGAATTGGGCTTTGGGCTTTTTTGGGTTTTCCTGTTATTCTGTGTACATCATTTTGGCATATGTATTTTCTCAATTTGGATCCCCGATTTTTCCAGAATTTCTGTTGAGGGAAAGGTGGACTTTTTGTCAAGATTTTGTCATGATTGCCTCGAGCTCCGCGTAGATCTCTTGGATCTTGTGCCACCATTGAGCCTTGTGCATAGATTTGACATTTTGTCTTCCTACTGGTGTCTGGCAACATACGGATGAGGGACGGAGACCGTGTTTTATCTGTGGTCGGCAAGAACCCGGACTTTTTCATGTTTTCCATGAATTTCACCGTTTTAGAACCGAGAACCTGTAACCTGCAATTGACTAGCAAACACGGCTCAAGAGTATCTACCGATATGCAATGTGATAAAAATTGGGCGGTATGAAAATGCAAAAATCTGATATGAACAACACCCTTCCCAGTTTGATTTCCGTCCTTCGCGGTAGTCGGCTCTTAAGGAAAGGATGTCAGGGATTCTTGACGTATGTTCGTGATGCTGGAGTCGCAGAGGTCCCGTTGGACCAGGTTCCGATTGTGAAGGAGTTTCCCAATGTATTTCCTGATGAGTTACCATGATTGCCACCAGAGCGCGATATCGAGTTCTGCATTGACTTGATCCCCGGCACGGGGCCTATTTCTATACCGCCTTATCGGATGGCCCCGGCGGAGCTTAAAGAGCTTAAGGATCAGTTGCAAGATTTGCTGGATAAAGGGCTCATTCGACCGAGTGTGTCTCCTTGGGGAGCTCCTGTCCTGTTCGTTAAGAAGAAGGACGGCAGTATGAGATTGTGCATTGATTATCATCAATTGAATCGAGTTACCGTGCGGAATAGATATCCCTACCTCGCATTGATGATTTGTTTGATCAGCTCCAGGGTGCGGGACATTTCTCGAAGATTGACTTGCGGTCGGGTTATCATCAGTTGTGGGTTCGGAATGATGACATTCCGAAGACTACTTTTCGTATGCGCTACGGCCATTATGAGTTCTTAGTGATGTCATTCGGGTTCACCAATACCCTGGCAGTGTTCATGGATTTGATGAACCACATATTCAGGCCGTTTCTCGACCAGTTCATTATCGTGTTCATTGACAACATTCTAGTATACTCCAGGAGTCGAGAGGAGTATGAGCAGTATTTGAGGATCATGTTGCAGACTTTGAGGGAGCACCAGCTGTTTGCTAAATTCTCCAAGTGTGCTTTCTGGCTGGATAGTGTTCATTTCTTGGGTCATGTGGTTACGAGAGATGGCATACGTGTGGACCCGAAGAAGATCGAGGCCATACAGCATTAGCCCAGACCTGTATCAGTGACGGAGATTCACAGCTTTTTGGGTTTGGCCGGTTATTACCGACGCTTTGTACAGGATTTTTCTCGTATCGCTGCACCGCTAACCGGGTTGACCCGGAAGGAAGTTTCTTTTCTTTGGACTGAGACATGCAAGCAGAGTTTTCAGCAGTTGAAGACTCGTTTGACGACTACACCAGTCTTATCTTTGCCTTCAGGGTCAGGCGGTTTTGTTGTCTATTGCGATGCTTCTCGAGTGGGTCTAGGCTGTGCGTTGATGCAGCACGGCAGGGTCATCGCTTATGCTTCTCGGCAGTTGAAGAAGCACGAGCAGAACTATCCCACTCACGACTTAGAGATGGCTGCGGTGGTCTTTGCACTCAAGATTTGGAGGCATTACTTATACGGGGAGTGGTGCCAGATATTCATGGACCACAAAAGCTTAAAGTACATCTTCCAGCAACGGGATCGGAATTTGAGGCAACGCCGTTGGATGGAGCTCATGAAGGACTATGACTGTGAGATTTTTTATCATCCGGGCAAGGCGAATGTTGTACCTGATGCTTTGAGTCGGAGGCCCGGTGGTAGCTTGTCTTATTTGAGCGCAGTTCAAAGACAGTCTTCCGCAGATTGGCAGATCTTATGCGACAGCCGAGTACAGTTTGAGTTTACTTCGACCGGAGGACAGCTTGCGCATGTCCGTACCCGTCCACTTTTACTTGATCGCATCCAGGAGGCACGGTCCGACGATGCTCGTTTGTCAGAGATCGTGGAGCACGTTGGCAGGGTAGAGATTTAGAGTTCGTGATCGATGACCAGGTAATGCTATGATTTAGGACTCGCCTATGGATGCCAGATTCCGAGGGGTTGAGACTTGAGATCTTAGAGGAGGTGAATCATTCAGCATACAGTGTTCATTCGGGTTCCACCAAGATGTATCATGACTTGAGAGATGTCTACTGATGGGAAGGGATGAAGAGAGATGTCGCAGATTTCATTTCGAGATGCCTGACTTGCCAGCAAGTCAAGGCCGAGCATCAAAGGCCAACAGGAGAGTTACAGCCTTTACCCATTCTGGAGTGGAAATGGGAGCAGATCTCTATGGATTTCATCGTGGGTCTACCTAGGACCAGTCGAGGGTATGACTCTATTTGGGTGATCATAGACCGGTTGACGAAAGCGGCTCACTTTCTGCCAGTGAAGACTACTTTTGGATTTGCTCAGTATGCTCAGATATATGTTGATGAGATTGTGCGACTACATGGCGTTCCGCCTTGCATTGTGTCTGATAGAGGCACTCAGTTCACCAGCCGCCTTTGGTAGAAACTTCAGGAGGCTTTGGGCACCCGATTGAGTTTCAGTACAGCTTTCCATCCGCATACGGACGGTCAGTCGGAGTGGACCATACAGACTCTCGAGGATATGCTCCGAACTTGCGTTTTATATTTCGGTGGCAGTTGGGATCGTCGCTTGCCCTTGATAGAGTTCTCCTACAATAACAGCTTCCAGGAGACGATTCAGATGGAACCTTTCGAGGCCTTATATGGGAGAAAGTGTCGATCACCTGTTTGTTGGACAGAGCTCAGTGAGAGCAGTATTTTGGGACCACAGCTAGTGCAAGAGACTACAGAGAAGATCCAGTTGATTCAGGACATGATGAGAATGGCCTAGAGCAAGTAGAAATATTATGCTGATAGACATCGTCGTAGACTTTTGTTCGCCATGGGTGATCATGTGTTCTTGCGGGTCTTGCCGATGAAGGGCGTAATGAGGTTCGGGAAGAAAGAGAAGCTTAGTCCCAAATATGTAGGTCCCTTCGAGATTCTCGAGCGAGTCGGTACCGTTGCTTATCGTTTGGCGCTTCCACCCATTTTTCTAGATATTCACCCCGTATTTCATATATCGATGCTTCGCAAGTACCTTCATAACCCTTCTCACACGATTCAGCATCAGACGATCTAGCTGGAGTGCGATCCTTTTTTCACCGAGCAGCCGGTAGTCATCCTAGATCGGCAGGTAAAGAAATTACGGTCGAAGGTTTTACCATCCGTAAAGGTTCTTTGGCGTGGTCCGGACAACGAAGAGGTCACGTGGGAGGCCGAGAACGAGATGCGGAAGAAATTTTCCTATCTCTTCGAAGGTACGCGTAGTTAGATTTTTAAATTCGGGAACCGAATTTCTTTAAGGAGGGAAGATTGTAACGTTTTTAAAAAATCGTTTAGGATAATTATATGTTAATTAGAGATATAACATGTTTTTCCTATAAAAACCTAGTTAATAATTATTTTTTCTCATAGACATAAATATACCTATTTTACTTATGTAATTACTTATTTTATTGGTATTTAATTAGTTATTTATTTAATTGCTAGTTTACTTATTTATTTCCTTATTTATTAATTATTAAAAATTATTTAACATATGCACATACACACTAATTTAGTGTTAATCATAGATTAGTATAGACTAATACAAGTTCATGTAACCATGGCAACCTAATCACATTTTTGTTGTCATGCACTTTTCATTTAAAGTGCAGATGGTTCTAGATTTTAAAAATAAAGGAAAATGAAAATAAAAAGAAAAGGGAAGGCATGGTGCTTTAAATGCATGGCATGGTGTGTGTGTGTGCCATGGCAAGGATTCCTCTCTCTCCCTTGATATTTTCCTCATTCTCTTCTTCTCTCTTCTCCTTCTCCTTCTCCCTTCACTTGAACAAAAACCTTCTCTACATCACTAAAACCCCTACACCAATTACCACATATCCTCTACAAATCATCACTAAAATCCTATTTTCAACCTCTTTAAGAGTTTTCATCAAGCAAGTTTTACTTTGATGGCAAATCTTATCAAGTAAGGTCTCTTTTCCAAATCATCTTAAGGTTTGAACCAAGTTTACTTCTTGTTTTACTAATCCTCACCTTAACTAATCTTTTTTAGTTTATAAAGTAGTAATTACTGTAAGTTTAGAGTCTTAAAGAGAGGGTTAGGATAAGTTTAATGTTTTTATGGCTTACTAGGATAGTTAAGAGTAGATTAGTACCTAATAGTCTTATTAATCTACCAAGTTTGCACTAAAATACCATAATGTTTTAAATTAGTGTTTAAAACAGTTTTTACTTAAGTTTTATGTTCTTTATGATCTGCTGTCGTTTAGTTGATCTATTATTAAATCAAACAATACGGTGGTATAGTGTTTAAGCTTTGTGTATACCCTAGAAAACCCGGACCCAAACCATCATAGTTCGACCAGTGAGATTTCCAATTTCCCCGGCGTCGCCGGTTTTACTGTAGCTAGGGGTGTTTGGTTTTTGTAGGTAGTTCTCTGTGGGTATTTTAGGATATTTAGTATACTTTGTTTTTTCTAATTAGCCTGTAGATAAAATCTGGGACCATTTTACGTTAAAAGGGACGTTTTGTTAAAATACGATATGGATGTTTCGATTCTAGATTTGGCGTTTGTTGTGTATAACAGCCCCTAGGAGTGGTTTGTGACGTTGTCACGCACGTTTAGTGCACCAAGTGCACACGTGTTTAACATATAGCGTTAGTTATTTCGTATCGTTTTGTCTTATCGATATATCGGATGTCTAGCCTTATGTATTGGTATTGTGCGATTCTAGGATCGGTTGCGGAGACGTCGGACACGAAAAGGAAAGGAAAGGCAGTGATCGGATTCGATTAGCCGAGACGTTTCGGTGAGTAGATGTCACATCTATGGGTGGATGGCATGGATGGCGTAAAGCGCCCGATAGCTAGGATTTATTTATAATTCTTGTTTTCATATGCGTATATCATATTCATATTGCACTTGCATCATCATGCACATTAATATTATCCCACTAGGACACTTGCACCATTACCGATGGTTCATGCCGCACGTGCACTATCTTATGTGTACACACACGCCATTGGTAATTGCTATGTCACGAACACTATAGAACTTGCTTAATAATCTGTATTATTGCATTGCATCATTATTGATATGTAGCCTTCAAGTCATTTATCTCATTGCATCATTATTGATATGTAGTCTTCAAGTCATTTAGCTCATCGCATCATTATTGACAAGTAGTCTTCAAGTCATTTACCTCGGCGCATCATTATTGATATGTAGCCTTCAAGTCATTTATCTCATTACATCATTATTGATATATAGCCTTCAAGCCATTTATCTCATCGCATCATTAGTGATATGTAGTCTTCAAGTCATTTAGCTCATCGCATCATTATTGATATGTAGTGTAACATTTTCAAAAATATAAAATATTAATTTTGGGAATTTTTATAATTTAATATTATTTTATTGATTATTTTAATATTAAATGCAAATAAATAGGAAAAATGTTAGAAAAATTATGAAAAATTATGGAAAATTCTAAAATAGGATAAATTAGTGATTTATGACATTTTTAAGTTTTTGTGATTAGTTTGACACTAATTTAGTGTTAATCGCGATTAAAAATCGCTAATCGGACTTTTTGACTTTTTGCGCAAAACTTGCACATATCACCTTTTTCTCACACTTGTGCATTTTCTTTCATGATATTTGGGTTTACTATTCTTGTGAGAAGGTTTGGTTTAAGGATTAAAAGAAAAAGGAAAGAAAAGAGAAAGGAAAATGAAATGATGAGGGTAGGTGAGAGAGAGAGAGAGGTGGACCTTTGACTAATAACCCTTAGCTTTTTCTCCTTCTCATTTCTCTCCCTCTCCCATGGCTCCTGCTGCTGCTGCTTCCTTTTCCCCCTTCCTCCACCTTCAACCCCTTTCTTCATCTCAAAAACAACCCCAAAACCACATGTCCATTTCATTAAAATTGTGCAAAATCCCTAGATCTACACTTGGAGCTAAAGAAGCAAGGATTTTGGCCACTAGGGGCAACTCAAGAATTTTCTTGAGTTGCTAATGGAGGTAATTACTGAACCATTAGCTTAATTATAGCATTTCCTATAAACCCATGTTAAGATTTAATCGATATTGTGTGATATTATGGAATTGAGAATAATCAAGTTAGGGTTTGGGGGAACTTATGATGTATTGGGAAATTAAGCTCAGTTAGGGTTTTACCAACACCCTAGTGTTTGAATTGGAACCCAAAACCTGAAGCTAAAACCAGAATACGGATTTTAGAAACCAATATCGGGGAAAAACTGGAATCTGTCACTGTTATTTAGAATCTGCTATCACCCCGAGACCCCTAAAATAATATTGAGTGGGCAGTAAGATGTGCAGGCACCAGAGAGGCTACACCCAAAACCCTAGCCCCCAATTCCCTTTTCCGGCCGCCAAATCCCCTCTTTTGGCCGCCAATTGCGGCCTGGGTCCCACCTTCTTGGCTCGTTTTGGTTCTGTAGCTCCTACATTGTTAGTTTAGGCCCCTGATATATATAGATTTGTATAAAGTGACCTGGGGTAAAATCTGGAACACATTTCATGAGTTGCTGTTTTGGACTTTAGTTCCGTATTCCGTATTTTTATTTCTGCATTGGTTTGTTTCGTTTTACCTCGACTATTTGGCGTTTATACGACGATATAGAGGATTTATTGATGGTTTTGAAGGCGTGCCATAGGTTCTCACCTATAGGCCCCCTTATCGTATCGTTTTGGATTTCATGCGCCGTTTTAGTTTGGATTTGGTTTTAATGCGCATATACGATATTTGATGTGTAGGTACCCATGAAGACTTCGGGACGACAAGCAATTGCGTGATGACGTCCGCAAATGATGATGCGCAGTGAGTAGATTATATCTACAGGGGAAAGTCGGGTGGATGACGTATAGCACCCCCGCAGTCCGTAGATAGATTATTATGTAGTTATTGTGATATTAGGTGTATTATGGATAGTATAGGGTTAGAAGTGACTAGTGCAGTTCATAGTCGCGAACCCTAGGATAGAATTACACCTATACACACACCCTTGCTTATCACTTGTACTTGCACGGTGATTGATGATATGTGATGACTTTGGAGATGAGTCGATGATGTGGGCTTGGTGCCCTGGGATCGGTGATTTGATATGATTCATATGTGGGATATGACTTGTGATTCTTGCGGGCTTGGGATTTGTGTTTACCCCCGCATGCATACTTACTGATGTTACCGTTTTGTACTAGACATAGAGTAGTACTCCAGACTATATGATCTGATGATGGTGATATCTGTTATGTGATGAGACAGTGAGATGTTGACCCCTACCCAGCTATGGGGATGCCGTACGATGATTTACCGTACGTGCCGATATTGATGATAGATCCGCACTCATAACTCGAGGATATCTTATGATATGACATTGAGGCGAGATCACCGACTATATATCTTTATATATATACCGACTCAGATTTAGGTGGTTTCCACACCTACCCCTCCTGAATGACCTGATACTTAGATCTGTAGTTTGCTTAGTAGATGTTAAACTAGACCCGAGTTATACTTATTTCTATGGCAAGCCGCGTTACTGTTCCTTTACTATTCACTCTACAGCTCGCATTGCATTGCATGCTTATATGCTATTGATTCATATTCCTTGTGTATATGCCTTTACAAGTTCCATGCTCATATTAGTGTTTCATATAGCATGTATTATAATTCATGGATTTCGCACCGTGATATGATTGCATATGATGATTCTGGATTATTTTACTCCTGAGTATATATATATATTAGTGGTATGGGACGCTGATATATATATATATATATATACGCGTACTTAATATTTTATCATGATGATCTCTGGAGAGGAGCCTATGTGCTCGGAGCCTATGAGCTCGATGTGAGAGGAGCCTATGTGCTCGGAGCCTATGAGCTCGATGTGAGAGGAGCCTATGTGCTCGGAGCCTATGAGCTCGATGTGAGAGGAGCCTATGTGCTCGGAGCCTATGAGCTCGATGTGATGGGAGCCTATGCGCTCGGAGCCTATGAGCTCGATTGGAGAGGAGCCTATGTGCTCGGGGCCTTTATGGTAGATGGTATATTACACTTCCCCTACCCCCTATTTATTGTATATGCATTGCATACATGATGCTTATTGTCAGTGGGTGACGGGTGGACGGGTTCCACATATACATACAGACATGGATTTGTACTGATCATACTTTATTGTATATATAACAGGGTATGAGGTCGCTGTTATATATACCCTTACACCAATATTAGTGGTATGGGACGCTAATATATGTGTATTGATATCTTTGATACTTCATCATATTTACTTCATGCAGACATACCTTATACTGATGACATGTTATTACCTGAGTATCTGGCACTACATACATGATTAGATGTTACCTTGCCACCTTATTACACTCAGATGTACTTTTGTGGATTATATTACTGATCGTTGACTTAGGTTTATGTCTTGCATTCGGTTTCTGCTTGTAGATATTTCTATTCACGAGTTGGCAACTCACCCCCGTTGTGCCATAGTTCTTGCAGGTTCTGCCGTACAGGTTCTATTGCGGCATTTCTGACTCACTACTTTCTTGCGGGTGATTTGCTTTTGGTAGGTGGATTCTTCGCATCAAGAACCACCATTGTATTTATTTATTTCATTGTATCTAGAAATTGTCCATCAACCAAAACTTGTATATTGTTTCAGACCTAGACTCAGTGTTGTACTATTCGACCTTAGAGTCGCGCTTAGTAGTATTGCGGTTTTTCTTGTTGCTTTCGAGCTTTCTTTTGGATTTGATCCTCGCCATTTGGCGTTGTATATCATATCATTGTGTGGTTGTGACCGTCGATTGACGAAGAGCTAGCTCCCGCTTGGGGATGCCTTTATCATTGCATATATATATTGTTATCCTTGTTGTACCCCATTCGGGGCCAATTTTACAAAAGAAACTCTGCCGAAATTTTTAGAAAAGACTTTATTGTTTTCAAAACGTACCTTCGGCTTAGTTATTTAAAAACCTTGATTTCAAACCTGTATTTCTTCACTTCTTTAAACCAGTTTTCTTTACTTATTCCTAAAAATGGTTTTAGATTTCTGGGCTTTTGGCTTACTTGGATCAGATGGAGTCCTATAGGCTTCATATGGTTCAAGGGCCAGTCACGTGCTCTTTCGGGTCGTGACAAAGTTGGTATCAGAGCGCTAGGTTGACCTTGGTTCGAGTCTGAGTTTGACTATGTGGAGCCTAGGGCGTTGTTTATTTACGGAACTTAGGCTTGACCTTACGGAACTTAGACTTGGTCGAGGGGGTATTAGACCCGAACTTTCGTCGTGTAGGATGACCCTTGGTTGATGGAATAGGTGACTAAAGTAGAGTGACGTACCGTTGGTATGTTCCGCGGCATACTTACGACACGCCACTCCTCTTAAGGAACCTTAGGATGTACATACTTTCGAGATCAGTGATTCTCTTCATATCCTGGATTATACATCCATTTGAGATCCCCGATTCTATTAGTTTCAGGATCATACCTCCATTGATGCTGTTCCTTCCTATGATCATGTATCCACTTTGGATCTGTTGTTTCCTTTCTTGCCATTGATGTGCTCTCCTTGATACTCGATTGAGGTTCCTGTCACCATGTTTGAGCGCAGTTTGGGCTGCTGCTAGGGTTACGGCCGGTGTGAGCTCGTTTGGTACGAGGGCCGACCATTGTGTTTTCTGGTGATATGGGAACGTCTCGAGTTAGTATTGGTGATTGTGACCTCTAGTGGAGGCGAGTGCTTGGTCTTGCACCAGATGATCGGGCCATTGTTAGAGCTGCCAGTTGAGAAAGGACTGTTGATGTACAGCATACCTCAGAAATTGTGATGTCGCCTACCGTGCAGACAGATGGACCAGCTGTTGCTGAGATTGACAGGATGTCGCTTTTGGAGCTTACGAGCTGAGATTGCCGGAACTTTCAGGCAGATATGCGACAGATGATAGCTAGTCTACCCGGTTTGAGAGACGAAGGTGATTCGTCCGATTTTGCGCCAGAGCGGGCCCAGTTGAGTTGAAGATTTCCAGTGTGGAGAGTCTTACTCAGATATAGAGCAGACCGACTCAGAGATGACCGCTTATGTATTGCCTTTCCTGGAGGATTGAGGCGTTGTTCGGCGTACAGGCGTATGAGCCAGTTGCTGCTGCAAATGACGAGATATCGCCCAGATGGTTGGAGCTACTGCAGCATGAGCATGTTCTTGGAGATATGATAGCGAGTCGCTAGTCACCGAGGATGAATGACTAGGACGTGTGGTGAGTTTGCTTACCCGATGCGAGTCATCAGGTGGATTGATTCCAGATAGAGACGATCGAATGTCAAGAGCCTATTTTCCAAGTTTAAAGTATACGGAAAGACATGCAGGTGATTCTATGGACCCTCTAGAAGAATGAAACCCTAACTCGACTTAATGACCGTGTGAAAGCCTTTGAACCTTCGGGTTTGCGGCGGTTCCTCGGTGCCATTAGTGAGGCTTGGGTTTGCCCTTCTACGGCTGGACCACCGACGCTGTGGCATGTACTCGATACTATTAAACTGTACCCGAGATGTGAGTTCTTGGGGGATTATGAGGATCTGACGAGTCGATCGGATGGTTCGACATCTTTCGAATATCGTGATGGGACACTGCTTGGGAGACTCCAGATGCGAGCATAGCCGTTGGAGCACAGTACATGCAGCCATGATGAGACGAGTCCGAATCAGTCGACATTGACGCAGAGTGAAGAAAAGAGTTCGCAAGATATTTCGACGAGATGACGCCCCACTCCGCTGACATCAGAAATGTGATACGCACCCCGAGGCATGGTATATAGATATATCTTCCAGATGGAAGCGCGATAAGTATGCAGCCGTTCCGGAAAAAGCGTTAGCTTCAGCATCGGATGATGACTTCCGGGCATTTCGGCAGGATTGAGATTTGAGAAGGAACCTCGACAGGACCTTTCTGGAGTACGATACGAGAAGACCTAGACCAGGAGTGGTCGTATTATGCGCACCCAGCAAGACGGAGTCCAGCCTTGTCGACGAGGTAGTTGACCAGGTTCGGATAAAGGAACTTACCCAGATGCGTTGCTAATTGATCAAGGACGGACGAGTGATGAGTATTCCTCCGGTGGTTGGGACGTGTTCCCGAGGACCAGTTCGGCCTGACATCTGCTACAGAATGATGAAGCTACAGAGTACGCGACATTGAATCCGTGCGAGAGACTTCCGATAGACCGTGGCCGAGAACAGTGCAGTGCATCGTAGCTTGGCGTGACGTCATAGTGGACGACAATAGAGACAGTTGGAACAAGAGGTTCGTGTGAGACACTGACGAGCTGTCATTGCTTCCCGTCGAGACTAGAGACCCGATTTGCTTACAGACACGTTGGGATGTGGCCAGTCTCCGAGAAAATATTGTGCTGAGGACACAGGTGTCTTTTGAGCGAGAAGAGGTTGTGCAGGAAGGCCAGCCTCTGTACAGATCGGCATAGGCATGCTTGGAAGAGACCTTGAGCAGGATTCCTTCCAGGACATTGCTGCCATGATGGTTGCACCCAGGATCAGATGTGTGACGTGCTTTCAGAGAGCCAGAGGCCGACGCCAGTGATATGCTGCCTTACGAGTGGTCGTGAGGTTTGACCGAGAGGTGACCAGAGAAGTGCCAGAACGGAATCGTCCCCGTTAGCACATCTGACAGGGCCGATGAGCTGATTGACTGTGAGATTGGTAACCCACAGAGAAGATAAGGACCCAGAGAGCCAGAGGACGCCAGATCGTGAGCAAGAGGCAGGTAGATATCCCTGCGCTGCTAGCAGTGGATTGCACCGACTCCTTCTCGACCTTGAAGGAGGAACTACCGACGACGGTATTTATGATTTGTGATTTTGTGATTCGATTATCACGTATCCGTCATGTTGGATTTCGGTATTTTGGGCGTTCTGTTTGCATGATTTAGTTTTGATGACTGAGTTTCATGATTTTGGTTTCACGCACCCACTGGATATTTATATATTTTGCGCAGAGTTATTACATTTGAGATATTGATTGAGATTTCATGCCTACAGTATGCAGTGATTTGATTTGCACTTCTAGCGTGGTTTTCATGCACCTTTAGTGTTTTGATATACGATTTTGGTGCACGCCGGATGCACTAAATCGGGATTCTTCGTGCATGCCACATGCACCTGATTTTTCTGTCAGGCACACACGTTGCCTACGACAGATGTTTCGTGCACACCAGTTGCACCTAGATGTTGTTTTGTATACCTGTTGGACACATTATGGATCTTGATTTCCTTGCGCACCAGACGCATAGGATATCCTTATATATGCATTTTGGGGATTGATTTCTAGTAGAGCAGTACATTTTGTGATATTCTCTATGTGTTGATGTTTTCGGAGCCCCGACAAATTGGATTATTACTGAAATTGTTTTTAGTATTGGAGGTTTAAATTTAAATTCGGGGACCGAATTTCTTTAAGGGGGGTAGATTGTAACATTTTCAAAAATATAAAATATTAATTTTGGGAATTTTTATAATTTAATATTATTTTATTGATTATTTTAATATTAAATGCAAATAAATAGGAAAAATGTTAGAAAAATTATGAAAAATTATGGAAAATTCTAAAATAGGATAAATTAGTGATTTATGACATTTTTAAGTTTTTGTGATTAGTTTGACACTAATTTAGTGTTAATCGCGATTAAAAATCGCTAATCGGACTTTTTGACTTTTTGCGCAAAACTTGCACATATCACCTTTTTCTCACACTTGTGCATTTTCTTTCATGATATTTGGGTTTACTATTCTTGTGAGAAGGTTTGGTTTAAGGATTAAAAGAAAAAGGAAAGAAAAGAGAAAGGAAAATGAAATGATGAGGGTAGGTGAGAGAGAGAGAGAGGTGGACCTTTGACTAATAACCCTTAGCTTTTTCTCCTTCTCATTTCTCTCCCTCTCCCATGGCTCCTGCTGCTGCTGCTTCCTTTTCCCCCTTCCTCCACCTTCAACCCCTTTCTTCATCTCAAAAACAACCCCAAAACCACATGTCCATTTCATTAAAATTGTGCAAAATCCCTAGATCTACACTTGGAGCTAAAGAAGCAAGGATTTTGGCCATTAGGGGCAACTCAAGAATTTTCTTGAGTTGCTAATGGAGGTAATTACTGAACCATTAGCTTAATTATAGCCTTTCCTATAAACCCATGTTAAGATTTAATCGATATTGTGTGATATTATGGAATTGAGAATAATCAAGTTAGGGTTTGGGGGAACTTATGATGTATTGGGAAATTAAGCTCAGTTAGGGTTTTACCAACACCCTAGTGTTTGAATTGGAACCCAAAACCTGAAGCTAAAACCAGAATACGGATTTTAGAAACCAATATCGGGGAAAAACTGGAATCTGTCACTGTTATTTAGAATCTGCTATCACCCCGAGACCCCTAAAATAATATTGAGTGGGCAGTAAGATGTGCAGGCACCAGAGAGGCTACACCCAAAACCCTAGCCCCCAATTCCCTTTTCCGGCCGCCAAATCCCCTCTTTTGGCCGCCAATTGCGGCCTGGGTCCCACCTTCTTGGCTCGTTTTGGTTCTGTAGCTCCTACATTGTTAGTTTAAGCCCCTGATATATATAGATTTGTATAAAGTGACCTGGGGTAAAATCTGGAACACATTTCATGAGTTGCTGTTTTGGACTTTAGTTCCGTATTTTTATTTCTGCATTGGTGTGTTTCGTTTTACCTCGACTATTTGGCGTTTATACGACGATATAGAGGATTTATTGATGGTTTTGAAGGCGTGCCATAGGTTCTCACCTATAGGCCCCCTTATCGTATCGTTTTGGATTTCATGCGCCGTTTTAGTTTGGATTTGGTTTTAATGCGCATATACGATATTTGATGTGTAGGTACCCATGAAGACTTCGGGACGACAAGCAATTGCGTGATGACGTCCGCAAATGATGATGCACAGTGAGTAGATTATATCTACAGGGGAAAGTCGGGTGGATGACGTATAGCACCCCCGCAGTCCGTAGATAGATTATTATGTAGTTATTGTGATATTAGGTGTATTATGGATAGTATAGGGTTAGAAGTGACTAGTGCAGTTCATAGTCGCGAACCCTAGGATAGAATTACACCTATACACACACCCTTGCTTATCACTTGTACTTGCACGGTGATTGATGATATGTGATGACTTTGGAGATGAGTCGATGATGTGGGCTTGGTGCCCTGGGATCGGTGATTTGATATGATTCATATGTGGGATATGACTTGTGATTCTTGCGGGCTTGGGATATGTGTTTACCCCCGCATGCATACTTACTGATGTTACCGTTTTGTACTAGACATAGAGTAGTACTCCAGACTATATGATCTGATGATGGTGATATCTGTTATGTGATGAGACAGTGAGATGTTGACCCCTACCCAGCTATGGGGATGCCGTACGATGATTTACCGTACGTGCCGATATTGATGATAGATCCGCACTCATAACTCGAGGATATCTTATGATATGACATTGAGGCGAGATCACCGACTATATATCTTTATATATATACCGGCTCAGATTTAGGTGGTTTCCACACCTACCCCTCCTGAATGACCTGATACTTAGATCTGTAGTTTGCTTAGTAGATGTTAAACTAGACCCGAGTTATACTTATTTCTATGGCAAGCCGCGTTACTGTTCCTTTACTATTCACTCTACAGCTCGCATTGCATTGCATGCTTATATGCTATTGATTCATATTCCTTGTGTATATGCCTTTATAAGTTCCATGCTCATATTAGTGTTTCATATAGCATGTATTATAATTCATGGATTTCGCACCGTGATATGATTGCATATGATGATTCTGGATTATTTTACTCCTGAGTATATATATATATTAGTGGTATGGGACGCTGATATATATATATATATACGCGTACTTAATATTTTATCATGATGATCTCTGGAGAGGAGCCTATGTGCTCGGAGCCTATGAGCTCGATGTGAGAGGAGCCTATGTGCTCGGAGCCTATGAGCTCGATGTGAGAGGAGCCTATGTGCTCGGAGCCTATGAGCTCGATGTGAGAGAAGCCTATGTGCTCGGAGCCTATGAGCTCGATGTGATGGGAGCCTATGCGCTCGGAGCCTATGAGCTCGATTGGAGAGGAGCCTATGTGCTCGGGGCCTTTATGGTAGATGGTATATTACACTTCCCCTACCCCCTATTTATTGTATATGCATTGCATACATGATGCTTATTGTCAGTGGGTGACGGGTGGACGGGTTCCACATATACATACAGACATGGATTTGTACTGATCATACTTTATTGTATATATAACAGGGTATGAGGTCGCTGTTATATATACCCTTACACCAATATTAGTGGTATGGGACGCTAATATATGTGTATTGATATCTTTGATACTTCATCATATTTACTTCATGCAGACATACCTTATACTGATGACATGTTATTACCTGAGTATCTGGCACTACATACATGATTAGATGTTACCTTGCCACCTTATTACACTCAGATGTACTTTTGTGGATTATATTACTGATCGTTGACTTAGGTTTATGTCTTGCATTCGGTTTCTGCTTGTAGATATTTCTATTCACGAGTTGGCAACTCACCCCCGTTGTGCCACAGTTCTTGCAGGTTTTGCCGTACAGGTTCTATTGCGGCATTTCTGACTCACTACTTTCTTGCGGGTGATTTGCTTTTGGTAGGTGGATTCTTCGCATCAAGAACCACCATTGTATTTATTTATTTCATTGTATCTAGAAATTGTCCATCAACCAAAACTTGTATATTGTTTCAGACCTAGACTCAGTGTTGTACTATTCGACCTTAGAGTCGCGCTTAGTAGTATTGCGGTTTTTCTTGTTGCTTTCGAGCTTTCTTTTGGATTTGATCCTCGCCATTTGGCGTTGTATATCATATCATTGTGTGGTTGTGACCGTCGATTGACGAAGAGCTAGCTCCCGCTTGGGGATGCCTTTATCATTGCATATATATATTGTTATCCTTGTTGTACCCCATTCGGGGCCAATTTTACAAAAGAAACTCTGCCGAAATTTTTAGAAAAGACTTTATTGTTTTCAAAACGTACCTTCGGCTTAGTTATTTAAAAACCTTGATTTCAAACCTGTATTTCTTCACTTCTTTAAACCAGTTTTCTTTACTTATTCCTAAAAATGGTTTTAGATTTCTGGGCTTTTGGCTTACTTGGATCAGATGGAGTCCTATAGGCTTCATATGGTTCAAGGGCCAGTCACGTGCTCTTTCAGGTCGTGACATGTAGTCTTCGAGCCATTTGCCTCATTGCATCATATTGATATCATGGGCATTCATCGTCATCCACATATTCATATATTGTGATTTTTCTTGGAGATTTCCGTATTCATGAGATTTCTGGATTTGGAGAAAACCGCAAGGGAATTTTATAAACTTATGATCATTTTTTAAATGGAAATTGCGGTTTTCTCGTGATATGATATATGGCGTCCACCATGAGTTTTCTCGGTTCTTGAGCCACGTATGTACATATACCCGATTCGAGGAGAGAGGAGGCACCGTCTGCGGGTACATGGTGGACCCGGTGAGGTATCCTGGGGCAAGAAGACCGTATAGAAAGACGTTGAGCCCGGCAGGGGAGTACTATCTACCGGTGAGTTTGGCCCGGCGGAGATCTGAAGGATACCGACCGAAGTCGTGTGATTCATACAGATTGGAGCCGATCTGAGAGACGGCACCCTAGATATTGATATATATTGCGTGTCGATACTTAACATGGATTTCTGTTGTTTTTATTTGATGATACTCCGGTTTTACAATACCATAATTTTACTAAGATAAAACTCAGATTTTCTCATATCAGATATATCCAGATTTCCTGTTTGATCATTCATTCATGTCGCATTCATATTCGTACATCGCATTATAGTTTGTACATAGTTTTTCTACGCATTTGTGTGCATGCTTGCAATTGTCTCATTAGATGTTACTTACTACTCACGAGTTGGCAACTCACCCCCGTTGTACCACGGTGTCTTGCAGGACCGACCCGTCAGCATAGTCACGGCGGGCGCACGGCTTCTACTCATGTTGCTTCCTTTCGCTTCGACTTGAACGCTTTACTTGTAGGTGGGTTTTGTGAGGATATTCTTTTGTTCCCACCATGTATATTTACCTTTATATCTAGTACACTCCATCTACCATTTGTATATTTGATTTAAAGACGAGACTGTGAGACTTGTATTATTTTGATATCTGTTGTCGAGCTCATGTGAGCCGACTTTTATGCTTTCTTATTTCTTTCTTTTTATATAGTTTATCAAATTATTATGATATATATTGCATGTGGTTGTGTTCCACCTTTCGGCGAAGAGCTAGCTCCCGCTTGGGGATGCCTTTTATTATTGCTTATATATTCATATATGTATCGGTTTGGGACCAGTTTTTACAAAGGAGACTCTGGCGAAATTTTTTTATAAAACTTGAAGATTTTAAATGATGTTTATGTAACTCTATTTTTTTAAAACCAACCTTTTAAAAACATGTATTTTTATCACTCTATTTATTTCACAGTTTAGATTTCTGAGACTTTGTGCTTGCTTGAACTACGTTACGCCTTTATACGTTGCGTGATTTAAGTGCCAGTAACGTTCCACCTTCGATCGTGTCAAGTGGTCTTCCTCGTACTGTACGTTGACGACATACTCCTGATAGGGAATGACATCCATATGCTACAATCAGTCAAGCTTTTCTTGTCACAGAAGTTCTCCATGAAAGACTTGGGTGATACCTCCTAAATTCTGGGGATTAAGATCTATCATGATAGGTCTAAAAGAATGATGGGACTTTCACAGCCCAGGTACATTGATACCATACTAATGAGGTTTAGTATGGAAGATTCCAAGCATGGTAATTTACCCGCTTGTCACGAGATCGCCCTCTCCAAAAAGATATCTCCTAAGACTGATGAAGAAATGGCTCGCATGAGCATTATACCCTACGCTTCGGCAGTAGGATCTATAATGTATGAGATATTATGTACCAGACCAGATGTAGCTTACGCACTTAGTGTGGTAAGCAGGTATCAGTCTAACCCGGGTGAGAAGCATTGGATAGCAGTAAAGAACATTCTCAAGTACCTGAGAAGTTCTAAGGAGATGTACTTAGTTTACGGTAATGGGGACCTCCAGATCGAGGCTTTTACCGACTCCAGCTTCCAAAGTGACAAGGATGACTCTAAATCTATCTCGGGTTATGTGTTTACCCTCAATGGAGGGACGGTATGTTGGAAGAGTACCAAATAAGAGATCGTCGCAGACTCAACGATGGAAGATGAGTATATAGCTGCTAACGATGCCGCAAAAGAGGCTGTCTGGATGAGGAAGTTCATCTCTGAACTTCAGGTTGTTCCGTCCATTGCCAATCCAATACCCTTGTATTGCGATAACAATAGGGCTGTAGCATTAGTGAAGGAACCAAGGTCCCATCAGAAATCCAGACATATCTTGAGGCGGTATCACCTGATCAGGAAGATCGTGGATCGTCGGGAGATCGAGGTAAAGAGAGTGGACACTAAAGACAATACGGCATATCCATTCACCAAGGCCATTCCTCAAGTCCAGTTCGAGAGACCCTTTGAGATATTAGGCATGCAGTACGCTAGCAAATGGATCTAGTGCAGACAGTGGGAACTTATTGCACCAATTACAGGCTTTAGTGCAAGTGGGAGATTTTTGGATATATATGCCCTAGAGGCTTTCATTGTATAGGATGCTAGGAATATTTATGTACAGGAAAATCATGTTCGATATGATAGTACGCTATTTGATTTGTCTTTATCTTAACATGTAATGTGTTTTAATTTGTATTTCATATCTAGTATACATGTTGATAAAGCCCGTAGGATATTTGCCTGACTACCAGCGTTGTGATGGCAATCATACTTATGGGAGCTGGGTAATCGATAGGCACATCCATAAAATGTCCCTAGTCAAGGGAGTATCGAGACTGGGCATCGATACTCCAAAGTAGACTAGTATATACATATCTAGATCCTGACGAGGGGCGATGGATTGGTCCTGCAACCATTGGTGAGGTACACCTAAGATTGTATACAGATACTCACTGGGTGTGAGTACACCGAACAGGACTCGCCGAGGACTGACTAGATGGTATTATACCTAGCATCAGATAGCAGCTCTCTGGTAACATGTGTGTAGATAGTCCGTCGACCTGAGTTCGTCATTTGTCTCGTGTGAGTTCCTACTGTACTTTGATTAATACCCTACCACGGCTCTGTAGGGTTACTAGGCACAATCATAAGGGTCTAGAAGGCATCAATCATGCCCAATTTAAATTTTAGACGTGCCGAACAACCCTAACCAAGATCTTAGACTAGAGATTAGGCGAAATAAATAGCAAGTAAACAACTTTACTTCTAAGAGTTTAGGATTACGACCTTTGTAGTCCGGTCCTTCACTTCAAAAGCTCCGTGTTGAGGTCCCTTCGCTGCGATCATCGAGTATCCGGACTCTAGAGAGGCTCCATGAAGAGAAAGATGCAAGCTTATTTCCGATCTTCGACAACAAAGATGACCTACCTTGAAGAAACTCAAGCCCAAGCTTTTGCTTCACTAATCAAGTATTAGCAAAGCAAACACCCTAATCTAAGTGGCTATAATAGATTAGAATGATGAAGTATGAATTTAGCTCTCATTTGTTTTCTTTATCTCACTCATTTTCATCACATTAGAAAAAGCTAGAAAGCTTTTCAAGAGGAAGAAGAAGAACTATTTGCTTTGTGATGAATAATGAATTAATTGTTATGGTTACAAATCAACCATAGGTTAAGTATGATAGAGTTAACCCTTGTAGAGAATTAACTAGAGGTTAAGGCTTGGGTTGGGTTTACTAGTGACTCCACAAAACAACAAAGAAAAAGAGTCAAAGTCAAAGCTTCATGAAGCTTCATGAAAGCTTAACCCTAATCCAAACCCTAACCTTAATTAAACTCCACAAAACATGTTGCATTTATAACCATAACATGTTACAATATTATATATCATATATACAATATTTATTGTAACAAAATAAAATAATACAATTAACGTACATCGCATATATATCAATGTATTACCCGAGTGAGAAAAAGAATCTTTAAGTGAGCTTATATTAGTTAATGTAATTTAATATATCAAATATATAATTATACATTAAATTATCGAATCAACACTTGATCCGATAATCCGGCTATTTCATAAATAACCGACTAATATAATCTGTATCAGTTCATCGAATCAACACTTGATCCGATGACCTGGTTATATCACATATACCCGGCCGATATCACATATCGCGAGAATCTAATACGGTATCGCATACATGTATTATTCTCGGTCCCGCACATATCACATATGTGCTCCTACTCCGTTTTGCCCGAGCCAGGAAACCTCTGTGTAGGACTCTAAAGAATCGTCGATACGCCGGCAGTAGGTGATGATCATATCAAATACCCACAAGCTGCAAGCGGTCAGCTAAACGTAACAGCCACCTTGGTATTGAGCAATCAGAAGATCAACAAGCAAGCATGTACATTCTCCTGCGAATCCAATCGGTAACACTCCCGTTCAGTCCGGTCTCTTCGTCTGATATGTCGCATATCTCGCCTAGGGGTGGTAAACGTCAGACCCCAGTAGCTTGATAAGTCGTGTCGATATGAGGTCCATAACAGTTCGAGAAACTATTGATAGCACTTACCAGTAAATCTCAGCAACCCTGGCCAGGGATTTCCAGTTATGGCCAATCGAACACAGCGCAACATCAACTCCCTATACCGGGAGAGACGAATCCCCTCCTATCGCTCATTGCCTCCATATGATTCGGGACTGTACCTAAAAGCCACCATTTTGCATGCCCTTTCGGACGTGGTATGATGGAAATCAAAGCACAGTGGGAATCACACAAGACTCTATGATGATCTCGGGTCTACAAACTAACCTGTACTAGTGTCACCAGAGAACTGCCATCTGACGTGAAGTATATTACTATCTGGGAGTTCTCAGCGAGTCCGTCCAGTGTACCCAGTCTCTACTGAGCACCCGTATACCTTCTCTGATGTCAAACACCAATGGATATGGGATCATCCATCGCCCATCATATGGGTCAAGAAGCGCATACGCTAGTCTACTCTGGTATATCGATACCCTGTCTCGATACACCTACGACTAGGAACATTTGAAGGATGTACTTAGCGATTACACTATCCCTACTAGTATGATCTGCATCATAGTCCTCGTAGTCAAGTACTCATCCTAAGGGCTTTATCAACATGTAACATAGAGACAATCAGAATACATGTTAAGATAAAGAGCAACCAGATAGCATACTATCATGTCGAGCAAGAAATTCCTACCTATATATGTCGAAGCATCCACTACAATATACATCGTATATACAGTAATGGACTCTGAGGCATACATATAGCTAACAATCTCCCACTTGCACTAGGGCCATCAGTTATGGTATCGCATACCCAACAATCAGCTGTGGTTGAAGTATCTCATACTTAACCATCCCATAAAAGTATTTACTGGGAAATAGGCCTTTGTGAGTGGATCCGTGTTGTTGTCCTCTGTGTCTACTCTCCTAACCTCGATCTCCCTGGAGATCAACCATCTCTATGATCAGGCGATACTGCCTAAGAATATGTCTGGATCTCAGATGGGACGGGGGTTCCTTGGCAAAAGCCAAAACACCATTGTTACACAATGGTAGGACTGAAGTTCATCTCATGAACTATTATATATATCCAGACTGTCTCTTTGGTAGCATCCTTGGTAGTGATTCATCTTGCCTTTATCGTCTAGTATGCCACGGTATCTAGCTTGGAACTCTTCCAGCATACCGTCCCTCCATTGAGGGCAAAGACAATGCCTATGACTGACATTCTGTCGTCCTTATCACCCTGAAACCTTTCCAGTGATTCTCCCCAGGATCGATTGTTACCATCTCACTACAACTAGTGAGAATCCTAACATCCAATCAGATCTGTCTCATAGATATAAAACCTAGGATTTAGGAGGTATCACTTTGATCCTTATATAGAGAATCCTTATGATAAGATGAGATTGACCGAGCGTAACATAGGAAACTGCTTCCCTATCAAGAGTATGTCATCCACGTACAATACGAGAATCATCACCATACTCTCTACTACCTTTTTGTATATACAAGGTTCATCTACCATTTTGATGAAGTCAAACTCTTTGACTACCTCATCAAAACAGACGGTCCTTCTCCGCGATGCCTGCTTTATCCTATAAAGCAACTTGCACACATTTCCGCTGTTCCCACTGTCTATGAAGCCCTCTGGCTGTGTACTTATAGATGCTCTCTTCTAAATCACTATTTAGAAAAGGAGTCATGACACCCAACTGCCAGATATCGTAGTCATGGTATGTAGCAATGGCAAGTAAGATCTGGATGGACTTAAGCATAGCTTTGAAAGTCTTAACTTTTCCATGTACACTAAGTAATCTTATCAAGATATACTTGCTTCTGATGGGGATTTAACCTTCAGATAAAGCAACCAAAGTCCATACTTTGTTGGTGTATAAGGATTCCATGTCAAATCGCTAAGCATCCAGCCATTTTTACAGAGTCTCCACTCCTGATGGCCTGCTCGAAACAAGTTGGGTCATCATCTCATGATGTAATCCTCGCTCCTACTGTCATAGAGAAACCGAAGTATCTCTCAGGTGGGTGAGGAACCCTACTAGATCGGCGGAGAGGCTGGGGTTCGTTAAAAACTATTGAATCCTTCGGGTTTACTAAATCATCAGCTGCAGTTTGTATAGCTGGAACTCCTTCTAGTTCTACAAAACTGACCTTGCCTCGAGCTTGTCCGGATTTTTCTTTTAGACATAGGACGGACAACCCAAATCTTAATATTCTTAAGAGATGGGCTCTTCCCATACCATATCACATATGGAGTGGTAGGCACCAGATTTGATTGGAACCCTATTCAATAGGTATGAAGCATCTCAAGTGCATAACCCCCAAAAGAAAATAGGAAACTCAGTAGTACTCATCATAGAGCGCACCATATCAAATAAGGTGTGATTGCTCCGCCCCGATACACCGACGTGCTGTGGTGTATACGGAGGAGTAATGCTGAGAGAGAATCTCATTCTCCTTTAGAATAGTCCAGGAATCCCGTGCTCAAGTATTCTCCTCCCTAACCACATCAAAGGACATAATACTTATACCCTTTTTGTTTCTCTACTTCTAACTCATATTCATTAAATTTCTCAAAAGGTTCAGACTTGTGTTTCAACAGGAACACATGTGCGAATCTTGAGAGATAATCAGTGAATGTAATGAAGTACAAAGAACCGGTCTTGATATGTGTAGACTGGGGACCTTACATACATCATCATGTATCAATCCCAAAAGTTCACTAACTCTTTTTCTGTTTCCAATAAACAGAGCTGGGGTCATTTTATCTTTGTGACTGACTGGCAAGTTTCAGAAGATGTAAATTCAAACAGATTTAAATATGCATCTTAATGTAACTTCAGCTAGTCGGGTCACATTGACATGACCTGGTTTACAATACCTCAAGAAGGATTTTTTTCATTTCTGACCTCTTCCTCTTGTGTGTGTTCTGTACGTTAAGAACTGTAGTTTGATTTAGAACGTCTATGGTTTTAGATTACGTGCCTGAACCGATCAACTCTTGATATAGGAAATGTTCAAAACATTATCCAACAATACAAAATTATATCCTTCTTTAATAAATAAAGAGACTGATATGATGTTGTATATCATAACATTCGTTCAGAATCAATGTATTTGGTAATACAGGGTGATAACTGCCAACAGACTTGGCTGCAACACTTGCACCGTTTCTATCTTATGAAACTTATCACCCGTTCTCAGTTCTCTACCTGTCTGTGGCCCATGTAACATATTACATATATGGGATCCTGATCCGGTATCTCATACCCAGGACGTAAAGGATACTGAGAAACAGTTCTCGGTAATGAACAGACCCGAAGAAGATGCATCAGCATGCACTTTCTTCGTTTGGGCGGCACGGGAATTCTGGTAATCCCCAATTTCCTGCTCTGTCTTATAACAATTATAAGTTGGAGCGGGACTAACGTTCCCTAGCGCAGTATAACAAGCGGGTTCGGTCAATACATCCGTATTATTATCTTGATTAAGGCATGATATGGTCGCTACCTGGAGAGAGAGAGAAGAAAACACTCAGCGTATGCTCTTGCAAGATTAGATTGGTTATTAATATATCTAATCAGGATGTCTCCCACTGTTTTAGTCAAATCTTCCTTCAAACCCTAAAAGGAAAGACTAGCCGGGATTAATTACACGCTACAAGTTCGTCAATCTTTCAGCCAGGCCAGTGCCGGTACTTTGAGGGAGGTTCCCCATGCTATCACACGGACCTAATTAAAATAAACCTCGTTTTCCCAGGGGCGTAACCCCGTTGACACCTTTCTAGACACCTACTTGATCAGCTAATTGTAATGTGTAAAACTCTCCCAGGAGTAACTCTTACTCGCAGCAGGTATCTGGATCCAACTATCTCATAGAAGGTATGCAATCTCATTGCAAATTTCAACACTTGAAATTCCCGATAAAATTTTTGCCCTTAGTACTTATGACCTTAACTAAGGTCCACATATCATAAGCACTAGTCAAGTTCTACCCATCATTTCATGATTAATTAAACCCACCCACATGACCCTCAACTAAGGCCGACATAATCACATGAATGTCCTAACTAATCGCATCAAATGCTGTGTAGGAAGACATCACTTAGCTACCGTACACTATGCCTCAACTAAATTCGACATACTAAGTACTCTACTTCCTAAAATGACAGAGGGCTACGACAGGTTTTTAAGAAAACCTTTTGCGTAATGAAATTATATCGTTGTAGAATTGAGTGATTTTAAATGGAGTGTTTTTTAGGCTTTTCTAGTTTTGCTAAAGAGGTCACTCCCGATGAAGGGATCGTCGGCTCTTTCCTTATCGAATAAGGTGCAGGATATTCTACAAGGAATACCGCTATGCAAAGCAAGAACTAGAGCTATCAGTTTTCAAAACAAGTTTCTACAACATCTTTAGGTTTCTTTTAGTTTCATTAATCTCATTAATGAAGTCCCATTTTATTATGCTTCACAAGCATCAGATATGAAACGAAATCAACAATATATAATATATATCATATATATATAATATAAACATTCGTCTCAGGCAGTAATATGATCACATCACAGAACATTGCAGCAGAAGAACATATATGAAATATTGGATATACTAGGAGGTCCGTGTTTTAATACGAGCCTGTATAAAACACGGATTCCACGGTCGCGATGAATAGCCAAACCCACATCCCTAGACCCCTACGAAAGCGTCAAGCAACCCTGCCAATTCTAGAGTTAGGAGACCCGGTCTCGACTCCTCGAGATAGTCTCGCACTGGACCCTAGAACCCGGTTACTTGTGCTCCCCGCCTTGGGTCTATCCTAATGCGGAAAAGTAAATAATATACAATGGTGACATCATCCTCAGTCCGGAAGTGCCCCAATAAAAGAATATTACATATAATTAATATTACATGAATGAAAAAGAAAAAACTCTCATCTCACATAAAAACCCCGGCTATTCAAAACACGACGATCCAATATAACATATCACAGCAACACATAATATCACATATCATCAACGTAAGTAAATATGCGTATCCCAGTTGTCGTTGATTTATAGCAACGAAACCGGCGATACACCACATATTACACTTACGGTCGCAGAAAAGAAAGTGTAAAACTACAACAGTTGAAATCCGCTACCTCCTTAGACATCGCATGCCTAACCAAATGAATTCCTTAGACATCGCATGCCTAACAATTATAAACTCCGCATTTTAGTCTCGATCTCGAAAACACTTTTCAATGTCTGGTCGGGCAATTCAACAAGATTCCCGACATCCTGATCGAATGCTGGTCGGAAACTTTAGTAGACGGCCGCATCCCCGATGCCGACAACGAAGTGCACTAAGGAGGAACACCGCTGCTGCGAGCATCCGAACTGATGCTTTTGGCGACGGGGTTCTCCTACAGTCACTTGGTCAGGGTTATGGGGCATGGCTATCTATTAAGTTTACCCAGCGAGTATCCGCATACGCTACGTGATTGCGACGGACTTTTGATCGCATCAAAATCCCGTGGCAACCAATCATCTGAGACTAAACTGCTAGATTTATAACATTCAAATTAGTTATCTCATAACTATATGTGGATTCCAAATATTGTATCACATTCCAGATAAATAGACAATGTTAAAATTTCTGAACGAATAAACAAACACCCAAGATTTCCCAAATAGCACAACACTTGAGCGGAATTCAAAAATCCCAGAACATGTCAGAGCCCCAATGAACCAGCCGTAGAAGGGTCAAACCAACGCCTCACATGTAGCAACGCTAAACTACCACAAACCCTAGGGTTCAATTGGCAGTTTTGACGGTCACATAATCGAGTTAAGGTTACGTTCTTCTAGAGGGTCCAAAGATACACTTGCATGATTTTCCGGAAGTTTCAAAATCGAGGAAAAATCCAACACTTGAAAATTTTCCGACAGGGGAAAAAGTGAGTTGTTGATATCCGTTCGAACATTTTAACACGTTCTAAATTATCCGGAAAAAACTTAAACGAAGTTAAACTTTTCGATCGAATCAACGAATACAAAAGATCTCCAGAAAACTCAACACTTGAGTAGAATTAAAAATCCCCAGAAGCATGCAAAATTAACCTAGAATAAACCTCAGAAGTGGTGGCCTCTAATTCCCAAGGGTGGCCGCAGAACCGCCGCCAAACCCAAGGTTTGGCCACGATTCCGCGCTCCCTTGAGGGAATTATGGGCTCGTACTTCACAGTAATTCTTATATTTCCCTGCATGTTTTTCTGAGTATTTTTAATACAGAAAAATTCAACATTTTAAAAAATTTCCAGAGAAGGGTAAAATATGGGGTTTCGGGGTTCGATCGGACTTCTAACTTCGTCTAGACTTCGCCTAAGCCTCTAGCTTGGCTCTGATACCACTGTAGGGTTACTAGGCACAATCATAAGGGTCTGGAAGGTATCAATCATGCCCGATTTAAATTTTAGACATGCCGAACAACCGTAACAAAGATCTTGGACTAGAGATTAAGCGAAACAAATAGCAAGTAAACAACTTTACTTCTAAGAGTTTGGGATTACGACCTTTGTAGTCCAGTCCTTCACTTCAAAAGCTCCGTATTGAGGTCCCTTCGCTGCGATCATCGAGTATCCGGACTCTAAAGAGGCTCCATGAAGAGAAAGATGCAAGCTTGCTTCCGATCTTCGACAACAAAGATGATCTACCTTGATGAAACTCAAGCCCAAACTTTTGCTTCACTAATCAAGTATTAGCAAAGCAAACATCCTAATCTAAGTGGCTAGAATAGATTAGGATGTTGGTAGGAATTTAGCTCTCATTTGTTTTCTTTATCTCACTCATTTTCATCACATTAGAAAAAGCTAGAAAGCTTTTCAAGAGGAAGAAGAAGAACTATTTGCTTTGTGATGAATAATGAATTAATTGTTATGGTTACAAATCAACCATAGGTTAAGTATGATAGATTTAACCCTTGTAGAGAATAACTAGAGGTTAAGGTTTGGTTTGGGTTAACTAGTGACTCCACAAAACAACAAAGAAAAAGAGTCAAAGTTAAAGCTTCATGAAAGCTTAACCCTAATCCAAACCCTAACCTTAATTAAACTCCACAAAACATGTTGCATTTATAACCATAATATGTTACAATATTATATATCACATATACAATATTTATTGTAACAAAATAAAATAATACAATTAACATATATCGTATATATATCAATGTATTACCCAAGTGAGAAAAAAAATATTTAATTGAGCTTATATTAGTTAATGTAATTTAATATATTAAATATATAATTATACATTAAATTATCGAATCAACACTTGATCCGATAATCCGGCTATTTCATAAATAACCGACTAATATAATTTATATCAGTTCATCGAATCAACACTTGATCCGATGACCCGGATATATCACATATACCCGGCCGATATCACATATCGCGAGAATCTAATACGGTATCGCATACACGTATTATTCTCGGTCCCGCACATATCACATATGTGCTCCTACTCCGTTTTGCCAGAGCCAGGAAACTTCTGTGTAGGACTCTAAAGAATCGTCAATACGCCGGCGGTAGGTGATGATCATATCAAACACCCACAAGCTGCAAGGGGTCAGCTAAACGTAACAGCCATCCAGGTATTGAGCGATCAGAAGATCAACAAGCAAGCATGTACATTCTCCTGCGAATCCAATCAGTAACACTCCCGTTCAGTCCGGTCTCTTCGTCTGATATGTCGCATATCTCGCCTAGGGGTGGTAAACGTCAGACCCCAGTAGCTTGATAAGTCGTGTCGATATGAGGTCCATAACAGTTCGAGAAACTACTGATAACACTTTCCAGTAAATCTCAGCAACCCTGGCCAGGGATTTTCAGTTATGGCCAATCGAACACAGCGCAACATCAACTCCCTATACCGGGAGAGACGAATCCCCTCCTATCGCTCATTGCCTCCATGTGATTCGGGAATGTACCCAAAAGCCACCGTTTTGCACGCCCTTTCGGACGTGGTATGATGGAAATCAAAGCACAGTGGGAAGCACACAAGACTCTATGACGATCTCGGGTCTACAGGCTAACCTGTACTAGTGTCACCAGAGAACTGCCATCTGACGTGAGGTATATTACCATCTGGGAGTTCTCGGCGATTCCGTCCAGTGTACCCAGTCTCTACTGAGCACCCGTATACCTTCTCTGATGTCATACACCAATGGATATGGGATCATCCATCGCCCATCATATGGGTCAAGAAGCGCATACGCTAGTCTACTCTGGTATATCGATACCCTGTCTCGATACACCTACGACTAGGAACATTTAAAGGATGTACTTAGCGACTACACTGTCCCTACTAGTATGATCTGCATCATAGTCCTGGTAGTCAAATACTCATCCTAAGGGCTTTATCAACATGTAACATAGAGACAATCAGAGTACATGTTAAGATAAAGAGCAACCAGATAGCATACTGATCGAGCATGAAAGTCCTACCTATATATGTCGAAGCATCCACTACAATATACATCGTATGTACAGTAATGGCCTCTAGGGCATACATATAACTAACAGGCTCTACTGAGTCGTGCAAACAGATTTTAGTTGGGTACAGTCCCGAACCACATGGAGGCAGTGAGTGACTGTTGGGAATTCGTCACTCCCGGTATAGGGAGTCGATGTCGCACTGTGATTGGTTGGTCAACACCATAAGTCCCTGGCCGGGATGGATTAAGAATTACTGGTGGGCGGACCAGTAGATTCTCGGATGGTCTTAAGCCACACTGATACGACTTGTTTGCTTATTAGGGGTCTGACGTTTTCCACCCCCTAGACCTTACATGCGATACTCTCAGACGAATAGACCGGACTGCACGAATATTGTCACGGACAGGCTCAATAGGGGTTCAGATGAATTCTCTTGCCGGCCTTCCTTTTCGACAGATACCTAGGTAGCCGTTACGTGCAACTAGTACCGCTGACGTGCTTGTAGTTAAACACACTGCCAACGTACTATTGAGTCTTTAGTGTCTCACACAGAGGGTTTCTCTACTTCGGGAGAAATGATGTAGAGGCTGTATGGTTTTACGGCAGGGTGGTTTCGATCACATACATGCTGGCTACACGGATGATGATCGGGTGGATAATACTAGTAGGCTTTGGTTTAAGCCAGATTATAGTATTAGATTATTGGGTTATTTTGTCTCTGTGTATTCGTATTTTTCGGAATACGGATACGGGTATGTATATACAGATGAGAGGTATTCTTGTAATTCTAGAAAGAGTGCTTCTCGAAGAAGACACCCCATTTGTTATTTAAACTTTTTGATTAAATGGTTAATGAGGTGAAGGATGAGGTGTTATTTGCAATAAATGAACCATGGCTCATGTAGTGACTCATGTGATGACTATTGAGGCATGGTTATAAAATGATTATTATTATTGGAAATTCATTTGCTTAATAGTTATCACATTAGCCATCTTCATTTTATTCTATCCTCAACACACTCTCTCTCTCTCCTCCAAGCTCTCTTCTTCTTCCTCAACCCTAATTATCTCATGAGTTGAGAAACCAAGGATTTTTGAGACTAAACTATCCATAATCATTTTGTACATCATCTAAGTTACTTAGATTAGCACACTAGGTATTCTAATTACCTCAATTTAGAGGTAGGAGCTCAAAGTTGACACTCTCGGGTGGATCATTTTTGGCGTGAGAAGGCCGACGATCGAGCACGATCCGTTTACTCATCTACGAGCTTAAGAAGAGGAAAAGAAGATCAAGAACTGAAGGACTTGATACATGAAGGTATAACTTTCTTCATAGTTGTTAGAACATCATACATGTTTAGTTAGTTAAGGTTTAATATCGATCTTGTAGTATAGAGTTGCGAAACCCTTAAAAAATTGTTTTTTGCGTATTCTTTCTCCCCGTGAACCCGCACAGTGCGCGACATCGACTTACAAAAAACTCATATTCCCATCAAACTTATCTAAAGCGAACTTCATAATCATTGGAGAAATGTTGCGAGATTAAAAGAACCAGTTGAAATTCACTTAGGAATTTCAACTGACATCTTGAGTGCTAACAAACTAAAAAATGTTCAAAATCACACTCTAAGAAGATGTGGAGAGGACACGAGCGTCGTCATCCATCGTAAACCTAGATCGTAAGATCGAAAACCTAACGGTTCAAGCAAACAAATCTCTAAACGCCAAATCTCCCAAAGAACCAAAATGTAGCTCAGATACCAATTTTTTGTGGCAAATACAATTATGAAGCAATAAACAAACGATAAAGAGAAGCAAACAAATAAACAAAGGAAATAGAAATAGAGCACAAACCAAAAAACACAAAATTTACGTGAAAAACCCTTACGTGAAAAACCACGGGCGAAAGAGAAGTACTTTACTAATCGAACAAATATAAAGCATTACAATGGTTGATGAACTCTCACAAAATCCCTCTGAACACCCTACCCTTCTCTCTCTAATTAACAAAAGGGTTTTTACCCAATTAGGGTTATGATCAGTCGAAAATAATGTATTTTTAACACGGCAATTTCCCTATCATTTGCACTCATTCAGAAGTGTTCGGTATTCATATTTCACATATTAGCAAATCAGTCGTTAAATATCAGATTTCATGTGTTAGACTTTTAAACCGACACTTTAAGGGAAATTAACCGCATTTCATGGCATCGCATCATCTCTGTATTTGCGTAACACTTGTGTTGAGATTTGTGCAGGAAATTGCAGGAGCAAAGTCAAAAGAAGCTGATAAAAAATACACCAACTCCATGTTTTCAGATCTGGTAGCAATTCAGAAGGAAATATATAAATAAACATATCAAAGAAAGGCCCACACATCATCCCAAAGCATCAGAAGAGAGCCCAAGCCATGAAGCCTCTAAAGAGCCGCGGAACCACGACGGGAGCCGGCTTGCGCCGCGGTTCCATGGCGGTTTGGTCAGATCATCATTCCAATTTTGGTGCATAATTCTTATCTTAGTGGCTACACCTCATTTTGACACGTCAAATTCCAGAATTCTCCAGAGGCTTCTGCCAGATCAGCAAAGAAGATTAAGCAAGGCTAATCTTAATTAAGCTCCTAACAAACTATTTCTAGAAGCTCCCTCCTAACTAATCACATCTAGAAGCTTCTCCTCTAACTAACTTTTGGAGGGAAATTCAAATTTCCTCAACAAACTTTTGGAGGGAAACTTAAAATTCTAATCCTAGATCTAGGGTTTAGATGTCTATAAATAGGAGCCTAGATCTAAGGGTTGAGGCTAATCTTTAATCAATCTTTAGATAATCAATCTTAGTTGGTTCATTAATCATTAGTTAGTCTTCGTTCATTAGTTCAATTCTTCATCCCCCCCATTCCATCTACAAGTTGAGTGACACATCTTGTAGTCCCAAATTCTAAATCCAATTCTAAATTCAAGATCCCGAGTACCATTCAAGCAAGAAGCCTTCAACCTTTTAGGAGCCGAGCCGATCTCCAACCGAGCAAGTGATCCAAGCCGATCCGCGACTCACGGAGCCGAGCGAAGCCAAATCAACTATCGAGTTCTTCCTCTTATAGTTCTTGAGCGATTGTAACGAAATTGTTGATATAAATAAAAGGTGAAATTCTTTTATCTTGCTTTCTTTTAATTCTTGCATCATGATTAGATCTCAATTTGTAATTGTAGTTCTTGTTGTGATGTTTGAGTAAAACTCCGCTCGTAAAGGAGTCGAGACGATCAATAGAATGATGATGTAACAAATCTTAAAACGATTTTTAAGTCCTATGAGTTTTGTAAACCCTAGCAAGTTCAAGAATCGATGACCTAGTTTCGTTGCAATGCTTTCTTAATTGTGATCGCTCGAAATTAGGGATCTACGATCGTTTCTTGAATTTACTAGAGGCTAGAATGTGAATGATATCGACGAGGGAACAAGGGATAAGATGAAACCCTAGTTTCACAAGAAATCCCTAATTCTCGTCGATCATCATCGATCTAGTATCAATTCATCGAAGGATAAGAATACGTAATTGTAAGATTACATCACATCTATAGATCCGATCGATTCCTATGAGCCTCATTTCGATTCTTGATATTTGGTTTGGAAAAATCAACAAACTATCAATTCTTGATTCTATCTTTCTCTTGTTATTAGATCTAGATTTTTCTAATTCTTGAACTTCAATTCTTTAAATCATGAATTGTTTTCTTTTCTTTTCATTAAACTTTCGACTCATCTAATTCAAAAGACGAACGATTACACTGTCCCTGTGGACGATCCGCACTCACTTACAATTTACATCCGACACCGTAGTTGATTGCAGTCAAATAATTTTTTGTTGTGATCTCTTTACAATTTCCAACTACACAAACAAGAATTCTTTAACAATCAAATGGCGCCGTTGCCGGGGATCATTTCATTCGATTTGATACACACATCCAAGAAATTCATTCAATCAAATGGCGCCGTTGCCGGGGATAGTGCGCTAATTGTTCGTATTTTGAAATTTGAGTTGAAAAATTTATTCCATTATAATTTTTAGATCTAAACTCGCACAAACCCTAATACGTGTGTTGTGATTTGATTGGGAGGAAATTTGGAATCATTGGAGCTTGGATAAAATTTTTGTGAATATTCCAGAGAGCTAAAGGGAGGAATAGGAGCATTGTGCTAAATTTCTGTGCAGAGATCCCACCATCCCACCGCTATTCTGCGGCAAATACCCCCTTTCTGCGGTGGTTCCGTGGCGCCTTTGCTGAGTCACTGCACCAAATTCTCAGGTAATCTCAATCTTTCTTATCTCCTTCCTAAAATCTGCTCCAATTAACATTTTGTGCAGGTTTCTTTGCAAATAATCGCAACGCCGCAAAAGCAAAATTAAAATTTGTGCGTGTTTTGATTTTTGGTTGTTTGCATATTAATACGGATATTAAGGGGCACGACCAAATCCAGATTAGGTGGGGAGTTCATTACCCTTCCTAAGCCCCAAAAATCATAAACTTGCATCCGGATTTACCCTCATTAATTAAAAAATATCTAGAGATGATTCTAAGGACCGTCGCGCTCACTTAGGACAGAAGAAGGCCGTGGGTAATTCATTGCTTATCCGCGTTTTCTTGTGGTGTCTAAGGCAAGTGTGTCGAAGGCTAGTGGTTATTAATTAGGCCCACTACTTACGTAGTGGAGTACCTTCCCACTTACCTGGCACTTACCTGGCCACAGGGGGACAAAGAGGAAGTGGAGGATTCTATCCTGCGACTTGTCTTTTGGCAGTTAGGAGCGGTCTAGAGCTTTGACCTAGGTGACCCCTAGAATTAGGGTTTTGTGTATTGCATTTGTTGTGTTGCATCATTTTTTTTCAAAAATCCGTATATTTTCAAAACAAACACCACATTCATTCATTCCCCTAATTATAAATTCACGCTGCCACTTGTACTAACCCTTTTTAGTGCAAGATAGGCTGGACACGGGATTCTAGTGCCCGTTAAGTCCGCGTTCCCTCATCGACCCAAGAGTCGGTATTTCTCCATTTACCTCTCTTTTACCCACCACCACACCCACACCGATGGATCAGTCTCCATCGAACTTCTTTTCCACTACCCTGCCGTCGTCCGTTGGTGCGCAGAATCCACCTCGCATCTTTCTCCAAGAGAGGTGCTATCCTACACGATGCCCACTTTCCAGTTGTCTTTCCATTCCACCAGCCAACGGGGAAAATTTTCAAATAAAACCCCAATACATCAACCTTCTACCAAAATTTCACGGTCTCGAGTCTAAAGACGCATACGTGTTTATCACGAAATTTGAGAATGTATGCGCAATGATGGGTACCTTACAGAGCTGTCTGTGGATGCTTTCCGTCTTCGTCTTCTCCCATTTACCTTGTGCGATTTAGCCGAGAAGTGGCTGTATAACACTACTGCACATTCCATTTCAAATTGGGAAGAATTCGTCAAAGCATTCCTTAATAAATTCTACCCACATCAAAAGACAGCTCGAGTCCGTAGCGAAATCTATCAATTCACCCAGCTTCCGAATGAAACATTTTCAAAGTGTCGTGAACGTTTCAAGGATTTGTTAGTCCAATGTCCACATCACGGCATCCCGAGATGGGAACTGTGCCGAATAATTTATGAGGGCATTAATCCTAACACAAGACAGACCCTTGAATCCATGTGTCAAGGCAATTTTATGACTAAAGATGATGGGGAAGCCTGGAATTTCCTAGAAGATTTCGCTGAAAAATCTTTACAGTGGGAGGGTGTGAGTCAATCGTCTAGGGATGGCAATGATATTTCCATAGGAGTTAGAGCTGACATTTCAGCTATGCAAAAGAAACTTGAGACTATGGAAAAAAATTCTTAGCCGCCCTAAGTCAAATATCACTCTCCAAAACTGTATGTGGATGATGTTCTGATCCGTCTCACTTGACGGAAGAATGTCCATTTCAAGGTCATGAGCATACCAATGCCGCATTTCAAAGACTTAGAAACGATCCATTTTCCTCCACATATGATCAGGGTTGGAGGAATCACCTAAATTTTTCTTGGAACCAATCACAATTTCAAAACACGGTTCCAACCCAAAACAATTTTCAAGGGGCCCCTCCACCACAACAGCACCCACAATTTCAATTGAGTCAGCACCCCTTTCAAGCACAAAATTTTCAAAATCCGGCCAACACTTTTGCACCATATGAAAACTCTTTGCAATTGACCGGTACAGATAATACCTCTGCACTAGCACAAACCTTGGATACTTTCATGAAACAATCCATCCAAGGGACGGCAAGTTTGCAATCTTCCGTCGAAAATGTGATGAAGATCATTATCTCTCAAAATGAGAACATCAAATCGATGGAAGAACAAATTGCACAACTAAAAGCCGAAATGCATGCAAGAGAGAAAGGGAAACTTCTAGCTCAACCTTTACCCAATCCTGGCTATTCACATCATGTAGATGCACTCATGTTGAGATCGGAAGAGTGCTTGACAATCATGTTGGGGAAGAGTTTGATGATACTGATAAATCAATCAATAACACCCCGGCTGAGACCTTTACTCACACACACCCTTCTAATTCTGATCCTTGTTCTTCTACCCCACCACCATCTCACGAGCTTATTCTTCGTTTCCCACAAGGCTCGCCACTTCAGCCCGTTTCTTCTACCCCTTCACGGACGATCCCCACTTCTATTTTGGGATCGGTTCCACACCAACTTCCTTCTCCTATGATAGACCCAACGCTTATTGCTAAAGCACCTTACCCTAATCGGTTAAGGGCTAACACATCAAGTCCACATATGGAGAAGATCATGGACATTTTTAAGCAAGTTAACATCAACATCCCTCTCCTAGATGCTATCCAACAAGTTTCATCCTATGCGAAAACTCTTAAGAACTTGTGCACTAGGAAGAGGAAGACTCAAGTGCCCAAGAAGATTTTCATGGCAAAAACAGTAGACGCGGCCTTCCCCCAGCAATTACCGAGGAAACGTAAGGACCCTGGCTGTCCTACTATTTCCATTTCTATCGGGGAAAAACACATCAACCGTGCTCTACTAGACCTTGGCGCTAGTGTTAACTTGCTTCCATATTCGGTTTACGAGCAACTAGGTATCGGAGTGTTAAAGCCTTCGAGCATAACTCTCCAGATGGCTGACCGATCAATCACTAAACCTAGGGGTGAACTGGAGGATGTGTTAATAAAAATCGGGGAATTTATATTCCCTGTGGACTTTATTGAAATTGATACACAGCCTGTAGCGAACCCACGGAATCAAATTCCGGTGATTTTAGGTCGCCCCTTTTTGGCCATTTCCAATGCTATTATCAACAGTCGTAACGGTTCTATGACCCTATCCTTCAGGAATAGGTCAATTGAGCTGAACATTTACAAGTTGGGATGTGTACCCTCCGAACCTACTGCTCAGGTATGTTCTGTCGACTTAATGGATGTCGACAGCAGCGAATTTGATGATCCTCCTGATATCGATCTTGACTTTTTTTATACGTTATTGTTTGACCCAATTATGTATCATACACATACGGACTCTTCCACCGATATGTCCGGGTCAACAACTTGTTAGTTATATGTATGCCGTAGAGGTCATTACTGTACATAGGATGTATATTGTAGTGGATGCTGGGACATATATAGGAAGGACTTTCTTGCTCGACATGATAGTATGCTATCTGGTTGCTCTTTACCTTAACGTGTACACTGATTGTCTCTCTGTTACATGTTGGTAAAGCCTTTAGGATGTGTACTTGACTACCTGGACTATGATGCGGATCATACTAGTGGGGACATGGTAGTCCATAAGTACATCCTTCAAGGTCTCTAGTCGTGGGTGTATCGAGACGGGGCATCGATATACCAGAGTAGACTAGCGTATACCTTCTCGACCCATACAGATGGACGATGGATGATCCCATATCCATTGGTGTTTGACATCAGAGATGATATACGGGTGCTCAGTAGAGACTGGGTACACTGGACGGACTCGCCGAGAACTCCCAGATGGTATTATGCCTTACGTCAGATGGCAGTTCTCTGGTGACACTGGTACAGGTTAGTCTGTAGACCCGAGATCGTCATAGAGTCTTGTGTGATTCCCATTGTGCTTTGATTTCCACCTTACCACGTCCAAGAGGACGTGCAAAACGGTGGTTTTTGGGTACAGTCCCGAATCACATGGAGGCAATGAGCGATAGGAGGGGATTCGTCTCTCCCGGTATAGGGAGTTGATGTTGCACTGTGTTCGATTGGCTATAACCGGAAATCTCTGGCCAGGGTTGCTGAGATTTACTGGTAAGTGTTACCAGTAGTTTCTCGAACTGTTATAGACCTCATATCGACACGACTTATCGAGCTATTGGGGTCTGACATTTACCACCCCTAGGCAAGATATGCGACATATCAGACGACGAGACCGGACTGTACAGTGAGTGTTACTGGTTGGATTCACAGGAGTGTGAGCGGGCTTGCTTGTCAATCTTCTGATCGCTCAATACCCGGGTGGCCGTTACGTTTAGCAGACCGCTTGCGGCTTGTGGGTGTTTGATATGATCATCACCTGCTGCTGGCGTATTGACGAGTCTTTAGAGTCCTACACAGAGGTTTCCTGGCTCAAGCAAAACGAAATAGGAGCGCATATGAGATATGTGCGGGACCGAGAATAATGCGTGTATGTGATACCGTATTCCATTCTCGCGATGAATGTATCAATTGGTTGTATGCGATATAACCTAATTATCGAATCGAAGATTGATTCGATAAGTCGATACATTGTATACTAGTCGGTTATGTGCGACATGACCGGATCATTGAATCAAGTGTTGATTTAATGATTTAATGTATAATTATATATTTGATATATTACTTTGCATTAACTAGTATTGGTTCACTTTAAATGGATTTTCTCACTTGAAGTGCACATTGTATATGTGATATACTTTTGTACACTAGTTTATGTCATGTTTGATGATGCATGCATACTTGGTTTGTGTAAAGAATTATACCATGGTTATATGAGTGGTTAGGGTTTTGTTTATTTTCTTATTCATTTATTTCTTTCTTTTGTTCATTTTGGCAAAAGAAAATGATAAAGAGAAAATGGTGGCTTTCTTTGTTCTTTGCTTGAAGCTTCTTGAAGCTTCAAAGCATCTTTGACTAAGTGACCATTTTGTCTTCAAGATTAACCCTAACCATTCAAACTAACCCTAGTTCATTCTCTACACTTAACCAAGGTTAGAATATGATAAGTATTCATTTTATTATTCTTTTTGAAAAAGACTTATGATATTCTATCATCTTCTTCTTCATCTTTATCAAGAAAAAAAGCTTGCCTCCATCAATGGCAACTTGAGAAAAAGAGTGAGAAATCCAATTCTAAAGTGAACCCACTTCCTATTTCTTCATCCTCTACATCTTGCCAAGAAGTATAGGGTGTTTTCTTCACAAGTTTCATGACTTGGTGAAGTGGGAGCTTGATCTTGTGATGCCTCGACGTAGATCATCTTCGGCATCGTAGTCGATGACCTAGCCCGCCCATTCTCCGATGAAGCCGACACTAGAGTCCAAGATCCGATTTGTACAGCAGAAGGACGTCTACGTGGAGCTAAGTAAGTGGAGAACCGGATCTACAAAGGTTGTAGCCTCTTTCTTTTAGTTAAGTTGTTAACTAGTTGCATCTTTCGCCTAAAATTCTAGTTAACGATCTAGTCTAGGGTTTCTTGGCACCGTAAAATTTGAAATTGGCATGGTTGATGCCTTGTAAGACCTCTTGAGTGTGCCTAGGAACCCTACAGTGGTATCAGAGCCTAGCTAGAGCCTTAGGCGATGCGTAAACGGAGTTAGAAGTCCGATCGAACCGAAACCCTAAAACCAAAATGCTCTCTGGAAATTTTCTGAAAATTTGGATTTTTGTGAATTAAAAATTGCCAAAAAATTCAGCAGGGAATTCTATGAGCTACTGTGAAGCACGTGATTCTAAATCGACCAAAGCGCCGCGGAACCGCGGCCCCACCCTGGGTTTCGCGGCGGTTCCGCGGCCATTTTGGTGAATTAGACCACGTGGCTTGCACAGTAATTCTTGTCTTGAAGTGCTGAGTCTTCTGGAAATTTTTATATTTTACTCAAGAGTTGAGTTTTCTGGGTTGTATTGGGGACTCGGTGTTTCGATCGGATTGTCTAATTTTGTCTGTGTGCCTTTCCGGATAATTACTGAATATGTTAAAAAGTTCGACCGGATATAAATATCCAATTTTTCCCCTGTCGGGAAATTTCCAATTGTTGGACTTTTCCATAGTTTAAAGACGTTCTAAGTAGTTCAAGTAACGCGATGGACCCTCTAGAAGACAACAAACCTTAACTCGATTATGTGACCGTCTTGAACTGCCATTTGAACCTTCGGGTTTGGGGCAGTACGACGTGCCACATGTGAGGCGTTGGCTTGACCCTTCTACGACTGGACCGTTGGTACTGAGGCATGAACTGGATGTTTTTTAAACTTGTTTCATGTGTTGTGCTGTTTCGGGAAAACTTGGATGTTCGATTGTTCGATCGGAAAGTTTGACATTTTCTATTTATCCGGAATTTGAATACAATACTTGGAATTCACAAGTAGTTATAAGATAACTAATATGAATGTTATAAACATAGCACTTTAGTCTCACTTGATCGGTTGCCATGGAATTTTGATGTGATCAAAAGTCCTTCGCAATCACGTAGCGTACGCGGATACTCGCCGGATAAACTTAATAGACAGCTACACCCCATATCCCTGACCAAGTGACTGTAGGAGAACCTCATCGCCGAAAGCATCCGTTCGGGTGCTCGCGGCAGCGGTGTTCCGCCTTGGTGCACTTCGTCGACGGCATCGGGGGTGTGGCCGCCTACTAAAGTTTGCGACGAGCATTCGATCAGGATGTCGGTAATCTTGTTGAATTGCCCAAGTTAATATTGAAAAGAGTTTTCGATAATGAGACTAAAATGCGGGGTTTATAATCATTAGGCATGTGATGTCTAAGGAATTCATATGATTAGGCATGCGATGTCTATGGAGGTTGCGGATTCCAACTGTTGTAGTTTTACACTTTCTTTTCTGTGACCGTAAGTGTAATATGTGATATCGCCGGTTTCGTTTCTATATGTCAACGACAATTGGGATACGCATGTTTACTTACGTTGATGACATGTGATGTTATGTGTTGCTGGATATGTTATATTGGATCGTCGTGTTTGAATAGCCGGGGGTTTTTATGTGAGATGAGTATTTTTCCTTTTCATTCATGTAAAAACTTGTATGTAATATTCTTTTATTGGGGCACTTCCAGGTTACGGAAGATGTCACCTTTTGTATATTATTTACTTTTCCGCACTAGGATAGACCCAAGGAGGAGAGCACAAGTAACCGGGTTCTGGGGTCCAGTGGGAGACCAACTCGAGGAGTCGAGTCAGGGTCTCCTAACCCTAGAATTGGTAGGGTTGCTTTCCGCTCTCGTAGGGATCTAGGGGTGTGGGTTTGGCTATTCATCGCGACCGTGGAATCCGTGTTCTATACTGGCCCGTATTGAAAACACGGACGTCCTAGTATATCAAATATTTCATATGATTCTTCTGCTGCGATATCTGTGATGTGATCATGTGATATGTTCTGTGATAGTACAGTATATAGTATATATGATATATTATATAGACGTTACTTATGTTTTACACCCATGCTAGCCCTGCCCTGCTCTGCCGTTAGTTACCTAACCTAACGGTGCACGAGGGGACATCGTGGCGAATGCGGATGGCATAAGTGTACGTCGTATTTATCTGTGATGTTTAAGTAATTTAAATGATGGGACTTCATTAATGAGATTAATGAAATAAAAGAAACTTAAAGATGTTGTAGAATCAAATTTCAAAATAAAACAGGTAGCTACAGTTCTTGCTTTGCACAGCGGTATATATGATATATCCTGCACCTTATTCGATGAGGAAAGGACCGAGATCCCTTCACCGGGAGTGACTCCTTTAGCAATAACTGGCAGATGCTACACACTCGGTTTGTCTTTTGATTGCTTCTATAGTTTCTGCTTTGCACAATGATATATATGATATATCTCGCACCTCATTCGACGAGGAAAGGACCGACGATCCTTTCACCGGGAGTGACTCCTTTAGCAAAACTAGAAAAGCCTAAAAAAACACTCCATTTCAAAATTCATTCGATCCTGCAACGATATCAAGTTCATTACGCAATAGGTTTTCAGAAAAATATGTCGTAGCCCTCCGTCATTTCAGATAAGTCCTACTTAGTATTCGTGCTACGTTTGTTGACCTCCGTCAAGACGTAGTGTGCGGTAGCTAACTAGTATTTATCTGCTTATGCTTATGATGCAGATTGGATTAGGGTAGTCGTGCGGCCTTGTTGACCTCCGTCAAGGGTCGTGCGGGTGGGTTTAATTCGATCAAGAAATGACGGGTTGAACTTGACTAGTAGCCTATGGTTTGTTGACCTCCGTCAAGGTCATAGGACGCTAGGGGCAAAATTATCGGGAATTTCAAGTGTTGAAATTTGCAATGAGATTGCATACCTTCTATGAGATAGTTGGATCCCGATACCCACTGCGAGTAATTGTTACTCCTGGGAGAGTTTTACACATTACAATTAGCCGATCAAGTAGGTGTCTAGAAAGGTGTTAACGAGGTTACGCCTCTGGGAAAACGAGGTTTACATTAATTAGGTTCGTGCGAAAGCACGGGGGACCTTCCTCAAAGTACCAACACTGGCCTGGCTGAAAGATTGGCAAACTTGTAGCGTGTAATTAATCCCGGCTAGTCTTTCCTTTTAGGGTTTGAAGGAAGATTTGATAAAAAGCAGTGGGAGCCATCCTGATTAGATAAAACAATAACCAATCTGATCTTGCAAGAGCATACGCTGAGTGTTTTCTTCTCTCTCTCTCCTGGTAGCGACCATGTCACGCCTTAATCAAGATAATAAAACGGATATATTGACTGAACCCGCTTGTTATACTGAGCTGGGGAACGTTGGTCCCGCTCCAACTTATAATTGTTATAAGACAGAGCAGGAAATTGGGGAATACCAGATTTCCCATGCCGCCCAAACGAAGAAAGTGCATATGATGCATCTTCTTCGGGTGTGTTCATTACAAAGAATTGTTTCTCGGTATCCTCTGAATCCTGGGTATTTGATACTGGATCAGGATCCCAGATATGTAATCTGTTATATAGGGCTACAAAAGGGTAGAAAACTGAGAACGGGTGATAAGTTTCATGAGGCAGAAAACGGGGCAAGTGTTGCAGCCAAGTCTGTTGGTCACTGTCATCCTGTATTACCAATACATTGATTCTGAACGAATGTTATTAGATACTGAACCTGATATACAAAATCATATCAGTCTCTTTATTAGTAAAGAAAGGATATAATTTTGTATTGTTGGATAATATTTTGAACATTTCCTATATCAAGAGTTGATCGGTTCAGGTACGTTATCTAAAAGCATTAATGTTCTAAATCAAACTACAGTTCTTAGTATACGGAACACACACAAGAGGAAGGGTTCAGAAATAAACGGATCCTTCTTGAGGTATTGTAGACTAGGTCATATCAATGCGACCCTACTAGCTAAGTTACATTTAGATGCATATTTAAATCAGTTTGAATTTACATCTTGTGAAACTTGCTAGTCATGTCACAAAGATTAGATGACCGTAGCTCTGTTTATTGGAAGCAGAGAAAGAGTTAGTGAACTCTTGGGATTGATACATGTTGATGTATGTAAGCTCCCCTGTCTACACATGCCAAGATCGGCTCTTTGCACTTCATTACATTCTCTGATGATCTCTTTAGATTCAGACATATGTTCCTGTTGAAACACAAGTCCAAACCTTTTGAGATATTCACAGAATATAAGTTAGAAGTAGAGAACCAAAATACGGGTATAAGTATTATGTCCTTTGATGAGATTAGGGAGGAGAATACTTGAGCACAGAAATCCTGGACTATTCTAAAGAAGAATGAGATTCTCTCTCAGCATTACTCCTCCGTATACACCATAGCACGATGGTATATCGGGGCAGAGCAATCACACCCTATATGATAAGATGTGCTCTATGATGAGTACTACTGAGTTACCTATTTCCTTTTTGGGTGTTATGCACTTGAGAAGCTGCATACCTATTGAATAGGGTTCAAATCAAATCTGTTGCCTACCACTTCATATTTGATATAGTATGGGAAGAGCCCATGTCTTAAGCTAGTTAAGATTTGGGGTTGTCCGGCCTATGTCTAAAAGCAAAATCCGGACAAGCTCGAGGCAAGGCCTGTTATGTAGAACTGAAAATGTTCCAGCTATACAAACTGCAGCTGATGATTTGGTAGAACCGAAGGATTCAATAGTAACCAACGAACCTCAGCCTCTCCGCCGATCTAGTAGGGTTCCTCACCCACCTGAGAATTACTTCGGTTTCTCTATGACAGTAGGAGCAAGGATTGCATCATGAGATGATGACCCAACTAGTTTCGAGCTGGCCATCAGGAGTGAGACTCTGTAAGAATGGCTGGATGTTTATCGATCTGAGATGGAATCCTTATACACCAACAAAGTATGGACTTTGGTTGCTATATCTGAAGGGTTAAATCCCCATCAAGAGCAAGTATATCTTGAGAAGATTACTTGGTTTACATGGAAAAGTTGAGACTTTCAAAGCTAGACCTATTAAAGCTTTTCGTTATTGACCAGGCATGGATAATGATGAAACCTTTTCCAGTGCCTATGTTTAAGTCCATCCAGATTCTACTTGCCACGGCTACACACCATGACTACGATATCTGGTGGTTGGGTGCCATGACTGCTTTTCTAAATAATGATTTAGAAGAGAATGTCTATAAGAACACAGCCAGAGGGCTTCGTAAACAGTGGGAGCAGCGGAAACGCGTGCAAGATATTTTATGTGATAAAGCAGGCATCGCGGAGTTGGAACGTCTGTTTTGATGTCTTAGTCAAAGAGTTTGACATCATCAAAATGGTAGATGAACCTTGTATAAACAAAAGGTAGTAGGGAGTATGGTGGTGATCCTCGTAAAGTACGTGGATGACATACTCCTGATAGGGAAGGAGTTTCCTATGCTACGCTCGGTCAATCTCCACTTATCACAAAGATTCTCTATATAGGATCAAAATGATACCTACTAAATCCTGGATTTTGGATCTATAAGATAGATCTAATTGGATGTTAGGAATCTCACTAGTTGTAGTGAGATGGTATCAGTTGATCCTGGGGAAAATCACTGGAAGTGTTCCAAGGTGATAAAGATGACTGAATGTCAGTCACAGGCATTGTCTTTACTCTCAGTAAAGGGACGGTATGTTGGAAGAGTTCCAAGCTAGATACCGTGGCATACTAGACGATAAAGGCTGGATACATCGCTACTTAAGATGCTACCAAAGAGGCAGTCTGGATGTATATTAGTTCATGAGATGAACTTAGTTCCTCCCATTGTGTGACAATGGAGTTGTGGCTTACGCCAGGAACGTCCGTCCCATCAGTGATCCAGACATATTCTAAGGCAGTATTACCTAATCATGGAGATAGTTGATCTCCAGGGTGATCGAGGTTAGAAGAGCAGACAAAGAGGATAACACGGCGGATCCACTCACGAAGGCCTATTCCCAGAGAGAGACTTTTATGGGATGGTTGAGTATGAGATACTACAACCACTGCTACAGATGGCCCTGGTGCAAGTGGGAGATTGTTAGTTATATGTATGCCCTAGAGGCCATTACTGTACATAGGATGTATATTGTAGTGGATGCTGGGACATATATAGGGAGGACTTTCTTGCTCGACATGATAGTATGCTATCTGGTTGCTCTTTACCTTAACGTGTACACTGATTGTCTCTCTGTTACATGTTGGTAAAGCCTTTAGGATGTGTACTTGACTACCTGGACTATGATGTGGATCATACTAGTGGGGACATCGTAGTCCATAAGTACATCCTTCAAGGTCCCTAGTCGTGGGTGTATCGAGACGGGGCATCGATATACCAGAGTAGACTAGCGTATACCTTCTCGACCCATACAGATGGGCGATGGATGATCCCATATCCATTGGTGTTTGACATCAGAGATGATATACGGGTGCTCAGTAAAGACTGGGTACACTGGACGGACTCGCCGAGAACTCCCAGATGGTATTATGCCTTACGTCAGATGGCAGTTCTCTGGTGACACTGGTACAGGTTAGTCTGTAGACCCGAGATCGTCATAGAGTCTTGTGTGATTCCCATTGTGCTTTGATTTCCACCTTACCACGTCCAAGAGGACGTGCAAAACGGTGGTTTTTGGGTACAGTCCCGAATCACATGGAGGCAATGAGCGATAGGAGGGGATTTGTCTCTCCCGGTATAGGGAGTTGATGTTGCACTGTGTTCGATTGGCTATAACCGGAAATCCCTGGCCAGGGTTGCTGAGATTAACTGGTAAGTGTTACCAGTAGTTTCTCGAACTGTTATAGACCTCATATCGACACGACTTATCGAGCTATTGGGGTCTGACGTTTGCCACCCCTAGGCAAGATATGCGACATATCAGACGACGAGACCGGACTGTACGGTGAGTGTTACTGGTTGGATTCACAGGAGTGTGAGCGGGCTTGCTTGTCGATCTTCTGATCGCTCAATACCCGGGTGGCCGTTACGTTTAGCAGACCGCTTGCGGCTTGTGGGTGTTTGATATGATCATCACCTGCTGCTGGCGTATTGACGAGTCTTTAGAGTCCTACACAGAGGTTTCCTGGCTCAAGCAAAACGAAATAGGAGCGCATATGAGATATGTGCGGGACCGAGAATAATGCGTGTATGTGATACCGTATTCCATTCTCGCGATGAATATATCAATTGGTTGTATACGATATAACCTAATTATCGAATCGAAGATTGATTCGATAAGTCGATACATTGTATACTAGTCGGTTATGTGCGACATGACCGGATCATTGAATCAAGTGTTGATTTAATGATTTAATGTATAATTATATATTTGATATATTACTTTGCATTAACTAGTATTGGTTCACTTTAAATGGATTTTCTCACTTGAAGTGCACATTGTATATGTGATATACTTTTGTACACTAGTTTGTGTCATGTTTGATGATGCATGCATACTTGGTTTGTGTAAAGAATTATACCATGGTTATATGAGTGGTTAGGGTTTTGTTTATTTTCTTATTCATTTATTTCTTTCTTTTGTTCATTTTGGCAAAAGAAAATGATAAAGAGAAAATGGTGGCTTTCTTTGTTCTTTGCTTGAAGCTTCTTGAAGCTTCAAAGCATCTTTTGACTAAGTGACCATTTTGTCTTCATGCTTAACTCTAACCATTCAAACTAACCCTAGTTCATTCTCTACACTTAACCAAGGTTAGCATATGATAAGTATTCGTTTTATTATTCTTTTTGAAAAAGACTTATAATATTCTATCATCTTCTTCTTCATCTTTATCAAGAAGAAAAGCTTGCCTCCATCAATGGCAACTTGAGAAAAAGAGTGAGAAATCCAATTCTAAAGTGAACCCACCTTCTATTTCTTCATCATCTACCTCTTACCAAGTAGTATAGGTTGTTTTCTTGACAAGTTTCATGACTTGGTGTAACGATCTAGAAATCGTTTTGTGTTTGTTTCTGTTTTTGGGTGAAATTCGTCGGTATTGTCAGCTTTTTACCGATTGCGATCAAACGGCCATATCGAGTTACCAGCACCTAGTTTTGAGAAAATAAAGCTTGTGCGCATACTTTGAGAGTATATGGGACGTTTTGGTGCAATTTGAATTTTTCCCATTTTTAATGTTATTTTAATCCGGTTTGCACTTTTCGGGAAATCTTTCTTTTCAACTTTTCTTAAAAATTTTCTAAGTAATCTAAACCACATAGCAAGTGATTGTGTGGCCTAGGATTAAAGGGAGAAAAAGAAAAGAAAAGAAAAGAAAAGAAGAGAGAAGAAGGTGCATGCATGTGTGTGTGTGTTGACTTTGCATTTAATGCAAGGAATTGCATAGAAATTCCCTCTCTCTCTCTCCTTTCTCCACTTGGCCGAGCTCCCTCTCATCTCTACTGCCCTTATTCTTTTCCTATCTCATTTCTATCATATTTCCTTCACAAATCCATCAATTCTTCACAAAAATCACATTTTTGTGCAAGTTTTCTCATTTTCTTGGCTTGGAGCATGCTAGCTTGGATTCTTGGTGTTCTTTTGGTTAGGTAAAATTCCTTTACTGTTATTTAAGTGCTTTTTAGTGTAACTTAGCTATTAGATTCAGTTTAGAATGTTTAAATTAGGTTTTGATACGAAATATCGTATTTTAGTGTCGGTTTGTGGTTTCTGGAACCTGCTTTGATCTGGGTTGATTACTGGGAAATTCAAAATAGTGGTTGTGATGTACTAGAGAACCTGGAGCACCACCAGAGAGACGGACCCCATCCCACCGGCCTGGGCCGGCGACAGCTTAAGGAGGGGCCGGCGACGCCGGCCAAATAGTGGAGTTAGGGTTTGGGTTTTGGTCAGTAGGTGTCTGCTAGGGTTTGGGTTCCTCTGGTCTTGTTGAAATTGTTTAGTTTTCACAGTAGGAAAATCTGGGATCAATTGTGCAGTTTCTAGTGTTTCGTGTTCGTGTGATACGTGTTACGACACGCGTCGTGCCGTTTTCGTGGTTTCGCTCTTAAGTCGTTTTCGTCGTGTCGCTACTCTCGTTAGCCACGATACGAACACTTAAGAGGTGTTTGTGTGTTGTTGTGTCGGTTAGATATAGCTAGTTCGTATTTCGTAGCTATTATTGATATTTGTATATTGTTGTTGTTTATATGTTGCAGGTTCGCAGACGAGGACTACGGACACTGCTACAGGGGGATTCAGGGTGTAGACTTCTTCTAGCTTGGAGTGTGGGTGAGTAGATTTAACATCTACAGGGGAATCGCCCGCATGGCGTTATGCGTCTGGGATAGAAACATTTACCTTTGTCGCATATTCTATATCATGTTTAGAATTACGCATATACCTTACTGCTTAGTGATAGATGTGATTGGACTAGTATCCTTAGGACACTGCACTATTATTGACGGCTCAGATTGCGAGAGCACTGATTGGATGCCACACACACCGTCAATAATTGCCATGTCATACACGACCATATTTTAGAAATGATATTGTATGGTTAGGGACATTGTGACTTTGATACATATTTCTTATCGTTATACTTAGATTTGACATGCTAGTTCCTGTTTACCTATAGGATGTTGTACCATTAGTGCTAGGTACATATACACCTAGGGACATAGATACAGGTGTGCATGCTTTTCATACCTATACCTGATAGGTATATTACATCATCACATAGATACAGGTGTACTTGCATTCCATACTTTATTTATACCTGATAGGTATATCACATCAGCATACAGGTAGGTGTACTTGTATTTCATACCTATACCTGATAGGTATATTACATCATCACATAGATACAGGTGTACTTGCATTCCATACTTTATTTATACCTGATAGGTATATCACATCAGCATACAGGTAGGTGTACTTGTATTTCATACTTATACCTGATAGGTATATCACATCATCATATAGGTAGATACCTATATTTCTGCTTTACGATTCATGTATTCATTTATATCTGGTGAATGCTATGTTTTTCCTTTATACGCTTTCATTACAGTTTCATATTGCGTATATTTATTCATGGATTATCGCATTGATATATGGATTTTTCATGATGTTTTCTGGATTTGGGAACCGTGGTAGTTCATGAAATTATGCATACATGAAGACCCGGTTTCCTTGAGATGATATTATAGCATCCACCATGAGATTTATCGGTGCGGATATATATCCTATGCGAGGAGGCGTCGAGAGCCGCATGAGGATACATGGTGGGGCCCGGAGGTACCCCGAAGCAAGAATGTTGTCGGAGTGAGCCGATGTCGCATTGAGGCGATGAGGCCTAGGGGAGCCATACTTTCCGGTGACATTTACCAGAGACTCGGCGGATATCAGGGGGATACCGTTGGGAGTCATGTGCGTATCGATACGTCGAGAGGCGAGGGGCAGAGCGAGGCACTCGAGCTCTCGTGATAGCGTAGGATACGTACTTATCAGTATTTCTGTGTCGATACTTGACACATTGGTTTTATGATATTTCTAAGTACTCTTGTATATATAACAGGGGATTGAGCCGCTGTTATATATGCCTTTACACCAATATTAGTGGAATGGGACGCTAATATATGTGTATTGCCCTCATCATATTTATATATGTCATTATATTTAGGATGTTAGAACTGTGCTGGAGATTTGACTTGAGACTCATGAGATCCATTGGGATTGGATGATGATATCGTACACACTAGAGATGTGAGATCCACTTAGTGTTGTACATATGATATAGGTGAGAGATACCTGATATTGTACAGACGAGATATGTGGGATCCACTAGCTGTTGTACATGAGACATTGTGAGATATACCAGATATTGTACATACGAGAGATGTGAGATTCACTTGTGTTGTACATGAGATATATGATAGATATACTGATGTTGTACATACTAGATGTGTGAGATCTACTTGACTTGTACATTCGACACTTATGTGAGATATATTTGATATTGTGTAGTTTGAGGAGATGTGACACTTAGATGATATGAGAGATGGACTTGGTGATTGATTGAGGATTGGGATTTTGATTTGTCTTGATTGGATTGTGATCCTACCACGATGTCAGGATGCCGTGGAAATGACATATTTCACTCCATACCTCATCTTTATATACTTGTGCACTGTTTCATATATTAGGAGTACCTGTGAAAGTACCTTCATGAGAGTTGCACATTTACTTTCTCATATCCCCAGAGCATGATTATTGCATACTGTTGTCACATTATTATTGTTTGATATATTGGTGGTACTGGTGAGTGTACTTTCCATTATTTCGTACTCATGACCATTATATTTGAAATGGACATATATTAGATTCATGCTGTACGTTCATTCTCGCGATTACCTGCATATGTTATTTACTATTCACGAGTTGGCAACTCACCCCCGTTGTGCCACAGGTTTTTGCTGGAGTTTCCCCAAAGTAGTCAAGGCAAGCTATTCAGCTTTTCAGCTACATACTCATCTATCATCTTTGGTTGCGGATACCACTTCGCCTGTTAGTGTGCAGTTTTGCCCAGGTGGGTTTATGTGGTTATCTGAGTGTATTGTATATTCGTTGTATATTGTACTCTCCATCTACTAGCAGTTGTTGTGACTTAGAGACTTGGTGAGGACGACTTTGTATATATATTGTGGATTTGTGGATTTTATACAGTTCCTTTCTTTTGTCTCTTATTTCTTCGCTACGGCGTCGTATATCTGTTGTGGTGTTGTTTTCCGCCGTTGGGCGTGGATTTTGCTCCCGTTTGGGATGCTTTACTATATATCTATGTTGTACCCTTTTTAGGGGCTTGTTTTATAAAGGAGGTGCTGCCAAAATTTTTCAGAAAATGTGGACTATTTTAAAGAATTTGGGTTGTGATTTCAAATGTTTCCAAAACTTTATATTATCTTTTCCGTATTTTTATGGTTTAGATTTCTGGGTTTTGGCTTTCTTTTACTGCGTTACGTCTGGAGGCGTTGCGTAGTATTAGGGCCATCACGTACCATTTTTGGGTCGTGACAAAGTTGGTATCAGAGCGTGGTTTTACCTTTCGGAGTGTAGGATGACCTGGTATGATGGAGTAGGTAACCTAAGCGGAGTAACGTAGTGTGTGTATGTCTGCAGCATACTTACGATGCAGTATTTCGCCTAAAGTGCCTAAGTACAAATTGCTTGAGATTCCTTCCTTGATGATTCATATCCTTGAGATTCGATTTCCTTGTTCTTATCGAATCCTATCTCTATTTATAGCCTTGCCATCGATGACTACGGGGACTCAGAGTGATGCAGCGAGAGCCGAGGTCGGGGTTAGCTCGGGTGAGGCGAGCACTGACCAGGAGGGCACTCGTGTTGCACAGTTGCAGACGGATCAGCCTTCGACTGATCAGCTAGCTAGACTTGTGACAGAGATGCAGGATTTGCGCCAGACGATGAGATCATTAGTTGATGCCATTCGAGCGCAGCGACAGGAGTTTGTCACCCAGTTGGACAGTTGTTCCTTGGGATCAGCGTGCAGCAGTCTGTTACTTACGTAGCACCAGTGGATGTAGCTCCAGTCGACGAGACGTATTTTAGAGACTTTGCGAGTTCCAGGACAGTGGAGGACTCGTACAGGTGTGCCAGTCCAGGGACAGAGGTTCAGTCATCGTGATAGGTTTCGTGCACGGCATACGAGTACAAGAGGTGTGAGGCGAGGACAGTCGTCTAGCTCTTATCCCCAGGATGGTCAGCAGTTTTCTTCCGGATGTTATCGGTGCGGGAGTTTGGATCATCGGTTCGAGTTTGTACTGAGCCACGTTGTTGCGAGACAGCTATACCACAGAGTGGAGGATTTCAGCCTGTTGTGGGTAGGAGGCAGACACGAGGGTTTGTTTCTACTCAATCGGACGCCCGGACGTCCAGTGCAGATGTGTCAGGTATCCTTGTTCTTTTGTTGTACTTGTTGGTTTTTCGCACTTTGTGCCGTGGTTGGGACGAGGATCGTGTTAGTTAGATCAGCCGTTTGTTGTGTTAACTTCTGTCAGCGATTCTTTTGTTGCGCGACACGTATTTCAGTCGTATGCCAGTTGGTGAGGAGATTTTGTCGTCATTGGATCCTTCGAGAGATGTGGATTTGACATTCTCCTAGGCATGGATTGGTTAGTTACGTGTTAGGCGTCTGTGGACTACCGTGTGGAAACAGTCAGGATTTGTTTTCCCGGCAAGTCAGTTCTTGTTGTGCAGGTGGATAGTTGTGCTGCCTATCACAGCTTGAATTCAGCCTTTTTCGCTAGTCAGCTTTGGAGGAGATGTCGTGGATTCTTGACGTTCATTCGAGATACCGGAGCCACATTGGGATTGTTGGGCCGGGTATTTATCGTGCAAGAGTTTTCCGACGATATTTCAGGAGAGCTAGCGAAATTCAGGGAGCTTAAGAATCTGCTGCAGAGTTGTTTGTTGGGAGGTTTGTGTGTCTGAGTGTTTCGCTTTTGGGAGTTCCTAATTCTGTTCGTTCTGGAGGAAGACGACAGTTTGCGGTTGTGGATTGATAGATCGTCAATTGGACCGGCTTGCGGTGCGGTTAGGTATCAGTTACCTTGTTTTGATGATTTCTTCGATCAGCTCCAGAGTGCGAGACTTTTTCTAAGTTTGTTTGGGATCAGGTCATCATTGTTACGGGTTCGGAGTGGTGGTATTCCGAATACTGTTTTTGTGCGTGCTCCGGGCAGTGGTGTTTTGGTGGTGTCGTTGGACTCGCCAATGCCCTAGCAGCATTTGTTGGATATGATGTACCAGATTTTCAGGCCGTTCCTCAACCAGTTGCTGTTGTGTTTTGATGACATTCTGGTCAAGCCTTTGTGTCTCGAGGAACAGGAGCAGCTTTTGAGAATGTGTTTTGCAGACATTGGTAGAGCCCAGTTGTTGCTAGATTCTCGGAGTGTTCCTTCAGGCTTGTTTGTGTTGACTCCTAGGTCTTGTAGTTACGGGAGACGGTTTCGTATGGTTCCGAGGGAGATCGTGACCGTACAGCTTAAGCCCAGACTTGTGTACGGACAGAGGTCCTTTGATTTTGGGTTTAGCAGGTTTTTACCGCCGTTTCGTGCAGGATTACTAGAGTATTGTTGCACCGTTGACTGTGAAGACCAGGTAAGGAGGTTCTTTTCTTGAACTGAGGCATGTGTGCAGAGTTTTCAGCAGTTGGAGATTTGGTTAGCAATTGCATCAGTTCTTGCTTTTGATTCGGAGACCTTGATTTGTGACGAGGTTGTGCTAAGTTAGGAATGCGGTTGTGTACCTGATGCTATCGGGTAGAGACATGAAATCCTAGAGCAAGCACATCAGTCAATTCTCTATGTTCATTCAGGTTCCACCAGCTTAGACGTGACTGTGAGATAGTTACAGGTGGACAGGAATGTGAAGAGAAATTTCAGGTTTCGTTTCAAGGTGTTTGTTTGGTTTGTTGTTTGCGGCAGTTGGGATCGTCACTCGCCATTGTTAGGATACTTCTTTGATAGCGGTTATCAGGAGACATTGCAATTGGCAACCTTTAGGTGTAGTCAGGTAGTGTCGATCACCAGTCTGTTTTTCTGACTCCACGTAGTAGGATTTTTGGAACTCAGCTTGTCTAGAGACTTCGGAGATGTTCAAGTTGGTCTTTTGAGATCCTTTATGTGAGTTAGTTTTTCGTTGCCTTTAGTTTGGCACTTCCGCCCAGATTATAGATTATTCACCCCGTTTTCATGGTGTTGATTTTTGCAAATACCTTCATGACTTTTTCACATGATTCAGCATAGACCATTAGTGTGGACTCGATCTTTTCGTTCACCGACAGCCATGTGTGTTAATGGTTTGGCGGGTGAAGAAACTTCGGTCAAAGGTCTTGCCATCTGTGAAGAGTTTCCTTGGACGTAGCTGTATAGTGAGGGGATCACTTGGGAAGCTGCGAGTGAGATTTGGGAGTTTTGTACTCTTCTCTTTGAAAGTATGCTTGGTGAAAATTTTAAATTCGGGGACGAATTTTTATAAGGGGGGGAGATTGTAACGATCTAGAAATCGTTTTGTGTTTGTTTCTGTTTTTGGGTGAAATTCGTCGGTATTGTCAGCTTTTTACCGATTGCGATCAAACGGCCATATCGAGTTACCAGCACCTAGTTTTGAGAAAATAAAGCTTGTGCGCATACTTTGAGAGTATATGGGACGTTTTGGTGCAATTTGAATTTTTCCCATTTTTAATGTTATTTTAATCCGGTTTGCACTTTTCGGGAAATCTTTCTTTTCAACTTTTCTTAAAAATTTTCTAAGTAATCTAAACCACATAGCAAGTGATTGTGTGGCCTAGGATTAAAGGGAGAAAAAGAAAAGAAAAGAAAAGAAAAGAAGAGAGAAGAAGGTGCATGCATGTGTGTGTGTGTGTTGACTTTGCATTTAATGCAAGGAATTGCATGGAAATTCCCTCTCTCTCTCTCCTTTCTCCACTTGGCCGAGCTCCCTCTCATCTCTACTGCCCTTATTCTTTTCCTATCTCATTTCTATCATATTTCCTTCACAAATCCATCAATTCTTCACAAAAATCACATTTTTGTGCAAGTTTTCTCATTTTCTTGGCTTGGAGCATGCTAGCTTGGATTCTTGGTGTTCTTTTGGTTAGGTAAAATTCCTTTACTGTTATTTAAGTGCTTTTTAGTGTAACTTAGCTATTAGATTCAGTTTAGAATGTTTAAATTAGGTTTTGATACGAAATATCGTATTTTAGTGTCGGTTTGTGGTTTCTGGAACCTGCTTTGATCTGGGTTGATTACTGGGAAATTCAAAATAGTGGTTGTGATGTACTAGAGAACCTGGAGCACCACCAGAGAGACGGACCCCATCCCACCGGCCTGGGCCGGCGACAGCTTAAGGAGGGGCCGGCGACGCCGGCCAAATAGTGGAGTTAGGGTTTGGGTTTTGGTCAGTAGGTGTCTGCTAGGGTTTGGGTTCCTCTGGTCTTGTTGAAGTTGTTTAGTTTTCACAGTAGGAAAATCTGGGACCAATTGTGCAGTTTCTAGTGTTTCGTGTTCGTGCGATACGTGTTACGACACGCGTCGTGCCGTTTTCGTGGTTTCGCTCTTAAGTCGTTTTCGTCGTGTCGCTACTCTCGTTAGCCACGATACGAACACTTAAGAGGTGTTTGTGTGTTGTTGTGTCGGTTAGATATAGCTAGTTCGTATTTCGTAGCTATTATTGATATTTGTATATTGTTGTTGTTTATATGTTGCAGGTTCGCAGACGAGGACTACGGACACTGCTACAGGGGGATTCAGGGTGTAGACTTCTTCTAGCTTGGAGTGTGGGTGAGTAGATTTAACATCTACAGGGGAATCGCCCGCATGGCGTTATGCGTCTGGGCTAGAAACCTTTACCTTTGTCGCATATTCTATATCATGTTTAGAATTGCGCATATACCTTACTGCTTAGTGATAGATGTGATTGGACTAGTATCCTTAGGACACTGCACTATTATTGACGGCTCAGATTGCGAGAGCACTGATTGGATGCCACACACACCGTCAATAATTGCCATGTCATACACGACCATATTTTAGAAATGATATTGTATGGTTAGGGACATTGTGACCTTGATACATATTTCTTATCGTTATACTTAGATTTGACATGCTAGTTCCTGTTTACCTATAGGATGTTGTACCATTAGTGCTAGGTACATATACACCTAGGGACATAGAAACAGGTGTGCATGCTTTTCATACCTATACCTGATAGGTATATTACATCATCACATAGATACAGGTGTACTTGCATTCCATACTTTATTTATACCTGATAGGTATATCACATTAGCATACAGGTAGGTGTACTTGTATTTCATACCTATACCTGATAGGTATATTACATCATCACATAGATACAGGTGTACTTGCATTCCATACTTTATTTATACCTGATAGGTATATCACATCAGCATACAGGTAGGTGTACTTGTATTTCATACTTATACCTGATAGGTATATCACATCATCATATAGGTAGATACCTATATTTCTGCTTTACGATTCATGTATTCATTTATATCTGGTGAATGCTATGTTTTTCCTTTATACGCTTTCATTACAGTTTCATATTGCGTATATTTATTCATGGATTATCGCATTGATATATGGATTTTTCATGATATTTTCTGGATTTGGGAACCGTGGTAGTTCATGAAATTATGCATACATGAAGACCCGGTTTCCTTGAGATGATATTATAGCATCCACCATGAGATTTATCGGTGCGGATATATATCCTATGCGAGGAGGCGTCGAGAGCCGCATGAGGATACATGGTGGGGCCCGGAGGTACCCCGAAGCAAGAATGTTGTCGGAGTGAGCCGATGTCGCATTGAGGCGATGAGGCCTAGGGGAGCCATACTTTCCGGTGACATTACCAGAGACTCGGCGGATATCAGGGGGATACCGTTGGGAGTCATGTGCGTATCGATACGTCGAGAGGCGAGGGGCAGAGCGAGGCACTCGAGCTCTCGTGATAGCGTATGATACGTACTTATCAGTATTTCTGTGTCGATACTTGACACATTGGTTTTATGATATTTCTAAGTACTCTTGTATATATAACAGGGGATTGAGCCGCTGTTATATATGCCTTTACACCAATATTAGTGGAATGGGATGCTAATATATGTGTATTGCCCTCATCATATTTATATATGTCATTATATTTAGGATGTTAGAACTGTGCTGGAGATTTGACTTGAGACTCATGAGATCCATTGGGATTGGATGATGATATCGTACACACTAGAGATGTGAGATCCACTTAGTGTTGTACATATGATATAGGTGAGAGATACCTGATATTGTACAGACGAGATATGTGGGATCCACTAGCTGTTGTACATGAGACATTGTGAGATATACCAGATATTGTACATACGAGAGATGTGAGATTCACTTGTGTTGTACATGAGATATATGATAGATATACTGATGTTGTACATACTAGATGTGTGAGATCTACTTGACTTGTACATTCGACACTTATGTGAGATATATTTGATATTGTGTAGTTTGAGGAGATGTGACACTTAGATGATATGAGAGATGGACTTGGTGATTGATTGAGGATTGGGATTTTGATTTGTCTTGATTGGATTGTGATCCTACCACGATGTCAGGATGCCGTGGAAATGACATATTTCACTCCATACCTCATCTTTATATACTTGTGCACTGTTTCATGTATTAGGAGTACCTGTGAGAGTACCTTCATGAGAGTTGCACATTTACTTTCTCATATCCCCAGAGCATGATTATTGCATACTGTTGTCACATTATTATTGTTTGATATATTGGTGGTACTGGTGAGTGTACTTTCCATTATTTCGTACTCATGACCATTATATTTGAAATGGACATATATTAGATTCATGCTGTACGTTCATTCTCGCGATTATCTGCATATGTTATTTACTATTCACGAATTGGCAACTCACCCCCGTTGTGCCACAGGTTTTTGCTGGAGTTTCCCCAAAGTAGTCAAGGCAAGCTATTCAGCTTTTCAGCTACATACCCATCTATCATCTTTGGTTGCGGATACCACTTCGCCTGTTTGTGTGCAGTTTTGCCCAGGTGGGTTTATGTGGTTATCTGAGTGTATTGTATATTCGTTGTATATTGTACTCTCCATCTACTAGCAGTTGTTGTGACTTAGAGACTTGGTGAGGACGACTTTGTATATATATTGTGGATTTGTGGATTTTATACAGTTCCTTTCTTTTGTCTCTTATTTCTTCGCTACGGCGTCGTATATCTGTTGTGGTGTTGTTTTCCGCCGTTGGGCGTGAATTTTGCTCCCGTTTGGGATGCTTTACTATATATCTATGTTGTACCCTTTTTAGGGGCTTGTTTTATAAAGGAGGTGCTGCCAAAATTTTTCAGAAAATGTGGACTATTTTAAAGAATTTGGGTTGTGATTTCAAATGTTTCCAAAACTTTATATTATCTTTTCCGTATTTTTATGGTTTAGATTTCTGGGTTTTGGCTTTCTTTTACTGCGTTACGTCTGGAGGCGTTGCGTAGTATTAGGGCCATCACGTACCATTTTTGGGTCGTGACACTTGGTGAAGTGGGAGCTTGATCTTGTGATGCCTCGACGTAGATCATCTTCGGCATCGTAGTCGATGACCTAGCCCGCCCATTTCTCCGATGAAGCCGACACTAGAGTCCAAGATCCGATTTGTACAGCGGAGGGACGTCTACGTGGAGCTAAGGAAGTGGAGAACCGGATCTACAAAGGTTGTAGCCTCTTTCTTTTAGTTAAGTTGTTAACTAGTTGCATCTTTCGCCTAAAATTCTAGTTAACGATCTAGTCTAGGGTTTCTCGGCACCGTAAAATTTGAAATTGGCATGGTTGATGCCTTGTGAGACCTCTTGAGTGTGCCTAGGAACCCTACACAACTAACACTGATTATGAACTGTTTTTAGAGTCTGAAGATCACCCCGCACTTTGTGATGACATTATTCATCGGGGTATAGATGGAACTTTTGAGGAGATCTTCGCTGATGAACTCGCATTTTTGAATGATACGGGTGTTGAGATGAATCTTCTCTCAATCACTGAAATTGAACCTCCACCCCTTCTTCTGAACTGTAAAAAGAATGCGAGTAATCCATCACATTCACTGCATCGTCTCTCCAATACAAGACGCACACGCATTTTATTCCACCACTTACCTTTTCCCTACTTCTTCTTCCACCAACCAGAGCACTGCATTGATAAAATTTATGAATGGTTGGTGTTAACTTTCGGTCTTTGCAAAGCTTGGCATCGACCATTGATTCTTGACCCCCTCATATGATTTTCAAAAATTAACATTGCATAACTCAAGTTTGGGGGGGGCAATTTTTTTCTGGCTCTTGATAAGAAATTTTTTTACAAAATATTGAGCCAAAAATAAGTTTGGGGGAGGTTCTTCACTTAAATATTTTGCCCCCACTAATAAATTCCTCCCAAGTTTACAGGTTTTTTGAGATTTAGCAGATGACAACAGTGAGGACACTGTTGAAAACAAGTTTGGGGGAGGTTTGTGCTCATTTTCGCATCATTTGCATAAGAACAAAACATTTTTTGAAAACCGATAAAAATTTAAAAATTTTCAAAAGATAAAAATATTTTTGTATATAAATAAGATAATAAAAGATTAGATAGTGAAAAATTACATCCATAAGATTGGAAAATTTTAATAAAACTAAGAAAATTAGAAGTTTTCTTATACGAACTAGTAATAAGTAGTTATGAGCCGTTGTCCCAAGGGTTAGTAAGATGAAAGACGTCACTAATCTGAGGATAAAAATAAGTCTGAAAAATAGTTTCTATTCTGGAAGCCAAGTATTTTGAACGTTGCTGCCCTGCTATTCGTACTTACACACGTCTTGAAGCCTGGGATAGTAGAGGATACCTTGAAATGCTCTTGTCTTAAAGCCGATGTATGAAGGAAATATAAAAAAAATGAATAAAAAAAATATAAAATTGTGAGAAAAATGGACACTGGTTTTGTTATCACCAAGGGCAATAAAAAAATGTATAGCGAGGGTGCCTCTTCACCTAGTGCCCTAAGGCCAACTGGTCTGGGAGTCACTGCTATGCCTGAGGTGGTGCAAGACGAGGAAAATACACCAAGTAAGCAAGCACATGAGTAATCGATCGGTTAGTACCTCAAGAAGTATTAACGGTCGCATGAAAGTGTGTGAGAAATCTCATCTAAATATTCATTAATTAAAAAGTACTGAGGCTGATGGGCAAGAGTATGATAGCTTGAATTGAATTCTCCGGGTGTAGGGTTGTCCTTTACACACACGCAGGGTTATATGATCGATGTTTGGAAGAAAGATAGGAATGAAGAATAAGACGATGTTTTATTGAGGGAGGACAAGATTTCTAACATCTTTTCATGACCATTAAGATAGGGCTCATGACAACCGAAAAGCTAGCTTAGTTGGAAACCCTAATTTTCAAAGTCTTTATTTTACAATTCTTATCTTTAAATGTAATATTCATGATCTTTCTTTTATTATTGGATTTTGTGGGTGCAATCCGCTGAAAACCCTCAGGAGACAACACTCCTCCTACTGGGGACACCTAGAGGTTTAAAGGCTTGTTGCACGTGCTCAGTGCAATCGTGTTGCCTACGAAAGTGTGCTAGTTAGTTTTTCTCTTTCTTTATTTTCTCCTTCTCTTTTTAATAAAAAATTCGCTCGAGAAGATCAAAATTAAGTTTGGGGGTATTTGATCAGTCGAAAATAATGTATTTTTAACACGGCAATTTCCCTATCATTTGCACTCATTCAGAAGTGTTCGGTATTCATATTTCATATATTAGAAAATCAGTTGTTAAATATCATATTTCATGTGTTAGACTTTTAAACCGACACTTTAAGGAAAATTAATCGCATTTCATGGCATCGCATCATCTCTGTATTTGCGCAACACTTGTGTTGAGATTTGTGCAGGAAATTGCAGGAGCAAAGTCAAAAGAAGCTGATTATTTGATCAAGACCAACTCCATGTTTTCAGATCTGGTAGCAATTCAGAAGGAAATATATAAATAAACATATCAAAGAAAGGCCCACACATCATCCCAAAGCATCAGAAGAGAGCCCAAGCCATGAAGCCTCTAAAGAGCCGCGGAACCGCGGCGGGAGCCGGCTTGAGCCGCGGTTCCGCGGAGGTTTGGTCGGATCATCATTCCAATTTTGGTGCATAATTCTTATCTTAGTGGCTACACCTCATTTTGACACGTCAAATTCCAGAATTCTCCAGAGGCTTCTGCCAGATCAGCAAAGAAGATTAAGCAAGGCTAATCTTAATTAAGCTCCTAACAAACTATTTCTAGAAGCTCCCTCCTAACTAATCACATCTAGAAGCTTCTCCTCTAACTAACTTTTGGAGGGAAATTCAAATTTCCTCAACAAACTTTTGGAGGGAAACTTAAAATTCTAATCCTAGATCTAGGGTTTAGATGTCTATAAATAGGAGCCTAGATCTAAGGGTTGAGGCTAATCTTTAATCAATCTTTAGATAATCAATCTTAGTTGGTTCATTAATCATTAGTTAGTCTTCGTTCATTAGTTCAATTCTTCATCCCCCCCATTCCATCTACAAGTTGAGTGACACATCTTGTAGGCCCAAATTCTAAATCCAATTCCAAATTCAAGATCCCGAGTACCATTCAAGCAAGAAGCCTTCAACCTTTTAGGAGCCGAGCCGATCTCCAACCGAGCAAGTGATCCAAGCCGATCCGCGACTCACGGAGCCGAGCGAAGCCAAATCGACTATCGAGTTCTTCCTCTTGTAGTTCTTGAGCGATTGTAACGAAATTGTTGATATAAATAAAAGGTGAAATTATTTTATCTTGCTTTCTTTTAATTCTTGCATCATGATTAGATCTCAATTTGTAATTATAGTTCTTGTTGTGATGTTTGAGTAAAACTCCGCTCGTAAAGGAGTCGAGACGATCAATAGAATGATGATGTAACAAATCTTAAAACGATTTTTAAGTCCTATGAGTTTTGTAAACCCTAGCAAGTTCAAGAATCAATGACCTAGTTTCGTTGCGATGCTTTCTTAATTGTGATCGCTCGAAATTAGGGATCTACGATCGTTTCTTGAATTTACTAGAGGCTAGAATGTGAATGATATCGACGAAAGAACAAGGGATAAGATGAAACCCTAGTTTCACAAGAAATCCCTAATTCTCGTCGATCATCATCGATCTAGTATCAATTCATCGAAGGATAAGAATACGTAATTGTAAGATTACATCACATCTATAGATCCGATCGATTCCTACGAGCCTCATTTCGATTCTTGATATTTGGTTTGGAAAAATCAACAAACTATCAATTCTTGATTCTATCTTTCTTTTGTTATTAGATCTATATTTTTCTAATTCTTGAACTTCAATTCTTTAAATCATGAATTGTTTTGTTTTCTTTTCATTAAAGTTTCGACTCATCTAATTCAAAAGACGAACGATTACACTGCCCATGTGGACGATCCGCACTCACTTACAATCTACATCCGACACCGTAGTTGATTGCGGTTAAATAATTTTTGGTTGTGATTTCTTTACAATTTCCAACTACACAAACAAGAATTCTTTAACAATCAAATGGCGCCGTTGCCGGGGATCATTTGATTCGATTTGATACACACATCCAAGAAATTCATTCAATCAGGTTACAAAATACAATTTATAGTATGAGTCAAATAGAGTAAAAATCGGATTTCCCAAAATAGTCCAGAATTTGGCCCGACAGACCCTGAGCCGGCTCAACACTATCTTGAGCCGTCTCTTGCAAACAGAGAACAATTGATATTTCCAAATGACTTGTAAGCCGGCTCAAACTTACATTAAGCCGTCTCTTACAAATAGAGAGAACTTTGTAATTCCAAGCATGTTGTGAACCGGCTCAAACTTATCTTGAGCCGTCTCATCATCCAGAGATCAGAGAATACGAGATAAACTCAACATCATAGGTATCAAAGAACTTTTTACATTGCTAAATCAACGGTGAAAAAGTTGTAAAATCACATGAAATTTAGTATACCAACATCTTAGATGATAACGATGAAGATGGTGAATGCCGATCGTCGGAAAAAATGAGGGAGTGTATTTTTTCGATGCCATAGGAGGAAATTCCCTCATATGGCCTCTTGCTTCCATTAACACCTCTATATATATATATATAGAGGGGGGAGAATAATGGAGGAAGAGGCCATTCCTCCTATGGCGTCGAAAAAATACTCTCTCCATCGTATTTTCCGACGATCGGAATGCATCATTTTCATTGTTATCATCTAAGATGTTGGTACACCAAATTTCATGTGATTCTACAACTTTTCCACCGTTGATTTAGCAATGTACAAAGTTCTATTTTCGGTAAACCGTTAATTTTGAACCCACTAATTCAACGGTGAAAAAATTATAGAATCACATGAAATTTGGTGTAGCCATATTTTAGATGATAATGATGAAGATGATGCATTCTGATCGTTGGAAAACACGATAGAGGGTGTGTTTTTTCGACGCCAAAAAAGGAAATTCCCTTCTATGGAATCTTTCCTCCATTATTCTCATATATATATATATATATATATATATATATATATATATATATAAAGGAGAACTAAAGTTTTTCTTTGGCATGGTCCTGAGGATGAAAGCCATCCGTGTTGTGACCGACCTTATAAAAACTTTATGGTTTACTTTATGATCGACCACCTTTAATGAAAAATGGTCCAAATAAATAGAAATATACTTAAAATGTAGTATTCACTTCCTCTTTTTCTTTATTACATAATTTTTTTTATAAGAAAAATTCTCTCCTAACAATACGCCAGATCCAACAAGGCATACCGCAAATCCAGCTGTTACCAATACCTATTCCAAGTCCAAAACACCCAAAATCTCACGCCAACGGCGACCCTTTGGTGGGTCCAACCATCCAATTTTCATGCAAAAACAAGACAAAATTTTCCATGGACGTAAACAACAAACAAGAAGAAAAAAAGAAGGGCAGAAAAAGAGAATCGAAACACAACACAAAAGGAGGAGATCGATGGATCGATCGATGAGGTGAGATATCATTTTAACAATATGAAATGAGCTATAATTACTCCCCTTTCGATCTCGCCATCATCGTCCTCGTCTCCTTCCACCTCCTCTTCTCCTTGGCGGCCGCCGCCTTCGTCCTCCACTTCCACTTCCGGTCCTCCTCCCCCTCCCCCTCCCTCTGTCGCCGCCTTCACCTCCTCCTCCGCCTCAACTCCGTCTGGCCCGTCCGCCTCCTCCTCGTCCTCTTCGCCTCCCTCCTCTCCCTGTCTGAGCTCCTCCGCCTGTCCTTAGGCCACAACGCTCTCTGCAAGCTCTATGCCCTATTGTCCCAATCCTTCGCAGAGCCCGCCTTCTTCGCCACCCTCCTCTTCCTCCTCCGTGCCTCCACCCAATCCAAACCGTCCTCCTCCCTCTCCTTCTCGTCCGCCTTCTCGTCCGCGGCCCTCGCTGCATCCCCCTTCTTGATATTGTACTCTCTTTTCCTTGTCCTATCCCCATGGGCAGCCAAAAATCAATCTCTGCCGGCCGGTTTCTTATTGTTGACCGAACTGTCTTCTTCTGGTCGCTGCGGTCACAACCTTTTCGGCACGATGATGCTGGCTGTATTTGGTACGCTCTATCTGCCGATGTTTATATCTACGTGTTGGACCGCCGTGAATGTGGTGATCAATAAAAAGTTGAGGGTTAGGCTCTATGCCCTGGCGGCAACGGTGGTGGTGGCATTGTCAGTGCAGGTGACGTCGCTGGCGTTGTCGTCGCTTTGGACGTCTGGGTGTGGGGTGTCGCAGGGGCTAGGGCTTTTGTCTTTTGGGACGGTACTTGTGTGTGTTGTGGTCGGGGAAGGGATTCTTGTGGTGCAGCCGGTAGTGGATGCGTTGGCGATAGTTGTGCCGGAGGGGTTTGGGTGGGATTGGAGAGGAGGGGTTGATGGGGAGGTGGTATAAGCAAGAGGGGTCGATGGGGGCATCTTCTTGTTTTATATCAATATTTTTACAAGCCTCAAATTGTTGAATTGATATCTCCCCCTATTTTGTGCAATATACATTACTATATATAAGTTATTATACAATTTTTTTCCCCTTAAATTTTTGTGAATATAAGAGTTACGAAGTGAAGCATGTTTTAGATTTCTTCCATTGTTCTATATTGTGGATGATATCTTTTAGTGTCAAGTTTAAATATTTAATGAAAATCTTTATAAGCTTGATTATTGTTTATACAAGGTTGGAGAAATCGGTTTTAATGCAGATACATTTACCATAAAATAGAAGCTTGTTAGCTTGTGAACTTTTCATGATTATTAATATTGTATAATTGCTCTAATTTATAATTAGGTTCTGCTTGATTTGATTAATGAAGGCCTAATTAGAAATTGATGAAGCATGAAAGAAAAAATAGTAACGGATTCCTTAAAAAAAAATCCCCTTCTGATTATATTAATATCATGAATAAAAACTAGCTAGTTACAAGAGAATTGTGCAGCTACTAATTAATTGCAATAGCCAATGCTATGCTAAATTGTTATTGAAATCTGCAGAATTTTGGGGACTATATTATTCGGGTCTCTAGTCTCTTGTGCCTCTGGGAGTATGTCTTTGTTCCCTTCAGTCAGCCCCGTCTTTCTATATATATTATTTCTCAGATACCATTGTTCATGCCGTGTCGTTTTGCTTCATCTAGTGGCCTCCCATTTGCCATGGCCTCAAATTTAGCTCTATTTTTGAATTTCCACCACATCCAGTGGGATATCGTGTATGTCTTCCTCCTTTCCTCCAAGCCATCTTTAATTCTGTTAGCTGAGAGGACAATATTGTAGAGGGGTATCTTAATCTTATTAGCATATATTGTTGGAGAAATATCGCCAGGTTGAATATTGGGGCAATAGATGTTCTGTTGTATCGGTTTTGTTATCGGCACAGAGCATGAATAACTAAGTACCTCTTCATGTTCTTTTGCTTTTTGAGTTTAGCCAATTCATTGTCGGTATTTATCACTAAGTAACCTCTATAGGAATTCATTTGTCGTGTTGTTGCTAATTTAACCGGCTCTTGCCAATACTGCCGCTGGCATGCCTCTTCCATGTTTCTTTTATTGGAAGTTGATCCAACGAAGTCAAAACCAAATGTCCCAATGGAAAACTTAAGAGATAAACTGAGTATAATAAGCTATAAGGGAACCCATCAATTGGATTATATATATATATATATATATATATATATGAGATTAATGGAGGAAAGATGCCCCCTCCACCAATTTTTCCGACGATCGGCCCCATCATCTTCATCGTCATCATTTAAGATGTGGGTACACCAAATTTCATGTGATTCTACAGCTTTTTCACCGTTGATTTAGCAATATAAAAAGTTCTATTGTTGGTAAACCGTTAATTTTGAACCCACTAAATCAAAGGCGAAAAAGTTGTGGAATCACATGAAATTTGGTGTACGCACATCTTAGATGATAACGATGATGATGATGGGTGCCGATCGTCGGAAAAAATGGTGAAGATTGTATTTTTTCCACGCCATAGGAGGAAATCCCCTCCTATGGCCTCTTTCCTCCATTAATCTCTCTCTCTATATATATATATATATTGTTTTTTGATTGGATAATTTCATATATACCCCCATATCCTATCTATATCTCTCACACACACACGAGAATAATGGAGGAGATGCCCGAGGAGGGAATTTACTCTTATGGCATCGAAAAAATACACCCTCCCTTGTTTTTTCAGACAATCGGCACTCATCATCTTCATAGTTAGTATCTCAAATGTGGGTACACCAAATTTCATGTGATTCTACAATTTTTTCATCGTTGATTTAGTGGGTTCAAAATTAACGGTTTACCGACAACAGAACTTTTTACATTGCTAAATCAACGGTGAAAATTTGTAGAATCACATGAAATTTGGTGTACTGCTTCACTCGGTCCTTACTTAGCCCAAGCAACGCCTCTCACATCTTAGATGATAACGAATGATGGGTGCCGATCGTCGGAAAAAACGATGGAGGGGATACCTTTTCAACGCCATAGAAGGAAATTCCCTCCTATGGCCTCTTTCCTATTCTCGTGTGTGTGTGTGTAAATAGGATACGGGGGTATATATGAAATTATCCAATCAAAAATCAATAAATAGAGAGAGAGAATAACGAAGGAAAGAGGTGATAGAAGGGAATTTCTTTCTATGGCGTCGAAAAAGTACGCCGTCCGTCGTTTTTTCCGACGGTGCACCCATCATTTTCATTGTTATCATCTAAGATGTGGGTACACCAAATTTCGTGTGATTCTACAACCTTTTCACTGTTGAATTAGTGGTTCAAAATTAACGGTTTACCGATAATAGAACTTTTTATATTGCTAAATCAACGGTGAAAAGATTGTAGAATCATACGAAATTTGGTGTACCTACATCTTAGATGTAGGTACACCAAATTTTATGTGATTCTACAACTTACTCACCATTTTCATTGTTATCATCTAGGATGTAGGTACACCAAATTTTATGTGATTCTACAACCATTTCACCATTGATTTAGTAGGTTCAAAGTTAACGGTTTACCGACAATATAACTTTTTATATTGCTAAATCAACTGTGAAAATGTTGTAGAATCACATGAAATTTGGCGTACCCACATCTTAGATGATAACGATGAAGTTGATGGGTGCCGATCGTCGAATAAAATGAGCGAGGGTGTATTTTTTCGATGCCATAGGAGGAAATTCCCTCCAATGGTATCTCTCTCTCTCTCTCTCTCTATATATATATATATATATATATATATATATATATATATATATATATATATAAAGAGAGAGAGAATAATGGAGGAAAGATGCCATAGGAGGGGATTTCTTTCTAAGGCGTCGAAAAAATATAATCCCCATCGTGTTTTACGACGATAGGCACTCATCATCTTCATCGTTATCATCTAAGATATGGATACATCAAATTTTATGTGATTCTACAACTTTTTCACGTTGAATTAATGGGTTCAAAATTAACGGTTTACCGACAATAGAACTTTTTACATTGCTAAATCAACGGTGAAAAAGTTATAGAATCACATGAAATTTGGCGTACCCACATCTTAAATGATAACAATGAAGATGATAGATTCCGATCGTCAGAAAACACGATGGAGGACGTATTTTTCGACACCATAGGAGGAAATTCCCTTCTATGGCCTCTTTCCTCCATTATATATATATATATATATATATAGATAGATAGAGAGAGAGAGAGAGAGAATAAGGGCTACATCTATGGTTCTAACCGTGGGGGCAAAAATTTCATCCGTTGGTCAAAACGGCATAAGGGCAAGTTCTGTCTCTACGGATGAAACTTTGCCCCTACGGATATCACTGTTGTCCCTACGGTTTCCAACGTAGGAGCAGTTATTTTTTTATTATTTTTTAAAAAAACTGATAATATCTTGTCCCTACCCTATAGGAGAATATATTTGCTCCTATGGTATGAACCGTATGGGCAAATTATAATTTCTAAAAAAAACTGATATAGCTTGCCCTTACCGTTTCCACCTTTGCCCCTACGGTAGGAACGGTAGGAGCAAATTATTATTTTTTCTATAAAGATAAAAAAAAACTGATAATGTATATGTCCCTACCGTTTGAACCATGGAAGAAAACATATGTCCCTACAATTCCCACCGTAAAGGCAAACATTATTATTATTATTTTTAAATGTTCCTTCATTTTTTTATCCGCCATGTACACAATAATATATCGCACACTATATCATATATCCAAATACAAAAATATATATCAATAAAATCTCACACATAATATATAACGAAATAAACTGACACAATACAAAACCACTCTAAAATTAGGACCATTATAATTATAATATACAACAATCGATATCCAAAATATACATGTCGCAAACATAATACAAACATCCTATATAAATCTAAATTAAAAAATTCACTGCTCACCAGTTGCTCCACCTCCAAGTATCTGACTGATCTGATGAAGCCGGTCATCAAGGTAGTCAAGTAAACACAAGATTTAAGGGATGAGCTTGGAGGTTGAGAAGTTATGCTACAGCTACATATATATTGATGTTAAATTAGAATGCTATTTTATGACGAAAATAAGAAGGCAATATACTTAAGATGTACTTGAGAAATTTGTTATGATTGGGAATTTATATCCTCAGAGAGAGAAAAATTAAATGGGAATTACATCTTGAATCAGCTAATGATTAGTCACTCCAATATTTGATCATGCCAAATTTTAGTGTGTGTAGTGTTGCACAGAAAAAAGCTACATAAATGAGGCGAAGGTGATTGCTAATTTTCCAAAAGGTCCGCTCCATTCAACAATTCCATCGGCTCCATATCAAATAGAATAATAGCTGTGAACTGCATTGCTGTATATTTGGTGTTGATCAATATTACAGTTAAAAATTCGGTATACAAACAAAGCAATTTAATATTATAAGACTAAAGAAAAATTTGAAAAGTCAATAAATTAGACAAAAGAAGAGACATAAATGTTACCCAAACTACAATATTGTCACGACCCGAAGTACGGAACATGACCGGCACTTAAACTACAAACGTTTCGAGGCGTACGTAATCTAAGTAAACCGAAAACCCAGAAATCCAAACCAAGAAAAGTAGTAGAGTGAAGGAAAACCAAGTTAAAACAAGTATTTTTAATAGCATAAGCCGAATTATGCGGTTTTTTTAAAAACATCGTATTTTCTGAAAATTTCGGCAGAGTCTCCTTTGTAAATACTGACCCCCAAACGGGATACAACATGAATAGTATACGAAATCAATAAAAAGGCATCCCAAGCGGGAGCTAGCTCTTCGTCAATCGACGGTCACAACCACACAAGCAATATAATATACAACGCCAAAGGCGAGGATCAAAACTCAAATGGAAACTCAAAACAACAAGAAATCCACAGAAATACAACGCGTGACTCTAAGGTCAAAAGAATAAACATCACTGGTCTCTATCTCAAATAAATATATGTTTGGTTGATGGAACTTCTAGATACAACAGAATAATAATATACAAAATATATAATGGAGGGTACGATACAAATAAACCCACCTAATAGCAAATCACCCGGAAAAGGAAGTAGTGCTAGCAAAGCCGTAATGAAACCTGTACGGCAAAACCTGCAAGAAACTGGGGCACAACGGGGGTGAGTTGCCAACTCGTGAATAGAAAAACATCTACGCACAGAAATCGTATAAATAACGCAACCTAGGTCAATGATCATAATATATCCTCAAATATATGAATAACATGCAGCCTATAACAATGGCTAATGTAATATCTAACCCGAGTGTGATCTCATGTGCCCGTGTCAGTGCCTCAGGTAGCAATATATCATATGAATGAGGTATGAATGCACGAAAACAGAATACATGTAAAGGAAGAAACTGTTTTCATAAATTAGTGAGATTTCCTTTGTATTTTTAAAATGAGGTATCATAAATGAAATCAGCATCAACAGTGTCTAGCATCGACACAAAACATAAATTTCAATATCTCAAAACCTCAGGCTCCGGCTATCCGGACTGGCCTGTATCATCAAATCCCAGTACCTCAATATCTCGAAATCTCAATGTCTCAATCTCAATATCTAGGGCGCCGTCAGCCCAAACCGGCCCCTACCATCCATCTCAAGACCACGACGGTATCCTCCGGATATCCGACGCATCGGGTAAAATCACTGGTAGGTAGTCTCCCCCTGCCAGGCTCATCGTCATCACCACGAGCTTCTTGTCCCGGGGTACCTTACCGGGTCCACCATGTACCCGAAACGGTTCATCCAACTCCTCGAATCGGGTCTCGAAATCTATCAGCAAACTCATGGTGGACGACTCATACATCATGGGAAAAACCGCGCTTTTCATTTAAAAAGAGAGAAAAGAAGTTTGTATATGTTTTGCGGTTTTCCCCAAATCCAGAAAATCTCATGAAAATCCGAATCCAAAACCTCAATAGCACGTAAAAAGTGAATATATGCATGAGAATCCATGAATGCGGCATAACAATGAATAACAATATGCATGAAGTAGCAGATAATAACTACAATGTCTAAACTAATATATAAGGCAAGTACACTAATATCATGTCTAAACTATTAGCTAACAGGCTATGTCAAGCGATAATATTTTCTAAGGTGTACGTGACATGGCAATTACCGATGAAGATGTGTGTGAGCCGGCAAGTAAGTGTACGTGGTACATACGCATCATCGGTAATGGTGCTGGTGTCCTAACAGCATGATATCAATAATGGAGTATGAAACATAATATAAGCATGCGATGCGAAGCGAACCACAATAATGAGCGGGAGCTGAATACTAGACGCAACTATAACTAATCTGCATTAATCTAATATAAGTCCTACAAATGGTGCCTTTTGAAATAACATGAATCATGGGGTTTTGAAAATAGGGGCTACGGTGTTTTTATGAAAAGATACGTCTTTTGAAATATCCGTAGGATCCCTTGGGCTGTCTTTTAAAATAACCATGATTCGTTAGTTTTTGAAATAGGTAAGAATCAAATCTAATCTAACAACTAAACTAAACTAAAGGTCTAAGCTAACCAGCTGGACTACAGGTAAGGAAACTGCCTAACATCTGAGTCGATACATATACATACCTGTATATATATTAGTCGGTGATCCCGCCTCAATAATATCATATCTGATACCATATCTATAATCAGACATCCCAAGTCAAGAGTGCGGATCAATCATCAAAATATATCTCGTACGTAAATCCGTCGTACGGCATCCCCAAATCTGGGTACGGGTTAATGTCACATTCAATCACACTATTCATCTGGTATTTTCTTTATCAAATATCATGATCCGGGACAATGTCCTACGTCTAGTACAATACTGATACCGCCTAAGTATGCATACAGGTGTAAGAATTGCTACGTCAAAAGACCCGCTAAAACATCATGTCGTATCTCAATACGAACCAAATCACATCACCGATCTTCTGGCCTCAAGCCCAATATCATCGACTCATCTCAATTTCCAAAGACTATCCTCAAATCCAGTATATGAACACAGTCCCATACCCATGTGAACACATAAATATATACTCCCATATACGCACATATAAAAGAAAGAATGTATGCAAGTATGTGTGTGTGTGCGTGTGTGAGTGCGACCACTACTGTAGGGTTTCGCAACTAAACTAAACCAATCCAAAAATACCAAATATCCATCTTATCATCAATAATCTCAACAACATATAATCAATATCTGTGTGTATACGTATTCGTATCATCACCACGAACTGCGGGGGTGCTATACGCCATCCACCCGACTTCTCCCCGTAGATATAAATCTACTCACCTGGTCCTCGCTAACCGGTGCAGACGTCGCCACGCGCTTGCTTGTCGTCTCGAAGTCCACATGGAGTACCTACATATCATAACGCACCGTATCGTATTAAAATCCGACTCATGACTAAAACGACGCACGAATCCCACATAGGTCAAAACCTATGGTTGCTTTCACAAATCAACCCAAAAACCCTCGACGTCGGCGTACAAACGCCAAACCATCGAGAAAAACCCAAATACACTCATTTGCACATTCACGAACACTAATTTTGATATAAAATAGGTTAAAATTCACAAAACCCCAATTTCACTTAAAAAGTCATTTTTCCGAAAATCTAGCAAGTACAATTCGCCGTTTTTGTACAAAACTCGATGTATAAACGAATCTAGCGGCCACAATATTCACTAAATATCTTAAATAAGTCATAAAAATCATTTCCATAATTTAATCTCATAAATTTGCATAATGTCCAAAATCCTAGTTTGCAAAAATATCAAATTTAACACCCTTTAAAGCAAAATTCACAGTTCATCAATTAAGTTTGGTTTTGCATGAACCAAAGTCATTAAACCACTCATTATAATATTTATAATGACATGAAAACTTAATTATATTTTAATCTAAGCATTTGATAATTTTTCAAAAACTCTAGTTAGCAAAATAACTTAATTTAGACATTTCCATGCAACAATATGAAATCTAACTACTAGTTTACTTTCTAAAAATCCTAAGATGGTAAGCTACCCATCACAACCATATACCAATTTCACAATACCCTAACTTGCATTCAAACCCTTTTCTTGAATTTTCCAAACTTGTAATAAAACCCAATTAAACAACTAAGTTGTTAACATGGAAGCAATCAAACAACAATATAAGTATAAGGTTAAAATTATACCTCACAATTTTTGAGATCTCCCATGAAATCTAGCCTCCCAAAATGCTCTCTAACTCCAAGATCCATAGTAGAATAGGCTAAGAAGAAATGGGTAGAGATTGGATTTGGATTTGGTGGAAATCTTGTGTTGATTTTTGAAGAAAAATGGAGAATTTTTGAGAGGAAAATGGATGAAGCATTTGGAGGAGGCTGCTCCTGCACTTGGAGAAAGGGTTCGGCCAAGTTGGAGTGGGGTTGTTGATGTGGGGGTAATTTACCAAGTCAAGGGAATAAAAAAAATCCATACCTCTTTAGTTATCATTATTCTATTAATTTGTGTACTTGAGTAGAAAGGAATTGGTCAAGTGGTGAAGTGTGGGATGGCTGCAGACTTATTGGGCTGGCCATGAGGGAGAGGGGTGAGTGTGAGGGGTATGTGTATTAAATTTCCAAGAAAAACCCTTTCAAAACTCATATTTGCAAGTTTTAGCTTAAATTAATTATTTTTTTTGTTCTCCATAATAAAAACCCATTAAAACTTGAAATAAAATACTAAAAATTTATATTACAACTAGATTTTAATTAACATGATTTTAAAGATTAAGATTAGCCCATTTAAATTTATATTTATCGCTAATTTAATGTATTTTCTTACCGGCTTAAAATAATATTAAAATAATATTTTTTTTCAGAAAACTTGAAATTTCACCAGTGACTCAATAAACACCAAATACTAGCAATTACATAGCTAGAATATGTATATTTAATTTTTATAATAAGATATTTGTATTTTGACTTTTTACAGAAAACCCCCTTATTTTACCGATTTTTCGAAATTTCACCGAAACGATTTTCAAAACGTTACAAATATGCCAAAAAATTTGAGTTGTGTTACCTTTCACCTTTTGTTCATAGACCGGTTTATCTATGCATCATCAAAGCTGCAGCCTCCCCATTCAATGGATCCGAAGGATTAGGATACAAAAGAAGCAGAGGAAGGAATACTTTGAATACATTCACATGATCTAAAACGAAAAACATCCGAATAGTTAGAGAATTCGAATCAAAAGCAAGTCTACCGAGTATTCTTTTAGCACCAAATTTGGCCAAATATTGAGGTAAAAAAGGCTTCTTTACCAAACATAGGGCTCCAAATTTGGTTAATGACATCCAATCAAACTGAACCGGATCTAAAATCAAATCAAATAACACCATACGCTTTCAGATGACTAACCAACAATGAACATTTCATCAACATTTGAATGATAAATCTTGTTGATGAAGCCAATCGGCAGAGATTTGTACGTAGCAGTATATACAAGTACAAAATTTAAAATTTTGAGTCACTAGAGGCAAAAAAACATTAAAAGTCCAAATTTCAAAAACAAAGCCATAACTTTCCATTATAATGAGCAAAAAAAAAACATCTGCTCAAAACCTCACTAGTGTCGGCCTCCATATTCATGCTTCCCATGATTCTTTCTCCGCACCCTTCAATTTGCTTCAATGCAGCATCCTTAACACATTTTTACATACAAAATCGAAACCCTAAAGCTCCTCATACCACCGAGCCTAAATATAGAACCAAATTAGGGCAGGAAAACAATTCAATCACAGAAATGTGCTGAAATCACTCGAAAAGATCAAATCTTTGCAAAGAGAGAACCATTATCTAAAAAGATCTACGAAAACTTTACCTCGAAAGGGACCAAAATCAAGAGCTCAGCAGCAAGAACCCATAGAGAAATATAGAGAACCAAGAAATCTTTGAGCTCAAATGTAGAGAACCAAGAAATCTCCTTTAACCATAACCCTGACAAAAAAATTCAAAATTACACAAAAATATCCCTAAATATCTACTGATTAAAATTAACTTACAATACTAATTACTTAGCACACGATGTGTGTGTGTGTATGCGTGTGCACGCACACACAAGCAAGCACACACACACAAACACATACACACACAGACATACACACACGTACACATACTCAATCGTCAACTTCCCGGGGCCTTCCCCGCCAACAACATCAACAATAACAACAACCAACCCCGCCCCTGGTCTCCTGCCTCCTTCATAGAGAAAAAATAATGTATCTAATTAATGCAGAGATAGCAAACAAAATATAAGCTTTTAAGTTCATGAAAACATTAAAAGGAACCTACAGATTGAATCTTTACTCCTCTTGCTCAGATCCAGACTCTTCGCTCTTCTTGTCATGCTTCCTCGCGTACCTCTGGTTCCTCAAAAACTTTGGATCCATATCTTCACAAAAACCAACAAATTTAAATCGAATCTCACTAATTAAACATCAACAGAAAAAAAATAATATGAAATTGGGAGAATAAAAGTTTACCCCTTTGGTGGAGGCGTGCTTGTGCTTCCTCAGCTTCTTGATGCCATTATTGTGAGCCTTGTGCGACTGATTGTGAGCAGTGTGATTCTTCGACTTCGCCATTTCCAAAACCCTAGGAAAAAAACAGCACCAAAAAGAGATGAGAAATTTGTATGAAAAAATGATAAAGGACTTATCGAGATGGGGCTTGATGATACCTGCGATTACCAGAGGCGTCTTGAGCTAGGGTTAGGGTTCTGGAAAGGATGGAGGTAGAGAGATTTTATTGTGCGATTCTTCCAGTCCTAGATCAAAAATGACTGCAGTTCCCTCGAGTTTGTAGGTAATGACTTGAGCACCTGCCTCCTTCCCTTCTGACCCCACCCCAACCCCGCCTCTGCCACTCTCCTACCCCCACTCACCAAACAACCACCACCACCACCAATCATCATCAACATCATCTTCTTCTTCTACATCACCAAACAACCACCATCACTCACCAAACAACAAACAGCAACCACCATCAACCAAGCAACCTCCCCACCGCCTCCCCCTACTCCACCCTCAACTCCGCGGCCCCAAAATTATATAAAAAAAATCAATATTTTAAAATATTACCTGAATCGGCTACGACGAGCGATGAACGGCGACAACGAGCGCTGACGACGACGAATGGCGACGGAGAAGGTGCTGGAGGCGGCGAAGACGAACGATGGAGGCGCTGCTGGAGGTGACGATGGCGAACAATGGGGGGAATTTTTGGGGCTGGGGAAAATTTTAGAAAGGAAATTTTTTTTAGGGCAGGGGAAGATGATGGGGTTTGGGAAAAGGTATAAGGGGGATTATTTCTGTTTTATTTTTTGATATCTCAGACTATTCCGTAAATTATCTGCCCGTATGGATCTTTTTTTGCGGCACTGAGTAGCTACAGAAAATAATAGGGACTTTATGGTGGGAATCATAGGGACATTATAAAATTGCCCTTACGGATTCTTCCATCCATAGGGGACCTATCTTTATACCAGTGTATATATGTTGATTTCGAAACGATTTGTTTAGAATAAAATTTGAATAAAAAAATTTATTCACAGAAATAAAACTATTATTAGTATTTTGAAGAGCAAAGAATTTGCTTGAACTCATCAAAATTTATTTATTTAATTTTACTATATTTCATTTTAGTGATTTTAGGAAAGAAAAGAATTTAATTGTTTTAGAAAAGAATTATTGTAACGACTGTGTTTCCTTTCTCTTGTGCTTTCATTTGTTAGTAATGGTATTTTAATTAAAATCCTTCTCGGCTTCTGTGGTTAGCTTAACTCTTTTGCCATGTTCAATTGAAGTAATAAGCCCTTTATGCTGAGTTTGTTTTAGTGCAAAAATCCTAGTCTACAAATCACAAGTTCAAATCCCAGCAATCCATTTTTTCGATTTTGTATTTTTGAATTTGGCTTGGTTTTCAAGACCAAGTCAAGTTTTGTTGAATGCTTTAGGATTTTGGGGAGATTCTAAAGACTTCCAAATTTTAAAATTCAAAAGTATGCATACAATTATATTACTCCCATCTTCTTTTTCTTTTCACTTCATATTTTCTTAAGTCCAAATTATTCCTCGTCACCTTCTTCACTTAAGAACTTCGATGCCTAATCTCCATCACCCCTCTCCGCTGCTCCACAAATCACCTAAGACACGCCAGGACATCAAGCACAGCTCCCTCTTCTCTTCGGTCGTCTTTGTTCTTCAAACCGAGACTTTTTCATCTTCTTTTCACTCGTATGGTATGAGTGGGAACTATAAGTCCCACATTCTCTCTCTCTCCCCCCGACGCTTCTATAATGATCCCTACCTGGTCCTAATTAAGCCTAACCCTTAACTCTACAACTTGACATAATAAGTATATGGTACTTGTGTGATCTTGAACTAAGGAAATTGTATATACATGATATTATTCCTTCTGTATGGTTATCTGTTGTGGTGCTTTATTTTTGGTGCATGATCAGTCATATTTATTGCACATTTTTACGGCCATTTTTCCTATTATTATTAATTACTAAAAAATGTTATTTGTAATTTAAGAATATATGTCGGTTTATTTGTAAAAAGATTTTATCATATATTTCTTAATTTATAATTGGGGGAATATATGTATATCATATTTAAATAAAATATCCATAAGATTCTTAATTATTAAAATATACATATCATATCATATCAAATATTCTTAATCATTATTATGAAGATATATCCGTAATTTAAATAGAAATTTGTTGGAATATTATCTCAAATAAACCAAATGTTATTAATGATTTGATTTGAGATATTGTGTAGATATTAAAATAATAAATCAGTTCAGGGATACAACATAAGTAGGAGAGCCACATCAAATCGAGTTAGCAAACCAAATCTGCCCAATTTTAGGAGCAAATTGAAGAATCTCGCAACTGCAGAGAGAAAGAGATATTTTCAAAACATAATCATCAGAAAAATCTCCTAATATCGAGAGAAGAAAGCACAAAAAATCTGGAGAAAAGATTCTACCAAACGGCGGCGGTTCAGCGACCAAATAAGGCTTCAAGCGGCGGATCCGCGGTCAACTCATGCCGTTGGATGTGAATTTTCAGGAGATTAATCGTCTTATCACATACTTTAAGATGACGTCTAGGCTTACAAGTTTCAGAGCTTATATAAAGGACCGAGAGCAATTAGAGTTATTATCTATAAAATCTATCGAATCAATCTAGATCTATCGAGCAAACTATGGTTTGTAGTTTTTTTTAGCAATCAAATTCTGTAATACAAAAGTTTCAATAAAAGATAGGTTTTTCTTAATTTTGTCTCATTACTTTTTCGCATTTATTTTCTGCATTTGCTTTCTGCGCTTTTCTTTTCTGTTTAACTTATGGGTTCCTTATTCTTCTACCTCTCGTCGTTTTCTCTAATGAGCGAGTAAATTCTCGCTTGTTAGGGTTTGTAGGATAGGGTAGTATAATGGATGAAAAAATCCCTTAAATTATTTTTAAGTTTTAATTTTTATAAATTTTAACAAAGGGCGTCTTAACCCTCTTATTCGAGCGTGCTATCAACTCAAGATAGTTACGACCACGATTAGAAATTATTTAATACTTAGTTTGTTGAAAGCTTGAGATAAATAAGGGTCAATAGAAGGACAAGGGTCAGTAGAGAGAAACCTTAATTTCTCTAAGAACCCTAATCCACATTCATCACTATTTCTCTAATATTAAATAATTAAAAAATAAAAAGAATTATTTTTAAAACTCCATCCATTAACTACTCAATCCAAAAAACCCTACAAGTGTTTCTCTTATAAAATTTTCAAATCTCTTTAGTATAAAACGATAAAAATCCCACCTTTCTCCATTAACTCGTTTAAAATAAGAAAGACGGTTCACCATTTCCCTGTGGACGACCCGTACTCACTATCGGCTAGCTATTGCGACACCGTTAGTGATTCCGGTATTTAGGAAACATAATGACTCAATCTTTTATATCAACCAAATGGCGTCGTTGCCGGGGAAACGATAGTATTATTTTTCTTGTTATTCGGGTTGATTTCTAAAAAAACCAAAAAAAATAAAATAGAAATAAAAACTGCATCTTCTGTTTTCTACCGATTCTTGTGCGAGTTTTGTGAGAAATTTGGAGCACTTGGAGCGAACCAACAGAGATTCAGAGACTGTCAAACAGGAGCAGAGGAGCATTAGAGTGCAGTGCAAAAATTTGGAGAAGAGATTCCACCAGAAGGCGGCGGAACCGTGACCAATTCGTGTATTTGGCGGCTAAACCACGACCAACTAGTCGAGTTAGGCCCCCAAATATTTTTGGTATTATTTTATCATCTTCCTCTCTCCTCTAAAACTATAATAAACTGTCTTTACCTGCATAATTCTTTGTAAAAAGCACCACTAAAAAAATCTTTTTACGTGTTTTAGATTTTGGATTGTTTTGCATATTTAAAACGGACATTAAGGGACAAGAAACCCAAATTCAGATTAGGTGGGGATTTCATCACCCTTACTAAGCCCCACAAATCATAAACAAGCATACGCATCACCCTACATTAATAAAAAAAGATATCTAGACCAAGTTTCTAAGGACAATCGCACTCAATTAGGACAAGAGAAGGTCGTGGATAATTTATTGCTTATCCGCATTTTTCTTGTGGTGTCTATGGAAAGTATGACTAAGAAAAGTGGTTTACTTAATTAGGCCCGCTATTTCGGTGATTCGTATAGCGGATACCTCCTACTTACCTGGCACTTACCTACCTGCAAGATTGATAAGAAGATGATGGAGGATTTATCCTATATCTTGTCCTTTGAAAGTTTAGGAGTGGTCTAGTGGTTTGATCTAGCTGACCCTAGCTTTAAAGATTGTTTGTGCACGTTTGTGATTACTTGAGTCGAGTCTCTCGTTCCAAGCAAAACAATTTCAAAAAAAAAATCCCAAAAAAAGCTTTAAAAAATTATCATTTCACCTTCTTTTCTTTCTCTTATGATGGGTAACACAAATCGACCAACTCTTTGCGAGGTTTGCTACACAGAACAAAATATTTCTTTATATTGTTATTGTTTTGGCAGAATTTCCGACCCCGCCATTTTTTTAAGGGATAGGATAAAGGGCTTTAGAAATAACAGTTGGACACATCATTCAAATTCCTATCAACCGTGTCAAAATTCAACACTTTCTTATGTTGATAATCCTTTTAAGTCTAGAAATGAAACTTCTAAACCTATGTCCATTGCTGAGCATATTGCGAAAGCCCGTAGCCAAAGTTTCATACCTTTCACTACTCCAAAACCTTTAAGACAACAATTACAATCATTTCCATTTGATTATGTTGATACTCCTTTTAAGGCGAATATGGCAACTTTTACACCCATGATCATTGCTGAGCAATTGCAAAACTCAGTCGCCAACAATTCAACCAATCTCAACCTTCTTCATATCACAATATTGATCCTAATCCTATTTATGAAAATTGAATACACCCTTCTAACTCTTATTAACAGTACCAAATTTTCACACCCTCTCATATTGATACTTCTTTTGAGGCTAATGTGGCAATTCGTAAACCTATTTGTATTGCTGAACATATTGAACTTGCCTGCAGCCAACAATTAAACACATTCCAACCATACTCAACTTTTGCACCTTATCTAGACAGCGCTTCTGAATATCAATTAGAAAGTTCCACAGTTCAAAGAGAATCTTTCATTGAAACTTCTTCAACAATCATGTCTAGTCTTGAACTAGAGTTGGAATTGAGCAGTGAGAAAGAACCAAAGATCCCTCCAAATCAAACCAGAACCAATTCTTTTGATCTCAATACCTTCCATCCTGAACTCCAACCAAATGTGTTTGATGATCAGCCGCTTAATAATCTAATTGATGAGGTGTCCGAGAATAACATGTTTGACTTGCCCAATTATGAGTGTGAAAGAGAGCCTTACACCATTCCAAATCAAACCAATCCTTATCCGACTAAACTTGACATTTCAAACCTTCCAATTCTATCAAGTGAACCTAGTGATCCATCAATTGAGGATAATATAATTGATAAATTTTTAAAAAACTGTTCGTTTGATTCCACTGACAGTGCTAGTGAGATCAGTGTTGAGAGTATGTTTGAAAATGAATTCACTATGTTGGATGAGCTGGATTCCCCGACTCGTCATGTCCCTTCCATTTAATATGAACATCTTCCTGTACATTTAACCTGAAAGTTTACCCTAGCACCACCACTATGTTTAAACTGGTATGAAACATGCAATTTTAAAAATTTCTTGATGCTAAGCTATACTAACTAAGGATCAAACTAGATGGTTAGGGTTTACATGATGATATAAAAGGATTTACACTAAGAGAAGGAAATTACAAATTTTGTAGACCGTGTTCTTGTCTTCTATAGCTCCAGGTAGTAGTCCCTACGAGTCCTCTAGTCTCCACTTGAAGAAGTGCATGAACTTGCTTCGCGATCTTCATGTCAAAGATGATTCACCCGAAATTTCTCTAATCCAAGCTAGCTCTTCACTAAACTCTTTTTAGTGAAGGAAACACCCTAAACTCAAGTGCTAATCAAGTGTAGGATGGTGAAGTAGGAATTCTAAGCCCACTTAGGATTGATCTAAAACCATATGGTTCACATGTGAGGGTTTATGGCTTTGAGGTGGAGGAAGAAGAAGATAGTGAGAGCTAGAGAGAGTGAAGCAAAAATAAGCTCAAAAAAAAAATGAACAAGTGTAAAATGGCTCCTCTTTTTTCCTCACTTATTCAAGCATAGAATAAATTGCAATAATAAATTGCAACCATACTTATATAGTGAACACAAATGAATAAATAAATGATAAAAGCCATGCTTTGTACCATACCATAAATGTCTCTCCAATTTCCACATCTTTTTCTATTTTCTAAAAATAGAAAATCCAACCATGCTTTATATATATATATATATACATACATACATACATACATACATACATACATACATTAATATATATACATACATATACATATATATTAATATATATATATATATATATATATATATTAAGAAAATAATTAGTAAGCTATAATATTGGTTAATATATAATTATATCAAATATAAATATATATCATATTATTAAATCAACACTTGATTCAATAATCCGGTTATATCACATATAACCTAACTGATATCAAATAACCGCCAGATTAGAATACGGTATCACATACTCGTATTTAATTAGGCCCCCGCACATATCAGCATATGTGCCCTATTTCGTTTCGCTTGAACTAGAAAACTTCTGTGTGGGACTCTAAAAACTCATCAATACGCCAGTAGTAGGTAATGATCACATTAGTTACCCATAAGCCGTCAGCGGTACTAACTGGACGTAACGGCTATCCAGGTATTGAGCGAATAGAAGATCAACAAGTAAGCTTGTTCAAACTCCCACGAAGCCTATTAGTAACACTTAGCGTACAGTCCGGTCTCTTCGTCTGATATGTCGCATATAGAGTCTACGGGTGGAATCGTCAGACCCCAGTAACTTGATAAGTCATGCCGATGTGTGGCTCATAACGGTTCGAGAAACTACTGATAACACTTACTAGTAAATCTTATCAGCCCTTGTCAGGGACTTACTGTTATAGTCAATCGAGTATAATGAAATATCAACTCCCAATACCGGGAGAGACAAAACCTCTCCTATCGCTCACTGCCTCCATATGACTCGGGACTGTATCCAAAATCTACCTGTTTGCGCGCTCCTTTGAGCCGTGGTAGGGAGGAAATCAAAACACAGTAGGAACCACATAAGACACTATGACGATCTCGGGTCTACAGACTAACCTGTACCAGTGCCACCAGAAAACTGCTATCCGATGATAGGTATAGTACCATCCAGGAGTTCTTGGCGAGTCATGTTCGGTGTACCATTCTCTAATGAGCACCTGTATATAATCTTTGATGTCAAACACCAATGGTTATGGGATCAACCATCGCCCCTATAGGGTCAAGAAACGTACACACTAGTCTACTCTGGAATATCGATGCCCTGTCTCGATACTCTCTCGACTAGGAACTGTTAAAAAGATGTGCTTGTGGACTACACAAGTCCCAATAGTATGATCTGCATCATAGTCCTGGCAGTCAAGAAAACATCCTAAACGCTTTATCAACATGTATCAGAGAGATAGTATCATAATACAAGTGTACATGTTAAGATAAAGAACAACCAGATAGCATACTATCATGTCGAGCAAGAAAGTCCTACACACACACACACACACACACACACACACACACACACATATATATATATGTCCAAGCATCCACCATATCATACAATAATGGGCTCTAGGGCATACATATTCCTAACAATCTCCTATTTGCACTAAGGTCGGTTGTTGTAGTATCTCATACCCAACATCCCAAAAAGTCTCTCAAACTGCGTCTGGGGGAGGGCCTTCGTGAGTGGATCCGCTACGTTGTCCTTCATGTCAACTCTCCTGACCTCGATCTCCCCTCCCGGATGAGGTGATACCGCCTAAGAATATGTCTGGATCTTTAATAGGACCGGGGTTCCTTGGCCAAAACCACAGCTCCATTGTTATCACAATACATAGGTATTGGATGCTTAATGGATGGAACCACACCAAGTTCAGCAATGAACTTCTTCATTCAGACAGCCTCTTTGGCAGCATCGTTGGCAGCGATGTATTCATCCTCCATCGTCGAGTCTGCTATGGTATCTTGTTTGGAACCCTTCCAATATACCGCCCTTCCATTGAAGGTGAAGACAAAACCCGAGACCGACTTACTGTCATCCTTATCACTCTGGATGCTTGAATCGGTAAAGGACTCCACCTGGAGTTCACCGTTACCATACACCAAGAACATTTCTTTAGTCCTTCTCAAGTACTTAAGAATGTTCTTCACAGCTGTTCAGTGCTTTTTCCCAGGATCTGATTAATACCTGCTAAATACACCTAGTGAGTAAGCTACATCTGGTCTGGTACATAACATCGCATGCATGATAGACCCGATTGTCGAAGCATAGGGTGTCCCTTGCATGTGAGCCCTCTCCAAATCAGTCTTAAGGGATATCTCTTTAGAGAGAGTGATTCCTGAACAAGCGAGTATATTACCATACTTAGAATCTTCCATACTAAACCTCTTTAGTATAGTGTCTATGTACCTGGATTGGGACAATCCCAATATCCGCTTAGATCTATCTCTATAGATCTTTATCCCCAGGATGTAGGAGGCATCACCTAGATCTTTCATGGAAAACTTTTGTGATAAGAAAAGCTTGACCGAGTGTAGCATATGAACATCGTTTTCTATTAAGAATATGCCATCCACGTACAATACGAGAAAGACAATCTTACTCTCTACTACCGTCTTGTATATACATGGTTCATCTACATTTTTGATGAAGTCAAACTATTTTATAGCTTCATCAAAAACAGATGCTCCGCGATGCCTACTTTAATCCGTAGATGGATTTGAGCAGCTTGCACACCTGTCCGCTGCTCTTACTGTCTACGAAGCCGTCTGGCGGTGTCATGTACACGCTCTCTTTTAAATCACCATTTAGAAAATCGGTCTTGACATCTATCTGCCAGATTTCGTAGTCATGATGTGCAACAATGGCAAGTAAGATCCTGATGGACTTCAGCATAGCGACAGGAGAAAATGGTTCATCATAGTCGACACCCGGTCGTTGACAAAAACCTTTTTCTATAAGTCTAGATTTGAAGGTCTCAACCTTTCCATCTAGACCAATTTTCTTCTTAAAGATCTAATTGTTCGATACTTTTGTTTGATTAAAAGAAAAGTAAAGAAAGTAAAGATGAGATGTTTTAGTAGTAATAACTTCAATCAATAACGGTGTCGCGTGCAGCTAGACCTTTAGTGAGTACGGGTCGTCCTCTGGGATCCGAGGAATTCGTAAATTCTTGCTTTAAATTGGTTGAAAGAAATAGTAAAGAAAATCAAGAAAATGGTTCAAGATTTAGTTGAAATAATAGTTTTAAGAAAACCAAGAAAATTGTTTCAAGATTAAGTTATCAAGAAAATGTTCAAGATCTAATTATCAAGAAAATATGAAGAAAGCTTGTAGGATTCGATCGGATTTAGTAGCCATGGATGACTAATAAAGATGACTCATCTTATCTGTTGATAGTTTAACACTAGATTGATGGTGATGAATGCGGATTAGGGTTTTTTTTGGAAGAAATTAGGGTTTCTTCACTATCGACCCTTGTTCTTTCATTGATCCCATTCATTATCTAGCCCTTCACAAAAAGATCATCAATATTATCTCAAATCGTGGTCAACATTATCAAGAATTTGATATCGTGCCCGATGAGCATGTTGACGATTCTTTTGCGAAAGTTTATAAACTTCATAAGATTTAAAAAGAGTATAGAATTTTCTCATCCATTGATCTACCATAATCCTACGAATCTTATCAAGTGGAGATTTACTCGCGCATCATGAAAATTGAAGAAAGAATAGAGAAAGAATTCATAATGCGGAAATTAAAAGAAAGCGAATTGATAAAATCAATAATCTACCTTTATTACTCAACTTCACAATACATTTCTTTGAGTTTATATTACAAGAGGAAGAAGAATTGTTCTCGATCACTTTCTCGAAGAAGTAAATGTTCCGTCGATCTTCACATCGCTTGATCATGAGTCTTGGACCTGTCTTGGACCGCTTGCTCGTTGATGATGATCGGTTTCGTGTAAAGGAGACTTAATTGATGTCGCTTGATGGATTTCTCGATAATTTCTTGATCTTGGATCTTAAGATTAAAAATTCTTGATCTTAGATCTTAGATCCTTTTTTATATTGGATTTGATCTTGGATTTTTAGGATGATGTTTTGATGTTGTTCTTTGCTTTTTTTCTTTTGAATTGGATGAAAATTGGATCTCTTGTAGATGTAGCCCTCGGTCCTTTTTATAGCCCCAAATCCAGTAACAGAAAATCCCAACAAACTAAGTTTGTTGCAAAGAAAATTCCAGAAGAATCTTGAACTCTAACTTCTCTTCTTGACTGCAGAACCGCGACAATTCGGTTGACTCGGCCGTGGATCGACCGCGACTTAGTGAGTTGTTGGCTTCAATCTTCTGGATTCTTCTTATGTTGGTATTTAGGTCTTTATTTGATGTCTGGAACCTTCTTATCTTTTCTGAGTCTCTGTCAGTATTTGATTCTTCGACTTTCTTTACTTTATCGGCAGATTCTTGATTCCGGATATCTGACCTGAGCTAAACTTGTACAATATCTCAATGAAGAATGTTGGTTATATTTGAGATAAAAAAATGCGTAAAATATTAAACATACAATTTTCTTCATAATGTTGATTATAATATATAAACACATGGTAAATGATATTTTGCAGATGAACTTCTAATATATGTTATATTTATAACAAACATCTTTAAATGATTAAGAAAATTAAGGAAATTGTCATGATAAAAGTTTAATATTTTCGACTGAACAAGATCCACTTACTCTCGATGGGTTTTACCCCTTCAGGAGTAACTTCCAAAGTCTATACTGTGTTGGTGTATATGGATTCCTTTTCAGATCACATAGCATCCAGCCATTTCACAGAGTCCCCACTTGTGATGGCCTGCTCAAAGCTAGTAGGGTTATCATTTTCCATGATGCAATTATCGCTCCCGCCGTCTATAAGAAAACCGTAGTATCTCTCAGGTGAATGAGAAACCCTATTAGATGTGCGGAGTGGCTGAAGTTCGTCGGGGACTATTGAATCCTCCGGTTCTACCAAATTGTCAATTATAGTTTGTGTAACTGGAACTTCTTCCAGTTCTACTTCATTACCACTAATTTCTTTTACAAGAAATTCCTTTTCTAAAATGGTGGCATGTCGAGAAGCAAACACCTTTTGTTTCTCGGTGTGGTAGAAGATATACCCTCGCGAATGTTTGGGATATCCTACGAACTTGCATAGAACTGACCTTGCCTCGAGCTTGTCCGAATTTTGTGTTTTCACATAAGCTGGACAATCCCATATCTTAATAAAATTAAGACATGGTCTCTTCCCTTTCCATATCTCATATAGAGTGGTAGGCACGGATTTGGTGGGAATCATATTCAATAGGTATGCAGCTGTCTCAAGTGCAAAACCCCAAAAGGAAATAGGTAACTCAGCAATACTCATCATAGAGTGCACCATATCTAATAGGGCGCGATTCTTCTGCTCCGATACTCCATTGTGGTGTGGTGTATACGGAGGAGTAAGCTGAGAGAGAATCCCATTCTCTTTTAAATAGTCTCGGAATTCCGTGCTTAAGTATTCTCCTCCCCGATTAGATCGAAGGATTTTAATACTTTTACCCGCCCGGTTCTCTACTTCGTTCTTATATTTCTTGAATTTCTGAAAAGTTTCAGATTTGTGTTTCATCAGGAACACATGTCTGATTCTTGAGAGATCATCGGTGAATGTAATGAAGTGTGATGAACCATTTCTAGCATGTGTAAACATAAGACCGCATACATCACTATGTATCAGTCCCAAGAGTTCAGTAGCTCTTTCTCTGTGTCCAGTAAATGGAGTTTTGGTCATCTTTTCTTTAAGACATGACTCGCAAGTTTCATAAGATATAAATTCAAACGAATTTAAATATCTATCTTTATGCAACTTAGCTAGTCTTATCGCATTGATATGACCTAGTCTACAATACCACAAGAAGGCTTCGTTTATTTCTGAACTGTTCCTCTTGTGTGTGTTCTGTATGCTTAGAACTGTCGTTTGATTTAGAACGTATATACCATTACTGAACGTACCAAATCCAATCAACGCTTGATTTAGGAAAATATTCATAACATTATCCTCCAATAAAAAATTATATCTTTCTTTATGCAACAAAGAAACTGATATAATATTGCACATCATATTTGGTACGAAGTAACAGTCATTCAGAATCATTTTATTACCATTTGGTAATATTAGGTGATATTTGCCAACTGCTTTGGGTGCAACAATTGCTCCATTCTCTACTTTTAGAGACATATCACCCTTTCTCGGTTCTCTACTTCTCTTTAGCCTATGTAACAAATTACATACGTGGGATCTTGATCCGGTATCCAATACCCAAGACGTAGAGAAAACTGTAAAACAGTTCTCGGTTACGAACATACCCAAAGACGATGCATCGACATGCTTATTCTTCGTTCAGGTTGCGTGGGAATCCTGATATTCCCTTATTCCTTACTCAGACTTATGACAATCATAAGAAAAAGTAGAACTAACGTTCCCCAGCTCAATATAATAAGCAGGTTCGGTCAATAAATCCATATTATTATCTTGATTAAGGCGTGTCATTGGTCGCTACTTGGAGAGAGAGAGAGAAGAAAACGCTTTAGCGTGCGCTCTTTGCAATATTAGATTGGTTATTATCTTATCTAATCAGGATAGCTCCCACTGTTTTTGTCAAATCTTCTTTCAAACCATAAAAGGTAAGATTAGCCAGGATTAATTATACCCTACAAATTCGCCAATCGGTCACCCAGGCAGGTATTGGTATTCTGAGGGAGTCTGCCCATGCTTTCGCATGGAACTAATTAAATAACCTTGTTTCCACAGAGGCATAACCCCGTTAACACCTTTCTTAGACACCTACTGGATCAGCTAATTGTAAAGTGGAAAATTCTCTCAGGAGTAACACTTACTCGCAGTGGGTATTGAGATCCAACAATCTTATAGAAGGTATGCAATCTCATTGCAAATTTCAACACTTGAAATTCCTAATATCTGTTTTTACCCCTAAAGTCCTATGACCTTGATGGAGGCCAACAAATTATAGGGTGCTAATCAAGTTCAAGCCGTTCATTTCGTGATTAAATTAAACCTACCCACACGACCCCTGATGGAGACCAACAAGGTCGTACGACTACCCTAATCCAATTGCATCATATGCGGCAGATAAGCACTAATCAGCTACTACACACTACGCGTAGACGGAGGCCAACCAACGCAGCACGAATACTAAATAGCACTTATCTGAAATGACGGAGGGCTACGACTGGTTTTGAAGAAAACCTTTAGCGTAATGAACTTGATATCGTTGTAGAATTTAGTGGTTTGAAAAGGAGTGGGTTTTATAGCATTCGCTAGTTTTGCTAAAGAGGTCACTCCCGGTGAAGGGATCTCGACTTTTTTCTCATCGAATGAGGTGCTGGATAGTCATCAAGAAATACCACTATGCAAAGAAAGAACTAGAGAAGCTATCAAAAACAAAACCGAGTGGGTTGTAGTATTTGCTAGTTTTGCTAAAGAGGTTACTCCCGGTGAAGAGATCTCGGCTCTTTCCTCATCGAATGAGGTGCTCGATATTCATCAAGGAATACCATTATGCAAAGCAAGAATTAGAGCTACCTTTTTGAAAACTTTGATTCTACAACATCTTTAGGTTTCTTTTCTTTCCATTAATCTCATTAATAAAATCCCATCATTTATGTTCCCTAAACATCACAGAAAAGAAATGAAAATAGAACGTACGCTTATGCCATCTGCATTCGCTATGGAGCCCCGTCATGCACCGTTATGTTACTTAACTAACGGCAGAGCGGGGGCTGGACTAGCGCGGGTGCAAAACATAAGCAACGTTAATTATATATATATAGCATTCGTCTCACGCAGTTATATGATCACATCACAGAACTCAAGCAGCAGAAGCAAACATATGAAAAATTGGATATACTAGGAGGTCTGTGTTTTAAATTCAGCCAGTAATGAAAAACAAGAATTCCACGGTCGTGATTAATAACCAAACCCACATCCCTAGACCCCTATGAGAGCGGCAAGCAACCCTACCAATTCTAGAGTTTGGAGACCCGGTCTCGACTCCTCGAGATGGTCTCCCACTGGACTCTAAAACTTGATTACTTATGCTCCCCGTCTTGGGTCTATCCTAATGCAGAAAAGTAAATAATATACATCAATGATGACATCATTCTCAATCTGGAAGTGTCCCAATAAAAGAATATTACATACAACTTTTACATGAATAAAAATTGAAAAACTCCCATCTCACGTAAAAACCCCCGGCTATTCAGTCACGATGATCTAATATAACATGTCACAGCAACACATAACATCACATGTCATCAATGTAAGTAAATATGCGTATCCCGAATGTCGTTGACATATAGCAACGAGATCGGGGATACACCACATATTACACTTACGGTCGCAGAAAAGAAACGAAAAACTATAATATTTAGAATCCGCATTTTCCTTAGACATCATAAACATGGAATATCTCATATGCCAAATTTCATGCCTAACTTATAAACCTTGCATTTTAGTCTTAAGTCGAAAACACTTTTCAATAACTTAGTAGGATAATTCAACAAGATTCCTGACTAAAATAATCGAATTCTCGTCGGGAACTTTAGTAGATGGTCGTACCCCCGATACCGATGACGAAGTGCACTTAGGCGGAACACCGTGGCCGCGAGCACCCGAGTGGATGCTATTGGCAACGGGGTTCTTCTACAGTCACTTGGTCGGGGAAATGGGGCATGACCATCTAGTAGAGTTATCCGGCGAGTGTTCGCGTACTATACGCGATTGCGATGGAGTTTTGATTTGAATAAAAATTACGTGGCAATCGATCTATAGAGACAAAATTGCTAGATTTACAATTACAAATTAGTTTTCACAAAACTAATTATTTTGGATTCTAAAAATTGTAACACATATCAAACTTAAACCCAAAACGATGTTAAAACATGACTATGAAACACTCCGAATAGCCCCAATAGAAAAGTTTACATCATATGCAAACTGGGCTAAACAAACATAACCTGAAACCCTAAACCAAAGCATACAGAACACCAAAAAAAATTCGAGACCAAAAATTGAATAGGGGGTCGGCCAGGCCGGGTTTTTAGAGGTTTTCGCCGGGTCATTTTTGGAGTTTTGGCCTCGAATTTCTATGGTGTTCTAGTTACATCACATGTAACATTCTGTACTTGTTTAAAAAAATTTCAGAGGCTTTTAAAAAATTCGACAGAAACTTGGTTTTAAAATTTCGGTTTTTAGAGTTGTTTTGGTTTCGTGATTCTAATAATATCGTCTAATTTTCTAGCCTGGCTTTGATACCTGAAAGTCTACCCTAGCACCACTACTATGTTTAAACCGGCATCAAGTATGCAATTTAAAAAATTTCTTGGTGCTAAGCTACACTAACTAAGGATCAAACTAGATGATTAGGGTTTACATGATAATATAAAAGGATTTACACTAAGAGAAAGAAACTACAACCTTTGTAGACCGTGTCCTTCTCTTCTATAGCTTCGGGTAGTAGTCTCTATGGCTCCTGTAGTCTCCACTTGAAGAAGTGCACGAACTTGCTTTGCAATCATCGTGTCGAAGATGATCAACCCGAAGTTTCTCTAATCCAAATTAGCTCTTCACTAAACTCTCTTTAGTGAAGAAAACACCCTAAACTCAAGTGCTAATCAAGTGTAGGATGGTGAAGTAGGGGTTCTAAGCTCACTTATAGTTGATCTAAAATCATATGGTTCACATCACATATGAGGATTTATGGCTTTGAGGTGGAGGAAGAAGAAGATAGTGAGAGCTAGAGAGAGTGAAGCAAAAATAAGCTCAAGAAAAAAATGAACAAGTGTAGAATGGCTTCTCTTTTTTCCTCTCTTATTTAAATTGCAATAATAAATTGCAACCATGCTTGTATAGTGAACACAAATGAATAAACAAATGATAAAAGCCATGCTTTCCACCATACCATAAATATCTTTCCAATTTCCACCTCATTTTCTATTTTCTAAAAATAGAAAATCCAACCATGCTTCATAATACACACACACACATATCATATATACATATATTAAGAAAATAATTAGTGAGCTATCATATTAGTTAATATATAATTATATCAAATATAAATATATATCATATTATTAAATCAACACTTGATTTAATAATTCGGTTATATCACATATAACCGACTAATATCATTTATATGTATATCACATTATGAAATCAACACTTGATTCAATAATCCGATTATATCAATATAACCTAACTGATATCAAATAACCTCCAGATTAGAATACGGTATCACATACTCATATTTAATCTGGTCCCCGCACATATTAGCATATGTGCCCTACTTTATTTCGCTTGAACTAGGAAACTTCTATGTGAGACTCTAAAAACTCGTCAATATGCCAACAATAGGTAATGATCACATCAGTTACCCATAATCCGTTAGCGGTACTAGCTGGACGTAACGGCTACCCAGGAATTAAGTGAATAGAAGATCAACAAGAAAGCTTGTCCAAACTCCCATGAAGCCTATAAGTAACACTTACCGTACAGTCCGGTCTCTTCGTCTGATATGTCGCATATCGAGTCTAAGGGTGGAATCGTTAAACCCTAGTAACTTGATAAGTCATACCGATGTGTGACTCATAACGGTTCGAGAAACTACTGATAACACTTACCAGTAAATCTCATCAGTTGTGGCTAGAGACTTACTATTATAGCCAATCGAGCATAGCGCAACATCAACTCCTAATACCGGGAGAGACGAAACCCCTCCTATCGCTCACTGCCTCCATGTGGCTCGGGACTGTATCCAAAATCTACCTATTTGCATGACTTCTTTGAGTTGTGGTAGGGAGGAAATCAAAACACAGTGGGAACCACACAAGACACTATGAAGATCTCGGATCTACATACTAATCTGTACCAGTGTCACCAGAGAACTGCTATCTGACGATAGGTATTGTACCATGTAGGAGTTCTCGGCAAGTCCTGTTCGGTGTACCCATTCTCTAATGAGCACCTGTGTACAATCTTTGATTTCAAACACCAATGGTTATGGGATCAACCATCGCCCCCTACAGGGTCAAGAAACATACACACTAGTCTACTTTGGAATATCGATGCCCTGTCTCGATACTCACTCGACTGGGAACTGTTAAAATGATGTGCTTGTGGACTACACAAGTCCTAATAGTATGATCCGCATCATAGTCCTGGCAGTAAAGAAAACATCCTAAAGGCTTTATCAACATGTATCATAGAGACGGTATAATAATATAAGTGTACATGTTAAGATAAAGAGCAATGAGATAGCATACTATCATGTCGAGCAAGAAAGTCCTTTATATATATGTCCAAGCATCCATTATATAATACAATAATGGCCTCTAGGGAATACATATTCCTAACATAACCGATCTTATTCTTACCACCAACATATCCGATATGTAAAACGATATTCAGCCTTCATCTCCCATATCTGGATCAACAATTCTTGACATCCAAGTTCATTTACCTATTTCATTACACTCTTTCTTTGGTTCCTCTCATCTTTTTTCACTTCCACCGATATTTGATAAACCACACTCCAATATTTTGAGTTCTATAATTCTTGAAAGACCACTTGATTTAGACTCTTTTAGGGTAGACAAGCTTTTCGAGTCTCCTACCTCTATAATTTCTGACAAATCGAGTGTTTTGAATTCTGGTGCGCAACACATTGAACTTGAAACTTTCAACTTTCCTAGTGAATCTTCCTATTTCACTGATATAGATATCGATTCCTTTCTTTCCGATGAGATCATCAAGTAGAACATCGATGAAAGTTTCGAAAGTATTTTCGCCGAAGAATTCGCATTCCTTGAAGACTTGGATGATATGATGAATCAACCTCCACCAGAAATTCGTGCGCCTCCCTTTGAGGCCAAAGAAGTTGAACCGCCACCTCTTCTTCTAATCATATATGAGAATACGACTATTCCACCCATTCATTATCTTTCACATTCTTGTTTTCATTCACTCATTTTTTCGTCTTCACCACCGAGACATAAAACCTTTCGATTACACCTTTTATCTTCCCCCCCACATCATCTCTTATCATTACTCTCATTTCTGTTTCTTCTACTCGAGATATGATATAAGCACCATTCTTATACAGTCTCGAGTCTTCTTCACGTACACCCGTTTCGTAATCTTCTACCGTCCATGGTGTCACCTTAATAAAATATTTGAAAAATTGGTTTTAACTTTTGATCTTTGTGAAGCATTGTGGAGACCGATAATATTCCCCCCTCTTATGTTGCATTTCAATATTTAGTAAAGAAAACACTGTTTAACTCAAGTTTAAGGGAAAGAAAAAATATTTTTAAAATGTCTCTTGAAAAAAAGGAAATTTTTGCACGATTGTGACCCAAGAATAAGTTTAGAGGAGGATTTCAGTGTCATTCACTCTTGACCCCTTCTTTATACCATCTTCTTGAACTGTTCTTCCTAATCTTTAGGTTTTGAGCTTATAGGACAATATCAGTGAGGTCATTTGTAATACCCAGCCCCTTTTTATACCAATATCCGTGTTTCTCATAAACGTATAAAATTTTACTTTATTCATAATTATTTATTTATTTCAAAATCCTAGCAAACCCAAACTTACCTCATCAGCTCATTCTCTTATTTTAAATAAACTTATTTATCCTTTTCATTTCCCTTAATTCGATTCCCAGCCCAAGAGAATTATTCCATTTAACCAATATATATATATATATAACTCTTTTTATATACCTAAGCCCAGCAGTCGGCCCTTTTTTCCATTCTCCTATTGTTTCCTTTATTTATTTCCTGTGATTGATTTCACAACCCAAGAACCACAGCCCGCCCTCTCTATTTTCTAATTAAACTTAAATTCTAGAATCCCAGCCGGCCCAAACTTTAAATCTATAGTTAATTATCCCCATTTTCTTCCTCAGCCCGAACTCTATCCCCAGCCTAAGCCCAAGCCCAACGAAAACTAAAATTTAATCAAAACATTAAACTAAAACCCCTTAGCCCAACAAATATTAATTTATTTTAACAATTCCAATCTCCTCGGCCCAACCCCGGCCCAGCACCATTTTTTCAGCCATTTTATTTTTTGAAGGGAAATTCTTTCTTTGCGGCCCGGCCCATTCTCCTCACCAACCGACCCGCCCGCTTCAACCCGACCCGACCCGCCTTCTCCTTCTCCCCTAACGGCTCTTTTCCTATTTTCCCGCGCGCATTTCCTTCGCGACCCACTGTCGTCGACTTCGCCGACGCCCACGCTCGCGCGCCATTACTCCCCACGACGCGCGACCCCCATCTCCCTATCTCTCCTCTCGTACACACCCTCACACCCTCTTCCTCATCTCGCTCGCTCTCTCCCTCGTTCTCCTTTCCTCCTCGAACTCTTCTGCAGCCACTCCCGGACGACAACGTTGATGACTGTAGCCATCACACGCCTACATCGCCTCGCCTCCGCCTTCACCACCTCCAGCATCCCTCCGACGACCTAACAACCCTCGCCTCCATCTTAAACCCCCACTCATCTACCCCGCACCCGAGTTCCACCCCTTGCGCCCTCTCGTCGGCGATCTCCTCATCATCGTCGCCACTGATCTCTCCCACCTGCTCTTCTTTCTCTCTCTCACTGATCTCTCCCTCCCTGCTCCTCTCTCATCTCTCTCTTTCTGATCTCTCTCTCTCACTGATTTCTCTCTCTCTCACTGAAATCTCTGTCTTCCCCTCTCTCTAATATCTCTCAATCTCTCTACCTCTCTCTACAACTCCCTCTCCCTCTCTGTATCCCTCTCACTCTCTCTCTACAACCTTCACTCTCTCTGTCTCTCTCAACACTCCTCTCTCTATATATATCTCTTGATCTCTCTCCCTTGATCCCTCTCACCCCATCAACTCATTCACCAAATCTGAGCCCTCAACCCTACCCTGAGCACCGATACCCCTGTCATCTCAGTCACTCACTGCACCAGGCCGTCAAGCTAAGCTCGAGACGAGGCAAATCCTTGTCGTATTTGCGTCGTGATCGCATCGTGCCATTGCAATAGACCGCGTCGCTGCCATGCATCCCCGAGGCGTCTCCATGCAAGTTCTCTACTTGCTTCATGCTAATCAATTTATGTTACAAATCCAAATCGTATAAATTGCAATGTTACTATTCGTGATAACGTATACTATTTACCTGTTCGATGTATGGCCCCAATGAAAACACTTGCTTAATTTGGCGGAGTTCAGTTGTATTATCTGGCCCGTATGGCTGTGGATCTAGTGTGTGAATTTTGTTGGAAAATATGACCGTTAATGACTAAAACGACTACCCCCAAGTTTACTCGTAAAACTGGAATTTTCTTGTACCTGAAAACCGTTAAAATCACCATAAATTATATACACACTAAAATGATGCGTTCGAGGGCTTAAATCAAAGCCGACTCAACAAAATATAACTATATGCAATTTTCAAATTGTTTCTGTACTCAAACTGTGTCAATATTTGGATCGGAGTGCGACTCTGGACTGTAGTCCAGAGCGACTCCAGTTGTTGTTTACTGTCCCGTAATGGGTACCATCCTATTTCCTTAACTCGTAGGTTGCAGAACTCTGCTGTTTATTAAAGATGAATTGATTAGCTAGATAATACAAGTGGTTTCATCCTTTTTCGTCATCATTTGCTATTTAATCTGTAATTTAAAAGATCGGGACGTGTAACAGTCCTAACAGAATCAGAATTGACATACTAGTATTAAATAGTGTATATCTCTTGACGTACAGATGCGATTGAGAATCCGTCTATTGATTTGAAAACCTTACTGAAAACCCTAGATTTCATCCAATTGTAGCATTGCTAAAATCTGATCGCAACTGGGACTAAAATACATTGCGAAACGGACTTCCGATTCTGAAACCGGATTTCCAGCCGTGAACGCTTAAAATGAAATGGCTATAATTAATGATCCTGGAACCTGATTGGCATGAAACCAAATTCACTGGATAGATAACTGAACATACTATTTATTCCCCATTCATCGTTTCACTAAACTATGACCGTATGATTTATGATACATTATTCAAGTGGTAGATTACTAATTCATGACATCCTAAACATGCTTTATATACTGTTTACGCATCATATCATACACATGTCACTGCATTGATAATCTAGTGATAACGTGCATTACCAAGTGTTAGGTATTAGTGATGATTGTGGCAAATACGTTAGTGTTCGTGTATTAGTGAACAAGTGAAAGTGATACGTACTTGTACACAATCAGTGAACCTTATGATTCTATTGCATTGTCGACGTCTGTGGGACGCGTGTACGTATAACTATAAGTGGTATGGGACACTTATGGAAGCTCTTGCACGTGTGTCACAGATAAGGCACCAGACACTGCCATTTATCTTAGGTATTAGTCGGGACATGCTTGATGGATGTCCTGCCTCCAGTTTTCGCGCAGACTTGTCACAGACCGATTGGTATTTGAGGTTATGGTTAGCGTTTGATGTAGACCACGGGGTGTGGGGTAGTTTGAGTGTGAGTTCAACAGAATCTCGGGAGTCCTATGCCGGCTTATATATTTAGGGAGATATATGGAGATTTACAGGGTACATGATTATTACCGTGATTTATATGTTGGGCCCGTGGTACCCTTGGGTTCTACCCTTGGGTGGAGGACACTCGCGAGTGGTTGACTCTCACACTTGGACTGACGATAGGTTTAGTGACCTATACAGTGAGACTTAGAGACTGATAGGGATGATAGCATCGATATACATACTTACTGTGTTGACATACGTGGCATATCATTCTATTGCTTTTACTGTTCCGCTGCATTAATTACTGCATGTTCATACCTATACCGTTATTGATTTACTGTTATATATATATCTATTATCACTGTTAGAATTGTCACATGATTTTATATATTATATTGCTATTGTGTCGCTCTGACGACCTGAGTATGCATGCTCAGTGTGAAGAGAAGATTTAGCCTGGACCAGGACTAGACGTATATCACAGACACCTCGACTTGCTATCCAGAGTTATATTTGTTTGTTTCCCCTCAGGTCAGTTCTTTACATTGTTTGATTCAGTTACTGCATTTCTTATTACATGCGCATCATTTACTGTTTACCATGAAAAACTAGAAGCCGAAGTGTGACTACGGCAGGACATTTCCTTGACCGTAGGAGCATGGCTGGCCTTGTCAACCCTTCGTATTCCGTATTTTAGGAAGCGGGGCGTGACATGGTTTAGTTGGTATCAGAGACCAGGTTTTACTTCGATCGCGATTGCATTTTTCCATGTATAGCTCGACAATCTAAGACATCCCTCGGTCTAGGTTATAAACTTGTTATTCTTGATCCATATTTACATCGAGTATTCTGCTATCCATACGCTAGGGTTTCTGGTGACTTGGCAAAGTTTCGTGGTTGTAATTGTGAACTACATCACGATTATACCACCATACTCTGTTTAAGTGACTTAAAGTCATACAGTTGATTTTTCCGCTTGTATTAAATTTCATTACATCTAATATTCTTGAATCTTTGTTCAATCCATATTACATTTTGATCCCTATAGCTTGTGCCTTATATCGTTCTCAAAATTATTGTTTCAGGATCATGTCTTCTAATGACTCTTCCTCTATCTCCACTCCCTAGAATCAGAACATTAAGATTCTGAGTGTACTGCAAGGTCTGAAAGAAGCCCAGGAGCGAACGAACGACTTGTTAGCTGAAGGACTGAAAAGGCAGGTGAATCAGGCACCAGCGGGAGTCTCCAATCAAAAAGGGATCCCCGTTAGACGAGGAAAAGAGAAGAAGATGAAGCGCCAATTTGTTTCCCTGCGACAGAAACAATAGAAGACCCCGTGTTGTGGGTACTATAAGAGGCCAGGACATCTTCAGATGGATTGTCGCTGCGCCCAAGGGAAATGTCAAATTTGCGGATCCAGCGAACATCTTATCAACGGTTGCCCAAAAAGGAAGGAGCTACAAGGAGGAGACTCATCCACACTCTCCATTTCTGTCAAGTGATGATTATTGCGTAGTTCAAACATCGAGGATAAGGCGGACCCAGCGCAGGATTCAACTCACGTGACGAGAATGCAACATTCTGGTAGTCAAAGAAGAATTTTCATGTTTTCTACTTTCAGTAATAATGTTTTCATCCTCTTATGAATATTTCTTTTTGTTTGAAAGCTTATATCTGTTGAACTTTTAGTTGAATGCAATAAAACTTGAATCGTAATATATGTATCATTCTTTTGCTTTCTCCTTATTTATACTATTCATTATCACAACATTTTAATCTTGATTTTTTCAGTTCCTGCCACCGCATATCTTTCTATACATCGTACACTTAGCCATTTTCGTGATGTATTCCACTGTCTAATCATGACTCTTTCTTTTTAGGCCATGGCCCACCCTGGAGCAGCGCCGCATCTAGATGAGGATGCACAGTCATGTGTTTCCTTAGACCGCACACTGATGAATTCTGACGATGAGATCAACGGTCCCCAGGTCATTTTCGGAAACAATGATTCAGAGGACGAAGGAGCAGCCGTCCTAGAGTTTGACATGATAGGCGATTCCAACGAAGAGGAAGGAGACCCTGAAGAGAACCCGATAGAGGAAGACCCCGAGGAAGAACCGATAGAAGAAAATCCAGTGGAGGAAAATCCCATGGAAGAGAATCCAGAAGAAGAGAATCACATGGAATCAGAGCTCGATGAAGAAGCTCCAGCCGAGGAAGAAGGACCAGAAGGTCAAGACCCTGCTGTGGAAGAACTCCCAATAGCGGTCCCCGCGAGGCGCTATGGAAATGGATGCCCCTACCTGAGCGCGCGAGCATACCGCAACCTGTTGAATCTCCACAACCGCGACTGGCGGGATTTCTTTTATATGTTTTCTTATCTGGCCAAATAAATCTGTGTATAGTTAGGGCCATCTGTTACTTTTGGAGGGTGATTTATTTCGAATCTTTTGGAATGAAATAAATTGCTGAGTTCGCTAATCTTTCAATCTTCTTAGTTCACTTGATGCTCGATTATTTCTTCTATACAATTATTTTCCTAGTGAGATCTGTCCACCCCTACTCCTTATATTGTTTTAACCCTCACTGAGATTAACAAGTACCACACCCGATCTTTTAGAGGTCCACCCTTCTTCCTTTGTCTGTGCCTCGTTTGAGATCCTTATGGGAGGAGAAAATTTTAGAGAAACTTCCGAGTTCGCTAATCCTTCAAATTCTTGATTCATATGATGTACCGACCGTTATCCTTCCCATACATTTTTTTTCCTTGTAGCCCTTTTGCTGCTCATCTTTACTGTCTGTGCGGACCCGACCCCAATCTCTTCAACTTTCAGTCTAAAGCCGTCACTCCATTGTAGTCCCTACCCTAGCTAGCCCTGTATATATATTTGTGTTCTTCCTATTACCCTAACTATATTTAGGGACAGTGTTATTCGAAAATTTAGTTTTCATTATTTTGTATTTATCGAAGAGTGCGTTTTATTGACTATCCCCGTTTTATGCATTTCCAGTACTTCACTACTAGCTTTCCCACTATTTTCAACAGCGCAACCTTACATCGCGCATATTTTCGTTCCATGTTTCTTATTTTCACTATGTGAGTTTCTAAGTTATTTTTAGAACTATTTGATCGATACATTATTCTGAAATGCTTTAACTTACCGACAAATTTTTCACTACCTTATTGTCGTTACTTTATTTCCGGGTATTGTGCCTATGGTTAATATTATCAATAGTTGTGCTTTATACTAATTATTTCTGATGTGCTACCTTTGATATACTTATATGTGCATATGTTTGAATTTCGATTTTATCGAGCACACCTCGAATATTATTGTTCGTTATTGTTATTTATATTCTCGTATAGATATAGTATGCTCTCATAATTGTTCCTGCCTATTACTTATTTAGAACTACCCTTGTGCATGTTATTCTTATATAATATATACCTTCAAATTTCTTCATCCGCCTATTTCAAGTAAATCATGTGTTAGTTTGCGATATAGTAGCTTTCGCTTATTCTTTTTTGCTTGTCGTTCTTTAAATTTTGAGGACGAAATTTTTGTATGGGTGGTATGATATAATACCCAGCCCCTTTTTATACCAATATCCGTGTTTCTCATAAGCGTATAAAATTTTACTTTATTTATAATTATTTATTTATTTCAAAATCCTAGTAAACACAAACTTACCTCATCAGCCCATTCTCTTATTTTAAATAAACTTATTTATCCTTTTCATTTCCCTTAATTCGATTCCCAGCCCAAGAGAATTTTTCCATTTAACCAATATATATATATATATATATATATATATATATATATATATATATATATATATATAACTCTTTTTATATACCTAAGCCCAGCAGTCGGCCCTTTTTTCCATTCTCCTATTGTTTCCTTTATTTATTTCCTGTGATTGATTTCACAACCCAAGAACCCCAGCCCGCCCTCTCTATTTTCTAATTAAACTTAAATTCCAGAATCCCAGCTGGCCCAAACTTTAAATCTATAGTTAATTATCCCCATTTTCTTCCTCAGCCCGAACTCTATCCTCAGCCCAAGCTCAACGAAAACTAAAATTTAATCAAAACATTAAACTAAAACCCCTTAGCCCAACAAATATTAATTTATTTTAACAATTCCAATCTCCTCGGCCCAACCCCGGCCCAGCTCCATTTTTTTTAGCCATTTTATTTTTTGAAGGGAAATTCTTTCTTTGCGGCCCGGCCCATTCTCCTCACCAACCGACCCGCCCGCTTCAACCCGACCCGACCCGCCTTCTCCTTCTCCCCCAACGGCTCTTTTCCTATTTTCTCGCGCGCGTTTCCTTCGCGACCCACTGCCGTCGCCTCTGCCGACGGCCACGATCGCGCGCCATTACTCCCCATGACGCGCGAACCCCGTCTCCCTATCTCTCCTCTCGTACACACCCTCACACCCTCTTCCTCATCTCGCTCGCTCTCTCCCTCGTTCTCCTTTCCTCCTCGAACTCTTCTGCAACCACTCCCCGATGACGACGTCGACGACTGCAGCAATCGCGTGCCTATGTCGCCTCGCCTCCTCCTTCACCACCTCCAGCATCCCTCCAACGACCTAACAACCCTCGCCTCCATCTCAAACCCCCACTCATCCACCCCGCACCCGAGCTCCACCCCCTGCGCCCTCTCACCGGCGATCTCCTCATCATCGTCGCCACTGATCTCTCTCTCCCTGCTCTTCTCTTTCTGATCTCTCTCTCACTGATTTCTCTCTTTCTCACTGATTTCTCTCTCTCTCTCACTGAAATCTCTCAGTCTTCCCCTCTCTCTAATATCTCTCAATCTCTCTACCTCTCTCTACAACTCTCTCTCCCCCTCTCTGTATCCCTCTTACTCTTTCTTTACAACCCTCACTCTCTCTGTCTCTCTCAACACTCGTCTCTCTCTCTATATCTCTTGATCTCTCTCCCTTGATCTCTCTCACCCCATCAACTCATTCACCAAATCTGAGCCCTCAACCCTACGCTGAGCATTGATACCCCTGTCATCTCAGTCACTCACTGCACCGGGCCGTTAAGCTAAGCTCGAGCAGAGGAAAATCCTTGTCGTATTTGCGTCGTGATCGCGTCGTGCCATTGCAATAGACCGCGTCGCTGCCGTGCATCTCCGAGGCGTCTCCAGGCAAGTTCTCTACTTGCTTCATGCTAATCAATTTATGTTACAAATCCAAATCGTATAAATTGCAATGTTACTATTCGTGATAACGTACACTATTTACCTGTTCGATGTATGGCCCCAATGAAAACACTTGCTTAATTTGGTGGAATTCAGTTGTATTCTCTGGCCCGTATGGCTGTGGATCTAGTGTATGAATTTCGTTGGAAAATATGACCGTTAATGACTAAAACGACTACCCCCAAGTTTACTCGTAAAACTGGAATTTTCTTATACCTGATAACCGTTAAAATCACCATAAATTATATACACACTGAAATGATACGTTCGAGGGCTTAAATTGAAGCCGACTCGACGAACTATAACCATATGCAAGTTTCAAATTGTTTCTGTACTCAAACTGTGTCAATATTTGGATCGGAGTGCGACTCTGGACTGCAGTCCAGAGCGACTCCAGTTGTTGTTTACTGTCCCGTAATGGGTACCATCCTGTTTCCTTAACTCGTAGGTTGCGGAACTCTGCTGTTTATTAAATATGAATCGGTTAGATAGATAATACAAGTGGCTTCATCCTGTTTCATCATCATTTGCTATTTAATCTGTAATTTAAAAGATCGGGGCGCGTAACAGTCCCAACAGAATCAGAATTGACATACTAGTGTTAAATAGTGTATATCTCTTGACGTATAGACACGATTGAGAATCCGTATGTTGAGTTGAAAACCTTACTGAAAACTCTAGATTTCATCCAACTATAGTATCGCTAAAATCTGACCCCAACTAGGATTAAAATACGTTGTGAAACGGACTTCCGATTCTGAAACCGGATTTCCAGCCGTGAACGCTTAAAATGAAATGGCTATAATTAATGATCCTGGAACCCGATTGGCATGAAACCAAATTCGCTGGATAGATAACTGAACATATTATTTATTCCCCATTCATTGTTTCACTAAACTATGACTGTATGATTTATGATATATTATTCAAGTGGTAGATTACTAATTCATGACATCCTAAACATGCTTTATATACTGTTTACGCATCATATCATACACATGTCACTGCATTGATAACCTAGTGATAATGTGCATTACCCAGTGTTAGGTATTAGTGATGATTGTGGCAAATACGTTAGTGTTCGTGTATCAGTGAATAAGTGAAAGTGATACGTACTTGTACACAATCGGTGAACCTTATGATTCTATTGCATTGTCGACGTCTGTGGGATGCGTGTACATGTAACTATAAGTGGTATGGGACACTTATGGAAGCTCTTGCATGGGTGTCACAGATAAGGTACCAGACACTGCAATTTATCTTAGGTATTAGTCGGGACGTGCTTGATGGAGGTCCTGCCTCCAGTTCTCGCGCAGACTTGTCACAGACCGATTGGTATTTGAGGTTATGGTTAGCGTTTGATGTAGACCACGGGGTATGGGGTAGTTTGAGTGTGAGTTCAACAGAACCGGGAGTCCCATGCCGGCTTATATATTTAGGGAGATATATGGAGATTTACAGGGTACATGATTATTACCGTGATTTACATGTTGGGCCCGTGGTCCCTTGCCCTTGGGTTTTACCCTTGGGTGGAGGACACTCGCGAGTGGTTGACTCTCACACTTGGACTGAAGATAGGTTTAGTGATCTGTACAGTGAGACTTAGAGACTGATAGGGATGATAGCATCGATATACATACTTACTGTGTTGACATACGTAGCATATCATTCTACTACTTTTACTGTTCCGCTGCATTGATTACTACATGTTCATACCTATACCGTCATTGATTTACTGTTATATATATATCTATTATCACTGTTAGAATTGCCACATGATTTTATATATTATATTGCTATTGTGTCGCTCTGACGACCTGAGTATGCATGCTCAGTGTGAGGAGAAGATTTAGCCTGGACCAGGACTAGACATATATCACAGACACCTCGACTTGCTATCCAGAGTTATATTCGTTTGTTTCCTCTCTGGTCAGTTCTTTACATTGTTTGATTCAGTTACTGCATTTTTCATTACCTGCGCATCATTTACTGTTTACCATGAAAAACTAGAAGCCGAAGTGTGACTACGGCAGGACATTTCCTTGACCGTAGGAGCATGGCTGGCCTTGTCAACCCCTTGTATTCCGTATTTTGGAAAGCGGGGCATGATATCATTGCTGTAAACAAGTTTGGGGGAAGGTTTGTATGGATGGTTTGTATGTATCTATGCATCATATGTAAATTTTGTATTGCATAAAAAAACTAGAAGATTTTGAAAATGAAAGTTAGAAAATGAAAATTACATATGAAAGAGAGGAAGAGACTTAAGAAATGCAATAAAAATAGATGTTTTAGAACGAAGCTAGAAATACGTGGTCATGGGCTGCTGTCCCAAGAGTTAGTAAGATGAAGAAATTACTAATCTGCGGAAGGAAATAAGTCTGAAAAATAGTCTATATTCTTGAGTCCAAACTTATGAATATTGATACCTACTATACGCACTTACACACATCTTGAAACTCAGGATAGTAAAGGACACCTTGAAATACTTTTGCCTAAAAACCTAAGTATGAAAAAAACAACAAAATACAAATGACGCATAAAATAAAATTTAAAAGAAATATAAACACTGGTTTTATAATTACTTAAGGCAGCATATAAAAAATTTAGCGAGAATGCCTTATCACTGTAGGGTGTTTTTCGTCACCCCATTGAGATGGGAATACGCGCGCACTTGTCAGGCGTACTACAGATTCCCCCTATCTAGGGTAGACGGGGATTTATTGATTGTAGGAATCCGAGTCTCCGGCTGCCGTGGACTAAGCTAACGTTAATTACCCCTCGCCTTTGGAGCGAAGGAACCTCCGATTGACGGGTCAAACTGGTCATGCGAACTCAATGTGCAGTGTGCTTGTGTTGAGTTTTGAAAGGGTTTTGGATATATCGGGGGCCTCGCAGAGTTTATGTGGGTCCCGCTACCCAGATAGCGGGCTGGGAGTCAAGGGGGCTAGCAGCCCCCTTGCGAAGAGCGGGGTAAAGCCCCGTTAGAAAAATTTTCCTAGCATAGGACGTGTTTTGAGTGTAGAGTGTATGAAAAATGGGGGGTGAGGAGCGTCTTAAAGACGCGTGCATGGAATGTGGGCACTGGTCGCCCACGAGTCATATGCCTGGCGCATGGGCGCTTGGCCCTCGCGGGTCACGTGCGTGCCGTGTGGGCGCTTGGCACCTGCGGGACACATGCCCGGTGTGTGAGTGCCTGGCGCGTAGGAGCTTGGTGCCTACGAGTCATGTACGCAGCGCGTGGGCGCTGGGTGCCCATGGGAAACGTGCACAGCCCTCTCCCGCGGGTCACGTACATAGCACGCGACCGCTGGGCGCCAACGGGTCACGTAAGATGCACGCGGCCTCTGGGCGCCAACGGGCCACGTGAGATGCACGCGACTCGGCGCTGAGCGCCCGCGAGTCGCGTGAGGCGCACGTGGGCGCTTAGCGTCCGCAGATCACGTGCACGGAACGCGACAGCTAGAAACACCAGCGGAAAAGGGGCTTAGCCCATTAGCTAAGAGTTGAACTCCCAAGGGATTTTGAGTGGAGTTAAACTCCAAAAGATTTAGATTTGGAGTTAAACTCCAAAATGATCTGGAATAGGAGTTAAACTCCTTTGAGGATTTGGGTTTTTGAGTTGAACTCCCCAAAGATCTTCAGAGGTGATCAAAGGGGACCCCTCTTTTCTCTTTTTAGCCCTGGAGATTCTTTTGAGCCTTGGATCTGTCCAAAGTTGGATTTTGGGAGATGAGTCTCCTTCTTCCTCCTTTTGATCGGCTGGATCTTGGAGAAAAAGGGGGTGAGACTTAAAAGTCTCCCCTTTTCGAGATCTAATTGAAGACCCGAACTCCCATTCATGGGTTTTATGGTGAAAAACTATTTCTTTTTGGAAAAGGGAAGAGTTAAACTCTTCATTTAATTTAAAAAAAGGAAAGTTTTAGAACCTTGAGAAAGGAGAAGGAGGCATAAACCCTAGAATTTTTTAGAATGGAAAAAGTTGTCATAGATATTTGCATCATGTTTGTCTTTATAGGCTACACGCTTTACATATAGCCCCCTGGGCTTTGCCAAATGGCACTTATGCCACTCTATTCCTTATGTGCTTAATTCTTTTGCACACGAGCCATGGGCCCTACAAAAATTTGTCTTTATGCCTATTTTTCTTACATTTATTCATAAAAAAACACTAGAATTATTTATTACAAAATTTTTATTTTGGCATGGGGGAGGCCGGCGGCTTCATGTTGGGGGTTGATCCGGGCATTGGCCCACTTGATCTGGGCTTGGGCCCACTTGGTTTGGGGTTGACTTTGATTTTGACTTGGTCAATCAGGGTGTAAATTTTAACCCCAACAAATTACCCCCATCAATAAATGCACACCACATATGAGGGTTGTGTGCATAGAATTGATGGATCTTCTTTCGCATGGAGGTGGATTTATTTGGTTCCCATTTTGACGACGTAGATGTCGTTTCTGCCATTTTAGCGACGTGGACTGTCGGTCCTGCCCTTTCGGCGACTTGGACGGTCGGTGCTACCATTTTAGCGATGTGGACGGTCGGTGCTGCCCTTTTAACTACTTGGACGGTCGGTTCTGCCCTTTTTGTGACTTGGACGGCCGGTTCTGCCCTTTTTGCAACTTGGATGGTCGGTGCTGCTATTTTAGCGACTTGGACGGTCGATGCTCCCCTTTTAGCGACTTGGACGGTCGATGTTGCCCTTTTTGTGACGTGGACGGTCTGAGCTGTCATTTTAGCGACTTGGACGGTCGGTGCTGCCCTTTTAGCGACTTGGAAGGTCGACGCTGCCCTTTTAGCGACTTGGACTGTTGGTGCTGCCCTTTTAGCGACTTGGACGGTCGGTGCTGCCCTTTTAGCGACTTGGACGGTCGGTGCTGCCCTTTTCGCGACTTGGACGGTCGATACTGCCCCTTTTTTCTATGTGGATGGTCGGTGCTGCCATTTTAGCGACTTGGACGGTCGGTGCTGCCCTTTTAGCAACTTGGACGGTCGATACTGCCCTTTTTACGACATAGATGGTCGGTGCTGGATTTGACTTGCTCCGCTTCTTGCGGTGTCAGGGATGAAGTTGACTTTTTTCCGAGGCGGAGCTTGATTCTGCCAGGGAGGTCATTGGTTGTTTTGCTGATTTGATGTGATTTGGGTTGACATCAGCACTGCTACACTGGAATATGGTACCAAGAGCGAATCATCATCTGCCATGGCAGGATTTGGGGATTTTGGTTTTGGTTTAGCATCAACACAGCTGCATTGGAATATAGTACCTGCAGGGTTCCCTAGGCGGTCGCTGGGTTTCGAGAGGCATCGTCCATGCCGTTTTCAATTTTTTCCATACTAAAGAACCATAACCTAGAATCTTAACTAGAGATTTAGACGAACTAGCAATGCAAACAACTTTACATCTAAGTGAATGAGGAATACAACCTTTGTAGACCAGTCCTTCACTTCTAAAGCTCCATGTAGTAGTCCCTTTGTTTCAAGTAGTGAACACCCGAACTCTAGTAAGGGTTCACATGAAGAAATTAACAAGCTCGCTCGAAGTCTTCGAGGCCGAAAATGATCTACGTCAAGGAGACTCAAGCTCATGCTACCTCTTCACTAATGGTAGATTAGTGAAGCAAACACCCTAAACTAAATGGCTAATATAGTAAAGGATGATGAAATAGGAATTTGGCTCATTTTAGATTTATTTTTCTCACAATATTTCCTCACTTTTAAAAAAACTAGCAAGCTTTCTCATGAAGAAGAAGAAGATGAAGTGGAGATGAGAATGAAACTCATGAGGTGAGAATAGCAACTATGGGTGAGTTAGTGTCATACACTAACTCATGTAGAGAATAAAGCATGGCTAACAATAGTGGTTAGGTTAATAAATATCTACAAATAGAACAAAATTAGTGGACTTGGTCAATGGTTCCACAAGCTTCTACAAGCTTCAACCATGTGACGAATTACCAACTAATTTAATTTACTTTAAATAAATAAAACCCATCATTATTATAAGCATGGTGTGAGTCTCATACACCCATGTAGCATGTGACATCAAGCATGACACAATAAAATATACATTAATATATATAACATATATACTATATGCACACAAGTGAGAAAAAGAAATGTTTAAGTGAGGTAATATTAGTTAATGTAAATTAATATATCATATATATACTTATACATTAAATTATTAAATCAATACTTGATTTAATAATCCGGCTATATCATATACAACCGACCAATATAAAATGTAACAATTTAGCGAATCAACACTTGATCCGATAACCCAGCTATATCGCATATAACCGACCTATATCACATATCGCGAGAATAGAATGCGGTATCACATACACGCATTAATCTCGGTCCCACACATATTACATATGTGCTCCTACTTCGTTTCGCATGAACCAGGAAACCTCTGTGTAGAACTCTAAAGACTCGTTAATACGCCGGCAGCAGGTGATGATCATATTAAACACCCACAAGCCACAAGCGGTCTACTAAACGTAACGGCCACCCGGGTATTAAGCGATCAGAAGATCAACAAGCAAACCTGCTCATACTCCTGCGAATCCAATCAGTAACACTACTGTACAGTCCGGTCTCTTCGTTAGATATGTCGCATATCGCAGCCTGGGGTGTATAACGTCAGACCCCAATAGCCTGATAAGTCATGCTGATGCAAGGTCCACAACGGTTCGAGAAACTACTTATAATACTTACCAGTAAATTTCAGCAACGCTGGCCAGGGATTTCCTGTTATGGCCAATCGAGCATAGTGCAACATCAACACCCAATACCGGAAGAGACGAATCCCCTCCTATCGCTCATTGCCTCCATGTGACTCAGGACTGTACCTAAAAACCACCTTTTTGCACGATCTCTTGAACGTGGTATGGTGGAAATCAAAGCACAGTGGGAATCACACAAGACTCTATGACGATCTCGGGTCGACAGACTAACCTGTATCAGTATCATTAGAGAACTGCTATCTGACGATAGGTATAATATCATCTATGAGTTCTCGCCGAGTCCGTTCAATGTACCCAGTCTCCACTGAGCACTCGCATACCTTCTCTTATGTCAAACACCAATGGATGTGTGATCATCCATCCCCCATCATATGAGTCAAGAAGCGCATACGCTAGTCTACTCTGGAATATCAATGCCCTGTTTCGATACTCCCACGACTAGGAACATTTGAAGGATGTACTTACTGACTACCTTGTCCCCACTAGTATGATCTGCATCATAATCCTGGTAGTCAAGTACTCTTCCTAAGGGCTTTATCAACATGTAATAGAGAGACTATAAGTATACATGTTAAGATAAAGAGCAACCAGATAGTATACTATCATGTCGAGCAAGAAAGTTCTCCCTATATGTGTCCAAGCATCCACTATAATATACATCACATGTACAGTAATTGTTAGTTATATGTATGCCCTAGAGGCCATTATTGTACATATGATATATATTACAGTGGATGCTTGGATATATATATATAGATGACTTTCTTGCTCGACATGATAGTGTGCTATCTGGTTACCTTTATCTTAACATGTATACTTGTATTGTGATACCATCGTGCTCTCACGTGTTGATAAAGCCCTTAGGATATGTACTTGACTACCAGGAATATGATGCAGATCATACTAGTGGGGCTAGGGTAGTTCACAAGTACATCCTTCAATTGTTCCTAGTCGAGGGAATATCGAGACAGGGTATCGATATTCCAGAGTAGACTAGCGTATACGCTTCTTGACCCATATGACGGGCGATGGATGATCCCACATCCATAGGTGTTTGACATCAGAGATGGTATATGGGTGCTCAGTGGAGACTGGGTACACTGAACAGGACTCGCCAAGGACTCCTATGTGGTAGTATACCTATCGTCAGATAGCAGTCCTCTGGTGACACTGGTACAGGTTAGTCTGTAGACCCGAGATCGTCATGGAGTTTTGTGCGGCTCCCACCGTGCTTTGATTTCCTCCCTACCACGCTCAAAGGAGACGTGCAAACAGGTGGATTTTGGGTACATTCCCGAGTCGTGTGGAGGCAATGAGCGATAGGAGGGGTTTCGTCTCTCCCGGTATTGGGGGTTGATGTTGCGCTATGTTCGATTGGCTATAACTGGAAGTCCCTGGCCAGGGCTGCTGCCGAGATATACTGATAAGTGTTATCAGTAGTTTCTTGAACCGTTATAGGCCAGACATCGACACGACTTATCATATTACTGGGGTCTGACAATTTTCACCCCTAGACATGATATGCGACATATTAGACGAAGAGACCGAACTGTACGGGAGTGTTATTGATAGGCTTCATGGAGACTTTGGACAGGCTTGCTTGTTGATCTTCATATCGCTCAATACCCGGGTAGCCGTTACGTTCAACTAGTACCGCTGACAGCTTGTAGGTGACTGATATGATCATAACTTACTGCCGGCGTATTGACGAGTCTTTAGAGTCCCACACAGAAGTTCCCTGGTTCAAGCGGAACGAAGTAGGACACATATGTGATATATGTGGACCTGATTAAATACGAGTATGTACCGTATTGTAATCTGGCAGTCATCTGTTATCGTTGCGGTTATATATGATATAACCAGATTGTCGAATCAAGTGTTGATTCGATAATGTGATGTACAGATAAATGATATTAGTCGGTCATAAATAATATAACCGGATTATTAGATCAAGTGTTGATTTAATAATGTAATATAAATTATATGTGATATAATTATATATTAACTAATATCATTAGCTCACTAATTAATCTTCATTATATATATATATATATATATATATATATATATATATATATATATATATATATTAATGAAGCATGGCATTTTCTTTTCTATTTTGTGAAAATAGAAATGATGTGTAAAAGTTGAAGCATGGTTGCAAGCATGGTGTTTTATCTTCTTTATTCATTCTTGACTCACTATTCAAGCATGGTTGCAATTTAATACTGCATAATTCCATGCTTAAATAAGTGAGGGGTCAAGACTTATCATTGATTCTTGTTCATTCCAAAAAGACTTAGCCATTTTGCTCTCATGCTTGCTCTTGCTTCTTCTTCTTCCTCTTGCTTTTCCTCAAGGTTCAACCCTCACATGTGATGCGAATCGTGAAGCTTGAGCACAAATTAGTGAGCTCTTAACATCCCCTACTCCATCATCTCACACCATTTTAGAAAATTAGTGTGATGTGTTTCATACACTAAAGGGTTTAGTGTAGTGGTAGCTTGAACTAGTAGGAGCTTTGAAGTGGATCTTCTTTGGCGCGAAGGCAATGAAGGAAGCTTGTTCAAAGTCTCAAGAGAAGTCTTATGGAGTCGTGGGACTACTACACAGAGCATATTGAAGAGAAGGACTTGGTTCTACCAAGGTATAAATATCTTTCCTTTTCTCTAGTGTACATATCATCTAAACAAAACCCTAATAATCTAATTAAAGATCTTGTTAGTCTAGCTTAGCACCAAGAAAAATTTGAATTTGGCAAGGTAGATGCTTCTATAACTTCATCATAGTGCTAAGGTAGTCCTTCATGGTATCAGAGATAGGCTAGAAGATTTGGGTAGGTCGTTACGATACTAAAGATTTCGATCGGTTTTCGAAATACGGTCTTTTACAAGTTTCTGTTGAATTTTTCAAATGTTGGAATTTTTGAAATTAAAAATATGCAGAAATACATGAAGGCTTTTATATGGAGCCTCAAGAAATTTGGAGACCCAACTTCTTAAAAGAGCCGTGGAATCGCTGCACAAACCTTGGTTTGGCCGCGGTTCCTCCGCCGTTTTGAGGAGATGTGGTTCCATTTTTCTTGTGCTGCTCCATGTTTGTATATTGCACTTTTTGGGTATTTTAAACTATGATTCTCAAGTTGTTGAGTTCTCTGGATTTTGTTAAACCGATAGAATTATTTGGCGTCATATAGATCTTGATGATATGTGATACAATTTTTAGAACCCTGCTTATTGGTTTTGTGAAAACTGGTAATGTATATAGTATATTGTGAATCTAGTATGTTAGTCTCGATTAGTCGGTTTCCATGATGTTTTGATTCGGATCAAAACTCCGTCGCAATCGCATATTGTACGAGAACATTCGCCGGGTAACTTTAGCAGATAGCCACGCCCCATAGCCGCGACCAAGTGACTGTAGGAGAACCCTATTGCCAAAAAGCACCCACTCGGGTGCTCACGGCCACGGTGTTCCGCCTTAGTGCACTTCGTCGCTGACATCGGGGATGCGGCTATCTACTAAAGTTTCTGACGAGTATTCGATATTGTAGTTGGGAATCTTGTTGAATTACCCGACTAAGATAATTGAAAAGTGTTTTCAATTTGAGACTAAAATACAAGGTTTACAGTTTAGGCATGAAATCCGGAATATGCGATATTCCGGGTTTATGATGTCTAAGGATATACAGATTCTAATTATTGTAGCTTTACAATTTCTTTTCTGCGACCGTAAGTGTAATATGTGGGTATCCCGATTTCGTTGCTATATGTCAACCAGTTTCAGAATACACATATTTACTTACGTTGATGATATGTGATGTCATGTGTTGCTGATATGTCTTACTGAATCGTCGTGAAAGAATAGCCGGTGGTTTTACGTGAGATGAGAGATTTCTTTTTCATTCATGTAAAATTTGTATGTAATTTCTTTTATTGGTGCACTTCTGGGATGAGGATGATGTCACCATTGTTGTATATTATTTACTTTTCCGCATTAGGATAGACCCAAGGTGGGGAGAACAAGTAACCGGGTTCTAAAGTCCAGTGGGAGACCATCTCAAGGAGTTGAGACCGGGTCTCCTAACTCTAGAATTGGCAGGGTTACTTACCGCTCTCGTAGGGGTCTATGGGATGTGGGTTTGGCTATTCTTTACGACCGTGGAATCCGTGTTTTACATTACTGGCTAAATTTAAAACACGGATATCCTAGTATATCCAATATTTCATATGTTTATCTTCAGCTGCTGTGTTCTGTGATGTTGATCATATAACTGCGTGAGAAGAATGTAATATTATATATAAGATATATATTAAACGTTGCTTATGTTTTGCACCCGTGCTAGTCCATCCTCTGCTCTGCCGATAGTTAAGTAACCTAACGGTCATGACGGGGCCCCGTGGCGAATGCGGATGGTATAAGAATACGTTCTATTTTCGTTTCATTTCGGCTGTGATGTTTAGGGAAACATTAATTGACGGGACTTCATTAATAAGATTAATGAAAGAAAAGAAACCTAAAGATGTTGTAGAATCAAATTTTCAAAAAGGGTAGCTCTAATTTTTGCTTTGCATAGCGGTATTCCTTGTATAATATCCAGCACCTTATTCAATAAGGAAAGAGCCGAGATCCCTTCACCGGGAGTGACCTCTTTAGCAAAACTAACAAATGCTACAAATCACTCGGTTTAGTTTTTGATTGCTTCTATAGTTCTTGCTTTGCATAGCGGTATTCCTTGTAGAATATTCAGCACCTTATTTGATAAGGAAAGAGCCGAGATCCCTTCACCGGGAGTGACCTCTTTAGCGAAACTAGAAAAACCTAAAAAACACTCCTTTTCAAAATCACTAGTTTCTACAACGATATCAAGCTCATTACGCTCATGGTTTTTTCTGAAAAACCTGCATAGCCCTCCGTCATTTCAGAGAGGTACTATTTAGTATTCGTGTTACGTTTGTTGGCTTTCGTCAAGGCATAGTGTGCGGTAACTAATTAGTGCTTATCTGCTAAATCATGAGATGCGATTGGATTAGGGTAGTCGTACGACTTTGTTGGGTTTCGTCAAGGGTCGTACGGGTGGGTTTAATTCAATCAAGAAATGTATGGGTTGAGCTTAACTAGCGTCCTTTGGTTTTTTAGCTTTCGTCAAGGTCATAGGATGCTGGTGGTAAAAGTATTATCGAGAACTTCAAGTGTTGAAATTTGCAATGAGATTACATGCCTTCTATGAGATAGTTAGATCCCGATACCCACTGCGAGTAAGAGTTACTCCTGAGAGAATTTTACACATAACAATTAGCCAATCAAGTAGGTGTCTAGAAAAGTGTTAACGGGGTTACGCCCCTGGGAAATCGAGGTTTACTCTAATTAGGTCCGTGCGAAAGCACGGGGAACCTCCCTCAAAGTACCAACACTGGCCTGGTTGAAAGATTGGCGAAGTTGTAAAGTGTAATTAATCCCGGCTAATCTTACCTTTTACGGTTTGAAAGAAGATTTGAAAAAAAAAAGTAGGAAACGTCCTGATTAGATAAGATAATAACCAATCTAATCCTGCAAAGAGCGCACACAAAGTGATTATCCTTCTCTTTCCTAGTAGCGACCAATGTAGCGCCTAAATCAAGATAAATATGGAGTATTGATCGAACCTGCTTGTTATACTGAGCAAGGGAACGTTGGTTCCGCTCCCACTTATAAGTGTTATAAGTCCGAGCAGGAAATAGGGGAATATCCGGATTACCACGCCACCCAGATGAAGAATAAGCATGTTGATGCATCATCTTCGGGTGTGTTAGTTACAGAGAACTGTTTCTTAGTACACTCTACGTCCTGGGTATTTGATACCGGATCAGGATCCTGCATATGTAATATGTTACATAGGCTACGGAAAGGTAGAGAACTGGGAAATGGTGATATATCTCTAAGAGTTAGAGAATGGTGCAAGTGTTGCAGCCAAATCAATTGGCAGATATCACTTTGTATTACCAAATACATTGATTCTAAACTAATGTCATTATATACCGAACCTGATATACAACATTACATCATTTTCTTTATTAAGTTAAAGAAGGATATAATTCTGTATTTGACGGATAATATTGTGAACATTTTCCTTAATCAAAAGTTGATTGGATTAGGCACGTTATGTAATAGCATATAAGTTCTAAATCAAACTACAGTTCTAAAACATACAGAACACACACAAGAGGAACAGTTCAGAAATGAACGAAGTGTACTTTTGGCATTGTAGACTGGGTCATGTTGATGAAACAAGACTAGCTCAAGTTCCATATGGATGCATATTTGAATCCTTTTGAATTTACATCTTTTGAAACCTGCCAGTCACGTCTCAAAGACTGGGTGATCAAATCTCCGTTTACTAGAAACAGAGAAAAGAGCTACTAAAACTCTTGGACAGATACATGGTGATGTATGCGGTCCTATGTCTACAAATGCCAAGGTTGGTTCTTCGTACTTCATTATATTCACCAATCTTCTCTCAGGATTTGGACATATGTTCCTGTTGAAACACAAGTCTGAAACTTTTGAGAAATTCAAGGAATATAAGCTTGAAGTTAAGAACCAGACGGGTTGAAGTATTAAGTCCTTCGATATGATAAAGGAGAAGAATACTTGGGTATGGAGTTCCTTGATTATTTAAAGGAGAATGCGATTCTCTCTCAGCTTACTCCTTCGAATACACCACAACACAACGGTGTATCGGGGCAGAGGTATTGCTCCCTATTAGATATGGTGCTCTCTATGATGAGTACTGCTGAGTTACCTATTTCCTTTTGGTGACATGCACTTGAGAAGCTGCATACCTATTGAATAGGGTTCCTCATCCACTTAAGAGATACTACGGTCTTCTCAATGATAGTGGGAGCGAGGATTGCATCATGGTAGATGATGGCCCAACTAGGTTCAGTCAGGCCATTACGAGTAGAGACTCTGTGAAATGGCTGGATGCTATGCGATCAAAGATGGAATCCATGTACACTAACAAAATATGACTTTGCATGCTGCACCTGAAGGGGTAAAACCCATTGGGAGCAAATGATCTTGAGAAGATTCTTGGTGTAAATGGAAAGGTTGAGACTTTCAAAGCTATGCTTAACTCCATCAGGATCAATGCAAGCATCGCGGAGCTGGAACATCTGTTTTGATGTGGCAGTCAAAGAGTTTGACTTCATCAAAATGGTGGATGAACCTTGTATACACAAGAAGGTTGTAGAGAGTAAGGCGGTCTTCCACGTATTGTACGTAGATGGCATACTCCTGATAGAAAATGGTTTCCTATGCTACACTCGGTCAAGCTCCTCTTATCATGATGATTCTCCATCTAGATGATACCTACTACATCTTGTGGATTATGATCTGTGGTGATAGATCTAAGTAGATATTGGGAGTGTCCCAAATCCAGGTGCATTAACACCATGCTAAAGGGGTTTAGTATGGAGGATTCTAAGCGTGGTGGTTCGCCCATTCACTTAGGAATCACTCTCTCCAAAATATGTCTCCTGAGACTGATTTGAAGAGAGTTCGCATGCAAGGGATACCCTATGCTTCGGCAGTAGGCTCTGTCATGTATGCGATGTTATGCACCAGACTAGATGTAGCTGACTCACTAGGTGTAGTGATTAGGAATCAATCGGATCTTGGCAGAATCACTGGTTAGTTGTGGAGGACATTCTTAAGTACTTGAGATGCACTAAAAGAATGTTCTTGGTTCTAGCTTCTAGCTTCTAGAGTGATAAGGTCGACTGAAAGTCAGTCATAGGCATTGTCTTTACCCTCAGATGAGGGACGGTATGTTGGAAGACTTCCAAGCTAGATACCGTGACATACTAGACGATAAAGGCCAATTATATCGCTACCAACGATGCTACCAAAGAGGTTGTCTGGATGAATAGGGTTCATATGATGAACCTGGTTCCTACTATTGGGCATCCAATACCTGTGTATTGGGATGACAATGGAGCTATGGCTTTGGCCTAGGAATCCTGATCCCGTCAGTGATCCAGACACATTCTTAGATAGTATCACCTGATCAGGGAGATAGTTGATCTCCGGGAGATCGATGTCAGGAGAGTTGACACAGAGGATAACACAGCGGATCCACTCACCGAGGCAATACCCCAGATGCTATTCGAAAGACTTTTGGGATGTTGGGTATGATATACTACAATAACTAGCCATAGTGCAAGTGGGAGATTGTTAGTTATATGTATGCCCTAGAGGTCATTATTGTACATATGATGTATATTACAGTGGATGCTTGGATATATATATATATATATATATATATATATATATATATATATATATATATATATATATATGACTTTCTTGCTCGACATGATAGTGTGCTATCTGGTTACCTTTATCATAACATTCAGACTTGTATTGTGATACTGTCGTGCTCTCACGTGTTGATAAAGCCCTTAGGATATGTACTTGACTACCGGGAATATGATGCAGATCATACTAGTGGGGCCATGGTAGTTCACAAGTACATCCTTCAATTGTTCCTAGTCGAGGGAATATCGAGACAGGGCATCGATATTCTAAAGTAGACTAGCGTATACGCTTCTTGACCCATATGATGGGCGATGGATGATCCCACATCCATTGGTGTTTGACATTAGAGATGGTATACGGGCGCTCAGTGGAGACTGGGTACACTGAACAGGACTCGCCGAGGACTCCTATGTGGTAGTATACCCATCATCAGATAGCAGTCCTCTGGTGACACTGGTACAAGTTAGTCTGTAGACCCGAGATCGTCATAGAGTTTTGTGCGGCTCCCACCGTGCTTTGATTTCCTCCCTACCACGCTCAAAGGAGATGTGCAAACAGGTGGATTTTGGGTACAGTCCCGAGTCGTATGGAGGCAATGAGCGATAGGAGGGGTTTCATCTCTCCCGGTATTGGGTTGATGTTGCGCTATGTTCGATTGGCTATAACTAGAAGTCCCTGGACAGGGCTGCTGCCGAGATATACTGATAAGTGTTATCAGTAGTTTCTCGAATCGTTATAGGCCAGACATCGACATGACTTACCACGTTACTGGGGTCTGACGATTTTCACCCCTAGACATGATATGCGACATATTAGACAAAGAGAACGGACTGTACGGGAGTGTTACTGATAGGCTTCATGGAGACTGTGGACAGGCTTACTTGTTGATCTTCATATCGCTCAATATCCGGATAGCCGTTACGTCCATCTAGTACCGCTGACGGCTTGTAGGTGACTGATATGATCATCACCTACTGTCGGCGTATTGACGAGTCTTTAGAGTCCCACACAGAAGTTCCCTGGTTCAAGCGAAACGAAGTAGGACACATATGTGATATGTGTGGGCCTGATTAAATACGAGTATGTGATACCGTATTGTAATCTGGCAGTCATCTGTTATCGGTGCGGTTATATGTGATATAACCAGATTGTCGAATCAAGTGTTGATTTGATAATGTGATGTATAGATAAATAATATTAGTCGGTCATATATAATATAACCGGATTATTAGATCAACTGTTGATTTAATAATGTAATATAAATTATATGTGATATAATTATATATTAACTAATATCATTAACTCACTAATTAATCTTCATTAAATATATATTAATATATATGATATATATACATATATATATACATATATACATATATATATACATATATATATATTGTAATGAAGCATGTCATTTTCTTTTCTATTTTGTGAAAATAGAGATGAGGTGTAAAAGTTGAAGCATGGTTGCAAGCATGGTGTTTTATCTTCTTTATTCATTCTTGACTCACTATTCAAGTATGGTTGCAATTTAATATTGCATAATTCCATGCTTGATTGAGTGAGGGGTCAAGACTTATCAATGATTCTTGTTCATTCCAAAAAGACTTAGCCATTTTGCTCTCATGCTTGCTCCTGCTTCTTCTTCCTCCTCTTACTTTTCCTCAAGCTTCAACCCTCACATGTGATGTGAATCATGAAGCTTGAGCACAAATTAGTGAGCTCTTAACATCCCCTATTTCATCATCTCACACCATTTTAGCAAATTAGTGTGATGTGTTTCATACACTAAAGGGTTTAGTGTAGTGGTAGCTTGAACTAGTAGGAGCTTCGAGGTGGATCATCTTTGGCGTGAAGGCAATGAAAGAAGCTTGTTCAAAGTCTCAAGTGAAGCCTTATGGAGTCGTGGGACTACTACACGAAGCATATTGAAGAGACGGACTTGGTTCTACCAAGGTATAAATATCTTTCCTTCTCTTTAGTTTACATATCATCTAAAGAAAACCCTAATAATCTAGTTAAAGATCTTGTTAGTCTTGCTTAGCACCAAGAAAAATTTGAATTTGGCATGGTAGATTCTTTTATAACCTCATCATGGTGCTAAGGTAGTCCTTCAGTAATGGCCTCTAGGGCATACATATAACTAACAATCTCCCACTTTCACTAAGGTCATTTGTTGCAGCATTTCATACTCAACGTCCTATAGAAGTCTCTTTAGGGAGAGGCCTTTGTGAGTGGATCTGCCGTGTTATCCTTCACATCAATTCTTCTGACCTCGATCCCCTGGAGATCAACCATCTCTTTGATCAGGTGATACTGTCCTCGGAATATGTCAGGATCGCTGATGGGACTGGCGTTCTTAGGCCAAAACCACAACTCCATTATTGTCACAATAACAGTTATTGGACGTCCAATGGTAGGAACCTTGTTCATCTCATGAACAATAATTGTCCAGAAAGCCACTTTGGTAGCATCGTTGGTAGAGATGTAATCAACCTTTATTGTCTAATATGTCACGGTATCTAGCTTGTAACTCTTCCAAAATACCGTCCCTCCACTGAGGGTAAAGACAATACTTGTGACTGACTTTCAGTCAACCTTATCACTCTGGAAGCTCAAACCAAGAACATTCATTTAGTGCTTCTCAAGTGCTTAAGAATGTCCTCCACAGCTGTCTAGTGATTCTCTTAAGATCCGATTGATTCCTGATCACTACACCCAATGAGTCATCTACATCTGGTCTGGTACATAACATCGCATACATGATAGAGCCTACTGCCGAAGCATAGGGTATCCCTTGCATACGAGCTCTTTCCAAATCAATCTCGGGAGACATCTTTTTAGAGAGAGTGATTCCTGAGTAAGTGGGCGAACCACCACGCTTAGAATCTTCCATACTAAACACCTTTAGTATGGTGTTTAATGTACTTGGATTTGGGACACTCCCAACATCCACTTAGATCTATCACCATAGATTCCACAAGATGTAGTAGGTATCATCCAGATCTTCTATGGATAATCCTCGTGATAAGAGGAGCTTGACCGAGTGTAGAACAGGAAACCATTTCCTATCAAGAGTATGTTATCTACGTACAATACATGGAAGACAACCTTATTCTCTACAACCTTCTTGTATATATAAGGTTCATCTACCATTTTGATGAAGTCAAACTCTTTGACTGCTATATCAAAACAAATGTTCCAACTCTACGACGTGTGCTCTAATCCTGATGGACTTAAGCATAGCCACTAGAGAAAATGTTTCATCATAAACCACACCTGGTTTTTAATGAAAACCTTTTACTACTAATCTAGCTTTGAAAGTCTCAACTTTTCCATCTACACCAAGAATCTTCTCAAGATCCAATTTGCTCCCAATGGTTTTTACCCCTTCAGGTGCAACATTCAAAATCATACTTTGTTGGTGTACATGGATTCCATCTTTGATCGCATAGCATCCAGCCATCTCACAGAGTCCCCATTTGTGATGGCTTGCCTGAACCTAGTTGGGTCATCATCTACCATAATGCAATTCTCACTCCCACCTTCACCGAGGAAACCGTAGTATCTCTTAGATGGATGAGAAACTCTACCAGATTCACAGAGAGTTTGAGATTCGTTGGAGACTATTGAATCCTTTGGTTTCACCAAATCATCAGCTGTTAGTTTGTCTAGCTGGAACTCTTCCAATTCAATCTCATGACCACTAATTTCTTCATAAGAAATTCCTTTTCGAAAAAGGTGACATGCTGAGAAACAAAACACCTTTTGCTCCTCAGGGTGGTAGAAGATATTCCCTCGCAAATGTTCGGGATATCTAACAAACTTATACAGAACTAACCTTGCCTCGAGCTTGCCCGAATTTTTTTTAACATAGACCGGACAACCCTATATCTTAACTCGTTTAAGACATGGTCTCTTCCCATTCCATATCTCATATGGAGTGGTAGGCATTGATTTAGATGGAACCCCATTCAATAGATATGCAGCTTCTTAAGTGCATAACACCAAAAGGAAACATGAAACTCAGCAATACTCATCATAGAGTGCGCCATATCTCATAGGATGCGATACCTCCGCCCCGATACACCATTTGTGCCGTGGTGTATTCGAAGGAGTAAGCTGAGAGAGAATCACATTCTCCTTTTAAATAATCCAGGAACTCCAAGCCCGAGTATTCACCTCCTCGATCACATCAAAGGATTTAATACTTTTACCCACATGGTTCTTCAACTTCAAGCTTATATTCCTTGAATTTCTCAAAAGTTTCAGACTTGTGTTTCAACAGGAACATATGTCCGAATCCTGAGAGATGATCAATGAATATAACGAAGTACGAAGAACCAACCCTAGCATTTGTAGACATCAGACTGTATACATCATCATGTATCCGTCCCAAGAGTTTAATAACTCTATCTCTGTTTCCAGTAAACGGAGTATTGGTCACTTTACCTTTGTGACAAGACTGGCAAGTATCATAAGATGAAAATTTGAACAGATTCTCATATTCATCCTTATGTAACTTAGCTGGTCGTGTCGCATTGATACTACTTAGTCTACAATGACATAAGAAGGATTCGTTCATTTCTGAACTACTTCTCTTGTGTGTGTTTTAGATATTTTGAACTGTGGTTTGATTTGGAACTTATATGCCATTACATAACGTGCCTGATCCAACCAACTCTTGATTCAGAAAAATGTTCACAACATTATCCTCCAATATAGAATTATATCCTTCTTTAACTTAATAAAGAAACTGATGTAATGATGTATTTCAGGTTCGTTATGTAATAACATTTGTTCAGAATCAATGTATTAATACAAGGTGATATTTGCCAACTGGTTTGGCTGTAATAATTGCACCATTCACTAATACTTAGAGAAATATCACCCAATCCCAGTTCTCTATCTTTCTGTAGCCAATGTAACAGATTACATATATGGGATCCTAATCCGGTATCTTATACCTTGGATGTAAAGGATACCGAAAAACAGTTCTTGGTAATGAACACCCCAGAAAAATATACATCAACAAGCTTATTCCTCAATTGGGTTGCGTGGAAATCCGGATAATCTCCTATTTCCTGCTTAGACTTATAACAATTATAAGATAGAGCGGAACCAACGTTCCCCAGCTCAGTATAATAAGCAGGTCGGTCAATGCATCCATATTATTATCTTGATTAAGGCGTGACATGGTCTCTACCAGGAGAGAGAGAAGAAAGCACTCTGCGTGCGCTCTTTCAAGATCAGATTGGTTATTATTTTATCTAATAAGGATGGCTCCCACTGTTTTTATCAAATCTTCCTTCAAACCCTAAAAAGTAAGACTAGCCGAGATTAATTACACCCTACAAGTTCGCCAATCTTTCGGCCAGGCCAGTGTCGGCACTTTGAGGGAGGTTCCCCATGCTTTCGCACGGACCTAATTAAAATAAACCTCGTTTTCCCAGAGGCGTAACCCCGTTAACACCTTTGTAGACACCTACTTGATCGGCTAATTGTAATGTGTAAAACTCTCCCAGGAGTAACTCTTACTCGCAATGGGTATCGGGATCCAACTATCTCATAGAAGGTATGCAATCTCGTTGCAAATTTCAACACTTGAAATCCCGATAATACTTTTGCCCCTAGCGTCCTATGACCTTGACACAGGCCAAACAACCCATAGTCCGCTAGTCAAGTTCAACCCGTACATTTCTTGATTGAATTAAACCTACCCGCATGACCCTTGACGCAGGCCAAACAACGCCGTACGAATACCCTAATCCAATCGCATCTCATGCTGCAGATAAGTATTAATCAACCACCGTACACTACGCCTTGACGCAGGCCAAACTACCGTAGCACGAATTCTAAAATAGCATTTATCTTGAATGACGGAGGGCTACGCATGTATTTAAGAAAACCATGAGTGTAATGAACTTGATATCGTTTGTAGAAACAAGTGATTTTTGAAAAGGAGTGTTTCTTAGACTTTTACTAGTTTCTCTAAAGAGGTCACTCCCGGTGAAGGGATCTCGGCTCTTTCCTTATCGAATAAGGTACAGGATATTTCACAAATACCACTATGAAAAGGAAGAACTAATAAAACAATCAAATGACAAAGCCGAGTGGGGTGTAGTATCTGCTAGTTTCGCTAAAGAGGTCACTCCCGGTGAAGGGATCTCAGCTCTTTCCTTATCGAATAAAGTGCCGGATATTCTACAAGGAATACCGCTATGCAAAGTAAGAACTAGAGCTACTAATTTTTAAAACAAGTTTCTACAATATCTTTAGGTTTCTTTTCTTTCATTAATCTCACTAATGAAGTCCCATCAATTATGCTTCCTAAGCATCATATAAGAAATGAAAGCATCAATATTTATTATATCTCATATATATAATATAAGCAATCATCTCAACATATCAAGTGATCACATCACAGAATATTAGCAGCAGAAGAACACATATGAAATAATGGATATAGTAGGAATTCCGTGTTTTAATTAAGACAATAAAAAACGCGGATTTCGTGATGAGTAGCTATCCCATATCCCTAGATCCTTTCGAGAGCGGCAAGCAACCCTACCAATTCTAGAGTTAGGAGACCCGGTCTCAACTCCTTTAGATGGTCTCCCACTGGACCCTGGAACCCGGTTACTTGTGCTCTCCTCTTTGGGTCTATCCTAATGCGGAAAAGTAAATAACATACATCAATGGTGACATCATCCTCAACCTGGAAGTGCCCCAATAAAAGAATATTACATACAAGCTTTTACATGAATGAAAATAAAAAACTCTCATCTCACATAAAACCTCAGCTATTCATAACACGACGATCCAATATAACATATCACAGCAACACATAACATCACATGTCATCAACATAAGTAAATATGCGTATCGTAATTGTCGTTGACATATAGCAACGAAACCGGCGATACATCACAGATTACACTTACGGTCGCGGAAAAGAAAGTGAAAAACTACAACAATTGGAATCCGCAACCACCTCAGACATCATAAACCCAATGTATCACATACTTTGGATTTTATGCCCAACCAAATGAATTCCTTAGGCATCACATGCCTAACAATTATAAACCCCGCATTTCAGTCTTGATATTGAAAACACTTTCCAATAACCTGTCAGGTAATTCAATAAGATCCCGATAACCTGATCGAATGCTCGTCGGAAACTTTAGTAGACGGCAGCACCCCTGATGCCGTCGATGAAGTGCACTAAGGCGGAACACTGCGGCCGCGAGCACCTGAACGGATGCTTATGGCGACGGGGTTCTCCTACAGTCACTTGGTCGGGGATATGGGGCATGGCTATCTAGTAAGGTTACCCGGTGAGTATCCGTGTACACCACATAATTGCGGCGGACTATTGATCCACATCAAAATTCCGTGGCAACCGATCAAATGAGACTAAATTGCTAGATTTATAAAATTCAAATTAGTTATCACATAACTAATTATGTGGATTCCAAATATTGTATCACAATCACAGATAGCTAGACGATATTAAACTTTTCGATCGAATAAACAAATACCCAAAATTTTCCAAGGAGCTCAACACTTGAGCAGAGTTTAAAAAGTACCCAGAACATGCCACAACTCCTATGAACAATCCGTAGAAAGGCTGACCCATGCCTCACTCATGTTGCCACAGAACAGCCGCAAACCCTAGGGTATGCCCGCGGTTCCGCGATCCAAAAAGTCGAGTTTGGGTATCGTTCTCCTAGAGGGTCCACAGAATCACTTGCAAGATTTTCTGAAGATTTTAAACTTGGAAAAAATCCAACTTTTGGAAAATATCCAGTGAGGGAAAATATGGGTAATTGATATCCGTTCGAACTTTTTAATGTCGCCTAAATAACCCGAATAGATGTTAGAATTATGATTACGAAACACTTTGAATTCCCTTTGCAGAAAGTTAACATCACATGCAAATTTAGCAAAAACAAGCAATACCTGAGATACCAAAACCCAGATACTGGAACACACTAGAAATTTCAACCCAAAAATTCATAACAGAACCAAGCAGGCCGGTTTTATCAGGCATGTGGCCGGCCAAATTCCGACGGGGGAGGGGGGGTGAATTTTCTACTGTATTCATGTTATATCTTATATAACATTCTGCAGTTGCTAAAAAAAATTTTAGAGGTCATTTAAAATTTGACAGAAACCAGGATTGTATATCGGGTGTTTCGAAGTAGTTTCGGATTCGTAATCTAACAAACATTGTCTAATTCTCTAGTTTGGCTTTGATACCACTGCATGGTTTTCTAGGCGGCCGCTGGGTTTCGGGAGGCATCCTCCATGCCATTTTCAAATTTTTGTCGTACTAAGAACCCTAACTTAGAATCTTAACTAAAGATTTAGACGAACTAGCAATGCAAACAACTTTACATCTAAGTGAATGAGGAATACAACCTTTGTAGACCGGTCCTTCACTTCTCAAGCTCCGTGTAGTAGTCCATTCGCTCCAAGTAGTAAACACTCGAACTCGTAAGAGTTCACATGAAGAAATGAACAAGCTTGCTCGAAGTCTTCGAGACCGAAGATGATCTACGTCGAGGAGAATCAAGTTCATGCTATTTCTTCACCAATGGTAGATTAGTGAAGCAAAAACCCTAAACTAAATGGTTAATATAGTAGAGAATGATGAAGAAGGAATTGGGCTCACTTTAGATTTATTTTTCTCACAATATTTCCTCACTTTTAGAAAAGCTAGCAAGTTTTCTCATGAGGAAGAAGAAGATGAAGTGGAGATGAGAATGAAAATCATGAGGTGAGAATAGCAACCATGGGTGAGTTAGTGTCATACACTAACTCATGTAGAGAAAAAACCATGGCTAACAATAATGGTTAGGTTAATAAATATTTACAAGTAGAACATAATTAGTGGACTTGGTCAATGGTTCCACAAGTTTCTACAAGCTTCAACCATGTGACTAGTTACCAACTAATTTGGTTTACTTTAAATAAATAAAACCCATCAATATTATAAGCATGGTGTGAGTCTCATACACTCATGTAGCATGTGGCATCAAGTATGACACAATAAAATGTACATTAATATATATAACATATATACTATATGCACACAAGTGAGAAAAAGAAATATTTAAGTGAGGTAATATTAGTTAATGTAAATTAATATATCACATATATAATTATACATTAAATTATTAAATCAACACTTGATTTAATAATCCGGCTATATCACATACAACCGACCAATATAAAATGTAACAATTTAATGAATCAACACTTGATCTGATAACTCGGTTATATCGCATATAACCGACCGATATCACATATCGCGAGAATAAAATGCGGTATCACATACACGCATTAATCTCGGTCCCACACATATCACATATGTGCTTTTATTTCGTTTTGCATGAACCAGGAAACCTCTGTGTAGGACTCTAAAGACTTGTCAATACGCCGACAGCAGGTGATGATCTTATCAAACACCCACAAGCTGCAAGCGGTCTGCTAAACGTAACGGCCACCCGGGTATTAAGCGATCAGAAGATCAACAACCAAGCCTGTTCATACTCCTGCAAGTCCAATCAGTAACACTACCATACAGTCCTGTCTCTACGTCAGATATGTCGCATATCGCAGCCTGGGGGTTGTATAACGTCAGACCCCAATAGCCTGATAAGTCATGCCCATGCAAGGTCCACAACGGTTCGAGAAACTACTAATAATCTTACCAGTAAATCTCAGCAATCATGACCAGGGATTTCCTGTTATGGCAATCGAGCATAGTGCAACATCAACTCCCAATACCGGGAGAGACGAATCCCCTCCTATCGCTCATTGCCTCTATGTGACTCGGGACTGTACCCAAAAACCACATTTTTGCACGATCTCTTGAACGTGGTATGGTGGAAATCAAAGCAAAGTGGGAATCATACAAGACTCTATGACGATCTAGGGTCGACAGACTAACCTGTACCAGTGTCACCAGAAAACTGCTATCTGATGATAGGTATAATACCATCTAGGAGTTCTTGGCGCGTCTGTTCAGTGTAACCAGTCTCTACTAAGCACCCGTATACCTTCTCTGATGTAAAATACCAATGGATGTGGGAGCATCCATCGCCCATCATATGGGTCAAGAAGCGCATACGCTAGTCTACTCTGGAGATCGATGCCCTGTCTCGATACTCCAACGACTAGGAACATTTCAAGGATGTACTTATCGATTACCCCGTCCCCACTAGTATGATCTGCATCATAATCCTGGTAGTCAAGTACTCATCTTAAGGGCTTTATCAACATGTAATAGAGAGACTATAAGTGTACATGTTAAGATAAAGGGCAACCAGATAACATACTATCATGTCGAGCAAGAAAGTTCTCCCTATATATATCCAAGCATCCGCTACAATATACATCACATGAACAGTAATGGCCTTTAAGGCATACATATAACTATCAATATGAGGAGAAAATCATCATTTGCTGTGAGGGGATTTCCCTCGTTCCTAGTTTAACGACTTAGGGGTTATCTGTTCCCAGTTTAACGACTTAGGGGTCATCTGTTCCCAGTTTAAAGACTTAAGGGTCTATTGGATTGGAGTTTGTAATTTTGGGGTTTGGGTGGGCATCAACATTGCTAACACTGAAGCATATGTGCCAGGAGCAATTCATCATTTTCCTTTTCCTATTGGGGAGCGATGGCTTAGGAGACATGTTTAGGTCCCTATCACCTAAGGCTTTTCAATTTTATCAGCCGTAAGGGTCCCATAAAAGTATTTTCTCCCTACGAGTCGAAAGGATCTCATAGGTGTACTTTCTCCTTAGGAGTCGTGGGGGATCCTAATTGTGTTTTTCCTTTGTGAGTCGTAAGGATCCCACGAAGGTGTTTTCTTACGAGTCGTTAGGATCCCGTAAGTTTGTTCTCCTTATGTATCGTGAGGACACATGAGTGGGTCTTGCCAAATGGAGTATAATTCTAAGGGCGGAGATCAGCTGCGTAACTGGTGATTGCGGTGGGACATGGATATGATAAGAATTATTTGAGCCCGTGGATTGTATACGGTAGTCAACTTGGGGACCAACCGTAGGGCTGGGAGAATTTTGGGAGATTGGATTTTGGTTGGCGTCTGTATCGCTGCACAGGAATATGATATCAGGAGCGACTCATCATTCGCCGTTTGGGGACTTGGAATTTGGATCTTGTTTGGCATCAGCATTGCTGCACTGAAATAACGCCAGGAGCAACTCATCATTCTCCCCCGGAGGACTTGGGATTTGGTTTTTGGGTCAGCATCAGCACCACTAACACTGAAGCAATGCCAGGAGCGACCCATAATTTTCCGTTGCCCATTGGGGAGTGATGGCTCAGGAGACAGGTTTAGACCCCTATCACCTAAGGCTTTTCAATTTTATGAGCTGTAAGGGTCTCATAAAAGCATTTTCTCCCTATGAGTCGAGAGGATCTCGTAGGTGTATTTTCTCCTTAGGAATCGCTAGGATTCCTAAGTGTGTTGCTCCTTTGTGAGTCGTAAGGATCTCACGCGAGGATTTTCTCCTCACAAGGTCGAGAGGACTTTGTGAGTGTATTTTATCTCTTTTCATGAGTTTGCGCCCTTTCGGGTTTTCACAAACTCGCCAGCAGTCCTGCTGTTTTTACTCACGGAGCCCTTCCGGGTTTTCATCCGTGCCCGTTTTGCTTATGGACATACCGTTTTTTTAAAGGTCGGTGGGACTTTAAATGTAGTTTCGTCGGTAGGACTTTGGGAGAGATTGAGATCGTTTTACGCCCATAGATTGTATACGGTTTTGCAGGATGTATGATCCAGACCGTAGGGCCGGTGTGCTTAATTCGTCTGTGACTTGGAGCATTCATGCATAGTATTTCTTGAGATATCGGTCATTGATGGATGGCATGGGCCTTTCTCCCTCGGCACTTATTAGTTGGTAGGATCCTCCATCGAACACTTTCTCGATGACGTATGGTCCTTCCCAGTTTGGCTCGAATTTCCCTTTGGCATGTCGATTGGGGATGATCGGCCTTTTGAGGACCAATACCAATTCGCCTTTCTTGAAAGCGCGGAGACGGGTCATCTTGTTATAGGCTCATGACATTTGGGCTCGGTATAGCTCCAGATTTTGCTGCACCTTGTGCCTCTTTTCTTCGAGGGTGTCAAGCTCGAAGAGCCGAAGAAGCACGTTTTCCTCTATCGTCAACTCGTGCTGGATGGCCATCCTTAAGCTTGGAACTTCGATTTCGAGGGGGAGGATCGCCTCCACTCCGAAGAGTAATGAGTATGGAGTGGACTGAGTTGGTGTAACAACCCCAAACGTTCTGTACAACTTTTTGTACAATTTTTTCAAAATTACAGAAAGGGGTACTTTTACCCGAGCACAAGTTATAAGTTTGTTTTGCTTTTTAATAGTAAGAAGGAGCTTGTAGCTCATTGGTAAGACCTTGCACTGCTGAACCAAAGCACCAAAATTCAAATCCCATCACCCACATTATTTTTAATATTATTTTCTTTTAATTTTTTAGAAGCCTAAGAGCCTACACGTGCATAACTCGTAAAAACCCCACTACACATGTAAAACAAACTGAACCAGGGGCTATACCAAGCGACTGGGGACACGTGGTGGCGAGCCCTGGCCCGACTCGGCCGACTAGGGCAGGCGACTCGGTCGACTCGGCCCGCCGCCGCTGGCCGGACTTGGCCGGACCGTCGAGTCGTCAACAAAAAGTCGTGCCTTTTCACCACCCCATCACTCCTGCATACTTATCGGTTCCAGAGCTCTTTAAAATCCCATTAAACCCTATTTTTATTACAAATTAATACAATTTTCAATACACCCCTTCACCTAACCCTAACCCTACCTTTACCCTATAAATATGACCCCTAGACATACCCCTTCACTCACAATTCTGTCCAAACTCTCAAGACAATTCCTAGAACTTTTGTGTACAAGTGGAGTTAGCGAAGGGGCGAAACTTTGGCGATCTTCTGACAACGACCCTAGGAGCTCTCGGCGACAAAACGACGCACCGGCACTTCCTACCGTTTCCTTTTCCTCTCCTCTAATCTGAAAACCCATAATTCCCACCTCCCTTTTCTCTACTCTTTTCTAAAAAAAACTCGTATTACTAAAACCCGACGGAATCGGAGTTAATCCGATTTCCGATTTGGTTCTTCCTAAAAATCCAACATTTCTTAAATACAAACATACCAAACCCTTACATATTGACTATTAATCATTAACAAACATGTTGAGCAAGTTTCATGGCAATATATTTCATTTTGTAACTTTTACCGTTCTTTTTCACTAAAATACCATGTAGTTTACTTTCTACTTTAAAATATCATAATCTTGCTATACCTTTAATTAGATCATGAGGTAATGACTTACCTCCTCAAAACACTCATATGCAATATATCACAATACCTTTCGAGAACATAGAATACAGGAAAATGAAACTTTACATATAAATACCACTAACTATTAAAACCGTTTTCTACAAGATTACGTATTTTTTATAAATCTTTGCAAAGCGCCGCTACAACCCATTTTGGGGAACCCGACTGGGATGGTGCGGATTATCGCACATCCCTGGGCTTAGTAGTGCGAGATGCAGACCTCCGCAAGAAGCATTCAGTCTCGAGAGATTTAAAATACAAATATCTTAAGAAAATGAGATTTCTAGAAATATAATATATATTAAAATTATTTTTATATAAATATATATATGTATCATTAAAATATAATTTTTGTGATAATATACATATTCCAACTTTTTCTAAAATCACAAGAATCACTTTAAATTAAAATATCATGAAATTCCATACAAATTCACTACCTTACAATTAAATACCATGTATTATGAAAAATATGTTATTTTCACTAGAAATGTCACATATATAAAATCCACATCTATGAAAATTCTAAAGACGATAATTAAATACTTGGTGTGTATTTTTAAAATTATACAAAAGTATTTTTACATATAACCCCCTCAAGTTTTATAAATTACAATAAGGATCCTAATAAATATAGGTTTAAGCGGGACCAATCTCTTGAGCCTCAGGAAGCCGGAGAAGTGGGTGCTTGCCTATTTAAGGTAGACAATCTAACAAAATATTTTATCAACACGGTAATCGTCTTTGAAAAAGACACAAATCCTGCTGCCCATATGCAGCGGTTACCGATAATATCAAAACAATCAGGACTTCAATTTCTTTTCTAATTGTTTTGACTCAGACCGAGTCTCATTATAAATAATCTGACTTGAATATGATTCAAGTACAATCTACAAACTACAATTCAACATGAATCCATGAATCCATACATTCAAACTATTCAATCTATTTAATCTATATTGACCGAACCGAACTATGGATATATTTCTATTTACATGATTCTCCAGCTACATCCATGATTCTCCAGTTACACCTATTTACTGATATCATGGTTTCGGCAAGTCATCTATACAATTCAATTTTCAATACAATACAATACAATACAATACCATCAGTACAATCATTACTATCAATCCAATAAATACACGGGGTATTGGGGTAGTTCATTCGTGAATCCAACAGAATTTCAAGAGTCCCCCTAGATCATGAATCCATATCTACTAACACAAGCAAGCTATCATGAGGGCCTGTGTTTCCATGTTCCTGAATTACAGCCTGTTGAGTTTGAAATACTTCGACGACGGTCGAAGTCCCGTTACTAACATTTGATTCGGGCCCGTGGTTCCCTACCCCTGGATTACAGCCTGTTGGGTTTGAGAACACTCTTGAGATTGGTTGATATTCACCCTTGAACTTATGATAACAACGGCACTAACACTAATACAATAGTATAACAATATAATACAACTTTAAAAGCTACACTCTCTCTTTCTTTCTTTTCTACTTCTTCCTTATCTTTGGGACTTACCGAGCGATTTGTTCACTGACGACATTCTCTTTCTTTTTTCTTTGAATGTCGTCAGGTGATTCAGACCTTCCAGAGATCGAGCCCAGCACTGAAGACTTGGACCAATATTGAAGATCCCGAGCTGTAGTTTCACTTGTACATTTTCCTTTTCATTCCAGCACTTTACATTTCTGTTATGCCACTTTTAGGCATCGCTTTATCCCATGTATTTACTTTTCCATGTATTGTAAAAAGAATGTTAATAAATAAAGTTGCTGTTTAATTATATCTTTTGTCTCTTGTGCATTTTATTTATATTGCTTAGATAAGCTTAGCGTATTTACTTCAGAGTAAATACGTAGCGGCCTAGTCGCGCCCCCTTCACCGTACACCGGAAAGCGGGGCGTGACAGTTGGAGTGCGGTGCGTGGTACGATATGCCTACAACGTCTCGTAGAGCTTCAGATCCTATTCTCGTTTATTGGCTGAGGCATTTTTCCTCAGGGGCTTGCATAGAGTTTTAGTGAAGGCTTCAGCTAGCTTATTGGCTCTTGGATTATAGATGGAGAAATATCTCCAGTCTATCTTGTGTTGAGTAGCGAATCTTAAGACTTTGAAGCTTTTGAAAGAAGGCCCGTTGTCAGCTATGACTCTTCTTAATGTACTGAAGTGGTATATGATATTATCCCAGAAGAATGTTAGAATATTTTTTGTCTTGACTTCTTTAATGGGACAGCTTCAGTCCATATGGAGAAGTAATCAGTTGTGGCCAATATGAACCGATGGCCTTTGGATGATGGAGGGTCAACTGGGCCAACTATGTCGGTGCCCCAAACTTCGAATGGCCATGATGCCACCGTAAGATGCAGTGGATTGGGATGCTTGTGAATGAAGTCACCGTGAATTTGGCAGAGATGGCACTTTTTTGCATGCTCTTCCCAATCCCTTATCATGGCAGGCCAGTAATATCCAAGCCATTTGATTTGAAGCCGTATTTTGGGACCGGATTGGTGAGCTCCACAGATGCATGAGTGAACTTCTCTCATGACTTTTTGGGCTTTAGCCGATGACATACATCTGAGCCAGAGTTGGTCATATGATCTACGATATAGCGTACTATTTATAGATACGTATCGGAGAACTCTCTTCTTCAGCTGAACCCTTGCAGATATTTCTTCAGCAAGCTTGTCATATTGGAGGTACTCTATGAAGGGCTCTCTCCAATCGGGCTCCTCTTGAATGATCAGAACTTCTTCGACAGGTCTGCTCTTTTGTTTCGCGCTTTCCTCTTCTTGTAAAGAGACCGGGGGTAGAATTTGCCGGTTTCTGACTGTGATCAAAATTTTGTCCATGTCAGGATCAGCCAACTCCTTGGCTAAGCGAGCGAGTACGTCAGCTTTTCCATTCAAAGTCCTAGGAACTCTCATTAGTTCAATATGGGTGAACTGTTTCATGAGTTCCACCACCCGGCTTCTGTACCAAGCTAACTCAGGTTTGTATATCTTATAGTCGTCGCTTACTTGGTTGAAGACAAGCTGGGAATCGCCGTAGACTCGTAGCCGTAAGATTTCCATTTCTCTGGCAAGATCCAGACAAGCTGTAAGAGCTTCGTACTCAGCCTCATTGTTTGTGCGAGGATCGATGAGGGCGAAAGAACGTCGTAGGGCTCCTCCCGATGGCGTGATGAACACCAATCATATCCCTACTTTTATCTGCGGGATGTTTGATTTTCTAGAGCTCCTTATTGATGAGGCCCCATTGAAGTAGAGCTCCCAACCTGGCTTATCATTCTCGAGGTGCAGCACTTGTTCGTCAGGTAACTCGTAATTCAGCGGTGACCCTTCTGGTATGTGATGAGTAGCGAGAAAGTCCACAATAGCTTGCCCTTTTACTGCTTTCTGATAAGTATAAATTATGTCAAACTCAAGTAGCATGACAGCCCATCTTGACATTCTACCGGCTAGGTTTGCCTTTGTCATTAAGTGTTTGAGCGGGTTGACCTTGGAGATCAACATAACCCAATGAGCAAGTAGATAGCGCCTTAGCTTCTTCACAGCCAACATCAGAGCCAGGCATTGCTTTTCGATCGGGGAATAGTTGTGTTCCGCCCCGACTAAAGTTTGACTGAGGTAGTAGAGGGCATTTCTTTTCCCTCCTCATGTTCTGGGTAAGGAGTGCACCGGGTGACTCATCTAGCGCGGCAGTATAGAGAATCAACGGTTTATTTGAAATAGGAGCAGTAAGCACTGGAGGGTGCAATATGTACCGTTTGATGCTTTTGAACGCTTCTTGACATTCGGCATCCCAGACAAAAGGAGCACCTTTCTTCATGAGCTATGAGAAAGGTCAACATCTCCCCGATAGGTTCGAGATAAACCTTCATATGTAAGCAAGTTTGCCCTGAAAGGATCTTAGCTGTGTCAGATTTTTCGGAGGGGGCATCTCCATGATGGCATTTATCTTGGACGGGTCAATCTCGATCCCTCGATGTCGGACTATGAAGCCCAGGAATTTTCCCAATGACACGCTAAAAGCGCATTTCAGAGGATTCATCTTCAGATCGTATTCCTTTAGTCTAGTGAGAACGGTCCTAAGATCTTGGACGTGATCGGCCTTGGCTTTAGTCTTGACGACCAGATCATCAACATAACATTCGACGACTTTATGGATTAGGTCATCAAAAATATTGGTCATTGCCCTTTGATATGTAGCACCTGTGTTCTTCAATCCGAACGGCATCACTTTGTAACAGTATATGCCGATCGGGTTCGAAATGTTGTATGCCTCTCATCCTCAGGCGACATTTTTATCTGATTGTACCCAGACGAATTGTCCATGAAGGTGAACAGCTCGTAATTTGAGGTGTCATCGACCATCATTTCCATGACCGGAAGCGGGAAATCGTCTTTAGGGCATGCTTTGTTGAGGTCCCTGAAATCAACGCAAATTCGTATCTGTCCATTCTTCTTTTTTACTGGGACGATGCATGCAATCCAGTCCGCATATTTCTCTTCTCTGATGAAACCAGCATTGATGAGTTTCTTGGTTTCCTCAATGGCTTTTTCTTCAAGCTCCCTTCTCATTCTTCGAGGAGCTTGTTTGGAAGGCTTGGCATCAAGAGATATAGCCAGCTTATGCACGGCCACTTAAGGGGAGAGGCCAAGTATTTCTTTGTATGTCCACACGAAGCAGTCGGTGAACTCATGCAGCAGGGCAATTATCTGCTCCTTCATTTCCTCTGACAGGAGTGAGCTGATGTAGGTCGGCCTTGGATTATCAGGTGTTCCCAAATCGATCTCAGTTATCTCATCGAAGGTTGCTTGTTCACCATCTTCAAGCTCTTGAGGGGCTTCTTCTGGCTCGGCCAGCTCATCTTCATCATTTGACTCTTCGCTGGCTTCACCAATATGGATCATATAGCATGCTTTGGCATCAGGCTAAATGAAACCTATGCCCTGTCTATCTGGAATTCGTCCATCGATGAGTGCTCGGACCTGAGGCGGATGCCATAGCGCTTCATAAAACTTTTCTTCGGACCCCGTTTGATATAACCGGCATCCGCACCTTTTAAAGTATTCCCGCATCTCGGGCGCATAATATCTGGGATTGAGGACGACCCTTATGCCTCTCTCATATGGAAGGCATGTCACAGATAAATCGTCCGGGTGCGCTGCAGGATTTGATCCATAAAACAGGATGCCCTTCTGGGAACATAGAAAGTTTTAAGCTGGTCCAAGGTAGAGACTGACAATGCATCTATCTCTTTGTACATCTTCTCCGGCACCTTTGTGACGGCTAGGGACTCTTCTGTAAATTCGAAGGTCTCTCGTAGCTTTGCTTGTTGCGTGGGGGCCCAATCTGCATAGCTGTTGCAAGACGGATCCTCTTCCTCCGACCTTTCAGTGTCGCTGCCGAAATGAGGGCGAATTCTGTTGTCGGATGGGCCTTCAGTATCAGATTCATCTGTATTGCTATCGAAATGAGGGCGAGTTTTACGGAAGGACGGACTTCCAGCGTTGGACTCATCAGTGTTACTGCCGAAATGCGGACGCACTTAGGGGTTTTTTCTTTTGAAAGTGATAGCCGGCTCAAATTTGCTTTTGAATTTTGGGACCGTTTTGTCTTTGGTCAGCTGTGGCTTAGCACTTTAGAGATTCATAAAGTATCGAGAATCTTCATATCAGACTTCATGCACACCGAACGGCTGGATGTCTCCATCAATGCGTCTTTCTTCTCCATTTTTGGTGTATTTCATGCACTGATGGAGAGTTGATGGAACGATGCCATAATCGTGAATCCACGGTCGTCCCAGAAGAACCTTATAAGACGTGTCAGCGTCGATCACGTATATCGTAGTTTCGGTTTGCAGATCTCCAAATTTGATTGGCAGAGCTATAGAGCCCAGAACTTGCTGGCAGTTTTGATTGAAGCCTTGAATGACAATCCTTTCCCTTGACAGGTGTCGGACGTCCATTAACAAACTCTTCAGAGTCTGCAAGTTCATGATGTTCACTGAGGATCCCGGATCAATCAATATGCGATTAATCCAATCTCCGTCGCTGTACCCGGTCACGTAAGGCGGCCAGTTATTCTCAGCCATTATAAATAGCAAGTCTTTGTCCCTAAACGTGACTGCGGCGGCATGCAAAGCATACTGGGTTTCTTTCATATTAATTTCTGCAAAGTGAGCCTGATACCGCTCGGTGTTTTGTAGAGCGTGAATGAGAACATCTCTAAGCTCCTTAGATAGGACCAAGGCATCATAGATGTTTAGGAGAGACGAAAACATCCGGAGATGAGCTAAGACGTTGTAGTCCACTGAGGAAGGACTTGAGTTTTCATTAGCCGGTTCTCTGCCATCTTCCTCATTAGCCACCTGTTTTTCCTTTCCTTTTTGGGCATTTCCCTGATTTAGCGGTAGAGCCCTGCCGCTTCTGAGCTGGATTTGGTTGGCCTTTGTGGCGAGCTCCTCGTCCTCTTCGAGAAAACAGAGCTCCTCTTCAGAGTCTCTGTCAAGATGAATGGCGTAACAGGTCATTATAAGGATCTCTTCATCGGAGTCTTCTTTTAGCTCCTCCAGAATCTCAGCCGCTTCTACAGGGAAGAACTCTTTCAATTGAATTATAGTTCTTCCCTTTTGTTCATAGTCTTCGAGGGAATCGATATATTTTTTTAATGGTTAATCTCCATGCAGAATCTTTTCAAGTCGAGCTGTACTTTTCTTCTTCTTGAGCTTTTTGGATTTTGAGCCTGATTGAGCCGAATTGGCAGCTAGAATGGTAGGCTTCTTCTGCCTTTCCCATACTGTTCCGGACTCTTTCCGAAGTAGCTTTATCCTCTTCTTTGTCTTATTAGATACGTGCGTACTCCATGGAGGCTGCGGTGAGTAAGTTTCATTTATCAGGGCAGCGGGTTCAGCTGTCTGCTCCCAGAAGGCTCCAGCTTGTGTTTGTATGAAGTTAGTGGTTGCAGCTTGGTTGTTTACCAACACACCCTTAGACAGCTCGATCTCTCCAGTCTTGTACTGCTTCTCGACCCAGTCTTTGAAAATATAGCAATCCTCGATCGCGTGGCTCACTACTCTGTGGTACGGGCAATACAGGGGATTGTCGGTCATTTTTGCTTCATGCAGTCTTTTCAACTCTGGTAATTGTAGATCATTGTTCAAGGCATCTCTGAATATCTTGCGGACCTTGTCCCTTCTGAAAGAGTAAACCTTGTTCTTTTTCTTCTCTAGGGAAGGCCCTTCTCCTCCCAGCAATAGCTTTCGAGATCGGTTGGTTTTGGAATCTCCTGCCTTTCGCTTGACTTCATTGTCGGACGTATTGAAGACATTGGTACTGCTGGAATTCCCCCTTCTACGGTTGTCGTCCCTCTTTCTTTTCCAAGTCTTATCTCTCTGAGAGTCCAGGGTAGACTCTTGCTTCGAGCGTTCCAGCATTTGGACTTTCTTAGTTAGCTCCTGAAACGTCTTGAGGCCTGCTATACACAAGAATGGAAGCATCTAATTGCTGAGGTTCCCAATGAGAAGGCTGACGGACTGGTCCTTCTCCAGCGGTGGTTCGCACTTGACCGTGAGATTACGCTATCGGGCGATAAAGTCGGTTTTTCTTTCATTCTTCCCCGGCTTAGTCCTCACAGGGTCAGCAATGGAGATTTTATCACTGACACTCATGATCCTTTACCGAAACAGAGACTCCATTTGGGCAAAGGTAATGACAGACCCATCTGATATGCTCACGTACTAGTCGAAAGCAACACCGATCAGATTGTTGACAAACCGACGAAGAAGGAGCGGATGATTGCCCCCTGTATTTCCGCACGACGCTTTAAAGTGAGCAACATGCTGATTTGCGTTTCCTGTCCCGTCGAATCTTCCGAACTTAGGAATGACGAAACCGCTGTGGAACTCAATCAGATCGTACTATGCAGGATATGGCCGCCTACTACTAATTAGTTCAAAAATTTGTATTAACCGTAATCAGGAACGGCGTCGCTTTGCAGCTAGCCGGTGAATACGGGTCGATCCACAGAGATGTGTAATTTTCTGATTTGTATTTTTACGAGTTGATTCCGATGGTGGTTTGGTTTTTGTTGATTGATTTAAAAACTAATTTATACGATATTAAAGAACTTGTTAGGATTAGGTCTAAGGTAGGGTTGATAAGATTAATATTGTCACCTTTTTCAATGCCTTTTGATTAAAACTTTTTAGAAGTCATAACAATTATTAGCAAAGGGGATTAAGATGATTGGGAAGAAACGAAGTTTCTTCCTCAAGATCCTTGTCCGTCCTTTCCTATTAATTGCTACAACCTTCATGGACATCATGTATGTCCGGCCCTTTATACTACGGTTCACCGTTACCTCGTAGGTAGGGTGCCGTAGGGAGCGGATCATGCATGCGTGCATGAAGTTCTACTTATGAAAATGTATTGGCATTGAAGGAGATGAGAGATATTCCTCTCTCAATCCCTCCCTTGTTCCTAACCCTAACAAGCGAGGATTTTACTCGCTCATTAGGGGATCTTCTAAAAATGACATTTTTTTTGTTATGTTTAAGGTGTTTTGTTTAGATCTAAAATTATTACTTATCTACTGCAGATTAAAAAGAGCTACACTAAGTTAACTACGACAAGTGATATGATTACCCTACTGCAAGAATTATACTAGAAAGCTAGGGTAAGAAATGAATTAACACTAAGGCATGAATTAAAATAAAAACACTTACAGAAAATGATGCTCTTTTTCTCCCAACAATTCTGCATTTTATTGATTGAAAAGAGGCATACGTTTTACAGATTTGTGAGTACAATTTATAAGTAAACAGGGAAGCTAGGGTTACAGATTCTCGCACACATGATTTTACAGATATGCCCACGGAAAATCCCAACACCTGCACCGACACACCGACACAAGAAGTCGGCGCCGACACGGGCATTAAACGGCCGCGGAACCGTGGCATAGGGGGGTTTTGGGCCGCGGTTCCGCGGCCCTTGGGTCAGATCAGTGGACAATTTTCTGGGCTTTATTTGTGGTCATCTGGGCTTGTTATTTCTTCATCTCATTTCTCTGTTTGGCTTCTTATTCTTCTCCAGATCTTTCTGTGAAAAACATGTAGCGATCTTTTAACCGTTTTGCTTTGACATTTTGGACCTTGCACTGTCTTGTACCCATGTGAACTGTTATTAGTCTAGGCTTGACTAGGATCCGTCAAAAGTCCCTTTTTTGTATCAACTTTCGTCTTTTCACTGTATTCGCTCCAAGAGCCTGTATCCTGTAACATGCAATAAACGTGCGTCAAGAGTACCTGTTTACTTATAAAATGAATAAGAATGGGGCGTACAATAATGCAATAATATAGTATGAACAAATACCCCCAAACTTATCTTTTGCTCGTCCTCGAGCAAACTTATTATTTTATTCTCAATAAAAGCTAACCGCACTTTCGCAGGGAAACGCGATTGCACTGAGCTCGTGCAACAAGCCGTTAAACCTCTAGGTGTCCCTAGTAGGAGGAGTGTTGTCTCCTGAGGGTTTTCTGCAGATTACACCCACAAAATCCTATCAATTTGGCTCTTCCGACAATAATTCTCCAACTAGGTTTTCTAACACAGAATTCTATTATCATCGACTCATAAACTATCCACCCATATTCTTCACACTTCCTCATTACTTAACTTGAGATTATATATGTTCGATAGACTCATTCAGCTTTCAGCATTTCTTAGGTTTTCCTCTTAGGGTTCCATCTCCACTTAGGAATTTTTCTATCAACTCTACTAAAGATACAAGTTTTATTCTTCATTCTTTTCTCTTATCTAAACTCTAATCACATATCCCTACGTGTGTGTATCGATCACCCCTACACTTGGAAATTCAAATTAAGCAATTATACCCTTGTCCTTTGTCCAAAGCACTTATCAATTGGTGAATTTTTAATTGAATTTCGCTTACACATTCTTCACGCGACCGTTAATACTTCTTGAGGTACCAACGACTGATTACAAGATGTATTAGCACTTTAAAGCGTATGTCCTAGTTTTGCAACACCCAAGGCTTTAGCAGTGACTCCCAAACCAGTTGGTCTAAGACACTAGGTGATGAGGCACCCTCGCTATATATATTTTTCTATTTTTAGCCTTAAGTAATCACAAAACCAGTGTTCATTTTTTTTACTCACTTTTGTATTTTTCATTTTCTAAGGACTTTAGACAAGAGTATTTCAAGGTCTCTTCTACTAATCCAAGTTTCAAGGTGCGTGATTGTGCATTTTGTAGGGTATACATTTTCAGAATCCATATTTAAGCCATGAATTATTTTTCAAACTTATACTCTAATAAGAATGTCAATATTTTTCCTTAATTTCAACTTAGCCCAAAAAGTGAACTCAAAATTTGCCTGTTTCTAAATAAACTACCAAGACATATACTTTCTACCGTTAATTTTTAAAGAACGTTATTTTTAGGGTTTTTAATTTACCAAGTCTAAGATCTAGTTGTTCGTAGCTAGTTAACCTATTTGTCAAACTCAAGTTAGATATGGCCAAAATTGAATACAATAAGTTTTATAATTTTTTGAATTTTTCAATTTTTATGGGTTTTCAAATAAATGTGCAAATGCAAAAATGTACATATGAATGCAAAGGAAAGAAAACGTACCGAGCATACCCCCAAACTTGAACTTGACAGTGTCCTCACTGTCATACTAAACCAAGATGGTCAAGATGTCGGCATTCCCTATTTATTCACATTATTACAAATGATACACCCCTCCAAACTTATTCGAAATAAAGTTTTGGAAAATTGATTGGAAATTCAGGGATGAAAGTGGAGGAGGATCAATTAGTGTAAATCGGCTCCTGCAGAAACAGGAGTTCCTCCGATGGGTCCGCTGTGAAGAACGGTTTCAGTCGATGCCCATTCACTTTGAATAAGGTACCGTCTTCAGGATTTTCAAGATCAACCGCACCGTGCGGATAAACGGTGCGGATTACAAAAGGTCCTCTCCACCTAGAACGGAGCTTGCCGGGGTGATAATGTAACCGAGTGTCATAGAGTAGAACTTGTTGACCAGGTTCAAAAGTTTTTCGCAAAAGGTGTTTATCGTGGAACACTTTGGCTTGGTTTTTAGCAATTATGGCATTATCATATGCCTCATCCCGCAGCTCTTCTAGTTCATTCAATTGCAGCTTTCGATTGCTGCCCGCATCTCCTAAAGATAAATTCAGCTCTTTGATAGCCTAAAATGCTTTATGCTCAATCTCCACTAGAAGGTGGCAAGCCTTCCCGTAAACAAGTCGGTATGGAGACATACCAAGATCGGTCTTATATGCAGTACGGAAAGCCCATAGTGCATCAATCAGTTTAAGTGACCAATCTTTACGGTTTTTAGAAACCGTTTTCTCCAAGATTTGCTTGATTTGCCGATTCGAAACCTCGGCTTGCCCACATGTTTGGGGGTGATATGGTGTTGACAGCTTGTGGGTGATAGAGTACTTGCGCATTAAGGACTCGAAAGTCCTATTGCAAAAATGAGAACCATTATCACTTATTATCGCCCGAGGGTGCCCAAATCGAGAAAATATGTGTTCTTTAAGAAATCGAGCGACAACCTTGTTATCGTTCGTTCGGCTGGGCACAGCCTCGACCCACTTTGAAACGTAGTCAACGGCCAAAAGAATATACACATTTCCAAAAGAGTTAGGAAATGGTCCCATGAAATCTATACCCCAAACATAAAAAAATGTCCACAACCAAAATTGGTTGAAGCGGCATTTCGTTTCTCCGCGATATCCGGCCCAAGTGTTGGCACCGGGAGCAGGTTTTGTAGTATTCGTAAGCATCCTTGAAGAGTCGTGGCCAATAGAAACCACACTGCAAAACTTTCTCGGCTGTCTTCTTTGGGCTAAGGTGCCCGCCACATGCTTGATCGTGGCAAAAAGACAACACGCTCTTGACCTCACTTTCAGGTACACACCGACGAATGATTTGGTCGGAACAGTATTTAAAAAGATGGGGTTCATCCCAGTAAAAATGCTTTACTTGGGACAAAAATCGAAGTTTATCTTGTTTCGACCAATCTTTCGGTAGCAGGCCGGTGGCTAAGTAGTTTACAATATCGGCGAACCATGGTTCGCAAGAAACGTTCAAGAGTTGCTCATCGGGGAAAACATCGGTGATTGGGAGATCAAGCGTAGGAGAAGAAGGAAGTCGTGATAGGTGATCAGCTACTACGTTTTCACATCCTTTTTTGTCCTTAATGACAAGGTCAAACTCTTGTAGTAAAAGGATCAAACGTATTAGCCTTGACTTAGCATCCTTCTTCGCAAAAAGGTGGCGAAGAGCTGAATGATCAGTATATACAACGACTGGAGAGCCAATTAAATAAGGCCGAAATTTTTCAAGTGCAAACACAACAGCTAAAAACTCTTTCTCTATTGTTGTGTAGTTTAGTTAGGCCTCATTTAGTGTTCGGCTAGCATAATAAATGACATGCGGCATTTTATTAATGTGCTGTCCTAGAACAGCGCCAATGGCAAAATCTGATGCGTTGCACATGATTTCGAAAGGGTGCGTCCAGTCCGGAGATGAAAGAATGGGCGCAGAGATGAGAGAGTATTTTAAAGAATCGAATGCTTCCATGCAAGTGGAGTCGAAAGCATATGTTGTATTCTTGGCCAGTAAGAGAGTCAAGGGTCTAGCGATCTTGCTAAAGTCCTTGATGAACCGTCTGTAAAAACCGGCGTGGCCAAGGAAGGCTCTGATGTCTTTGACGCATTTAGGGGGAGGGAGGTTAGAAATCACTTCGATTTTAGCTCTATCAACCTCGATGCCGTTTTGCGAGATGACATGTCCTAAGACAATGCCCTCTCGTACCATGAAATGGCACTTCTCCCAATTCAACGTTAGGTTCTTATCCCTACAGCGGGTAAGAACTGCGTCAAGATGTCGTAAACACTCGTCGAAGGAGTCGCCAAAGATGGAGAAATCATCCATAAAGATCTCCAAGAACTTTTCAACCATGTCTGAGAAGATCCCCATCATACACTGCTGAAATGTTGCGGGTGCATTGTATAACCCAAAGAGCATGCGACGATAAGCAAAAGTGCCAAAGGGACAAGTGAATGATGTCTTATCTTGATCCTCTTTGGCGATGGGGACTTGGTTGTAACCGGAATAGCCATCTAGAAAGCAATAGAACTCATGCCCTGCCAATCGCTCGAGCATTTGGTCAATGAAAGGTAAAGGAAAGTGGTCTTTCCTTGTCGCGGCATTGAGTTTCCTATAGTCTATGCAGACTCGCCACCCAGTTTGTGTGCGAGTGGGAATTAACTCATTTGCCTCATTGGTAATGACCGTGATGCCCGATTTCTTTGGCACAACGTGGATTGGGCTAACCCATTGGCTATCCGAGATAGGGTAAATGATACCTCTATCCAGACACTTGACAATCTCCTTCTTAACAGCCTCTTTCATGATGGGGTTGAGGCGTCTTTGTGGATCCCTTACCGGCTTGGCATCATCCATCAAGTGTATATGATGTTCGACTATGAGGGGACTAATCCCCTTAATGTCCGCCGTAGACTAGCCGAAAGCTTGCCGATTATTATGTAAGTCCATCAAAAGAGCCTTCTCTTGCTCAAGAGCTAGAGAGGCCGATATAATGACGGGTAAGGTCTCATTATCACCTAGATAAGCATATTTTAGGTGAGACGACAAAAGCTTCAATTCGAGTTTAGGAGGTGAAACAATAGATGGTAACAATGGGGTAACTGTTTCAAACTCGAAGGATTCCATCAAATGTTCGAATCGAGTGTACACAACAGAGGCGGATGGTTCAATTAACTCATCCGAAAAAGCAAAAGACTCCAATTCAGGTGATGAGTCTTTAAAGTCGTCAACGAAGGTAAAACACTCAAAATCGTTATCCGCCGTGAAAGCTGTGTCGGATTCTAGGAGGAACACACTAGTGACGTTAACATTGCTGTGATCGAACAAAAAATTCTCGAACTCACAGTCCTCCTCCGCGATCTCATTGGTCGAGCAAACATCGAGTACGCTAGCATTAGGCTCAGCAGGCTGACTTCCCAACTTGAAAACATTGAGCTCAATTGTCATATTGCCGAAAGATAGGTTCATTGAACCATTACGACAATTGATCACTGCGTTGGAAGTTGCCAGAAATGGTCGACCAAGTATTACCGGAATTTGATTCCGGGGGTTAGCGACAGGTTGTGTATCCATCACAATAAAGTCAACGGGGAAAATGAAATCCCCTACTCTAATTAACACATCCTCCAGCTCTCCCCTAGGATGAGTGATTAACCGGTCGGCCATTTGGAGAGTACAGTGAGTGGGCTTAAGCTCTCCAACGCCCAATTGCTCGTACAAAGAATAGGGTAGCAAATTGACACTCACACCAAGATCTAATAGTGCTCTATTGATGTTCTTGTCCCCAATTGTTATCGAAATGGTCGGACACCGGGGTCCTTTTGCTTTGGGAGTAAGGAATTTACAAAAGCATCACTAATAACACTAGCCACAAAAACTTTCTTTGGCACTTGCGACTTCCTCTTTTTGGTGCATAAGTCCTTTAAAATTTTTGCATATGAAGGAACTTATTGGATTGCATCCAAAAGAGGGATATTTATGTTAACCTGTTTGAATAACTCAACAATCTTTTCCATCTGTGGAGTTGGTTTATTGGATCTCAACCGATTAGGAAAAGGAACATTTTTAAAGGTGGTTGAGTCCAATTTTTGCGGATCAGATTGTCGAGTTGGAACGGCACCCCGTGTAGATGTGTTCGTGTTGTGAGAAATGGGTCCGTTCGAGCTAGAAGAAGTAGAGCCGTGTGACGGGTGGAAAATAGGCTCTAAAGAAGAAGGTGAAGAAGGGCCACCGGCAGGGGTGTCATTGTTGATACCCATATTATTTTGCAACACTTTTCCCGATCTCAACGTGGTCACAGCATTTACGTTATGATTCTGCTGTTGATATGCAGCATGTGCGTGACCGGGGTTGGGCAGTGGTTGAGATGGGAGTTTTCCTTTTTCGCGCTCGCTCAAAACTGAATTGAGTTGTGCAATTTGTGCCTCAATAGATTTGATGCTTTGATCTTGTGAGGCACTGTTTTGCACCAAAGATTGAATAGAAGTCTCTAGTCTTGCTGTAGACTGTGTAGATTGCTTAAGGAATGCATCTAGACTTCTTTCGAGCGAGCTAACCTTATCATTATTAGGTTGAACATAATTGTTTGGCTGGTAAGCGGTGTTAGGCACAAAATTGTTCACCTGATCAGGGTAAGGTTGCTGTTGAAATTGTTGCTGTTGAAATTGAGTTTGTGAAGGTGCTTGTTGTTGTTGTAGAGGAGGAGGTCTTTGAAAATTGTTATTTCCTTGGAATTGTTGATTTTGGTTCCAAGCGAAATTTGGGTGACTCCTCCACCCCGGATTGTATGTCGAAGAGTACGGATCGTTTCTTTGTCGTTGCTGAAATGCAGCATTGACTTGATCCTGTCCTTGAGTAGATGCATTATAAGGACACTCTTCGGTTAGGTGCGATGGATCCGCATAACAAGCACAAACAGTTCGTGGAGGCATAACAGGGGCAGGAGAAGGCGATGAGATTTTGGTCTCGATCGCTTCTAGCTTTTTCGTAAGAGCGGCCATCTCGGCCTTCATAGCAATCAACATCTCTACTTGATGTATGCCTGCCCTAGATTAACCACTAGAAGAAGATGATGTGGTCTTGGTACTCTCCCACTGAATTGTTTGCTCACTAAGATCCTCAAGAAACTGTCACGCTTCGTCACTAGACATGGAGAGAAAATGACCTTGACATATGGTTTCTAGCAACTGCTTCATTGCCGAGTTCAATCCCTCGTATAATGTTTGGCAAAGTTGCCAACTTTCGATCCCATGATGAGGGCATTGAACGAGTAGGTCCTTAAATCTCTCGAAACACTTCCAAAATGGTTCGGAAGGAAGTTGTGAGAATTGAATTATTTCATTGCGGATTCTGGCAGTTTTGTGATGAGGATAGAACTTTTTTAGAAAAGCTTTCACAAACTCGTCCTAATTTCTAATGGAATGTGATGCGGTGCTGTATAGCCACTTCTCGGTTAGGTCACATAAGGTGAAAGGAATGACCCTTAGCCTTACAGCGTCATCACTTAATTGGGTCGTCTTCATCATAGCGCACACATTTTGGAATTTATTGATAAAGATATATGCATTTTCAGATTCCAAACCATGAAATTTTGGCAGCATATTGATGAAATGTGGTTTTATTTCAAAATTGTCCCCATTTGCCGGTGGGGGTGAAAGACAGGTAGGTAAAGAAGTGCGGACGGGGTAAAAGAGATCCTGGAGCGCAACTCATGCGGGCGCTTCAACAGGCGGTTGGTTCGGGTTATTCGCACCTAACGGAGGTGGAATCCTTCCCGTCGGTAAGGTATTGTTGGGGTTGAATCCCGACATACATTCGAAAGAAGAATTTGAAGGAGGAGGTAAGGAAAATGGAGGGAATTTCGACTTCGGTGTCGAAAAGTTCGTCGGTCGGTACCAACGAAATACGGACTAATCGGGCGTTAGTATCCCTAGTCCAAAGTGACATACACTAAAGGGGTAGTGTAGTCAGAAAAAAAAAGAAAGACAGAATGTGGAGGTAAGATAACGTCAGTGAAGGGAAGTGGTGGAAGTGAGTTGCAAGTTTTCTTAGCGACAAGTTGCAAGTTTTGAAAAGATTTTTTTTTTGTGAGAGTTTTGCAAAGAGGTTTTTGAAAAGGGACTCATGACACATTTCCTATCAACCACACATGCATAATCAGGCCTAGATCTAGGGTCACCTAGGCCTGCTAGACAGCTCCTAACTAGGGCTAGAAATAGGACCTCAAAGCGCCTCTTCACCGACAAGTACGGCCAGGTAAGTGCCAGGTAAGTGGGAAGGAACCACAATAGTGGGCCTAATTAATAACCACTAGCCTAGACACACTTGCCTAGACACCGCAAAGTCAGTTACGATAAACGGTCGATGCCTATACTAGTCCTTTTCCTATTGAGCTCGATGTCCTTAGGGCTGAGTCTAGTATTTTTTAATTAATTGTGGTCAATGCAAATGCTTTAAGTGTTTTCTGGGGTCCTGGGAAGGGTGATGAAATCCCCACCCAATCTGAGTTTGGTCAATTAGCCCCTTAAAGTTCGATTAAATTATGCAAAACAATAAAATTCACTTGCAATCAATTTTTAGCGCGGCGCAAAGAAACCTGCAGAAAATCTGTTATTTAGAAGGGGGAGAAAGAATTTTTTTCTTTTTTAGCGCAAAGAAACCCTGCAGAAAATTTTTACAGACAGATATATGGAGGTTGCAGAGGAGGGGTACAGAAAACAAACCAGCTAAATTTGAGGTGCTGAAGAGGCAAAAGGGCCGCGGTTCCGCGGTGTGGGGTGCTCCTTGGCCGCGGTTCCGCGGTCTTCTAGAGGGAATAGGCTCTGGAAAAAACTGTACTGCTTCTCTGTCCAAATTCTCCTCTGTTCTGATGTACAACTTTCTGTTTTCCTCTCTGTAAATTTCCAGATTCGCAATTCTTCGCTGTTCCTGCAAGATTCAAACCATAAAACCCTTCAAACAGATAAAAATCAATAAAATGTTTTTGTATTTTTCTATTTTCTGATTTTTATGATTTTTTAAAAATTTAAATCAACCCGAAATTAGACGAAAGAAAGATTACGCCATCCCCGGCAACGACGCCATTTGATTAGTTCAAAAATTTGTATTAACCGTAATCAGGAACGGCGTCGCTTTGCAGCTAGCCGGTGAATACGGGTCGATCCACAGAGATGTGTAATTTTCTGATTTGTATTTTTACGAGTTGATTCCGATGGTGGTTTAGTTTTTGTTGATTGATTTAAAAACTAATTTATATGATATTAAAGAACTTGTTAGGATTAGGTCTAAGGTAGGGTTGATAAGATTAATATTGTTACCTCTTTCAATGCCTTTTGATTAAAACTTTTTAGAAGTCATAACAATTATTAGCAAAGGGGATTAGGATGATTGGGAAGAAACGAAGTTTCTTCCTTTAGATCCTTGTCCGTCCTTTCCTATTAATTGCTACAACCTTCATGGACGTCATGTATGTCCGGCCCTTTATACTACGGTTCACCGTTATCTCGTAGGTAGGGTGCCGTAGGGAGCAGATCATGCATGCGTGCATGAAGTTCTACTTATGAAAATGTATTGGCATTGAAGGAGATGAGAGATATTCCTCTCTTAATCCTTCCCTTGTTCCTAACCCTAACAAGCGAGGATTTTACTCGCTCATTAGGGGATCTTCTAAAAATGACATTTTTTTTGTTATGTTTAAGGTGTTTTGTTTAGATCTAAAATTATTACTTATCTACTGCAGATTAAAAAGAGCTACACTAAGTTAACTAAGGCAAGTGATATGATTACTCTACTGCAAGAATTATACTAGATAGCTAGGGCAAGAAATGAATTAACACTAAGGCATGAATTAAAATAAAAACACTTACAGAAAATGATGCTCTTTTTCTCATAACAATTCTGAATTTTATTGATTGAAAAGAGGCATACGTTTTACAGATTTGTGAGTACAATTTATAAGTAAACAGGGAAGCTAGGGTTACAGATTCTCGCACACATGATTTTACAGATTTGCCTACGGAAAATCCCAACACCCGCACCGACACACCGACATAAGAAGTCGGCGCCGACACGGGCATTAAACGGCCGCGGAACCGCGGCATAGGGGGGTTTTGGGCCGCGGTTCCGTGGCCCTTTGGTCAGATCAGTGGACAATTTTCTGGGCTTTATTTGTGGTCATCTGGGCTTGTTATTTCTTCATCTCATTTCTCTGTTTGGCTTCTTATTCTTCTCCAGATTTTTCAGTGAAAAACATGTAGCGATCTTTTAACCGTTTTGCTTTGACATTTTGGACCTTGCACTGTCTTGTACCCATGTGAACTGTTATTAGTCTAGACTTGACTAGGATCCGTTAAAATTCCCTTTTCTGTATCAACTTTCGTCTTTTTCACTGTATTCGCTCCAAGAGCCTGTATCCTGTAACATGCAACAAACGTGCGTCAAGAGTACCTGTTTACTTATAAAATGAATACGAATGGGGCGTACAATAATGCAATATTATAGTATGAACAACTACTGCCAATTTATTTCTGAGCTTCGGCTTCGGCCACCAATATTTTAACCTTGCTGGTGACCAAATCCATTATCCGATCTTATGTTAGAGAGATGGCGCTATATGGGGCCAAGGCATCCCCAGAAGCGGAATGCGGCTGGCTTTCGTGCGGCTCACCCAATCTTGGACCCAAGGGGACATGCATCGGTTGTCTCGAGCTGATTGGAAGGTTCTCGAGCAATTTGAGCCGTGAGCTGCATCACAACATTCGTCAGGTCGTCGATTTTAGAGTAAAGCTTGGCCATTTCTTTATCTTTGCTCCTGAGCTGTTTTCGAAGCTCTTGAAGCAGCTCTTGCTCTGTGGTTCTGAGGCGGAAAGTCGGCTCTTCCTCGCTGTCCAAGTTTGACTCTACATGGACCGAGGGGTCTTTCTGCCTATCATCCTCATCGAGAGGGTTTTCATCATCCAACGGAGGCGGCCGTTCTTAGGGAGCGGCAACCACATTCAAGCCAGATTGGTCTTGGGATTTGGTGGCCCCATCCTTGCTTTTGCTGCGCAGGTTGTCGCTGGGGTGCCCGCCCGCCATATAGACCGTATGGATTACATATCCGACTGTCTTTTTATTACCGGCAGCTGATTTCACGGATCGCTGTCGTGGACCTCCTGTTTCGGTAACGGGTAATCGGCTGAAAGCGGCTGGCCTGACCGGGATTTTGAATAGTGTTGGTGCTTCTTTTCTAGATTTACCCCGCTGTTTTCATGCGGCACAGAGCGCCTGATAGACTCTTGAAGAGACAGTGTCGTACTTTCTTGGTCGGGGGTAGGACACATCTCTTTGTAGCAACGTTCGAACCACTGTCTTCTTGACTTTGGCGGTCATGGCTTTTTTCTGAACCCACTTCAGAGGTTCGAAGGAATTGCTGATTTTTACGGCCGACTCAGCCGTCATCGCGGAGTAATCCTGCTCTTAGAACCTCACAAGATTCCATATGGTCGAAGTCCTGGCCCTCTTGTTGGCTTGATACCTGAGCCGCTTATGCCTTACTTTTCTGTTTTAAGCACTTGGCAGACTTCGGCTTTTCAGGAAGACGCCGTAGACCAATTGACAGAGAGGCCAGAGAAGAAGCCCGTTCGAATGATTGTCAAGGGCACCATCTGAGCTTTCTAGAGCTGCTTTATGGCCCTATTGGTGTTAACGGCTTTTCCCCCAGTTGGAATAGTGGAGAGCCTTTGAATAAAGATTTGCATTTGGGGTGGCATGCTTTGGCGACTATAACATTCGGCTTCCTGTCTCTTGAGGTCGGTTTGGCCGCTTGGTTTGCCGTGACCTCCGCCAAATGAGCGCTTCTAGTACGGTAGATAATGACGGAACTAAATTGACGGGGTGGCTCCTCCCATTGCTGGCTGAGACTGGCAGGGAGAACCACACGAGTATTTATCTTGACCATGCACGAGATCGGGGTCGCGTCGGAAGCTGAATTCATCTTAGGGGACATCGTCGTTGAAAGTTGATTGCTGCATGGAAAAAACATTATTTCAGTACAAACATCGGTATATATATTAAATGAGTTCGCATAAACACTTGACCTAAGATATGGGAGGAGAGACGTGTCCCACCGGGCGTGCCAGAATCTGTAGGGTGTTTTTTGTCACCCCATTGAGATGGGGATACGCGCGCGCTTGTCAGGCGTACTATAGATTCCCCCTGTCTAGGGTAGGCGGGTGTTTATTGATTGTGGGGATCCGAATCTCCGGAAGCCGTGGACTAAACTGCCGTTAATTACCCCTCGCCTTTGGAGCGAAGGAACCTCCGATTGACGGGTCAAATTGGTCATGCGAACGCAATGTGCAGTATGCGTGTGTTGTGTTTTGAAAGGGTTTTCGATATATCGGGGTCCCCACAGAGTTTACGGGGGTCCTGCTACCCGGATAGCGGGCTGGGGGTCAAGAGGGCTGGCAACCCCCTTGCGGGGTATGGGGCAGCGCCCTGTTAGAAAAATTTTCCTAGCAGGGGACGTGTTTTGAGTGTAGAGTGTATGAAAAATGAAGGGTGAGGAGCGTCTTAAAGACGCATGCATGGCACGTGGGCGCTGGTCGCCCACGGGTCACGTGCCTGGCAGGTGGGCGCTTAGAGCCCGCGGATCACGTGCGCGGCACATAGGCGCTTGGCGCCCGTGGGTCACGTGCCCGGCGCGTGGGTGCCTGGCGTATAGATGCTTGGCACCTACGAGTCACGTGCTCAGCACGTGGGCGCTGAGTGCCCACGGGTCACGTGCGCAGCACGCGCCCACGGGTCATGTGCATAGCATGCGACCGCTGGGCACCAATGGGTCATATGTGCAGCGTGCGACCGCTGGGTGCCAGCGGGTCACGTGAGCTGCACACGACCGCTGGGCGCCGAGCGCCTATAAGCCGTATGAGGCGCACGCGGGCACTTAGCGTACGTGGGTCACGCGCTCTACACATGACTGCTGGGCGCCCGAAGGTCACGTGCGTGGCACGCAACCGCTGGAAACACCAGCGGAAAAGGGGCTTAGCCCTTAGGCTAGGATTGAACTCTTAAGGGATTTTGAGTGGAGTTAAACTCCAAAAGATTTAGATTTGGAGTTAAACTCCAAAATGATCTGGAATAGGAGTTAAACTGTTGGGGATAGTGCCCTCAGAGTCAATTATTGGATCACACGCCCGTGATTGCAATGATTGAGGGAGGACATATACCGTTAGAACAGTCTTACTCAAGATGATAGTATACTATCTGGTTTATCTTTATCATCGTATACTGCTTTAGGTGACCTTACAAGTCACTATTGCACATTGATAGAGCCCTTAGGATTCTTGCTAGACGGCCAGCAGTATGATGGCGATCATATACGTGGGAGCTGGGATCTATAAGCACATCCTTAAAAGGTCCCTAGTCGTGGGACTTTTCAAGACAGGGCATCGATACTCCAGAGTAGACTAGTGTATACAGTCGAGACCCCGACGAGGGGCGGTGGCCGGTCTCACAAGCCACTGGTGTCAGTTGGTTCACCTAAGATGTATACAGGTGCTCATTGGGTTATGAGTACACCGGACAGGACTCGCCGGGAACATACTAGTTGGTCTTATACCAGACGTCAGATAGCAGTTCCCTAGTGACATGTGTACAGGTTAGTTCATCGACCTGAGATCGTCATTTGTCTCGTGTGAGTTCCCACTGTACTTTGATTACTACCCTACCACGGCTCAAAGGAGTCGTGCAAACAGGTTTTAGTTGGGTACAGTCCCGAGCCACATAGAGGCAGTGAGCGGATCTGCAGGATTTCGTCTCTCCCGGTATTGGGGGTGAGGTTGCGCTGTGTCTAGGAGACCCATTACACGAAGTCCTTGACCAAGGCAGGAGATTTACTGGTAGGTATTCCAGTAGTATCTCAGGGTGTTCTGAGCTACACTCCAACACGACTTGTATCGCTTTTGGGGGTCTGACTTTTACCAACCCCGTAGGCTCGCCATGCGATACTCATAGACGAACGGACCGGACTGTACGGATATTGTCACTGACAGGCTCAGTAGGATGTCAGGATGAGTTCACTCATCGATCTCCCTTTTGGTCAATACCTGGTAGCCCGTTACATACGGCTAATACCTCTGACGTGCTAGTGGTTAAATCCACAGCCAAGGTATTGACGAGTCTTTAGAGTCCCCCACAGACAGTTTCTTAAGTTTCGGGTGAAACGTTGTAGAGGCCGTATGATATATGGTAGGGTTCGATCTTATACGTGCGGTATTGCACGGATCATGATCGGACGGATCATACTAGTGGGCTTTGGTTTAAGTCGGATCCTAGTATTAGATTTGTTGGATTACTTTAGTCTCATCGCATTCGCATTCAGTCGGAATGCGGGTGCATGTATGTATATACAGGTGAGGGGTATCCTTGTGATCCGTCACGAGTTTACTTTAGATGTTGCCGGATCTTTTTGTTGTGGCAAACATTTGGATTAATGTTTGCTGAAGGAAATAATGAGCTAGATTTTCATCATGACAATGCCTTAATGTGACATGGACTTGTATCATGAGTCATGGTCTCTTTTTTAGCAAATGTGTCACATTAATGAGTTGTTTTATGTCTTGATTTGATGAAGAGAGAGAGGGGCTGCCATGGTTGTAGTTTTAGTCTTGTAATTTTATCATCTCACACTCTTTCTCACTCTCATTCTATCACAAGAAACACAAAAGAAAAGAAAAAGAAAGCCTTCTCTTCTTTTTCTTCTTCCTCTAGCTCATTGCTTCCATCAATGGCAACACTTTAACCTCCACCCAAAGCCATGGATGCAAGAGACAAAGTGATCACAACATTCTCTACTTCACCTTGGGCACGTTGGCTAGCACACTTCATGCCCGAGTTGCTTCGGACGAAGCGGGAGCCCGTAAAAAGACTTCTCGATGTGGTGCCCTTTCCGACGAGGAGATGGAGACCGGAGATTCCGCGTGGAGCTTGGGATGGTGGCCGAAGACCGAAGGACACGGATCACTCGGTATAGCCCTCTATCCTTTATCTAGTTATCTAGTATTAGGTTAATGGTCCGATCTGGTTTTTAAGCATACGATAGCGCCGATTTTCAAGTCAAGAAAAATTTTCATTTCCGCATTTTGGCCTCGGAAAGACGGCCGGGGCGCTATTGTAATCTTACATAAACTCCTTTGAGGATTTGGGTCTTGGAGTTGAACACCTCAAAGATCTTCATAGGTGATCAAAGGGGACCCCTCTCTTCTCCCTTTAGCCCTGGAGCTTCTTTTGAGCCTTGAATCTGTCCGAAGTTGGATTTTTGGAGATGAGTCTCCTTCTTCCTCGTCTTGATCGGCTGGATCTTGGAGAAAAAGAGGGTGTGACTTAAAAGTCTCCCCTTTTCGAGATCTGATTGAAAATCCGAGCCCCCTTCAAGGGTTTTGTGGTGAAAACTATTTCTTTTTAGAAAAGGGAAGAGTTAACCTCTTGATTTAATTTTAAAAAGGGGGAAGGTTTTAGAACCTTGAGAAAGGAGAAGGAGGCACAAACCCTAGAATTTTTTAGAATGGAAAAACTTGCCATAGATATTTTCATCATGTTTGCCTTTATAGGCTACACACTTTACATATAGCCTCTTGGGTTTTACCAAATGGCATTTGTGCCACCCCATGCATTATGTGCTTAATTATTTTGCACATGAGTTATGGGCTTTACAAAAATTTGGTTTTATGCCTATTTTTCTTACATTTATTCATTAAAAAATACACCAAAATTATTTATTACAAAATTTTTATTTCGGCATGGGAGAGGCCGGCGGCTTCATGTTTGGGCTCGACCCAAGTATTGGCCCACTTGATCTGGGCTTGGGCCCAGGTTGACTTTGATTTTAACTTGGTTAACCGGGGTGTAAATTTTGACCCCAACAATCACCTAGTGCCTTAGACCAACTGGTTTGGGTGTTACTGCTAAGCCTTAGGTGTTGCAATATTAGAATATTTACGCCTTAATAAATGAGCACATTCGGTAATTGTTTGGTTGGTGCCTCGAGAAGTATTAACTGTCGTATGAAGAATGTGTAAGCAAATCCATCTAAAAAATCACAGACTAAAAAGTATTAAGGAATATGGATAAAGGGTATGATAGATGGAATTGAATTCTCCAAGACATCTTGTCAAGTCCATTAAGATAGGGTTCATGACAACTAAAAAGCTAGTGTAATTTGAAACTCTTATTTTTAAGTTTTTCTTTTATATGTTCTTATCTTTGCATGTAATTTTCGTCTTCTTTCCTTTATTTTCTAAATTTTGGGATTTTGTGGGTGTCATCCGCCGAAAACCCCCAGGAGACAACACTCCTCCTACTAGGAACACCTAGAGCTTTAAAGGCATGTTGCACGAGCTAAGTGTAATCGTGTTGCCTACGAAAGTGTGCTAGATTTTTCTTTTTCTTTTTTAAAATAAAATAGTTTGCTCAGGACGATCAAAAGATAAGTTTGGGGGTATTTGAACAGTCATATTTATTGCACATTTTTACGGTCATTTTCCCTATTATTATTAATTACTAAAAGATGTTATTAGTAATCTAAGAACATATGTAGGTTTATTTGTAAAAAGATTTTGTCATATATTTCTTAATTTATAATTGGAGGAATATATTCATGTCATATTTAAATATAATATCCATGAGATTCTTAATTATTAAAATATGCATATCCTGTCATATCAAATATTCTTAACCATTATTATTAAGATATCGTATCCGTAATTAAATAAAAATTGGTTGGAATATTATCTCAAATAAGCCAAATACTACTAATAATTTGATTTGAGATATTGTGCAGGTATTAAAATAATAAATCGGTTCAGGGCTACAACATAAGTAGGAGATCCACATCAAATCAAGTTAGCAAACCAAATCTGCCGAATTTTAGAAGCAAATTAAAGAATCTCGCAACTGCAAAGAGAAAAAGATATTTTCAAAATATATTCATAAAAAAAGATCTCCTAATATCGAGAAAAGAAACCACAAAAAATTTGGAGAAAAGATTCCACCAAACGGCGTCGGTTCAGCGGCCAAACAAGGCTTTAGGCGGCGGAACCGTGGTCAACTCATGGCCGTTGGATGTGAATTTTCAGGGGCTTGATCGTCTTATCACATAATTTGAGATGACATCTAGGGTTTCAAGTTCTAGAGCCTATATAAAGGATAAAGAGCAATTAGGGTTATTATCTATAAAATCTATCGACTTAATCCATCGATCGATCTAGATCTATCGAGCAAACTAGGGTTTGTAGTTTTTTTAGCAATCAAATTCTGTAATGCAAAAGTTTCAATAAAAGGTAGTTTTTTTCTTAATTTTGTCTCATTACTTTTCCGCACTTATTTTCTGCATTTACTTTCTGCACTTTTCTTTTTTATTTAATTTATGGGTTCCTTATTCTTCCACCTCTTGTCGTTTTTTCCAATGAGCGAGTAAATTCTTCCTTGTTAGGATTTATTGGATAGGTTAGTATAATAGATGAAAAAAATCTCTTAACATCTTTTCAAGTTTTGATTTTTATAAATTTTAGTAAAGGGAATCTTAACCCTCTTCTTCGAATGTGCTATCAATTCATGATAGTTACGACCACGATTAGAGATTCGTTAATACTTGCTTTGCTGAGGGCTTGAAATAAATATGGATCAATGGAAGGACAAGGGTCAGTAGAGAGAAACCCTAATTCCTCCAAGAACCCTAATCCACATTCATTGCTATTTCTCTAGTATTAAATAATTAAAAGATAACAAGAATTATATTTAAAACTCCATTGATTAATCGTGCAAAAAAGTGTTTTGTAAATAACTGCAATCAAAACGGTGTCGCAAGTAGCTAGTCGCGATGAGTACGGGTGGTCTACAGGGAAACGTGAACTCTTTTCTTTCTTTAAACGGGTTGATAAATGAGATGGGTGATTGTAGTCATTCTATTTTAAGACGGATATATAATTTATAATAAAAAGGCTTGTAGGGTTCATAGGACTTAGTAGTTAATGGATGAATATTAAAAATGACTCTTTTTATCTTTTAATAGCTTAAAACTAGAGCGATAGCGATGAATGTGGATTAGAGTTCTTAGAGAGAATTAGGGTTTCCTACTACCGACCCTTGTCCGTCCATTGATCTCTATTCATGTCAAGCCCTTAACAAAACAAGTGTTTAACCAATCTCAAATCGTAGTCGTGACAATCAATAAATTGATAGCGCGCCCGATTAGGAGATTAATATTTATTTTGCTAAAGTTTATAAATTTTAAAATGTCAAAAAGAAGTTAAAAGATTTTTCATCTATTATTCTACCCTATCCTACAAACCCTAGCAAATAAGGAATTACTCGCTCATGCTTAGTGGTGATTTAGAAGAAATGTTGAAGTTGAATAAAACCATAATAAAGATGCAGAAAAGTAATGCGTAAAGTAAATGTTGAAAAGTAAATGCAAAACGAATTAAAACAAAAACTACCTTTATTAATCAGCTATTGCATTACACTTTCTCCTTAGAAAGTAGATTATAAGAACCCTAGTTTGCTCCAGATCTCACTCTTTATGGAGGTAGATGAATAGTTGATTATGTGATCACTTGGATGATTTTGAATGCACAGCTCTCGGTCCTTTATATAGTCCCAAAAACCACAAACCCTAAATGCTATATGTGAATAGATGCAGATAAGATCATGATCCCAAAATCCCATATCCAACCGCCCTGATTTGTCCGTGGAACCGCCGCATAATGCTATGTTAGGCCGCGGTTCAGCCACATCCTAATGGAATTTGGAGATCCTCTTGATATATAGATTCTGAAAATATTGCTTTAAATCTCTGTCGTTGTTAGATTCCTTGATTTGCTTCTAAAATTTGGCAGATTCGGTTCTGATATCCCGATTTGACTTGGATCTCTTATTTGGATTTCAGACCTGAGTTACTACTTGCACATTATCTCAAATCAAAGTGTTAATAGCATTTGGTATTTTTGAGATATTATCCCAACCATTTATACGATATAATATATTAAGAATATTGATTAGGAATATTTGATATGATATGCATATTTTAATTACTAATATTTCATTTAAATATTATATACATATATTTTCCCTTATTATATTAAATGAAGAAAAAAATGATAATAATCTTTTACAAATAAACCCACATATGTTCTTTATTTACAATAAACACTTTTTAGCACTTAACAGTAGTAGGGAAAATGTTCATACAAATGTGCAATTTTTTAGACTAATCAAATACCCCCAAACTTATCTTTGATCGTCCCGAGCAAACTATTTATTAAAGAGAAAAAGAAAACCTAACTAGCACACTTTCATAGGCAACACGATTGCACTTAGCACGTACAACAAGCCGTTAAATCTCTAGGTGTCCCTAGTAGGAGGAGTGTTGTCTCCTGAGAGTTTTCAGCGGATTACACCCACAAAATCCCATAATAAAAGAAAGAAGATGAAAATTATATACAAAGATAAGGAACTTATAAAAGAAAGAACTTGAAAATAAGTGTTTCAAACTACCATAGATTTTTAGTTGCCATGAGCCATATCTTAATAGTCATGAAAAGATGTCAGAAATCACATCATCTCTCAATAAAACATCGCCTTTAGTCTTCCTCGCTACCTTTTTTCCAAACGTCGATCATATACCCCTACGTATGTGTAAAAGATATCCATACACTTAGAGAATTCAATTCAAGCTATCATACTCTTTTCCATCTTCCTTAGTACTTTTTAGTCGGTGAATGTTTCATACTTGGAATTGCTCACACATTTTTAGGCGACCGTTAATATTTCTTGAGGTACTAACCAACCGATTACCAAATGTGCTCACTCTTTTAGGCGTAATTAGCAATATCTTAGTCTTGCAACATCTAAGGCTTAACAGTGATTCCCAAAACAGTTGGTCTAAGGCACTAGGTGATAAGACACCCTCGCTATATTTTTTTTCTTCTGCCTTAACAAAACCAATGCTCATTTTTCTTCACCATTTATATTTTTTTATGTGTCATTTATATTTTTGTTTAATATTTTTTCTTCATATTAAGGTTTTTATACAAGAGCATTTCAAGGTATCCTCTACTATCCCAAGTTTCAAGATATGTGCAAGTGCGTATAGTAAGGTATCAACGTTCAGAAATTTGGACTCAAGAATAATGACTATTTTTCAGAGTTATTTCTATCCTCAATTTAGTGATTCCTTTCATCTTATTAACCCTTGGGACAACAACTCATGACTACCTATTACTAGCTTTGTTTTAAAATATCTAATTTTCTTGCATTTCTTAAATCTCTTCCTATCTTTCATATGTGTTTTCACTTTCTAACTTTTATTTCCAAGAAAATTTTCATTCATTCATTTTTTCCATATATAGTGCCAAGTGACAAATGATATTTTGGTAAATACAAACCCCCCTCCAAACCTGTTTGCAGCAGTGTCCTCACTGATGTTGTTCTTCAAGCGTATAAACCTGTAGACTTGGGTGGAGAATAATAGGGACAGAATAATAGTTAAATGAAAAACTATGCCCGAACTTGTTCTTTGGCATGCATAGATATTCAATTATATTTTTTTATACTCACATCCACTCTTAGATGAAACAGTGTTACTGAAATATAGAGGTGAGGCGGAGAAATGTTAGTTATGATAAAGCTGCTCCTGTAGGAACAGGAGCTCCTCTGATGGGTCAGCAAAAAAGTACGATTTTAGTCTATACCCATTTACTTTGAAAATAGAACCGTTTTTAACATTTTCTACATCTATTTCACCGTGCGGGTACACATACCGCATCATAAAAGGTCCTTTCCAACGAGATCTTAGTTTACCCGGATGAAGATGGAGATGGGAATCGTAAAGAAGGACTTGTTGTCCCGGTGTGAAAGTTTTTCTCAAAAGGTTTTTGTCGTAGAACACTTTTGTCCGGTTCTTTACTATAACCGCATTATCGTAAGCTTCATCGCGAAGTTCGATTAGCTCATTTAATTGCAGCTTTCTATAGCTGCTGGCTTGGTCAAAATTACAGTTAAGTTATTTAATATCCCACATTGCGTTATGTTCAATCTCAACAAGAAGGTGGCAAGCCTTCCCAAACATTAATCGGTAAGGAGACATGCCAAGATCGGTCTTATATGCCGTACGAAATGCCCAAAGAGTATCCGTCAATTTGGTGGCCCAATCTTTACGGTCCTTAGAAATCGTTTTCTCCAAAAAAATTTTGATCTGTCTATTAGAGATCTCAGCTTGCCCGCTTGTTTGGGGATGATAGGGTGTAGAAAGGTTGTAGTTGATTGAATATTTCCGCATCAAATCTCAAAAGACCGATTACAGAAACGCGTCCCATTGTCGCTAATTATAGCGCGAGGGTGTCCAAATCGTGAAAAGATATTTTCTTTAAGGAACTTAACGACAACCTTGTTGCCATTAGTGCGACACGGTACCGCTTCCACCTATTTAGAGATATAATCAACCGCTAATAAGATGTATAAATTCCCAAAAGAGTTAGAAAATGGGCCCATAAAATCAATTCCCCAAACATCAAATATCTCCAGAACCAAGATAGGTTGGAGCGGCATCTTATGTCCCTATGAAATCCGACCCATGTATTGACACCGTGAATAATTTTTGCAATAATCATATGCATTATTAAATAACGTTGGCCAATAAAAGCCACATTGCAAAACTTTCTCCGCCGTTTTCTTGGACCAAAGTGACTGCCTCATGCTTGATCATGGTAGAAAGACAGTACACTCTTAAATTCATTATTAGGGATATATCGGTGAATGATTTGATCGGGACAATATATAAACAAATAAGGTTCATCCTAGTAAAAGTGTTTTACTTGGGATAGAAATCGGTGATTGTCTTGTTTTGACCATTCGCTGGGTAGAAGTTCCGTTGTTAAATAATTCACAATATTCGCGAACCAAGGTTCGTAGGATAAGGTCAAGAGCTATTCATCAGGAAAGGAATCGTTTATTGGCAAGGTTAATGTTGGCGAAGAAGAAAGGCGTGAAAGATGGTCGGCTATGACGTTTTCACATTCACTCTTGTCTCGTATGATAAGATCAAATTTTTGTAACAACAGAATCCAGCGTATTAGCCTAGATTTAGTATCCTTTTTCGATAAAAGATGTCTTAGGGTGGAATGATCGGTGTAAACTACAACTGGAAAGCCAATTAAGTAGGGCCTGAATTTTTCTAATGCAAATACAACTACCAAGAGTTCTTTCTCGATAGTTGTATAATTCATTTGGGCATCGTTCAAGATCCTACTTGCATAGTAAATTACATGTGGCATTTTCTCAATGTGCTATCCTAAGACTGCACCAATAGAAAAATCGGATGCATCACACATAAGCTCAAAAGAGTGATTCCAGTTCGGAGATGACAGAACGGGGGCTGTAGTGAGGGAACATTTAAGTGATTCAAAAGCAGCCACGCAATCCGAGTCAATGTTAAATGTTGTATTCTTGGCCAAGAGAAGAGTTAATGGTCTAGCAATTTTGCTAAAGTGCTTAATAAATCGTCTATAAAATCCAGCATGACCGAGAAAGGATCGTACATCTTTGACGCATTTGGGAGGAGGAAGGTTGTAAATGACATCTATTTTAGCTTTTTCCACCTCAATGCCTTTTCGTGAAATGATATGCCCTAGGACAATACTTTCTTGAACCATGAAATAACATTTTTCCCAATTCAAAGTTAAATTCTTATCCTTACAACAGGTAAGAATAGCGTCAAGATGACGTAGGCATTCCTCAAAGGAGTCCCCAAATATGGAGAAACCGTATATAAATATCTCCAGAAAATTCTCGACCATGTCCGAGAATATCCTTATCATACACCGCTGAAATGTAGCGGGAGCATTGTATAACCTAAAGGGCATGCGTCTATAAGCAAAAGTACCGAAAGGACAAGTAAAAGTTGTCTTATCTTGATCCTTTTCGGCGATGGGAATCTGGTTATAGCCGGAGTATCCGTCCAAGAAACAGTAGTACTCATGCCCAGCTAATCGTTCTAACATCTGGTCAATGAAAAGTAAAGAGAAGTGATCTTTTCTTATTGCGGCATTCAGTTTTCTATAATCAATACATACCCACCACCCAGTTTGGGTGCATATTTGGATCAACTCATTAGCTTCATTAGTTATGACTGTGATGCCGGACTTTTTAGAGACCACAGGAATAGGATTTACCTATTGGCTATCAGATATTGGGTAAATTATACCATTATCTAAGCATTTGACGATTTCTTTCTTTACCGCCTCCTTTATGACGGATTCAACCGTCTTTGTGGGTCTCAGGCTGGTTTGGCTTCATCCATCAAATGTATATGATGTTCAACAATTAAGGGATTAATCCCTTTGATATCCGCCATTATCCAACCAAAAGCTTGCCGATTTGATCTCAAGACCGACAAAAGAGCTTTCTCTTGCTCTAAAACTAAAGAAGCCGATATGATAACGGGCAAAGACCCATTCTTACCTAAATATGCATATTTAAGATGAGACGATAGTGGCTTGAGATCTAGTGTCGGCGGAGAGATGATAAAAGGTAAGGTAAGGGAATGATACTCGGGCTCTTTAAGAGGTTCATAACTAGTGTAAGAGATTGACTCAAAAATCTCGACTAACTTTTGCGACAAGTCAAACGATTCGGACTCGGGGATATCTGGATCAAACAATAACGTACTAGTGGCATCGAGATCATTATCGCAAAGTTCCTCAACTTCACAACTATTGGAAGCTATCTCGTTGACAAAACATATATCAATTAGACGGGCAGAAGGTTTGGAAGGTTAACTTCCTATTCTGAAAATGTTAAGCTTAATTTTCATCTTTCCGAAGGATAGGTTCATAGAGCCGTTACAACAATTGATTACAACATTGGAAGTTGCTAGAAAACGGCGACCAAGAATCACCGAGATTTGGTTCCGTGGGTTCGCCACAGGCTGTGTATCTAAAACTATAAAGTCCACAGGGAATATAAATTCCCCGACTTTGATTAACACATCATCTAGCTCATCCCTAGGGTGGATGATAGATCGATCGGCCATTTGGAGAGTGCAGTGCACAGTTTTCAACTCTCCTATGCATAATTGCTCATAAACAGAATACAGGAGCAAGTTAACACCAGTACCTAAATCGAGCAGAGCGCGATTGATATTTTTACCCCCAATAGTTATAGAAATTATAGGACAACCGGGTTCCTTATGTTTCTTGAGCAATTGTTGGGTAAAAGCAGTGCTTATATTACTCACTAAGAAAACCTTTTTAGGTACTTGAGTTTTCCTCTTCCTAGTGCTCAAGTCCTTAAGAATTTTCGCATAGGACGGAACATGTTGGATAGCATATAAGAGATGAATATTTATGTTAACTTACTTAAACATTTTCACAATCTTCTCCAACTGTGGACTTGGTTTGTTAGGCCTTAATAGGTTTGGAAAAGGAGCTTTATCAATAGGGTTAGGTCCAATATGTGAGAAGGAGGTTGTGCAGATGGAATGGATCCCAAATTGGATTTGGGATGGTTTGATATGGTATTTCATTCAAGGAAGTGGGATCAGGATTTGAGCCTAGTGAGAATGAAGAATAGGCTTAGAAGAAGATAGGAGATTAGATGAAGTAGGAGGAGAAATAGTAGCCGGGATTTCATCAGACTCATCATCATCAACTTGTTCATCAACACCATTGTTTAGCAATCTTCCTGATCTCAACGTAGTTATGGCACCCATGTTTTGATTTTGTTGGTTAGGGACGATATTTGTGCTTTTTGAATGGCCGGGATTTGGTAGAGGTTAAGATGGAAGTCTCCCTTTCTCTCTCCCTCACTCAACGCGGCATTTAACTGTGCAATTTGTGCTTCGATTGATTTTATGCTTTCACCATGGGAAGCAGTGTGTTGCACTAACGTTTGAATGGAAGACGTTAAATTAGCCGTCGTTTGTGTGGATTGCTTTTTTCAAGTGCGAAGATTTTATCAGTACCGGCCATTGGAATATTCGTCTGTGGTTGGAAAGGATTATTATAAGGGACAGAGTTGTTGGCCAGATTTTGTAAAGATTGCGGTTGAAAGGGTTGCTGAATTTATTATGGTGGCTGTTGTTGCTATGGGGGAAGCCTTTGATAGTTATTTTGGCTACGGAACTGATTTTGAGTTTGAGTTTGAGTTTGGTTTTGGTTGCAAGCAAAATTAGGATAATTCCTCCATCCCTGATTATATGTGGAGGAATAAGGATCGTTTCGAGGTCGTTGCTGAAAAGCAGCATTAGTTTGTTCTTGACCTTAAGATGGCGGATTCAAAGGACATTTTTCTGTTAAATGTGATAAGTCAAAACAGCTACCACACACAGTTTTGGGGAGCGTAACTTGGTTTAGGGAGGCTGAAGAGAATTTGCTTTTAATAGCTTCGAGTTTCTTTTGCATCGCCGCCATTTTGGCTTTTCCTGCGATGGAAACATCGAGCTGATGGATACCTACCCTTAGGGGTGGTAATTGAACGAGCCAGCTCGGGTTCGATTAAGGTTCGGCTCGGTATCGGCTCGTTCAAATTCGGTTCATTTATTAACGAGCCGGACATGAGCCAGAAAGCCTGGCTCGTTTATTAAACGAGCCGGACTCGAGCTCAGCCAGGCTCGTTCGGTATTGACTCGGGTTCGGCTGGGTTACACAGTTTGAAAAAAAACAGTAATATGTAATATATAGCAGATTCTATACAACTCTCAGAACACTTAATTCAATTTAATGACAGTATATAAAGTGTACTGAGATAAATATAAAACCCAGCACTTAGACCCATTCAATACTCTAGATGTTGATGTTTTTTTAATTTTTCCATATCTCAAAACCCTGAGTTTTAAGCATTATTGTTAATTATGTGTTTTTCTTGAAAGATACTATTAATATGAGTAAATGAGCTGAAAACGAGCCGAGCTCACAAACGAGCTCTAAACGAGCTCGGTTGAGCTCGGCTCGTTTAGTTAATGGGCCACAAATGAACCGAACACGAGCTGGGCATGTTTAATCGAGCCGGACTCGAGCCGAGCATCTCTAGCTCGATTAACTAAACGAGCCGGACTTGGGCCGACAAAAAGAACCACGAGCCGAACTCGAGCCGAGCTTGGCTGGCTCGAGTTCGGCTCGTTTACACCCCTACCTACCCTAGATGAAGACGGTGTTGGTCTAGTGCTCTCCCAATGTAACATTTGTTCAGCAAGATCTTCCAGAAATTACCATGCTTTGCCATCATTTTTTGACATGAAAAGACATTGACAAATGGTTTCTAGCATTTATTTTTTTGCTGGATTAACATTCTCATACACAATGCGACAAAGTTTCCATCTATTGATTCCATAATGAGGGCATTGGACAAGAATATCTTTAAACCGTTCAAAGCATTTTCAAAAGGGTTCGTTGGGAAGTTGGGCAAACTGGTTAATCTCGCTTCGAATATGAGCGACCTTGTAATAAGGATAGAATTTCTTAAGAAATGTTATAACGAATTCTTCCCATTTAGCGATAGAATGTGCATCAGTGCTATAAATCCACTTTTCTGCTAAATCGCACAAAGTAAAAAAGAGAAGACGTAATCGCAGAGCATCCCCTGAAAATTGGGTGGTACTCATCATAGCACATACATTTTCGAACTTGATTATGAAAATGTATGCATCTTTGGATTCAAGCTCGTGAAATTTGGGCAACAAGTTGATGAAGTAGGGTTTAATTTAGAAATTATCCCTATTGGCTGGTGGAAGAAACAAACACGTAGGAAGGGGTCCGCGTAAGGGATAACATCTGTTTTGTAGAGTGATGCGTGGTGGATTTTTTGCACCTACGGGTGGTGACCGGGTAGTGTCGTTAAAACCCGATGAAGATCCGTCCATTTCGGGAGATGTGGTGGGTGGAGGAGAAATTGAAGATGAAGAAGTGTCAACTTTGGAGTCGACAGCAAAAAGCGCACTAGACGGGCACTAGAATCCCCTGTCCAGCCGATCATGCACTAAGCGGGTTTAGTGCACATGCATCGTGTGATATGTGAGAATGCTTTTAAGAGGGCTTTTTTTGAAAAAAATTGGATTTTAGGCTTGACTCAAAATCACAAAATACACAATCAATCCCTAGAGCTAGGGTCACCTAAGCCAAGTCACTAGACCGCTCCTAGACTTCCAAAGGAAAAGCACAGGATCAATCCTCTACTACTTCCTTATTAATCTTGTGGCCTGGTAAGTGCTAGGTAAGTAAGAGATATCCGCTATACGATTCACCGAAATAGCGGGCTTAATTAAATAACCACTTTCCTTAGTCACACTTGCCTTAGACACCACAATAAAAATGCAGATTAGCAATAGATTACCCACGATCGTCCTCTATCCTAATTGAGCACGACAGTCTTTAGGGGCTTGATCTAGATATTTTTTATTAATGTAGGGTGATAGTATACTCGTTTGTGATTTGTGGGGCTTAGAAAGGGTGATGAAGTCCCCACCTAATCTGAATATTGGTTTATTGGCTCTTAAAGTCCGGTTTAGATATGCAAAAACAAGCCGAAATCAAAACACGCAAAAAGATTTTTGAGCGGCGATGTTTGCAAAGAATCATGCAGGTAAAATCAGATTATTGGAGCTTTAGAGGAGAGAGAAAGAATATAGAAAAATACCACAGAAGATTGGGGGCCTAAATCTTTAAGAAGGCTGCGGTTCCGCCGCCAAATCCAACCAATAGTTGCGGTTCCGCTGTAGTGTGGAAGGTTCTTTTGTTAAATTTTCTTCAGAGCACCCCTATGCACCTCTGGTCCAAGTTGAAAGTCTCAGAATCTCTATTGCCTTGGTCCAGTTACTGCAGATTCCTTTGCAAAACTGGCACAATAATCGTTAAAAACACAAGATGCGGTTTTGGTTCTCGTTTATTTTATGTTCCTCGGTTTTTATAAGAAATCAACCCGAATAATAAGAAAAAATTACGACCGTTTCCCCGGCAACAGTGTCATTTGATTGATCATGTGAAAAGTGTTTTGTAAATAACTGCAATCAAAATGGTGTCGCAAGTAGCTAGCCGCGATGAGTACAGGTTGTTCGCAGGAAAACATGAACTCTTTTCTTACTTTAGACGAGTTGATAAACGAGATGGGTGATTGTTGTCGTTTTATTTTAAGATGAATATAAAATTTATAAGAAAAAAGGCTTGTAAGGTCCATAGGACTTAGTAGTTAATAAATGAATATTAAAAATGACTATTTTTATCTTATAATAGTTTAAAACTAGAGCAATAGCGATGAATGTGGATTAGGGTTCTTGGAGGGAATTAGGGTTTCCCACTACCGACCATTGTTCGTCCATTGATCTCTATTCATGTCAAGCACTTAACAAAACAAGTGTTTAAGCAATCTCAAATCGTGGTTGTGACTATTAATAAATTGATAGCGCACCTGATTAGGAGGTTAACATTTATTTTGCTAAAGTTTATAATTTTTAAAATGTCAAAAAGAAGTTAAAAGATTTTTCATCTATTATTCTACCCTATCCTACAAACCCTAGCAAGCAAGAATTATTCGTTCATGATTAGTGGTGATTTAAAAGAAAGGTTGAAGATGAATGAAACCATAATAAAGATGCAGAAAAATAATGCGTAAAGTAAATGCTGAAAATTAAATGCAAAAAGAATTAAAACAAAAACTATATTTATTCATCAACTATTGCATTACAACTTCTCCTTAGAAAGTAGATTACAAGAACCCTAGTTTGCTCTAGATCTCTCTCTTTATGGAGGTAGATGAATAAATGATTATGTGATCACTTGGATGATTTTGAATGCACAACTCTCGGTCCTTTATATAGTCCCAGAAACCAGAAACCCTAAATGCCATATGTGAATAGATGCAGTTAAGATCATGATCCCAAAATCCCATATCCAACGGCCCTGATTTGACTGCGGAACCGCCGCAAAATGCCATATTTGGCCACGGTTCAGCCGTATCCTAGTGGAATTGGGTCTCGAGATTTTTTTGGCTTTTTGTGTTGATATTTAGAGATCCTCTTGATGTGATTCTGAAAATATTGCTCTAAGCCCCTGCCGTTGTTAGATTCCTTGATTTGCTTCTAAAATTTGGCAGATTAAGTTCCGATATCCCGATTTGACTGGGATCTCTTACATGGATTTCAGACCTAAGCTACTACCTGCACAATATCTCAAATCAAAGTATTAATAGCATTTGGAATTTTTTAGATATTATTCCAACCATGATATAATATCTTAAGAATATTGATTAGGAATATTTGATATGATATGCATATTTTAATTACTAATATTTCATTTAAATATTATATGCATATGTTTTCCCTTATTATATTAATTATAAATGAAGAAATAAATGATAATAATTTTTTACAAATAAATCCACATATGTTCTTTATTTACAATAAACACCTTTTAGCACTTAACAATAGTAGGGAAAATATTTATACAAATGTGCAATTTTTTAGACTAATCATCCATCCATTAACTATTCAATCCAAAAAACGCTACAAGTCCTTCTCTTATAAAATTTTCAAATCTCTTTAGTATAAAACGATAAAAATCGCACCTTTATTTATTAACTTGTCTAAAATAAGAAACAACATTCATCATTTCTCTATGAATGATCCGTACTCACTATCGGCTAGTTATTGCGACACCGTTATTGATTGCGGTATTTAGGAAACACAAAGAGTCAATTTTTCACATCAACCAGTGCACCTCAGGTCATGGGTGCACCGAGTTTCCCTATTTTAATCCTTATGTTGTATGAATTGAATGGATATATATAACTTATGCAAAGTCATGTTTTTATCACATAATTTCACCATTTTTATACCTTAACTTCAAATAGGCATAACATCCATCACTGCAATCTTTTATTAATAAAATCTTGTTTGAAATATAAGTACTATGAAATATGCACATTTCTGTATTTATGTTTCCCTTAAAAGTTGATGTAAAATACGGTTTTGGCACTTTAAAGTTATAACTCAAATCTTGAAATCCGGTCAGGCACCTATGTGCTACTACACGAAAACAAGCGTAACTCTCTTTTTTGGAACTCAAATAGAGAAAAACCAAGGTTCTAATTCATCATGACAGAGATCCATACAACTCTTGTTTATACCTTTTTATCTAAAAACGAACGGATGTTTAACTAAAAGGCATTGCAAGTCGACATTTCAAATCTAGACTGATGCAGAACCCTTCTGTGCAGTCATAGTAAAATGGGTATATCTCTTTCTGTATTTGGGGGATTGATGTGTTTCTCATTTTTTTGTAACCATAACTCTTAGACGCACGTTTTTTGTATTTTATGTTTCTGCTAATTTTGTACAGAAACCCCTTAAAGCTGCACGTTAAGTCGAGCGTGCTTTGTGAAAAGCATTCTGGACAGAACTGCGCACTGTCACCATAACCTCCATAACTCCTTCGTTCAAACTGCGATTGAGGCAAACTCAGCGGAATAATTTTCATAATTCTTTAAACTACAACTTCCAAATTTTAAGTGAAGCCAAATTGCTGCCTTAACCTACTCATTTCTGACGACTAACATGTGATAACTTTTGTGTCCTGAAAACCCTAAACCTTTTACACTTTAAACCATATTTATATTTATTATTACATGATCTATAGATATATGACTCGAATATCGTGAATCCGTGAACTTGACATGTACTTGCATTGAACACATGTAATCGTGACTCCTGTTAGAACTATTAAAGTTATTATTTCATGTTAGTTATTGACGGGGTAATTGGGGTAGTTTGGGAATAGAGTGTACAAATGTTTCGAAAGTCCCCTTAGAAACACATGGATCTATGAATCTATGTAGCTGTTGTTGGCTATAGTGCCCTCAAGGCAATTATTGTAATCGACAGTAGACGATTATGATAATTGAAGGAGAGCCTATACAAGTAAAACAATCTTACTCGAGATGATAGTATGCTATCCGGTTTGTCTTTATCATTGATGTCTATATGTTTTACTGGTTATTACGTATCATTAATATAATGATAAATCCCGCATGATCTTATCTTGAGTACCAAAGTTATGATGGTGATCATACTAGTAAGAGCTGGGTAGTCCATAAGCACATCCTTAAATGTCCCTAGTCGTGGGAGTATCGAGACTGGGCATCGATATTCTGTAGTAGACTCGTGTATACGTTTCTACACCCCGATGAGGGGTGGTGGCAGGTCTCATAGTCATTGGTGTGTTGCATATACAGGTGCTCACTGGAGGTGAGTACACCGGATGTACTCGCCAAGAACTTCAAGATGGTACTATACCTATTGTCAGATAACAGTTCTCAGTTGACATGAGTACATATAGTCTGTTGACCTAAGATCGTCATTTGTCTCATATGAGTTCCTACTATACTTGATTACTACGCTACCACGAATCTACTGCGTCGTGCAAATAGGTTTAACTTAGGTACATTCCCGAACCACATGGAGGCAGTGAGCGATCACCAGGGATTCGTCTTTCCTGCTATAGAGAGTCGATGTCGTGTTGTATTTAATTGGCCATCACCATATGTTCCTGGCCAGTTCAGATGGGATTTACTGATAAGATATCAGTAGTTTCTCGGTTGGTAATGGGCTTGACACTGACACAGCTTATCGGGTTATTAAGGGTCTGATGTTATCCATCCTCAAGACCCGGTATGTGATACTCTTAGACAAAAAGACCAGAATGTACGGAGATGGGTACGGACGAGTTTGCTTGTCAACCTTCTTTTCGTTCAATACCTGGGTAGCCGTTACGTACAGCTAGTGCCCCTGACGTGCTTGTGGTTAAACCCACTGCCAGCGTATTGTCGATTCTTTAGAGTTCCACATAGAGGGTTTTTCGGTTTAGGCGAAACGATGTAGTGTGTGTATTGTAATTTGATATGCACTCAGATTCAATTAAATATGTGTATTTAGTGCATGTACTGTAATCAGACGTTTTGATAATACTAGCACGTTTGAAAGATTGCCAGATCATTATGAGCTGATATTAAATCTCTCATCATCTCTCTTTTGGGTATTCATATTTTGATATGAATACGGGTATTTGTATTTTGATACAAATACGGTATTTATACGAATATGAGTATTTGTATAAATATGAGTATTTGTATCTTAATACGAATACGTGTATTTTTATCTCAATACGATTATGGATATTCGTATTTTGATACAAATACGGGTATATATTTGTTGCATATATGGTTGTGTGTGTGTGTATGTGTAAATGTATATGTGTATTCACCTTTTCCACTCACCTTTAGAATCTTGTTGAAGAGTGTGGGTGGGTGAGTCATTGGCATGACTCACTCATTCACCCACTCTCTATGACATTGGACAAGGAAATTGAAAAGAGGAGAATAAGGCTAAGGATTAGATGATTCATTACACACTCAATCCTTTCTTCTTTCTTCTCTTTATGTTAGCTTCAAAAATGAGAAGAAAAATTTGCAAAGAGAGAAAACTTGAGATTTCATCATTACATCACTTTCACAATCAATTCCTTGCAAGTTTTGATTGTGTGTTTCTTCACTTGATCACTTGAAGTGAAGCTACAGCTTGTATTCGCATTCTCTCTGGTGGATCATCTTCGTCAATGAAGATCGGCATACAGGATAGTTCCCGACGACTTCGGAGCCAAGGTATAGTCCTTAGAGCGGTGTAGGAGTCTTTCGCAATTGCACGGACATGCTACAAAGGTAGCTAGCCTCCTAACCTTGTTTTTTATGATATCTAATTTAGTGTTTGGAATCGATTCTAGTGTTTAGTCGATAGTGCTTGCTTTAAAGTTTTTTTTCTCTTCCGTCTTTGCCGCAAGTCTTGCGGTACAAGCGCTAGGGACCTAACGTTGGTATCAAACCCATGCCAAACATTAAAACTAGTTGAAGACGATGTTTATATTTTGAAACCAAAATTTTAACCGTATTCGATCACAAAACTAAGTTTCTGTACAATTTTTTAAACGGCACCTAAATTTTTTTTAAACTATGTTAGTGGACTATTCTTTAAGCAAGAAAACACGTCCCAAAATTCGAGGCAATTTGGTCGGTTTTTGGCTGACGGTTTTGCATTTTGGTCGACCCAAATTTTGAATTATGTCCCTGGGTTTTTTAAGGTGCTTGATTGTTTGGAAACTTGATTTTTAGTTATGTTTGTTTTTTCCCAGATTTCAGTTTATGTTGTCTTTGTATTCAGGTAAGTTCGAGAAACTTTTCAATCGAAATAATAGCACCGTTTATGATCCTTTTTTTGTTTGTATGTTGTTTAATTTCATTTAATTGCCATATTTTCGATTAGACGGGGTTGCATACTGATTACTTCTTATATTGGTTTGCTTATATATATATATATATATATATATATATATATATATATATATCTTGTGATGGTTTAGTTGTATTTTCGTGACGAATAGCCCCTCGTGTGATGTGCTTGTACAGTTTTGATATCTGTATTTGTTTATTCGGAATGAGCAGATGGATTGTAGCCGTCATTATCACTTGATGTATATTCTTTTTGGGACACATCCGGGTTGAGGTTGTTGTCGCCATTGTATATATTTCATTACTTATATTAGGATACCCCACGACGGAGTGCTCGGCTAGCCGGATTCGAGAATGCAGCGGGTGACTATCTTATAGAGACGAGATCGGGCCACCTCATTCTCAGATTGGCGGGTTGCTCGTCGCACTTATAGGGGGTGTAGCTCTAACCCACGGAGGAGTGCTCAAGTTACCGGATTTCAAGAAGTGCCGGGTGGCCCACTCATTGTTAATTATATGTATACCCTAGAGGCCATTATCGTACATGATTGTATATTATAGTGGATGTTTGAACATATATAGAGAGGATTTTCTTTCTCGACATGATAATATGCTATCTGGTTGCTTTTTATCTTAACATGTACACTTGTATCATTATACTGTCTCTCTGTTACATATTGATAAAGCCCTTAGGATGTGTACTTGACTACCAGGACTATGATGAGATCATACTGGTGGGGTCAGGGTAGTTCACAAGTTCATCCTTTAATTGTTCCTAGTCATGGGAATATCGAGACAGGGCATCGATATTCCAGAGTAGACTAGTGTGTACATTTCTTGACCCTGTATGGGGCGATGGATGATCCCACATCTATTGGTGTTTGACATCAAAGATTGTACATAGGTGATCATTGGAGAATGGGTACACCGAACAGGACTCGCCGAGAACTCCTAGATGGTATTATACCTAACGTCGGATAGCAGTTCTTTGGTGACACTGGTACAAGTTAGTTTGTAGACCCGAGATAGTCATAGAGTCTTGTGTGATTCCTACTGTGCTTTGATTTCCTCCCTAGCACGCTCAAGAGAGCGTGCAAACATGTGGATTTTAGGTACAGTCCCGAGTCATAGAGGCAACGAGCGATAGGATGGGTTTCGTCTCTCCCGGTATTGGGGGTTGATGTTGCGCTATACTCGATTGGATATAACAGGAAGTCCCGGGCCAGGGTTGATGCTGAGATTTACTGGTAAGTGTTATCAGTAGTTTCACGACCTGTTATGAGCTTCATATCTGTATGACTTATCAATTTATTGGGGTTTGACGTTTACCACCCCCAGACTCGATATGCGACATATCAGATGAAGAGACCGGACTGTACGGCAGTGTTACTTACTGGATTCACGGGAGTATGGACAAACTTGCTTGTTGATCTTCTGATCTTTCAATACCTGGGTAGATGTTACGTCCAGCTAGTACCGCTGACGACTTGTGGGTGACTGATATGATCATCAGCTACTGCTGGCGTAATGACGAGTCTTTAAAGTCCTACATAGAGGTTTCCTAACTCAAGCGAAACGAAGTAGGGCACATATGTGATATGTGCGGGAGCGAGATTAATACGTGTATGTGATACAGTATTTTAATCTCGCTATATAGGTTTTATGTGAGATAACCGGATTATTGAATCAAGTGTTGATTCAATAATTTGTTATATGTATATTTGATATACATATAAATGATATTAGTCGGTTGTATGTGTTATAGCCGGGTTATTAAACCAAGTGTTGATTTAATATTTTAATATATAATTATATATCTGATATATTAATATATATTAACTAATGTCAGCTCACTTAAGAATTTCTTTTCTCTAAATACATATAAATATATATGTGATATATATTAATGTATTCAATTTTGTGTCATGCTAGATGATACATTGGACTTGGGTGTATGAGACTCATACCAAACTAAAGATAATTTGGATGATTAATAATTAAGAGAAAAATCAAAATTAGGTGGAAATTAGCATGGCTAAAGATGCTTGTGGAAGTATGTAGAAGCCTTGACTAAAGTCCACTAATTTTGTTTTACTCTAGATATTTATTAACCCAACCATTATCTTTAGCTATGGTTAAGTCTCTACTAATATCACTTGTGATATTTTCTCACCATGGTTCATCACTTGATTTTCTTCTTCATCTCATTTTTCTTCTCTTGATTTTGAGTGAGGTGAAAAAGAAAAAGAGAAAAATAATTTTAAAATAAGCAAAATTTCTACTTCATCAATCTATAGCAAATTAGCCATTTAGTATAGCTTGTTTACTTCACTACTTCCTCAATTAGTGAAGAGGTAGCTTGATTTAGAGATTCTTCGACTTAGATCATCCTCGGCCTCGAAGATCCTTAAGAAAGCTCATTCCTTTAGCCTAGTGGAGCCTAAGAAGAGTTCGAGAACTACTACTTGGAACTAAAGGACTACTACACGGAGCTTTAGAAGTGAAGGACCGGTCTACAAAGGTTGTATTTCTTATTCACTTCGTGTAAAGTTTATTTACATGCATATAAAACCCTAATCCTTTAATTAGATCCTTAGTTCGGGTTGCTTAACATTCTAGATTTTTTGAAATTGCATACTTGATAATTGTCGAAAACTAGCGGGGGTGCTAAGCGAACACAGCAGTGGTATCAGAGCCAAGCTAGAGCATTAAGAGTGGTCTAGACGAAGTTAAAGTATTCGATCGACTTTTCGAAACCTTAAATTCCTACTCTCTGTGTCACGACCCGAAATAGCACGTGACTGGCACTTGAATCAGATGAAGGCTATAGGACCACATCTAATTCAAGTAAGCTAAAAGCCTAGAAATCTAAAACCATTTTAAATAATAAATGAAGGGAAACTGATTTTAAAGAAGTGGTTTTAATAGCATAAGCCGAATTATGCGCTTTTAAACCATCAAGTCTTTTCTGAAAATTTCGGCAGAGTTTCCCTTGTAAATACTGGCCTTGAACGGGGTACAACATGAATAATATATACATGAATGATAAAAGGCATCCCCAAGCGGGAGCTAGCTCTTCGTCAATCGACAGTCATAACCACGCAAGCAATATAATATATAACGCCGAAGGGCGAGGATCAAAACTTAAAAGAAAGCCCATATCCACCAGAAAACCATAATAATACAAATGCAACTCTAACGTCAAAAGAATAAACACTGATCTTCTAGTTCTATCGAATATACAAGTCTGGTTGATGGAGTTTACTAGATACAACTGAAATAATAAATGTACAATGGTGGTCACGATGCAAGTGAACCCACCTACCAAAGCAATCACCCGAAATGAAAGCAGTGAGCTAGCAGAGCCGTCAAGAAACTTGTACGGCAAAACCTGCAAGAAATTGTGGCACAACGGGGGTGAGTTGCCAACTCGTGAGTAGAAAATATCACAAAGAAAAAATCGCATGTATGACGCTATCCTAGGTCATATCAAGTAATATAATCAAATATATATCCTGATCCATCTACACATAAATGCAATACCACATGCTCATGTCAGTACCTCAGTTAGCAACATATCAGATATATGATGTATGAATGCATTACTAATTGAAATAGAATACATCATGAATGAGACAACTGTTTTCTTTATTTAATGAGATTTCTGTATATATATATATATATATATATATATATATATATATATATATATATATATGTATATATAAATCGAGTATCATCAATGAAATCAACAGAGGAATCAGTGTCAAGTATCAACACAAAACATAAATCTCAGTATCTCAATATCTCAGGCTCCGGCTATCCGGACTGGCCTGTACCATCAAATCTCAATATCTCAGTGTCTCGGGCTCCGTCAGTCCGGATCGGCCCAAATCATCAAATCACACGACCACGGACGGTATCCTCCGGATATCCACCGTGCCAGACATTATCGGTAGGCAGTCTGCCCCTACCGGGCTCATCGTCTACAGCTCGAGCTTCCTGCCCCGAGGTACCATACCGGGTCTACCATGTACCCACAGACGGTTCATCCAACTCCTCGAATCGGGTCTTAAAAACCATCTCAGAACCGAGAAAACATCATGGTGGACAATACTCATCATATCAAGGAAAACCGCATCTATCTCTTTAAAATAAATCATCAGTTTATAAAACTTTCACATGCGATTTCCAAATCTAGAAATCTCAAGAAGGATCCAAAATTATCAAAATCGTGATATCAATAAACAGTGAATACCGGCATAAATCTCCATAATACTGCATGACCAATGAATATATGAATGTATCTGATATCATGCAATAAATGAAATAGTTAAACTAGCATATGAAAGCTATAACATATTGCAACTATCAACTAGCAAGCTATGTCAATGAATAGTATTCTGTAAAATGTACGTGACATAGCAATTACCGATGATGATGTGTGTGAGCCGGCAAGCAAGTTGTCACGACCCGAAGGTACGGAACGTGACCGGCACTTAAATTACGAAGTATCTAGAGGCGCAACGTAATCTAAGTAAGCCAAAGCCCGGAAATCTAAACCATTTAAAAGAAGAAGTAAAAGAAAACATGTTTTAAAAACAACATCAAATTTCTCAAAAATTTCGACAGAGTCTCCTTTGTAAAAACTGGCCCCAAAGGGGTACAAATAAGAATATATATATAAGCAATAATAAAAAGGCATCCCCAAGCGGGAGCTAGCTCTTCGCTAATTGGCGGTCACAACCACGCAAGCAATATGATATACAACGCCGAAGGGCGAGGAACAAAACTCAAAGAAAACCATCGAAACCACCAGAAAACTATAATAGTACAAGCGCGACTCTAAGGTCGAAAGAATAAACAACTGGTTTTCTAAATCTATCAAGTAATACAAGTCTGGTTGATGGAGCTTACTAGATACAAATATAATAAATAACAGTACAACGGCGGTCCCGATACAATGAACCAACCTACCAAGCAAATCACCATGAATGAAATGATGTGCCAGCAAGCTGCCAAGAAAACCTGTACATCGAAACTTGTAACAAAATTTGGCATAACGGGGGTGAGTTGCCAACTCGTGAGTAGAAGACATCTGCGAGTAGAAATCGTATGCACGACGCTTTCCTAGGTCATAATAATATACATATATAACACTAGACATCTAATAGTGATAGGGTAATAGGCTATGCATAAGTGTAATGCTCAGTGTTTGTGTCAGTGTCACTAAATAGCAATATGTCATATGTGTGCGTATGATGTATGGATGCATCATGAATGAAACGATCCACCAAGAAATCTGGATAATCTGATATAAGAAAATATGTATTTTTATCTCAGTAAAATTCTTCTGAATAACTGAAGTACCATCAATGAAATTGATGGAAATCCGTGTCAAGTATCGATACAAAGTATTTAAATCTCAAAGTCTCGATATCTCATATCTCTGTATCTCAATCTCATATCACTATATCTCAAATCTCATATCTCTGTATCTCAATTCTCAATATCTCAGGCCCCGGCTATCCGGATCGACCCCTATCATCAAATTACATGACTACGGTCGGTATCCTCCGGATATCCGCCGCGTCATAAATAACCGGTAGGTAATACTCCCGTGCCGGGCTCAACGCCATCATCTGCGATCTTCTTGCCCCGGGGGTACCATACCGGGCCCACCATGTACCCGCAGACGGTGCATCCCCCTCCTCGAATCGGGTATCTGATACTGCTCAAGAACCGAGAAAACTCATAGTGGATAGTACACACATCACATCATGAGAAAACCGTAGTTTTGCATTTTAGAAATAATAACAAGTTTGAAAGTGTTGCGGTTTTCCCTAAAAACCAGAAATCTCACTGAAAATCCGAATCCCAGGAATCATGAGTAAATAAGTAATAAGTATCGGCATAAGCCCCATAATACTGCATGATAGTATGAATATGTAAATTCATGAAGTGTCTAAGTAATATATGCAATGTCTAAACTGGCACATGAGAGTAATCACACAATATTATACTAGATCTAGCATTTAGCTGATTATATCAATAAAAATAATATGTTCTAAAGTGTACGTGACATGAAAATTACCAATGATGATGTGTGTGAGCCGGCAAGCAAGTTGTCACGACCCGAAAGTACGGAATGTGACCGGCACTTAAATTACGAAGCGTCTAGAGGCGCAATGTAATCTAAGTAAGCCGAAGCCCAGAAATCTAAACCATTTAAAAGAAGAAGTAAAAGAAAACATGTTTTAAAAACAACATCAAATTTCTCAAAAATTTCGGCAGAGTCTCCTTTGTAAAAACTGGCCCCAAACGGGTACAAATAAGAATATATACATAAGCAATAATAAAAAGACATCCCCAAGCGGGAGCTAGCACTTCGCTAATTGGCGGTCATAACCATGCAAGCAATATGATATACACCGTCGAAGGGCGAGGAACAAAACTAAAAAAACCATCGAAACCACCAGAAAACCATAATAGTACAAGCGAGACTCTAAGGTCGAAAGAATAAACAACTGGTCTTCTAAATCTATCAAGTAATACAAGTCTAGTTCATGGAGCTTACTAGATATAAATATAATAAATAACAGTACAACGGCGGTCCCGATACAATGAACCAATCTACCAAGCAAATCACCCTGAATGAAATGATGTGCCAGCAAGCTGCCAAGGAAACCTGTATATCGAAACTTGTAAGAAAATTTGGCACAACGGGGGTGAGTTGCCAACTCGTGAGTAGAAGACATCTACGAGTAGAAATCGTATGCACGACGCTCTCCTAGGTCATAATAATATACATATATAACACTAGACATCTAATAGTGATAGGGTAATAGGCTATGCATAAGTCTAATGCTCAGTGCTCGTGTCAGTGTCACTAAGTAGCAATATGTCATATGTGTGCGTATGATGTATGAATGCATCATGAATGAAACAATTCACCAAGAAATCTGGATAATCTGATATAAGAAAATATGTATTTTTATCTTAGTGAAATTCTTCTAAATAACTGAAGTATCATCAATGAAATCTATGGAAATCCGTGTCAAGTATCGATACAAAGTATGTAAATCTCAAAGTCTCGATATCTCATATCTCTTTATCTCAATCTCATATCACTATATCTCAAATCTCATATCTCTGTATCTCAATCCTCAATATCTCAGGCTCTGGCCGTCTGGATCGACCCCTATCATCAAATCACACGACTACGGTCGGTATCCTCCGGATATCCGCCACGTCATAAATAACCGGTAGGTAAGGCTCCCCTGCCGGGCTCAACACCATCATCTGCAATCTCCTTGCCCCGGGGGTACTATACCGGGCCCACCATATACCCGCAGACGGTGCATCCCCCTCCTCGAATCGGGTATTTGATACTGCTCAAGAACCGAGAAAACTCATGGTGGACAGTACACACATCACATCATGAGAAAACCGCAGTTATTTTTAGAAATAATAACAAGTTTGAAAGTGTTGCGGTTTTCCCCAAAAGCCAGAAATCTCACCGAAAATCCGAAATCCCAGAAATCATGAGTAAATAAGTAATAAGTATCGGCATAAGCCCCACAATACTGCATGATAGTATGAATATGTAAATACATGAAGTGTCTAAGTAATGTATGCAATGTCTAAACTGGCACATGAGAGTAATCACACAATATTATGCTAGAGCTAGCATTTAGCTGATTATATCAATAAAAATAATATGTTCTAAAGTGTACGTGACATGGCAATTACCGATGATGATGTGTGTGAGCCGGCAAATAAATATACGTGAAACATGCATATCATCGGTAATGGTGCTGGCGTCCTAACATGCAGGGTTTCATATTAGCTAAGGAAACTTATGTGTGAACATGCAATGCGATGAATACAACATGAATATAACAGTGAATGTGTAGTAAACACACAACTAGAGAACACATATTAATTACGAGTCATACAATTTGTTGTTTGAAAAGCACGAATCGTGGTTTATAGAAAATTAGGGGCTACAGGGTTTTTTAAGAAAAGATATGTCCTTTGAAAAATCCGTAGTATCTCTCAAGCTGTCTTTAGAAATGCGCACGATTCGTTTGTTTTGAAAATAAGTATGACTCGAGTCTAAACTAATATCTACCAATCTAAAGTCTTCAATAGTACCCTACTCGCTAAGAATCTAAGGTCACGTCCGACTTCCTAATAACAGTACGTAATATCCTTATTCTACGTTTGCGGGGGTGCTATACGACATCCACTCGACTTCCCCCGTAGATATACATCTACTCACCTGGTCCCAGTCTGCCGAAGTCGATGCCGCCATCCTCTTCTTCATCGTCCAATGTCCACGTGAGCGGTACCTATACGCAAACATATATAATATCGTAAACCGAAATCGCGGAAAAAACAAAAACGGCACACGATACGCGCATAGGTTAAAACCTATGACCCGCTCATGCAAAAGAACTCAGTAACCCTTGATATCAGCGTACAAACGCCGATTGTTCGAGGAAAACCCAAACACACCAATCGTGGTTTCACAAATCACTAATTATAATATGAAATAGATTGCAACTCATCAAAACCTCAAAATAAATCAAATCGATTTATTTCCGAAAACCTAGACAGCGCTTAATTTTCGTTTTAATTCGAAACTTGATGTTTTAACAAAACTAATGGCCATAATATTCACTAAATATTATAAATAAGTCATATAAACTATTTCTATAATTTAATCTCATCAATTTGTATTAAATCTAAAATTCTAGTTTGCATAAAATATCCAATTTTAACACTTTTAAAGCAAAAATTCACAATTCAACAACTAAGCTTGATTTTGCATGATCTAAAGTATTAAACTAAAATTTATAATGTTAATAATGTCATGAAAACCCTAATTAGATTTTAATCTCAATTATTTTATCAATTTCCAAAAACCTAGTTAGCAAAATTTTAAACTAACAATTAGCAAACTAGTAACTAGATTAGGTTTGTATTCCATTAACATGTTAATCTTCTCATTAAAATCATAACCTAATGATAAAAATCATAATTTGATTTAAAACCCTTTCTTGAATTTTGAATCACAAAAAATTAAAACCATAATTACACTTCTAATTAGCTTAATTTGAAGTATTATACCAACAATTAAACACTTGGGTTAGGATTATACCTCCACAACAAGAAATCCAACATGCAACCTAGTCTCCAAAGTGCTAACTTTTCTCCAAGATCCATGCTAGATAGGCCAAAGAATAATAGGTAGAGAGTGGATTTGGAATTTTAGATTTTATTTTGGATTTTTTGATGGATTTTTGATGAATTTTGATGCAAAGTGAAATGGAGAAATGGGGGGACTGCCCAATGTGAGGCTCAGCCAAAGCATGAGGGAAGAGAGAGAGAGAAAGAAAATGTGAGGAAATGTGTAGAAACATCTTCAAATAATTACATCTTTTAAGTCTTTTCATTAGTTTCATTATTTAATAAGTTTTCTTTTCTAAATAAAACCTAGAAAAATTTCTAGAACTATGGAGAGTTTTGAGAAGAAATTTTGCATGATACACACTTGTTTTAAATTGTCATGGTTCACATTTGTCAAATTAACCCATTGTAATTTGTAATTTGAACCAATTTAATGTATAATTAAAAGCTTATATTAATATTTGAAATAATTAATTAAGGAAAACTATTTAGGTAAAATAATAATTTATAAGTGACTAAATAAATACTAAATACTAGCAATTATATAGTTAAAATAGGTGTATTTAAATCTATATTGAAAAATAATTATAGTTGAGTTTTACGGAAAATACGGTTTATTTTACCGATTATCAGAAAATTCACCTAAAGGATTTTTATTTATTTATTTATTTTTACAACGTTACACAAGTGTACGTGGAACATACGCATTATTGGTAATGGTGCTGGTGTACTGTCAGCAGGGTTTCATAATAATTACAGATAACATATATACCAGCATGCAATACGATAAAACATCATGAATATACAGAAAGTGATGTAGTTACAGCAACACTGAAAAATATACCTACCCAATATACGAGTCATACAGTTTGGTATTTAAATTACTTACAATTCTCCACTTTTGAAAACTAGTATGACTCGAGCCCAGTCAAAAGGGTAAGGAAATCCACCTAGGTCTGAGTCGATCTGTATATATATCTAGTAGTCGGTGATCTCGCCTCAATAGTATCACGTACGATACAATATATATATATATATATATATATATGACATCCTCGAGTCAAGTGTCCCGATCAACATCATAACTATATCTCGTACGGTAAATCTATCATACGGCATCCCAAATCTGGGTACAGGTCAAATATCATATTTATCTAATTACTCATCTGGTATCCTTATCATCATATGTCATGAACTGGGGTACAGATCTAAGTCTGGTACAAACTAATACCATCAACAAATATATGTGCGTGTGTCTGAAACACATCGCCTAAAGATTCGCTATACTATCATGTCGTATCTGCTAATACGAACCAACTCACACCACCGATCTCATGGCACCATGCTTAATCTTCATCGACTGATCTCCAAATACCATATACTATCCTCATCAACCGAAATATAAGTGTATGTATATATATACACCAACGCATCCATACACACACACACACACACATACATACATACAAATATATACACCCAAACCATATCCCGTGTATGCACGTGTGTGTTTGTCAACCTTACTCTAAGGTTCACGACTAAGAACCCAACTAAATCCTATGCTTCAAATCTCGTTAACACTATCCCATGATCTCCTAATGCTTTTCTTTCTAAAGTTCATATCTTGCAATAGCCCATATATGTATATCTATACCACGTCACATCAAAATCTTATGAAATTGCGGGGGTGCTATACGCCATCCACCCGACTTCCCATGTAGATATAAATCTACTAACATGCTCTTGCTTGTCGATGTCGATGTTGCCGTCCTCTTCTTCATCGTCTCGACGTCCACGTGGGGGTACCTACATATATAACAAAATCTCAATGCGTATTAAAACCAAGTCGGAAAACCGAAACGGCACACGTTTCGCCCGTACGTCAAAACCTATAGCCTCGCATGCAAACACGAACAATAACCCCAGCCGTTGACGTTCAAACGCCACACGACGGAAACACAATATCAAATACCAAAACCAAATTCTTAAAAAGTCGCAAAATGAAATCGGAACCTTACAAATATTCTCCAGATTTTACCCTATATGAAATTAGCCAATTTTGCATATGTAAAGGGTCTAGTTAACTGATAAAGGAGACACAAAACAAACAAGAGACACATTGGCCAAGACCTGGCCATAATTTTCAGCCAGAAGGCATTAATTTGCGGCCAAGAAGAGGGTGCAGGGGCTGGGGGTCTTGGGATTATCATCTATGTTGCCTGCACTACTCACTGTACTTGCTAAATAATTTTCAGGTCACCCGGGTGTTAGCAGATCTCCAAAACTGATCAAAATTCTCACAATTTCCCTATATCGAGGTTTCTAAGTTTGGGTTAAGGGGTTCTAGTCTCTGTTTTCGTCCATAAAACTAACACTAAAGAGGGTTAAGGTCACCACTACACTCAGTTGCACCCTTGGAATCAATTCCAAACCCTAACCTCAACTTTAAATTTTCAAAGTTCGCAAAACACCACTTAATCACATCTAAACATGTATTTGTGCTAAAGAGAAAGAAAAACTACACAAATGGTGAAGAGGTTACCTCATTTGGCACTCATGAATCCCCTAAAGCATCAAAATCCCATTTTTCTTTGTCCAAAGTGTAGCTTGTGAGCTTGTGCATGTTTTTAATGAAGTGGGGATGTAATTTTTAGGTTTTTTTGATGATGAAATGTGGGTTTGAAGAGGAGGGAGGAGAGGGTGCTGCTATGGGGAAAGAAGAAGATGAATAAGATGATGAGGGAACAAAGTGTTATGGTCCAAGGTTGAGCCCTCACCACTCTCTCTCTCACACCCATACCTTAATACTTTAATGTTTTCATTTTATTTTCTTTTCTATTTTCTTTTCTAATCTTCTCTTTTAAATTGAGAACCATGCATGATAAAAAGAAAGAAAGTATGAAAGAAAAATGTAACAAGTGTTAAAAATGACTTAGTGCATGTCATGTGCACAAAACCGGATTAATGCTAGATTAGCGATATTTAATCGCGATTAGCATTAAAATAGGGTACAATAAATCATAAAATTTCATAATTTGCTTAAATCCAATAAAAACACCCTTATTTCAGTAATTTCCATAATTTTCCAAATTTTTCCCAATTTATCGGTATTTAATTATACCGCTTTATTAAAATATTCAATATATTATTATTTAATTATAAAAATTCCCAAAAATAATATTTTATTTTTCTGAAATGTTACAGTCTTCCCCCTTAAAGAAATTCGGTCCCCGAATTTAAATTTAAACGCTTCAAATACTAAAACATTTCAGTAAAAAGTCCAAGTCGTCGGGGCTCCGAAATCATCAATACATAAAACGTATTATAGCGCAATGCATACGCATGAACAATGAGCAGATAACTCCAAATCAAAACTTCGTCAAGCATCTCGCAATCATCGGAGTCATGGTGAAGACACAAATGTCAAATCCAATACGAAAATCAATATGATTTACATCAAAACTATACATGTAAACATCTGAAGCAAATGCATGCCAAACCTTTCATGTTGCTGTGCGATGCACGTATCACGGCACGGTGGCAGACGTCTATTGTAAGAAAATAACTATATATATACTTATCCTTTGTTTACTATGTATGTCCCGCCATTTTTGAAAATAATTTAGAAGGGTTTCCTTTATAAAATGTTTCGTGTCATCTCAGACACGTAGGTAAATACTGAGACTATAGATCCCTTTATGGAAATCCCTTCGATAGCTATCAATGCATGCAAAATATATCCAGGTACTGTCCTCTGACTAGTCCTGCTCAGTACGAAAATAAATAGTAAATATCATAAAAACGTACTGCTCCATAAGAATCAATCCCAAAATGTGCATAAGAATGCCGCGTGCGTATGGTGCGCACGGAAATCAAAATCCATGAATATACCATACATGTGCATAGAAACAATATCTAAGTGCAACGGGTGTGCACGGAACACCTGTCAGAGGCAACGGTGTGCCTGACAGCAATATCAGGTGCATCTGATATGCACAAAGAATCCCGATTTAGTGCATCTGGTGTGCACCAAAATTGCATCTCATATCATGCGCCCAACATGCGTGAAAATCCAAATCAGGTGCATCCATCATGCACGAATAAAATCTAAATCATGTGCATCCAACATGCACGAAATCACGAAATCCAATATTAAGCACCCGAACATGCGCAAAAGTCCAATCCAAATCAGGTATACCGTGGTATATAATCTCACAACCATGTGCATCAGCGTGCACAAAATATGTATCAAATGCTAAAAGTGTATGAAAACTATGCCGAAAGCATAAGTCAAATCATATGCATGCCCTACGCATGAAATCAAAATCAATGTCTCGAATGACATCAAAATGAAGTCAGGTTCAACTGTGGTGCACAAAATACGTATCAATGCACTGCAAGCATATATGAACTATACCGAGTGCGAAAACCAAATCGTGTGTGTACCATATGCACAAAATCAACCCAACTGTATGAAATCCATGAAATCATAAACATCTGTAGCCAAGACATAAAAACGATATTAAGTGCAATAACTGTGCACAAATCATAAATCAACACAACGGTGTATAAAGCATATCTCAAGTGTAATAACTATGCACAAGATATGAATACCCAGTAGGTGCAACCATGGTGCACGGAAACAAATATCATGAAACTCAGTCATCAAAACTCAATCATGCGAATAGATCGCCCAAAATACCGAAATCAAGTATGGCGGAATAGTCCCGCTCAAGAACATCCTCTAAGAATCTCTGGCCAACTGTCGTGGTCACTCATAACATGTCTCGTTGATGATCCCAGACTCTGGCCTGCTGGGTATGCGTAAAATGACCGCTTCTGGGACCAAGTCTTCTCGTAAATTATTCCAGAAAGGTCCTGTCGAGGTCTCTCCCAAATCTCGTCTCTGCCGAGCTGTCCGGAGGTTATCACCCTTTACTATATCTGTTTCTGGTTCCGGAACGGCTGCATACTCATCACGACTCCTTCTGAAAGATATATCCATATACAACGTCTCTGTATGCGTATCACATCTCTGATGTCGGCGGAGTGGAACGTCATCTCATCAAGATCTCGTACGAACCTCTTACTCCACTTTTCTCTAATGTCGACTGTTTCGGACTCGTCTCTTCATGGTTGCATGGACTGCGCTCCAATGGCTATACTCATATCTGGAGTCTACCAAGCAATGCATCCCACCACCTGACATCCGAATGACGTCGAACCTTTCGATCGATCAGCCAAAGTTCCATAATCCCCCAAGAGCTCAATATCTTGAGTACAGTCTAATAGTATTCCAGTACATGCCACAGTACCTATGGACCAACCATAGAAGGGCAAACCCAAGCCTCACTAATGGCACCATGGAACTGCTTCCAACCCTAAGGTTTAAAAGCATTCCCATGGTCATTATGTCGAGTTAGGGTTTCATTCTTCTAGAGGGTCCACGGAATTACTTGCATGTTTCTCTGAATACTTTAAACTTGGAAAATGGATTCCTGACATTTGATCGTCTCTATCGACTCTCAACGTACCTGCGTAAAGTCGTCTCTCGCTGGAATCAATCAATCTGATGACCTCACATCGGGGTAGGCAATGAATCACATGTCTTAGTCTTTCATCTTTGGTAACTAGCGATCTTCTAACATATCTCTAAGTATAACTCGTGCGGCATTAGCTTCAAACATCTGGGGCGATATCTTGTCATTCGCAACAACAACTGGCTCATTTGTCCGCACGCTGAACAGTGCCTGAATCATCAAAATACTCGGTGTATTGATGGTCATCACATTTTGGCTGGCCTCTAGCGGTAGCCCAAATCCTCTGGTGCTGATCTGCACGTCCGAGAAATCTCGTAGAAGCGATCCGTCAAATGCTCATGGCGCGAAAACACAACTAAACGACACATCTATGCAAATCGTATGTCCCTGGAATCACACCCTGGTCAGTCCTCGTCCGTGACGAGCTCGTGCTAACGCAACTCTAGCCGTAGCTCTCTCTGCCCATGTAATCGTGGCAGCAAAACCATAAACCGATACTGAAGAGGATAGATCATAAGAATGAAGATATTGTGCAAAGAAATGTACATGCTAAGGTTTCTTAAGCGGAGTGTCGTATCGTAAGTATGTCGCGGAACATACACACGGTACATCACTCTACTTTAGTCATCTACTCTATCAATCAAGGGTCATCCTACACTCAGAAGGTAAAACCTAATGCTCCGATACCAACTTTGTCATGACCCGAAATAGCACGTGACTGGCACTTGAATCAGATGAAGTCTATAGGACCACATCTAATTCAAGCAATCCAAAAGCTCAGAAATCTAAAACCATTTTAAATAATAAATGAAGGGAAACTGGTTTTAAAGAAGTGGTTTTAATAGCATAAGTCGAATTATGCGCTTTTAAAACATCAAGTCTTTTCTGAAAATTTCGGCAGAGTTTCCCTTGTAAATACTGGCCCCGAACGGGGTACAACATGAATAATATATACATGAATGATAAAAGGCATCTCCAAGCGGGAGTTAGCTCTTCGTCAATCGACGGTCACAACCACGCAAGCAATATAATATACAACGCCGAATGGCAAGGATCAAAACTCAAAAGAAAACCCATATCCACCGGAAAACCATAATAATACAAGCGCGACTCTAAGGTGGAAAGAATAAACACTGATCTTCTAGTTTTATCAAATATACAAGTCTGGTTGATTGAGTTTATTAGATACAACTGAAATAATAAATGTACAATGGTGGTCACGATGCAAGTGAACCCACCTACCAAAGCAATCATCCGAAATGAAAGCAGTAATCCAGCAGAGCCGTTAAGAAACCTGTACAGCAAAACCTGTAAGAAACTGTGGCACAACGGGGGTGAGTTGCCAACTCGTGAGTAGAAAATATCACAGAGCAAAAATCGCATGTATAACGCTATCCTGGATCATATCAAGTAATATCCTCAAATACATATCCTGATCCATCTACATAAAAGTGCAATACCACGTGCTCATGTCAGTGCCTCAGATAGAAACATATCAGATATATGATGTATGAATGCATCACTAATGGAAACATAATACATCATGAATGAGACAACTATTTTCTTTATTTAATGAGATTTATGTGTGTGTGTGTATAAATCGAGTATCATCAATGAAATCAATAGATGAATCAGTGTCACGCATCGACACAAAACATAAATCTCAGTATCTCAATATCTCAGGCTCCGGCTATCCGGACTGGCCAGTACCATCAAATCTCAATATCTCAGTGTCTCGGGATCCGTCAGTCCGGATCGGCCCACATCATCAAATCACACGACCATGGACGGTATCCTCCGGATATCCGCCGCGCCAGACATCACCTGTAGGCAGTCTGCCCCTGCCGGGCTCATCGTCTACAGCTCGAGCTTCTTGCCCCGGGGTACCATACCGGGTCTACCATGTACCCGCAGACGGTTCATCCAACTCCTCGAATCGGGTCTCGAAAACCATCTCAGAACTGAGAAAACATCATGGTAGACAATACTCATCATATCAAGGAAAACCACATCTATCTCTTTAAAACAAATCATCAGTTTATAAAACTTTCACATGCGGTTTCCAAATCCAGAAATCTCAAGAAGGATCCGAAATCATCAAAATCATGATATCAATAAACAGTGAATACCGGCATAAATCTGCATAATACTGCATGACCAATGAATATATGAATGCATATGATATCATGCAATAAATGCAATAGTTAAACTAGCATGTGAAGATTATAACATATTGCAACTATTAACTAGCAAGATATGTCGATGAATAGTATTCTCTAAAGTGTACGTGACATGACAATTACCGATGATGATGTGTGTGAGCCGGCAAGCAAGTGTACGTGGAACATACGCATCATCGGTAATGGTGCCGGTGTCCTGTCAGCAGGGTTTCATAATAATTACAGATAACATATGTACCAGCATGCAATGCGATGAAACATCATGAATATACAGAAAGTGATGTAGTTACAGCAATACTGAAAAATATATCTACCCAATATACGAGCCATACAGTTTGGTATTTAAATTACTCACAATTCTCCACTTTTGAAAACTAGTATGACTCGAGCCCAGTCAAAAGGGTAAGGAAATCCACCTAAGTCTGAGTCGATCTATATATATACCTAGTAGTCGGTGATCTCGCCTCAATAGTATCACGTACGATATATATATATATATATATATATATATATATATATATATATATATATATATATGACATCCTCGAATCAAGTGTGCGGATCTAACATCATAACTATATATCGTACGGTAAATCTATCGTACGGCATCCCAAATCTGGGTACGGGTCAAATGTCATATTTATCTCATTACTCATCTGGTATCCTTATCATCATTTGTCATGAACTGGGGTACAGATCTAAATCTAGTACAAACCGATACCATCAACAAATATATGTGTGTGTATCTAAAACACATCGCCTAAAGATCCGCTATACTATCATGTCGTATCTCGTAATACGAACCAAATCACACCACCGATCTCATAGCATCATGCCCAATCCTCATCGACTCATCTCCAAATACCATATACTATCCTCATCAACCAAAATATAAGTGTATGTATATATATACACCAACGCATCCATATATATATATATACATACAAACATATACACCCAAACCATATCCCGTGTATGCACGTGTGTGTTTGTCAACTTTACTCTAGGGTTCACGACTAAGAACCCAACTAAATCCTTTTCTTCAAATCTCGCTAACACTATCCCATGATCTCCTAATGCTCTTCTTTCTAAGGCTCATATCTCGCAATAACCCATATATGTATATCTATACCACGTCACATCAAAATCTTATGAAATTGCGGGGGTGCTATACGCCATCCACCCGACTTCCCCCGTAGATATAAATCTACACACATGCTCTTGCTTGCCGATGTCGATGACGCCATCCTCTTCTTCATCGCTCGACGTCCATGTGGGGGTACCTACATATATAACACAATTGCAATGCGTATTAAAATCAAGTCGGAAAACCGAAACGGCACACGTTTCGCTCGTAGGTCAAAACCTATAGCCTCACATGCAAACACGACCAATAATCCCAGTCGTTGACGTTCAAATGCCACACGACGGAAACACAATATCAAATACCAAAACCAAATTCATAGAAAGTCGCAAAACGAAATTGGAAACTTACAAATATGCTCCACATTTTACCCTATATGAAACTAGCCAATTTTACATATGTAAAGGGTCTAGTTAACTGATAATGGAGACACAAAAAAACACGAGATACATTAGCCAATACCTGGCCGCAATTTGCGGCCAGAAGGCATTAATTTGCGGCCAAGAAGAGGGTGCAGGGGCTGGGGTCTTGGGATTATCATCTATGTTGCCTGCACTACTCACTGTACTTGCTAAATAATTTTCAGGTCACCCGGGTATTAGCAGATCTCCAAAACTCATCAAAATTCTCATAATTTCCTGATATTGAGGTTTCTAAGTTTGCGTTAAGGGGTTCTAGTCTCTGTTTTCGTCCATAAAACTAAGACTAAAGGGGGTTAAGGTCATCACTACACTCAATTGCACCCTTGGAATCAATTCCAAACCCTAACCTCAGCTTTAAATTTTCAAAGTTCGTAAAACACCACTTAATCATATCTAAACATGTATTTGTGCTAAAGAGAGAAAAAATATACAAATGGTGAAGAGATTACCTCATTTGGCACTCATGAATCCCCTAGAGCATCAAAATTCCATTTTTCTTTGTCCAAAGTGTAGCTTGTGCATATTTTTAATGAAGTGGGGATGGACTTTTAGGGTGTTTTTGATGTTGAAATGTGGGTTTGAAGAGGAGGGAGGAGAGGGTGCTGCCATAGGGAAAGAAGAAGAAGAAAAGATGAAGAAGATGATGAGGGAACAAAATGTTATGGTCCAAGGTCGACCCCTCACCCCTCTCTCTCTCACCCATACCTTAATACTTTAATGTTTTCCTTTTCTTTTCTTTTCTAATCTTCTCTTTTAAATTGAGAACCATGCATGATAAAAAGAAAGAAAGCATGAAAGAAAAATGTAACAAGTGTTAAAAATGACTTAGTGCATGTCATGTGCACAAAACCGGATTAATGCGAGATTAGCGATATTTAATCATGATTAGCATTTAAATAGGGTATAATAAATCATAAAATTTCATAATTTGCTTAAATCCAATAAAACACCCTTATTTCAGTAATTTCCATAATTTTTCAATTTTTCCCAATTTATCGTTATTTAATTATACCGCCTTATTAAAATATTCAATATATTATTATTTAATTATAAAAATTCCCAAAAATAATATTTTATTTTTCTGAAATGTAACACTCTGGAAATTTTTTCAAAAGTTAGAATTTTTCAAATTAAAAATATGCAGAATATTGTGCAGGGTTTTCTATAGATCCCCAAGAAAAACGAAGGCCCAACTCGACCTTACGGCCACGCAACCGTGGCCAAACCATGGGTTTATCCACGGTTCTGCGGTGCCGTTGGTGAGGCAGGGAACGTGCCTTCTTCTGCTGATCCTTAGGTAATTGTGGCACATTCTGGGTATTTTTAAGTGCGACTCAAGTGTTGAGATCTCTATGAATTTTGGGTGTTTGATAAATCGATCGAAATATTTAATATCGTCTAGATATCTGTGATTTGTGATACAATATTTGGAATTCACAATAATTAGTTTTGTAAAAACAAATTATTGTTTTGTAAATCTAGCAATTTAGTCTCATCAATCGGTTGCCATGGGGTTTTGATTCGGATCAAAACTCCGTCGCAATCGCGTATAGTATGCGAACACTCGCCGGGTAACACTAATAGATAACCACGCCCCATCGCCCTAACTAAGTGACTGTAGGAGAACTCTGTTGCCAAAAGCATCCGCTCGGGTGCTCGCGGCAGCGGTGTTCTGCTTAAGTGCATTTCGTCAACGTAATCGGGGGTGCGACCGTCTACTAATGTTTTCGATGAGTATTCGATCATTTGTCGGGAATCTTGTTGAATTGCCCGAATGGTTATTGAAAAGTGTTTTCAATTTGAGACTAAAATGCCGGGTTTATAACGTTAGGCATGAAATTCGGAATATGTGATATTCCAGGTTTATGATATCTAAGGAATTTATACGGTTAGGCATGAAATCCGAAATATGTGATATTTCGGGTTTATGATGTCTAAGCATGTTGCGGATTCCAATTATTATAGTTTTCATTTTCTTTTCTGCGACTGTAAGTGTAATATATGGTGTATCGCCGGTTTCGTTGCTATACGTCAATGACAATTGGGATATACATATTTACTTACGTTGATGACATGCGATGTTATTTGTTGATGTGATATGTTACATTGGATCGTCGTGTTTGAATAGCCGGGGGGTTTGCGTGAGATGGGAGTTTTTCATTTTCATTCATGTAAAAATTTGTATATAATATTCTTTTGTTGGGACACTTCCAGGTTGAGGATAATGTCACCATTGATGTATATTATTTACTTCTCCGCATTAGGATAGACCGAAGGCGGAGAGCACAAGTAACCGGGTTCTAGAGTCTAGTAGGAGACCATCTCGAGGAGTCGAGTCTGGGTCTTCTAACTCTAGAATTGGCAGGGTTGCTTGCCGCTCTCATAGGGGTCTGGGGATGTGGGTTTGGCTATTTATCACGATAGTGGAATCCGTGTTTTTTACTGGCTTAATTTAAAACACGGACCTCCTAGTATATCCAATATTTCATATGTTGTGTTTTGCTGCAATGATCTGTGATGAGATCATATAACTGCGTGATACGAATGCTTTATATGATATATAATAAACGTTGCTTATTTTTTGCATCCGCGCTAGCCCTGCCCTCGCTCTGCCGTTAGTTAACTAACATAACGATGCATGATGGGACCCCGTGGCGAATACGGATGGCATAAACGTACGTTGTATTTTCGTTTCTTTATCTGTGATGCTTAGGAAGAATAAATGATGGGACTTCATTAATGAGATTAATGAAAAGGAAAGAAACCTAATGATGTTGTAGAATCATATTTTCAAAAAGGTAGCTTTAGTTCTTGCTTTGCATAGTGGTATTCCTTGATGAATATCCAACACCTCATTCGATGTGGAAAGAGCTGAGATCCCTTCACCGGGAACGACCTCTTTAGCAAAGCTAGCAGATACTACACCTACTCAGTTTATTTTGAAAACATATGATATTAAAAGTGGAGTTTAAACCACTTCTTTTCAAATCACTCGATTCTACAATGATATCAAGTTCATTAGGCAAAAGGTTTTCTTAAAAACTTATCATAACCCTCCGTCATTTCAGATAAGTACTATTTAGTATTCGTGCTACGTTTGTTGGCCTTCGTCAATGCGTAGTGTGCGGTAGCTGATTAGTGCTTATCTGCCGCATATGATGCAATTGGATTAAGGTAATCGTACGACTTTGTTGGTCTTCGTCAAGGATCGTGCGGGTGGATTTAATTCAATCACGAAATGAATGGGTTGAACTTGACTAGCGACCTATGGTTTGTTGGCCTTCGTCAAGGTCATAGGACGTTAGGGGAAAAAGATATTGGGAATTTCAAGTGTTGATATTTGCAATGAGATTGCATACCTTCTATGAGATAGTTGGATCTCAATACCCACTGCGAGTAAGAGTTACTCGTGCGAGAGTTTTCCACTTTATAATTAGCCAAACTAGTAGGTGTCTATGAAAGGTATTAACGGGATTATGCTCCTACGAAAATGAGGTTATTTAATTAGTTCCATGCCAAAGCACAGGGAGACTCCCTCGGAGCACCAATACCTGCCTGGCTGAACGATTGGTGAACTTATAGGGTGTAATTAATCCAGACTAGTCTTACCTTTTAGGGTTTGAAGGAAGATTTGATAAAACAGTGGGAGCCATCCTGATTAGATAAAATAATAACCAATCTAATCTTGCAAGTGCACATACTAAAGTGTTTTCTTCTCTCTCTCTCCAAGTAGCGACTATGACACGCCTTAATCAAGATAATAATATTGATGTTTTGACTGAACCCATTTGTTATACTGAGCTGGGTGTTCCCCTCCGAAAGACGGCGCACAAGACTGCGAAGTCCTGGCGCTGAGATTCGGGGCAGATGCTATTTGGTTTTATCCGCAAACCTCTCCGAAGATGCCAAGTTGATTTATGGCCCCGTGTATCGGAAGTTTAGATGGATGCGGCGGATGTAGCAGACTTCGTCAGATTCCCCCTCGCTTGAGGGATTTTTGATTGTGGGGACGCTCTTCTCTGCAGGCGCAAGCCCCTGCAGTTAATTACGCTACCGCATCGCAGTAACCACTTTCTCCTTCTCCAGAATTTCACTTCGTGTCGTGTGTGTTTGTTTTGTTTGTGGATGCCCGTGGATTGTATACGGAGACTAAGTGATGCCGTCGCCCGTAGGACGTGGATTAGTCCAAATCCGTATTTACTTAGATTTGGGTTTGGTGTTTTAGTTTAAGGATACGTTAGCCATATTGAGGCTAAGATCAATTTAAACGTTCGTTAAGGATACGTTAGTCTAATTTGAGACAAAGATCAACTTAACGGAAAGAGCATTTAGGGGGATCTATTGTTCCAGTTTAGGGACGTAGTGGTCTATTTAATATCTGACCATCAGGACCCGTCACCTCTCTGACGACGTTGAAGGATTACAACGACATGTGTCAGAGGAGTTCGGAGATGTACCCTTGAACCAAAGTTAATTGGGGGTCTTAAAGTCCAATTTGGGGCTAAAGTTTATTTGAATGTATAAGGATACGTTAGCCATATTTGAGGCTAAGATCAATTTAAACGGGATCGTTTAGATCTAACAAAAGAGCATTTGGGGGCTCTATTGTTCCAGTTTAGGGACGTAGTGGTCGGTAGGTAGTTTAAGGACATTACGGTCCATTGCCAGTTTAGGGACATAGGGGTCCATTTCCAGTTTAGGGACATAGATGTCCATTTCCAGTTTAGGGACATAGATGTCCATCGTTCCCGTTTTAGGGACGGATATTAGTTTAAGGACGCATTAGTCCATGGGTTTAAGGACCCTATAGTCCATATGGGTGTGTTTAAGGACGCATTAGTCCATTAGTTTAAGGACGCATAAGTCCATGGGTTTAAGGACCCCACAGTCCGTATTAATGTGTGGTTGTCGGGACCCGTCACCTCTCTGACATCGTTGAAGGATTACAACGATAGGTGTCAGAGGAGTTCGGAGATGTACCATTGAACTGATGTAAATTGATTTAAGAGAGCAGTCTTGCTCAGTCAATTTAATTTGAGGACTTACGGCCATGATTGGGCTAAGTCCAGTTGAGAATATTCAACGTTTTTATCTTTGGCCTATTAGGCCTGTGCTAGGGCTTTGTCCCTGTTTAATAATGCACTGCATTTTCTTTTGTCCTGCTAGGCCTTTTTGATTTGGGCTCTGTCCCTTTTAAATGATGCGCAGCATCTGTTTTTGTTTGGGCTCTGCCTTTCTTTAAAATAATGCATGGAATTTTATTAGGCCTATCAGGCCCTTTTTAATTGGGCTTGGCTCTTCTGTAAATAATGCAGTGCATTAATCATCTGATAGTGGCCTGTCAGGCGCTTTTCGCCAATGCGAAGGTGACACGTGTCACACTCTGGTGAGCGCAAGCGCAGTGCGCTGCGCCAGTGCACTGCGCTGTTGCGCTGCTGACACGTGGCGCGCTCTGGTGAGTTGTGCCAATTTCAGAGAGCAATGCTCTATTTTAAAAGCGTATAGCGTAAGTTATTCTGGTGCTGACATGTGGCGCTCTCTGGTGGCTTACGCCAACCCAGGAGCACAACAGTGCAGATTTACATGTGCAAGGCACCGTTTTAATATCTTTATCCAATTTTGGATTCAAGAAAAGAATTTTTAAGATTTCAGAACCAATGGTTCATAAAAAGGCAATGCCTTTGTTATTTATTATATTTTTTTATTGAAGATCCTTGATCTTGTTCTTAGATCAATGATCTTTTTAGAAGAAATTCTTCTTTTTATAAAGGTTTTACCTTCTTTTTCCTTTCTGAATTCTTTTCAAAGTTCTTTAGAAGAGTTCTCTCTTTTTTTTCTGTGTTTTTTCTGTCTCTCTGTGTGTTTTGGAATTGGGGTCTAGGGGCCTATATATAGTGCCCATTAATTTGTTAAATTTGTTAAAGAGATCATTATCTGAGTGATTTGGGGATTTTTCCCACCGTTGGATCTTTGATCCAAGGGCTTCTGTTTTACAGAAGACAATTTTCTTGTTTTAACAAGAACAGAAAGATATTACTGGAATTTTAATTCTGTTTGGTGCAAATGCACCTGCGCTCGACATGTGTCGCGCAGCGCAACTGCGCTGACACGTGTCGCGCAACGTAGAGCGCAGTGCATCTGAAACGTTGCTTCTTTTAATTTTGTTTTAAATAGAGCCTTACTCTGATTGGGTGCGCTGCCTTGGGCGCTGCGCTGACGTATCAGCTTTTGAAACGTGGCGCGTAGCGCGCATCGCAAGGAATTTAAAATGTTGCTTCAAATTTTTGAATTTTTGAAATTCAAACAAAGCTTTGCTCTGATTGGGGGAAACAAATTCCCCCCCACCGTTGCGCTCACGTGGTGCACACGTGAGTGCAGCGGTGGCAAGATCCTAGCCTTTGGATCAACTGGTGAGTTGAAGGGGCGCAAGCGCCTATAAATAGGACCCTTGGTCCTCAGTAAATAGTTACCATTTTCAAGAACTTTGATTTTCAGATCCTTGCTCTTACTTTTAAGAACTTCAAAGCCTTGCTCTCGTTTTTCCAAGAACTTTAGAGTTCAAAATCTAGAATCATCTTAGGTAAAATTTAACTTAAATTAAATTAATTTTAATCAACAGAGCCTTGCTCTCATAGACCTTTGATCTAAAGAAAACCCCTTTGGGGTTTCACCAACAGAGCCTTGCTCTCAAGAATCCATAGATCTAAAGAGATCTTGTTTCATGGGTTTTAACCCATGAACAGAGTTTTGCTCATGAATCAAATGTAGATCTTTTTGATCTGAAAATGAAGAACTCCTAAGAGTTTTCATGGATCTTTAAGATCCCAATTTTTTTTAATTTTTTCAAGAGTTAAATTTTTCATTTGATGGATCTTTCCATTATTATTACAGAGCTAGGCTCTTTTTAGGGAATTTTATTCTCTTGAGACCAGAGTTTGACAAATGTCACTCCGTGACAGAACTTTGCTCTGAAAGAGGAGATTTTCTCCTTGTCTCTAGGAATTTCCCATTAATGAGAATATTCTCTTGGGGATCTCTTCATTAATTGACAGTTTCATCCAATGATGGGGCTGTCTTATTAACTGATGCACTGTCATCCAGGTTTTGTGGGTCCCCTTTTGGTCCCCTACCCACTGCATTGCAGTGTGGTATAAATTTTAAAATGCCAAACGTTGGAATTACAACACTGACGGCTGATTTTTGTCCCTCCACAGGAAACGTGTTTGCTGATTTGTCTTTCCCGTTTGTTCGCTCGGAGGAAGGATTTCCCCAGACACCGGTGGACCGAGAGGTGCTTGCTCTCATCAAGGATCATGACCCCGAGCACAAGAACCTTCACCTGTGGGGTAGGTGGTATAACGAGATCATCCAGGGTCGCCGAAGCTTCGGTTCCGCTACGCTGTCTGAGCCTATATTTTCGATCCCCTATGCGGATGAACCCCCGGTGAAGTTTACCGTGGAGGTCAAAGACTGAAATTCGGATGATCTTCTCCAACTTGCGATTGGTGCTATTCCCGTGCAGCCGCCGCCGGCAATAGACATTTTGGGGAGGCGAATATGTCAGAGTGAAGCACGCCCTTGGGTACAGGCTTATAACATTGGATTGACCTCGCGACCACCCTTTGGATATTTGCAGTGGGCCCAGTACATCTTATCGGCGAAGAGGACTCATCTGATGAAGATTGGTTTATATTCGGCAATCTACGTCTCGCTTTTTGAGTACCCCTCTCCTCCAACGTGGTGGATTAAGGCTTTTATCGAACAATGGAATATCCCCACCCACACCTTCCTTATGACAGACAGGGAAGTCTCTATCTCCTTGGAAGAGTTTGCTGAAATTTCGGGTCTGCCGATGAGGGTGGTGCATTACGAGGAGCTGCTTCCTCCTGACGAATATGTCTTTGCCACCGAGCCACTGGTGTTTGATCTGACGCCGGAGAATGCTATTCAGCACCAGTTTCCGGGCTTGGTGAAGGTGCTGAACATATATGAAGGGCTCTATATGGAATCAGGCGTCCGGGGAGTCAGTTTCGCAAATTTTATCGACCGCTTCATTCGACCGGAGTTTCTATCAGAGCGGAGCGAGAAGTTCACCAAGCTTGATGACCCTTTTGGCTTCGGCTTGGATCGTCGACCAACAGCGGAGGACGATCAAAAGGATTCTTATCTCCTCGGCGCCGCCGTCATGCCCTTGTCAGAAATCGTCGTCCCGGGCATGGATGAGGAGACCTTTTTTGTAGGGTTTCTGGGATTGTGGTTGTGCAGTTTCGCGCTCCCCATGCTCTCGCGCCACATGCGGCCGTCCGTTTTCTACCCAGCGCATCGGATGGTGGCTGGCCTGCAGTTGACAATAGGAATCGCCGGCTTGGCTCACCTATATAATGGACTTAGCGTGGCGGTGGACGCTAATGAACCTGGGGTGCAGCCTGCTAATTTCCCGATGCACTACTTCACCTCATGGATAGAAATGCATGTGCATGGGGTGTTCGGCGTCCATAAGATCCCTCCGTTTTTTGAGAAGTGCAGACTCCCAAGAGTCATGCGGTTGGACGACGCCTCGATCGTGGTTGCGCCTCCGCGGGAGGCTAGGGGGTTGCTCCTTCGTCCACACCTGGTCGGAGCGAAGGTTTCTTTTTTGGATAAAATCATAACCATAGGCTCAGAGACCTCCAAGTCTGTGGTGGGGCTGCACGACGACTTCAAAGACGGGACCTCCATACTGAAAGCCCGGGAGAATCTTCACCTCTACTCCATTCGGCCGGGCTACCTGGTGTTCAGGCAAAACGAGACGGCACTTTTCATGAGGTATAACCCCCACCGGTTCGCCCAACAATCAAGCTATCATCAGGGGATCCCACTGGAGGCATTTTTGGAAAAGCCCGTGGCCAGCCGGGAGGGGATACGGAGTGCGATCCATTTCATGCGGCTGAACACGGGCTCCTACTTCTTCATCAGCGAACTAAGCTGCGTTCCCAAGGTCCTCAACGCGTATGTGGCCTGGTACGCGCACGCAATGGGTCCAGTTATCTATATGGAGAAGCGCATGCTGGTTGACCGCAAGAGTGCGCCTTCCGGCGGCGATCGCAAGGCTCCCTTGAAGCCAAGGACTCCATTCATTCCTCCGCTGAAAGATGCCGGAGCTGGGCCACCGCGCGTGCTGAGCCCTCCACGCGGTTGCCGCTCCGTGATACTGTGGATGCGCCACCGGCGCCCCGTGCTCCAGTGGAGATGGTAAATGTGGTTTCGCAGGAGTCTGGCGAGGGCGCGGATATCGGGACCCGCCGCCCTAAGGTGCCTGCAAAGCGTAAGTCGATCTCGGGTGCACCCAGGGCGGGCGGGCAGAAGAGGAAGAAGAAGTCGGTTCTCTCTCTCGATGCTATCCTCGGTTTAGAGCCTCATGCCCCTCTTACCGAAGGTATAAGCGAGTATGGCAGCAATAAGGGCTTCTCGGTAGATGATTGATCTCAAAAATATCTATTAACCGCAATTAAGAACGGCGTCGCTTTGCAGCTAGCCGGTGAGTACGGGTCGGTCCACAGGGATGTTGTGAATTTCCTAATTGCTCAAACGAGTTAATTCCGATTGTGAAGGACAGATTATTAAATCTTTAAAAAAAACTAAATCTATCTATAATAAGATTATCTAGATCTAAATCTTGCTAGGGTTAGGTTTAAGAATGGTTTGGAGATGTAAATAATGTTGGAGATAGTGCCCTCAGAGTCAATTATTGAATCACAGGTACGTGATTGCAATGATTGAGGGAGGACCTATCCCGGTAGGACAGTCTTACTCGAGATGATAGTATGCTATCTGGTTTATCTTTATCATCGTGTACTGCTTTAGGTGACCTTTCAGGTCACTATTGCATGTTGATAGAGCCCCTACGATTCTTGCTTGACTACCAACAGTATGAGGGCGATCATATACGTGGGAGCTGGTAGTCTATAAGCATATCCTTAAAAGGTCCCTAGTCGTGGGAGTTTCGAGACAGGGCATCGATTCTCCAGAGTAGACTAGTGTATACAGTCGAGACCCCGACGAAGGGCGGTGGCCGGTCTCACAAGCCACTGGTGTCAGTTGGTTCACCTAAGATGTATACAGGTGCTCATTGGGTTATGAGTACACTGGACAGGACTCGCCGGGATCATGCTAGTTGGTCTTATACCTGACGTCAGATAGCAGTTCTCTGGTGACATATGTACATGTGAGTTCATCGACCTGAGATCGTCATTTGTCTTGTGTGAGTTCCCACTATACTTTGATTACTACCCTACCACGCTCAAAGGAGACGTGCAAACAGGTTTTAGTTGGGTACGGTCCCGAGCCATATGGAGGCAGTGAGCGGATCTGCTAGGGTTCGTCTCTCCCGGTATTGGGGGTGAGGTCGCGCTGTGTCTAGGAAAGCCATTACACGAAGTCCTTGGCCAAGGCAGGAGATTTACTGGTAGGTATTCCAGTAGTATCTCAGGGTGTTCTGAGCTACACTCCGACACGACTTGTACCGCTTTTGGGGGTCTGACTTTTACCAGCCCCCTAGGCCCGCCATGCGATGCTCATAGACGAACGGACCGGACTGTATGGATATTGTCACTGACAGGCTCAGTAGGGTGTCAGGATGAGTTCACTCACAGACGTTCCTTTTGGTCAATAGCTGGTGGCTCGTCACGTATGGCTAATACCTCTGACGTGCTAGTGGTTAAATCCACAGCCATTGTATTGACGAGTCTTTAGAGTCCCCCACAGACCAGTTGCTCTAGTTTCGGGCGAAACGCTGTAGAGGCCGTATGGAGATATGGCAGGGTTTGATCAGATACGTGCGGTATTGCACGGATCATGATCGGACGAAAAATATTAGCGGGCTTTGGTTTAAGCCGGATCCTAGTACAGTACAGTGTAGATTTTGTCTCATTGCATTTGTATTCGGTCGGAATACAAATGCGGGTGTGTATACACAGTATCGGGGTTTTCCTGTAATTTATTACGGGATCAGTTTTTGGAGTTGCCAGTTTGTTTTCCGTTTCGGCCATATTTCTTTGTATCTTTCATTGGTCGAAGTTTGGTAGAGGAGGGCTTATTTGCATTTGTTCAAATAAGTATTGTGGAGGGTGGTCTTTGCATATAGTTGCTTCATGATAGATCTTGTTTGAAGTTGACTTCTATCTTCATCATGGCTTGACTTTTGTGGGACATGATTGTTGATGATGATGAAGGGTGAGGTTAGTGGAGTGTTAGTTTTGATTGGTGATGATTTCTTTTCATGATCACCTTTTCTCTCTCTTGCATTATGTTGGAACTCACTTCTTTTTCCATTCTAATTCACTCCATTCTCATATTGCTATTGCCATGGCCGGCCAAGGGTCTTTGGGGCTGTCCAAATTTCTTGTGTGGCATTTTGTTCTCATTTGGCTTTGCAAAAATCCCATAACACCACCTCCAAAGTTTACACTTCATTTCCTCCACCAAATGGCAACCTCCATAAACCCCAAAATGAGACATAGCACTACACTATATTCTACAGCAAATCTTGAGCACGTCGACTCGCCAACTTCGTGCCCGAGTTGCCTCGGACCAGAGGTGGGAGCCCGTAAAAGAAGCCGGCGATGTGGTGCCCTTCCGGCGACGTGATGGAGACCTGATATACCACGGGAGATCGGGATGACGACGAGAAGACCGGAGGACACGGATCACTCGGTATATCTCTCTTCCCATCTTGTAGTTAGCTAGATTTAGTTTAATGGCCCGATCCGGGTATTTAGTGTGCGGTGGTGTCGGTTACAAAAAGTTAAAGTAAATCACCACTTCCGCATTTTGGCCTCGGAATGACAGCCGGGGCGCCGCCGTGCACTTATAGTGGTATCAGAGCCTCGCCATTAACCTAGTCTAGCTTTGTCTAATGTGTTTACACTTTCGATCGAACAAAATTCCAAAACCCGCATTTTCATGTGCATCAGTTTCTGTTAAAATTTTTTGGGCTCCAAAAATTTTTCAGTATGTTGCAGAATGATGTGCAGACATATCTAAGAATTCTGGAGAAATTCGATGCATTGATTCCTTAAGGGGAGCGCGGAACCGCGGCCAAACCCCACTTGGGGCCGCGGTTCCGCGGCAGTAAGGAGTGATCAATGCATCAAATCTCTTCAGTGAGCTTTTGGGCTGAGAATAGGGGTTTTGGAATATTATTTTTGGGCCCAGAATTTCTTTAAGTGATACAGTAATCCTTAGGGCCCACTTGGTAAAATTTGATCGATCGGATATTTTAAACATATTAGTTCATAGTATTTACATTATATCTGCGACCGTGAATGTCACTTGATCGGTAAATCCTGTCTAACTGCTATAGCCCGGTTAGACGGATTTGCGAACGTGACATTCACGTTGATGTTCTGTGATTTTGCTGTGATGTTGCGGATTGGTCGTGGAGGATAGCCTGGATGCAATGCTAGTACAGTTTTTGGTTGTATTATGTACATTTGATATTGCGGGGCGAGCGTCCGACATGTGGATTGCCGTCACTGCCTGTTTGTATATTATTCTTTTGGGGCACGACCGGGGTGAGGTCGATGTACCCGTTGTATGTATATTTTACTTTCAGTACTAGGATTACCCCGCGGAGGGGTGCACGGATAGCCGGATTCTAGAGGGCAATGGGCCCACATCTCATGGCATTGAGACAGAGGGGGCTTCACTCTAGAATTGGCGGGCTCTTCGCCGCACTCGTAGGGGGTATAGGTTGACCCAGGTGGGGTACCCAAGTTACCGGATTCCGTGAAGTGCTGGGTGGTCCATTCACGATGCTGAAGGGGGCTGCCTCACTTCAGGTTTTGGCGGGTAACTTGCCGCGCCCGTAGGAGTCTAGGATTTCATTGCACAGGCTATCCACACGACCAGGGGAACGTTGGGTTTCAGTAGCGGCTCTGTGAAACCCAGGGATCCCAGATATCTGTATTGTTTTGTGATGCTGTACATTTCTGTGATGTTGCATTTTATCACGCCTTGAGCGAAAATTATATATTGATATATATATTAGTAGATGTTGTATATGTTTTGCATCCGCGCTAGTCCAGTCCCCGCTCTGTTGTTAGTTAGCTAACCTAACGGGTAACGACGGGACCAAGTGGAGAATGCGGATGGCATATACGTACATCATTATTTTTCGTTCTTTATTGGTGTGATCAATTGATGGAACTGCATTGATTCAAATCAATGCAAGTTAAACAAACCTAATCTGATGTTGTTGGAACATTTTTCAAAAAAAGCTGTTATTGCAAAGACATTTACTTTTGTTTTGCACAGTGGTATTCGGTTATGAATATCCATCACCTCAGTCGACGAGGCAAGGGCCGAGATCCCTTCACCGGGAGTGACCCCTTGGACAGAAGTTTGCGTCAGGGCAATAACTTCACTATACCCGATTACTTTTGCTTTGCATTGTGGTATTCAGTTGGAATATCCTGCACCCCATTCTACGGGGAAGGAGCCGAGATCCCTTCACCGGGAGTGACCTCTTTAGTAAGGGTTTTCGTCACTATATTTTTAAAAGCTATCCAGTTCCTTCAACGAAATCAAGTTCATTACGTTAAAGGTTTTCACCAGAAACCATTCGCAGCCCTCCATCATTTCAGTTAAATATTCGGTAGTATTCAAGCTATGTATTTTGACCTCATGCCAAGGCATAGTGTTTGGTAGCTGCCGGATATTTATCTGTTGCATAGATAGATGCGTTGGTTTGGGACAGTCGTACTACTATTTTGGCCTACGTCAAGGGTATGTACGGGTGGGTTCAAATTAACCTGGATAATGATGGGTAGAACTTCACATGTGACTTATGATATTTTGACTTCACGCCAAGGTCATAAGAGCATGGGGCAAAAATCACACCGGGGGTTTCTAAAGAAACTGAAACTTGCCAGATATGCGCATACCTTTTGGAGTGTGATAACGTGAGCGGATTCCGTCACGTTATCATGCGATGATAGTTGGATCCCGATTCCCGCTGATGAGTTGGTTTACTCCTCGGGTGTTCCCGACTAATTCTTCTTTCAGGTTTGGAGGAGAATTTGATGGTACAGTGGGAGGTTTCCTGATTAGATAAATTGGTAACCATTCTGATCTAGGTTAGAGTGCACGCTGAGTGTTTCTTTTCTCTCTCTCTTTGGCAGCGACCATTGACCCGACCCTAGACTATGACTCAGTGACCAAGTTGACCGAACCTTTTTTAACATTGGCTTTTGGATTGTCAGAGTTGCAGGCCTCATTGCCACTCCTACTTTTACCCTTTTCTCCAGGACACCCCGTATTATTACGAACGTCCACTTCCATTGGATAAAACCATCGTATGGTTATATATGAACTCGAAGGAATTTATTCGAGGATGGTTTCCGGTTCTGGAGAAAACGAATAGGACTATTCAGTTGTCTTTTCCTTTTACCTTCTCTCAGGTTGCGAGTACCCCTTAGATTAGGGGATAGTACACCTATTACGCAAATTGGACAGTCTTCTTCCAAACCATAGGCAGGTGCCGACTGGTAGGGAATGAAGAAAACCAATTTGCCTAACTATGGTGTACAGAAAGTATTATGTAAAGACAAAGAAAAGGATTAGAAAGAGGGCAAAGTAAATTACGACTGCTATTCACGACCAAACCAAGTATTTCATTACCACTCCCACTTCACCTTTGTATTTCTCTGGGACACTCCGTATCACTACGAAGATCCACAGATATTTGGATACTCCATCGTATGGTTATATACGAACTCGAAAGGAACTTGTTCCAGTTCGGGGATGGATTCTGGTTCAGGAGAAATAGGAATAAGGTTTATTCGGTTGTCTTTTATCTTCACCTTCTCTCGCATTGCGAGTGTTCCTAGGATTAGGGCAGTACACCCATTATGCTTATTGGATAGTCTTCTTCCAAACCATAGGCTGGTGCCGAACGGTAGGGAAGGAAGAAAACCATTTGGCCTAAAGGGGTGTGCAGAAGGTAATGACTAAAGACATATAAAAGGATTTGGAGAGGTGACAAAGGAATACACGGTTACAGTTGTGAATCTGGATAATGGAAGAGGCATTACTAGGAATACCCGGATACCCCTACGAAACATTTCAATGTTTCAGTTTCACTGTGTACTGTTAAAAGAAAACCGATTTCCCAAATAGACACTTGCTCCAGGGTATGTATTTACCAAGTATGATTCTCACATCTGTATGGTTTTACAGATGATGAGTGGAGTAAGTTATTGGGAATTAGGTGATCATCTTCACTACATCGGAATTCGTTATAATTGGTGATATTTGAGAAAATCGCATTGATTGTTTGCCGGACGGCAAATATTTGGTTTTGAATATCCGTTGTCGTGCACCAATTTCAAATTGATATATCTTTACGTCTATTTTTATAGAGTGAGATATACCTTTTTGAAATTATTTCTATGACATTTACCTATATCAGTGGATGGTTAGGTAAGGAGCATTAAAACATCGGTGTAATTCTTCATAACCATAAGTACAGTTTTCAACCTACGACACACAGGGATTGAGTTATTAGACTCAGAGGACTTGTACAGAGTATTGTACATTGTCCAGTGTCCGTTAGGACAGAGGGGTTGGTTCTCGTACTATATTCAGTTTACTTATGACTTCTCTAGTTCTTAGACACGTGTTTCGTAGAAACACAAGGTCCAAGTTTTGAGAAGTTATAGGTATAAGAGTAAAGTAGAGAACCAGGTATTGCAAGTATCAGGATTCTTCAAGGTGATCGAAGATGTAGATACTTGTGTATGGTATTCAGTTGGTAGTAATGATTAAGAGAACTTGCTTCTCTTTCAGGTTACTCATAATTGGAAGCACTCCTAAGTTGAGTAACGCTGATCGGCCTCTTTCCATTTAGTTGACATGCACCGGAGACAGCTACATGATTTGAATCTGGTTCAATTAAATCAATACCTCTGTTTCTATATTAGATATAGAACAGTTCATATCTTAACGATGTTAAGGTACGGGGAGTTGTCCGGCTTATGCTTAAAAACAGACTTTGGATAACTCAAGGCACGTTTCTGTAATGGCTGTTTGTGGGTTGACCCAGGCTATGACGAGGGTTGGCTTTCTACCATCTGGAAGATCAATAGTGATATTGTTCTTGACTCGCCACAGTTTTAATAAAAATGGATTTTTTCAGAAAACAGTAGTGGGAGTATGGTAGAACTGGAAGTGATTCCAGAACCGCAAACGATTACTGAAGATTTGATAAAGAACCTAAAGATTCAATCTGGTTTGACATTCCATTGGCCACTCCGCAGATACGGTGGGTAACCTCAGGCACCCGAGAGGTACTCCGATAGCCTCAAGGACGGTGGCAGGGAGGTTCTTGTTTACCCAGATTTTCCATTGCTGTTGTTCCAGACTGTGAGACCTGGCAGGAGAATGAGTATAGCGTCGTTCTAAACTAGTTTTAGAAGTGTACGTGTATATGACTCTGCCAGAAGGTTGTTGTGGTCAGTGGGAGCAGCGGAAGCATTGGTGGACAAGTGGCTTATGTCTATTTATAGACTAAAGCAGATATAGCGGAGATAGATCATCTAATTCTGATGTGACAGCCATAGGTTTGACTTCATCAGAATAGGGGATGGATCTGTTAAGAAGGTAGTAGCGTGTGATGTCTTGGTATTTGGATGACATACACAGAGTAGGAAAGGAAACTCCTATACTACGATCGGTTAAACTTTGGTTGTCACACAGTGGTTTCTCCACATGGGACTTGGATATAATATCTGACATTCTGGTTACTGGATCTATAGTTTTAGATCTAGATTTGGGAAGTATCCCAATCTGGGTAGTTAGAAAGCATTCTATGAGTATTTAGAATGGTCGACTCCTGGCATGGTAGTATACCTGAAGGTGATGGAGTCACCCTCTCTAAAGGTGTCTTACAGACTAAAGGGGAGAGGGATGTGCATGATTGGCAGATCACTTGCTTAGGCAATTGAGACAATCATGAGATGTCAAGTACCACACCAGATGTTGTTCTTGCAGTAGATGCAATAAGTTGATATTGATCCAATCTTGGAGAAACAATCGGAAGCAGCTTTAGAACATAAGTGGATGTTCTAAGGATATGATAACGACAACCTCATTCGGGAGACCGTTATCATTCCAGGCTTCCAAGGTGACCTGGACGATAAGGGGGTTGTCAGAGTTATAGTTTTCCCTCTGATGAGGGGCAGTATTTCAGACAGGTGATCCAGGCGGATACTGAGGGAGGCATGGCGCAGGTTACTGATTAAGTTCAGTTGACGATACAGTTTAAGAAGTTTGGATTTGGAGTTCATTTATAAGCTAGGTCCCATCAGACATCCAGACATATTCTAAGACATGTATTGCTCATTTCGGGAGATGGGTTTCTCCGCGAACTTGAGATTAAGAGAGACATAAAAAGAAACATCATGGCGGATCCACTCACTGAGGCTATTCCTCGAACGCAATAGTTTCGCAAACGAGCTTTGTGAAACTGACTAGTAGAGGAGTTGGGTGTTCGGTATCACACGGGCTGTGAGTATGCGACATCGCAATAATTAGCCTTGAGTGCAAGTGGGAGATTGCTGGAGATAGTGCCCTCAGAGTCAATTATTGAATCACAGGCACGTGATTGCAATGATTGAGGGAGGATCTATCCCGGTAGGACAGTCTTACTCGAGATGATAGTATGCTATCTGGTTTATCTTTATCATCATGTACTGCTTTAGATGGCCTTTCAGGTCACTATTGCACGTTGATAGAGCCCCTAGGATTCTTGCTTGACTACCAGCAGTATGAGGGCGATCATATACGTGGGAGCTAGTAGTCTATAAGCACATCCTTAAAAGGTCCCTAGTCGTGGGAGTTTCGAGACAGGGCATCGATTCTCTAGAGTAGACTAGTGTATACAGTCGAGACCCCGACGAGGGGCGGTGGCCGGTCTCACAAGCCACTGGTGTCAGTTGGTTCACCTAAGATATATATAGGTGCTCATTGGGTTATGAGTACACCGGACATGACTCGCCGGGAACATGCTAGTTGGTCTTATACCTGATGTCAGATAGCAGTTCCCTGGTGACATGTGTACAGGTGAGTTCATCGACCTGAGATCGTCATTTGTCTCGTGTGAGTTCCCACTGTACTTTGATTACTACCCTACCACGCTCAAAGGAGACGTGCAAACAAGTTTTAGTTGGGTACAGTCCCGAGCCACATGGAGGCAGTGAGCGGATCTGCAGGGGTTCGTCTCTCCCGGTATTGGGGGTGAGGTCGTACTGTTTCTAGGAGAGCCATTACACGAAGTCCTTGGCCAAGGCAGGAGATTTACTGGTAGGTATTCCAGTAGTATCTCAGGGTGTTCTGGGCTACACTCCGACACGACTTGTACCACTTTTGGGGGTCTGACTTTTACCAACCCCCTAGGCCCCCCATGCGATGCTCATAGACGAACGGACCGGACTGTACGGATATTGTCACCGACAGGCTCAGTAGGGTGTCAGGATGAGTTCACTCACAGACGTCCCTTTTGGTCAATAGCTGGTGGCCCGTCACGTATGGCTAATACCTCTGACGTGCTAGTGGTTAAATCCACAGCCATTGTATTGACGAGTCTTTAGAGTACCCCACAGACCAGTTGCTCAAGTTTCGGGCGAAACGCTGTAGAGGCCGTATGGAGATATGGCAGGGTTCGATCAGATACGTGCGGTATTGCACGGATCATGATCGGACGGAAAATACTAGCAGGCTTTGGTTTAAGCCGGATCCTAATATAGTACAGTGTAGATTTTGTCTCATTGCATTTGTATTCGGTCGGAATACAAATGCGGGTGTGTATACACAGTATCGGGGTTTTCCTGTAATTTATTACGGGATCAGTTTTTGGAGTTGCCAGTTTGTTTTCCGTTTCGGCCATATTTCTTTGTATCTTTCATTGGCTGAAGTTTGGTGGAGGAGGGCTTATTTGCATTTGTGCTAATAAGCATTGTGGAGAGTGGTCTTCGCATATGGTTGCTTCATGATAGATCTTGTTTGACCTTGACTTCTATCTTCATCATGGCTTGACTTTTGTGGGACATGATTGTTGATGATGATGAAGGGTGAGGTTGGTGGAGTGTTAGTTTTGATTGGTGATGATTTCTTTTCATGATCACCTTTTCTCTCTCTTGCATTATGGTGGAATTCACTTCTTTTTCCATTCTAATTCACTCCATTCTCATATTGCTATTGCCATGGCCGGCCAAGGGTCATTGGGGCTGTCCAAATTTCTTGTGTAGGATTTTGTTCTCATTTGGCTTTGCAAAAATCCCATAACACCACCTCTAAAGTTTACACTTCATTTCCTCCACCAAATGACAACCTCCATAAACCCCAAAATGAGACATAGCACTACACTATATTCTACAGCAAATCTTGAGCACGTCGACTCGCCAACTTCGTGCCCGAGTTGCCTCGGACCAGAGGTAGGAGCCCGTAAAAGAAGCCGGCGATGTGGTGCCCTTCCGACGACGTGATGGAGACCTGAGATACCGCGGGAGATCGGGACGACGACGAGAAGACCGGAGGACACGGATCACTCGGTATATCTCTCTTCCCATCTTGTAGTTATCTAGATCTAGTTTAATGGCCCGATCCGGGTATTTAGTGCGCGGTGGTGCCGGTTACCAAAGGTTAAAGTAAATCACCGCTTCCGCATTTTGGCCTTGGGATGACGGCCGAGGCGCCGCCGTGCACTTACAAATAAATCTCAATGCTTTCTATACCTAAATTAGGATCTAAGAGGAGTTATAGTAATTATTAACAAAGGGGATTAGATCCATTCGGGAAGGTGTTCCTTCCTCTAGGTTCTTGTCCTTCTTTTATCAATCCTTACCCTAACCTCCATGGAAAACACGCGCAACCGGGCCTTTATACTACGATATCACCGCTACCTCGAGGGATAGGGTGCCGTAGGGCACGGTGTGTGCGTGTATGCATAGAGTCCTATTGATTATATGTGATGGGTAAGAAAGGGATGAGAGATCTCATCTCTCAAAAGCCTTCCCCAAAGCTAACATCTAAGACAAGGAATTAAAATCTAAACTAGAGCAATTAAATAAAACTACTTAGAGATGGCTCTCTCCAAACATCAACACAGAGTTGTCAGATCTGAATTCATGAAATTAAAAGTGGCACCGATGCTCTCCAAAAGATTTCTAAAATTTATCCATAGAAAGAGGCATAGGGAGGCATGAAAAGAATACAATGATTTGGGCTTCTATTTATAAGGCATAGAAACCCTAGGTTACAATTGACCCGCATGTCTACATTTACCAAAATAACCTTAGGTTGACTAGTCAAAGCCATCTTAAAATTATGGTAAAATTTATTTCCATCAAGATCTCTGGACGGCCGCGGAACCACGGCCCGAGGCCCTGTTTGGCCGCGGTTCCGCGGTCCAACAGTGGGCTTAGGCCTTCATCTTTCTTAGGCTGGCTCTGGTAATTTTGTTCTTCTTATTTCTTCTGTACTTTTCTCAATTGGGCTTCGAGGTTTCATCTAGATCTCCAGTGAATAATGTAGTGGATTTTAACCGTTGCGTCGAGACGAAGTCTTGGACCTTGCACTACCTTGTAATTTGTGAACTTTATCTTTTATGTAAGCTTGATCAAGATCCTTCTATTTGTTGGTTGTATTTCCACTTTTGCATTGTCTTTTATCTTTTTCACCGTTTTAGATCCAAGAACCTGTAACCTGTACTATGTAGCAGACATGGGTCAAAAGCACCTGTTTATTTATAAAACGAATAAGAATGGAGAATATAATAATGCAATATTATGGTATGAACAAATACCCCAAAACTTATCTTTTACTCGTCCTCGAGCAAACTTATTTTTTTATTCTCTACAAAAACCTAACCGCACTTTCGCAGGGAAACACGATTGCACCGAGCTCGTGCAACAAGCCGTTAAACCTCTAGGTGTCCCTAGTAGGAGGAGTGTTGTTTCCTGAGGGTTTTCAGCGGATACTACCCACAAAATCCTATCAATTTAGCTTTTTCGACTTTTGTTCTCCAATTAGGTTTTCTAACAGAGAATTCTATTATCGTCGACTCGTAAATTATCCACCCACATTCTTCACACTTCCTCATCATCTAACTTAAGATTATACATGTTCTATAGACTTACTTAGCTTTCAGCATTTCTTAAGTTTTCCTTCTAGGGTTCCATCTCCACTTAGGAATTTTTATCAACTCTACTAAAGGCACAAGTTCTATTCTTCATTCCTTTCTCTCATCTAAACTCCAATCACATATCCCTACGTGTGTGTATAGATCATCCCTACACTTGGAAATTCAAATCAAACAATCATACTCTCGTCCGTTGTCCAAAGTACTTATTAATAGGTGATTTTTTAAATGAATTTTGCTTACACATCCTTCATGCAACCGTTAACACTTCTTGAGGTACCAACAACCGATTACAAGATGTGTTTGCACATTAAAGCGTAATTTCTAGTCTTGTAACACCCAAGGCTTTTTAGCAGTGACTCCCAAACCTGTTGGTCTAAGGCACTAGGTGATGAAGTACCCTCGCTAAATATTTTTTCTATTTTTGCAGCCTTAAGTAATCAAAAAAACCAGTGTTCATTTTTTTCTTTCTTTATTCACACTTGTATTTTTTATTTTCTTTTCTTCGTACTAAGGACTTTAGACAATAGCATTTCAATGTCTCCTCTACTATTCCAAGTTTCAAGGTGCGTGTTTGTGCAAATTGTAGGGTATACATTTTCAAAATCTAGATTTAAGCTAGGAATTATTTTTCAAACTTATACTCTAATAAAAATATCAATACTTTTCCTTCGTTTCGACTTAGCCTAAGAAGTGAACTCAAAATTTGCCTATTTCTAAATAAACTACAAAGACATATACTTTCTACCGTTAAAATTTAAGAAAAGTTATTTTTAGGGTTTTTAATTTACTAAGTCTAAATCTAGTTGTTCCGAGCCAGTTAACCTATTTGTCAAACTCAAGTCAAAATACGGCCAAAATTGAATACATTTATTTTTATAATTTTTAAAATTTTCAAATTTTTATGGGTTTTCAAATAAGTATGCAAATGTAAAATGTACATATGAATGCGAAGGAAGAAAACGTATCGAGCATACCCCCAAACTTAAACTTGACAGTGTTCTCACTGTCATGCTACACCAAGAGGGTTGAGAATGTCGGCACTCTCCTGTTTATTTATTTATAATTTTTTTTATTGTTAAAAGAAAAACAAAAAATATATATACAACAAGGTTCCCTCCAAACTTAAACTTGGCCTTACACAAGCCAAAGGTTAGCACCAACCATTCAAAAATTCTATCGTGGTAATGGTAGAGTTGGTGAAAGAATGGAGTGGAAAGAAAGGAAATGAGAAGCACACGAGACCGTGGGAAGAAAGGTAGAATATGGTCTCGGTGGGGGAGAAGAATAGCGGAAAAGAGAAAGAAGTGGAGTACGATCTTGAGGGTGTAAATTGAGGGAATAAATTAGCGCAATTTGTGATGACCGATGTGTTAAAAGTGATTGTGCTAATCTATCAACCTGTCGAGAAATGGGGTAAAATCCGTCAAAATTCGCAAGAAATCATGGGCACGTCGAACTTGGTATAGGAGATGAGAGCGTAACGGTCTCTTGCACGGTCGGAACGATAGGAAGGACAAAAGGGAGTGAATTAGGTATAGTCTCGTTCTCACCATAGTAAACTGTCTCGAATTTGAAATATTCCATCAATGGATCGAAACGACTGTAAGCAACCCAGTCTGATGGTTCAACTAACTCATCTGAAAATTCCAAGGACTCAAACTCGGGCGATGAGACTTCAACATCGTCCGAAAAATTGAAACACTCGTATGTGTCATCGGCTGTGAGAACTGTGTCAGATTCAAAGGAAAATTTTTCAAGCTCACAGTCTTCAAGCGTGATCTTTTGCGTGGTCGGAACGATGGAAAGGAGGGAGGGTGATATAACAGTTAAAGGTTCAGGACGATGAATTGGAAAATCCGACACATCAAACAAAAATGGTTCAACCTCAATATTATCCTCACTACTCTCCTCAATATTTATCACATCCATGCTATTATCATCAAAATCAAGACGCCTATGAAGTTCGGGAGAAACAATTAATGACTCGGGATGATGAATTGGATATAAAATTTCAATCAAATCGACGGGTTCATCATCCAAAATATTCCTGGCGTCTATATCCTCAATCAAGTGAAAATCAATTTTTTCTGACACCTCATCAAAAGCATGGATATTTATCGATTTAGGTTCTTGATTGGAGGTGTAAAGATCGAAAGGATTAAGTGTGGTTTCACTTGAAAGGAGTTCTTCACAATCTGGCAAATCAAGCACTATATAGTCACACAACTCGTTAGATGTTTTGTTTGTAACTTGTGAAGCATTTGGGACAATCGATGAAAAACCGAAGTTGTGGGCTTCAAGTGGGTATGGGTAGGTTTGATTTGGGAATGTGTAGAACTCACTTGCTCCTCTCAAATTCTCGCTCTGTCCAACCGCCTACTCATACATTGAAAAATTTGAAACTAATGGAAAACTAGCTACCGGTTCACTAGGTTGTATAAGGGCGGCCATGGACGCTTCCACATTCCTAGTCATTTTGTTTGTTGCTGCAATATAAGCTTCCAACGATTGTTCCAAACTGGACTTGGGTAATGAAGGGGTTTCGGTAAAAGATTCAAAACTGTTTGGATACATGAAACTCCCAAAGGCTGTGTAGAAACTGTGTCTAGTGACAGTGGGAAAGTCGGGTAGGACTGGTAGAAAGTGGATGGTTAGACAGGAGTAGGATCAATATGTGAATAAAAAGGTGAATGGACTTGTTGATCCCTAAAACTGGATGTGTGGAGAGGGGTGAAAGATCGGCTACGAGATTGTGTAATGTGCTCAGCAATAGACATCGGCTTAGGAGTTACAACAGGACTCGAAAAAGTGGTGTCAACGTACGAAGGTGGTGAAGGTTGACATGATTGACATAAAGTGGGTTGTAAAGTCGAACTGTTTCTCCTAAACACTTCTATTTGATCTTTCAAAGAAATCTTTGGCATGGAGGGATTTTCCTTAAATCGACCGAAGTAATTGACGTACGAGGCAAAATTAGGTTCGGGATACCAAAGTTCGGCAAGAGATTTATGATGTGGGGTACCCATGATAGAAGAAAGAGAAGAGAAAGAAGGTAGGTGGTACAAGGATTTCTTAGCGGCAAACTTTGCAAGTTTTGTTAAATTTTTTTTCCTTTTTCCCCTTTTCTTTATTTATTTGGAACTGTTTGCAAAAAAATTTTTGATAAAGGGGTTAAGACACACTTTCGATCAACCAAAAATCCACAATCAGGCCTAGATCTAGGGTCACCTAGGTCAGCTAGACAGCTCCTAACTGTTCCAAAGGGCTAGAGATAGGACCTCAAACCGCCTCTTCACCGCCAATGGCGGCCAGGTAAGTGCCAGGTAAGTGGGAAGGAACCACGGTAGTGGGCCTAATTAATAACCACTAGCCTTTGACACACTTGCCTAGACACCGCAAAGTCAGGTTAGGATAAACGGTCGATGCCTATAACTAGTCCTCTGTCCTATTGAGCTCGAAGTCCTTAGGGCTGAGTCTAGTATTTTGTAATTAAAGATTGGTCAATGCAAATGCCTAATGTGATTTCTGGGGTCCTGGGAAGGGTGATGAAATCCCCACCCAATTTGAGTTGGTCAAAAGCCCCTTAAAGTCAGTTTTAAAGATATGCAAAACAGAAAAATCACTTGCAATCAAATCTTTTTATTTTATGCGCGGCTCAAAGAATCCTGCACAAGATTATTATTTGGAAGGAGAAATATTTTTTTAAGCGCAAAGAATCCTGCAGGAGATTTTTCAGAAGATATATCGGAGATTTGCAAAGGAGGAGAGAGAAAACTCACAGAGATTTGCAGTGGCAGAACTGTTTTTTTTTCCTGGTGATGTCACCAGGGCACGGCGGTTCCGCGGCCGGAATGGGGGTCATGCGGCGGTTCCGCCGCGTGTTGGTCGCTTCGGCAGTTTTTTTTGGGACCAGATCACCGCGATTCTTCTTGTTGACTCGGTCCTCCAAATTTCTTCTGTTGTCTATTGTGATATTTATCTGCTTGTTCGGATTTGATATTTGCTGTTTTGATCTCTGTAGATTTCCAGATCCGAATTTGTTCATAGATCCTGCAAAATTCACACAAAAATACCCTTCCCAAAAATAACAGATGATATATTTTTATATTTTTTTGATTTTTCAGATTTTTATGATTTTCTTAATTTAGATTAACTCGAAATTGCAAAAAGGAAATACTACGCCATCCCCGGCAACGGGGCCATTTGATTGATCTCAAAAATATCTATTAATCGCAATCAAGAACGGCGTCGCTTTGCAGCTAGCCGGTGAGTACGGGTCGGTCCACAGGGATGTTGTGAATTTCCTAATCGCTCAAACGAGTTAATTCCGATTGTGTTCGGACAGATTATTAAATCTAAAAAAAACTAAATCTATCTATAATAAGATGATCTAGATCTAAATCTTGCTAGGGTTATGTTGGATATGTATGCCCTAGAGGCCTGTATTGTATAGGATACTAGGCATGTATATGTACAGAAACAATCTTTGCTCGAAATGATAGTATGCTATCTGGTTTATCTTTATCATAACATGTGATGTGTTGATGAAGCCCTTAGGACTATGCTTGACTACCAGGATTTTGATGAGATCATACTGGTGGGACCTGGGCAGTCTACAAGCATATCCTTCAATAGTTCCTAGTCGAGGGTATATCGAGACAGGGCATCGGTATTACCAGATTAGACTAGTGTGTACGTTTCTTGACCCTGGGGCGATGGTTGATTCCACAACCATTGATGTTTGACATCAAAGATTGTACACAGGTGCTCATTGGAGAATGGGTACACCGAACAGGACTCGCTGAGAACTCCTAGATGGTATAAATACCTATTGTCAGATAGCAGTTCTCTAGCGACACTTATACAGGTTAGTCTGTAGACCCGAGATCGTTATAGAGTCTTGTGTGATTCCCACTGTACTTTAATTTCCTCCCTACCATGGCTCTATTGAGTCGTCCAAACAGGTGGATTTTGGGTACAGTCCCGAATCATATGGAGACAGTGAGCGATAGGAGGGGTTTCGTCTCTCCCGGTATAGGGAGTTGATGTCGCGCTATGTTTGATCGGCTATAACACCTAAATCCCTGGCCAGGGTTCTCGAGGTTTACTGATAAGTGTTATCAGTAGTTTCTCGAACTGTTATGAGCCATAAATCAGCATGACTTATAAAGTTACTGGGGTCTGACATTTACCACCCCTAGACTTCATATGCGACGTATCAGACGAAGAGACCGGACTGTACGGTAAGTGTTGGTTGCAGGCTCGTAAGGGTTGTGATGAGTTCGCTCGTTGGCCACCTTTTCGTCATGTACTTGGGTAGCCGTTACGCACAGCTAGTGCCGCTGACGTGCTTGTGGTTAAACCCACTGCCAGCGTACTGTCGAGTCTTTAGAGTCCCACACAGAGAGTTCCCTCGTTCAGGCGAAATATGTAGAGGCTGTAAGTTGTTATGGCAGCCGTAAGCTGTTACGGCAGGGTTTTGATTTTGTTCATGTAATTGTTACAGGAATAATAATCGGAAGGATAATACTGGTGGGCTTTGGTTTAAGCCGGATACCGGTATTATATTATTGGATTAATGGTATTCGTATTTTTCGCAATTCGGATGCGGGTATACAGTATACGGTATACGGTATACGGAGGAGGGGTATTTTTGTAATTGTTACAAGAATACCTTCTAGAAGGTGCCACCTCATAATGACATAATAATGACATCATTTATTTTATGAAAATAAAATGAGGTGGAAATTAAAAGGTACAAGCATGATGAGGTTGTTGTTATGGAATTACTATTGAAGCATGATACTAATTTATATAATGCATGCTTCAAATTATTTCTCTTAGTGCTATATCTTTATTCATCATGCTTGAACACTTTCATTATGATAAACACTTACTCCTTCTCATCTCCTCCTTCTCCTTCTTCTTATAAATAGCTTCACATGAGATGTGAATGTTAAGTGAATCAAGAGAAGGTTAAGAGAAAGAAATGCTATAGATTTCAAGCTAATCCAATACATTCATCTCTACATAATCCTAATGACCTATTCTAGCAAAATTGGTCTCTAGGTTAAACTCTTGTGAAGAGTTTCTAGCTCGCACGAAAACTCTCGGGTGGATCATCTAGGTCTTGGGTGGCCGGAGATCGAAGACGTCGGCAACATCTAAAGGAGCTAAGGAGTTCATCAAAGAAAGGACCCGAAGAACCGTATCATTGAGGTATAATCCCTAACATAGTAGATAAGATCTCTAGTTAGGTTTTTCTAGTTGTGGTTTAGACAAGATCTTCGGTTAAGTGCATGTTGTATGCCAAGAAAATTTTCGTTCACCGCTTCCGCCGCGCCACAAGAGTTGTGGGAGCATGCAACATACACTAACATGGTATCAGAGCCTAACTAAACCACAATTAGATGTTAGCCAAAAGTTAGAAGCTCGATCGACAGTTTTTTTCTCCCGAAAACTCGTATTCTGCCCTTGCTGCTGTCAGTTTTTGAAAGTATTCCAATATTAATTTGACATATCTTAAAAATACAAGCAGGGTTTTCTAAGAACACTGTAGAAATCCGGAGTTCTAACTCAACTAAATCGCCGCGGATCCGCGGCCAAACCCATGGTTTTGCCGCGGATCCACCGCCGAGTTGGGGCCGCGTCGACTCGGTTTTCTACAGTACTCATATATTGAAGAATTAGGGTTTCTGGGATATAAAGAATTTTACAAAGGTGTTTGTACAGGAACATGTCAAGTGTTGGCATGGTTTAAAATTATCGATCGAAATTCTAATAGTGTTTGGCTAATCAGGTTTTTCGTTTTTTGTGATATGTGTTTGAAACGTCCGCTAATTGCTATATGACGATTAGTGGGGGTTGCACATATGGATATCATGAGATGGTATGTGTATATGAATGTGTTGGATCGTCGTGATGAATGGCCGGGGGGTGTGAGAAGAGCGTTTTTTTCTTTTCTTTCATTCCATGTAATTTGTAAAAAGCCATGTAATATTGTTTTAATGGGTACATCCGGGATGAGGTTGTAGCCACCGATGTATAATTTCTTTTTACTATTTTTGCTCCTAGGATAGACCCAAGGTGGGGTGCACAAACTATCGGGTTTTCAAAGTGCCGAGTGGCCTACTCAATTGTTGAGGAAGGTTACTACACTTTGGGAATTTGGCGGGTAGTTTGACGCACCCGTAGGGGTCTAGGGGGGGTTTTGGCTATTCATCACGACCGTGGAATCCGTCTTTCATTAAGGGCTTGAATGAAATACGGAATTCCTAGTATATCCAATGCATTCATCTGTGATCTGAAATGGTTATATTTATATATGAGATATATAATAAACGTTGCTTATGTTTTGCACCCGCACTAGTCCAGCCCCCGCTCTGCCGTTAGTTAAGTAACCTAACGGTGCATGACGGGACCCAGTGACGAATGCGGATGGCATAAGCGTACGTTCTATTTTTCCGTTTCTTTTCTGTGATGTTTAGGAAACGTAAATGGTGGGACTACATTAATGTGATTAATGATAAGAGAAAGAAACCTAAAAATGTTGTAGAATCAAATTTTTTAAGAAAAAGAGTAACTCTAGTTTTTGTTTTGCATAGCGGTATTCTTGAATATCCTGCACCTCATTCGATGAGGAAAGGGCCGAGATCCCTTCACCGGGAGTGACCCCTTTAGCAAAACTGGAAAATGTTACAAAGAACTCGATTTGATTTTATAGTTGATCTAACTTTGCTTTGCATCGTGGTATTTTCATATCCAGCACCTTATTCGATAAGGAAAGAGCCGAGATCCCTTCACCGGGAGTGACCTCTTTAGCAAAATTAGAAAGATACTACAAAACCATTCGATTTTTAAAACTGGAGCTTAAACCACTCCTTCCCACTTGATTCTACAACGATATCAAGTTCAAAACGTTAAAGGTTTTCATAAAAAACCATCCGTTTCCCTCCGCTATTTTAGGAAGCAGAGTACTTAGTATTCGTGCCACGTTTGTTGACTATAGTTAAGGCGTGGTGTACGGTAGCTAAGTGGTGAATTCTTACAAAGCATTTGATGCGATCGATTAGGGCATTCTCATGACTTTGTTGACCATAGTTAAGGGTCATGTGGGTGGGTCTAAATCAATCACGAAATGGCGGGTTGAACTTGACTAGTACTTATGATTTGTTGACCATAGTTAAGGTCATAAGTCACTAGGGGTAAAAATTATATCGGGAATTTCAAGAGTTGAGATTTGCAATGAGATTGCATACCTTCTATATGATAGTTGGATCCCGATCCCACTGTGAGTAAAAGTTACTCCCGGGAGAATTTTGCACTTTCTGGTTAGCAAACTTGTAGATTGCAATTTATCCTGGCTAGTTTTCTTTTTAGGTTTGAAGGAAAATTTGATAAAAAGCAGTGGGAGACAACAATTAGATAAGTAACCAATCTAATTATGAAAGAGCAATCGCTGAATGATTTCTTTTCTATCTCCTAATAGCAGATACCGATGTCGGGACTTAAACTTTTATTAGACAAAAACAAACTCACTGGACCGAATTACAAAGATTGGCTAAGGAACGTGAATATTGCCCTGACATATGATAAGGTCGGATACGTCCTGACTACTCCAGCCCCTCCTAGCCCAGGCCCTGATTCTTCAGTTGCGGATAAAGAAATCCGCAAGAAATGGGATACAGACTGTGCAACAGCCAAGTGCCTCGCGCTAGCTTCTATGAACAATGAACATCAGAAGCAGCACGAGAAGATGGATGTCCAATCCATCTTTCTCCATACAGAGGAGTTGTATGGAGAGCAATCTCGTACTCTCCGATACGAGGCATCTCGAAAGTTGTTTCAGATGCGGATGGCTGCTGGCACGTCTGTAGGTGACCATGTATTGAAGATGATTGGACTTATCGAAGAACTTGAGGACCTGGGTTGGACCATGGAAAACGAGCAGTATGTTGATATTGTTCTACAGTCCCTTTCCCCTGCCTTTGCTCAATTCATTGTAAACTTCAACATGCACAAAATGGAGAAGTCTTTACCAGAACTCCTCAATATGTTGAGGAGTGCAGAGAGCACGCTAAAGGTAGCGAAAACTCCCGCTCTTATTGCTGGGACATCTTCTTCCTCCATCCTGAAAGCCAAGGCCAAGGGAAAGAAGAAGAAGAAGAATCCCATCAAGCAGAGAGGCGGAGTGAAAAAGGCATCGGGAAAGGACAAGAGAGGGGCTGCTGCGACAGGTCGTGGGGAATGTTTCTACTGCCACCAGACTGGGCACTGGAAGAGAAACTGTGTTAAATACTTGGCCGACCTCCAGAAGAAGAAGCATGGTGATGCTTCCACTTCAGGTGTGTTTGTAACAGAAAACTGTTTTTCAATTAACTCTGCTTCCTGGGTATTAGATACTGGATCAGGATCTCATATCTGCAATTGTATGCAGGGGTTGAGAAATAGCAGGTTGTTGAAGAAAGGTGATCACACTCTCCGGGTTGGGAATGGTTCCTCGGTACATGCTACTGCAGTGGGAGAGTATCATCTTGGTTTGCTGTCGAGTTCTATATTGGTTTTGAACCCATGTTATTTTGTACCTTCGATGTTATGTAATATTATATCTGTATTATTGTTGGACAATGCAGGATATAATTTTGTATTGCAATCTAATGTTATGAATATTAACCTTAATCAAGAGTTGATTGGGTATGGAACATTAAATAACGGGATATACATCCTAAATCAGCATACAGTTTTTCATATACAACACGGAAACAAAAGAAAGGTTTCAGACATAAATGAAGCTTTCATTTGGCATTGTAGACTAGGTCATATTAATGAAACAAGATTAACCAAGCTACATAAAGATGGATATTTAAACTTGTTTGAATATAAATCTTATGCGACTTGCCAGTCTTGCATCAAAGGTAAAATGAACAAAACTCCGTTTACTGGACACGGAGAGAGAGCTACTGAACTCTTAGGCCTCATACATAGTGATGTATGTGGACCAATGTCTACACATGCTAGAGCTGGTTTTTCATACTTCATAACCTTCACTGATGATTTATCGAGATTCAGGCACGTGTTCTTATTGAAACATAAGTCCGAAGCCTTTGAAAAGTTCAAGGAGTATAAATCTGAAGTAGAAAAACAAACATGCTTAAGTATCAAGAAACTTCGATCAGATCGTGGAGGTGAGTATCTAAGCTCAGAGTTTCTAGATTTCCTAAAAGAGAATGGGATTCTCTCTCAGCTCACTCCTCCGTATACACCACAGCACAACGATGTATCGGAAAGGAGGAATCGCACATTATTAGATATGGTACGATCTATGATGAGTGATGCTGAGTTACCAATATCATTTTGGGGGCACGCATTGGAGACTGCGATTTATCTATTGAATAGGGTTTCGACCAAAACCGTGTCTACCACTCCATATGAGATATGGTATGGGAAGAGACCATCTCTTAAAAGAGTTAAGGTATGGGGTTGTCCGGCTTATGTGAAAAAGCAGAATCCAGACAAACTTGAGACACGATCGGTTTTGTGTAAATTTGTGGGATATCCAAAACACTCGTATGGATATCTATTCTACCACAAGGAGGAACAAAGGGTGTTTGTTTCTCAGTATGCCACATTTTTAGACAATGAATTTTTTATAAATGATACTGTTGGCAATGCGGTAGAACTGGAAGAAGTTCCAGATGCACAAACCATTACCGATGAACCTGAGGTTTCAATAGAACCTGACATACCTCAGCCACTCCGTAGATCTAGTAGGACTTCTCGCCCACCTAATAGATACTACGGTTTTCTTATTGACGGCGATAGAGAAGATTGCATCATGAATGATGATGACCCTACTAGTTTTCAGCAAGCTATCACGAGTGGTGACTCAGTGAAATGGTTGGATGCCATGAGATCCGAAATGGAATCCATGCACACCAACAAAGTATGGACTTTGGAGGCTGCACCTTCTGGAGTAAAACCCATAGGGTGCAAATGGATCTTTAAAAGAAAGATTGGTGTGGATGGTCAGGTGGAGACCTATAAAGCTAGGCTGGTAGCAAAAGGATTTCGTCAAAGACCGGGCTTGGACTATGATGAAACTTTTTCACCAGTCGCGATGCTCAAATCCATTCGGATCTTGCTTGCTATAGCTGCTTACTATGATTATGAGATCTGGCAGATGGATGTTAAAACGGCATTTCTAAATGGTGATTTAGAAGAATGCGTTTTTATGGATCAGCCAGAGGGCTTCATTGATAGTGGGAGCAGCGGAAAAGCATGCAGGTTGCTTAAATCCATCTATGGATTAAAGCAGGCATCACGGAGTTGGAACATCTGCTTTGATGATACAATCAAAGAGTTTGGTTTTATCAAAAATATGGATGAACCATGTATTTATAAAAGGATTGTAGAGAGTACTGTTACATTCCTCGTATTGTACGTGGACGACATTCTCTTGATAGGAAATGATATTCCTATGCTACAATCGGTCAAACTATTCTTATCGCAGAGATTCTCCATGAAAGACCTGGGTGATGCCTCGTACATTCTGGGGATTAAGATCTATAGAGATAGATCTAAGAAATTATTGGGATTGTCCCAATCGAGATACATTGACACCATACTAAAGAGGTTTAGTATGGAAGATTCCAAGAGGGGTAATTTACCCGCTTGTCATGGGATCACCCTCTCCAAAGAGATGTCTCCAAAGACTGATGAGGAGAGGGCTCGCATGAGCATTATACCCTATGCTTCGGCAGTAGGATCTATAATGTATGCGATGTTATCTACTCGCCCAGATGTAGCTTATGCACTAAGTGCAGTAAGCAGGTATCAATCCAACCCAGGGGAGAAACACTGGACTGCCGTGAAGAACATTCTAAAGTACTTGAGAAGAACTAAAGAAATGTTCTTGGTGTATGGTAACGGAAATCTCCAAATGGAGGGCTTTACCGACTCCAGCTTCCAGAGCGACAGGGATGATAGTAAGTCCATCTCAGGGTTTGTATTTACTCTAAATGGAGGGGCGGTATGTTGGAAGAGTTCCAAACAAGATACCGTCGCTGACTCCACGATGGAAGCTGAGTATATTGCTGCTAATGATGCCGCAAAAGAAGCAGTCTGGATGAGGAAGTTCATTTCAGAACTTCAAGTGGTTCCATCCATTGCTAATCCAATACCTTTGTATTGCGATAACAATGGAGCCATGGCTTTGGCAAAGGAACCGAGGTCCCATCAGAAATCCAGACATATCTTGAGGCGGTATCACCTCATCAGGGAGATAGTGGATCGCTAGGAAATCGAGGTACGGAGAGTAGACACGAAAGACAACACAGCAGATCCATTCACTAAGGCTATCCCTCAAGTACAGTTTGAGAAACTGTTTGAGCTGTTGGGCATGCGGTACGCCGGAAACTGGTTCTAGCCGGTACTACTGCATTAATTACAGGCCCTAGTGCAAGTGGGAGATTGTTGGATATGTATGCCCTAGAGGCCTGTATTGTATAGGATACTAGGCATGTATATGTACAGAAACAATCTTTGCTCGAAATGATAGTATGCTATCTGGTTTATCTTTATCATAACATGTGATGTGTTGATGAAGCCCTTAGGACTATGCTTGACTACCAGGATTTTGATGAGATCATACTGGTGGGACCTGGGCAGTCTACAAACATATCCTTCAATAGTTCCTAGTCGAGGGTATATCGAGACAGGGCATCGGTATTACCAGATTAGACTAGTGTGTACGTTTCTTGACCCTGGGGCGATGGTTGATTCCACAACCATTGATGTTTGACATCAAAGATTGTACACAGGTGCTCATTGGAGAATGGGTACACCGAACAGGACTCGCTGAGAACTCCTAGATGGTATATATACCTATTGTCAGATAGCAGTTCTCTAGCGACACTTATACAGGTTAGTCTGTAGACCCGAGATCGTTATAGAGTCTTGTGTGATTCCCACTGTACTTTAATTTCCTCCCTACCATGGCTCTATTGAGTCGTACAAACAGGTGGATTTTGGGTACAGTCCCGAATCATATGGAGACAGTGAGCGATAGGAGGGGTTTCGTCTCTCCCGGTATAGGGAGTTGATGTCGCGCTATGTTTGATCGGCTATAACACCTAAATCCCTGGCCAGGGTTCTCGAGGTTTACTGATAAGTGTTATCAGTAGTTTCTCGAACTGTTATGAGCCATAAATCAGCATGACTTATAAAGTTACTGGGGTCTGACATTTACCACCCCTAGACTTCATATGCGACGTATCAGACGAAGAGACCGGACTGTACGGTAAGTGTTGCTTGCAGGCTCGTAAGGGTTGTGATGAGTTCGCTCGTTGGCCACCTTTTCGTCATATACTTGGGTAGCCGTTACGCACAGCTAGTGCCGCTGACGTGCTTGTAGTTAAACCCACTGCCAGCGTACTGTCGAGTCTTTAGAGTCCCACACAGAGAGTTCCCTCGTTCAGGCGAAATATGTAGAGGCTGTAAGTTGTTATGGCAGCCGTAAGCTGTTACGGCAGGGTTTTGATTTTGTTCATGTAATTGTTACAGGAATAATAATCGGAAGGATAATACTGGTGGGCTTTGGTTTAAGCCGGATACCGGTATTATATTATTGGATTAATGGTATTCGTATTTTTCGCAATTCGGATGCGGGTATACAGTATACGGTATACGGTATACGGAGGAGGGGTATTTTTGTAATTGTTACAAGAATACCTTCTAGAAGGTGCCACCTCATAATGACATAATAATGACATCATTTATTTTATGAAAATAAAATGAGGTGGAAATTAAAAGGTACAAGCATGATGAGGTTGTTGTTATGGAATTACTATTGAAGAATGATACTAATTTATATAATGCATGCTTCAAATTATTTCTCTTAGTGCTATATCTTTATTCATCATGCTTGAACACTTTCATTATGATAAACACTTACTCCTTCTCATCTCCTCCTTCTCCTTCTTCTTATAAATAGCTTCACATGAGATGTGAATGTTAAGTGAATCAAGAGAAGGTTAAGAGAAAGAAATGCTATAGATTTCAAGCTAATCCAATACATTCATCTCTACATAATCCTAGTGACCTATTCTAGCAAAATTGGTCTCTAGGTTAAACTCTTGTGAAGAGTTTCTAGCTCGCACGACAACTCTCGGGTGGATCATCTAGGTCTTGGGTGGCCGGAGATCGAAGACGTCGGCAACATCTAAAGGAGCTAAGGAGTTCATCAAAGAAAGGACCCGAAGGACCGTATCATTGAGGTATAATCCCTAACATAGTAGATAAGATCTCTAGTTAGGTTTTTCTAGTTGTGTTTTAGACAAGATCTTCGGTTAAGTGCATGTTGTATGCCAAGAAAATTTTCGTTCACCGCTTCCGCCGCGCCACAAGAGTTGTGGGAGCATGCAACATACACTAACAGGTTAGGTTTAAGAATGGTTTGGAGATGTAAATAAATCTCAACGCTTTCTATACCTAAATTAGGATCTAAGAGGAGTTATAGTAATTATTAACAAAAGAGATTAGATCCATCCGGGAAGGTGTTCCTTCCTCTAGGTTCTTGTCCTTCCTTTATCAATCCTTACCCTAACCTCCATGGAAAACACACGCAACCGGGCCTTTATACTACGGTATCACCGCTACCTCGAGGGATAGGGTGTCATAGGGCACGGTGTGCGCATGTATGCATGGAGTCCTATTGATTATATGTGATGGGTAAGAAAAGGATGAGAGATCTCATCTCTCAAAAGCCTTCCCCAAAGCTAGCATCTAAGGCAAGGAATTAAAATCTAAACTAGAGCAATTAAATGAAACTACTCACAGATGACTCTCTCCAAATATCAACACAGGGTTGTCAGATCTGAATTCATGAAATGAAAAGAGGCACCGATGCTCTCCAAAAGATTTCTAAAATTTATTCATAGAAAGAGGCATAGGGACGCATGAAAAGAATACAATGATTTGGGCTTCTATTTATAAGGTATAGAAATCTTAGGTTACAATTGACCCGCATGTCTACATTTACCAAAATAACCCTAGGTTGACTAGTCAAAGCCATCTTAAAATTATGGTAAAATTTATTTCCATCAAGATCTCTGGACGGCCGCGGAACCGCGGCCCAAGGCCCTGTTTGGCCACAGTTCCGCGGTCCAACAGTGGGCTTGGGCCTTCATCTTTCTTAGGCTGGCTCTGGTAATTTTGTTCTTCTTATTTCTTCTGTACTTTTCTCAATTGGGCTTCGAGGTTTCTTCCAGATCTCCAGTGAATAATGTAGTGGATTTTAACCGTTTCTTCGAGACAAAATCTTGGACCTTGCACTGCCTTATACTTTGTGAACTTTATCTTTTATGTAGGCTTGATCAAGATCCTTCTATTTGTTGGTTGTAGTTCCACTTTTGCATTGTCTTTTATCTTTTTCACTGTTTTAGATCCAAGAACCTATATCCTGTACTATGTAGCAGACATGGGTCAAAAGCATCTGTTTATTTATAAAACGAATAAGAATGGGAAATATAATAATGCAATATTATGGTATGAACAGTAGATCCAGCAGACACCGATCTGGCGGTCGCCATTGCGGCTTCTGAGTGATCAACCAGACTCGAAGCATGGTTAGATAAACTCGCTCGAGCAGGTAATCATTAGCTGCACTCTTCGTCATTTTATCGCATTTTTATCATTATCTTCGACTAATACTTTCCCCCTTTTTTTGACAGGTGTCACCACTGAAGAAGCCATCGCTGCCTCTCTACAAACCTTCCTGGAGGAGGAAAAGAAACGCACTTTATTGGGCGTTGGTACGTCTCGCCTCATTAGGTTTTTTTTGTCCTCTTTTTTGATGGCCAACCTAACCTTCTTCCTTATCTCTTTGCAGGGGCTGCGCCAACTGATGTGGGAACTCTTGCCGGGGCAGCTACTGAAGTCCCAGTCTCTTCGGGGCTACCGCGAGAGCCTCAACTCGAAAAGTCGATGAGGGATGCCTTGAAGGATTTGGGGGCATCTCTGTTCACGGATAATGACGCCTCGATGAAAGAAGCTTCGAAGAGGTCCGTCTTGATGGCTCGGGAGGAGAGAAAGCGGTTAAGGCGCGAGGCGAAGGCACGTAGGGCTGCTTTAGCCGTGGGAGCGGGCCCAAGCACCATCCCTCATGCTGATACTCCCTCGGAAGAGCCCCCGGTCGCTTTGTCTACCGCTCACAGACGGGTGGTGCGTGCAGCTCGTGAGGCTAATGATCAGTCTACCTCAGGTAACGTGTCTTTCAAGATTTTGATGTAAGAATTATGAACCTGTCGGTTCTTATATATCTTTTCCTGTAGGGCCAAGTCCAACTGAAGGGGAGGAGAAAACCGTCGAACCTAAGGGGACAGAGGAAGAGGCACCGGCTGAACCTGAGCCGACGGTGGGCGACGTCGCCGGGGTTGCTGGACCTGAGCGGGGGCTGAGGGAACTGCACCAGAGAAGATCGTTGATGCCGAGCCTGAGCTAGCGGCAAATGAGACGACTGATACAACCGAGCTTGGGGCAGCGGCGGATGGAGCTCCTGAGACCGGCGACCCCATGGTGACGGCGGACGAGACAGTAGGGCCCGCCGAGCCTGAAGGAGTAGCGGGTAAGACGGGCATGACTCCCGGGGACAAGCCAGCCGCTCTTTCTCAAGAGTCTGGCAATACTCCAATCATTGCTCTCCCCGTCTACAGTCCTCCGCCGTCTCCTGCCCGCGCGAGCACGACAACAGCCCCTGTTGAGTCGGGTGATGAGGCCACGGGCGGTGGACTCATGTCGATGGAGGAGGGAGACACCTCCGTTTCGGCTGGCAGCTCATCAGGTAAATTTCGAGTTACTGTCCCTTTTTTTATCTTGCAATCCTTCCTGACATGTGTATCTTTATTTTTAACGCAGGTGCGGCCAGTGCTGACGCTCCATTGCTCCAGGGGGTGCCGTCAACTACTGCCTTGGCAGTGGCCACCTCTCAGCCTTCTCTCATACCATCGTAGATGTTGGAAGGTATGGATTCATGACCCATCAGTTTCATCTTTCGGCCGCATGATCTATGTACTGATGTTGTACTACTGCTTCTTTGCAGGAGTGCTTTTTGATCATGTTGCACCCGCACTTCTCCTTCCCATCTGAACTTGCTTCTTCCTTCAGTAGCGCTAGTGAGTATAGTTTCCAATTGATGTCTTTCTTTTTTCAGTAATGAAATTATTTCTGACTCTTCCTTGTCCTGATTGCAGTGCTACAAATCGAAGGAGGAGATGAAAGATCGGTCGCGCCACCAGCCCTCCCGGCCTTGCCGCTTGCCGCAGCTGGTATAGTAAACTATCGCATCGATGACTTTTTCATATTTCTTGAACCGTCATCTAACCGTATTTTGTTTTTTCAGCTGTCGTTTCGATTCCGGTGCCCTTTGAGTCTCGCGTTATAATGCCGGCAGGCCCCCTTCCTGAGACGTCCGTCTTCAAAGGGTGCCGTAATGATCTTGGGCATGCTGAGCGGATACGTCGAAGAGCTTGACGCAGACGCTCCCCCATCTGCTGCGGATTTCGCTGCGGAGGTTAACCCGATGTTGGCGGCGCTTGTGAATTTTCATGATGGAGGCATCGTCGAGCTTTGGGTTAATCACTGCAGGGAAATCGAGGTCCGCCTGCATCAATCGGAGTTTATACGCCCTTCTCCCGAGACCTTAGCCGCAAGCAATCAAAGAGCAGCATGGATCGAGCAAAGCGCTTCTTACTTCCGTCACTTGGAACAAGAAGCGGCTTTGAAGTTGAGGGAATGCCAAGAGGCCTCAAGCGAGACGGCTCGTCTGTGTGCTGAGGTTGAAGCGAACGCTGCCTAGGTGAAGGCTATCTTCGAGGGCCTTCTGGAACGTATCTTAAATGGGCTAAATCTGAAGCAGAAGCTCGATACCGCCGAGCATGATGCCCAAGGTCGCGAAGCAGCTCAGCAGGCTGTTGGGGAGCAGCTTGCATCCTTCTTGCAGCAGCGAGCTCAAGTGGAAGCGGAACTGGCGGTGGTGGCCGATCAGGAGAAGGCATGGAAGGAAGTGCGCGAACAACTGATAGGGCTATTTAAGACACTTCCTTCCCAGTAGCTTCCCTTGTATTGATATACTTGTAAAAATTTTCTTTTTCGAATAAGATTTATCCATTCTTTATTCTTTTGTACGATTCACCTTGTACTTGATTGAATTAATAAATAAAGATACACATTTTTTCTTTGCAATGTCTTGTATCATTTCTTTGCTTTCTCCCTTCTCTTATTATCAGCATGCTGTCTTGATAAACATGGTTGACAGATAATAGAGTAAGCATCTTGGTTTCTTCAAGAGATAGCGATGGCTTAGGCCTCAGGTTCAGATCTGCTGCCTAAGACTTTTCAACTCTATGACCGTGAGGGTCTCATAGAGACTTTTCTCCCTACGGATCGAGAGGATCTCGTAGGTGGATTTTCTTCTTAAGAATCGTGAGGATTCCTAAGTGTGTTTTCTCTTATAAGTTGTAAGGATCTTATAAGAGAATTTTCCCTCTTACGAGTTGAGAGAACCCGAAAGCGGTTGTTTCCCTCTTTGTCGAAATTCGACTTTGGAGAGTGAGACCCATGAATAGTATGCAAGAGACCGTTTTAGACCGACTTGCAGGGTCCCAGTGCTTAGGAAACAAGTTTTTTAATCCCTGCTGCCTAAGGCTTTATCTTGCAATTTGAGACGAATCGGGAAGTTCTCGCGAAGACACTAATTTCTTCACTAGTCGAGATGAATCGAGCAGATCTCATCAAGGACACCGATTTCCCTGAGTTGAAGTATTTTGCCGAGGACGCTGGTTTCCTCGAGATTGAAACGAATCGAAGTATTCCCGCAAAGACACTGGTTTCTCTGCGGGTCGACACGGATCAGGAAGCTCTCATCAAGGACGCTAGTTTCCCTGAGTTGAGGAGGTTTCCAAGGACACTGATTTCCCTGGGATTGAAACGAATCGATGTATTCCTGCAAAGACACTAGTTTCTCTGCGGGTCAACGCGAATTAAGATGTTCTCGTCAAGGACACAGGTTTCCCTGAGTCGAAGTATTTTGCCGAGGACGCTGGTTTCCTCGAAGTTGAAACGAATCGGAGTATTCCTGCGGAGACACTGGTTTCTCTGTGGGTCGACGCAAATCAAGAAGCTCTCATCAAGGATGCTGGTTTCCCTGAGTTGAGGAGGTTGCCAAGGACACTGATTTCCCTGGAGTTGAAACGAATCGATGTATTCCTGCAAAGACGCTAGTTTCTCTGCGGGTCGACACGAATCAAGAAGTTCTCATCAAGGACACCGGTTTCCCTGAGTTGAAGTATTTTGCCGAGGACACTGGTTTCTTCGGGGTTGAAACGAATCGGAGTAATCCTGCGGAGACACTGGTTTCTCTGCGGGCCGACGCGAATCAAGAAGCTCTCATCAAGGATGCTAGTTTCCCTGAATTGAGGTATTTGCCAAGGACACTGGTTTCCTTAGGGTTGAAACGAGTCGAGGTGTTCCTGCAAAGACGCTAGTTTCTCTGCGGGTCGACGCGAATCAAGAAGTTCTCATCAAGGACGCTAGTTTCCCTGAATTGAGGTATTTGCCAAGGACACTGATTTCCTTGGAAGTTGAACTGATCTGTGGTGGTCTTTCAGGTTTTATATAAGTTACCGTCAAAACCGTGAAGCTAGGAATTTGATCTTCGCTTCATTTACTGGCACTGCGTCTGCTGTATCGGAATGAATGTCACGGTTGTCTCTAGGTTGTTGGTGAACCGTCGAGATTTGGCTTCGCTTTCTGGTGGAGCTTGTTGGGAAGGTATGGTGCCCTCTTTGTTTGTGCCCTTGGATTGTATACAGGGATCGACGTGATCTCACCTGTAGGGCAAAAGTTTCATCATATTTTTTTTATTATTGTTTTATTTCCACGATGCTCTATCATTTCAGCTTTTATATCGCGAAGGTCGCGATTGCCCAATCATCTCGGCAGTTTATTTTATTTTTACTCGCTGCTTTTTATTGCGAGTTGTCCAATCATTTCGGCTATTTTGTGTGCATACGTTTTTACTTGCTGCTTTTTATTGCAAGTTGCCCCATCATTTCGGCTATTTCATAAGCATGTGCGGCCTACTGGCTTTTCGCCGTAAACCTGAAATTAGACATCGATTTCGGCATCAGCACCGCTACAACTGGGATATTGCCAGGAGCGAATCATCATTTGCCTCCGTCGATGTCGAACAAAGGTGGCTTAGCGAATAGGGTTAAAGTCCTGTCGACTAAGGCTTTTGACTTCATAAGCCGTAAGGGTCCCACAAAGGTATTTCTCCCTACAAGTCGTGAGGATCTTGTAGGTGTATTTTCTCCTTAGGAATCGTGAGGATTCCTAAGTGTATGTTCCTCTGTAAGTCGAAAGGATCCTACAAGAGAGTTTTCTCCTTGTAAGTCGAGAGGGGTTACAAGGGTTGTTCACCATGTGAACATATCCCCAGTCACGGATGGGATTTGGTCAAGGAAATATTTATTCGCACCCGTGGATTGTATACAAGGGTTAGTATTGAACCACTTGTAGGGCAATATCGAAGGTTGTGGGGGTTGCTTAAGCACAGGTTTAGGTCTCTGTAACTTAAGACTTTCAAATCTTATGAGCCGTGAGGGTCCCATAAGAGAGTTCTCCTTACGAGTCGTGAGGATCTCGCAAGTGTATTTTCTCCTTAGGAATCGTGGGGATCCCTAAGTATGTTGCTCCCTTGTGAGTCGTAAGGATCTCACGCGGGTGGTTTCTCCTTACAAGGTCGAGAGGACCCTGTAAGTGTCCTTTAACGAGGTTGCGCCCTTTCGGGTTTTCGCAAACACTCGCCGGTAGTCCTGCTGTTTTTACTTACGAGGCCCTTTCGGGTTTTCATCCGTGTCCATTTTGCTTATGGACGAACCGTTTATTTTTTATATTTATTTTATTTTTTTTTATATCGGCTTTGTGATGTTTCAATCCACCGTAGTTTATCGACGCCTCGGTCAATAGCTAGTTTTTGGACGTAGTGGTCCGTCATTAGTTTAAGGACGTTTCGGTCCGCCATTAGTTTAAGGACGTTTCGGTCCGGTCAGGAGAAGGCCGGCTACCGCTTATAGAGTTTGAGCTTAGGAAGATAGCGAGCGGACATAGTCGTCGTCATCTATCATTGACCTAGGCTGTGGCTCATTATGCGTTGTATTTTTTCAGGAAGCGCCCGTTTATTGGCCTGAAAGGCCTTTCACCGTGCATATCCATGAGTAGATAAGCTCCAACCTGGTAGACCTTGTCTATTATATATGGGCCTTCATAGTTCGACTCGAATTTTCCCCGCTTGGCGCAATTGGGGATCATAGGCCTTTTGACCACTAACACGAGTTCGCCTTGGCGGAATGTTCTCGGCCGGGTCAATCTTTCATATAAGCGCGTCATCTTTGCTTTATAAGCTTCTAGATTTTGTTGTGCTATGAGCCGGGTTTCATCAAGGGCATCAAGTTCCTCAAGTCGAAAGTGAGCATTTTCTTCGCCAGTCAGCTCATAGTGGACTGCCACTCGCAGAGAGTGTAACTCTATCTCGAGGGGGAGTACTGCTTCTGTACCGAATACCAACGCGTACGGCGTTGTGTTCGTGGCCGTCTTGAACGTAGTTCGATACGCCCAGAGAGCCTCTTGCAGTCTCTCGTGCCAGTCCTTCTTATTTCGGGACACCGTCTTCTTCATGATCTTTATGAAGGTCTTGTTGAAGGCCTCAGCTAGACCGTTAGCTCGCGGATTATAAACTGAGGAATATCTCCAGTCTATATTATGCTGTTGCGCAAAGCGGCTGATCTTGTGGCTCCTGTAGGCTGGCCCGTCATCGGAGATGATCCGTCACGGAGTCCCAAACCGGTAAATGATGTTGGAGATAGTGCCCTCAGAGTCAATTATTGGATCACAGGCACGTGATTGCAATGATTGAGGGAGGACCTATCCCGGTAGGACAGTCTTACTCGAGATGATAGTATGCTATCTGGTTTACCTTTATCATCGTGTACTGCTTTAGGTGACATGACAGATCACTATTGCACGTTGATAGAGCCCCTAGGATTCTTGCTTGACTGCCAGCAGTATGAGGGCGATCATATAAGTGAGAGCTGGAGTCTACAAGCACATCCTTAAAAGGTCCCTAGTCGTGGGAGTTTCGAGACAGGGCATCGATACTCCAGAGTAGACTAGTGTATACAGTCGAGACCCCGACGAGGGGCGGTGGCCGGTCTCACAAGCCACTGGTGTCAGTTGGTTCACCTAAGATGTATACAGGTGCTCATTGGGTTATGAGTACACCGGACAGGACTCGCCGGGAACATGCTAGTTGGTCTTATACCTGACGTCAGATAGCAGTTCCCTGGTGACATGTGTACAGGTTAGTTCATCGACCTGGGGATCGTCATTTGTCTCGTGTGAGTTCCCACTGTACTTTGATTACTACCCTACCACGGCTCAAAGGAGTCATGCAAACAGGTTTTAGTTGGGTACAGTCCCGAGCCACATGGAGGCAGTGAGCGGATCTTCGGGGGTTTCGTCTCTCCCGGTATTGGGGGTGAGGTCGCGCTGTGTCTAGGAGAGCCATTACATGAAGACCTTGGCCAAGGCAGGAGATTTACTGGTAGGTATTCCAGTAGTATCTCAGGGTGTTCTGGGCTACACTCCGACACGACTTGTACCGCTTTTGGGGGTCTGACTTTTACCAACCCTCTAGGCCCGCCATGCGATGCTCATAGACGAACGGACCGGACTGTACGGATATTGTCACTGACAGACTCAGTTGGGTGTCGGGGTGAGCTTCCTCATCGACGTCCCTTTTAGTCAATAGCTGGTGGCCCGTCACGTATTGGCTTATACCTCTGACGTGCTAGTGGTTAAATCCACAGCCATAGTATTGACGAGTCTTTAGAGTCCACCACACTTTCAGTTACTCAAGCTTTCGGGCGAAACGCTGTAGAGGCCGTATGGAGATATGGCAGGGTCCGATCAGATACGTGCGGTATTGCACGGATCAGGATCGGACGGTTTTGTACTAGTGGCCGTATAGTTATATGGCAGCGTTCGATCAGATACGTGCGGTATTGCACGCATCAGGATCGGACGGATATTACTAGCCGGCTTTGGCTTAAGCCGGTCCTAGTTTAGTACAGTGTAGATTTTGTCTCATTGCATTTGTATCCGGACGGAATACAGATGCGGGTGTGTATGCACAGCATGGGGGTTTTCCTGTAATTTATTACGGGACCAGTTTTCTGGAGTTGCCAGTTTGCTTTCCGTTCCGGCCGGTTTTCCTTTGTTCTTTCCCGGCCGGACTTTTCCGATGGAGGGGGTAATTTGCAGTTTTGCAAATTACATTTGTGGAGGGGTTTTCTTGCATAAAGTTTTGATTATGATGGCTTCATTATCTTTGCACCATTACTTGCATTAATGAGGGTATGGTTTTGATGTGAGTGGAGTATGGTTTTGATGTGAGTGGAGTATGGTTTTGATGTGAGTGGAGTATGGTTGATGTTGTGGTCACCTCTTCTTGTTTCCTACAATAACCTCCCTCTTGCATTTTTGTTCTCATTCTCTCCACCATTCAAAAGATTTGGCCGGCCACATTCTTTAGGAGAGAGGAAAAATGAGAGGTAAAAACTTTGTATGAGGGATTAATTCACATCTCTTTTCATGCTTGCAAAATTCTCAAAACCCTCTCCAAGTTCATGATTCTCTTCATCCTTCATGGCAACCAAAAACCCAATGAGACATAGACTCTACACATCCTACAGCAAGTCTTGGGCATGTCGAGTTGCCGGCTTCATGCCCGAGTTGCCTCGGTATAGAGGCGGGAGCCCGTAAAAGATGCAGGCGACGTGGTGCCCTTCCGGCGAGGAGGTGACGACCGGAAATCCCGCGAGGAGATCGGAGTGGAGATGAAGACCGGAGGACTCGGATCGTCGGTACATCTCTAACCTTCTCTTTGTAGTTAGCTAGATTTAGTTTAATGGCCCGATCCGGTTTTAGTGCGCGGTGGTGCCGTTTTGCCAAGTCCGCAAAAATTTTAAGTTTACCACCGTTTCCGCGTTTGGCCGTCGGGTTGACGGCCGGGGCGCCGCCGTGCACTTACAGTGGTATCAGAGCCTCGCCATTAACATAGTCTAGCTTGGTGTAATGTGTTTTTCTGTTTCGATCGATCGAATGTTCCAAAACTGCATTTTAGTTCGAATCAGTTTCTGTTGAAAATTTTTGGTCTCGAAAAATTTTTCTGGTTGTAAAATATTGATGTACTGGGAAATCTAAGGGTTCTGTAAAAATTTGACGATGTAACTCCACAGTTGGAGCGCGGATCCGCCGCGAAACCCCACCTCGTGCGGCCCTTCCGCCGCGCACTATTCATGTCACATCACCAAATTTTTTCAGAGGCCTTCTGGGCTTAAAATATGGGTTTTGGAATATTATAATTGGGCCCAGGGTTTCTGTGAGTGCTACAGTTTTGTTTGAGGGCCCACTTGTTAATTTTTGATCGATCGGATATTTCAAACACATTATTTCACAGTATTTACATTATATCTGCGACCGTGAATGTCACTCGATCGGTAAATCCGGTCTAACTGCTATAGCCCGGTTAGACGGATTTGCGAACGTGACTTTCACGTTGATGTTCTATGTTTATGCTGTGATGTTGCGGATCGGTCGTGGGGGATAGCCTGGATGCAATGCTAGTACTGTATTGTTGTATTATGTACATTTGATATTGCGGGGCGAGCGTCCGACATGTGGACTGCCGTCACTGCCTGATTGTATTATTCTTTTGGGGCACGACCTGGTTGCGGTCGATGTACCCGGTGTATGTATATTTTTCATTCTGTACTAGGATTACCCCGCGGAGGGGTGCACGGATGGCCGGGTTCTAGAGGGCAACAAGCCCGCATCTCATGGCATTGAGACGGAAGGGGCTTCACTCTGGGATTGGCGGGCTATTCGCCGCACTCGTAGGGGGTACAGGTTGACCCAGGAGGGGTGCCCAAGTTGCCGGATTCCGTGGAGTGCTGGGTGGTCCATTCACGGAGCTGAAGGGGGCTGCCTCGCTTCAGGTTTTGGCGGGTAACTTGCCGCGCCCGTAGGGGTCTAGGATTTCATTGCACAGGCTATCCACACGACCAGGGGAACGTCGGGTTTCAGTAGTGGCTCTGTGAAACCCGGGGATCCCAGATATCTGTTTTGTTCTGTGATGCTGTACATTTCTGTGATGTTGCATTTCTTTTCACGCCTTGAGCGAAATACTATATATTGGTATATATATTAGTAGATGTTGTATATGTTTTTCATCCGCGCTAGTCCAGTCCCCGCTCTGCCGTTAGTAAGCTAACCTAACGGGTGATGACGGGACCCAGTGGCGAATGCGGATGGCATATACGTACGTCAGTATATTTTTCGTTCTTTGTGGTGTGATCAATTGATGGGACTGCATTGATTCGGATCAATGCAAGTTAAACAAACCTATTCTGATGTTGTTGGAACACTTTTTCAAAAAGCTGTTATTGCAAGGACGTTCACTTTTGTTTTGCATCGTAGTATTCATTTGGAATATCCTGCTCCTCAGTCGACGAGGCAAGGGCCGAGATCCCTTCACCGGGAGTGACCCCTTGGACAGAAGTTTGCGTCAGGGCATTAACTTCACTATAGCCGATTACTTTTGCTTTGCACCGTGGTATTCAGTTAGAATATCCTGCACCTCATTCTACGGGGAAAGAGCCGAGATCCCTTCACCGGGAGTGACCTCTTTAGTAAAGGTTTTCGTCACTATATTTTCTAAAAAGCTATCCGTTCCTTCAACGATATCAAGTTCTTTACGTTAAAGGTTTTCGCCAGAAACCATTCGTAGCCCTCCGTCGTTTCATATGGGTAGTCAATAGTATTCAAGCTGTGTTTGTTGGCCAAAGTCAAGGCACAGTGTTTGGTAGCTGTTGGTTATTCATATGCAGCATAGATAGATGCGTTGGTTTGGAACAGTCGTATAGCCTTGTTGGCCAAAGTCAAGGGCTTGTGCGGGTGGATTCGAATCAACCTGGAGAATGACGGGTAGAACTTGACATGTGACTTATGATTTGTTGGCCAAAGTCAAGGTCATAAGAGCATGGGGCAGAAATCACATCGGGAGTTTCAAAAGTACTGAAACTTGCCAGATATGCGCATACCTTCTGGAGTGTGATACCGTGAGCGGATTCCGTCACGTTATCATGCGATGAGAGTTGGATCCCGATTCCCACTGATGAGTTGGTTTACTCCTCGGGTGATCCCGACTAATTCTTCTTTCAGGTTTGGAGGAGAATTTGAGGTACAGAAGGAGGTTTCCTGATTAGAAAAAGTGATAACCATTCTGATCTAGGATAGAGTGCACGCTGAGTGTTTCTTTTCTCTCTCTCTTTGGCAGCGACCATTGACCCGACCCTAAGACTATGACTCAGTGACCAAGTTGACCGAACCTTCTTGACACTGGCTTTTGGATCGTCAGAGTTGCAAACCTCATTGCCACTCCTACTTTTACCCTTTTCTCCAGGACACCCCGTATTACTACGAACGTCCACTTCCATTGGACAAAACCATCGTATGGTTAGATACGAACTCGAAGGAATTTATTCGAGGATGGTTTCCGGTTCTGGAGAAAACGGATAGGACTATTCAGTTGTCTTTTCTTTTCACCCTCTCTCAGGTTGCGAGTACTCCTTGGTTTAGGAGTAGTACACCTATTACGCAAATTGGATAGTCTTCTTCCAAACCATAGGCTGGTGCCGACCGGTAGGGAAGGAAGAAAGCCAATTAGCCTAAACGGTGTACAGAAGGTATTAAGTTAAGACAAAGCAAGGGATTAGTAAGAGGGCAAAGTAAGTTGCGACTGCTATTCACGACCAAACCAAGTATTTCTTCGCCAATCCTAAATCACTTTTGTATTTCTCCAGGACACTCCGTATCACTACGAAGATCCCATTTTATTGGATAATCCATCGTATGGTTATATACGAACTCGAAAGGAACTCGTTCCAGTTCGGGGATGGATCCTGGTTCAGGAGAAATAGGAATAAAGTACATTCAGGTGTCTTTTATCTTCACCCTCTCTCGCAATGCGAGTGCTCCTAGGATTAGGACAGTACACCCTTTATGCTTTTTGGATAGTCTTCTTCCAAACCATAGGCTGGTGCCGAACGGTAGGGAAGGAAGAAAACCATTTGGCCTAAGGGGTGTGCAGAAGGTAATGACTAAAGACATATAAAGGGATTTGGAGAGGTGGCAAAGAATTATACGGTTATAGTTGTGAATCTGGATAATGGAAGAGGCATTACTAGGAATACCAGGATACCCCATCGAAACATTTCAATGTTTCAGTTTCACTGTGTACTGTTAAAAGAAAACTGATTTCCTGATTAGACACTTGCTCCAGGGTATGTATTTACCAGGTTTGATTCTCACATCTGTATGGTTTTACAGATGGTGAGTGGGAGTAAGTTATTGGGAATTAGGTGATCATCCTCATTATATCGGGATTCGTTGTAATCGGTGATATTTGAGGAGATCATCTGGGCTGTTTGCCGGTCGGCAAATATTTGGTTTTGAATATCCGCTGTTGTGCACCAATTTCAAATTGATATATCTGTACGTCTATTTTCATAGAGTGAGATATACCTTTTGATATTATGTCGATGACATTTACCTATATCAGTGGATGGTTAGGCAAGGAGCATTAAACAGCGGTGTAATTCTTCTTAACCATAAGTACAGTTTTCAACCTACGACACACAGTGAATGAGTTATCTGACTCAAGGGACTTATACAGAGTATTGTATGTTGTCCAGGGTCCATCAGGACAGAGGGGTTGGTCATCGTACTGTATTCTGCTTACTTATGACTTCTCTAGTTCTTAGACAGGTGTTTCGTACAAACACAGGGTCGAAGTTTTGAGAAGTTATAGGTATAAGAATAAAGTAGAGAACCAGGTGTTGCAAGTATCGGGATTCTTCAAAGTGATCGAAGATGTAGATACTTGTGTATGGTATTCAGTTGATAGTAATGATTAAGAGAACTTGCTTCTCTTTCGGGTTACTCATAATTGGAAGCATTCCTAAGTTGAGTAACGCTGATCGGCCTTTTTCCATTTAGTTGACATGCACTGGAGACAGCTGCATGATTTGAATCTGGTTCAATTAAATCAATGCCTCTGGTTCTATATTGGATATAGAACAGTTCATATCTTAACGATGTTAAGGTACGGGGAGTTGTCCGGCTTATGCTTAAAACCAGACTCTGGATAACTCATAGGCACGTTTCTGTAATGACTGTTTGTGGGTTGACCCAGGCTATGACGAGGGTTGATTTTCTACCATCTGGGAGATCAATAGAAATATTGTTCAAGACTCGCCACAGTTTTATTAAAAATGGATTTTTTCAAAAACAGCAGTGGGAGTATAGTAGAACTGGAAGCGATTCCAGAACCGCAAACGATTACTGAAGATTTGATAAAGAACCTAAAGATTCAATCTGATATGACATTCCATTGGCCACTCCACAGATAAGGTGGGTAACTTCAGGCACCCGAGAGGTACTACGGTAGCCTCAAGGACGGTGACAGGGAAGTTCTTGTTTACCCACAATTACCATTGCTGTTGTTCCAGGCTGCGAGACCCGGCGGGAGGATGAGTATAGCGTCGTTCTGAACTCACTTCAGAAGTGTACGTGTATATGACTCTGCCAGAGGGTTGTCGTAGTCAGTGGGAGCAGCGGAAGCATTGGTGGACATCAGGCGTATGTCTATTCATAGACTAAAGCAGATATAGCGGAGATAGATCATCTATTTCTGACATGACAGTCATGGGTTTGACTTCATCAGAATAGGGGATGGATCTGTTGAGAAGGTAGTAGGGTGTGATATCCTGGTATTTGGATGATATACACAGAGTAGGAAAAGAAACTCCTACACTACGATCGGTTATACTTTGGTCGTCACACAGTGGTTTCTCCACAAAGGATTTGGACATTATATCAGACATACTGGTTACTAGATCTATGGTTTTAGATCTACATTTGGGTGGTTTCCTAATCTGGGTACCTTGACAGCGTTCTATGAGTATTTAGAATGGACGACTCCTGGCACGGTAGTGTACCTGCAAGTAATGGAGTCACCCTCTCTAAAGGTGTCTTATAGACTAAAGGGGAGAGGGATACTCATGATTGGCAGATCACTTGCCAAGGCAATTGAGTCAATCATGAGATGCCAAGTACCACACCAGATGTTGTTCTTGCATTACATGCAATAAGTTGATATTGATCCAATCCTGGAGAAACAGTCGGAAGCAGTTTTAGAACATAAGTGGTTGTTCTAGGGATATGATAACGGCTGCCTCTTTTAGGAGACGGTTATCATTCCAGGCTTCCAAGGTGACCTGGACGACAAGGAGGTTGTCAGAGTTATAGTTTTTCCCTCTGACGAGGGGCAGTATTTTGGACGGGTGGTCCAAGGCAATACTGAGGGTGGCATGGCGCAGGATACTGATTAAGTTCAGTTGGCGATACAGTCTAAGAAGTTTGGATTTGGAGTTCATTTATGAGCTAAGTCCCATCAGACATCCAGACATTCTAAGACAGGTATTGCTCATTTCGGGAGATGGTTTTCTCCGCGAACTTGAGATATAGAGAGACATAGAAAGAAACAACTAAGCGGATCCACTCACTGAGGCTATTCCTCGAACGCAATAGTTTCGCAAACGGGTTTTGTGAGACTGACAAGTAGAGGAGTTGGGTGTTCGGTATCACACGGGCTGTGAGTATGCGACATCGCAATAATTAGCCTTGAGTGCAAGTGGGAGATTGTTGGAGATAGTGCCCTCAGAGTCAATTATTGGATCACAGGCACGTGATTGCAATGATTGAGGGAGGACCTATCCCGGTAGGACAGTCTTACTCGAGATGATAGTATGCTATCTGGTTTACCTTTATCATCGTGTACTGCTTTAGGTGACATGACAGATCACTATTGCACGTTGATAGAGCCCCTAGGATTCTTGCTTGACTGCCAGCAGTATGAGGGCGATCATATAAGTGAGAGCTGGAGTCTACAAGCACATCCTTAAAAGGTCCCTAGTCGTGGGAGTTTCGAGACAGGGCATCGATACTCCAGAGTAGACTAGTGTATACAGTCGAGACCCCGACGAGGGGCGGTGGCCGGTCTCACAAGCCACTGGTGTCAGTTGGTTCACCTAAGATGTATACAGGTGCTCATTGGGTTATGAGTACACCGGACAGGACTCGCCGGGAACATGCTAGTTGGTCTTATACCTGACGTCAGATAGCAGTTCCCTGGTGACATGTGTACAGGTTAGTTCATCGACCTGGGGATCGTCATTTGTCTCGTGTGAGTTCCCACTGTACTTTGATTACTACCCTACCACGGCTCAAAGGAGTCATGCAAACAGGTTTTAGTTGGGTACAGTCCCGAGCCACATGGAGGCAGTGAGCGGATCTTCGGGGGTTTCGTCTCTCCCGGTATTGGGGGTGAGGTCGCGCTGTGTCTAGGAGAGCCATTACATGAAGACCTTGGCCAAGGCAGGAGATTTACTGGTAGGTATTCCAGTAGTATCTCAGGGTGTTCTGGGCTACACTCCGACACGACTTGTACCGCTTTTGGGGGTCTGACTTTTACCAACCCTCTAGGCCCGCCATGCGATGCTCATAGACGAACGGACCGGACTGTACGGATATTGTCACTGACAGACTCAGTTGGGTGTCGGGGTGAGCTTCCTCATCGACGTCCCTTTTAGTCAATAGCTGGTGGCCCGTCACGTATTGGCTTATACCTCTGACGTGCTAGTGGTTAAATCCACAGCCATAGTATTGACGAGTCTTTAGAGTCCACCACACTTTCAGTTACTCAAGCTTTCGGGCGAAACGCTGTAGAGGCCGTATGGAGATATGGCAGGGTCCGATCAGATACGTGCGGTATTGCACGGATCAGGATCGGACGGTTTTGTACTAGTGGCCGTATAGTTATATGGCAGCGTTCGATCAGATACGTGCGGTATTGCACGCATCAGGATCGGACGGATATTACTAGCCGGCTTTGGCTTAAGCCGGTCCTAGTTTAGTACAGTGTAGATTTTGTCTCATTGCATTTGTATCCGGACGGAATACAGATGCGGGTGTGTATGCACAGCATGGGGGTTTTCCTGTAATTTATTACGGGACCAGTTTTCTGGAGTTGCCAGTTTGCTTTCCGTTCCGGCCGGTTTTCCTTTGTTCTTTCCCGGCCGGACTTTTCCGATGGAGGGGGTAATTTGCAGTTTTGCAAATTACATTTGTGGAGGGGTTTTCTTGCATAAAGTTTTGATTATGATGGCTTCATTATCTTTGCACCATTACTTGCATTAATGAGGGTATGGTTTTGATGTGAGTGGAGTATGGTTTTGATGTGAGTGGAGTATGGTTGATGTTGTGGTCACCTCTTCTTGTTTCCTACAATAACCTCCCTCTTGCATTTTTGTTCTCATTCTCTCCACCATTCAAAAGATTTGGCCGGCCACATTCTTTAGGAGAGAGGAAAAATGAGAGGTAAAAACTTTGTATGAGGGATTAATTCACATCTCTTTTCATGCTTGCAAAATTCTCAAAACCCTCTCCAAGTTCATGATTCTCTTCATCCTTCATGGCAACCAAAAACCCAATGAGACATAGACTCTACACATCCTACAGCAAGTCTTGGGCATGTCGAGTTGCCGGCTTCATGCCCGAGTTGCCTCGGTATAGAGGCGGGAGCCCGTAAAAGATGCAGGCGACGTGGTGCCCTTCCGGCGAGGAGGTGACGACCGGAAATCCCGCGAGGAGATCGGAGTGGAGATGAAGACCGGAGGACTCGGATCGTCGGTACATCTCTAACCTTCTCTTTGTAGTTAGCTAGATTTAGTTTAATGGCCCGATCCGGTTTTAGTGCGCGGTGGTGCCGTTTTGCCAAGTCCGCAAAAATTTTAAGTTTACCACCGTTTCCGCGTTTGGCCGTCGGGTTGACGGCCGGGGCGCCGCCGTGCACTTACAAATGACGTGCGTCTTGAAGAAATGGAGGATATTCTCCGTCTTCACTTCCCTCAGCGGTACCGCTTCTGCCCATTTAGAGAAGTAATCAGTCGTCGCCAGGATGAAACGATGTCCCCTGGACGATGCTGGTTCGATAGGGCCGACTATGTCAGTTCCCCACATTTCGAACAGCCAGCTAGCCACCGTTGGATGTAGTGGATTTGGATGCTGGTAGATGAAGTCCCCATGGATTTGGCATGAGTGGCATTGCTTCGCATATTCGAGGCAGTCCTGAATCATCGTGGGCCAGTAGTAACCCGTCCGTTTAATCTTCAACTTCATCTTTGGGCCTGCTTGGTGAGAACCACAGAGTCCGTCATGAACTTCTTGAACAACTCTTTTCGCTTCGTCAGGTCCTAGGCATCTCAACCACAGAGAATCAAACGATCTCTTGTACAGAGTATCATTGACGAAGGCGAAAGACAGAGCTCGTTTCATAAGCTGATGTCTTGAGGACACATCTTCGGGCATTCGACGGTATTTGAAGTAGTCTATAAAGACTTCTCCAATCCTCGACCTTTTCCCGGTCTTTTATTTGCAAGGTCGTCTGCTCAGTCGCTCCCTTTTCTTCGGATGATTCCGGAGATATTTCTGCTGAGGCAAGCACCCGACGGCTTTATACCATAATTTTGACGTCATCGAGATTCTCGTCAGCCAGTTCTTTAGCGAGCTTGGCTAATGCGTCCGCTTTGCTGTTTTCTGCATGCGGTATGTTTTCCAAAGTGTAGGAGGGAATTTGGGTCAACAGTTGTTGCACCTTTTCGCCGTACTTCACCAGCTCTGGTTTGCACGTTTGGCAGTCGCCATTTACTTGACTGACGACCAGTTGGGAGTCTCTATATATGAGGAGGTCTTCAATTCCCATGTCGATGGCGATCTCGAGGCCTGCTATCAAAGCTTCGTATTCGGCTTCATTGTTCGTCCTTGATTCTGTTAAGGAGAAAGCAAAGCGCATTATCCCTCCTTGTGGAGTCACGAAGATAAGGCCTACCCCCGATTTGATTATAGGGATACTTTGTTTGCGCTTCTTCATAGAAGATGCTCCATCGAAATAAAGCTCCAATCGGGTATCGCTCCCATCGATCGCGTCAAACGCATGTTCGTCTGGCAGTTCACAATTCAGAGGGGAATCGGCAGGTATCGGATGCTCAGTGAGGAAGTCGGAGATGGCCTGGCCTTTTACTGCCTTGAGAGGTTGATAAGTTATCGAGAACTCCATCAAGAGTAGGGCCCATTTAGTGAGTCGCCCCGTCAATATGGCCTTTGACATAAAATACTTAAGAGGGTCCACCTTCGAAATGAGACGGACTTCATGTGCCAACGCATAGTGTCTGAGCTTTGTTATCGCAAAGATCAACGCCAGGCAGTATTTTTCAATGGGGGAATAGTTGCTTTCTACCCCCAATAGAACCCGACTCAAATAGTAAAGTGCTCTTTCTTTCCCTTGGTCATTCTCTTGCACCCATAATGCGCCTAAAGAACCTTCGAGGGCGGTTGTATAAAGAATAAGGGGTTTTCCCTTAACCGGAGCAGCTAACACTGGCGGATTCTGGAGGTACTTCTTGATTTCATCCAGCGCTTCTTGGCATTTATGATCCCAGACAAATGGAATTCCCTTCTTCATCAGGTGGCTGTAAGGACGGCACTTGCCTGAAAGTTTGGCTATAAATCGCCGTATGTACGCGAGCTTCTCTTAGAGAGACCGCAGCTGTTTGAGAGTTCTTGGCGGGGGAATTTCCATGATCGCCTTAATCTTTGACGGATCTGTCTCAATATCTCGGTGTCGGACGATGAATCCCAGGAATTTTCCCAAGGAAACTCCGAATGCACACTTGAGAGGGTTCATCTTCAAGTTGTATTGTCGAAGGCGTTGAAATACGGTCTTCAGATGCTCGAGATGTTCCACGTATGATTTTCTTTTAACCACGAGGTCATTGATATAACATTCAACGATTTCATGTATAAGGTCATCGAAGATCTTCGTCATGGCCCTTTGATAGGTGGCACCAGCGTTCTTTAGACCGAAGGGCATCACCTTGTAGCAGAATATACCCAAAGGGGTCCGGAAAGCGGTGTGCTTCTGGTCTTCAGGATGCATCTTTATCTGATTATACCCTGATAAGCTGTCCATGAAGGAGAAAACCTTGTGAGTGGACGTATTGTCTATCATCAGCTCGGTGACTGGCACTGGGAAATCGTCCTTCGGGCAGGCTTTATTGAGATCCCGGAAGTCCATGCATATGCGCACTGTCCCATTTTTCTTCATCACCGGGACGATGTTGGCGATCCATTCAGGATATTGAACCTCCTGGATAAAGCCAGAGTCAATTAGCTTCTTGACCTCAGCATTGATATTCATCTCAAGCTCGAGCCGCATTCTTCTTGGCACTTGTTTGACCGGCTTGACGTCCGGAGATATCGCTAATCTGTGCACAGCAATTTCTGGATCTAGTCCCGGCATTTCGGAATAGTTCCATGCGAAGCAATCTCTATGCTGTACAAGCACGTATTTTAACGCAGCCACCCTTTCTTCAGATAGCAGCTCGCTGACGAATGTCGGTCGTGGGTCGTTCGCCATCCCCAACTCAATTTTCTTGAGATTATCTGTAGTAGTATGTATTCCATCCTCCAGCTCTTTCGGTGCTGGTGGAAATTCTGAGATCATCTCGTCATTGCTGTTTTCGAAGCACCAGGGAAGGTTATCCATATTATCGGGCTCTTCTTTTGATATTGTTATTATATGACAAGTACGAGCTCGCTTCGAAGACCGATGTGGGTCTGGCACTGCTTTCGTGGCTTTGGTTCGTACTTCTGTGGCGGCATTACTCTCCAACTGTCAGATAGAGCGCACTTGCCGAGCTGATACTGATCTTCAACCCAGTTCTTGAAGGTGAAGCAGTCTTCGAGAGGATGCCCTATTACTTGGTGATAAGAGCAATAGTTTGGGAGTGAGATTTCGCCTGCCTGTTCGGGGTGCTTATGTAAGTGCACGGCGGCGCCCCGGCCGTCAATCCGACGCCGGAATGCGGAAACGAAAAACTTTCTAAAATCTAGAAACCGGCACCACCGGGCACTAAAATCACGGATCGGGCCATTAACCGAGCTACTAGCAAACTAAAAGATGGGTAGAGAGATATACCAAGCGATCCGTGTCCTTCGGTCTTCGCCTCCACTCTGATCTCCTCGTGGAATCTCCGGTCATCGCCTCCTCGTCAAAATGGGCACCACGTCGCCGGGTTCTTTTACGGGCTCCCACCTCTGGACCGAGGCAACTCGGGTATGAAGCTGGCGAGTCGACGTGCCCAAGAATTGCTGTAGGCTAGTGTAGAACATAATGTCTCATGGGGTGGAAGTTGCCTTTGGATGGAGGGAAATAATGAACAATGGAGATGAACTTTGGTGTACCAAGAATGAGATGATAATTTCCCCACTTCACACAAAAATGAAATCTCTCATCTCTCTCCCTCAAAGTGGCCGGCGTCATCTTGTGATGGGTGGGAAAAAGAATGGATTAATCAAGAGAAGAAATGGTAAGCCAAAAATGAGAAGGAAAAATGGTCATACCATTTCTAATCTCATCAAATCAATGCACCATCTCATTTAATGCAAATCAAGTGACGGAAAAAAATATAATGATGATAGTCATATCATAATGCCACCAATTGCAAGAAAACCCCTCCAGAAATCTTATTTGCACACTTGCAAATAACCCCCCTCCATCGGAAAGTCCGGCGGTGAAGGAACAAAGGAAAACTGGCTGGAACGGAATGCAAACTGGCAACTTCAGAAAATTGATCCCGTAATAAACTACAGGAAAACCCCGCGACTGCATATACATGCCCGTATTTGTATTCCCACTGAATACAAAATGCAAAGAGACAAAACTACACTGTCTAATACTAAGATCCGGCTTAAACCAAAGCCGGCTAGTAAAATCCGTCCGATCACGATCCGTGCAATACCGCAAGTATCTGATCGAACCCTGCCATATCTCCATACGGGCTCTACAGTGTTTCGCCCGAAACTTGAGAAACTGGTCTGTGGGGGACTCTAAAAACTCGTCAATAATTTGGCTGTGGATTTAACCACTAGCACGTCAGAGGTATTAGCCAATACGTGACGGGCTACCAGGTATTGACCAAAAGGGACGTCGATGAGCGAACTCATCCTAACACCCTACTGAGCCTGTCAGTGACAATATCCGTACAGTCCGGTCCGTTCGTCTATGAGCATCGCATGGCGGGCCTAGGGGGTTGGTAAAAGTCAGACCCCCAAAAGCGGTACAAGTCGTGTCGGAGTGTAGCCTAGAACACCCTGAGATAATACTGGAATACCTACCAGTAAATCTCCTGCCTTGGCCAAGGAATTTCTTGTACTGGCTCTCCTAGACACAGCGCGACCTCACCCCCAATACCGGAAGAGACGAACTCCTGCAGATCCGCTCACTGCCTCTATGTGGCTCGGGACTGTACCCAACTAAAACCTATTTACACGACTCCTTTGAGCCGTGGTAGGGTAGTAATCAAAGCACAGTGGGAACTTACACGAGACAAATGACGATCTTGGGTCGATGAACTAACCTGTACACATGTCACCAGGGAACTGCTATCTGACATCAGGTATAATACCAACTAGCAGGTTCCCGGCGAGTCCTGTCCGGTGTACTCATAACCCAATGAGCACCTGTATACATCTTAGGTGAACCAAATGACACCAGTGGCTTGTGAGACCGGCCACCGCCCCTCGTCGGGGTCTCGACTATATACACTAGTCTACTCTGGAGAATCGATGCCCTGTCTCGAAACTCCCACGTCTAGGGACCTTTTAAGGATTTGCTTATAGACCCCAGCTCTCACATATATGATCGCCCTTATACTACTGGTAGTCAAGCAAGAATCCTAAGGGCTCTATCAACGTGTAATAGCGACCTGTAAGGTCACCTAAACTAGTACACGATGATAAAGATAAACCAGATAGCATACTATCATCCTAAGTAAGATTGTCCTATTGGGATAGGTCCTCCATCAATCATTGCAATCACGTGCCTGTGATCCAATAATTGACTCTGAGGGCACTATCTCCAACAATCTCCCACTTGCACTCAAGGCTAATTATTGCGATGTCGCATACTCACAGCCCGTGTGATACCGAACACCCAACTCCTCTACTAGTCAGTCTAACAAAACTAGTTTGCGAAACTATTGCGTTCGAGGAATAACCTCAGTGAGTGGATCCGCTCTGAAGTTTCTTTCTATGTCTCTCTATATCTCAAGTTCATGGAGAAAGCCATCTCCCAAAATGAGCAATACCTGTCTTAGAATGTGTCTGGATGTCTGATGGGACCTAGTTCATAAATGAACTCCAAATCTAAACTTCTTAGACTGTATCGTCAACTGAACTTAATCAGTATCCCGCGCCATCCTTCCCTCGGTATCCACCTGGATCACCTGTCCAAAATACTGCCCCTCGTCAGAGGGAAAACTATAACTCTGACAGTCACTCTGTCATCCAGGTCACCTTGGAAACCTGGAATGATAACTGTCTCCTAAAAGAGGCTGTCGTTATCATATCCCTAGAACATCCACTTATGTTCTAAAACTGCTTCCGTATGTTTCTCCAGGATTGGATTAATATCAACTTATTGAATCTCCTGCAAGAACAACTTCTGGAGTGGTACTTGACATCTCATGATTGACTCAATTGCCTAAGCAAGTGATCTGCCAATCATGCACATCCCTCTCTACTTTAGTCTGAAGACACCTTTAGAGAGGGTGACTCCATTACCTGCAAGTACACTACCGTGCCAGGAGTTGTCCATTCTAAATACTCATAGAATGCGGTCTAAGTACCCAGATTGGGAAACTACCCAAATCTTGATCTAAAACCATAGATCTAATAACCAGAATGTTTGATATAATATCTAAGTCCCATTTGGAGAAACCACTGTGTGAGAACCAAAGAATAACCGATCGTAGTATAGGAATATCACTTCCTACTCTGTGTATGTCATCCAAATACCAGGACATCACACCCTACTACCTTCTTAACAGATCCATCCCCTATTCTGATGAAGTCAAACCTATGACTGTCACATCAGAAATAGATGATCTATCTCCGCTATATCTGCTTTAGTCTATAAATAGACATAAGACTCTTGTCCACCAATGCTTCCGCTGCTCCCACTGACCACGACAACCCTCTGGCAGAGTCATATACACGTACACTTCTAAAGCAAGTTTAGAACGACGCTATACTCATCCTCCTGCCGGGTCTCACAGTCTGGAACAACAGCAATGGCAAGTCTGGGTAAACAAGAACCTTCCTGTCACCGTCCATGAGGCTACCGGAGTACCTCTCGGGTGCCTGAGGTTACCCACCATATCTGCGGAGTGGCCAATAGAATGTCAAAACAGATTGAATCTTTAGGTTCTTTATCAAATCTTCAGTAATCGTTTGCGGTTCTGGAATCACTTCCAGTTCTACCATACTCCCACTACTGTTTTCTGAAAAAATCCATTTTTATTAAAACTGTGGCGAGTCAAGAACAATATCACTATTGATCTTCCAGATGGTAGAAAATCAGCCATCGCCAAAGCCCGGGTCAACCCACAAACAGCCATTACGGAAACGTGCCTTGAGTTATCCAGAGTCTGGTTTTAAGCATAAGCCAGACAACTCCCCGTATCTTAACAATGTCAAGATATGAACTGATCTATATCCAATACAGAAACAGAGGCACTGATTTAATTGAACCAGATTCAAATCATGCAGCTGTCTCCAGTGCGTCAATTAAATGGAGAGAGGCCGATCAGCATTACTCAACTTAGGAGTGCTTCAAATTATGAGTAACCAGAGAGAAAAGCAAGTTCTCTTAATCATTACTATCAACTGAATACCATACACAAGTATCTACATTTTCGATCAGCTTGAAGAATCCCGATACTTGCAATACCTGATCCTTTACTTTATTCATATACTTATAACTTCTCAAAACTTGGACCCTGTGTTTCTATGAAACACTTGTCTAAGAACTAGAGAAGTCATAAGTAAACAGAATATAGTACAAGTACCAACCCCTCTGTCCTAATGGACACTGGACAACATACAATACTCTGTATAAGTCCCCTGAGTCTAATAACTCATTCACTGTGTGTCGTAGGTTGAAAACTGTACTATGGTTATAAAGAATTACACCGCTGTTTAATGCTCCTTACCTAATCATCCACTGATATAGGAAAATGTCATGGACATAATTTCAAAAAGGTATATCTCACTCTATAAAAATAGACGTACAGATATATCAATTTGAAATTGGTGCATTAGAACGGATATCCAAAACCAAATATTTGCCGTCCGGCAAACAGCCCTGGCGATTTCCTCAAATATCACCAATTACAACGAATTCCGATATAATGAGGATAATCACCTAATTCTCAATAACTTACTCCCACTCATCATCTGTAAAACTATACAGATGTGAGATTCATACCTGGTAAATACATACCCTGTAGCAAGTGTCTAATTGGGAAATCAGTTTTCCTTTAACAGTACACAGTGAAACTGAAACATTAAAATGTTTCGATGGGGTATCCGGGTATTCCTAGTGATGCCTCTTCAATTATCCAGATTCACAACTGTAACCGTATATTTCTTTGCCACATCTCTCCAAATCCCTTTATATGTCTTTAGTCATTACCTTCTGTACACCCCTTTAGGCCAAATGGTTTTCTTCCTTCCCTACCGTTCAGCACCAGCCTACAGTTTGGAAGAAGACTATCCAATAAGCATAATGGGTGTACTGTCCTAATCCTAGGAGCACTCGCAATGCGAGAGAAGGTGAAGATAAAAGACACCTGAATAAACCTTATTCTTATTTCTCCTGAACCAGAATCAATCCCCGAACTGGAACGAGTTCCTTTCGAGTTCGTATATAACCATACGATGGAGTATCCAAATAACTGTGGATCTTTGTAGTGATACGGAGTGTTCTGGAGAAATACAAAGGTGAAGTGGGAGTGGTAAAGAAACACTTGGTTTGGTTGTGAATATCAGTCGCAATTTACTTTGCCCTCCTTCTAATCCCTTTCTTTGTCTTAACTTAATACCTTCTGTACACCATCGTTAGGCTAATTGGTTTTCTTCATTCCCTACCGGTCGGTACCTGCCTATGGTTTGGAAGAAGACTATCCAATTTGCGTAATAGGTGTACTGTCCTAATCCAAGGAGCACTCGCACTCTGAGAGAAGGTAAAAGGAAAAACAACTGAATAGTCCTATTCGTTTTCTCCAGAACCAGAAACCATCCTCAAATAAATTCCTTCGAGTTCGTATATAACCATACGATGGTTTTGTCCAATGGAAGTGGACGTTCGTAGTAATACGGGGTGTCCTGAAGAAAAAGGTAAAAGTAGGAGTGGCAATGAGATCTGCAACTCAGACAATCCAAAAGCCAGTCTTATAAGAAGGTTCGGTCAACTTGGTCACTGAGTCATAGTCTAGGGTCGGGTCAATGGTCGCTGCCAAGAGAGAGAGAAAAGAAACACTCAGCGTGCACTCTAACCTAGATTAGAATGGTTACCAATTTATCTAATCAGGAAACCTCCCACTATACCGTTAAATTCTTCCCCAAACCTGAAAGAAGAATTAGTCGGGATCACCCGAGGAGTAAACCAACTCATCAGTGGGAATCGGGATCCAACTATCATTGCATGATAACGTGACGGAATTTGCTCACGTTATCACACTCCAGAAGGTATGCGCATATCTGGCAAGTTTCAGTTTCTTTAGAAACTCCCGATATGATTTTTGCCCCATGCTCTTATGACCTTGACTTTGGCCAACATATTATAAGTCACATGTCAAGTTCTACCCGTCATTCTCCAGGTTAATTTGAACCCACCCGTACATACCCTTGACTTTGGCTAAAATAGTAGTACGACTGTCCCAAACCAACGTATCTATCTATGCTGCATATGAATACCCAATAGCTACCAATCATTGTGCCTTGACTTTGGCCAACATACACAACTTAAATACTTATTGACTATTCATATGAAACGACGGAGGGCTATGAATGGTTTCTGGAGAAAACCTTTAACGTAATGAACTTGATGTCGTTGAAGGAACCGAATAGATTTTAAAAATATAGTAACGAAAACCTTTGCTAAAGAGGTCATTCCCGGTGAATGGATCTCGGATCTTTCCCCGTAGAATGAGGTGCAGGATATTCCAACTGAATACCACAATGCAAAGCAAAAGTAATCGGCTATAGTGAAGTCATTTCCCTGATGCAATCTTCTATCCAAGGGGTCACTCCCGGTGAAGGGATCTCGGCCCTTGCCTCGTCGACTGAGGTGCTAGATATTCATAACCGAATACCACTGTGCAAAACAAAAAAGAACGCCCTTGCAATAACAGCTTTTTGAAAAAAAAAGTTCCAACAACATCAGAATAGGTTTGTTTATCTTGCATTGATCTGAATCAACACAGTCCCATCAATTGATCACACCACAAAGAACGAAAATAATGATGTACGTATATGCCATCCGCATTTGCTACTGGGTCCCGTCATCACCCGTTAGGTTACTTAACTAACGACAGAGCGGGGACTGGACTAGCGCGGATGCAAAACATATACAACATCTACTAGTATATATATTAATATATAATATTCGCTCAAGGCGTGATAAAATGCAACATCACAGAAATGTAATAAGCATCACAGAACAATACAGATATCTGGGATCCCCGAGTTTCATAGAGCCGCTACTGAAACCCGACGTTCCCCTGATCGTGTGGATAGCCTGTGCAATAAAATCCTAGACCCCTACAGGCGCGGAAAATTACCCACCAAAACCTGAAGCGTGGCAACCCCCTTCAGCAACGTGAATGGACCACCCAGCACTTCACGGAATCCGGTAACTTGGGCACCCCTCCTGGGTCAACCTATACCCCCTACGAGTGCGGCGAATAGCCCGCCAATTCTAGAGTAAAGCCCCCTCGGTCTCAACGCCATGAGATGCGGGCTTGTTGCCCTCTAGAACCCGGCTATCCGTGCACCCCTCCGCGGGATAATCCTAGTACAGAAAGTAAAATATACATACAACGGGTACATCGACCTCGACCCGGTCGTGCCCTAAAAGAATAATACAAACAGGCAGTGACGACAGTCCACATGTCGGACGCTCGCCCCGTAATATCAAATGTACATATAAAACAGAACTGTACTAACATTGCATCCAGGCTATCCCCAACGACCAATCCGCAACATCACAGCACAACACAGAATATCAACGTGAATGTCACGTTCGCAAATCCGTCTAAAAGGGCTATAGCTGTTAGACAGGATTTACCGATCAAATGGCATTCACGGTCGCAGATATAATGTAAATACTGTGAACTAATGTGTTTAAAATTTCCGATCGATCAAATTTACCGAAATGGGCCCCAAGCACTACTGTAGCACTCAAAGAAAATCTGGGCCCAAACAGAATATCCCAAAACCCCTATTTGCAACCTAGAAGTATACTGTAAAAATATTGTACGGTGTTGACTTCTTCCAACCGCGGAACCGCAGCCAAACCAAGGTTTTGGCCGCGTTTCCGCCATCGAAATGAAGCATCACCCTACCAAATTTTTGCAGCATGCTTACAGTTCCCTGCACATGTTTCTGCAATGACTTGAAAAATTTTTGGAGCTAAAAAAAAATTCGACAGAAACCTGATGCAAGAAAAATACGGTTTTTGGGATTTTTTTGTTCGATCAAGTTCTAAACACGTTAGAGCAAGCTAGGCTAAGTTAATGGCGTGGCTCTGATACTAATGTAAGTGCACGGTGGCGCCCCGGCCGTCAATCTGACGCCAGAATGCGGAAACGAAAAACTTTCTAAAATTTAGAAACCGGCACCACCGCGCACTAAAATCCCCGATCGGGCCATTAACCGAGCTACTAGCAAACTAAAAGATGGGTAGAGAGATATACCAAGCGATCCGTGTCCTTCGGTCTTCGCCTCCACTCTGATCTCCTCGTGGAATCTCCGGTCATCGCCTCCTCGTCAAAATGGGCACCACATCGCCGGGTTCTTTTACGGGATCCCACCTCTGGACCGAGGCAACTCGGGTATGAAGCTGGCGAGTCGACGTGCCCAAGAATTGCTGTAGGCTAGTGTAGAACATAATGTCTCATGGGGTGGAAGTTGCCTTTGGATGGAGGGAAATAATGAACAATGGAGATGAACTTTGGTGTACCAAGAATGAGATGATAATTTCCCCACTTCACACAAAAATGAAATCTCTCATCTCTCTCCCTCAAAGTGGCCGGCCTCATCTTGTGATGGGTGGGAAAAAGAATGGATTAATCAAGAGAAGAAAAGATAAGCCAAAAATGAGAAGGAAAAATGGTCACACCATTTCTAATCTCATCAAATCAAAGCACCATCTCATTTAATGCAAATCAAGTGATGGAAAAAGAATATAATGATGATAGTCATATCATAATGCCACTAATTGCAAGAAAACCCCTCCAGAAATCTTATTTGCACACTTGCAAATAACTCCCCCTCCATCGGAAAGTCCGGCCGTGAAGGAACAAAGGAAAATTGGCCGGAACGGAATGCGAACTGCCAACTTCAGTAAATTGATCCCGTAATAAATTACAGGAAAACCCCGCGACTGCATATGCATGCCCGCATTTGTATTCCCACTGAATACAAAATGCAAAGAGACAAAACTACACTGTCTAATACTAGGATCCAGCTTAAACCAAAGTCGGCTAGTAAAATCCGTCCGATTACGATTCGTGCAATACCGCAAGTATCTGATCGAACCCTGCCATATCTCCATACGGCCTCTACAGTATTTCGCCCGAAACTTGAGAAACTGGTCTGTGGGGGATTCTAAAGACTCGTCAATACTTTGGCTGTGGATTTAACCACTAGCACGTCAGAGGTATTAGCCAATACGTGACGGGCTACCACGTATTGACCAAAAAGGACGTCGATGAGCGAACTCATCCTGACACCCTACTGTGCCTGTCAGTGACAATGTCCGTACAGACCGGTCCGTTCGTCTATGAGCATCGCATGGCGGGCCTAGGGGGTTGGTAAAAGTCAGACCCCCAAAAGCGGTACAAGTCGTGTCGGAGTGTAGCCTAGAACACCCTGAGATACTACTGGAATACCTACCAGTAAATCTCCTGTCTTGGCCAAGGACTTTCATCTACTAGCTCTCCTAGACACAGCGCGACCTCACCCCCAATACCGGGAGAGACGAACCCCTGCAGATCCGCTCACTGCCTCCATGTGGCTCGGGACTGTACCCAACTAAAACCTGTTTGCACGACTCCTTTGAGCCGTGGTAGGGTAGTAATCAAAGCACAGTGGGAACTCATACGAGACAAATGATGATCTCAGGTCGATGAATTAACCTGTACACATGTCACCAGGGAACTGCTATCTGACGTCAGGTATAATACCAACTAGCAGGTTCCCGGCGAGTCATGTCCGGTGTACTCATAACCCAATGAGCACCTGTATACATCTTAGTTGAACCAACTGACACCAGTGGCTTGTGAGACCGGCCACCGCCCCTCGTCAGGGTCTCGACTGTATACACTAGTCTACTCTGGAGAATCGATGCCCTGTCTCGAAACTCCCACGACTAGGGACCTTTTAAGGATTTGCTTATAGACCACAGCTCTCACGTATATGATCGCCCTCATACTGCTGGTAGTCAAGCAAGAATCCTAGGGGCTCTATCAACGTGTAATAGCGACCTGTAAGGTCACCTAAAACAGTACACGATGATAAAGATAAACCAGATAGTATACTATCATCTTGAGTAAGACTGTCCTATCGGGATAGGTCCTCCATCAATCATTGCAATCACGTGCCTGTGATCCAATAATTGACTCTGAGGGCACTATCTCCAACAGCTTGGACTCCGGCAGTGTAAGCATCTGGTATTTTATAGCTCGGTCAAGTATCTTCTTCGTCTTGTCCCGAGGAAAAGAGTATGCTCGACTTATCTTCTTTACAAGGGATAAATCTGGACCGTTCGATTCCCGCTTGCATGGCTTCTTAGTCCCTCTTTGTTGCTGTCAAGCGCCTTTTTCACTTTTTGACTTATTTCTGCCTCTACGTCGAGCCTTTCTTATAACAGGTTGGCAGGGAGCGGCATTTTCATCTTTCACGGCCTGTTGGAGGAGGCGTTGCGTTTTGGCTTTCTCATAGATGGTCATTTCGCGGTTATGGTCGTCTCGGACTTTTTCACCAGCTTCCCTTATAAGCTTGTCCATTTGTTCTTCGAATGACGGACTGGGCACTTTTGCATCAGGATCTTTTACTGGTTTAGGATTAGCGTCCTCCTATTGAGCATCCGCTTCTTCATTGAAGTCATGCACGGCGTAGCAATCGCGGAGTAGCTCTCGTTTCTTGGACCGAATGTATCCAACCCCGATTGTTTTCATCCTCCCACTAGGCAACTTGTGCTGAGTTCCGGGGACGTTCCAGACCCTGTCATAGAATTTGGCTTTTCGAGCGATCTGTTTGAAGGATATTCCCTGGCGCTTCAACAGCCTCTTCAAGCCTTCTGTATAATACCTAGGTAGACAGATGGGCTTAAGCCTATCAAGCGTAGGAGCCGCACCGTGCCAGATTTCTTTCTCCACTTTGTTTTCTTCAGAGCGGTAGAATAGAATTGCCTTTTCGCCTTCTCGCCTGGGAGGGACATAGAACGTTCGCAGCTCCTCTACACTGTAGGTATCGAGCGCATCCAGTTCTTTATGGTGTTTAAGTGGAACCATGGTAACTTGTAGGCTTTGCTCTTCATCAGCGACAGTTTGTATTGAAAGTCGAGTAGAGAATATGGCATAGACCTCATCTTCCGAGTCACTGCCAAAGATCAACGTTGGAGCGGATGGTCATGGCTTGTTGTATTGGGGTGGACCCGAATAAACTATCTCCTCTTCCTCCTCGGTATCACTCTCGAAGACAGGGATGGTGGTGTTAGTTTTGTTCTCTGGCTTGTGACACCTCTCCGTGTCTTCGAAATCTGGTAAGAAGTATTTTGTATCTTCATATTTGCGGACTTCGTTCACAGAGAACGGGTTCAGTTCTCCCGTCACGGTATACTCGAGACCATTCTTAAAATATTTCATACACTGATGCTGTGTAGAAGGGATGATGTTGTACTCGTGTAACCATGGTCGGCCGAGCAGAGCATTGTAGCATGTCTTGGTGTCTATGACGTGAAATTTAATATCTGTGGCGAGCAGCCCAAAGCGTAGCGTCAGTATCACAGATCCAAGAGTTCTTGATGACTGAGAGTCGAACCCGGAGATAGTGATCTTATCCCGAGCGAGGTGCTGGACGCTCATGCAGGTTTCCTTTAACACCCGCACGTTGAGGAGATTAACGGAAGACCCATTTTTAACCAAGATTTTGCCTATCTTTATATCATGGCAATACCCTGAGACATAGAGGGGACGGTTGTGTTCGCACGTCCCAAGGAGAAGGTCTTCATCACCAAAAGTGACATCGGCCGTGTGCACTTCTTCCAACTCATCCTTCATCTTTTCTTCGGCAAGAAAAGCTTGGAATTGCTCGGGCTTTTGCAGTGCTTTAATTAATGAATCTCTTGTCTTTTTTGACAGTAAAAGGGCGTCAAAAATGCTGAGCTGCGAGGGTAGCTTCCTCAGATGCGCTAGAACGTTGTAATCCACCTTATTTTTTTTCGGTGGGTCCTTGGCGGCTAGCTCTTCCATAACTTGGTCATCTAGGGCGATATCCTCAGAGACCTTTTCTTTCCCTTTATCTTTTTTATTTGAGGGCCCGAGATTCTTTTCAGGTAGCGTACGATTACGCAACTGGATATTTTCGCAGACCTTCGGTTCTTCTTCTTTTCTTGAGGTGGACTCTTTAAAGTGGGGGCTAAGAGCATCTCCTCATTCAGAGTCGCTCCTGAACGTGAGAACTTGCGATCCCCCGGGGTTAACCATGCGACAATCGCCGGTAGTTCTGTTAAGCCCCTAGGTCGTATTTTTCCGCTCCCGACGAGTTTTGTGCTTTTCCCGCTTAAAATGTTGTCGGTGAGCAACATATCCCTGCCACCATCTATTGAAACCTTTGCACTCTTCGGTGGGGTGCGAAATCTTCCGATGATACAAGCAGTAGGAAGGGTGCATTTCTGATTCACCAGCAATATTTCCTTCAGAAGGTGGTAGCTTCATACCCATTGATACGGCTTTAGCAAACCTTTTCATCGTCTTGAATTTGCTTTTATCTGCGGTGGATGTATTTTGCTCCAGCGGGAGTGTCTCAACTCTTTCGTCAAGTCGCTAGCGCTTGGCCCTTTCAAATATGACCGTCTCGCGTTCCCGATCAGCTTTACTTTTCAACAGAGTTTCGTTGAGGAATGCATCAATTGTTTCATCCGATGGCCCCAGAATTTCCGGTTTAGGATCTGCCCCCAGCTTTTCAGTGCAAGGAGTTTCCTCATCGTTTGTAAACGAATGGGAAATCATATGACAGCTCGCCACGTATTCCTCAGATTCATCCGACGAGCTCTCCCCCTCATCTTCTTCTTGAAAGACGTGGTTTAGGAATTCTTCAAGTGTGATGGGAGTCCGTGGTTTCTGGTTGTACTCCTCCAGTGCGTCAATTTGTTTTTGTAAGTTTGTGCGCTTGTCGCCAGGCTTCACAGGCTTCTTGGATTTCTTCTTCTTCTTCTTCGAAGATTTTGGCGGCTGGTTGTGAGTGCTTGGGCCACCACCATCGATCTTTGGAGTTAGGCGCGGCTTCAACATCCCTTCAATGATCTGAGGTTCCAACGGGTTTTTCCACCTGATCGCTGGGCATGTTTGAAGATCGTTCAGCATCCTCTTTGTTTTGGCTGATAGCACAACCTCCCATGGAGCTTCTTCAACGAGGGAGCATGTTGCCCCCGGCGTATTCACCCTTTTAGGGGTGTGAGGCTGCGGCGGATTCACCTTCCATCTGTCGGACAACACGAACTTACCCTGTTGGTACTGGTCTTCAATCCAATTTTTGAAGACATAGCAATCCTCGATCGGATGACCCAATAATTGGTGGTAAGGACAGTAATTGGGATCACTGACGTCGTTTGGCTGCGACGGACGTCGTGGATCCGGCAGATTTATGAGTCGGTTGTGCAATGCCAGCTCGAACAGTCTTCTCGTTTTATCTCGAGGAAACGAGTAAGGACGTCCTATCCTTTTCTCAAGGGGTACGCACGGACGCATATTATTTTGACGGACCACCGGCTTCAAGTTGCTCGGCTGTTGTTGAGCATTAGCGACAACGATCGCTTTTCCCTTCCCCTTCTCGTTTCGAGAGTCCGACTTTGGAGGGGGCGGTCTATGGCCCATCTGGTCCATTTGAGCTAGCATGTCGATCAAGGCCTGGAAGGTAGTCGGCTTGAAGAACATCATGAATTGAGATATGGTCACCTACGGATCGAGGGTTCCCACAAACAAGCCTACTGCCGGAGCCTCTTCTATGCGTTGCTTACATTTTGACCATAAGTTCCTCCACTGTATCGCATATTGGACCCATCTCTCGCCCGGCTTCACCCTGGCGTTAATTAATGCCGTTATCGGGATGCGTTCGCTGGCGCTTGCGAATCGCTGGGTAAACAGCAACTCCATCTCCGCAAATGTCTTGATAGAGTCGTTTGGGAGATCGAAGTACCACTCGAATGTTGTATCCGATAAGCTACCAATGAACTGGCAAAGCAACAATTTATCATCACCTCCGATGTTGCCGCAAAGCGCCCTGAACTGGGAAACATGCTGGTGGGGATTGCCCGTCCCTTTATAGACATGGAATTTTGGTATTGTATAGCCTGGCGGGTACTTGATCTGATCGTACTAGCTCGGATATGGTCTTCCTGTTTTTACAACCTGACCGTCTGCTTCAGTTGCCTGATGAACCCGTATCTGCTGAACTATATATTCGTCCAGGTCAGCTTTGGAGATTGTCTCCTTCTTGGCTGTTGACAGAGCCGGTGGAGGATTTGACGTTTCTCCCATGTCGATCGGAGGATCTTCAGCAGGAGGATCTTGTTAGATCATCATACCCACCATGTCCTGGAACAGGAGGGCCATTCGCTTTATGTTGGCTGCTTGTTCCGCAACCTCTTTATCTTTCTTTTCCAGTATCTTGCGAAAGAATTCAGCGTCAGTTTCTTGCTCCTGGCGTTGATCCGAGGATGCTTCGACACTTTCTTTTGGCCCAGTGAGTGTGGCCATCGCGTTCATCATTTCTTGGAGCTTCTGCCGTTGCTCCTGAGCTTTGGTCACCGACCGTTTAAGCGATCTATGACCTGTAGATGTACGGCTGTCCTATTTACCAGACGCTATGTATACCGTGTGTACCATGATGCCCCCGGACTTAGGACGTTTAGGTTCACCGCCTTTGACATTTGCTGCGGGCTGTCACGACCCGAAAGAGCACGTGACTGGCCCTTGAACCATCTGAAGTCTATAGGACTCCATCTGATCCATGTAAGCCAAAAAGCCCATAACTCTAAAACCATTTTAAGGAGTAAATAAAGAAAACTAGTTTAAAGAAGCGAAGAAAACAAGTTTTAAAGTCAAGGTTTTTAAAATAACTAAACCGAATATGCTTTTTAAAATGTATAGTCTTTTCTAAAAATTTCGGCAGAGTTTCCTTTGTAAATACTGGCCCGAATGGGGTACAACAAGAACAATATATATATATGCAATGACAAAAGGCATCCCCAAGCTGGAGCTAGCTCTTCGTCAATCAACGGTCACAACCACACAAGCAATATAATATACAACGCCGAATGGCGAGGATCAAAACTCAAAAGAAACTCAAATAACATGAAACCCATAATACTACTATACGCGACTCTAAGGTCAAAATAATACATCTCTAGTGTCTAAGTCTGAAACAATATACAAGTTTTTGGTTGATGGAATTCTAGATACAATGAATAATACATATACAAGGGTGATTCTGATGCAAAGAACCCACCTACCAAGCAAATCACCAGCAAAAGAAAGCAGTGTGCCAGAAATGCCGCTATGGAACCTGTACGGCAAAACCTGCAAGAACTGTGGCACAACGGGGGTGAGTTGCCAACTCGTGAATAGAAAATATCTACAAGCAGAAATCGAATGCATGACATGATCCTAGGTCAAAATGATCAGTATACAATATAAACCTCAAGAGTAAGTCTGAAGTATGATAAGGTAGCGATGTAACATCTAAACATGTATGTAGTACCAAGTACTCAGGTAAAAACATGTCATAAGTATAAGGTATGCCTGCATGAAGTAAATATGATGAAGTATCAAATGGATATCAATATACATATATTAGCGTCCCATTCCACTAATATTGGTGTAAAGGTATATATAACAGCGCCCTCATACCCTGTTATATATACAATGAAGTATGATCAATGTAATAAAAGTCTGTATGTGATCAATGTCTGTATATATATGTGGATCCCGTCCACCTATCACCCAATGACAATAAGCATCATGCATGCAAATATGACGATATAATCAAAATCATAGAAAACATCATGAAACCTGTGCCTAGCATCGGCACGTAAATCCTCATATATCGGGCATCCGTCAGTCCGGGTCAGCCTATTCTCTTATATATCGGGCATCCGTCAGTCCGGGTCAGCCCACTCTCTCATATATTGTGCATCCGTAAGTCCGAGTCAGCCCACTCTCTATATATCGAGCATCCGTCAGTCCGAGTCAGCCCACTCTCTCATATATCGGGCATCCGTCAGTCCGGGTCAGCCCACTCTCTCATATATCAGGCATCCGTCAGTCTGGGTCAGCCCACTCTCTCATATATCGGGCATCCGTCAGTCCGGGTCAGCCCACTCTCTCATATATCGTATATAATCAAAACCGATAAATCTCATGGTGGTAGCGCAAATATCATATCAAGAAAATCGGGTTTTTCAAATAAGTACATACTTTCCTTTGAAATTATCCACGGTTCCTAAATCCAGAAATATCATGGAAACAACAATTGTCTCAATGGGCATAATCATAAGCATAAGGTATGTGACATATAAATGAAATGCAAGTATAACCGTATATCATGCAACATGGAATAATAGTATGCACATACAAGGTCATATCATGATGCAATAATTCTACTGTATAGTGACATGGCAATTATCGATGATGAAGTGTGTGAGCCGGCAAGCAAGTGTACGTGGAGCATACACATCATCGATAATGGTGATGGTGTCCTAACAACATGATAGTAATATAGCAATAAATATATGCAAAGCAATGTTAATAGCATGAATATGCGGAAATCGAATAATTAACGCAACAGTAAAGAATCTACATCCATGTGTATGTGTCATGCAGTTATGCCATTTGAAATAAGACGAATCAGGATTTTTAGTAAAATAAGGGCTACAGTGTTTTTAAGAAAGATACGTCTTTTGAAAATACCCGTAGGATCCCTTTTCTTGTCTTTAAGATATTCCTGATTCGTAGTTTTTGAAATAGGTATGACTCGGGTATAGTCTAACATCTACTATGCAACTACAGATCTAAGTATCAAGTCAATCGGGAGGGGTATGGAAACCACCTAAATCTGAGTCAATATATAAATATAAGTATAAGAGTCGGTGATCCCGCCTCATTAGTATCGCGTACGGTACCGTATATCATCTAGCATCCTCGAGTCATGAGTGCGGATCTATCATCAATATAAAGCTCGTACGGTAAATCGGCGTACGGCATCCCAATAGCGGGGTACGGGTCAGTATCACATTTCTCTGATCAAATATCAACTATCATTATCATCATATCACATAATTTGGGGTACTGATCTAAGTCTAGTACAAATCGATACCATCTATAAAGTATGAATGCAGGGGTAAACACACATCTAAAGCCCGTAAGAATCACATGTCGCATCCCAAATACAAATCATATCAAATCACCGATCTCACGGCACAATGCACAAAATCATCGACTCATCTCCAATGTCATCCAATACCATCATCAATACAGTGTAAATATAGTGAATATATAAGAGTGTGCGTGTGGGTGTAAACCTATTCTAGGGTTCGCGACTAGGAACTACACTAGTTTACTTCTAACCCTAACTATCCATAATATACTTAACACAAGAACCACAACACACTATAAACTATCATATATATAATATACATATATAGTATACTATCTACAGACTGCGGGGGTGCTATACGCCATCCACCCGACTTCCTCCTGTAGATATAATTTACTCACCTTGCGTCTTCATTTGTCGCCGTCGCCACGCGCTTGCTTGTCGTCCCGAAGTCTTCATGGGTACCTACACATCAAGGTATCGTAAAGGCGTACCAAAACCAATTCAAAACTAAAACAGCATACGAAACCCAAAACGATACGATAAGGGGCCTACAGGTTAGAACCTACGGGCACGCCTTCAAAACCATCAATCAATTCTCGATATCGTCGTACAAACGCCAAGTATTCGAGGTAAAACGCAATACACAAATTCAGAATTAAAAATACGGAATACGGAAATATGAATCCAAAACAGCAACTAAGGAAATAGGCTCCAGATTTCACCCTAGGTCAAATTAGACAAATCTACACATGCCAGGGGTCTAATCTACTGGTAAGGGGGCACCAAAACCAAAATGAGGCAAATCCACCATGGTCTGGCCGCAAATTGCGGCCAGAATGGATAAATTTGGGGCCGGGAAATGGAAATAGGGGCTAGGGTTCTGGTGGTAGCTTCCTGGGTGCCTGTACATGTCACTGTCCAACCAAATAAATTTTCAGAGTCTTGGGTTGATAGCAGATTCAATATACCCTTCCCAGATTTCATAAACTTTCCGATATCGGTTTCTAAATCCATATTCCGAGTCTTAAGTCTCAGATTTGGGTCTCAATTCATGCACTGTGGTGTTTATATAACCTCAACTGAGTTCAATTTCACATTATAACTCAAATTTTCCTCAAACCCTAACTAGGTTTTCCTCAAGTCCACAAAATCAAACAATATCGGTTCAATCTAAACATGGGGTAAATGTAATGCATAAACTAAGTTTTAAGGTCCAGAAAATACCTCATTTGGAAACTCAAGAATTTTCTTGAGTTGCCCCTAGTGGCCAAAATCCTTGCTTCCTTGGTCCTATGTGTAGATCTTGAGCTTATGCACACTTTTAATGAAATGGGGGTAGGGTTTTGGTGATGTTTTTGAGATGATTTGGGGCTTGAAGAGGGGAGGATGAAGAGGGAGAGAGAAAATGAGAGGAAGAGAGAGAGAGAAAATGAGAGGAAGAATGAAGAGAATGCTAAGTCCTTGGGTCAAAGAAGACCATACCTCTCTCTCTCACACCATACCTCATATAATAATCCTTTTTCCATTTCTTTTTCTTTTCCTTTTCTTTCCTCTCTAAACCCTTCTCACTAGAATAGTAACCCCAAAAGAAACATGGTGGAAAAATGCACAAGTGCAAGAAAAATGATATGTGCATGTTTTGCACAAAAATGCTAAAAACCGATTAGCGATTTTTAATCGCGATTAGCACTAAATTAGCATATAACTAATCATAAAAACTTAAAAATGGCATAATTCCATAAAATACCCTATTTTAGAATTTTCCATAATTTTTCCATAATTTTTCCCATTTATTTGTATTTAAAATACCAAAATATTAAAATATTCAATAAAATAATATTAAATTATAAAAATTCCCAAAAGTAATATTTTATTTTTTTGAAATGTTACACGGGCGTGGGGATCTTCTCCGTCCTTCTTCTCTTGTGGGCCGTTGAAGTTGAGGGGGCCGTTGCAGCGGGCACCCTGGCGGTTGTCGTCCTTTGTTGTTTGACAGGACGGTTCTTTTCTTCCTGCACTTTCGTCCTTTTCTGCCGACGAGAGTGATCTTGGTCGATTAGGGACTCTTGAACCCTCCGCCAGACCTTATAAATTTTGGAGGACAGCCGTTGAGGGGGCTGCTCCAGCTTTGTTTTTATAACCCTCTCCGCAGGTGGAGGAGATCTTTTTAGAGCGTGGCAGTCAGAGAGTTCTTGCGTACCCTCCTTAGCGGTTCAAAGCTGTTCCCAGTTGGAACAACAGCATTAACTTCCACCACTGGAGCAGGTGGGGTTAGCCCTGAGGGGAGTTGTCCCCGGCCTCACTTACTCGGCGCCAGTGGCGACGTCGAGTATGTCGAGCTGTTGGGACTGGCTCGGTGATAGGGATAATTTCGTTTTGCCCCCTGTCCGGATGATGCGCCGCTGGTTCCAGCCTCTTAAAGACTGATGTTGTCTTTTGAGTGGCAATGTTCAGTCTGTCAAAGACAGACCCTCGAGTAGGAGCAGGAGCCGGAATAGTCAGCCTTGAAAAGACCGACTCTTTAACAGGTGAAGCCACCTTGACGACTTCAGGAGCAGAGGGGGCTATCTTCCTCGGGACGGCCACTTCAAGGTTCATGGGCTTCTTGGCAGGCCCATCAGGGTTCTGGTTCAGCCTGGCAAAGACAGAGGCTGCCAGCTTGATATTGGACGACCCGTTGAAAGGGGCCGTTGTAGCAGTGAGCCGATCGAAGACCGACTTCTTGTACGCTTCCGGTGCGGGCACTGAAATAGTGAAGCTTGATGGCGGGAGCATGGTCCCGAAAAATAGACCGGCGGTGGCCTGAGTTACTTGTTCCACCGGCATGGCAAGGATGGAGGCCGCTTGAGACCCATAGGCTACACCTCCAGGTGAGGCGGAGCGTTGGTTGCACTTGCATTTGGAGCAGCTCGAGCAGTTGGAGGCCATTGATGCTTAATTTCTGCGCCAGGCAAAAGACCAAATCTTAGTAACTTGAAACCCAAAGGCAACCATTAACAAACCGCGATTCGTTCGCGAAGACGACACAAAAAGTGTGGAGTGGAAAGAGGAAAAGGTCCCACCGAGCGTGCCAAAATCTGTTCCCCTCCGAAAGATGGCGCACAAGACTGCAAAGTCCTGGCGCTGAGATTTGGGGCAGATGATATTTGGTTTTATCCGTCTACCTCTCCAAAAATGCCAAGTTGATCCCCATTTATCGGAGGTTTAGACGGATGCGGCCGATGTAGCAGACTTCGTCAGATTTCCCCTCGCTTGAGGGGTTTTTTATTGTGGGGACGCTCTTCCCTGCAGGCGCAAGCCCCTGTAGTTAATTACGCTACTGCATCGCGGTAACCACTTTCTCCTTCTCCAGAATTTCACTTCGTGTCGTGTGTGTTTGTTTTGTTTGTAGATGCCCGTGGATTGTATACGGAGACTAAGCGATGTCGTCGCCCGTAAGACGTGGATTAGTCCAAATCCGTATTTACTTAGATTTGGGTTTGGTGTTTTAGTTTAAAGACATTAGCCATATTGAGGCTAAGATCAACTTAAACGTTCATTAAGGATACGTTAGTTTGATTTGAGATTAAGGTCAACTTAACGAGAAGAGCATTTAAGGGGCTCTATTGTTCCAGTTTAGGGACGTAGTGGTCAATTTAATATATGGACGTCGGGACCCGTCACCTCTCTGACGATGTTGAAGGATTACAACGACAGGTGTCAGAGGAGTTCGGAGATGTACCCTTGAACCAAAGTTGATTGGGGATCTTATAGTCTAATTTGGGACTAAAGTCTGTTTGAATGTTTAAGGATACATTAGCCATATTTGAGGCTAAGATCAACTTAAACGGGATCGTTTAGATCCAATAAAAGAGCATTTGGGGGCTCTATTGTTCAAGTTTAGGGACGTAGTGGTCCATAGGTAGTTTAAGGACATTGCGGTCCATTTCCAGTTTAGGGACATGGTGGTCCATTTCCAGTTTAGGGACATAGGGGTCCATCGTTCCCGTTTTAGCCACGGATATTAGTTTAAGGACGCATTAGTCCATGGGTTTAAGGACCCTATAGTCCATATGGGTGTGTTTAAGGACGCATTAGTCCATTAGTTTAAGGACGCATAAGTCCATGGGTTTAAGGACCCACAGTCTGTATTAATGTGTGGTTGTCGGGACCCGTCACCTCTCTGACGTCAATGAAGGATTACAACGATAAGTGTCAGAGGAGTTCGGAGATGTACCCTTGAACCGGATGTAAATTGATTTAAGAGAGCAGTCTTGCTCAGTCAATTTAATTTGAGAACTTACGGCCATTATTTGGCTAAGTCCAGTTGAGAATATTCAACGTTTTTATCTTTGGCCTATTAGGCCTGTGCTAGGGCTTTGCCTCTGTTTAATAATGCACTGCATTTTCTTTTGGCCTGCCAGGTCTTTTTGATTTGGGCTCTGTCCCTTTTAAATGATGCGCAGTATCTGTTTTTGTTTGGGCTCTACCCTTCTTTAAAATAATGCATGGCATTTTATTAGGCCTGTCAGGCCCTTTTTAATTGGGCTTGGCCCTTCTGTAAATAATGCAGTGCATTAATCATCCGATAGTGGCCTGTCAGGCGCTTTGCACCAATGCGAAGGTGACACGTGTCACACTATGGTGAGCGCAAGCGCAGTGCGCTGCGCCAGTACGCTGCGTTGTTGCGCTGCTGACACGTGGCGCGCTCTGGTGAGTTGCGCCAATTTCAGAGAGCAATGCTCTATTTTAAAAGTGCATAGCTCAAGTTATTCTGGTGTTGACACATAGTGCTCTCTGGTGGCTTGCGCCAACCCAGGAGCGCAACAGTGCAGATTTACAAGTGCAAGGCACTGTTTTAATATCTTTATCCAATTTCGGATTCAAGAAAAGAATCTTTAAGATTCCAGAACCAATGGTTCATAAAATGGCAATGCCTTTGTTATTTATTATATTTTTTTTATTGAAGATCCTTGATCTTGTTCTTAGATCAATGATCTTTTCAGAAGAAATTCTTCTTTTTATAAAGGTTTTACCTTCCTTTTCGTTTCTAAATTCTTTTCAAAGTTCTTTAGAGGAGTTCTCTCTTTTTTCTGTGTTTTTTCTGTCTCTCTGTGTGTTTTGGAATTGGGGTCTAGGGGCCTTTATATAGTGCCCATTAATTTGTTAAATTCGTTAAAGAGATCATTCTCTGAGTTATTTGGGGATTTTTCCCCACCGTTAGATCTTTGATCCAAGGGCTTTTGTTTTACAAAAGACAATCTTCTTGTTTTAACAAGAACAGAAAGATCTTACTGGAATTTTAATTCTGTTTGGCGCAAATGCACCTGCGCTCGACACGTGTCGCGCAGCACAGAGCGCAGCGCAATTGCGCTAACTGCGCTGACACGTGTCGCGTAGCGCAGCGCAACTAGCGCAACTGCGCTGACACGTGTCGCGCAGCGCAACTGCGTTGACAGGTGTCGCGCAGCTCAGCTGCGCTGACACGTGTCGCGCAGCGCAGAGCGCAATGCATCTGAAGCGTTGCTTCTTTTAATTTTGTTTTAAATAGAGCCTTGCTCTGATTGGGTGCACTGTCTTGGGCGCTGCGCTGACGTATCAGCTTTTGACACGTGGCGCGCAGCGCGCAGCGCAAGGAATTTGAAGCGTTGCTTCAAATTTTTGAATTTTTGAAATTCAAGCAGAGCTTTGCTCTGATTGGGGGAAACACTGGGGAATGTTGGTTCCGCTCTATCTTATAACTGTTATAAGTGTGAGCAAGATTTAGGGGAATACCCAAATTCCCACGCGACCCGAACAAGGAATGAGCGTGTTGGTGCATCTTCTTCGGGTGTGTTCGTTGCCGAGAACTGTTTCTCAGTACACTCTACGTCCTGGGTATTAGATACCGAATCAGGATCCCACATATGTAATATGTTACAGGGGCTTAAAAGTGGTAGAGAACTGGGAAAAGGTGATCATTCTCTAAAAGTAGGGAATGGTGCAAATGTTGCAACCAAAGCAGTTGGTGAATATCACCTTATATTACCAAATAGGAATACATTGATCTTGAACGACTGTTATTACGTACCATCTATGATATGCAATTTAATATCAATTTCTTTATTAGATAAAGAAGGATATAACTTTATAGTAGAGAAAAATGTTATGAACATTTTCCTAAATTAAGCGTTGATTGGGTTTGGTATGTTATGTAACGGTTTATGCGTTCTTAATCAAAATACAGTTCTTAACGTATAGAACACACATAAGAGGAAAAGTTCAGAAATGAACGAGTCCTTCTTGTGGCATTGTAGATTAGGTCATATCAATGCGACACGACTAGCTAAGTTACATAAGGATGGATATTTGAACCCGTTCGAATTTACATCTTATAAAACTTGCCAGTCATGTCTCAAAGGCAAAATGACCAAAACTCCGTTTATTGGACATAGAGAAAGAGCTACTGAACTCTTGGGACTGATACATAGTGATGTATGCGGTCCTATGTTTACACATTCCAGGAATTGTTCTTCATACTTCATTACATTCACCGATGATCTCTCAAGATTCGAACATGCGTTCCTGTTGAAACATAAGTCTAAACCTTTTGAGAATTCAAGGAATATAAGTGTGAAGTAGAGAACCAAATGGGTAAAAATATTAAAATCCTTCGATCTGATCGGGGAGGAAAATACTTGAGTACGGAGTTCCTGGATTATTTAAAATAGAATGGGATTCTCTCTCAGCTTACTCCTTCGTATACAGCACAGTACAACGGTATATCGGAGCGGAGTAATCGCACCCTATTAGATATGGTGCGCTCTATGATGAGTACTGCTGGGTTGCCTATTTCCTTATGGGGTTATGCGCTTGAGACAGCCACATATCTATTGAGTAGAGTTCCAACCAAATCAATGCCTACCACTCCATATGAGATATGGAATGGGAAGAGACCATCTCTTAAACGAGTTAAGATATGGGATTGTCCTTGTTAGTTATGTGCATGCCCTAGAGGCCATTACTGTACATCAGATGTATATTGTAGTGGATTCTTGGACATATATAGGAAGGACTTTCTTACTCGATATGATAGTATGCTATCTGGTTGCTCTTTTTCTTAACATGTTAACTTGTATACGTGATGCTTTCTTGCTTTCACATGTTGACAAAGCCCTTAGGATGTGTACTTGACTACCAGGACTATGATGGAGATCATACTAGTGGGGCCAAGGGTAGTCCATAAGTACACCCTATAATTGTTCCTAGTCGAGGGAGTATCGAGACAGAGCATCGATACTCCAGTGTAGACTAGCATATACGCTTCTCGACCCATATGATGGGCGATGGATGATCCCATATCCATTGGTGTTTGACATCAGATAAGATATACGGGTGCTCAATTGAGACTGGGTACACTGGACGGACTCACCGAGAACTCTTAGATGGTATTATACCTATCGTCGGATAGCAGTTCTCTGGTGACACTGGTACATGTTTGTCTATAGACCCGAGATCGTCATAGAGTCTTGTGTGATTCCCACTGTGCTTTGATTTCTACCATACCACGGTCAAGAGATCGTGCGGAAAGGTTGTTTTTGGGTACAGTCTCGAGTCATATGGAGGCAATGAGCGATAGGAGGGGTTTCTTCTCTTCCGGTATTGGGAGTTGATGTTGCGCTATGCTCGATTGGCCATAACAGGAAATCCCTAGCCAGGGTTGCTGAGATCTGCTGGTAAGTGTTATCAGTACTTTCTCGAACCGTTATGGACCTTGTATCGGCATGACTTATCAGGCTATTAGGGTATGACATTACACCATCCCCAGGCTGTGATATACGACATATCAGACGAAGAGACCGGACTGTACGGTAGTGTTACTGATTGGATTCGCAGAAGTACGAGCACGCTTGCTTGTTGATCTTCTGATCGCTCAATACCCGGGTGGCCGTTACGTTTAGCAGACCGCTTGCGGCTTGTGGGTGTTTGATATGATCATCACCTACTGCCGGCGTATTGACGAGTCTTTAGAGTCCTACACAGAGGTTTCCTGGTTCATGCGAAACGGCGTAAGAGCACATATGTGATTGTGCAGGACCGAGATTAATGCAAGTATGTGATACTGTATTCTATTCTCACGATATGTGACATTCGTAGGTTATATGTGATATAACCAAGTTATCGGATCAAGTGTTGATTCGATAAGTTGTTACATTTGATATCAGACGGTTATATATGATATAACCGGATTATTAAATCAAGAGTTGAATTAATAATTTAATGTAGAATTATATATTTGATATATTAAATTACATTAACTAATATTAGCTCACTTAAGTATTACTTTTTCTCACTTAATGATACATTGATATATATGTGATATATGTTAATTGTATTATTTTCTTTTTGCACACAAAATATATATGTGATATATATTGTTGTGTCATGCTAGGTTACACATGCAACATGTATGTATGAGACTTATACCATGCTAGGGTTAAGTTAGGGTTTATATTTATTTCAAGAAAATTCAAAATTATGGAGATATTTGTCATGATTCAAAGCTTGTAGTCTTCATTGACTTTGTCCACTCCTTTGTCTTGCTTAAGATATTTTCTAATCTAACCCTTAACCTTACACCATTGTTAACTCTCTACATGAGTTAGTGTATGACACTAACTCACCCTTGGTTGCATTTCTAACCTCAAGGAGTTCATTCTCTCTTCTTCACTCTTCATCTTCTTCATGAGCTCAAAAGATTTCTAAGGTTTTGAGATGTGAAGAAATATTGTGAGAAAAATAAATCTAAAGTGATCCCACTTCCTACTTCATCATTCTCTACTATTAGTCATTTAGTTTAGGGTGTTTGCTTCACTAATTTGACACATTAGTGAAGAGGTAGCATGAGCTCGAGTCTCCTCGACGTAGATCATCTACGGCTTCAAAGGCATTGAGCAAGCTTGTTCGTTTCTTCATGTGAACCCTTACTAAAGTCCGGGTCTTCACAACTTGCAACGAAGGGTCTACAACATGGAGCTTTAGAAGTAAAGGAACGGTCTAAAAAGGTTGTATTCCCCCATTCACTTAGATGTAAAGTGTTTACATGTTATATCGTCGGATATTCTTGTAGCGATTCTAGGGTTAGGGTTAGATAATACGGTAATTTTTAAAAAATGGCATGGACGATGCCTCCCAAAACCTTGCTGTCGTGCTAGACAACCCAACAGTCCGGCCTATGTTAAAAAGCAAAATCCGAACAAGCTCGAGGCAAGGTCAGTTCTGTGCAAGTTTGAATGATATCTAATGTATTCGCGAGGGTATATCTTCTACCACACCGAGGAACAAAAGGTGTTTGTTTCTCGGAATACCACCTTTTTAGAAAAGGAATTTCTTGTAAAAAAAAATTAGTGATAATGATGTAGAACTGGAAGAAGTTCCAGCCACACAAACAACAACTGATGATTTGGTGGAACCGGAGGATTCGATAGTCTCCATCGAATCTCAGCCACTCCGCAGATCTAGTAGGGTTCCTCATCCGCCTGAGAGATACTACAGTTTTCTCATAGACAGCGAGAGCAAGGATTGCATCTTGGAAGATGATGACCCAACTAGTTTCGAGCAGGCCATCACAAGTGGGGACTCTGTGAAATGGCTGGATGCAATGCGATCTGAAATGGAATTTATGTACACCAATAAAGTATAGACTTTGGAAGTTGCTCCTGAAGGGGTAAAACCCATCAGGAGCAAGTGGATCTTGAGAAGATAATTGGTGTAGATAGAAAAGTTGATACTTTCAAAGCTAGACTTGTAGCAAAAGGTTTTCTTCAAAGACCAGATGCGGATTTTGATGAAACCTTTTCTCCAGTGGTTATGCTTAAGTCCATGCGGATCCTACTTATCATCGCTGCATACTATGACTACGAAATCTGGCAGATGGATGTCAAGACCGCATTTCTAAACGGTGATTTAGAAGAGAGCGTGTACATGACATAGCTAGAAGGCTTTGTAGATAGTGGGAGCAGCGGAAAGGTGTGCAAACTGCTTAAATAAATCTACGGATTAAAGCAGGCATCGCGGAGCTGGAACATCTGTTTTGATCTGGCAGTCAAAGAGTTTGACTTTATCAAAAACGTAGATGAACCTTATATATATAAGAAGGTTGTAGAGAATAAAGTTATCTTCCTCGTATTGTACGTGGATGACATACTCTTGATACGAAATGATGTCCCTATGCTACTCTTGGTTAAGATCTTCTTATCACAAAGGTTCTCCATGAAGGATTTGGGTGATGCCTCTTACATCCTAGGAAGGATCACTAGACAGCTGTGAAGAACATTCTTAAGTATTTGAGAAAGACTAAAGAATTGTTCTTGGTGTATGGTAACGGTGAACTCCATGTCGAGTCCTTTACCGATTCAAGCTTCCAGAGTGATAAGGACGACTGTAAGACAGTCTCAGGTTTTGTCTTTACCTTTAGTGGAGGGACGGTATGTTAGAAGAGTTCCAAGAAAGATACCGTAGCAGACTCGACGAAAAAGGTTGAATACATCGCTACCAACGATGCTGCCAAAGAGACTGTCTGGATGAACAAGTTCATGAGATGAACTTCGTAAGGTTCCTACCATTAAGAATCCAATACTTGTGTATTGTGATAACAATGGAGCTGTGGCTTTATCCTAGGAGCCCCGGTCCCATCAGTGATCCAGACATATTCTTAGGTGGTATCACCTGATCAGGGAGATAGTTGATATCCGGGAGATCGAGGTCAGGAGAGTTGACACTGTTGGGGTCGAAAATTACACCCCGGTTGACCAAGTCAATGTCAAAGTCAACCCTAAGTATGTGGGCCCAAGCCCAGATCAAGTGGGCCCATGCCCAAGTCGAGCCCCGCAGCCGGCCTCCCCCATGCCAAAATGAAATCATGTAATAAATAATTTTGATGTAATTTTTTATGCACGAATGTAAGAAAAATGGGTATAAAGGCAAATTTTGTAAAGCCCATAGCTCATATGCAAGAGAAATGAGCACATGAGGCATGGGATGGGCAAAATGCCATTTTGTAAAGCCCAAGGGGCTTTATGTAAATTTGTAAGCCTATATAAGGCAACATGATAATGACATGAAAGGGGGAGATTTTTCCATTCTCTAAAATTCTAGGGTTTGTCCCTCCTCCTCCTTTCTCAAGGTTCTAAACCTTCTTATTTTCTTTTAAATTAAATCAAGAGTTTAACTCTTCCTTTTCCCAAAATAAAAAGTTTTTTACCATAAAACCCTTGAAGGGGAGCTCGGATCTGCCATCAAATCCCTAAAATGGGAGATTTTAAGTCTCACCTCCCCTTTTCCCCTTAAGATCCAGCCAAAAGAGAGGAAGAAGAAGGATACGCATCTCCAAAAATCCCATTCTGGGAGGATCCGAGCCTCAAAAGAAGATCCAATGATTTCTAGGAGTTTAATTACATTCAAGATCTGTTGGAGTTTAACTCCATAAATCAAACCCCTTTTTAGGAGTTTAACTCCAAATCTATACATAATCCCTGTTAGAAGTTCAATTCCAAAAGCCCTTGGGAGTTCAACTCCTAACCCAGGGGCTAACCCCATTTTCCGCTGGTGTTTCCAGCGGTCGCGTGCTGCGCACGTGACCCGCGGACGTCCAGCGGTTGCGTGCACCTCACGCGACCTGCGGGCGCTAAGCGCCCACATGCGCCTTACGTGACCCACGGGCACTCAACAACCAACCGTCGCGTGCTGCGCACGTGACCCGCTGGCACCCGATGGTCGCGTGCTGCACACATGACCCGCGGGAGCCCAACGCCCATGCGCCAGGCACATGACCCGCGAGCGCCAAGCGCCCACGTGTCAGGCACGTGACTCGTTGGCGCCAAGCGCCTATGCACCAAGCACATGACCCGTGGACGCCTAGCGCCCACGTGCCATGCACGCGTCTTTAAGATGCTCGTCACCCCTCATTTCCTATGCACTCCACACCAGAAACACATCCCCCGTTAGGAAAAATTTTCTAACGGGGCGCTGCCCCGCACCCCGCAAGGGGGCTGCTAGCCCCCTTGACCCCCAACCCACTATCTGGAGGTTCCTTCACTCCAAAGATGAGGGGTAATTTACGGCAGCTTAGTCCGCAACTGTCGGAAATTCGAATTCCCACAATCAATAAACCCCCGTCTACCCTAGGCAGGGGGAATCTGTAGTACGCCTGACAAGCGACACGTATTCCCATCTCAATGAGGTGACAAAAAACACCCTACAGATTCTGGCACGCCCAGTGGGACATATCTCTCCTCCCATAGTTCGAGTTAAACGTTCATGTGAACTCAATCAATATACATATCGATTGCCTGTACTAAAATCAGGCTTCTTTGTGCAGGTTAACAAATTTCAAATTGCAATCTACGGACACAACAAAATGTCTCCAAGGATCAGCTCAGCTCTCGACACAGCTCACATCTCCTACACGATGAAGATAGACGCCAGGACGGTCCTCCCGGATAGTCTCAGGCGACAATGGGAGGAGCCGCCACTACCATTTGGCTTTATTCTGTTCGTGTCAGCTAATGCCATCCCAGCTCTTCAAGCTCCGGTAATAGACAAACCAGCCTCGAAAGGCAAGGGGCCAAATGTGGTGATCTCGAGGGCACCACTACCCAAACGCAAGTCGGTGTTTGAACGACTTTCCTTGGCCCCGGCTTGGGGAAAGGCCATCAACACCAACAAAGCAACAAGGCATCTCGGGCAAACTCCAGCTGCGCCCCTGACAACTGCTCAATTGGGTATCTTCTCAAAGATCCCCGTTAGTCGGCTCACGATGTCTTCCTGAATGACGGATGCCCACCAAGCCCTCAAAATCGAGAAGCTAAGATAGAAAAGGCTCAGATACAAAGCCAATAAAAAGGGCTAGGGCTTATGCTAGACTGAACTTCATGAGGTTCCAAGAACGGGGTTATCCCGCCAAAGATAAAGAGACAGCTGGATATGTGGTCCATACTGTCAACATGGTGGGCATGCGCAGCAAGAGCAAGGATGGGGCCACTACATCTCAAATCCAATCTGGTGTGAATGTGGCTATCACTTCCCAAGACCAGCATCCTTTGGAAGGTAATGAAAATCCTCCCAGTGAGGCTGATAAGCAGAGAGATCTCTCGGTTCATGAGGATTTGGGCTTGGAAAGCGAAGAGGAGCCAATCTTCCAGCCCAAGAACAAAGAGCAGCAATTTCTCCAAGAGCTTCGAAAATAGCTCAGAAGTAAAGATAAGGAGATGGATGTTCCCCTTCGAATGGTGGCCGACGGTGGGCGTCTTGCCTGAGATTCAGGGCAGATGCTAATTGGCGCTATCCGTCTACCTCTCCGAAGATGCCAAGTTGATTTATGGCACCGTATATCGAAGGTTTAAACGGATGCGTCCGATGTAGAAGACTTCGTCAGATTCCCCCTCGCATGAGGGGTTTTTGATTGTGGGGACGCTCTTCCCTGCAGGCGCAAGCCCCTGCAGTTAATTATGCTACCGCACTGCGGTAACCATTTTCTCCTTCTCCAGATGGTCACTTTGTGTCGTGTGTGTTTATCTTGTGTTTAGTTGCCCGTGGATTGTATACGGAGACTGAGTTATGTCGTCGTCCGTAGGGCGTGGACTAGTCCAAATCCGTATTATCTTAGATTTGGGTTTGGGGGTTTGGGTTTAAGGATACGTTAGCCTCGTTTGAGACTAAGATCAACTTAAACATTTGTTAAGGATACGTCAGTCTAGTTTTTAGACTAAGATCGACTTAACGGGATCGTTTAGATCCAACAAAAGAGCAATTAAGGGAGCCCTGTTATTTAGTTTAATGACGTTGCGGTCAATAGGTAGTTTAAGGACATTGCGGTCCAATGTTAGTTTTAAGACGTTGCGGTCAAGGTTAAGGACGTCATAGTCCGTGGATTTAAGGACTCCACAGTCCAAAGTTAGTTTTAAGACATCTCGGTTGAGGTTAAGGACGTCATAGTCTGTTGTTAGTTTTAAGACATTCCGGTCAAGGTTAAGGACGTCATAGTCCATGGGTTTAAGGACCCCACAGTCCATTATTAGTTTTAAGACATCACAGTCAAGGTTAAGGACGTCATAGTCCATGAGTTTAAGGACCCCACAGTCCGTTGTTAGTTTTAAGACATCACGGTCAAGGTTAAGGACATCATGGTCCATGAGTTTAAGGACTCCACAATCCGTATCAATGTGTGGTCATCGGGACCCGTCACCTCTTTGAAGACGTCGAGGAATTACAACGCCAAATATCAAAGGAGTGAAGAGATGTACCCTTAAACCAAGGTAGATTAAACAGTCTTTGGCCCAGTTTGAGACCAAGACCAATTAATTATGTTATGAGCCCATTAGCCCAGTTAAGTTTGAATTGAGGACTTATGGCCATCTTGGGCCAGGTCCAATCATATTTGGAATATTGGCTTCCTGTTGGTCCATGAGAGGCTTTGCCTTTAGACACTTAACAAATTGGCTAAGGTTAGTGTTAAACACTAAAGACCAACTAGTATTGAACATTGGGAATGAGATTGACAAGTCAGTGTTTAACACTAAAAACTAGTTGGTGTTAAACACCAGCAACAGGGGTTCAACTTAGCGTTAAACACTAAAGCAAATCAGTGTCAAACACTAGCAACAGAGATCTCAAATTAGTGTTGAACATTAAGATAATCAGTGTTAAACACTGGTGACAGAGATTTTAATTTAATGTTGAACACTAAGAAAATTAATGTTAAACCCTGTTAACAGAGATTTTATTTAGTGTTAAACACTAAGAAATTCAGTGTTAAACACTGCAAATAAAGTTCTTCAATTAGTGTTGAACACTAAGGCAAATCAGTGTTAAACACTGGATTCAGAGGTTCCAATTTAGTGTTAAACACTAAAGCAAGAGGGGTCACGTGGTAGCACGTGAGAGCGCCCTCCTCTTTTCTGTTCTGTTAAGAGTATTGAATACTTCAGAGCATCATGTGCTGTCACGTGATGGGCATTTAAGTGTTTGTCTATCAGAGCTTCTGCCAAGGGGTCACGTGGGGCACGTGAGGCGTTGCCTCAAAGCCCTTCTCTGTGGATCTTTTCAGGGGTCACGTGGTAGCACGTAACCCTGCTTTTTTGCAATTTCTGTTTAAGGATTAAATTCTTTATTGAATCCCCATTTTCTTCTGAAGAATCATATTCTCTGATAGGGTTGAACTCTGATTTTTCCGTAGGAATTAAATTCCTCATATATGTGAAGAACTGAGTTCTATCATAGGGCTAAACCCTAATAATAACTTTAAAGGAATTAAATTCCCCCTTTCTCTTAAAGAATTATTCTTAGATAGGGTTAAACCCTAATTTATATTCTGAGGAATTGAATTCCCATATATGTGAGGAATTAGGTTCTGTCATAGGGTGAAACCCTGATTTCTTCTTTCTTAAGGGAATTAAATTTCTGTTATTTTGACAGAATTAAGTTCTTAACTAGGATTAAATCCTAATTCTGTTCATTCTGAAGGAATTAAATTCCTATAACATAGGGTTAAACCCTAATTTTATCTCAAAGGAATTAAATTCCTATAATTTTGTGAGAATTAAATTCTCAAACTTCCATTCTCTCTCTATACTTTGGATCTGCATGGCAGGATCTCAACCCAATGAGAATTAAATTCTCAATTCATGGGGAGATGTGAACTTTGCAGATCCTCTACTAGAGAGAACTATGTTCTTCATTTTAATATAAGAGTTAAACTCTTTTGAGAATTAAATTTTCTTTTAGAGGCCTTCTCTTTCTTACCTAAGATTTTCTTCTGCAGAAGATCAAATTCTTCCAAAGTCTCAAGGCTCTATATTTCTCTTTTTCTATCTCTCTTTCTCTGTATATCCCTCTGTCTGTTTTTTGTCTCTTGGCTCGTATTTATAGGAGAAGGAGCAGAATCAATTAGTTTTAGTGAATCTTTCATTGAGAGATTTATTTGCATTCATCATTCATCTGGATCTTTGGATTATTAGGTGAATTTTATTCACCATTGGATTTTAAATCAAAAGATTTTCCTTTGTTATTTCGGTTAGATTTTAAAGGGAAATCTTTCCAAGTTCAAGATTTTTCCATAAATAGATGATATTTAATCACCTTTGGATTTTTAATCCAACGGTTCCAGATAATTCTTTTCCACTTTGGAAAGACTTGAGAGATCTTTTCTTAAAATTTAATTCTGTCATAACAATAAAGCTCTTGAGGCTGGTCACGTGTGGCCACGTGACCGTCGGTCACGTGTATGCATGTGACCCCTGGTCACGTGTAGGCACGTGACCCCCTACTGGAATGGGCTTCCCTTCCTTCTGCGCTTTGCTCTCTCCCGCTGTTTAGCCATCACGTGTCAACACGTGACCGCTGGTCACATGCTTGCACGTGATGCCTCTTTCGTAGGTTTTTCCTGATTTTAAATCAGAAAACAAATACCCCCACAGCGTTGTTCTCACGTGTCTGCATGTGAGTGCAACGCTGTCACTTTTTATGACCGTTGGATTCCTCTAGGGATTTGGGAAAACGAAACGTCTCCATCACATCCTATAAATATAAGGGTCATTTCAAAGACGCCTCCACTTTGCTTATCTTCCTCCTTACAAACTTTTTCCTGAGAATTTAATTCTATTCTTCCAGAGCTTAGTTCTCTGTCTTGAAACCATCTTCAGAGTTTAACTCTGTTCAAGTGACCCTTTTCCTCAGGTAATGTTCTTGATCAAACAGTGAACTTTCACGTTCCTCTGGATTTTAAATCCAAAACAAGGGTTTTTACCCCTTTCTGAGTATGAACCCATTTTTTCTTCAAGCTTTTTAACCGAACTGTGAAACCATTTCAACCTTCAACAGTAGATCTCTTAGGGTTTAGACGATCTTTAGGGAAATGATGATGATAATCCATGGAATTTAACTCCATCCAAAAAAAATGTTTATGGGAATTTAATTTCCTTTTCCAAAAGGAATTTAATTCCTATGAAGAACTAAGTTCTTCCCATGGAGGCTTCTTAGGGTTTCCTTGCCCTGGGTTGTCCTTCTGTAATCAGTCAATGGAAAAGAAGCTTGCAATGATGTTTTTTTTTCCTTCTGTGGGAATTTAATTCCCCTGAACCTGTTTTGATTCGTTGTGGAGTCCGAAGCAAATTTATCTTCTAAGAGATGTGCAGGGTCACTTGAAACCCACTCCTTATTTAATGAGGATATCCCCTTTGTCTTATTACCATTGCTTGGTAACAAGCCGTCATCCTGATTCTGTGGGGCCCATATATTTTGTAGCCAATAGCCCCATAAAAAAGAGTCTGTTGTTGCTTTCTTTAACTATTCTTTATGTTCATGCATGTATATATATTGCTGACTTTGCTTTTGACAGTCTTCTTTTATTCGATTTCAGGTGCGATGACTTCTGTTCCATACTTTCCCTTCACTCGCTCGGAGGCTGCTTTTCCTCAGTCACCATCTGTTGAGGAAGCGATGGGGATGATCCGGGCTCATGACCCGAACTGCACCAACTTACTTTTATGGGGATCTTGGTACAATCATATCATCCAGGGTCGCCGGAGTTTCTTTTGCGCAGTACCGACGGAGCCCACTTTCCCATTCTTGCCGATGGACCCTCCGAGAACGGTTTTTGCTGTGGAGATGCCCAACTGGACTCCAACGGGACGACTTGAGCCTTCAACAACAGGTATCCCGCACCATCCGGTCCCTGCTATAGATATTCTGGGACGTCGCATTTGTCAGGATGAGGCCCACCCATGGGGACAGATTTATAAGATAGGGCTCACTCCTCGACACCCTACGGGCTACCTTCTCTGGGCACGCTATATCCTTGCCACCCATCGTGTACGGCTGCAGAAGGTCGGGCTTTACCAGGCAATATATGCGTCGCTCTTTTATTATCAGTCCCCTCATGTTTGGTGGGTTAGGGCGTTCTTGAATCAATGGAATCTCCCCACCAACACTTTTATTCTAGGAGATCACAAGGTCTCGATTTCTCTGGCAGAATTTTATGAAATCTCGGGATTGCCAATTAGGGGTGCACTGTATGAGGAGTTGTTGCCTCCAGAAGAGTATGTTTGTGAGCCCGAGTCCGCACCAGTTGATGGCTTGTCTGCTGAGAACGCCGTTCGCCACAAGCGCCCCAGCTTGATCAAGGCGCTAGGTATTTTTTATCGATTGTTCACTGAGTCTGAGGAGCAAGGTGTTACTTTTAAAAGCTTCATTGCCCACTTCCTTCGTGAGGACGTCGTATCGAAGACTGCTCCGAAGTTTGCTAACATTAAAGACCCCTTTGGGTTTGGTCCGAAGAAGCTACCGACCATTGAATCGGACCTACCACAATACTATATTCCCATCATGTCGCCGATGTCTTTTGAGTCCATTACAGCACCTGGTATGGATGAGGAAACATTCTTTGTAGGGTTTGTCAGTGTTTGGCTCAGTTGGTTCGTCATTCCCATGCATCGCCGCTTCATGAGAGCCTCGGTTATCTACCCGGCTCATCGTATCGTTGAGGGAACGCGGTTGGCTATTGGCATCCCGGCGCTGGCGCATCTTTACCACGGGTTGGGCGCTGCGGCTAACACTTCCAGCCCTGGCGTAGACGTGGTGAATTTTTTGCTTCATTATTCACATCTTGGATCGAAATGCACGTGTTGGGGGCTTTTGCTATGCATCAGAGGCCCACATTTTACGATGCCTACCCCTTCCCGCGACTTATGCGATTAGTGGTTGCTTCTGCCGCCGACCCAACCCAATATGGGGCTATTCGGGTATTGATTTCTCCTTACGCTGCCGCTGGGGGAATGGTTTTTAATGATCGGGCCTTGTCTACTCCCGCAGGTCCAGTTCAACAACTTTGGGACCAGTCGAAAGACAACGTACCTTCTTTGAAGCCTCGGGAGGCCGCGCACTTGTATACCATTAGACCGGGCTACTTGGTGTTTCGCCAGGACAGTGCAGCCCTTTTTATGCGGTACAATCCGCATCGATTCGCCCAATAGCTTGGATATGACCAGGGTGTTCCTTTAGGGGCTTTCATAGTCGCACTGATTCCTTCGCTTGATGCCGTTCGCGACGCCGCTCATCATTTCATGAGGCTAAACACCGGCTCCCACTTCATAGTCCCCGAAGCTGAGTACATGCCCCGGTGCGTGGGCTCGTTCACAAGTTGGTATTTTCATCGGATCAACCCAATTATTCTTGAGGAAAGGAGGGTGCTTCTTGGTCACGATGCCCCTCCTCAGGTTCCGGGAGCTAAGCTGCGACCGAGGGCTCCAGTCCGCTTCCCTCTAAGGGATACCGGCATTGCGCTCATCCCAGGGGAATCGGGGGTAGACCTTACTCCAACGGCTGGTATGCCCCTGGGTTCCCGCTCGCAAGGTAGATGGGCCCCAGTAGTAGCACCACCGCCTGCGGCAGCACCGCCCCCCGTGGCATCGACAATGGCGGCGTCATCCTCGGTTGTGGCACCGAGCGAGAGTAATAGGGATGAGGGTGTCGAGGACGATGTAGGTCGGCGCCGCCCTAAGGCTCCGCAGGGGAGGAAGCGTTCATCCTCGGCGACTGGCTCTAGGTCCAAGCGGCGGAGGAAAGTGGCCACCAATTTGCTCGATTCTTTGGCGGAGTCTGAGCCTATTCTTGAAGACGAACCAATGGCCTTGCAAGACTCAGACGCTGGACTTCTTTTTCTGAGTTCGGCCGATGAGGAGGTCGCACAGTTGGCCAAGGCCATACGGCGCTCCAAAGACGAGTCTCATAATGCCAGGGTTCCGAAGAAGCCCTATCCTGCTGTAATCTTTTACGAAGACCCCTCGTGGATTCGGTGGCGGTTTATCGGTCCTTTGGAGGAATGGGGGGAAAGGGCCCTAAAACAGGCCGCTTCAGAAGACGCAGCGGACGCACTTTCTTTGTGGACCGGCGGTCATGAGTCTACCCTTGAACCCCGGCGAGCATGCCTCCTTGAGAAGGAGCAGCGGCTTGAAGAAGCCATACTGAAGGCTTCTTTGCGCATCGGTACGTTGTGGTTCTTTTCTGTAGTTTTTTCAGATTATTTATGCCCGTACATATGTATCCTTATTCTTATTTGAATTGTGCAGAATCTTCGACGCTGGGGGAGCTCCCTACGGGCTCATTGAAGCTAAAGCCTGCCGAGATTACCGATGAAGCATTGCTCGATATGGAGGGTGCTGATGAGGCTGCTCCTCTCATGGTAGGCCTCCGGCGGCAGCTCTTGATCAGGGAGTGCTTGCCCCTTTGGAGGAACCTCCTTTGGAGGTTACCGCTCCAACGGCTCTTCCCGAAGGCGGCCCAGAGGCTGAGATGGATGTAGTGGGGACTACCCTCCCTTTGTTGGAGCACGAGGTTCCGGCAGAGGCTGTCGAAGCCGCTATCCCCCCGACTCAGAACGGGAGGAGTGTTGAAGGTAACCCTCCGCATTTTAAATTAGCACTCCTTCCATGGTCTGAACTCTTTTATCTTTCCCAGAATTGTGCAGTTTGGCGGCCACTATCGCTGATTTGTCGCCTCGACAGTCATTTCAGCATTTATTGGAGATGGCAGTTCCGCAGGCGATCTCCCCTCAGCGTATTGTCCTTTCCTCCGGGCAAGGTTAGTGTCATTTGCCATTTTTCCTTTTACCATAGCATTGTTACCATTTTGCGAAATGACGTTGATGTCTCTTACAGTTTTGGAAGCTGACGACGAGGTCGAGGTCGTCGAAGGGCCAGGGGAACCTTCAGCTCCCACTTGCATGACTGTCGGTAAGCGACATTTTATTACAATCCCGTTCGTTCTGTGCTTAAGAATTTTATTAACAATTTTTAAATTTGAACAGCCCTGCCAATCTCCCTAGCGTTAGAATCGTGAATCGTGATGCCGCCCGGCCCTTATGCTTTGCGGGCTTCAGAACGCTTGGCCCAATTAAGCCTTGTCTCCCTATCATCCTTCATCGAGGAGCTCCGTGCTGGTAGTGAATACAGCCGAAGTGTTTGCCGCTGAAGCTAAAGGCTCTCTCCCTTTTCTTGCCACCTATCATAGTGAAGAGGTGGTGCGGGTCTGGGTGGAGTTCTGTCGAAAGGTGGAGGCTTGTTTGCACGCCCTTGAATGTTCCCACCTTTCCTCGGAAGCTGTGGCTGCAAAGGCGGAGTTATGGGGGCTGGTAGCACGGTGCGCGGCAAACATGACGTTGTGCGAGAAGAGGCTCGGCCGTAAATTCTCGGAGAGGGAGCTGGCTTCCAAGGCCCTGAGCGAGCTTCAAGCCAATCTTACCGCCAAGGCCAACAAAGCGTATGAACTCTGGCGGGTGCTTCAGGAGTCCATCAAAGAGGTGGTAGCTCTCGATAAAGCTGCCACATTCACTCGTGAAAGGGTCGAGGCCCATAAAGCCACCGAGAAAGAGCTTGAAGCTCGACTTGCTTCGTATCAAGCTCAGCAGGCTCAGGCGGAGGCTCATCTTCAGGCGATCTTGAATCATGAAGCCGTGGCTCAACAACAAAAAGATGAGCTGGTAAGATTGCTACATCGCCCGCCGGCTTGAAGACCTGTATCTTTTCCTTTCTTTTCTGTTTTTATACATAATCATGGATGAGAGTATCTTCTTTTTTGTTCTTTCATGAATTGTACTTTGTATCCATTTTGTTTTATGAATAAAAGATACATTTTTCTTCTCCATAGCGTGTCTCTCTTCATTTAATGTGTTTGTGGACAATTTATCTTGATCTCCTTGAAGGGCAGTGATGGCTTAGGATTCAGGGTTAAGATCTGCTTCCTAAGACTTTTGTACTTTATGAGCCATGAGGGTCTCATAAAGAGTTTTTCTCCCTATAGGTCGAGAGGATCCCATAGGTGTAGGTTCTTCTTAAGAATCGTGAGGATTCTTAAGCGGGTTTTCCCTTGAGAGTCGTAAGGATCTCACAAGAAAGTTTTCTTCCTTACAAGTCGTGAGGACCTGCAAGTGCTGGATGTAGTCGCCCTTATCCGTGTTTCACGGAGTCAGGGGTTGCTCAAAGTATCGTAGTTTAAAGACGTATCGGTCAAGGTTAAGGATGTCATAGTCCGTGGATTTAAGGACTCCACAGTCCGATGTTAGTTTTAAGACATCACGGTCAAGGTTAAGGACGTCATAGTCTGTGGATTTAAGGACTCCACAGTCCGATGTTAGTTTTAAGACATCACGGTCAAGGTTAAGGACGTCATAGTCCGAGGATTTAAGGACTCCACAGTCCGATGTTAGTTTTAAGATATCACGGTCAAGATTAAGGACGTCATAGTCCGTGGATTTAGGGACTCCACAGTCCGATGTTAGTTTTAAGACATCACGGTCAAGGTTAAGGACGTCATAGTCCATGGATTTAGGGACTCCACAGTCCGATGTTAGTTTTAAGACATCACGGTCAAGGTTAAGGACGTCATAGTCCGTGGATTTAAGGACTCCACAGTTCGATATTTGGTTGCGGGGACCCGTCAACTCTTTGAAGACGTTGAGGAATTACAACGCCAGGTATCAAAGGAGTGAAGAGATGTACCCCCTAAACTGAGGTGGAATTAATATAGAATCAGGGTGGTTGATTGTTAGTTTTAAGACATTACGGTCGAGGTTAAGGACATCAAAGTCCGTGGATTTTAAGGACTCCACAGTCCGGTTTTTGCCCTGGATGCTTCACACGGGTTCACTGCCGTGTTTGGCGAGGACCAGGCTCCGCTCTGGGCATTTCCTGCGGGGTCAAAGAGTGACGTTATCCGCGTTCCATTCACACGGGTTCACTGCCGTGTTCGGCGAGAACTAGGCTCCGCTCTGGATGCTTCACACGGGTTCACTGCCGTGCTCTGCGAGGACCAAGATCCGCTCTGGACGTTTTCCACGGGATCAAAGAGTGACGTTATCCGCGTTCCACGTAACCAGGAATTTTGCACTAGATGCTTCACACGGGTTCACTGCCGTGTTCGGCGAGGACTAGGCTCCGCTCTGGATGCTTTACACGGGTTCACTGCCGTGCTCTACGAGGACCAGGATCCGCTCTGGACGTTTTCCATGGGGTCGAAGAGTGACGTTATCCGCATTCCACGTAACCAGGAATTTTGCAATAGATACTTCACACGGGTTCACTGCCGTGCTCAGCGAGGACTAGGCTCCGCTCTGGACGTTTTCCACGGGGTCAAAGGGTGACGTTATCCGCGTTCCACGTAACCAGGAATTTTGCACTAGATGCTTCACACGGGTTCACTGCCGTGTTCGGCGAGGACTAGGCTCCGCTCTGGACATTTTCCACGGGGTCAAAGAGTGACGTTATCCGCGTTCCACGTAACCAGGAATTTTGCTCTAGATGCTTCACACGGGTTCACTGCCGTGTTCGGCGAGGACTAGGTTCCGCTCTGGATGCTTCACACGGGTTCACTGCCGTGCTCTGCGAGGACCAGGATCCGCTCTGGACGTTTTCCACGGGGTCAAAGAGTGACGTTATCCGTGTTCTACGTAACCAGGAATTTTGCTGATTGTATCCGCATTTCACGGAATGGAGGTTTGACTGTTGGTGATATATGTATCGCCGAGCCATGGAATTGGGAGTTTCCAATGTTCCGCTTTGTTTGAAGTTGTGTCCGTTGTTACGAGACGAGTGTTGGGATGATCTCTAGGTCGCTTGCGGCCCGTCGAGATTTAACTCCTTTCTTTGATGAAACCTGGAGGAAATATGATCACTTCTTTGTTTACGCCCTTGGATTGTATACAGGGAGTGATACAACATCACTTGTAGGGCATAAATTAAAAACTCCCTTTTTTATTTTTATTTCTTTTTCCGCGATACTCTATCATTTCAGCTTTTATATCGCGAAGGTCGCGATTGCCCAATCATTTCGGCTATTTTTCGCGGTGCCCAATCATTTCGGCTATTTATTTCATTTTTACTCGCTGCTTTTTATTGCGAGTTGCCCCATCATTTCGGCTATTTTTCATGCATACATTTCTACATGCTATTTTTATTGCAAGTTGCCCTATCATTTCGGCTATTTCGTATGCATGTGTGGCTTGCTGGCTTTTCGCCATAAATCTGAAAGTAGACACCGATTTCAGCATCAGCACCGCTACAACTGGGATATTGCTACGAGTGAATCATCATTTGTCTCTGTCGATGTTGAACAAAGGTGGTTTAGCAAACAGGGTTAGGGTCCTGTCAACTAAGGCTTTTGACTTCATGAGCCGTAAGGGTCTCACAAAGGTATTTCTCCCTACAAGTCGTGAGGATCTTGTAGGTGTATTTTTGTTAGTTATATGCATGCCCTAGAGGCCATTACTGTACATACGATGTATATTGTAGTGGATGCTGGGACATATATAGGGAGGACTTTCTTGCTCGATATGATAGTATGCTATCTGGTTGTACTTTATCTTAATATGTACTCTGATTGTCTCTATATTACATGTTGATAAAGCCTTTAGGATATGTACTCGACTACTGGGACTATGATGAGATCATACTAATGGGGCCACGGTAGTCGACGAGTACATCCTACAACTGTTCCTAGTCGAGGGTGTATCGAGACAGGGCATCGATGCACCGGTGTAGACTAGCGTATACGCATCTTGACCCATATGATGGGCGATGGATGATCCCATATCCATCGGTGTTTGACATCAAGGATGGTGTACGGGTGCTTAGTGGAGACTGGGTACACTGGATGGACTCGCCGAGAACTCCCAGATAGTATTATACCTCACGTCAGATGGCAGTTCTCCGGTGACACTGGTACAGAGTAGTCTATTGACCCGAGATCGTCATAGAGTCTTGTGTGAATCCCACTGTGCTTTGATTTCCATCATACCACGTCCAAGAGGGCGTGCAAAAAGGTGGCTTTTGGGTACAGTCCCGAATCACATGGAGGCAATGAGTGATAGGAGGGGATTCGTCTCTCCCGGTATAGGGAGTTGATGTTGTGCTGTGTTCGATTGGCTATAACTGGAAATCCCTGGCCAGGGTTGCTGAGATTTACTGGTAAGTGTTATCAGTAGTTTCTCAAACTGTTATAGACCTCATATCGAAACGACTTATCGAGCTACTGGGGTCTGACGTTTACCACCCGTAGGCGAGATATGCGACATATCAGACGACGAGACCGGACTGTACGGGAGTGTTACTGTTTGGATTCACAGGAGAATGTACAGGCTTGCTTGTTGATCTTCTGAGCGCTCAATACCTGGGTAGCTGTTACGTTTAGCTGACCGCTTGCAGCTTGTGGGTGTTTGATATGATCATCACCTACTGCCGGCGTATTGACGATTCTTTAGAGTCCTACACAGAGGTTTCTTGACTCAGGCAAAACGGAGTAAGGGCGCGTATGTGATATGTGCAGGACCGAGGATAATGCGGTATGTGATATCGTATTGTATTCTCGCGATATTTGATATCAGCCGGGTCATCGGATCAAGTGTTGATTCGATGAATCGGTACGGATAAATATTAGTCGGTTATATGCGATATAGCCGGATTGTCGGATCAAGTGTTGATTCGATAATTTAATGTATAATAATATATATATATATATATATATGATATATTAAATGACATTAACTAATATTAGCTCACTAAAAGATTCTTTTTCTCACTCGGGTAATACATTGATATATATGTGATATATGTTAATTGTATTATTTTATTTTGTTACGATAAATATTATATATGTGATATATAATATTGTAACATGATATGATAACTAATGCAACTTGTTTAGTGGAGTTTAAACATGATTAGGGTTTGGATTAGGGTTAAGCTTTCTAGATGATTCTAGAAGGTTTTGGTTTTGTTTTGTGAAAGATATTTTCAAGTGACTCATTCTTAACCTAACTCAAACCCTAGCCTTGGTTAATTCTCTACAAAGGTTTAGTCAACCATGGTTGCATTATTCATCATTATCTCCTTTTCATTATTCATCCCAAAAGGAATTCTATCATAATTCTATTATTCATCATCTTCTTCCTTCATCTTTCTTCATGGAAAAAGCTTACTAGCTTTTTCCAAGTGATGAATAAATATGAGAAAAAGATAAATAAAGAGAGCAAAAATCCTACTTCATCATCCTCATCTTCCCTTTCCCTTTAGATGAGAGTGTTCACTCAATTTTAGTGAGTGTTAGCTTGTGTTAATGAAACTTCAAGGTAGATCATCTTTGTATCGAAGATCGGAAGCAAGACTGCACTTTTCTCTTCGTGGAGCCTCTCGAGAGTTCGGAGCATGAAGATCGCAGCTAAGGGACTTCAACACGGAGCTTATGAAGTGAAGGATCAGATCTACAAAGGCTGTAATCCATCTCACATAGTGTTAAAGTGTTTAACATGTTAGTTTTCGCCTAAACCCTAGTTTAAAGATCCGTATTCGGGTTGTTCGGCACGGCTAAAATTTTAATCGGGCATGGTTGATGCCTCGTAGACCCTTGTGCGCGTGCCTAGCAACCCTACAATTTTCTCCTTAGGGATCGTAAGGATTCCTAAGTGTATGTCCCTCTGTAAGTCATAAGGATCCTACAAGAGGGTTTTCTCCTTATAAGTCGAGAGGACTTATAAGGGTTGTTCATCATATGGACGTATCCCTAGTCACGGGTGGGACTTTGCTGGGGAAATGCTCATTCGCGCCCGTGGATTGTATACAAGGGTCAGTATGAGCTACTTGTAGGGCATTGTCGAAGGTTATGGAGGATTTTGCTTAAGCACAGGTTTAGGTCTCGGTGACTTAAGACTTTCAAATCTTATGAGCCGTGAGGGTCCCATAAGAGAGTTCTCCTTATGAGTCGTGAGGATCTCGCAAGTGTATTTTCTCCTTAGGAATTGTGAGAACTCCTAAGTGTGTTGCTCCCTTGTGAGTCGTAAGGATCTCACGCGGGTGGTTTCTCCTTACAAGGTCGTGAGGATCCCGCAAGTGTCCTTTAACGAGGTTGCGCCCTTTCGGGTTTTCACAAACACTCGCAGGTAGCCCCGCTGTTTTTACTCACGGAGCCCTTTCGGGTTTTCATCCATGCCCTTTTTGCTTATGGACATACCGTTTTTTTTATTTCATTATTATTTTTTTTACGAGGTCGCGCCCTTTCGGGTTTTCACGAATACTCGCCAGTAGCCCTGCTGTTTTTACTCACGGAGCCCTTTTGGGTTTTCATCCGTGCCCTTCTTGCTTATGGACATACCTTTTTTTTATTATTTTTTTATTTTTACTTACCTCGTCAGCCTAAGGATGCTGCGGTAATAGCTTTAAGGACGTTTCGATCCATCGTTAGTTTAAGGACGTTTCGGTCCGTCGTTAGTTTAAGGACGTTTCGGTCCGTCGTTGAGAGCGCCGGCTACTACTTATAGAGCTTGAGCTTAGGAAGATAGCGAGCGGACATAGTCGTCGTCGTCTATCCTTGACCTAGGCTGTGGCTCATAAAGCGTAGTATTTCTTTAGGAAGCGCCCGTTTATTGGCTTGAAAGGCCTTTCACCGTGCATATCCATGAGTAGATAGGCTCCACCCTGGTATACCTTATCTATGATGTACGGCCCTTCGTAGTTCGGCTCGAATTTTCCTCGCTTGGCGCGATTGGGGATCATAGGCCTCTTGACCACTAGCACGAGTTCGCCTTAGCGGAATGTCCTCGGTCAGGTCAATCTTTCATATGAGCGCGTCATCTTTGCTTTATAAGCTTCCAGATTTTGTTGCGCTATGAGCCGGGTTTCATCGAGGGCATCAAGCTCCTCAAACCGAAGGTGCGCATTTTCTTCGTCTGTCAACTCGTGGTGGACTGCTACTCGTAGAGAAGGTAGCTCTATCTCGAGGGGGAGTACTGCTTCCGTACCGAATACCAATGCGTATGGCGTCGTGTTCGTGGTCGTCTTGAACGTAGTTCGATATGCCCAAAGAGCCTCTTGCAGTCTCTCGTGCTAGTTCTTCTTATTTCGGGACACCGTCTTTTTTGTGATCTTTGTCAAGGTCTTATTGAAGGCCTCGGCCAGACCGTTGGCTTGTGGATTATAAACTGAGGAGTATCTCCAGTCTATATTATGCTGTTGCGCGAAGCGGCTAATCTTATGGCTTCTGTAGGCTGGCCCGTTATCGGAGATAATCCGCCGTGGAGTTCCAAACTGATAAATGACGTGCGTCTTGAAAAAGTGGAGGATATTCTCTGTCTTCACTTCCCTCAATGGTACCGCTTCTGCCCATTTGGAGAAGTAATCAGTCGTCGCCAGGATGAAACGATGTCCCCTAGACGATGCTGGTTCGATGGGGCCGACAATGTCAGTTCCCCACATCTCGAATGGCCAGCTAGCCACCGGGGATGTAGTGGATTCGGATGCTGGTGGATGAAATCCCCATGGATTTGACATGAGTGGCATGATTTGGTCTATAAGTAGTCTATGAAGATATAAGTAGTCTATGCCTGGATCATCGTGGGCCAGTAGTAACCCATCCGTTTAATTTTTAACTTCAACTTCGGGCCAGCTTGATGAGAACCACAGATTCCGTCATGAACTTCCTGAACGACTCTTTCTGCTGCGTCGGGTCCCAGGCATCTCAACCACAGAGAGTCAAATGACCTCTTGTATAGAGTATCATTGACGAAAGCGAAAGATAGAGCTCGTTTCATGAGCTGATGTCTTGAGGACGCTTCTTCGGGCATTCGGTGGGACTTAAAGTAGTCTATGAAGACTTCCCTCCAGTCCTCAGCCTTCTCACGGTCTTTTATTTGTAGATTCGTCTACTCAATCGCTCCCTTTTCTTCGGATGATTCCGGAGATATTTCTGTTAGTTATATGTATGCCCTAGAGGCCATTACTATACATAGGATGTATATTGTAGTGCATGCTTGGACATAAATAGGGAGGACTTTCTTGCTTGACATGATAGTATGCTATCTGGTTGCTCTTTACCTTAACGTGTGCACTGATTGTTGCTCTGTTACATATTGGTAGAGCCCTTAGGATGTGTACTTGACTACCTGGACTATGATGCGGATCATACTAGTGGGGACATGGTCGTCCATAAGTACATCCTTCAAGGTCCCTAGTCGTGGGTGTATCGAGACGGGGCATCGATATACCAGAGTAGACTAGCGTATACCTTCTCGACCCATACAGATGGGCGACGGATGATCCCATATCCATTGGTGTTTGACATCAGAGATGATATACGGGTGCTCAGTAGAGACTGGGTACACTGGACGGACTCGCCGAGAACTCCCAGATGGTATTATACCTCACGTCAGATGGCAGTTCTCAGGTGACACTGGTACAGGTTAGTCTGTAGACCCGAGATCGTCATAGAGTCTTGTGTGATTCCCACTGTGCTTTGATTTCCACCTTACCACGTCCAAGAGGTCGTGCAAAACGGTGGTTTTTGGGTACAGTCCCGAATCACATGGAGGCAATGAGCGATAGGAGGGGATTCGTCTCTCCCGGTATAGGGGGTTGATGTTGCGCTGTGTTCGATTGGCTATAACCGGAAATCCCTGGCCAGGGTTGCTGAGATTTACTGGTAAGTGTTACCAGTAGTTTCTCGAATTGTTATAGACCTCATATCGACACGACTTATCAAGCTACTGGGGTCTAACGTTTACCACCCCTAGGCGAGATATGCGACATATCAGACGATCAGACCGGACTGTACGGTAAGTGTTACTGGTTGGATTCACAGGAGTGTGAGCGGGCTTGCTCGTTGATCTTCTGATCGCTCAATACCCGGGTGGCTGTTACGTTTAGCAGACCGCTTGCGGCTTATGGGTGTTTGATATGATCATCATCTGCTGCCGGCGTATTGACGAGTCTTTAGAGTCCTACACAGAGGTTTCCTGGCTCAAGCGAAACGAAATAGGAGCGCATATGAGATATGTGCGGGACCGACAATAATACTAGTATGTGATACTGTATTCGATTCTCGTGATTTGTGACAATGATCGGTTATATGCGATATAGCCGGGTTATCAGATCAAGCGTTGATTCGATAAGTTGTTACTATTGATATTAGTCGGTTATATGCAGTATGACCGGATCATTAATCAAGTGTTGATTTAATGATTTAATCCATAATTATATATATTTGATATATTACTTCGCATTAACTAGTATTGGTTCATTTAAGATGGATTTTCTCACTCGATTGTGCACATTGTATATATGATATAGTTTTGTGCACTAGGGTGTATCATGTTTGATGATACATGCAAGCTTGGGTGTAGGTTTACTTTAAACCATGTTTAAGTGAATGGTTAGGGTTTTGTTATCTTTTCTTAACTATTTATTTTTTTTATTTCCTTTTAAGGCAAGAAAAGAAATGGTTGCTTTTTGAATTATTTAGAAGCTTCATGAAGCTTTGAAAAAGTTCAACCATTTTGTTTCTTTTGCCTAACCTAACCATTCACCTAACCTTGGTTTGTTCTCTACACTTAACCATGGTTGCTTATATGATAAGGATCACTCATTTTTCTATTTTAATTATTCTTATCATATTCTTTTCTTCTTCTTCTTCATCTTCAACAAAGAAGAAAGCTTACAACCATTAATGGCATCTTGAGATAAAGAGTGAGAAATCCAATTCTAAAGTGAACCCACTTCCTATTTCTTCATCCTCTACCACTTTCCAAGTAGTATAGGGCGTTTTCTTCACAAGTTTCATGACTTGGTGAAGTAGGAGCTTGATCTTGTGTTGCCTCGACGTAGATCATCTTCGGCATCGAAGTCGACGACCTAGCCCGATCATTTCTTCGATGAAACCACCGCGAGAGTCCGGGATCCGATGGATACAGCGGAGGGACTTCATCACGGAGCTATGGAGGTGGAGGACCAGATCTACAAAGGTTGTATTTCCGTTCACTTCTTAGTTAAAGCTGTTAACTTGCTTGCATCGCCTAATTCTCTAGTTAACGATCTAGCATTAGGGTTTCTCGGCACCGGAAAAATTTGAAATTGGCATGGTTGATGCCTTGTAAGACCTCTTGTGCGTGCCTAGGATACCTACAGTGGTATCAGAGCCTAGCTAGAGCCTTAGGCGAAGTGTTGACGAAGTTAGAAATCCGAACGAACCCCGAAACCCTAATCCGACCCCTTCTCTGTACATTTTTCAAAAAACTGGGTTTTTTCCAGATTAAAAATTCTTAAAAAATTCAGCAGGAAGATTTAAGAATTATGGTGCAAAATGAGATCCTAAATCATCTAAACCGCCGCGGAAATGTAACCCTTCGAAAATCGTTGAGGCAGTTTTTCGGTAATCGGCTAAAATGTCAGCTTTTTCCGAAAAAGTCAAAATGGGTATTTTTCATTGTAGACCTAATTATACAAAATTTAGATAAAATATTACTATAATTTGGTCACTAAAATTCCACTTATAATTTTCTAGTTAAATAAAAAAAAATCGTAATTAATTATTTTTAATATTATTTTAAGCTTTTAAAAATACATTAAATGAGTGATAAATACAAATTTAATTAGGTAAATTTCTTAATTAGGAATTTTTATAACTAAAATTTAGTGTTAATAAAATTGCATCATGACTTTTCTAGATTTTTTTCAAGGGTTTAAGAAACATATGAAAAATGATAAGAAAAAGGGTTGTTTTTGAAAATCTTGATGTGAAAGCTTCATTTGACCTTAAATGATATTTTTCTTCATGGAATTTTCTACACATCCTCTCATTCTCCCTCTTCTCTTGCTCAGGCCGAGCCCCCCCTCCTACAGCCCAAATTTTTTCACCATTTTCCTTCTTCAAATTCTTGCAAAAAAATCAACAAAATCTACAAAAATTTCACACTTTTCTTCATAAATTCAAACCATAATCCTTGTCCACCCCTTTCCAACCCAAATTAGTTTAAAAACTTGAAGAAAGGAGGCATCTTTGGTGGCTTGAGCAAGCTAGGGTTCAACTTGTGAGGTGAAAATTCTAAACTAGTTGTTAAATTGTAGTTTAAATGTGCAAAAATTGAACTTTGATGTATTAATTTATTAGTAATTGCTTGTTTATGAAATTCAAGAAAGGGATTTGATTGTGAATTAGGGTTTGTAGCATGGTTGATGGATTAAAGTTAGGGTTTTGGTTAGATAATTGGTTAGAATGGTAAATTGTGCGATGTTACGCTCGCTAAATCGATAATTTGCGATTTTTGCATCGAAATCGGTATGCAAATGCTTTCTAGATTTTTATGTAAATTAGGAGGTGATCAAATTGCGTTATATTAGAGATATAATTAGCTTCATGTATGACTATTAGTGTGCGCGAATGCGGGGTTTTGTCTACTCGGGTTTTGGTTTTGTCGATTGCCCCGAAATAACGATTCTAGTTAAGATTTAGCGATTTTCGTGTGTTTTCCGCGCACCGAGTGTACGTTATGTTTAATTCAAGAGCGTCGATCTTTTTATATTGACTTGGTGTCGTTTTAGGGGTATGTAATCTTATATTGTGTGTTATGCAATGCTAGGATCGGTCGGGGAAACATCGGACACGGTGCGTAAAGGCAAGGCGGTGGTCGGATCGGATTAGCGAGGTATTCAGGTGAATAGATATATTCATCTATGGGGGAATCGTCTGTATGGCGTGAGGCGCCCCCTAGTTAGGATTACCCTATTTCTTGCAAGACTTGTATTGTTAGTTAGCTTACCCCTTTATTTACGTTGCATACCCTTATAGCTAACCGTATACTAGATTGCATGGATATTCATATACACATATGTGATATCACTTCGTAGGACACAAACACCATTACCATTGGCATCTGTTGCACGCGCACTATTCATGTGACATACACGCCTTTGGTAATTGCCATGCCACGTGCACCATAGAACCTGTTTAGCTAAGTATCGTCACTTGCATCATACATGATATATGAAATTGCATAGCATGTATATACCTCGCATCATCATCATACTTACATAGATTTCTAGCCATAATTCACATCGCATACCTTGATATCATAGACATTTATCATATACAACATGTTGGACATTGTGATTTTCGTGAGGATTTCAGTATTGCTGCGATTTCTGGATTTTTGGGGAAAACCGCAAGAACTTAACAAAAGCTTATATTTATCATTTTTAAAACAAAGTTGCGGTTTTATCGTGATGTATGTGTCGTCCACCATGAGTTTTCATGTTTTCTGTTGGATTTCAAGACCCGATTCGAGGAGTGGATGAACCGTCTCGGGTACGTGGTGGGCCCGGTATGGTACCCCAGGGCAAGAAGATCGAGTTGTAGACGATGAGCCTAGCAGGGGAAGACTACCTACCGGTGATGTCTGGCGCGGCGGATATCCGGAGGATACCGACCGTTGTCGTGAGATTTGATGACATGGGCCGATCCGGACTGACGGAGCCCGATATTTTGAGACATTGATGCAGTGAGACATTGAGACAGAGGTGATTTCATATTTGGTGTCGATGCTTGACACGGTTTTCAGATGATTTCTTGATGGTATTTAGCTATTATAAAGATATTCCTTTTTCTAAAGTTAAGAATGCAGAACTCTTAACATTTAAAACACTTAAAGATTTAGTAATGACATTGTATACATGTGCATGCATACTATAGGTATTATATCACATCTGAACATACATGCTGTGACGCATTTGCGTGCAATCTTACGATTGCCTTATTAGATGTTATATTCTACTCACGAGCTGGCAAGTCACCCCCGTTGTGCCACAGTGTCTTGCAGGTCAGACCCGTCATCCTTGTAGCGGCGGGCTATCTTATCATCAGCTCCTTTTGCTCTGACTCGCGACATTGCTCGTAGGTGGGTTGCGAGCACACTTTATTTCTTTTTGCTCTATCATTGTATCTAAATTCTCCATCTATCACTTTTTATTTGTATATGCGACCTAGTGATGAGACTGGGAGATTTGTATATATGCGGTTTCTTTTGGGTCAAGCTCACTTGAGCCGACGTTGTGTTTTCTGATATTTTGCATTTCTTTTATGCTCTTTTTCTTGATATTACTTATATATTGCGTGTGGTTGTGATCCGTCTTGGGCGAAGAGCTAGCTCCCGCTTAGGGATGCCATTTTATGATTACAGGTTATATATATCTTGTTGTACCCATTTTGGGGGATAGAATTTACAGAAGAGACTCTGCCGAAATTTTCGGAAATTTTTGGATGTTTTTTTAAAAATGGATTCTATGCAACTTAATTGATTAAAAAAAAATCGTTTTCATGTGAGGTTTTCCTTCACTCTCTTTTGCTTCTGGTTTAGATTTTTCTGGGTTTTGGCTGACTTAGGTTACGGTACGCCTTTAGACGTCTCGTAATCTAAGTGCCAATCACGTTCTGTACTTTCGGGTCGTGACAAAGTTGGTATCAGAGTGTAGGTTTTACCTTTCTGAGTGTAGGACGACCTTGGTAGATGGAGTAGGTGACTTAAGCAGAGTGGCGTAGCGTGGGTATGATCCGCGGCATACTTACTATACGGTACTCCGTCTAAGTGACCTTAGGACATAATTGCTTGTATTTCCTTTCTTGATTCCTTGCATTCCTTGATTCAATTGCAATGTTCTTATCAGTCCTGTTTCTTATTCTAGCTTCGATACCGCCAAAGACTACGAGAGCTCAGCGGGCTGCCGCTAGGGATGAGATTCGAGCGGGCTCGTCTGAGGCGAGGATCGAGCGGGAGGATACGCCTACCCATCAGGGTCATATTGATCCGCCTTATCCTGACCGTATTGCCAGATTAGAGGCCGGCATGCAGGAGTTGCGACAGATGATGGGATCTTTAGTTGAGTCCAGTCGGGCACAGAGATCTGAGGACGTTCCTTCTACCGCACAGACCACGATTGTACCTGCTGCACAGGTGGTCACTCCTGCTACTACTGAGACTATCCCTGTTTCACTACAGGAGTTCATGAGATTAAGACCTCCAGCTTTTACCGGTACAGATGCGACAGAGGACCCACAGGCATTTCTCGATAGGATGGCTCGGATTTGCCGTTCGTTGAGGTGTTCTGATGATAGATTGGTGGAGTTTGCGAGTTTTCGTCTGGAGAGTCTTGCCCAGACATGGTACGATTCAGTAGAGAGAGGCCGAGCTGCAGGTCTACCTTCTATGACCTGGGACGAGTTTACTGCTGCATTTCTTGCCCGTTTTCTTCCGGAGAATGTCCGAGATGCTCGGGCCCGTAGTTTTGAGTCTTTGCGCAAGACTCCTGGGATGACGGTGTCAGAGTATGATATACAGTTTACCCAGTTGTCTCGATATGCTCCGTACTTAGTAGACACAGAAGAGAAGAGAATAAAGAGGTTTGTGCGAGGGCTTGATACACAGCTACTCCTTGCCATCGGCACCCAGCAATTTGATACATACGCAGCCGCGATGGATGCAGCCTTAATTTTGGAGGAGCGTATTTCTGAGACTCCGGTCGTTTCTGGGCCGAAGAGGATCCGTACTGATACGCCAGCTCAGTGGCAGATGGGTAGACACCGCGATATATTATTTCCGGGAGATGGTGGAGGCAGAGGATTGAGACGAGGTCAGTTATTTGGTTCATATCCACAGACCCAGCAGTCGTCGCCAGGATGTTTTCGGTGCAGGAGTCAGTACCACCGTATCAGAGACTGTACCATGGGACGTCAGGGCGCGGCGACAGCCCCGCATGTGACCTTACCACCCTCACCACCTCCTCAGAGAGCACTACTTCCTACTCCTGATGATGCTCCACGCCAGCCAGATGCTTCTAGAGGCCATGGGCGTGGCGGTCCGGTTCAGAGAGGACGAGGCGATAGAGGCAGAGGCCGAGGCCGAGGTAGAGGCAGAGGACAGCCAGCTATTAGTGGTGGACAGGCCCGAGTGTTCGCACTGACTCCTCAGGATGCACAGGCATCCAATGCCGTCGTGACAGGTACTCTACCAGTATGTTCTTTTGATGCACGGGTATTATTTGATCCAGGCTCCACACATTCCTATGTATCCACGTACTTTGCACCGAGGTTGGGCCGAGATTCTTCTCCGTTAGATCAGCCGCTTGTCGTTATTACACAGGTAGGCGAGTCTTTTGTTGCCCGTTTTGTGTACCGATTGTGTTCCGTTCGTATCGGGGAGAGAGATTCTTCAGTTGATTTGATTCTCCTCGATATGCTAGACTTTGACGTTCTTCTTGGTATGGACTGGCTAGCCACCTGTTATGCATCCGTGGACTGCCGTGAGAAAGCAGTCAGATTCAGTTTTCCTGGTGAGCCGGTTCTTGTGATTCAGGGAGATCGTAGCGCTACCCTTCCCAGCTTGATTTCTTCTCTTCGCGCTGGTCAGCTCTTAAGAAAAGGGTGTCAGGGATTCTTAGCCTATATTTGTGATACTAGCTCCACAGAGGTTTCTTTGGACCAGGTCCCTGTTGTGAGAGAGTTTCCTGATGTATTCCCTGACGAGCTGCCTGGTCTGCCACCAGAGCGCGAGATTGAGTTCTGTATCGACTTGATCCCCGGGACGGGGCCTATCTCTATACCGCCTTATCGGATGGCCCCGGCGGAGCTGAGAGAGCTAAAGGATCAGTTACAGGACTTGCTGGACAAAGGGCTTATCCAACCGAGTGTGTCACCTTGGGGTGCTCCCGTCCTGTTTGTTAAGAAGAAGGACGGAAGTATGCGCTTATGCATTGATTATCGTCAGCTGAACCGGGTTACTGTGCAGAACAGATATCCCCTACCCCGCATTGATGACTTATTCGATCAGCTCCAGGGTGCAGGGTTCTTCTCGAAGGTTGATTTACGGTCAGGTTATCACCAGTTGCTGGTTCGGAAGGAGGATATTCCGAAGACCGCCTTCCGTACTCGATATGGTCATTATGAGTTCTTAGTGATGTCGTTCGGGATCACCAATGCCCCGGCAGCTTTTATGGATTTGATGAACCGTGTATTCAGGCCGTATCTCGATCAGTTCATTATTGTGTTCATTGACGACATCTTGGTTTATTTTCGGAGCCGGGAGGAGCATGAGCAGCACTTACGTATCACATTGCAGCCTTTGAGGGAGCATCAGCTGTTCGCCAAATTTTCCAAGTGCGTATTCTGGTTAGACGGTGTCGACTTCTTGGGTTATGTGGTGACGAGAGATGGTATTTGTGTGGACCCGAAGAAGATCGAGGCAGTTCAGCGTTGGCCTAGACCAGTATCAGTTACAGAGGTTCGCAGTTTTCTAGGTCTGGCCGGCTACTATCGACGTTTTGTCCAGGATTTCTCCCGCATTGCTGCACCGTTGACCGGATTGACCCAGAAGAGGGTTCCTTTTGATTGGACCCAGGCATGTGAGGATAGTTTCCAGCAGTTGAAGACTCGTCTGACTACTGCACCAGTGTTAGCATTGCCTTCAGGATCAGGCGGGTTCGTGGTATACTGTGATGCTTCTCGAGTGGGGCTGGGCTGTGTATTGATGCAGCACGACAGAGTTATCGCGTATACTTCTCGGCAGCTGAGGAAACACGAGCAGAACTACCCCACCCATGATTTAGAGATGGCTGCAGTGGTATTTGCACTTAAGATCTGGAGACATTACCTATACGGTGAGTCATACCAGATATTCACTGACCATAAGAGTTTGAAGTATATCTTCCAGCAGCGAGATATGAACCTGAGACAGCGCCGTTGGATGGAGTTGGTGAAGGATTATGACTGCGAGATTCTATACCAACCGGGCAAGGCGAATATGGTGGCAGATGCTCTGAGTAGGAGGCCCGGAGGTAGCTTATCTTGTTTGAGCACAGTACTGATGCAGTCGACGGCGGATTGGCAGGTGTTATGTGACAGCAGACTGCAGTTCGAGTTTACTCCTACAGGGGGACAGCTGGCCTATTTCAGAGCATGCCCACAGTTACTTGACCGTATCCGTGATGCACAGTCCAGCGATGCCCGTATATTAGAGATTATTGAGCAGATTCGGCAGGGCAGAGTTTCCGAGTTTGTGATTGATGATCAAGGGATACTTCGATTTGGGACTCGACTGTGCGTGCCAGATTCAGAGGGACTGAGGCATGATATTCTTGAGGAGGCACATAGATCAGTATACAGTGTTCACCCAGGTTCCACCAAGATGTACCGTGATTTGAGAGAGGTTTACTGGTGGGACGGGATGAAGAAGGATATTACAGACTTTGTGTCGAGATGCCTGACTTGTCAGCAAGTCAAGGCCGAGCACCAGAGGCCAGCCGGCGAGTTGCAGCCTTTGCCCATCCCTGAGTGGAAATGGGAGCAGGTCTCCATGGACTTCATTGTGGGTCTACCCAGGACCAGTCGAGGGTATGACTCTATTTGGGTGATTGTGGATCGACTGACGAAAGCGGCTCACTTCCTGCCAGTGAAGACCACTTTTGGATTTTCTTAGTACGCCCAGGTTTATATTGATGAGATAGTGCGACTGCATGGCGTCCCGACTTGCATCGTGTCCGACTGGGGCACCTAGTTTACCAGCCGGTTGTGGCAGAAACTTCAGGAAGCATTGGGCACCCGATTGAGTTTTAGCACAGCCTTTCATCCGCAGACTGACGGTCAGTCGGAGCGTACTATTCAGACTCTTGAGGACATGCTCAGAGCTTATGTTTTAGATTTCGGTGGTAGCTGGGATCGTCATTTGCCTTTGATCGAGTTTTCCTACAATAATAGCTTCCAGGAGACGATTCAGATGGCACCTTTCGAGGCTTTATATGGGAGGAGATGTCGATCGCCTGTATGTTGGACAGAGCTCAGGGAGAGCAGTATTTTGGGGCCGCAAATCGTACAGGAGATGACCGAAAAGATACAGCTGATTCGGGACAGGATGAGAGCAGCACAGAGCAGGCAGAAATCATATGCTGACAGGCGCCGTCGCCGACTCGAGTTTGCTGTTGGCGATCATGTTTTCCTGAAGGTCTCTCCGATGAAAGGTGTGATGAGATTTGGGCGGAAAGGGAAGCTGAGTCCTAGATATGTTGGTCCTTTCGTGATCCTAGAGCGTGTTGGTCCAGTCGCTTATCGGTTAGCTCTTCCGCCCAGCTTCCCCGATGTTCACCCCGTATTCCATGTCTCGATGCTCCGCAAGTACCTTCATGATCCTTCCCAGGCGATTCAGTACCAGACGATCCAGCTAGAGCGTGATTTTTCTTTCACCGAGCAGCCGGTAGTCATTTTGGATCGGCAGGTGAAGAAATTAAGGTCGAAGGTTATACCGTCCGTCAAGGTCCTTTGGCGTGGCCCGAACAGCGAGGAGGTCACCTGGGAGACCGAGGTCGAGATGAGGAAGAGATATCCCCATCTTTTTGAAGGTACGCGTAGTTAAATTCTGAATTCAGGGACCGAATTTCTTTAAGGGGGGAAGATTGTAACCCTTCGAAAATCGTTCAGGCAGTTTTTCGGTAATCGGCTAAAATGTCAGCTTTTTCCGTAAAAAGTCAAAATAGGTATTTTTCATTGTAGACCTAATTATACAAAATTTAGATAAGATATTACTATAATTTGGTCACTAAAATACCACTTATAATTTTCTAGTTAAATAAAAAAAAATTCGTAATTAATTATTTTTAATATTATTTTAAGCTTTTCAAAATACATTAAATGAGTGATAAATACAAATTTAATTAGGTAAATTTCTTAATTAGGAATTTTTATAAACTAAAATTTAGTGTTAATAAAATTGCATCATGACTTTTCAAGATTTTTTTTCAAGGGTTTAAGAAACATATGAAAAATGATAAGAAAAAGGGTTGTTTTTGAAAAATCTTGATGTGAAAGCTTCATTTGACCTTAAATGATATTTTTCTCCATGGAATTTTCTACACATCCTCTCATTCTCCCTCTCCTCTTGTTCAGGCCGAGCCCCCCTCCTACAGCCCAAATTTTTTCACCATTTTCCTTCTTCAAATTCTTGCAAAAAAATCAACAAAATCTACAAAAATTTCACACTTTTCTTCATAAATTCAAACCACAATCCTTGTCCACCCCTTTCCAACCCAAATTAGTTTAAAAACTTGAAGAAAGTAGCATCTTTGGTGGCTTGAGCAAGCTAGGGTTCAACTTGTGAGGTGAAAATTCTAAACTAGTTGTTAAATTGTAGTTTAAATGTGCAAAAATTGAACTTTGATGTATTAATTTATTAGTAATTGCTTGTTTATGAAATTCAAGAAAGGGATTTGATTGTGAATTAGAGTTTGTAGCATGGTTGATGGATTAAAGTTAGGGTTTTGGTTATCTAATTGGTTAGAATGGTAAATTGTACGATGTTACGCTCGCTAAATCGATAATTTGCGATTTTTGCATCGAAATCGGTATGCAAATGCTTTCTAGATTTTTATGTAAATTAGGAGGTGATCAAATTGCGTTATATTAGCAATATAATTAGCTTCATATACGACTATTAGTGTGCGCGAATGCGGGGTTTTGTCTACTCGGATTTTGGTTTTGTCGATTACCCCGAAATAACAATTCTAGTTAAGATTTAGCGATTTTCGTGTGTTTTCCGCGCACCGAGTGTACGTTATGTTTAATTCAAGAGCGTCGATATTTTTATATTGACTTGGTGTCATTTTAGGGGTATGTAATCTTATATTGTGTGTTATGCAATGCTAGGATCGGTCGGGGAAATATCGGACACGGCGCGTAAAGGCAAGGCGGTGGTCGGATCGGATTAGCGAGGCATTCAGGTGAGTAGATATATTCATCTATGGGGGAATCGTCTGGATGGAGCGAGGCGCCCCCTAGTTAGGATTACCCTATTTCTTGCAAGACTTGTATTGTTAGTTAGCTTACCCCTTTATTTACGTTGCATACCCTTATAGCTAACCGTATACTAGATTGCATGGATATTCATATACACATATGTGATATCACTTCGTAGGACACAAACACCATTACCATTGGCATCTGTTGCACGCGCACTATTCATGTGACACACACGCCTTTGGTAATTGCCATGCCACGTGCACCATAGAACCTGTTTAGCTTAGTATCGTCACTTGCATCATACATGATATATGAAATTGCATAGCATGTATATACCTCGCATCATCATCATACTTACATAGATTTCTAGCCACAATTCACATCGTATACCTTGATATCATAGACATTTATCATATACAACATGTTGGACATTGTGATTTTTGTGAGGATTTCAGTATTGCTGCGATTTCTGGATTTTTGGGGAAAACCGCAAGAACTTAACAAAAGCTTATATTTATCATTTTTAAAACAAAGTTGCGGTTTTCTCGTGATGTATGTGTCGTCCACCATGAGTTTTCATGTTTTCTGTTGGATTTCGAGACCCAATTCGAGGAGTGGATGAACTGTCTCGGGTACATGGTGGGCCCGGTATGGTACCCCGGGGCAAGAAGATCGAGTTGTAGACGACGAGCCTGGCAGGGGAAGACTACCTACCGGTAATGTCTGGCGCGGCGGATATCCGGAGGATACCGACCGTTATCGTGAGATTTGATGACATGGGCCGATCCGGACTGACGGAGCCCGATATTTTGAGACATTAATGCAGTGAGACATTGAGACAGAGGTGATTTCATATTTGGTGTCGATGCTTGACACGGTTTTCAAATGATTTCTTGATGGTATTTAGCTATTATACAGATATTCCTTTTTCTAAAGTTAAGAATGCAGAACTCTTAACATTTAAAACACTTAAAGATTTAGTAATGACATTGCATACATGTGCATGTATACTAGAGGTATTATATCACATCTGAACATACATGCTGTGACGCATTTGCGTGCATTCTTACGATTGCCTTATTAGATGTTATATTCTACTCACGAGCTGGCAAGTCACCCCCGTTGTGCCACAGTGTCTTGCAGGTCGGACCCGTCATCCTTGTAGCGGCGGGCTATCTTATCATCAGCTCCTTTTGCTCTGACTCGCGACATTGCTCGTAGGTGGGTTGCGAGCATACTTTTTTTCTTTTTGCTCTATCATTGTATCTAGTATTCTCCATCTATCACTTTTTATTTGTATATGAGACCTAATGATGAGACTGAGAGATTTGTATATATGTGGTTTCTTTTGGGTCGAGCTCACTTGAGCCGACGTTGTGTTTTCTGATATTTTGCATTTCTTTTATGCTCTTTTTCTTGATATTACTTATATATTGTGTGTGGTTGTGATCCGCCTTGGGCAAAGAGCTAGCTCCCGCTTGGGGATGCCATTTTATGATTACAGGTTATATATATCTTGTTGTACCCATTTTGGGGGATAGAATTTACAGAAGAGACTCTGCCGAAATTTTCGGAAATTTTTGGATGTTTTTTTAAAAAGGGATTCTATGCAACTTAATTGATTTTTAAAAAAATCGTTTTCATGTGAGGTTTTCCTTCACTCTCTTTTGCTTCTGGTTTAGATTTTTCTGGGCTTTGGCTGACTTAGGTTACGGTACGCCTTTAGACGTCTTGTAATCTAAGTGCCAGTCACGTTCCGTACTTTCGGGTCGTGACAGGAACAGCGGCAAAAGCATGGCTTCTGCAGCGGTTCCGCGGCCGTATGGTCACATTGCCCAATAATTCTTGCACAGTAATTCCTATATCTTGGTTCTGGATTTTCTGGGATTTTTTAATTATCACTCAAGAGTTGAGTTTTCTGGGTTGTATTGGGAGTTCGTAAATTCGATCGGATTATCAGACTTTGTCTATGTGTTTTTCCGGGTAATTTTAGAATATGTTAAAAAGTTCGACCAGATATAAATACCCACTTTTTCCCCTGCCGGGAAATTTCCAAGTGTTGGATTTTTCCATAGTTTAATGACGTTCTAAGTAGTGCAAGTAACGCGATGGTCCCTCTAGAAGACAACAAACCTTAACTCGATTATGTGGCCGTCTTGAACTGCCCTTTGAACCTTAGGGTTTGGGGCAGTACGGCGTGCCACATGTGAGGCGTTGGCTTGACCCTTCTACGGCTGGACCGTTGGTACTGAGGCATGAACTGGATGTTTTTAAACTTGTTTCATGTGTTGAGCTGTTTCGGGAAAACTTGGGTGTTTGAATGTTCGATCGGAAAGTTTAACATTTTCTATTTATCTGGAATGGGATACAATAATTGGAATTCACAAGTAGTTATGAGATAACTGAATGAATGTTATAAATCTAGCACTTTAGTCTCACTTGATCGGTTGCCACGGAATTTTGATGTGATCAAAAGTCCGTCGCAATCACGTAGCGTACGCGGATACTCGCCGGATAAACTTAATAGACAGCTACACCCTTTAGCCCCGACCAAGTGACTGTAGGAGAACCCCGTCGCCGAAAGCATCCGTCCGGGTGCTCGCGGTAGCGGTATTCCGCCTTGGTACACTTCGTCGACGGTATCGGGGGTGCGGCCGCCTACTAAAGTTTGCGACGAGCATTCGATCAGGTTATCGGGAATCTTGTTGAATTGCCCGACTTGATATTGAAAAGAGTTTTCGATAATGAGACTAAAATGCGGGGTTTATAATTGTTAGGCATGCGATGTCTAAGGAATTCATTTGATTAGGCCTGCGATGTCTAAAGAGTTTGCGGATTCCAACTGTTGTAGTTTTACACTTTCTTTTCTACGACCGTAAGTGTAGTATGTAGTGGTATTGCCGATTGTCGTTGCTATACGTCGACGACAATCGGTGTATGCATACTTACTTACGTTGATGACATGTGATGTTATGTGTTGCTGGATATGTTATATTGGATCATCGTGTTCGAATAGCCGGGGGGGTTTTATGTGAGATGAGTGTTTTTTCATTTTCATTCATGTAAAAACTTGTATGTAATATTCTTTTATTGGGGCACTTCCAGGTTGCGGAAGATTTCACCATTTGTATATTATTTACTTTTCCGCACTAGGATAGACCCAAGGAGGGGAGCACAAGTAACCGGGTTCTAGGGTCCAGTGGGAGACCAACTCGAGGAGTCGAGTCCGGGTCTCCTAACCCTAGAATTGGTAGGGTTGCTTGCCGCTCTCGTAGAGGTCTAGGGGTGTGGGTTTGGCTATTCATCACGACCGTGGAATCCGTGTTTTATACTGGCTCGTATTGAAAACACGGACGTCCTAGTATATCCAATATTTCATATGTTTCTTCTTCTGCGATATCTGTGATGTGATCATGTGATATGTTCAGATAGATATTATATATAGTTTATATGATATATTATATAGACGTTGCTTATGTTTTACACCCGTGCTAGCCCCGCCTCGCTCTGGCGTTAGTTACCTAACCTAACGGTGCAGACGGGACATTGAGGCGAATGCGGATGGTATAAGCGTACGTTATATTTATCTGTGATGTTTAGGTGGACTTAAATGATGGGACTTCATTAATGTCATTAATGAAAAAAAAACCTAAGATGTTGTGGAATCGAATTTCAAAAATAAAACAGGTAGCTACAGTTCTTGCTTTGCACAGTGGTATATATGATATATCCTGCACCTCATTCGACGAGGAAAGGACCGAGATCCCTTCACCGGGAGTGACCCCTTTAGCAATAACTGGCAGATGCTACACACTCGGTTTGTATTTTGATTGCTTCTATAGTTTCTGCTTTGCACAGTTATGTATGTGATATATCCCGCACCTCATTCAACGAGGAAAGGGCCGACGATCCCTTCACCGAGAGTGACCCCTTTAGCAAAACTAGAAAAGCCTAAAAAACACTCCATTTTAAAATCATTTGATTCTACAACGATATCAAGTTCATTACGCAATAGGTTTTCAGAAAAACCTGTTGTAGCCCTCCGTCATTTCAGATAAGTCCTACTTAGTATTCGTGCTACGTTTGTTGACCTCCGTCAAGGCGTAGTGTGCGGTAGCTAACTAGTATTTATCTGCTTATGCATATGATACGGATTGGATTAGGGTAGTCGTGCGACCTTGTTGACCTCCGTCAAGGGTTGTGCGGGTGGGTTTGATTCAATCAAGAAATGACGGGTTGAACTTGACTAGTAGTCTATGGTTTGTTGACCTCCGTCAAGGTCATAGGGTGCTAGGGGCAAAAATTATCGGGAATTTCAAGTGTTGAAATTTGCAATGAGATTGCATACCTTCTATGAGATAGTTAGATCCCGATACCCGCTGCGAGTAAGAGTTACTCCTGGGAGAGTTTTACAAATTACAATTAGCCGATCAAGTAGGTGTCTAGAAAGGTGTTAACGAGGTTACGCCTCTGGAAAAATGAGGTGTACATTAATTAGGTTCGTGCGAAAGCACGGGGGACCTCCCTCAAAGTACCGACACTGGCCTGGCTGAAAGATTGGCGAACTTGTAATGTGTAATTAATCCCGGCTAGTCTTTCCTTTTAGGGTTTGAAGGGAGATTTGATAAAAACAGTGGGAGCCTTCCTGATTAGATAAAATAATAACCAATCTGATCTTGCAAGAGCATACGCTGAGTGTTTTCTTCTCTCTCTCCTGGTAGCGACAATGTCATGCCTTAATCAAGATAATAATACGGATGTATTGACCGAACCCGCTTGTTATACTGAGCTGGGAACGTTGGTCCCGCTCCAACTTATAATTGTTATAAGACAGAGCTGGAAATAGGGGAATACCAGGATTCCCATGCCACCCAAACGAAGAGAGTGCATGCTGATGCATCATCTTCGGGTGTGTTCATTATACAGAACTGTTTCTCAGTATTCTCTACGTCCTGGGTATTTGATACCAGATCAGGATCCCGCATATGTAATCTGTTACATGGGCTACAGATAGGTAAAGAACTGAGAATGGGGGATAAGTTTCATGAGACAGAAAACGGGGCAAGTGTTGCAGCCAAGTCTGTTGGTCACTGTTACCCTATATTACTAATACATTGATTCTGAACAAATGCTATTAGATACCGAACCTGATTTACAAAATCATATCAGTCTCTTTATTAGTAAAGAAAGGATATAATTTTGCATTGTTGGATAATGTTTTAAACATTTCCTATATCAAAAGTTGATCGGTTCAGGCACGTTATCTAAAAGCATCGACGTTCTAAATCAAACTATAGTTCCTAGTATACAGAACACACAAAAGAGGAAAAGTTCAGAAATGAACGAATTCTTCTTGAGGTATTGTAGACTAGGTCATATCAATGCGACCCGACTAGCTGAAGTTACATAAAAATGCATATTTAAATAAGTTTGAATTTACATCTTATGAAACTTGCCGGTCATGTCACAGAGATAAGATGACCATAGCTCTGCTTATTGGAAACAGAGAAAGAGTTGGTTGAACTTTTGGGACTGATACATGATGATGTATATAAAGTCCCCTGTCTACACATGCCAGGACCGGTTCTTTTTACTTCATTACATTCTCTGATGATCTCTCAAGATTCAGACATATGTTCATGTTGAAACACAAGTATGAACCTTTTGAGATATTCATAGAATATAAGTTAGAAGTAGAGAACCAAAATACGGGTATAAGTATTATGTCCTTTGATGAGATCAGGGAGGAGAATACTTGAGCACGGAATTCCTGGACTATTCTAAAGGAGAATGATATTCTCTCTCAGCATTACTCCTCCGTATACACCATAGCACGATGGGATATCGGGGCGAAGCAATAGCACCATATGTGATATGGTGTGCTCTATGATGAGTACTACTGAGTTTCCTATTTCTTTTTGGGAGTTATGCACTTGAGAAGCTGCATACCTATTGAATAGGGTTCAAATCAAAACAGTTGCCTACCGCTTCCTATGTGATATGGAAAGGGAAGAGCCCATATCTTAAGTTGGTTAAGATTTGGGGTTGTCCGGGCTATGTCTAAAAGCATAATCCGGACAAACTCGAGGCAAATACTGTTATGTAGAACTGGAATGGTTCCAGCTATACAAACTGCAAATGATGGTCTGATAGAACCAAAGGATTCAATAGTAACCAACGAACCTCAGCCTCTCCGCCGATCTAGTAGGGTTCCTCACCCACCTGAGAGATACTTTGGTTCCTCTATGACAGTGGGAGCGAGGATTGCATCATGAGATGATGACCCAACTAGTTTCGAGCTGGCTATCAGGAGTGGGACTCTGTAAGAATGGCTGGATGCTTAGCGATCTGAGATGGAATCCTTATACACCAACAAAGTATGGACTTTGATTGCTTAATCTGAAGGGTTAAATCCTAATCAGGAGCAAGTATATCTTGAGAAGATTACTTGGTGTACATGGAAAAGTTGAGACTTTCAAAACTAGATTTGTTAAAGGTTTGCATCATTGACCAGGTATGGATCATGATGAAACTTTTTCTAAGGAGCTATGCTTAAGTCCATCCAGATACTACTTGCCGCGGCTACATACCATGACTACAATATCTGGCGGTTGGGTGCCATGACTGCTCTTCTAAATGGTGTTTTAGAAGAGAAAGTCTATAAGTACACAGTCAAAAGGCTTCGTAGACAGTGGGAGCAGCGGAAACGTGTGCAAGATACTTTATAGGATAAAGCAGGCATTGTGGAGATCGAACGTCTGTTTTGATGTGTTAGTCAAAGAGTTTGACATCATCAAAATGGTAGATGAACCTTGTATAAACAAAAGGTAGTAGGGAGTATGGTGGTGATCCTCGTAGAGTACGTGGATGACATACTCTTGATAGGGAAGGGGTTTCCTATGCTACGCTCGGTCAATCTCCGCTTATCACAAGGATTCTCCATATAGGATCAAAGTGATACCTCCTAAATCCTGAGTTTTCATCTATGAGATAGACGTAATTGGATGTTAGGATACTCACTAGTTGTAGTCAGAAGGTATCAATAGATCCTGGGGAGAATCACTGGATAGGTTCCAGGGTGATAAAGACGACTGAATGTCAGTCACAGGCATTGTCTTTACCCTCAGTAAAGGGACGGTATGTTGGAAGAGTTCCAAGCTAGATACCGTGGCATACTAGATGATTAAGGCTGAATACATCGCTACTTAAGATGCAACCAAAGAGGCTATCTGGGTGTATATTAGTTCATGAGATGAACTTAGTTCCTCCCATTGTGTGACAATGGAGTTGTGGATAATGCCAAGAAACGTCCGTCCCATCAGTGATCCAGACATATTCTAAGGCAGTACCACCTGATCATGGAGATGGTTGATCTCCAAGGAGATCGAGGTTAGGAGAGCAGACTGAGAGGACAACACGGCGGATCCACTCACAAAGGCCTTTTCCCAGAGAGAGACATTTATGGGATGGTTGAGTATGAGATACTACAACCACTGCTACATATGGCCCTAGTGCAAGTGGGAGATTGTTAGTTATATGTATGCCCTAGAGGCCATTACTATACATAGGATGCATATTGTAGTGGATGCTTGGAATATATAGGGAGGACTTTCTTGCTCGACATGATAGTATGCTATCTGGTTGCTCTTTACCTTAACGTGTGCACTAATTGTCTCTCTGTTACATGTTGGTAAAGCCCTTAGGATGTGTACTTGACTACCTGGACTATGATGCGGATCATACTAGTGGGGACATGGTAGTCCATAAGTACATCCTTCAAGGTCCCTAGTCGTGGGTGTATCGAGACGGGGCATCGATATACCAGAGTAGACTAGCGTATACCTTCTCGACCCATACAGATGGGCGATGGATGATCCCATATCCATTGGTGTTTGACATTAGAGATGATATACGGGTGCTCAGTGGAGACTGGGTACACTAGACGGACTCACCGAGAACTCCCAGATGGTATTATACCTCACGTCAGATGGCAGTTCTCAGGTGACACTGGTACAGGTTAGTCTGTAGACCCGAGATCGTCATAGAGTCTTGTGTGATTCCCACTGTGCTTTGATTTCCACCTTACCACGTCCAAGAGGGCATGCAAAACGGTGGTTTTTGGGTACAGTCCCGAATCACATGGAGGCAATGAGGGATAGGAGGGAATTCGTCTCTCCCGGTATAGGGGGTTGATGTTGCGTTGTGTTCGATTGGCTATAACCGGAAATCCCTGGCCAGGATTGCTGAGATTTACTGGTAAGTGTTACCAGTATTTTCTCGAATTGTTATAGACCTCATATCGACATGACTTATCAAGCTACTGGGGTCTGACATTTACCACCCCTAGGCGAGATATGCAACATATCAGACGATCAGACTGGACTGTACGGTAAGTGTTACCGGTTGGATTCACAGGAGTGTGAGCGGGATTGCTCGTCGATCTTCTGATCACTCAATACTCGGGTGACCGTTACGTTTAGCAGACCGCTTGCGTCTTGTGGGTGTTTGATATGATCATCATCTGCTGCCGGCATATTGACGAGTCTTTAGAATCCTACACAGAGGTTTTCTGGCTCAAGCGAAACGAAATAGGAGCGCATATGAGATATGTGCGGGACCAAGAATAATACTAGTATGTGATACTGTATTCGATTCTCGCGATTTATGATATTGATCGGTTATATGCGATATAGCCGGGTTATCGGATCAAGTGTTGATTCGATAAGTTGTTACTATTGATATTAGTCGGTTATATGCAGTATGACCGGATCATTAAATCAAGCGTTGATTTAATGATTTAATGCATAATTATATATATTTGATATATTACTTCACATTAACTAGTATTGGTTCATTTAAGATGGATTTTCTCACTCGATTGTGCACATTGTATATATGATATAGTTTTGTGCACTAGGGTGTATCATGTTTGATGATACATGCAAACTTGGGTGTAGGTTTACTTTAAACCATGTTTAAGTGAATGGTTAGGGTTTTTTTTATCTTTTCTTAACTATTTATTTTGTTTATTTCCTTTTAAGGCAAGAAAAGAAATGGTTGCTTTTTGAATTATTTAGAAGCTTCCTGAAGCTTTGAAAAAGTTCAACCATTTTGTTTCTTTTGACTAACCTAACCATTCACCTAACCTTGGTTTGTTCTCTACACTTAACCATGGTTGCTTATATGATAAGGATCACTCATTTTTCTATTTTAATTATTCTTATCATATTCTTTTCTTCTTCTTCATCATCTTCAACAAAGAAGAAAGCTTGCAACCATTAATGGCATCTTGAGATAAAGAGTGAGAAATCCAATTCTAAAGTGAACCCACTTCCTATTTCTTCATCCTCTACCACTTGCCAAGTAGTATAGGATGTTTTCTTCATAAGTTTCATGACTTGGTGAAGTGGGAGCTTGATCATGTGTTGCCTCGACGTAGATCATCTTCGGCATCGAAGTCGACGACCTAGCCCGATCATTTCTTCGATGAAACCAGCGCGAGAGTCCGGGATCCGATGGGTACAGCGGAGGGACTTCATCACGGAGCTATGGAGGTAGAGGACCGGATCTATAAAGGTTGTATTTCCGTTCACTTCTTAGTTAAAGCTGTTAACTTGCTTGCATCACCTAATTCTCTTGTTAACGATCTAGCATTAGGGTTTCTCGGCACTGGAAAAATTTGAAATTGGCATGGTTGATGCCTTGTGAGACCTCTTGTGCGTGCCTAGGATCCCTACAATTTCTGCTGGCGCGAGCACTCGACGGTTTTGTACCATGATTTTAACGTCATCGAGGTTCTCGTCAGCCAGTTCTTTAGCGAGCTTAGCTAACGCATCCGCTTTGCTATTTTCCGTGCGTGGTATGCTTTCCAAAGTATAGGAAGGAATTTGGGTCAACAGTTGTTGCACCTTTACGCCGTACTTCACCAACTCCGGTTTGCACGTTTGGTAGTCACCTTTTACTTGACTAACGACCAGTTGAGAATCTCCGTATATGAGGAGGTTTTCAATTCCCATGTCAATGGCGATCGCGAGGCCTGCTTTCAAAGCTTTGTATTTGGCTTCATTGTTCGTCCTCGGTTCTGTTAAGGAGAAAGCGAAGCGCATTATCCCTCCTTGTGGAGTTACGAAGATGAGGCCTACCCCTGATTTGATCATTGGGGTACTTTATTTGCGCTTCTTTACGTAGGACGCTCCATCGAAATAAAGTTCCCATCGGGTATCACCACCGTCGATTGCGACAAACGTATGTCCGTCCGGCAAATCACAGTTTAGAGGTGAACCGGCAGGTACTGGATGCTCAGCAAGGAAGTCTGCGATGGCTTGGCCTTTCACTGCCTTGAGAGGCTGATAGGTTATTGAAAACTCCATCAAGAGCAAGGCCCATTTAGCGAGTCTCCACGTCAGTATGGTCTCTGACATTAGATATTTTAGGGGGTCCACCTTTGATATAAGACGGACTTCATGTGCCAATGCATAGTGTCGTAGTTTTGTTATCGCAAAGATTAACGCCAGGCAATGTTCTTCGATCGGGGAGTAATTGCTTTCTGCCCCCAGAAGAACCCGGCTTAAATAGTAGAGCGATCTCTCCTTCCCTTGGTCGTTTTCTTGCACCCATAATGCGCCTAAAGAACCTTCTAGGGCGGTTGTATAAAGAATGAGAGGCTTTCCCTTAACCGGAGCAGCCAACACTGGAGGGTTCTGTAGGTACTGCTTGATCTCGTCCAGTTCGCCTTGACATTTGTGATCCCAAACGAATGGAGTTCCCTTCTTCATCAGGTGACTGTAAGGACGGAACTTGCCTGACAGGTTGGCGATAAACCGCCGGATGTACACGAGCTTCCCCTGGAGAGACCGCAGCTGTTTGAGAGTCCTCGGAGGTGGGATTTCTATGATCGCATTGATCTTAGATGGATCTATTTCGATACCTCGGTGTCGGATGATGAATCCTAGGAATTTACCTGAGGAGACTCCGAACGCGCATTTGAGGGGGTTCATCTTCGAATTATATTACCGAAGGCGTTGAAATAAGGTCTTCAGATGCTCTAAATGCTCTTCGTATGACATGCTCTTCACTACGAGGTCATCGATATAGCACTCGACGATTTCATGTATGAGATCATCGAAGATCTTTGTCATAGCCCTTTGATAGGTAGCACCGGCGTTCTTTAGACCGAAGGGCATAACTTTGTAGCAGAATATACCTAAAGGAGTCCGGAAAGCGGTGTGCTTCTGGTCTTCGGGATGCATCTTTATCTGATTGTACCCTGATGAACTGTCCATAAAGGAGAAAACCTCATGAGTGGACGTATTGTCTATCATCAGCTCGGTGACCGGCCCTGGGAAATTGTCCTTCGGGCAGGCTTTATTGAGATCTCGGATGTCCACACATATGCGTACTGTCCCATTCTTCTTCATCATCGGGACGATGTTGGCGACCCAGTCAGGATACTGTACCTCCTGGATAAACCCAGAATCGATCAGCTTCTTGACTTCAGTGTTAATGCTCATCTTAAGCTCGAGCCGCATCCTTCTCGGCGCCTGTTTAACTTGTTTGATATCCGGGGATATCGCTAATTTATGCACAACAATCTCTGGATCTAAACCTAGCATCTCGAAATAGTTTCATGTGAAGCAGTCTCTATGCTGCATAAGCACGTCTTTTAACGCAGCTACCCTTTTTTCAGAGAGCAGCTCGCTGACGAATGTTGGTCGCGGATCGTCTTCCGATCCCAACTCAATCTTCTTAAGGTTATCTGCAGTCGTATGTATGCCATCTTCCAGTTCTTTCGGAGCTGGTGGAAATTCTGAGATGACCTCATCATTGCTGTTCTCAAAGCACCAGGGAAGGTCATCCATGCTCTCGGGCTCTTCTTTTAATATTGTAATAATGTGACAAGTGCGAATCCGCTTCCAAGACCGATGTGGATCTGGCTCTGCTCTTGCGGCTTTGGGTTCGTGCTTTTGTGGCGGCGTTACCCTCCAGCTGCTGAATAAAGCAAATCTGCCTTGCTGGTACTGGTCTTCGACCCAGTTCTTGAACGTGAAGCAGTCTTCGATAGGATGTCCTATGGCTCGGTGATAAGAGCAATAGCCCGGATGAGAAACCTCGTTAACTTGGTCAGGGTGCTTAGACTCCGGAAGTGCGATCATTTGATGTTTTATAGCGAGCTCGAGTAGCTTCTTCGTCTTGTCTCGAGGGAAGGAATACGCTCGACTCATCTTCTTCATGAGGGACAAATCTGGACCACGCAATGCCCGATCACACGACTCTCTAATCCTGCGTCACTGTTGTCGACTCCTTTTTCCGCCTCTTGACTTACTTCTGCCTCTGCGTCGGGCCTTTTGTACAACGGGTTGACAGGGAAGAGTACCTTTGTCTTTTGCAGCCTATTGAAATAGACGTTGCGTCCTGGCCTTCTCGTAGATGGCCATCTCGCGGTTGTGGTTTTCCCGAGCCGTTTGACCCGCTTTCCTGATAAGCTTGCCCGTTCGTTCTTCAAATGACGGACTCGGCACTTCGCTTGCGGGATCCAGTTTTGATGAGGGGTTGGCATTGCTTGACAGGGCGTCCTCCTCCTCATCGAAGTTATATATGGTGTAGCTACCTTGGACTCGCTCCCGTTTCCCGGATCTAACATATCCGAACCCAAGTGTCTCCATTCTCCCGTTGGGCAATTTGCGCAGGGTTCCAGGGACATCCTAAATCCTGTTGTAGAATTGAGCTTGTCGAATAGTCTGTTTTAAGGGTATCCCTTGGTGCTTCAATAGCCTCTTTAGTCCGTTTGTGTAATATCTGGGCAAACGGATGGGCTGGAACCTGTTGAGTGTAAAATCTGCGTCATGCCAGATCTCTTTCTCTTCTTTCGTTTCCGAGGATCGATAGAATAGGATCACCTTCTCACCCTTTCGCCTGGGAGGGACATAAAACGTCTGCAGGTTCTGTAGATTGTAAGCTTGAAGTGTATCGAGATCCTTGTAGTGTTCCTGCGGCACCATGGTGATTTGCAAACTCTGATCATCGCCAGGGGATGCTTGTATTGACGGCCGACTGGAGAACACGGTATTAACCTCATCTTCCGAGTCACTTCCGAAGACCAACATGGGGGCAGACGGTCTCGGGTTGTTGTGTCGGGACGGACCAGCATAAACTATCTCTTCTTCTTCTTCTTCGGTATCGCTCCCGAAAACAGGGATGGTGGCGGCGGCTTTGTTCTCCGGCTTGCGACACTTTTCTGTATCTTCGAAGTCTGGCAAAAAGTACTTCGCATCATCATACTTGCGGACTTCGTTCACGGAAAATGGGTTCAGCTCGCCTGTTACGGTATATTCGAAGCCATCCTTAAAGTACTTTATACACTGATGCTGTGTAGAAGGGATGATGTTGTACTCATGTAACCAAGGACGACCGAGCAAGGCGTTGTAGCAGGTCTTGGCGTCAATGACGTGAAATTTGATGTCCGTGACGAGTAGTCTAAAGCGTAATGTTAGTATCACAGATCCGAGAGTCCGTGATGATTGGGAGTCGAAACCGGAGATGGTAATTTTGTCACGAGCGAGGTGTTGCACGCTCATGCAGATTTCTTTCAACACCCGAACATTAAGGAGATTGATGGAGGATCCATTATCAACCAGGATTTTGCCTATCTTGATATCGTGGCAATATCCGGAGACGTATAGGGGACGGTTGTGGTCGCACGTCCCGAGGAGAAGGTCTTCGTCACTGAAAGTGATGTCGGCCGTGTGCACTTCTTACAGTTCATCCTTCATCCTTTCCGCGGCGAGGAAGGCTTGGAATTGCTCGAGTTCTTGTAACTCCTTGATTAATGAATCCCGTGCTTCTTTTGATAATAGGAAGGCGTCGAGAATGCTGAGCTGAGAAGATAGCTTTTTTAGGTGCGCTAGGATGTTGTAGTCCACTTTACCCTTCCTGGGAGGATCTTTGGCAACCAACTCTTTCATGACTTGGTCATCTAAGGTGATATCCTCAGTGACCTTTTCCTTTCACTTATTTTTTCTATTTGTGGGCCCGAGATTCTTTTCCGGGAGCGTGTGATTGCGCAGCTGAATGTTTTCGCAGGCTTCCGATTCTTCTTTCCCTAAAACGGATTCTTTAAAAAGAGGGCCCAAAGCCATTTCCTCATCAGAGTCACTCCCAAAGGTTAGAACTTGTGATCCTCCGGCGCCGACCATGTAACAATTGCCGGCAATTCTTTTGTGTCCTTCGGCTGTACCTTTTTGCTCCCGACGAGTTTTGTGTTTCATGCGCTTAAAATGTTGCCGGTGAGCAACATATCCTTGCCACCATACCCTGAAAACGTCGCACTCCTCCGTAGGGTGCGAAATTTTCCGGTGGTATGAGCAATAATTAGGGTGCCCCTCCGCCCCATCGAACGTGTTCTCTTCCGAGGGTGGTAGCTTCATCCCCATTGACATGGCTTTGGCGAACCTTTTTCTCATCTTGAATATGTTTTTATCCACATCGGATGTCTTTTGACCTGGCGGGAGTGCTTCGACTCTATCGTTTGGTCTCTTGCGTTTTGCTCCTTCCAACGCGGCCATCTCACGCTCCTGATCAGCTTTGCTTTTCAACCGAATCTCGTCTAGAAAAGCGTCGATCATTTCACTGTTGGCCATACAAGTTCTGGCTCAGGCGGTGCCCCCAGTTTCTCAGTGCCAGGAGTTTTCTCATCTTCCGAATGGGAAATCGCATGACAACTTGCCACATATCCCTCGGATTCATCTGACGAGCTCTTTCCATCATCTTCCCCTTGAAAGGCGTGATTGAAGAACTCTTGCAGTGTGACAGGAGTTCGCGCCTTTTGATTGTACTTCTCCAGCGCGTCAATCTGTTTCTGCAAATCCGTGCGCTTGTCTCCAGGCTTCACGGGCTTCTTGGACTACTTCGTTTTCTTCGAAGATTTTGACGGTTGGGTGTGAGTACTTGGGCCATCACCACTGATTCTTGTAGTTGGACGCGGCTTCAGCATCCCTTCGATAATTTGAGGTTCAAGCGGGTTCTTCCATTCGACCGCCGGGCATGCATGAAGATCACTCAGCATCCTTTTGGTTTTGGCTGATAGCACGACCTCCCATGGAGCTTCTTCAATAAAGGAACAGGTTGCCCCCGGTGTATCTGCTTTCTTAGGAGTGTGCGGGTTCACCTTCCACTTTTCGGACAGTGCAAACTTTCCCTGGAGGTATTGATCTTCAATCCATTCTTTGAAAATGAAGCAATCCTCAATCGGATGGCTTACCGTTTGATGGTAAGGGAAATAATTGGGGTTATTCACCTCCGTGGGTTGTGGCGGCCGCCTCGGATTTGGCAAGTTTATAAGCCTGTTGCGTACTGCCAGCTCGAATAACCGTTTCGTCTTGTCCCATGGGAACGAGTAGGGACGCTTCATCTTCTCATTATAATACCGCCGTCTTTCTTCCAACTGATCTGCCAGCTTTGAGGCACTGGTTTGCTGCTGAGCATTCACGACGAAGGTTGCCTTCTCTTTACCCTTGTCATTCTGGGGTTCTGGCTTCGGGGGAGACGGTCTGTGACCCATCTGGTCCATCTGGGCCAACTTGTCAATCAAAGCCTGAAACGTGGTCGGCTTAAAGAACATCATGAACTGGGAGATAGTTGCATGAGGTCTAGAGTTCCCACGAACATGCCCACCGCGGGTGCTTCCTCAATGCGTTGCTCGCATTTCGACCACAAATTTCTCCAGCGTATAGCGTACTGGACCCACGTTTCGCCTGGTTTCACCCTGGCATTAATCAATGCCGTTATCGGAGTGCGTTCGCTGGCGCTTGCAAATCGCTGAGTGAATAGCAATTCCATTTCGGCGAACATCTTGATGGAATCGTTCGGGAGTTCCGAGTACCATTCGAACGCAGTTTCTGATAAGCTGTCCACGAACTGGCGAAGCAACAGTTTGTCGTCACCGCCGATGTTACCGCAAAGGGCCCTGAACTGGGCAACATGTTGGTGGGGATTGCCAGTCCCCTTATACACATGGAATTTCGGTATTGTATAACCCGGCGGATATTTGATTTAGTCGTACCAGCTTGGATACGGTCGCCCTGTTTTTACGACTTGACCAGCTGCTTCAGTCGCATGATGAACCCGGATCTGCTGGGCTATATAGTCGTCCAAGTCAGCCTTGGAGATTGTCTCCTCCTTGGCCGTTGAAAGAGCCGGTGGTGGATTCGATGTTTCTCCTTTATCATCTTTGAGGACGGTTGGGGGATCTTCCACGGGAGAATCTTGTTGAATCATCAGCCCAACTATGTCTTGAAATAAATGGGCTATTTGCTTTATATTGGCCGCTTGTTCCGCAGCCTCTTTATCTTTCTTTTCCAATATCCTCCGGAGGAACTCGGTGTCGGTTTCCTGTTCTTGCTGCTGATCCGAGGACGCCTCGGGGCTTTCTTTCGGCCCAGTAAGCGTGGCTATTGCGATCATCATTTCCTGGAGCTTTTGCTGTTGCTCCTGAGCTTTGGTCACCGACCGTGTAAGCCGTCTATGACCTGTAGAAACGTGGCTTTCTTCTTTCCCCGACGCCATGTATACAGTATGGACCACCCTGCCCCCAGCCTTAGGGCGTCTGGGCTCAGCGCTTTTAGCTTTCGTTGTAGACCCAGGGATCTTCTCTGGCCTCCTCTTTTTAAAAGCAGTGGAAGCTGAGGGGGCCGTTGAGGTGGGCACCCAGACAGCTTTTCGTGGCTTAGCCTGGTGACTGACTTCCTGTTGGATTTTCAGCTTCTTGTGCTGGCGGGAGAAATTTGGATCGATCACCAAGTCTCGGGTCTGCCGCCAAACTTTATAGATTTGGGAAGACAGCCGTTGAGGAGATTGGGGCTGTTCTGGCTTTACTTCTACAACCCTTTTCAGCGGATGGGGAGACCTCTTTAGCACCGCGGTAGGAGAATTCCTACGCATCTTATTCAGCATCTCAAAGCTGTTCCTAGTTGGAATAGCAACATTAACTTCTGTCGTCGGGGCTGGAGGAGTTAGCCCAGAAGGGGAGTTGCTTCCGGCCTTCCTCACTCGGCGCCAGTAACGACGTCGAGCGTGTCGTGCTGATGGAATCAGCTCGGTGATGGCGATAGCCTCATCTTGCCCCCTGTGTAGGTGGGGGGTCGCTGCTGGTGTCAACCTATTAAAGACTGATGTCCTTTGGGTAGCAGGAGCGGGAGCTGGAACAGTCAATCTCGTAAAGACCGACTTTTTGGCAGGAGAAGCTGCCTTGACGGCTTCAGGAGCAGGACTGGTTGTTTTGTTAGGAGCAGCCTTCTCTGGGATTGCAGGCCCCATTGCGGTTTCACAGGAGCTCTGGCCTAGTCTAGAGAAGACCGAGGCGCTGGTATTGGGCGACCCGTTGAGAGGGGCCACGATAGGGGTAAGACGATCAAAGACTGACTTCTTGGGAGCTTCCGTTGTCAGCACAGGAGCGGTGAAGCTTGTTGGCGGGAGCATGGTCCCAAAAAACAACCCTGTGGTGGCTCGAGTGACCTGTTCCACGGGCATTGTGAATAGCGAAGCAGCTTGGGGCTCGTAGGCTATACCTCCTGGCGAGGCGGAGCGCCGGTTGCAGTTGCAGTTGGAGCATTTCACACAAGTGGAAGCCATTGATTCTTTGCTTTCTACAATAAGCAAAACGCCAAATCTTAGTACCTTGAAACCTAAAGGCAACCATTAGCGAACCATGTTTGGTTCGTGAACACGACACACGAAGTGTGGAGTGGAAAGAGAAAAAGGTCCCACCGGGCGTGCCAGAATCTGTTCCCCTCCGAATGGCGGCCGACGGCGGGCGTCTTGCCTGAGATTCGGGGCAGATGCTAATTGGTTCTATCCGTCTATCTCTCCGAAGATGCCAAGTTGATTTATGACACCGTATATCGAAGGTTTAAACGGATGCGTCCGATGTAGCAGACTTCGTCAGATTCCTCCTCGCATGAGGGGTTTTTTATTATGGGGACACTCTTCCCTGTAGGTGCAAGCCCCTGCAGTTAATTACGCTACCGCATTGTGGTAACCACTTTCTCCTTCTCCATATGGTCACTTTGTGTCGTGTGTGTTTATCTTGTGTTTAGTTGCCCGTGGATTGTATACGGAGACTGAGTTATGTCGTCGCCCGTAGGGCGTGGACTAGTCCAAATCCGTATTATCTTAGATTTGGGTTTGGGGGTTTGGGTTTAAGGATACGTTAGCCTCGTTTGAGACTAAGATCAACATAAACGTTTGTTAAGGATACGTCAGTCTAGTTTTTAGACTAAGATCGACTTAACGGGATCGTTTAGATCCAACAAAAGAGCAATTAAGGGAGCCCTGTTGTTTAATTTAATGACGTTGCGGTCAATAGGTAGTTTAAGGACATTGCGGTCCAATGTTAGTTTTAAGACGTTGCGGTCAAGGTTAAGGACGTCATAGTTCGTAGATTTAAAGACTCTACAGTCCAAAGTTAGTTTTAAGACATCTCGGTCGAGGTTAAGGACGTCATAGTCCGTTGTTAGTTTTAAGACATTCCGGTCAAGGTTAAGGACGTCATAGTCTATGGGTTTAAGGACCCCACAGTCCATTGTTAGTTTTAAGATATCACGGTCAAGGTTAAGGACGTCATAGTCCATGAGTTTAAAGACCCCACAGTCCGTTGTTAGTTTTAAGACATCACGGTCAAGGTTAAGGACGTCATCGTCCATGAGTTTAAGGACCCCACAGTCCGTATCAATGTGTGGTCATCGGGACCCATCACCTCTTTGAAGACGTCGAGGAATTACAACGCCAAATATCAAAGGAGTGAAGAGATGTACCTTTAAACCAAGATAGATTAAACAGTCTTTGGCCTAGTTTGAGACCAAGACCAATTAATTATGTTATGAGCCCATTAGCCCAGTTAAGTTTGAATTGAGGACTTATGGCCATCTTGGGCTAAGTCCAATCATATTTGGAATATTGGCTTCTTGTTGGTCCATGAGAGGCTTTGCCTCTAGACACTTAACCAATTGGGCTAAGGTTAGTGTTAAACACTAAAGACCAAGTAGTGTTGAACACTGGGAATGAGATTGACAAGTCAGTGTTTAACACTAAAAACTAGTTGGTATTAAACACCAGCAACAGGGGGTTCAACTTAGTGTTAAACACTAAAGAAAATCAGTGTCGAACACTAGCAACAGAGATCTCAAATTAGTGTTGAACATTAAGATAATCAGTGTTAAACACTAGTGACAGAGATTTTAATTTAATGTTGAACACTAAGAAAATTAATGTTAAACCCTGTTAACAGAGATTTAATTTAGTGTTAAACATTAAGAAATTCAGTGTTAAACACTGCAAATAAAGTTCTTCAATTAGTGTTGAACACTAAGGCAAATCAGTGTTAAACACTGGATTCAGAGATTCCAATTTAGTGTTAAACACTAATGCAAGAAGGGTCACGTGGTAGCACGTGAGAGCGCCCTCCACTTTTTTGTTCTGTTGGGAGTATTGAATACTTTGGAGCATCACGTGCTGTCACGTGATTGGCATTTAAGTGTTTGTCTGTTAGAGCTTCTGCCAAGGGGTCACGTAGGGCACGTGAGGCGTTGCCTCAAAGCCCTTCTCTGTGGATCTTTTCAGGGGTCACGTGGTAGCACGTGACCCTGCTTTTTTGCAATTTCTGTTTAAGGATTAAATTCTTCATTGAATCCCCATTTTCTTCTGAAGAATCATATTCTCTGATAGGGTTGAACTCTGATTTTTCCGTAGGAATTAAATTCCACATATATGTGAAGAACTGAGTTCTATCATAAGGTTAAACCCTAATAATAACTTTAAAGGAATTAAATTCCCCCTTTCTCTTAAAGAATTATTCTTAGATAGGGTTAAACCCTAATTTATATTTTGAGGAATTTAATTCCCATATATGTGAGGAATTAAGTTCTGTCATAGGGTGAAACCCTGATTTCTTCTTTCTTAAGGGAATTAAATTCCTGTTATTTTGACAGAATTAAGTTCTTAACTAAGGTTAAACCCTGATTCTGTTCATTCTGAAGGAATTAAATTCCTATAACATAGGGTTAAACCCTAATTTTATCTCAAAGGAATTAAATTCCTATAATTTTGTGAGAATTAAATTCTCAAACTTCCATTCCCTCTCTATACTTTGGATCTGCATGGCAGGATCTCAACCCCATGAGAATTAAATTCTCAATTCATGGGGAGATGTGCACTTTGCAGATCTTCTATTAGAGAGAACTATGTTCTTCTTTTTAATATAAGAGTTAAACTCTTTTGAGAATTAAATTCTCTTCTAGAGGCCTTCCCTTTCTTACCTAAGATTTTCTTCTGCAGAAGATCAAATTCTTCCAAAGTCTCAAGGCTCTATATTTCTCTTTTTCTATCTCTCTTTCTCTGTATATCCCTCTGTCTGTTTTTTTTGTCTCTTGGCTCCTATTTATAGGAGAAGGAGCAGAATCAATTAGTTTTAGTGAATCTTTCATTGAGAGATTTGATTTGCATTCATCATTCATCTGGACCTTTGGATTATTAGGTGAATTTTATTCACCATTAGATTTTAAATCCAAAGATTTTCTTTTGTTATTTCGGTTAGATTTTAAGGGGAAATCTTTCCAAGTTCAAGATTTTTCCATAAATAGATCATATTTAATCACCTTTGTATTTTTAATCCAACGGTTCCAGATAATTATTTTCCACTTTGGAAAGACTTGAGAGATCTTTTCTTAGAATTTAATTCTGTCATAACAATAAAACTCTTGAGGCTGGTCACGTGTGGCCACGTGACCGTCGGTCACGTGTATACACGTGACCCCTGGTCACGTGTAGGCACGTGACCCCCCTGGAATGGGCTTCCCTTCCTTCTGCGCTTTGCTCTCTTCCGTTGTTTAGTCATCACGTGTCAACACGTGACTGCTGGTCACGTGCTTGCACGTGATGCCTCTTTCGTAGGTTTTTCCTGATTTTAAATCAGGAAACAATGGCCAAGTTCTACTCAAAAATTGATGACTTGAAAAATGTCGTCTCACAACTCATGGCTCGACTTGCCTCTCAGCCGTCCAATCAAGCGCAGGGCTCTGCTCATGAACCAGGAAACGGTGTCCTGAGGAAGCCGACGCCTATTCCTTCACATTCAAAGGTGGGTGAAACGCAAGAAAGTCAGTCGCATCCTATCTCGGGAAATGTCTTGGCTACCGATGACAGTAGCCCGCTAACTCAAGATCAAATCATGGATTTGGTTGCCAACAAAATCAAAACATTGGTAGCCGATGCCGAAGCACAAAAAGATATCACCAGTAGTGGGAGACCATATCCCGCTCGGTATGATTTGGTGGACTTTCCTGGCGGCTATGTCATCCCCAAGTTCGGAAGATTTGATGGGACAGGTATTGAAAATCAGTACATCGCCCATCTTAAAGCCTCGTGAGGGAATACTGCGGGCAATGATGGGCTTATCCTCTGCCAGTCCGTTAATAGCTTAACCGATGTCATCTTCGACTGGTACGCTAGCATACCGGATGGCCCCGTTACTACTTTCATCCAAATGGAATCTCTGTTCCGACAAAGGTTCATGAGTGTCATCGATAAGATCACCCTCGTCGACCTCATAAGGACCAAGCCAAAGAACGACGAATGCAGCATGGATTTCATAACCCGATGGCGCAATCTCTCCATCAAATGTGAACCGCCGATAGAGCTGGACCAATCTGTCAGCCTCCTTATCGGAAATCTCAACAATTGGATGGCCCCATTTCTATGCACCGCGGGACTCAAAACATTCCAAGAGCTGACCAAGAAAGATCAGATGTTGGAGCGCTCAAAGCAGGTGTCCTCCTCTGATTCCCAAAATAACAATAGGTCCTAGAGAAACCGAAAGGATGATAATCGCAAAGGCGGAAATTCCGATGATACTGAATCTTGTAACACTTCGGCTAACCGAAATAAATGAGGGATGAGCGGGCCTAATGCCAACCAGCCTCGGAAGCCAGTGTTCGGAGAGAGAGGAGAATCTCCACTAAAAGAGAAGCTGGATAAAGTCTATTCCTTCAGAAGGGACAAAGTCCACAAGATATTCAAGGACGCCCTAAGAAACAATCTACAATTGCCAGGATAAAAGAGACTGCAAGAAGCGAATATGACTGACGACCCCAAATATTACCCCTATCACAGAGTGATAAGTCATGCCATTGAGGAATGTTTCGTCTTCAAAGATTGAGTTGAAAATCAATACAAGGCAGGAGAGATAGAACTGTCTAAAAGCGTGTTAACAAATAGCCAAGCCGCGACCGTCAATTTCATACAAACGGAGACCGAAGTCCTTTGGGAACCTGATTCTCTCAGGCATCTGCCTTTCTCTCAAAAGAGCAGACCAAGGCAACAAGCTAAGAACTAAACGAGCAATATTGCCAATGAAGAAGCAGTAGATGGGTACACAACCCATACGATCTACATGATAGAGCCCAGAGGAACAAGTCCTCATACGCTTTGTATCCATGACAATGACGTAGTTGTTGCTACCCAACACCGGCTTGGTCTAGACGACGAAGAGCCTGCTTATGAAATCAATCCTAAGGAGCCCGTAGATCCTGCAGAATCGAGCCCAGGCTCCAACCGTTGACCACCACGTCGTTAAACTGGGAACAGACGACCCCTAGGTCGTTAAACTGGGAATGTAAAAAATGTGTGTAAATAAAAAAAGTGTAAACAAAAGAAAAAAGAAAAAAGGAAAAAGAAAAGCCGAAATGATGGGGCAACTCGCAATAAAAATCAGCGAGTAAAATAAAAATGAAAATAAAAATCGAAATGATGGGGCAGCTCGCAATAAAAATCAGTGAGTAAAATAAAAATGAAAATAAACAGCCAAAATGTTGGGGCAATCGCGACCTTCGCGATAAGAAAAGCTGAAATGATAGAGCAATCGTGGTAAAAAAAATCTTCCCAAGTGGCGGATGATGAGTCGCTCCTGGTACCATATTCCAGTACAGCGATGCAAACGCCGACCAAAATTCATATCCCCATATGGCGAATGATGATCACTCCTTGTACCATATTCCAGTGCAGCGATGCAGACGCCAACCAAAATTTCAAATCTCTGAATGTCCCAATGGCGAATGATGAGTCGCTTATGGTACCATATTTCAGTGCAGCGATACAGACGCCAACAAAGTCCTAAAATTCTCCCAGCCCTACGGTTGGTCCCCGAACTGACTACCGTATACAATCCATAGGCTCAAATAATTTTCATCATACCCATACCCTACCGCAATCACCAGTCCAGCGGACGGTCTCCGCCATTAGAATTATGCTCCATTTAGGAAGACTCACTCATGTGTCCTTACAATACATAAGAAGAACAAACTTACGAGATCCTCTTGACTAGTAAGAAAACACCTTTGTGGGATCCTTACGACTCACGAAGGAAAAACACACTTGGGAGTCCCCACGATTCCTAAGGAGAAAACACCTTCGTGGGATCCTTACGACTCACGAAGGAAAAACACACTTGGGAGTACACCTACGAGATCCTTTTGACTCGTAGGGAGAAAATGCTTTTATGGGACCCTTACGGCTCATAAAATTGAAAAGTCTTAGGTGATAGGGACCCAAACCTGTATCCTAAGCCATCCCTCCCTAACAGGGAAAGGCAAATGATGAATAGCTCCTGGCACCTGTGCTTCAGTGTTAGCAATGCTGATGCCGACTCCTATCCTAAAATTCCAAACATCCAATCCAATAGACCCCTAAGTCTTTAAACTGGGAACAGATGACCACTAAATCGTTAAACTGGGAACAGATGACCTCTAAGTCGTTAAACTGGGAACGAGGGAAATCTCCTTATGGCAAATGATGATTCTCTCCTGGTACCATATTCCAGTGTAGCGATGTTGATGCCAAACCAAAACCAAAATCTCCAAATCCTCTCATGGCAGATGATGATTCACTCATGGTACCATATTCCAGTGTAGCGATACTGTGTCAACCCAAATCATATCAAGTCAGCAAGACAACTAACGACCTCCCTAGCGGGATCAAGCTCTACCTCGAAAACAAGCCAAATCCCGACACCTCGGAAAGCCAAGCAAGTCAAATCGAATTCTGACACCGTAAGAAGCGGAATTGTCACGCCCCGCTTCCCACAGTACACTAAGATGGGCACATGATATAGCCAACCATGCTATCTGTGGATAGGAAAAATCCATCCACAGTCACATTACGGCTGTAGAGATATCAAGAACAGGAAAGTAAACTAAACTATCTAGTACATGTCCATGAGCCAGAATAAATGAGTCAAGAAATAATATAATATGCGGAAGCAACAGATCAAATAAACACCTGGAAAGTAAAACTGGATACCGACAGGATCCTCGCCGCTCAGTCTAACAATGGCAATGCTCCTAATCAGTCTGCAATAAAGGTAGAGGATCTGGGCCATGCAAAACCCAGACATCAGCGCATCATAACATCAAGCAATAATATATAAGCAGGGTAGCAAGACATGCAAGTATGATCATAAAGATAAAGCAGGTGTAACATCAATATAAATCAGGGCAGTGAAGGATAGTGTGCAGTGAGTAATCTAAACTGGTCTATTGGGTTAACTACTCCCAAGTCTTTGAAATCAATTTGATGAATCATCGATGTAACTCAATAGTATCCCGTGCGTACCCGAGATCACGGTCTATGACTCTCAGGCTGAACCCGAGACATGCCGCAAGGCAGTAAAGGGTGGTAGGTAATGACGAGTGATGTCCGTAGCATCACTCTGGGGCTGGCCTAGCCCGTAAGACTGATCAGAACAGATATAGAACTGTCGAGTTACAAGTCAGGTTTCATCATTGATTTCCCCATACCCCCAAGTCATAAGTGTTCAAGTCAGGTATTAAGTAATCCAGAGCTAATGCTAACACATGATCAGGTAGGTACAGGTTTGTCTGGATAGACAACATGAACGGTCCGTAAGGACAACAAGTAAAGTCTGTTGGCATTAGTAACCAGATCAGGTAACAGGTAAACCTATGGTACATCAGGTCAAGTTGAGTAATGTATACAAGTGTTATATCATGTCAAGAGTTGTATGGTACCATGTCGTGTCAAGTATTATGTGTAACAAGTCATGTCAGGTGTACAAGATGTCATGTGAGTGCTCATAATCAAACTAGCATAAGCATGGGTATACAAAACAAGAATGGGTACTAATATAACAACAAACTGGAACATGTAATATGATATGCAAATAGGTACAGATAAAACTATATGGATGTACGGTTAACGATTAGAGCTAGGGTTTTGGTTCCAACATTAAGTATCATACACTAAAATGAATATGGAATGTTAAAATTACACTAACATGTATTGAATGACCTAGTGATGCAGTTATATATAAAAGAAAAAGGTTAAATGGATGCAAACGGGTGTCCGATGGAGTAGAAACTGTTAAAAGGTACTGTGAGCTATGCAGATAAATATTATGTGATTTAAATATGGGCATGGAGTCCTATGTATGGTAAACTAAATGCAATGGGTATATTTCAAGTTCTGAATCTAAAAGATATAAACAGAACATCGAACTGTTAAATGGAACTAATAGCCTTAGGTTCAATTTACAGGTTGAATCATGAAATTAAATATGTATGAACTAATATAATAGCATGTAGCAAGTTTTAGTTGCCTCGATGGATCACGATACGGATACGCACGGCACGTCCGACGTCGGCAAATGTCGCAACATCCACACGTGCACACGGAACAGGTCCAGACACGACAAGAAGGTAACCACGCAGATAGGGGATGTCCACAGGGTTGCTTGGATCGACGGCAGCGGCACGACTCTGGCGATGACCGGAAAAATACGGATCAAGAATTGAAATGTAAAGAAGAAGAAAGAAGAAGAAGAGCAGGAAGAAGGAAAAGGGAACTGGGGTCTCAGGTATGGCTCTGGGTTTAGATTCATGGATCAGAGAAGGCAGCAAGGGGCGAAGACGAGGTGGTGGGTCATCGGCGATGGGGTTTGCCGGCGAAGCAGTAGATGTGCAGGGAGGGTTTCTTGGGTTCTTGGGATTTGGTGCATGGGTCATGGCTTGCAGGGAAGGAGATGAGAGAGATGTTGGTGATGGTGATGAGACCGATGAGGTCGGAGCTCCGGCGAGGAGCCGGTGATGGGTTGGAGGGTGCTAACGGTTTGCAGTGAATGGTGAGGCTGCAGAGATCATAGTGTGCAGGGAAATGGTTGGTCGGGGAAAGAAAAAGGATGCTCGAAGGAAGAAAGGAGGAGAGGGGAGATGAAGCGACGACGACGTGGTCTCCGACGGAAGCTAGGGTTAGGGTTCGCGAGTTCGTTGGGTTGTTGGGTTCATGTGGATTCTTGTGCGGGGAGAGGAGAGAAGGTGTGATGGAGGGCTATGGTGATGGTTGATGTGGATGAAGGTGGTGGTGATCTGGGATGAAGACGACGACGATGGTGATCGGAGGTTGGTGCTCGGTGCAAGGAAATGCAAAGGTCGTGGCTAGTAGGGGAGGACGTCGAGGAGGTGGTAGAAGAGAGGGGAGGCCGACGAGGTGGTCGGCGGTGAGGAGACGAAGGGTAAGGCGATGACGGCGATGAGGGCGCGAAGTGGGGTGAGGCATGGGTTTTCTCGTGGGGAGGCGACGCTGGAAAAATAAAAGAAGAAGAAGCGAGAAGAGAGAGAGAGAGAGAGGGGTGCTGAGAGAGAGGGGAGATCGAGAAGAGAGAGCATGAATAGTGAGGAGAAATAGAATTGTTTTATCTGGGGAGAGAGAGAAAGGAAGAGAAAGAAGGGAGAAGGAAAAGAGAGAGAGAAAGAGGGAGTGGGGTCGGGTTAGAGAGAGAGAGCTGGGATCAGTTGTGAAAAAGGATTTGATGGGTAAAAAAATATAAACGAAAATAATATATATACAAAGAGAGAGAGAGAGATGTGAGATCAGTTAAGAATATATAAAAAATATATTAGTTATACTAAAATATAAATAGTAAATTTATATTTTATAGCAATAGTTATAATTTATTAGAATATAATATTAGTTCGTTTTGAGATTTTGCCAAATACAAACTTACTCCAAAATACACCCGGGTCGGGTCTAAAATTCAGATTTAAAATATGAAAAATATATGCAACGTCCAAATTGCAAAATGAAATCCCAGTTAAAGAAAATGCATACCCCCAAGAATGGATGCACATACGTGTGCGTAGCCATCCAAACACGTCCGTTTCACTGAACGGGACGAGAACAATATGCGCGGATGCTACCACGGGGTTAAGGATATCATGCAAGCTATGAAATGCAATTTTAAATTATTTTATATGACCTAAAATGTTATATGATAAAAGATGCGATACTAGATAAAATACCAGTGTATACTAAACATGAGATGCACGTGTCCATGCAACAAGTTACGGTAATCTATAAATGAGAATCAAACAGGTTCAAGCAAGGGAGTCGGGTCGAATGCAATGTAAAATGTAAAATACCATTCGCACCCAAAATACGATAAATCAAGAAATTACCACGAATAAAGAAATACGAGAACTGGAATTGGTATAAATGAACTAGAGTGTTACAGGAATAAGCCAAATCAAACATCAACCGCCCACGTCGCTAAAAGGGCAGCACCATCCTTCCAAGTCGCTAAAAGGGCAGAACCGACCGTCCATGTCGATAAAAGGGCAGTATCGACCGTCCACGTCGCTAAAAGGGCAGCACCGACCGTCTAAATAGCAAAAAGGGCAGAACCGACCGTCCACGTCGCTAAAAGGGCAGCATCAGCATCGACCGTCCAAGTCGCTAAAAAGGGCAGAACCGACCATCCACGTCACTAAAAGGGCAGCACCGACCGTCTACATTGCTAAAAGGGCAGTATCGACCGTCCAAGTCGCAAAAAGGGCAGCAACGACCTCCCTGTCGAAATTATGCTCCGCCTCAGAATCAGGTCAACCAGCGACACTCCGTACTGGGGAAAATTCGACCAGCGACACTCCGTGCCGGGGGCACATCGACCACAGACACTCCATGCCGGGGAAACGTCGACCAACGAAACTCCTTCTCGGAGACACGTCAACCATCGACCGTCCATGTCGTGAAAAGGGCAACGCTAGCTTCCTAAAAGCGGGAACCAAATCAAGTCGCCTCTACGCAAAAGATCCATCAATTTCATGCACATGACCCACATGTGTGGTGTGCATTTATTGGGGGGCACTTTGATGGGGTTGAAAATTATACCCCGGCTAACCAAGTCAATGTCAAAGTCAACCCCAAGTAAGCGGGCCCAAGCCCAGATCAAGTGGGCCCATGCCCAAGTCGAGCCCCGCGGTCGGCCTCCTCCCATGCCAAAATGAAATCATGTAATAAATAATTTTGATGTAATTTTTTATGCATGAATATAAGAAAAATAGGCGTAAAGGCAAATTTTTGTAAAGCCCGTGGCTCATGTGCAAAAGAAATGAGCACATGAGGCATGGGATGGAAAAAATGTCATTTTGTAAAGCCCAAGAGGTTATATGTAAATTTGGAAGCCTTGAGGCAACATGATAATGAAATGAAAGGGGGAGACTTTTCCATTCTCTAAAATTTAGGGTTTGTACATCCTCCTTCTTCCTCAAGCTTCTAAACCTTCTTCATTTCTTTTGAATTAAATCAGGAGTTTAACTTTTCCTTTTCCAAAAATAAATAATTTTTCACCATAAAACCCTTGAAGGGGAGCTCGGATCTGCCATCAAATCCTTAAAATGGGAGATTTTAAGTCTTACCTCCCCTTTTTCCCCTAGGATCCAGCCAACAAAGAGGAAGAAGAAGGATACCCACCTCCAAAAAACCCATTCCAAGAGAATCCGAGGCTCAAAAGAAGATCCAAAGATTTTTAGGAGTTTAACTCCATTCAAGATCTGTTGGAGTTTAATTCGATAAATCAAACCCCTTTTAGGAGTTTAACTCCAAATTTATACATAATCCCTATTAGAAGTTCAACTCCAAAACCCCTTGGAAGTTCAACTCCTATCCCAGAGGCTAATCCCTTTTTCCGCTGGTGTTTCCAGTAGTCGCGTGCCGCATACGTGACCCGCGGGCGCCCAGCGGTCGCGTGCAATGCACGTCACCCGCAGGCCCCCAGTGGTCGTGTGCAGCACACGTGACCCATGGGCATCCAGTGGTCGCGTGCACCTTACGCGACCTACGGGCGCTAAGCGCCCATGTGCGCCTCACGCGACCCGCGGGCGCTCAGCACCCAGCGGTCGCGTGCAGCTCACATGACCTGCTGGCGCACAGCGGTCGCGTGCTGCACGCGTGACCCGCTGGCGCACAGCGGTCGCGTGCTGCGCACATGATCAGCTGGCGACCAGCGGTCGCGTGCTGCACACGTGACCCGCTAGCGCCCAGCGGTCGCATGCTGCGCACGTGACCCGCGGACACCCAGCGCTCACACGCCAAGCGCATGACTCGTGGGCGGTAAGCGCTAAGCACGTGACCTGCTGGCGCCGAGCGCCCATGCTCCACGCACATGACCCATAGGCGCCCGGCACCTACATGTCATGCACGCGTCTTTAAGACGCTCCTCGCCCCTCATTTTCCATGCACTCCACACCAGAATACACGTCCCCCGTTAGGAAAATTTTTCTAAAGGGACCCCCGTAAACTATGTGAGGCCCCCGATATATCCAAAACCCTTTCAAAACACAATACACGCACACTGCATACTGAGTTCGCATGACTAGTTGACCCATCAATCGGAGGTTCCCTCACTCTAAAGGCGAAGGGTAATTAACGGCAGCTTAGTCTGCGGCTGCCAGAGATTCGGATTCCCACAATCAATAAACCTCCGCCTACCCTAGGTAGGGGAATCTATAGTACGCTTGACAAGCGACACGTAATCCCATCTCAATGGGGTAACGAAAAACACCCTACAGACACGAAGAATAACACGGTGGATCCACTCACGAAGGCCATTTGAGAGACTTTCGGGATGTTGGATATAAGATACTACAACAATTGGCCTTAGTGAAATTGGGAGATTGTTAGTTATATGTATGCCCTAGAGACCATTATTGTATATGATTGTATATTATAGTGGATACTTAGACATATAGAGAGAGGACTTTCTTGCTTGACATGATAATATGCTATCTGGTTGCTTTTTATCTTAACATGTACACTTGTATAATTATACTGTCTCTCCGTTACATGTTGATAAAGCCCTTAGGATGTATACTTGACTACCAGGACTATGATGCAGATCATACTAGTGGAGCCAGGGTAGTCCACAAGTTCATCCTTTAATTGTTCCTAGTCATGGGAATATCAAGGCAGGGCATCGATATTCCAGAGTAGACTAGTGTGTATGTTTCTTGACCCTGTATGGGGCGATGGATGATCCTACATCTATTGCTGTTTGGCATCAAAGATTGTACACAGGTGCTCATTGAAGAATGGGTACACCGAACAGGACTCTCCGAGAACTCCTAGATAGTTTTATACCAAATGTCATATAGCGGTTCTCTGGTAGCACCGGTACAGATTAGTTTATAGACCCGAGATCATCATAGAGTCTTGTGTGATTTGTACCGTAATTTGATTTCCTCCCTACCACGCTCAAGAGAGCGTGCAAACAGGTGGATTTTGGGTACAGTCCCGAGTCACATAGAGGCAATGAGCGATAGGAGAGGTTTCGTCTCTCCCGGTATTGGGGGTTGATGTTGCGCTATACTCGATTGGCTATAACAGAAAGTCCCTGGCCAGGGCTGATGCTGAGATGTACTGGTAAGTATTATCAGTAGTTTCTCAACCCGTTATGAGCCTTATATCGGTATGACTTATTAAGTTATTGGGGTCTGACGTTTACCACCCCCAGACTCGATATGCGACATATCAGACGAGGATACCGGACTGTACGGTAATGTTACATACTGGATTCACAGGAGTATGGACAAGCTTGTTTGTTGATCTTCTGATCGTTCAATACCTGGATAGCCGTTACGTCGAGCTAGTACCACTGACGGCTTGTGGGTGACTGATATGATCATCACCTACTACTGGCGTATTGACAAGTCTTTAGAGTCCTACACAGAGGTTTTTTAGCTCAAGCGAAATGAAGTAGGGCACAAATGTGATGTGCGGGACCGAGATTAATACGTGTATGTGATAAAATATTCTAATCTCGTGTTATAGGTTATATGTGATATAACCGGATTATTGAATCAAGTGTTGATTCAATAATTTGTTATATGTATATTTGATATACATATAAATGATATTAGTTGGTTGTATGTGATATAGCTGGGTTATTAAATCAAGTGTTGATTTAATAATTTAATATATAATTATATATTTAATATATTAATATATGTTAACTAATATTAGCTCACTTAAAAATTTATTTTCTCTAAATACATATAAATATATGTGTGATATATATTAATGTATTCATTTTTGTGTCATGCTAGATGATACATTGAACTTGGGTGTATGAGACTCATATCAAACTAAAGATAATTTGGGTGATTAATAATTAAGAGAAAAAACCAAAATTAGGTGGAAATTAGCATGGCTAAAGATGCTTGTGGAAGCATGTAGAAGCCTTGAATAAAGTCCACTAATTTTGTTTTACTCTAGATATTTGTTAACCCAACTGTTCATATCAGAATTTTGCATTATTATGTCGCTCATTCTTAATTATATTATAAATAAATAGGTGCTTTTGATCCATGTCTGCTAAATAGTTGCAGGTTACAGGTTCTCAGAACAATACAGTGAAATTCATGAAAGACGCTATAAATATGAGACTACGACCAACAGTAGATGAATCTGTATGATGCCGCGTACCAGTTCAAGGAACAAATGAAGATCAGTAGACAGTTCAATGCATAAAGCACAAGGATAGCACAAGATTCAAGATTTTAACTCGAAGCTCACGGCAAAAAGTCCACAACATTCTGCACTGTGGAAATCTGAAAGAAATTAGAAGAGATTCTGAGGAACCAAGTGAAGAAAATAGAAGGAAAAAGCAACATGAAGCAACCCTGAGAAGTTGAGTCAGAGATCCCTCAATATAGCCGCGGAACCGCGGCCAAACATGGATTTCTGCCGCAGAACCGCAATCATGCAATGTACTTGTCGGTGCACGTGTCGGTGGGCGTCGGTGTTTTGACCCGGCTTTCTTAGGGTAGTCTTGTAAATTCAAATGTGGATCAGATGTAAAACCTAGGGTTTCTCCTATCTATAAATAGGAAAGCCAAAAGCCTAATTAGGCATGCCTCTTTTTAATTCTAAATTTAAATTTTAAATTCCCTTGTAATCGTTAAGAGGTCATCAATAAAGTAAATGTATTTCTTTATTCTCGCATTCTTTTATTATCTGCAATTTAATTTCTGCATTTTTATTTGTCTTTTATTATCAGTAATTTAGGTCATTAAAATTATAAAAATTAATTTTATTGTAATTTTCCTAATGAGTGAGTAATTCCTCACTTGTTAGGGTTAGGATAGGGAAGGTTTGAGAAAAGGAAATCTCTCTCACTCCTTTTCTTTGCCCATATAATTTTTATAAAAGGGCTCTATTTAATTCAATCTCACACCGCTCACTACGGCACCCTATCCTAAATGATAGCGGTGATTCGCTAGTTATACCGATTGTGGTTGAATTAACTGGAGCTTAGGGCTAAGAGTTAAGAAAGGACGGACAAGAACCAAAAGAAAGAAACTAAGTTTCTTCCTAGTCGTGTTAATCCCTTTTGTTGACTATTACCCTAACACCTATATTCTTAACTAGGGCATTAAAAGCAGTGAGAAGATCCCTATCTCGAACTAACCTAAGCCTAACCCTAGCAAGCTTTTAAATAAATTGAATCTTATTCTTAGATTTAAAACAAAACCTAACAAAAATTGGACTTATCTCGTTAGAACTTAAAGAAAGAACACATTTTCCCAGTGGACCGACCCATACTCAACCGGCTAGCTACCAAGCGATACCATCTTGATTGCGGTATTCTTAATTTTAAAAAGCACACACAAAATCTTTAAACAATCAAATGGAGCCGTTGCCGGGGAGACGGTAGTTATTTTTCTTTTTGTAATTTCGGGTTAATTAAAAAAATATAAAAATTGAAAAAAAATACATAAAAAAAACATCTTGTTATTTTTGAAAGGTTTTTGTGTGAGTGTGCAGGTTTGGAAAAATTCTAATTCAGATCTGGAGCAACTCAGTGAACAAATCCAGAAATAGGGGATCTAAATAAAAAAAGGAGAACCAATTCAGCACAGGGAACAAATTTGACGACGTTAACCTTCAGAAGCACCGCGGAACTGCGGCACAATTGCACGTTTGACGGTGGAACCGCGGTCAACTGCTTACGTCAACATCCTATTTTTTCTCGGTTTCTTTGCACAGAACCTTTCTCCCTCGCCAATAAATTGTTTTTGTGCAGAATTCTTTACGCTGCCAAATAAAAAAAATTTGCAAGTATTTTAGATTTTTGGTGTGTTAACTGCTTTGCATAATTAATACGGACTTTTAAGGGTCTATAACACCAATCAAGATTGAGTGGGGATTTCAGTACCCTTCCTAAGACCCCAGAATCATTAAAAGCATATGCATCACTCTTGAGCTAATTAAAAAATATCTAGACTCAGCCAATTAAAGACTGTCGCGCTCATTAGGACAGAGGAAGGTTGTGGGCATTCAGTCGTTTATCTAAACCTAACTTTGTGGTGCCTAGACTAGACAAGTGAGAAAGGTAACTTTAAAAGGCTCGTCTCACGGTGATTCGTGAGCGGAACCCTCCTTTCTTCATTTGTGCTTACCTGGCCACAACTGGCGGTGAAGAGGAGATTTGAGTGATATCTCACAACTTGTCGTTTTGGACCAGTTAGGAGCAGTCTAGTTGACTTAGGAGACCTTAGCTCCAGGCTTGATTGTGCATGCTTAAATTGTGATTGTGCCGTAATTCCGTACAAATTTTTGCAAAACTCTTTCTAAAAAATCACTTTTAAAAATTTCAAAACTCCAAAAACAAACATTTTTTTAAAAAAAAATTAATAAAAATTGAAAAAATAAAAATAAATAAAAATAACAAAATTCACATTCTTTTCCTTTCTCTCATCACATCATGGGTACCCCACCTCGCAAAACTCTCGCCGAACTTTAGTACCCTCAACCAGACTTTACTTCATACGCTTCTTGTTTTGATCGAATTTCGAACGATCCCTCTATGCCCAAAATATCTTTGAAACATCAAATAGACGTGTCTAGGACAACCAGTTGGACTCCGCAATCCACATTATATCAACCATTTCAACCTTCACCACTTTCTTACATTGATACTCTTTTATCGAGTCCTGTTGTAACTCCAAAACCCATGTCTATTGCTGAACATGTTGAACAATCTCGTAACCTATTTTTCACTCATTTCACCACTGCGAATTCTTTGGATCAACAATTCCATTCACTTTCTTATCCAAATATTGATCCTACTCCTGTCCAACCATTCAATTTCTACCAGTCCTACCCGACTTTTGCACCTTCCCTAGATATTGTTTCTGAACAACCATTTGGGAGTTTTCAGTATCCAAATAACTTTAAATATTTTACTGAAATCCCGTCACAACCCATGTCTAGTCTGGAACAATCGTTGGAAGATTTTATGGTAGAGTCAAGCCAACAGATGATGGATTTGAATGCATCCATGACCGCCCTTATACAACCTAGTGACCCGGTAGCTAGTTTCCAACTAACTCAAAATTTTCCAATGTATGATGAGGCGGTTGGACAAATTGAGAATTTGAGTGGTGGGAGTGAGCTGTACACCCTTCCAAATCAAACCTACCCATCCCCAATTGAATCCCACAACTCCGGTTTTGAATGTATATTGAGTGTCCCACGTGATTCACCAGTTGAAGATAAAACGTTTAATGAGTTGTGCGATTTTATAGTATTTGATTTACCTGATTGTGAAAGATCCCTTTTGAGTGAAACCATCACCAATCCTTTTGACCTCTACACCTCTACTCTAGAACCTGAATTGATTGATATCCATACCCTTGATGAGGTGTCTGAGAAATTTAATTTTCACTTGATCGAGGATATTGACGCTGGGAATATTTTGGATGATGAACCCATAGATTTGGATGAGTTTCTCTCTCCAATTCATCATCCCGAGTCATTAAATGTTTCTCCCGAACTTCATATGCGTCTTGATTTTGATGAGAATTGCATGGATAAGCTAAATTTTGAGGAGAGTATTGAGGAAATTACTGAGGATGAAAAGTCTTGCCACCTTCCTGATCTTTGGGCATTTCGGACTGCATATAAGACTGATCTTGGCATGTCTCCTTATCGGCTTGTGTACGAAAAGGCTTGCCACCTTCCTGTGGAAATCGAATATCATACTATTTGGGTGATCAAATAGCTGAATCTAAATCTTGAAGATGAGGGCAGCTATATGAAGCTACAACTTAACGAACTGAACGAGCTTCAGGTTGAGGCTTATGAAAACGCGGTTGTTATAAAGAACCGAATGAAGGTGTTTCATGATAAACACCTTACGCGCAAAACCTTCACGCTTGGACAACAGATACTTCTTTATGACACCCTACTCCATTTCCATCCCGGTAAACTTCGATCTCGCTAGAAGGGACCTTTTCTTATGCGGTATGTGTACCCGCACGGCACGGTGGATTTGGAGAATACAAATAACGGTTCTTTCTTCAAAGTGAACGGGCACAGATTGAAACCGTTCCTCATCGCAGAGCCATCAGAGAAGCTCCTGATATTGCAGGAGCCGGTTTACCCAGCATAATCTTCTTCTGTTTACCACCAAACTTCGGTTATCCCGCCATAAACAGTGGAAACGCTGTTTTTAATAAGTTTAGGGGTATATACATACTATTTTTGGTATATATATGTGGATATTCTTTTCATGCGCATATCCATTTTTCTTTTTGACGAGCAATCTTGTCTGGTAATGCTCAGTCATTGTTCATTAAAAAAAAGGAACCGACGATTTTGACCCTTCAACAATTTTGCCATTTTGATGTAGAATGACAGTGAGGCCATTGTCCAGTTTAAGTTTGGGGGTGTGCTCGGTACGCATTTCTATCCTTCATATTCATTCATATATTCTGCATTGCATATATACATAAAAAATAAATAAAACCCCATAAAAATTGAAAATTTTCCTTAAAAACCTTTTTCGTCATGTTAGCTAGCGGGGGAATTTAGAATCAAAGTCTGACAATTTAGTTGATAAGATAAAAATAACTAAATTCTTTTCAAGAGATTAAAAATCCAAAAGATAACCTTCCTTTGAGTTTAACCGTAGCTAATATACGTCTTTTATATATCACTTTACACGTATCATGAGTTTTCGAGAATTAGATGAAATGTCTGACATGTCTCAAACTTTTTGAAAATTAATAAATATCTTTACTATCAAACAGGTTTGTTCTGAATTAAGTAATATCAAGAATAGTTCACAAGGTGAAGTGAATATGATGGATATTATTGAGGTTTTAATAGAAGTTAAAAGTCTGAAAAATAACCCATCTGGAACCTTGTTAGAGTGATTACATACCTTATTCACATGAACACGTCTTCGGGATTAAAAAGAAAGGCTGGCTATATCTCCTTTTGCACTGCTTTAAGAATATTTCAAAAAAACGAAACAAAATGAGTCTTTTTGTTTTGTGGCCTTGGTAACTTGGATAATTAAGTTCTTGGGTGTCTCCATACCTAATGCCCTAAAACCATCTGGTTTGGGAGTCATTGACCTAAAGATCGCTAAGTTTCCAATTGTCAAATAAAACAAGCTAAGAAAGTATTCTCTCCGAATTAAAGGTCCTCACGATTCTTTGTGGGAGAATAATCTTGGAGGACGAGTTTTCTATTGTAAACAGTTTTTTTCACGAAGATATGAAGGTTTATATAAAGACGTTTTGCACAATCACAAAAGGTGTGTATGAACAATAACAGGTGAAAAGTAGGAGTGAAGAATAAGATGTGGTTCTCTGTTAAAAATGATATAAATTCTGATTTGAAACCTAACTAGAGAACGAAACTTGAGAAATTCTTATGCCTTTTCAAACTCATGTAATCCTTTAGAAGTCTATCCCGGTCCGTATTTATGACATGATGACCCTAATTAAATTCTTAAAAACTTATCGATACTATTCACACAACCATGTAAAGACGTGTATGAGCTTATGTTAAATAAATTGTAAGGAGTCAAAAATAGGGTTGGACGTTTCTAATTAGGATATAGAACTTCTGGCTTTGATACTTAAGCTTAAGATTAGAATCAACAGTTTCCGCACGACACTAACTTAACAGGATTTATGGGTGCAATCCGCTGAAAACCCTCAGGAGATAACACTCCTCCTACTAAGGACACCTAGAGGTTTAACGGCTCGTTGCACCTACTCAGTACAATCGCGTTCCCTGCGAAAGTGAGGTTAAGATTTTTTGTTTTGCTCGAGACAAGCAAAAGATAAGTTTGGGGGTATTTGCTCATCTCAGAAAACTGCATTTTAATACTACTCATTCATTATCTATTTTGTTATATATCGGTACTATTAACCAGTGTCTGCTCAGTAAATACAGATTACAGGTATTCGTGACAAAGTACTGGAAACACGCTTAAATTCACGAATATGACATTTGTGAGCCGACACTGCAATCAGAACAGAAAACCGATTGATATCTGATTGTTTGTGTTTTTCGTATGTGTTTTAAATTTAAGAATACCGCAATTAAGACGGTGTCGCTTGGTAGTTAGCCGATTGAGTACGGGTCGATCCACAGGGAAAAGGTGTTCTTTTCTTTAGGTTTTAACGATTTAAGTCCTATCTTTGGTAGGTTTTGTTTTACGATCTTAAGAATGAGGATAAATTGATTTAAAGGCTTGTTAGGGATAGGATTGGTTAGTTCGAAATAAGAATTATTCTCACTTCTATCAATGCCCTAATTAAGAATATGGGTGTTTGGGTAATAGTCAACAACGGGGATTAGCACGACTAGGAAGAAACTTAGTTTCTGCCATTTGGTCCTTATCCGTTCATTCTTGTTTCTTAGCCCTAAGCTCCAGTTAATTCAACCACAACCGGTCTAACTAGGGAATCACCGCTATCATTTAGGATAGGGTTCTGTAGTGAGCAGATTATGGTTGATTTAAAGAGAGTCCTTTTAATAAAATTATTTGGGCAAAAAAAGGAGTAAGAGAGATTTCATTCTCTCAAACCTTCCATATCCTACCTCTAACAAGTGAGGAATTACTCACTCATTAGGAAGGTGACAATAAAATTAATTTTTATATTTTTTGTATTAAACAAACTAAATTTCAGATAAATAAAGAACAGATAAAAATTGCAGGAATTAAAATATTCAAAGAAGAATGCGAGATTGGAAAAGAAAACTTACTTTATTGATGTCCTCTCAACAACGCATTACAATGGAATTAAAAATCTAAATCTAAGAATTTAAAAAGAGTAAAAACTAAAGAGAGGCATGCCTTCATTCAACTTTCCTATTTATAGATAGAAAAAACCCTAAGTTACATTCTGATCCACACTTGAATTTACAAGGCTACCCTAAGAAAGCCGGGTGAAAGCACAGACATCCACCGACACGTGCACCATATGTCCGCGGTTCCGTGGCAGAAAGGCATGTTTGGCTGCTGTTCCGCGGCCGTATTGTGGGATCTTGGTCTCAATCTTTCAGGGTTGCTTCATGTTGCTTTTTCCTTCTGTTTTCTTCACTTTGTTCCACAGAATCTCTTTTATTTTCTTCCAGATTTCCAATAGTGCAGAATGATGTGGACTTTCGCCGTGAGCTTCATGTTGAAGTCTTGAATCTTGTGCTGCCCTTGTACTTTGTGCATAGAACTGTCTAATGATTTTTATTTATTCCTTGAACTGGTAGGCGGTATCATACGGATTCATCTATTGTTGGTCGTAGTCTCACATTTGTAGCGATTTTTTTCATGAATTTCACTGTAACGATCTGAGAACCTGTAACCTGCAACTATTTAGCAGACATGGATCAAAAGCACCTATTTATTTGTAATGTGATTAAGAATGGGCGAATAATGCAAAATTCTGATATGAACAAATACCCCCAAACTTATCTTTTGCTCGTCCCGAGCAAAGCCAATTTTATTCTTGAAAAATCCTAACCTCACTTTCGCAGGGAACATGATTGCACCAAGCTCGTGCAACAAGCCGTTAAACCTTTAGGTGTCCCTAGTAGGAGCAGTGTTGTCTCCTAAGAGTTTTCAGCGGATACTACCCACAAAATCCGATCAATTTGGCATGTTGATTCTATTTCTTCAATTCAGTATTCTAGTAAGAAATTCTATTATCTTCAACCTAGAAATCATCAACCTGTATTTTTCACATTCACTTTTCATTTAACTTAAGATCGTATATGTTCTGCAAATTTATTAAGATTTCAGCATCTTTTGAATTTTCCTTCTAAAGTTCAATCCCAACTCAAGAATTTTTATCATCTTTATTGAAGATATAAGGCATATCTTTCATTCCTATCTCTCATCCAAACCCCAATCATATACCACTACATGTGTGTGATTATCACCTCTACACTTGGAAATTCAATTCAAGCTATCATACTCTTGTCCATCGTCCAAAGTACTTTTAGTTGGTGAATTTTAGATGAAATTGCTTACACATTATTCATGTGACCGTTAATAATTCTTGAGGTACTACCGACCGGTTACAAAATGTGTTTGCGATTTAGGCGTAATTCCTCGTCTTGTAATACCTAAGGCTTAGCAGTGACTCCCAAACCAGTTGGTCTAAGGCACTAAATGATAAAGCACCCTCGCTATATTTTTTATTTAGGCTGCCTTAAGTAATTACAAAACCAATGTTCAATCATTTTTTTATTATCTCTTTATTCACCACTTATACTTTTATTTTATTTTTCTTCATACTAAGGTTTATAGAAAGAGCATTTCAAGGTATTCTCTACTATCCCAAGTTTCAAGGTGCGTGTACGTGCAAGTTGTAGGGTATATATTTTCAGAATTTAGACTTAAAGTTTGGAATTATTTTTCAGACTTACACTTCTAATAAAAATTTCAATACTCTTCCCTTATTTTGACTTAGCCCAAGAACTGAACTCAAAATTTTCCTATTTCTAATTAAACTACAAGGACATATATTTTCTACAATTAAACTTTAAGAAAGGCTATTTTTAGGGTTTTTAATTTACTAAGTTTAGGATGTAGTTTTTTTCCTACTATTCAACCGTCATGTTGAACTTAAGTCAAATATAACCAAAATTGAACATTTTAATTTTTATAATTTTTAAAATTTTTCAATTTTTTATTGATTTTATTTTTTTTATATTTTTTTATGTTTTTTTTATTTTTTTTAAGTTTTTATATTTTTATAAAGATGCAATGCGAAATTAAATATGCAAAGAAAGAAAAAACAAATATGTACAAAAAAAATATGCAGATGCAATGCAAAGATAACAATTTACAATCCACCTCCACCCCCAAACTTATCAAAAGCAGTGCCCTCACTGCTCATAGTCTCGTCGTCCCTTCGATCGTGAGTGGGACCGTTCCTCTTTTGCCAGTTAATTGAAATTGATTTTCTCATTGTGTCGGTATTTAGAAAATTATAAAGAAATTCACAACCAAAAATTATTTGACCACAATCAATAACGGTGTCGGATGTAGCGCGTTAGTAAGTGCGGATCGTCCACAGGGAAAGTGTAATCATTCGTGTTTCGAATTAGATGAATTGAAAATTTAAAGAAAACAAAATAAAACAATTCATGATTTAAAATTGTATTTCAAGAAAAAGAAAATATCTAGATCTAAGAAAAGTAAAAGATAGAATCAAGAATTGATAATTTGTGATGATTTTTCCAAACCAAATATCAAGAATCGAAATGAGGCACGTAGGAATCGATCGGATCTATAGATGTGATGCAATCTCAGGATGACGTATTCTTATCCTTCGATGAATTGATACTAGATCGATGATGATCGCCAAGAATTAGGGATTTCTTGTGAAACTAGGGTTTTATCTTATCTTTTGTTCTTTCATCGATATCATTCATATTCTAGCCTCTAATAATTTCAAGAAACGATCGTAGATCCCTAATTTCGAGCGATAACAATCAAGAAAGTATCGCGATGAAACTAGGTCATCGATTCTTGAACTTGTTAGGGTTTACAAAACTCGTAGGACTTAAAAATCGTATTAAGATTTGTTACATCATCATTTTACAATCGTCTCGATTCCTCCACGAGCGGAGTTTTACTCAAAGATCACAACAAAAACTACAATTACAAATTGAGATCTAATCATGATGCAAGAATTACAAGAAAGCAAGATTAAAGAATTTCACCTTTTATTTATATCAACAATTTCATTACAATCGCTCAAGAACTACAAGAGGAAGAACTCGATCATCGATTTGGCTTCGCTCATCTCCGTGAGTCGCGGATCGGCGTGGATCACTTGCCCGATTGAAGATCGGCTCGGCTCATAAAAGGTTGAAGGGCTTCTTGCTTGATTGGTACTCGGGATCTTGAATTTGGAGTGGAATTAGAGTTAGGGTTTTGCACAAGTCTTGTCACTAGACTTGTGGAAGAAGATGATGTAAGAGGTAAAGAATGAACTAATGAATTAAAGAACTATTGATGAACTAAAGATGAACAACCTCAACCCTTAGATCTAGGTTCTTATTTATAGCCATCAAAACCCTAGATCTAGGATTTGAATTTTAAGTTTCCCTCCAAATGTTTGTTGAGGAGATTTGAATTTCCCTCCAAAAGTTAGTTAGAGGAGAAGCTTCTAGATGTGATTAGTTAGGAGGGAGCTTCTAGAAGAGGTTAATTAGGAGCTTAATTAGGATTAGCTTAATTAATCATCTTTTGCTGATCTGGAAGAAGATTCGAGGGTTTTCTGGAATTTGACATGTATTTCTGAGCTGTAGCCACTGAGATAGGAATAATGATGCAAATTGGAATGATGATCTGACCAAACCGCCGCGGAACCGCGGCGCAAGCCGGCTCCCGCCGCCGTTCCGCGGCTCTTTAGAGGCTTTAGGGCTTCAAACTTCTGGTGATGATTTGGGCTGACTTGTAGGCCTTTCTTTGATATGTTGATTTTTATATTGCCTTTTGAATTGCTACCAAATCTGAAATCATTGAGTTGGCGTATTTTTGATCAGCTCTTTTGGCTTTGCTCCTGCAATTTCCTGCACAAATCTCGACACAAGTGTTGCGCAAATACAGAGATGATGCGATGCTATGAAATGCGGTCAATTTCCCGTAAAGTGTCGGTTTAAAATTTTAACACATGCAATCTGATCTTTTACGACTGATTTGCTAATATGTGAAATATGAATACCGAACACTTCTAAATGGGTGCAAATGATAGGGAAATTGCCGGTTAAAAGATGCAATATTTTAGACTGATCAAATTCCCCAAAACTTATTTTCGATCGTCTCGAGCGAATTGTTTTATTAAAAAGAGAAGGAGAAAATAAAGAAAGAGAAAAAACTAACTAGCACACTTTCATAGGCAACACGATTGCACTGAGCACGTGCAACAAGCCTTTAAACCTCTAGGTGTCCCTAGTAGGAGGAGTGTTGTCTCCTGAGGGTTTTCAGCGGATTTCACCCGCAAAATCCAATAATAAAAGAAAGATCATGAATATTACATTTAAAGAAAAGAATCATAGAAGAAAAGTCTTGAAATTAGGGTTTTCAACTAAGCTAGCTTTTCGGTAGTCATGAGCCCTATCTTAATAGTCATGAAAAGATGTTAGAAATCACGTCCTCCCTCAATAAAACATCGTCTTATTCTTCATTCCTATCTTTCTTCCAAACATCGATCATATCACCCTGCGTGTGTGTAAAGACGTCCCTACACCCGGAGAATTCAATTCAAGCTATCATACTCTTACCCATCAGCCTCGGTACTTTTTAATTAATGAATATTTAGATGAGATTGCTCACACACTTTCATGCGACCATTAATACTTCTTGAGGTACTAACCGACCGATTACTCATGTACTTACTTATTTGGTGTATTTTCCTCGTCTTGCACCACCTAAGGCATAGCAGTGACTCCCAGACCAGTTGGCCTTAGGGCACTAGGTGAAGAAGCACCCTCGCTATATATTTTTTATTGCCCTCGGTGATAACAAAACCAGTGTCCATTTTTCTCACCACTTTATATTTTTTTTATTCACTTTTTTTCTTATTTCCTTCATACATCGGCTTTAAGACAAGAGCATTTCAAGGTATCCTCTACTATCCCAGGCTTCAAGACGTGTGTAAGTGCGAATAGCAGAGTAGCAACATTCAAAATATTTGGCTTCCAGAATATAAACTATTTTTCAGACTTAGTTTTATCCTCAAATTAGTGACGTCCTTCATCTTACTAACCTTTGGGACAACGGCTCATAACTACTTATTACTAGTTCGTGTAAGAAAACTTCTAATTTTCTTAATTTTCTAAAAATTTTCTAATCTCATGGATGTAATTGTTTACTATCAAAACTTTTATTATCTTATTTATGTACAAAAAAATGTTTTTATCTTTTTGAAATTTTTTTAAATTTTTATAGTTTTTTTTTAAATGTTTTGTACTTATGCAAATGATATGCGAATGATGCAAAAATAAGCACAAACCTTCCCCAAACTTGTTTTCAACAGTGTCCTCACTGTTGCCTTCTGCTAAATCTCAAAAAACCTATAAGCTTGGGAGGAATTTATTAGTGGGGGCAAAATATTTAAGTGAAGAACCTCTCCCAAACTTATTTTTGGCTCATCATTTTGTAAAAATTTTCTTTTCAGGTGCCAGAAAATATAACCCCCCCCAAAACTTAAGCAATGTTAATCTTTGAAAATCATATGAGGGGGTCAAAAATCAATGGCCGATGCCAAGCTTTGCAAAGACCGAATGTTAACACCAACCATTCAAAAGTTTTGTCAATGCAGTGCTCTGGTTGGTGGAAAAAGAAATGGGGAAAGGTTAAGTGGTGGAAGAGAGTGTGTGTGCGTCTCATTTTGGAGAGACGATGAAGTGAATGTGATGGATTACTCGCATTCTTTTTACAATTCAGAAGAAGGGGTGGAGGTTCAATTTCATTGAGTGGGACATGATTCATCTCAACACCCGTGTCATTTAAAAATGCGAGTTCATCAGCGAAGATCTCCTCAAAAGTTCCATCAATACCCCAATGAATAATGTCATCATAAAATGCGGGGTGATCTTCAGACTCTAAGAACAGTTCATAATCGGTGTTAATTGTTGACCCGGACATCTCGGTGGAAGAGTCCGTATGTGTATGATACATAGTTGGGTCAAACAATAACGTATGAAAAGAGTCAGGATCAGTATCAGGAGGATCATCAAATTCGCTGCTGTCGACATCCATTAAGTCGACAGAACATACCTGAGCAGTAGGTTCGGAGGGTACACTTCCCAACTTATAAATGTTCAGCTCTATTGACCTATTCCCAAAAGATAGGGTCATAGAACCATTACGACAGTTGATTATTGCATTAGAAGTGGCCAAAAAGGGGCGACCTAAAATCACCGGAATTTGATTCCGTGGGTTCGCTACAGGCTGTGTATCAATTACAATAAAGTCCACAGGGAATATGAATTCCCTGATTTTTATTAACACATCCTCCAGTTCACCCCTAGGTTTGGTGATTGATCGGTCAGCCATCTGGAGAGTTATGCTCGAGGGCTTTAACACTCCGATACCTAGTTGCTCGTAAACCGAATATGGAAGCAAGTTAACACTAGCGCCAAGGTCTAGTAGAGCACGGTTAATGTGTTTTTCCCCAATAGAAATGGAAATCGTAGGATATCCAGGATCCTTACGTTTCCTCGGTAATTGTTGGGGGAAAGCCGTGTCTACCGTCTTTTCCATGAATATCTTCTTGGGCGCATGAGTCTTCCTCTTCCTAGCACACAAGTTCTTAAGAGTTTTCGCATAGGACGGAACTTGTTGGATGGCATCTAGGAGAGGGATGTTGGTGTTAACCTGCTTAAAAATGTTCATAATCTTCTCCATATGTGGACTCGGTGTGTTTGCCCTTAACCGATTAGGATAAGGTGCTTTAGCAATAAGCGCTGGGTCCATCATAGGAGAAGGAAGTGGGGGTAGACAAGATCCCAAAAGAGGAGTGGGGATCTTCTGTGGAGAACTAGAAGAGGGTTGCTGAGGTGTCGATCTTTTTGGGAAACGAAGAATAGGCTCGCAAGAAGGTGGTGGGGTAGAAGAACTGGGGTCAGAATTGGAAGTAGAAGTAGAAAGAAAGGTCTCAGCCGGGGTTTTATTGATTGATTTATCGGTATCATCAAACTCTTCCCCAATGTGAGTGTCAAGCACTCTTCCAGATCTCAACGTGATTGCATCCACATGATGTGAATAGCCAGGATTAGATAAAGGTTGAGCTGGAAGTTTCCTTTTCTCTCTTGCACTCATTTCGGCTTTTAGTTGTGCAATTTGGGCTTCCATCGATTTGATATTCTCATTCTGAGAAACAATGATCTTTATCACATTCTTGACGGAAGATTGCAAACTTGCCGTCCCTTGGATGGATTGTTTCATGAAAGTATCCAAGGTGTGCTAGTGCAGAGGTATTATCTGTACCGGTCAATTGCAAAGGACTAGACGGTGCAAAAGTTTGGCCGGATTTTGGAAGTTTTGTGATTGAAAGGGGCGCTGACTCAATTGAAGTGGTAGCTGCTGTTGTGGTGGAGGGACCCTTTGGAAATTGTGTTGGGTTGAAACCGTATTTTGAGATTAGGATTGGTTCCAAGCAAAGTTCGGGTGATTCCTCCAACCCTGATCATATGTGGAGGAAGATGGATCGTTTCTAGGTCTTTGTTGGTAAGCAGAATTGATAAGCTCATGACCTTGAAACGGACATTCTTCCGTCAAGTGAGACGGATCAGAACAGCAGCCACATACAGTTTTGGAGAGTGACATTTGATTTAGGGCGGCAGCTAAAAATTTATTTTCCATAGCGTCGAATTTCTTGTGTAAAGCTAAAATTTCGGCTCTAATTCCTATGGAAATATCATTGCCATCCCTAACCGATTGACTCACAACCTCCCACTGTAAAGATTTTTCAACGAAGTCTTCTAGGAATTCCCAAGCTTCCCCATCATTCTTAGTCATAAAGTTGCCTTGACACATGGATTCAAGGGTCTGTCTTGTGTAAGGAGTAATGCCCTCATAAATGATTCGGCACAGTTCGCATCTCGGGATGCCATGATGTGGACATTGGACTAACAGATCCTTGAAACGTTCAAGACATTTTGAGAATGTTTCATTTGGAAGCTGGGTGAATTGATAGATTTCGCTATGGACTCGAGCTGCCTTTTGATGTGGGTAAAATTTCTTCAGGAATGCTTTGACGAATCCATCCCAATTTGAAATGGAATGTGCGGTGGTGTTATATAGCCACTTCTCGGCTAAATCACACAAGGTAAATGGGAGAAGACGAAGACGCAAAGCATCCACGGACAACTGTGAGGTACCCATCATTGCGCATACATTTTCAAATTTCGTGATAAACACGTATGCGTCTTCAGACTCGAGATCGTGGAATTTAGGTAGAAGGTTGATGTATTGGGGTTTAATCTGAAAATTTTCCCCGTTGGCTGATGGAATGGAAAGACAGGTGGAAAGGGGACCTCGTGTAGGATAGCATCTCTCTTGGAGAGAGATGCGAGGTTGATTCTGCGCACCAACGGATGGCGGCAGAGTAGTGGTAAAGAAGTTCGATGGAGACAGTTCCATCGATGTGGGAGTGGTGGTGGGTAAAGAAAGGGTAAATATCAAAATACCGACTTTAGGGTCGATCGGGAGACGCGAACAAACAGGCACTAGAATCCTGTTGTCCGGCCTATCTTGCACTAAAAAGGGTTAGTACAAGTGGCAGCGTAAATTTATAATTAGGGGAATGATGAATGAATGCGGTGTTTGTTTTGAAAATTGGACGGATTTTTGAAAAAATGATGCAACACAACAAATGCAACAAGCAAAACCCTAAAATCTAGTGGTCACCTAGGTCCGGCTCTAGACCGCTCCTAACTGCCAAAAGACAAGTCGCAGGATAGAATCCTCCACTGCCTCTTTGTCCCCCTGTGGCCAGGTAAGTGGGAAGGTACTCCACTACGTAAGTAGTGGGCCTAATTAATAACCACTAGCCTTCGACACACTTGCCTTAGACACCACAAGAAAACGCGGATAAGCAATGAATTACCCACGGCCTTCTTCTGTCCCAAGTGAGCGCGACGGTCCTTAGAGTCATCTCTAGATATTTTTTAATTAATAAGGGTCAATACGGATGCAAGTTTGTGATTTTTGGGGCTTAGGAAGGGTAATGAACTCCCCACCTAATCTGGATTTGGTCTTTGCCCCTTAATTTTCCGTATTAATTATGCAAACAACCACAAAATCAAAACACGCACAATTTAATTTTGCTTTTTGCGCGACGCTACGATTATTTGCAAAGAAACCTGCACAAAAGTGTTATTTGGAGCAGATTTAGGAGAGAGATAAGAAAGTTAGAAGTTACTGTGAAACTTTTGTGCAGAGAAGCTTCCACAGAGGCGTGGAACCGCCGCAATAAGGCTCTAATGCTGTGGAAGGGCGGCCGTATGTGCTGTTCAGTGCACCAAAATTCTTGACACTGTTCCACTTGAACTCCTCAGCTCTCTGGAAAATTCAGAAAAATTTTCTCTAACTAATTAATCTAGATTTCCTCGCAATCAAACCACAACAACACGTATTAGTGTTTGTGCAAGTTTTGATCAAACAATTTAGATGGAATAAACTTTTCAACTCAAATTTCAAAACACGAACAATTAGCGCACTATCCCCGGCAACGGCGCCATTTGATTGAAATTGATTTTCTCGTTGTGTCGGTATTTAGAAAATTATAAAGAAATTCACAACCAAAAATTATTTGACCGCAATCAATAACGGTGTCGGATGTAGCGCGTTAGTAAGTGCGGATCATCCACAGGGAAAGTGTAATCATTCGTGTTTCAAATTAGATGAATTGAAAATTTAAAGAAAACAAAACAAAACAATTCATGATTTAAAATTGTATTTCAAGAAAAAGAAAATATCTAGATCTAAGAAAAGTAAAAGATAGAATCAAGAATTGATAATTTGTGATGATTTTTTCAAACCAAATATCAAGAATCGAAATGAGGCTCGTAGGAATCGATCGGATCTATAGATGTGATGCAATCTCAGGATGACGTATTCTTATCCTTCGATGAATTGATACTAGATCGATGATGATCGCCAAGAATTAGGGATTTCTTATGAAACTAGGGTTTCATCTTATCCCTTGTTCTTTCATCGATATCATTCATATTCTAGCCTCTAGTAATTTCAAGAAACGATCATAGATCCCTAATTTCGAGCGATAACAATCAAGAAAGTATCGCGACGAAACTAGGTCATCGATTCTTGAACTTGCTAGGGTTTACAAAACACGTAGGACTTAAAAATCGTATTAAGATTTGTTACATCATCATTCTACACTCGTCTCGATTCCTCCACGAGCGGAGTTTTACTCAAACATCACAACAAGAACTACAATTACAAATTGAGATCTAATCATGATCCAAGAATTACAAGAAAGCAAGATTAAAGAATTTCACATTTTATTTATATCAACAGTTTCATTACAATCGCTCAAGAACTACAAGAGGAAGAACTCGATCATCGATTTGGCTTCGCTCGTCTCCGTGAGTTGCGGATCAGCGTGGATCACTTGCCCGATTGAAGATTGGCTCTGCTCATAAAAGGTTGAAGGGCTTCTTGCTTGATTGGTACTCGGGATCTTGAATTTGGAGTGGAATTAGGGTTAGGGTTTCGCACAAGTCTTGTCACTAGACTTGTGGAAGAAGATGATGTAAGAGGTAAAGAATGAACTAATGAATTAAAGAACTATTGATGAACTAAAGATGAACAACCTCAACCCTTAGATCTAGGTTCCTATTTATAGCCATCAAAATCCTAGTTCTAGGATTTGAATTTTAAGTTTCCCTCAAAAAGTTTGTTGAGGAGATTTGAATTTCCCTCCAAAAGTTAGTTAGAGGAGAAGCTTCTAGATGTGATTAGTTAGGAGGGAGCTTCTAGAAGAGGTTAGTTAGGAGCTTAATTAGGATTAGCTTAATTAATCATCTTTTGCTGATCTAGAAGAAGATTCGAGGGTTTTCTAGAATTTGACATGTATTTCTGAGCTGTAGCCACTGAGATAGGAATAATGATGCAAAATTGGAATGATGATCTGACCAAACCACCGCAGAACCGCGGCGCAAGCCGGCTCCCGCCGCGGTTCCACGGCACTTTAGATGCTTTAGGGCTTCAAACTTCTGGTAATGATTTAGGCTGACTTTTGGGCCTTTCTTTGATATGTTGATTTTTATATTGCCTTTTGAATTGCTTCCAGATCTGAAATCATTGAGTTAGCGTATTTTTGATCAGCTCTTTTGGCTTTGCTCCTGCAATTTCCTGCACAAATCTCGACACAAGTGTTGCGCAAATACAGAGATGATGCAATGCCATGAAATGCGGTCAATTTCCCTTAAAGTGCCGGTTTAAAAGTCTAACACATGCAATCTGATCTTTTACGACTGATTTGCTAATATGTGAAATATGAATACCGAACACTTCTAAATGAGTGCAAATGATAGGGAAATTGCCGGTTAAAAGATGCAATATTTTCGACTGATCACCAGTAGGGTGGTCATTCACTGCTCCAAACCTGTCACTCGCTGACCAAGGTTGGTCACCATCCCTATCAATCTTTCTATCCCCCTATTAGTTCTTCGCATCAAGCGCGCTTGCGCAGCTGGGGTAAGCTCTTCATCGCTCGCGGTCGATCTCGAGCTGGGTGTCTTGGCAGGCACGTCCTCGGCTGGCTCAGTGCGTGACCATACATCATGTAAGTGTGTGTAGGACGTGGATAAGCCCTCAAGAAGAGGTCTAATGGGGATCCCTCCATGCATATAAAATTCGAATTCCTCCACAGAAAGGAAATGGAAACACAGTTGTGTCACCAACATAGGGCATGGATAGTTAGCAGCCCTCTTGCCCGCACCAATTGAATGAAGTAATACAGTGCACATATCATAGCTGGGGTTTCTAGTCATCAAAGTGTGCACTATATGAAGGGATGGTGTGAAAAATGCCGTGTTGTGCGAACTACCAAAAATATTATTTTGTGCCCAACGACACACAGTCAATACGTTCGCAAAAAGGGTTCTAGCCTGGATGCCTTTTCGTGGCTCCCTCGAACAATCATTACTCATCAAGGGTAGGTAGTTCTCGAATTGGAGGGGTTGGTCATGAATAGGTAGTCTAGGTATTAAGGTGACTTCATGGATAAAGTCACTATCGATTATTATTTCCCTATCCTCCCACATTAACCTAATGTAATCGTGTTGTGAGAGGCAACCATCCTCCATGCACTCGTAAAATCGGGTGACAAGATCTGGAAGCGCGAAGGAATTTGGATGGTTAAAAAGTAAAAATTTCCACCCACGCCTTCGGATCTCATCACCGAAATAGCTACCATAGATCATGTGTGCAACGATTTGTGAAAAATCTCTTTCGAATTGCAAAGTGGGTTCCATCACAGAGAATGTAGATATTTCTAAAAATTTTAACAGAGAAGATCAGAGAATGCAAACCTCCTCTGAAGTTTTCAGAGGGAGAAGACGACAGACGGCGCAGAAGAGACTTCGGCAGCGATTGCGCGGCTCAGAGGAGCGGTCTCTCTGCAGAAATTAAAGCGGCGGCTAGGGTTTGAGGAAATGAGAAATTAGGGTTATGAAAATTCAGAGGAGGGGTCGGTTTGGTTTTATAAGGGGTGTTTTTGGTTATTTGTAAAATGGACCTCTTAAAAAGAGGAATTTATTTGTAAATAAATTTTTTATTATTATTTATTAAAACTAAAAATTTACAAAAATACCCCTAAAATTTTGAAAAAAAAATTATTTTTTTTATTTTACAAGTGTGACATACCGCCAAACTAATTTGAAACAGTGTTTCCACTGTTTATGGCTGAATAACCGAAATTTGGGGGTAGATGGAGGAAGATCAGTCAATATAATTCGGTTCCTGCAACAGCAGGAGCTCCTCCGAAAGGTCCGCAGTGAGGAACGGTTTTAATTTATGTCCGTTCACTTTAAATAGTGAACCATCCTCTGGATTCTCTAGGTCGACCGTACCGTGCGGATATACAGTGCGTACAAAAAATGGCCCTTTCCTTCGAGATCTAAGTTTGCCGGGATGGAAATGTAACCGGGTGTCGTAAATTAAAACCTATTGACCATGTTTGAAAGTTTTGCGCATAAGGTGTTTATCGTGAAACACCTTCGTTCGGTTTCTGACGACAACCGCGTTCTCGTAAGCTTCATCCCGAAGCTCGCTCAATTCATTTAATTGCAGCTTTCTATGGCTGCCCGCATCTTCGATAAATAGATTCAGCTGTTTTATCGCCCAAAATGCACGATGCTCAATTTCAACTGGAAGGTGGCAACCCTTTCCATAAACAAGTCTATAAGAAGACATACCAAGGTCGGTCTTATAGGCAGTTCGAAATGCCCAAAGGGCATCAGTAAGTTTTGAAGACTAATCCTTACGGGTTTTGGAAACTGTCTTCTCCAAAATCTGTTTAATTTACTGATCTGAAATCTTGGCTTGCTCACAAGTTTGGGGATGATAGGGCATTGATAGCTTGTGATTAATGGAATATTTCCGCATTAAGGACTCAAAAGTCCTATTACAGAAATGAGTTCCATTATCACTGACGATTGCACGGGGGTGCCCAAACCGGGAGAAAATGTTTTCTTTGAGGAATCTAACAACAACCTTGTTATCGTTAGTCCGACTAGGCACAGCCTCGACCCATTTAGATACATAATCAACAACAAGAAGAATATACACGTTCCCAAAAGAATTGGGAAACGGTCCCATAAAATCAATCCCCCAAATATCAAAAATTTCCATAACCAATATTGGTTAGAGCGGCATTTCGTTTCTCCTAGATATCCGACCCAAGTGTTGGCACCGGGAGCATGTCTTGCAGTAATCATGTGCGTATTTAAAAAGTTGTGGCCAGTAGAAGCCACACTGCAAGATCTTTTCTGTTGTCTTTTTAGGGCCAAAATACCCACCACACGCTTGATCGTGGCAAAATGACAGCACGCTCTTAAATTCATTGTCTGAGATACACCGACGAATAATTTGGTCGGGACAGTATTTGTATAGATAAGGTTCATCCCAATTAAAATGTTTTACCTGGGATATGAATCGGAGTCTGTTCTGATTCGACCATTCATTTGGTATAAGTCTGGTGGTCAAATAATTCACAATATCTGCGAACCAAGGTTCGCATGATACAGTCAAGAGATGCTCATCTGGAAAAACATCTTTTATAGAAAATTGAAGCGTCGGTGAAGAAGCGAGACGTGAAAGATGGTCGGCAACTACGTTTTCGCATCCTCTTTTGTCTTTGATGACAATGTCAGACTCTTGTAGTAAGAGGATCCAACGTATCGGCCGAGATTTAGCATCTTTCTTCACAAAAAGATGGCGAAGAGCTGAATGGTCAGTGTATACAATGACTGGAGAGCCGATTAAATAGGGCCTGAACTTTTCTAATGCAAACACAACAGCTAAGAATTCCTTCTTGGTTGTTGTGTAATTTAATTGGGCCTCGTTCAAGGTTCGGCTAGCGTAATAAATTACATGCGGCATCTTATTGATGTACTGTCCAAGGACAGCACCAATGGCAAAATCAGATGCATCGCACATAATCTCAAATGGATGTGTCTATTCAGGAGACGAAAGAATGGGAGCAGAAATAAGTGAGTTTTTCAATGACTCGAACGCCTTCATACAGCTCGAGTCGAAATCAAATGTGGTGTCCTTGGCCAACAAAAGAGTCAAGGGTCTAGTAATCTTGCTAAAATCCTTGATGAACCGTCTATAGAAACCGGCATGGCCAAGGAAGGCTCGAATGTCTCGGGCGCATTTGGGTGGAGGGAGATTGGAAATGACTTCAATCTTCACTTTATCTACCTCGATACCATTTTGCGAGATGATATGTCCTAAGACAATACCTTCTTGTACCATGAAGTGGCACTTCTCCCAATTTAAAGTAAGATTCTTATCCTTACACCGGGTAAGGACTGGGTCGAGATGTAGCAAACACTCATCAAAGGAGTCGCCGAAAATGGAGAAACCATCCATGAAGGTCTCCAAGAATTTTTCCACCATGTCTGAAAAAATTCCGATCATACACCACTGGAAAGTACCGGATGCATTGCATAACCCAAAGGGCATGCGACGGTAAGAAAACATATCGAAAGGACAAGTGAATGTGGTCTTGTCTTGGTCCTTTTCGGCGATGGAAATTTGATTATTGCCAGAGTAGCCATCCAAAAAGCAATAATATTCATGCCCAGCCAATCGTTCTAGCATTTGGTCAATGAAAAGTAATGGAAAGTGGTCTTTCTGTGTCGCGGCGTTGAGTTTTCTATAATCGATGCATACTCGCCACCCAGTTTGGGTGGGAGTAAGTATTAACTCATTCGCCTCATTAGTTATGACCGTTATGCCCAATTTTTTTGGGACAACATGAATGGGGCTAACTCACTGGCTATCAGAGATAGGGTAAATGATACCACCGTCAAGACATTTTACGATCTCCGTTTTAACAGCCTCTTTCATAATGGGTTGAGTCGTCTCTGTAGATCCCTTGCTGGCTTGGCATCATCCATCATATGAATATGATGTTCAACTATCAGGGAACTAATCCCCTCGATGTCCGTCATAGTCCAGCCAAAAACTTACCGGTTTCCTTGCAAGACCGTCAAAAGGGATTTCTTTTTCTCTGGGGCTAGAGAAGCCAAGATGATAATAGGAAGGGTCTCATTCTCACCTAAGTAAGCGTATTTAAGGTGAGATGGCAATAGCTTGAGTTCGAGTGTTGGGGATGAAATAATTGAAGATAAAATCGGTGAAATTGTCTCAAACTCAAAGGATTCCAACAGAGATTCAAAACGAGTCGGATGGTTCAGCTAACTCATCCGAAAATTTAAAGGATTCAAACTTGGGTGGTGATTGGTCAAGATCGTTCGAAAAAGTGAAACACTCATAGTCATTATCGGGCATGAAAACAGTATCAGATTTAAGGAGGAACGCACCAGTGGCGTCAAAATTGCTGTGATCGAACAGAAATTTCTCGAGCTCACAGTCCTCCTGGGTGATCTCTTGGATCGAGAAAACATCAAGTATATTAGCATTAGGTTCGAAGGGCTGATTCCCCAACTTAAAAATGTTGAGTTCAATTGTCATGTTTCCAAAAGATAGGTTCATCGAACAATTTCGACAATTGATCACCGCATTAGAAGTTGCAAGGAATAGTCGACCGAGTATCACCGGAATTTGATTCCGGGGGTTAGCTACAGGTTGTGTGTCCAAAACAATGAAATCAACTGGGAATATGAAATCCCCAACTTTTATTAACACATCCTCTAGCTCACTCCTAGAGTGGGTGATAGATCGGTCGGCCATTTATAGAGTACAATGTGTAGGTTTCAACTCTCCAACACCTAATTGCTCATATACCGAATAGGGAAGGAGGTTAACACTGGCACCAAGATCTAAAAGTGCGTGGTTGATGTTCTTATCCCCAATAGTTATTGAAATCGTAGGACAACCGGGGTCCTTTCGTTTTTGAGATAAAGGTTGGGTAAGAGCATCACTCACGGCACTAGCTAAGAACACTTTTTTTGGTACCTGTGATTTCCTCTTCTTGGTGCACAAGTCCTTTAAGATTTTTGCGTAAGAAGAGACTTATTGGATTGCATCCAAGAGGGGAATATTAATGCTAACCTGTTTAAATAACTCCACAATCTTCTCCATTTGTGGATTTTGTTTATTGGATCTCAACCAGTTTGGAAATGGAACATTTTGAAAATTGGTTGAGTCCAATGCTTGTGGAGGGGATTGTGGAGTCGGAACGGACCCTAGAACTGGTGTTTTCGTGGAGTGAGAAGTGGATACGTTCGGAATAATAGAAGAAGTAGAGCCTTGTAAAGAATGGAGAACAGGCTCTAAAGACGAAGAAGAAGAAGAAGCGGCGGCCGGGATGTCATCATCAGTGTCAACATTGTTGTGCAATATCCTTCCAGATCTCAATATAGTCACGGCACTCACATTATGGTTTTGTTGTTCAAGAGCAACATGTGCATTTAGTGGGTGACCAGGATTTGGCAGTGGTTGAGATGGAAGCTTCCCCTTCTCTCGCTCGCTTAAAGCTGCATTCAGTTGTGCAATCTGGGCTTCAATGGTTTTGATACTTTGCCCATGTGAAGCAATGTGTTGCACCAAAGACTGACTGGAAGACTGGATGTTGGCTGAGGATTAAGTTGATTGTTTTAAAAACGCCTCCAGACTTCGTTCTAACGAGAAAACCATATCGTTATTTGGTGGAACAAAATTGTTTTGAGGAAAAGAATTGTTGGGTGCAAAATTGTTCATTTGATTTTGGTAAGGTTGGGGTTGGAAAGGTTGCTGATGTTGAATTTGTTGAGGAGCTTATTGTTGAGGAGGAGGCCTCTGGAAATTGTTGTTACCTTGGAATTGTTGTTGATTTTGATTCCAAGAAAAATTGGGGTGGTTCCTCCAACCAGGATTGTACGTTGAAGAGTATGGATCATTTCTTTGTCTTTGCTGAAAGGCAGTATTGACTTGATCCTGTCCTTCAGCAGGTGGGTTGTAAGGACACTCTTCAGTCAAATGGGATGGATCCGAACAACAAGCGCATATACTGCGAGGGGGTAAAACAGGGGCAGAAGAAGACGATGAGAATTTGCTCTCAATCGCTTCTAGTTTTCATGTAATTACGGCCATTTCGGTTTTCATTGCAATTGATATATCAAGTTGATGAACGCCTTCCCTAGACGGACCGGAGGAAGTAGATGAAGTGGACGAAGTGTTCTGTCTAGTGCTTTCCCACTGAAGCGTTTGTTCAGCAAGATCGTCAAGAAATTGCCAAGCTTCCTCGTCAGATTTGGTTAAGAAGTGGCCTTGACAAATGGTTTCCAATAATTGCTTAGTTGCTGGGTTCAGTCCTTCATATAAGGTCTGGAAAAGTTGCCATCTCTCAATACCGTGATGAGGGCACTGAACAAGAAGGTCTTTGAATCATTCGAAACACTTCCAAAAAGGTTCGGAAGGAAGCTGGGAAAATTGGTTAATTTCATTACGTATTCTCGCGGTCTTGTGATGTGGGTAAAACTTTTTAAGAAATGCTTTAACAAACTCTTCCCAACTGTTTATAGAATGTGATGCGGTGTTATACAACCACTTTTCAGCTAGGTCACACAAAGTGAAAGGAATTACTCGTAGCCGTATAGCATCGTCGGACAGTTGGGTGGTCTTCATCATTGCACGAACATTATGGAATTTGTTAATGAAGATATATGCATCTTCGGATTCCAGCCCGTGAAATTTGGGCAACATATTGATGAAGTGGGGCTTAATTTCGAAATTATCCCCATTTGTTGGCGGAAGTGAAAAATAGGTAGGAAGTGCAGAGCGGGTAGGATAGAAATGATTCTGGAGCATGATTCGTTATGGCGCTTCAACAGGAGGATGTTGCGGGTTATTCGCACCCAGTTGAGGTGGAATCAGTCCCGAGATAGGTAAAGGGTTGTTAGGATTGAATCATGACATCTCTTTAGAAGATGATGAATGTGAAGATGAAGGTGAATGGACAGAATTCCGGTCAACGTCGGAGTTGGCTGGCAAAGGTAAGGATGAAAAAGAAGAGGAGGGAGTTTCGACTTCGGAGTCGATCGCGTAGTCGGTAGCGACTAACGAAACATGGAATAAGCGGGCGCTAGTGTCCCGAGTCCAACTGGACATACACTAAACAAGTTTAGTGTAGTCAAAACGTAGAATGTGAGGGTAAGAAGACGTCAATGGGGAAATGTGGATGAAAGATGGGTGCAATGGGATTCTAGTGACAAAAGGGCAAGTTTTTGTGAAAATTTTGTTTTGTGTCTATTTTTTTATAAAGATTTTTGCAAAAATTTATACGATACTACGGCACACTTTCAAACAATCACAATTTAAACATGCACAATCAGACCTAGAGCTAGGGTCTCCTAAGTCAACTAGACTGCTCCTACCTGGTCCAAAGTGATAGGTGATATCCCTCAAATCGCCTCTTCACCGCCAATTGTGACCAGGTAAGCACAAATGAAGAAAGGAGGGTTCCGCTCACGAATCACCATGAGACGGGCCTTTTAAAGTTATATTTCTCACTTATCTAGCCTAGGCACCACAAAGTCAGGTTTAGATAAGCGACTGAATGCCCACAACCTTCTTCTATCTTAATGAGCGCAACAGTCCTTAATTGGCTGAGTCTAGATATTTTTTAATTAACTCAAGGTTGATGCATATGCTTTTTGTGATTTTTAGGGTATTAGGAAGGGTAATGAAATCCCCACTCAATCTTAATTGGTATTTGAGCCTCTTAGATTCCATTTTAAATATGCAAAGCAGTAACACACAAAATCTAAAACACTTGCCAAATTTTTTTTTTATTTGCGACGCAAAGAATCCTGCAGAAAAACAATTTATTGGAGAAGGAGAAGTTGTTGTGCAAAGAATACCTGCAGGGAAAAAAATTTCAGTGGAATATAGGGGGTAGAAGGAAAGAAATGGAATGCTTACAGAGAAATATGAGTTGCTGACGTTAGCCGTTGACCGCGGAACCGTGGTCAAATGCCTGCTTATGCCGCGTTTCCGCGGTGGTTTAGTAGGTTTGGATCTTCAAAAATTTTCTCTGTGCTGGTTTTGTTCTCCTCTGTTTGTTCAGATCCTCTGTTTCTGGATTTGTTCACTGAGCTTGATTCATATCTGAATCAGTCCGTATTCTTTTCCTGCACAATTTGCACAAAAAGCAATCAAAAATAACAAGATGATTTTTTATGTTTTTTTTATTTTTTTCAGATTTTTTATATTTTTTATTTAATTAACCCAAAATTACAAAAAAAATAAACTATCGTTTCCCCGGTAACGGCGCCATTTGATTGTTTGTGTTTTTCGTATGCGTTTTAAATTTAAGAATACAGCAATCAAGACGGTGTCGCTTGGTAGCTAGCCGGTTGAGTACGAGTCGATCCACAGGGAAAAGGTGTTCTTTTCTTTAAGTTTTAACGATTTAAGTCCTATCTTTGGTAGGTTTTGTTTTACGATCTTAAGAATGAGGATAAATTGATTTAAAGGCTTGTTAGGGATAGGATTGGTTAGTTCGAAATAAGAATTATTCTCACTTCTATCAATGCCCTAATTAAGAATATGGGTGTTAGGGTAATAGTCAACAACGGGGATTAGCACAACTAGGAAGAAACTTAGTTTCTGCCATTTGGTCCTTATCCGTTCATTCTTGTTTCTTAGCCCTAAGCTCCAGTTAATTCAACCACAACCGGTCTAACTAGGGAATCACCGCTACATTTAGGATAGGGTGCCGTAATGAGCAGATTATGGTTGATTTAAAGAGAGTCCTTTTAATAAAATTATTTAGGCAAAGAAAGGAGTGAGAGAGATTTCCTTCTCTCAAACTATCTCTATCCTACCCCTAACAAGTGAGGAATTACTCACTCATTAGGAATGTGACAATAAAATTCATTTTTATATTTTTTGTATTAGACAAACTAAATTGCAGATAAATAAAGAACAGATAAAAATTGTAGGAATTAAAATATTCAAAGAAGAATGCAAGATTGAAAAAGAAAACTTGCTTTATTGATGTCCTCTCAACAACGCATTACAATGGAATTAAAAATCTAGATCTAAGAATTTAAAAAGAGTAAAAACTAAAGAAAGGCATGCCTTCATTTGGCATTCAACTTTCCTATTTATAGATAGAAAAAACCCTATGTTACATTCTGATCCATACTTGAATTTACAAGGCTACCCTAAGAAAGCCGGGTCAAAGCACCGACACATGCACCGACACGTGCACTATATGGCCACGGTTCCGCGGCAGAAAGGTATGTTTGGCCACGGTTCCGCGGTCGTATTGTGGGATCTTGGTCTCAATCTTTCAGGGTTGCTTCATGTTGCTTTTTCCTTCTGTTTTCTTCACTTGGTTCCATAGAATCTCTTTTATTTTTTTCTAGATTTCCAACAGTGCAGAATGATGTAGACTTTCGCCGTGAGCTTCATGTTGAAGTCTTGAATCTTGTGCTGCCCTTGTGTTTTTTGCATTGAACTGTCTAATGATTTTCATTTATTCCTTAAACTGGTAGACGGCATCATACGGATTCATCTATTGTTGGTTGTAGTCTCACATTTTTAGCGATTTTTTCATGAATTCCACTGTAACGATCTGAGAACCTGTAACCTGCAACTATTTAGCAGACATGGATCAAAAACACCTATTTATATGTAATGTGATTAAGAATGGGCGATATAATAATGCAAAATTCTGATATGAACAATATCCAAAGAGTTCTTTTGCAACAAATAAAGTGTACACAATTTTGGTCCAATACAATACAAGTGTGCATATAACTCTTTGGTACTTGGACCTAAGTGGGGCTGCCCATGGCACAAGTGGTGTGATGTGTGATAAATGCTAGAAGATATGATGTGATTTAAAGTATCAAGATTTCCCTCCAAGAGATACTAAGCAACCCATGTTGTTATCAATAAATCAAACATTACCAGTGGAATTATGGAGAGAACACAATATCATAGAACCAACACGAGCCCAATTGCCCAAGAGATGATCGGCGAAAAGCTCCAAAAATCCGGCACCGCCGGTTCAATCAAGCCCGATGCACCCTATTTTTTATTTAGCTATCCCTTGTTGTCACATCATCCTTATTATATTGTTTGTTTAATTTTATTTTGTTCCTATAAATACTAGATCAATAGGCAAGCGGAGGGGATACTTTTTTTAGCTTTCGCTTTAGTTTAGAACAAGTTATAATTTGTAGATGTTAACTTGTCTTTCCTTTGAACTCTTGAGCTCTTGATCTTATAACTTCTTCATTGAAGTTACAAGCTTAAGATTTAGGTTCTTGAATTCAAGATTAGTTGTATCTCATTTGAAAATCAATAAAAAGTTCCCATTGTTCATTACTTGTGTCTTACTTTCTACAAACATTGAACTTATGAAATCCTTACCTTGCTTTGATCTAGCAATCTCTTAAGTGAGTTTGCAAGTTTAAAATTTGATATTTTGATTTCACATTGGGCTTAAAGAACGCTTGAAGAAATTTTCACATAGGGTATATCGGTTCTTAACTTTTTGACCTTGACTTTACTTTTCTTGCAATTTTTGTTATGTGCCTTTCTCTTTTCTTGGTTGTATTTGGTATTGTAAATATGTGTGAATAATTAATTTACTTGTTAAGGGTAGAATATAGTTAGTATGTGCTAGGAGATGTGTTTGGTAAAACCTTAAAACCTTAACTTTGTAATTGAAACTCCGACCAAACGACTCGCAATTCCGCTCCGTTAGGCACCCTATCCTACCACGATAGCAGTGAATCATAATCGTGACCGGTTGCGAGTGGTTTGCCGAAGGCTAAGGTTAAGAGACAACAACGGAAGGACAAGGGACAAGAAATACAAATTTAGCACACAATCGCAAATACCGAACTTCAAGTTCTCTAATCCAAGTTGTTGCCTATTTCCTTAATGTCAATATCAGATTAGGTCTATAAGGCAACCTAAAACTACCCCTAACAAGTCTTTTTATTGAACATGTCATAGTTACGACACTTAGTATAAACAACAACTCAAGTTACGGTATTAACTCGTTAAAACAAGCTTAAAAACCTACCGTCTCCCTGCGGACGACCCATACTCGTCGCGACTCGCTACACGCGACACCGTTTTTTATTGCGGTCATTTTAAATTCTTTTAAAAAAACGACACGGTGAAAACTTTCTAATCAAGTCACGTACGCACACAACGACTGGTGTGGACATCCCGTCAATGCACTCGCTCAACGATTAGTACGGACATCCAGTCACGTACACGCACTCCGGCAACTACCCAAACTTTCTTTCTTCACCGAACCGGGCTCTCAATCGACTAGGGGCTTTAGCGACTGGTACGGACCTTTACCGAGTAGCCGCCCAACAATCAGTACGAACGTCTAGTCACATACGCGGACATAACATAAATCGTACTATAACATCAATCCTACTATAATGTTAATTATACTATGATATGTAAGCATGGCAAGTTCTACGTGGTATGGCTGTACTAATGATGTGTATTGTAGCATGTGAGTCTGTAATTGTGTAACATAGAAATTATTAGTGGTTGTGCTAGTGTTCTACCAAATGTGTTTACGATAAGCCTACTAAAGCGAAACTAACGAATTCTAGTAATTAACGGGCACATCTCAATATACATAGCATGGATCATAAGCATACTAATTGCCTAAATCATAAATGTAAATATGTTTCACGAGGGTGTTATATGCTATCCACCCAATTCCCCACTCGTAGATACAAATCTACTCACCAACTACAAAACAAGCTAGTTGAATCCTATGACCTCTTTGCCTCGTCTCGGACGCCTCCGCTAATGGTCCTTCAAGTGTAAATACACAGATATGAATAAGATTATCCTACAGATAATATTTAGCGAGGAAAATATAATGCTCGAATGAATAACGTTTAAAAATGCAAGTTCAGAAAATGACAGTTTTTTAAGCTCACTTTGAAAAAACCCCAAAATTGTTAATCACAATATTTAGACTCAAAATAAAATTTGACATACAAATAAATGAGTTAACTTTGATACCCTAAAATATCTTTTCCACATTCCAAGTATAAGATATGAAATAAAATACAAAAGTAAAACATGTTTCTGAATATGTTTCACATACCAGAAAACAACATTTCACTAAAAAAATGATATCTCTTGATTTTGTAAAGTGAATGAGGAAAATAAAAATTCTAGAGATATCTATGCAAAATTATCTCTAACTTTCAATTTTTATATATTCCAAATTGTCAATGAAAAATGTAGAAAATATTTATAAGTTTAATGAAAAACACTTATTGATACAGAAATTCTAGCATGGAAACTCTTCGGTCAAAAATTCGTAAAAATTTTATTTTACAGTAAAACTCAACCAAAATATTTGAGATAAAAGATAAGTCGGTTATATACAACTTTGTAGTTCACCAAAAAAGATAATTCCCAACATAAAATTTTCTAAAAATCTTGTAATTTCAACTTGTCACTGATTTCCAGAATATAGTTCAACTAAAAAACAATTATAAGTGCTCAAACTTTTTAATTATTATGCTCTTTAAAATCTTAACAATCGCACGCATAAAACCTATCATCATGAATAGAGAACATAACTAAATATAACAAAGTAATATCATTAATCTAAATAAGTAAAGAAGTATACCTAGTTTAGAAATCAAGAAACTCCTTCAAATGCAAGGAAATCATCGAAATCTTCAACTCTAGTAAAAACTTCAGGTGATTTGAAAAAGAGTGAGAGAGACCGATGGCTTTTAGGGTTGGGATTGTGAGAGAGTGAGTTCACTCTCTTTCTTTCAAGAACAAGAAGAATGAGGAGGAGAGAGAATAGGTATGGTTGAATGAATGAGAAAAGAACATAGAATATCAAAAATAGTAACCATGCCTCAATAGTGTTTTTCTTATCATTAAAATAAAGACCACACCTCCTTGTCCATACCTCTCTACACCTCATTTCCATTTTCACTTTCTTTTTCTCAAAAACAAACTAAATGAAAGCATTAATATTAAAATATGCTTAACGTGCCATAATAAAAATTCAGTAGAGAAGAAAATATTAGTGTTATTATTACCCATTGTATAGATATATTTATATCTACCAAATTTTGATAACCCAATTTAATAATTCTTATCATTTTAATAAAATTCGTAATATCATTATTTAAATTCTAAAATAGACTTTCGAAATTCTGAAATGTTACAGTGTGTGTTTAAATATGGGGCTTACCGAGTGTCAGTTCGCAATCAGCATCACAAAAAGCAAAAAGATGTAGACTGCTTTTTGCAAGTATACGATACCATAATTAATAGTACCATGAATGTGGTGAAGAATTCGTTTGACTAAGTTAAAATGGAACATCATAGGTTATTGTATATGTTGGCATTCGGTATTGATAGCATAGAAGATATGTAACGACTCACTATTCATGAATCTATCTCGCTTGCTTCATTAGACTATTTCTTGATTTCTTGAATTCCTAAAATTCAAGTCCGTTTCTTTTTGTATCTTTTTTTTCATCTCTTATATCCAATGTTACCTTCTTGCCGATTTGAATATCGACTGGTGGTGCGACGACGGAACACTACTGCATTCTCGAATACAATCTTCTTGAATCTCTTCTTATTTCCCCAAGGATCATGTCTCGACGCGACGGAAACGAATATAAACATTTTCATCGCCATCTCGATGTTTCTTATGACCATCTTATTTCCTTATTCGATTGCACTATCCTTCTTGAGTAATTTCGAGAACGAAATTATTTTTAAGAAGGGTAGAATATAACGATCCTAAATTTCTATACAATTGTAATACAGTCAATGTATAGAAAGTGTATTTCAGCCTGACTAGGAGTTATAAGTTGAATTTGTTCAATAAAAATAAGAAACAACTTGTAGCTCATTAGTTAAGACTCTCCACTGTGTTCTTTAGCTTGTGTGTTTGAATCTCATCAGCCCTAATTATTTTTTATATTTTTCTTTTTAATCTTTTGGAAGCCCAAGAGTTGCACATACATTACACGGAGAAATAAAAAGTTTCAGATAAAATTAACTGGATAAATGAGTAGTTAACACAAATTAACACACTGGGCATGAATCTCGAAACATGTGGCCAAATCTGGGCCGCTATTTAGCTAAGATCAGCGGCCCCCTTGCCCCAATCATCTCCATGCTTTGCCCTTGCGTCCTTTTGCCTACCCTCAGTTCATTTTTACACTTTAAAATTCCCAATTCAAACTGAAAGCTCACAACTCTTCATTTTCTCCATTAAATCTCTTTTTAATACACAATTTACCATAATTCTTTATACCATCTTAATCCTAATTTCCCCTATAAATACCACCTCATGCTCGAACTCTCCCTTATTCAGATAAACTATAGAAAAACTCTTTCAAAATTCTCTCTAAGTCCCATGTCCAAGAAGAGTTAAGCTATTCAAGTGGAATTGCCCAAGTGAAGTTGCGACGATCGATAAATCTTGCATACCTCTTAGTCTCGATTCTACCAACCGAGGTATCCTCTTCAGTCTTGATCTAGCTCAACCCGTAAGTCCCTTCTTTCTCTCCTTCGTTTCATCTCAAACCGTTTCTTAAAACAATATCGACTAAAGTGAAGTTAGATTAAAAAAACTTTCTTTTAAAATTTTTTATCATCCTTGCTATGTTAAATAATTCACCCTAATTTTTCTAACACCACTTTGAATATTATTCATCTTATTTACTTTTGAATTCTTTAAAAAAAATTGCTAAATAAATCATACACCAAAATTACACAAAAATACCATAACTTTTGCATATAACCCTTAAACGTTATCATGAACTATAACTCTAGAAAACTCAAGAGGTAACGGCCTACCCCACTCACAAACACTATAGTCCATAGCACGATATCTTAGATACAATGTTTTATTCTAAAAGGAAAAAATTTTGATAAAAATACCTCCCTTTATAAAAATACGTTTTTAATCGCTATTTGAAAACCTTTGCAATTATGCCTCAATAACGCTCGTTAAGGGACCCATTTGTGGATGGTGCGGGTTATCGCACGTCTTTGGGATAGTAGAGTGGAATGCAAAACTCTTCACGGAAAATTCGGTCTCGAAAGGAATAAAAATGCGATTTTAAAGAATACGATTTTTAAAACAAATTAAATCGTTGGAAAATTATATAAATCATGAATCCGTATTTTCAATGAAAACAAATTGTGAAAATATATTTTTAAATGAAAGATTAAAATTATACAAAAATGCTATCAAATTTCCAAAAGTGGTAGTATTCATCAAAATACCATAATCATTAAAAGTTAGATTTTTTTACACTAAAATACCATAAAACATAAAATACGTTTTTATACAAAAATCTTGACTTTTTAAAACAACATGTTTTTAATAAAAACTTATTTGAGATTTTAGGACGAATTAAAAACCATTGAGAATTTTAAATGATATTTTTACTAAAATATGCTAGAAATCAATATACCAGTTTAGATTACGTATTTAGGTTGCAGATTGCTTTGAGTGGTATTTTCTCTTGTCAGTTGCCTCGGAGTTGTCGGGGACAATGATGCACCATTTGCCTCTCCCTAAATATAGAACGTAATATTAGGCTAGAAATTATCAAATGATAACTGTCTTTGAAAAAGACACAAATCCTGACATCCAAATGCAGCGGTTATCGATATTTTCCAAATTCAAGAAATTCACAAAATTAAATCTATTAACAAGACATGACTATAACCTGAATACAAACTCGAACTTGTTTTGAATTCGAATCTCAGTCAGGTCGACTCCTCCACAACTTGGAGTCCCGATACTAGCACATGAAATGGGACCATGTTTTCTTACTTCTGGGACCCCACTCTTGAGCTCATGAATAGTTCTTCAGTTGCGTTGACATTCACACTTGGAACTTAACGTTAACATAGTGACAATATAGAAACCTATACAACATATACCCATGTTCATTTTCACATACTTTTTACTTGTCCTTTACATTACTTCATGATTATGCTATACCTATCACTCTTCACTTTTACTCTACCTTTGGGACTTACCGAGTGCTAGTTCGCTGACTGGTATTCCACCCATATTTGTTTCTTGGAATGTTCGTCAGATACGGTTGAGAAGGTGGACGCCACAAAGGAGAAGTACGACCAGATCGTTGCTCAGGCTTAGATTAACTTATCATTTCTTTCAGTTATGTATGTCACCTGTTTAGGAATTTCTATTGTTGTATTTACTTTTCAGTTGAACTCTTGTATTGTAAATATTTCAAGTTTGAATATAAATAAAGATATTTGTTGAAAATCTATCAGTATCCATTTATTTTTGCATTGAGTATTATTGTTTCAATACGCTTAACATATTTATTTAGGGAATAATCTTCTCTGGATAAATATGTTACGGGCTTACAACGTCACCATTTCCGTCTACTGGGAAGCGAGGTGTGACAAGATATCTGGCCGAGTGATAGTCAAAACTGGAGTGTGCCTACAATACTTCTGTAGTGTGATGGATCGGCATATGGAATAAGATCTGAAGTTTTTGGAGTGAGCTTCATGGACATAGGAGTTGCGTTAGACTTACAAGTTGTCATCATAGCACGATCTAGAAGATCTAATTCATATTTAGACTGAGAAAGATGGATCCCTTCGATGGTACGATAAACTTGAATGCCCAAAAAATAATGAAGATGACATAAGTCCTTCATGGAAAAGACCTTACGAAACTGAAGAAATAGATTCTCAATATAAGAAATTGAATTCCCATTAGAATAATATCGTCTACATATAACAAGAAAGGAATGTTATTGATTGGACGTTCGCGAAAAGAAGTGTTTTTATAAATAATCGCAATTAAGATGGTGTCGCTAGTAGCTAATCGCGATGAGTACGGATCGTCCGTATGGAAACGTGAACTCTTTTCTTGGTTTAGACAAGTTGATGAAAGATGGGTGATTGTTTGTCATTATATTTTAAAACGGATATAAAATTTATAATAAAAAGGCTTGTAAGGTTCATAGGACTTAGTAGTAATGGATGAATATTAAAATGACTCCTTTTATCTTTTAATAGTTTAAAACTAGAACGATAGTAATGAATATAGATTAGGGTTCTTGAAGTAAACTAGGGTTTCCCCACTGCTAACCCTTGTCCTTTCATTGATCTCTATTCATGTCTAGCCTTTAACAAAACAAGTGTTCAACCAATCTCAAATCGTGGTCGAGCCTATCAATAAATTGATAGCGTGCGGAGGTTAACATTTATTTTGCTAAAATTTATAAACATCAAAATATATAAAAGAAGTTAAGAGATCTTTTCATCCATTATCCTACCCTATCTTATGAACCCAAGCAAGTTAGGAATTACTCGCTCATGGTTAACTTAAAAGAGAGGATGAAGGTGAATGAAAGTATAATGAAGATGCAGAAAAGTAAGTGCAGGAATTAAGTGCAAAAATAATTTAAAATAAAAACTGTCTTTATTAATCAACTATTGCATTTACAATTCTCCTTAGAAAGTCGATTACAAGAACCCTAGTTTACTCTATATCTTTCTCTTGTTGGAGATAGATGAATAGATGATGATCACTCGGATACATGGAGCTCTTGGATCTCTTCGATGATGATTTTGAATGCACAGCTCTCGGTCCTTTATATAGTCCCTGAAATCAGAAACCCTCGATGTCATCTGTGAATATTTGCAGTTAAGACCATGATCCTAAAATCTCATATCCTACGGCTCAGATTGTGTCGTGGTTCCACCGCATACATTTGGCCACGGTTTAGCCGCAACATAGTGGAATTAGGTTTTAAGATTTTATCTGGTATTTTGTGTTGATATTTGGAAATCCTCTTGATATCTAGATTCTGAAAATAATGCTCTGAGTTTAACCCATTGCTAGATCTTTCGATTTGCTGCTAAAATTTGACAGATTCGGTTTCGATATCCCGATTTGACTTGGATCTCTTACTTGAATTCCATACCTGAGCTAGTACCTGTATAATATCTCAAATCAAAGTATTAGTAGCATTTGGTATTTTTGAGATATTATTCTAACCATTTATATAATATAATATCTTAAGAATATTGATTAGGAATATTTGATATGATATGCATCTTTTAATTATTAATATTTCATTTAAATATTATATGCATATATTTTCCCTAATTATATTAATTATAAATGTAGAAAAATATGATAATAAACTTTTACAAATAAACATACATATGTTCTCTATTTACAATTAACATCTTTTAGTATTTAACAATAGTAGAGAAAATGTTCATTAAAATGTGCAATATTTTAGACTAATCAAATACCCCGAAATTTATCTTTGATCATCTCGAGCAAACTAGTTATTAAAGAGAAAAAGAAAAAAAAATAACTAGCATATTTTCGTAGGCAACACGATTGCACTGAGCACGTGCAACAAGCCTTTAAACCTCTAGGCGTCCCAAGCAGGAGGAGTGTTATCTCCTGAGGATTTTCAGTGGATTACACCCATAAAATCTCATAATAAAAGAAAGAAAATGAAAGTTGCATACAAAGATAAGATTATATAAAAGAAAGAACTTGAAAATAAGAGTTTCAAACTACACTAGCTTTTTAGTTGTCATGAGCCCTATCTTAATAGTTATGAGAAATGTTAGAAATCACATCATCCCTCAATAAAATATCGTCTTTAGTCTTCTTCCCTACCTTTCTTCCAAACATCGATCATATACGCCTACGTGTGTGTAAAAGATATCTCTACACTTAGATAAATCAATTCAAGTTATCATACTCTTGTCCATCTTTCTTAGTACTTTTTAGTCGGTGAATATTTTATAAATGGAATTGCTCACACATTTTTCATGCGACCGTTAATGCTTCTTGAGATAATAACCAACCGATTACCAAATATTCTCACTCATTAAGGCGTAATTAGCAATATCCTAGTCTTACAATACCTAAGGCTTAGCAGTGGTTCCCAAACTAGTTGGTCTAAGGCATTAGGTAATAAGTCACCCTCGCTATATTTTTTCTGCTGTCTTAAGTAATTACAAAATCAGTGTTCATTTTTCTTCACCATTTATATTTTATGTGTCGTTTATATTTTCGTTTATATATTTTTTTCCTCCATACTAAGGCTTTTAGACAAGAGTATTTCATGGTATCCTCTACTATCCCAAGTTTCAAGATGTATGCAAGTGCGTATAATAAGGTACCAATATTCAGATATTTGGACTCAAGAATATGGACTATTTTTCAGACTTATTTCTATTCTCAGATTAGTGATTCTCTTCATCTTACTAACTCTTCAGACAACAGCTCATAACTACCTATTACTAGCTTCGTTTTAAAACATGTAATTTTCTTGCTTTTTCTTAAATCTCTTCCTATATTTTATATGTATTTTTCACTTTCAAACTTTTATTATAAAAAAAATTTAGTACTTTTATTTATTATAATGCAAAATGATGCGTGAATAAGCACAAACCTCCTCCAAAGCTATTTGCAGCAGTGCCATCACTGATGTCATCTTTTAATATCACGACCTGTAGACTTGGAAGGAAAAATTCTCAATGATTAGTAAAATAGGACAAGAGTCAATGACAGTGAAATCTTCCCCCAAACTTATTTTTGGCTCATAATTGTGTAAAATTTGTTTTTTTTCTTTCAAGAGACAAAATATTTTTCTTCCCTCCAAACTTAAGTAAAACAGTATTTTAAGCATTTAAAATCATAAGAGGGGGGTAAAGTTATTGATCTATGCAAAGCTTTACAAAGACCAAAAGTTAACACCAACTATTCGAATATTTTATCAATGTAATATCATGGTTAGTAGAAGATCACGTTACATATAGACGTGAAGAAGTGGGTTGGAGATAAGAGGTGCAATCGAACGGGTTTACGTCTCGGTTGGTAGAGACAAAACAGTGATGGTGGATGAAAACAAGAATATGAAAGATAAGGAGTAGGTAGCATAGTTATATTCTAGTATAGGATAATAAGAAGGGTAGCAGTTCAGTTTTTTTGGGTGGAGGTTGATTCATCACAACATTCATATCTTTTAGGAATGCGAGTTCTTCGGCGAATATGTCTTCAAAACTTCTATTGATATTCCGAATGATAATCTCATCGGAAAGAAAGGTATGGTATTCGGATAGCTTGACTAAATCATTTGACAAGTCAAAGGATTCGGACTTAGGTGTGGACTTATCGACAGAAAGGTCTTCACGTGAATAATAAATAGCAGGATCAAACAATAACGCACTAGTGGCATTGAAATCAGTATCGTGAAGCTCCTCAAATTCGCAATTTTCGGAAGCTATCTTTTCAACAGAACATACATCAACTATATGAGCATAGGATTCGGAGAGTTGACTTTCTAACTTGTAGATATTAAGCTCAATTGTCATATTCCCAAAGGACAGGTTCATCTAACCGTTACGATAATTGATTATCGCGTTGGAAGTTGCTAGAAAAGGTCGACCTAGAATCACCGGAATTTGGTTTCGTGGATTTGCTACAAGCTGTGTATCTATAACTATAAAGTCCACAGAGAATATAAATTCCCTGACTTTGATTAACACGTCCTCTAGCTCACCCCTAGGTTGGGTGATAGATCGATCGGCCATCTGGAGAGTGCAGTTCGTAGGTTTCAACTCTCCTATGCCTAATTGCTCATAAATAGAATACGGAAGCAAGTTAACACTAGCACCTAAATCGAGTAGAACACGATTAATATTTTACCCCCAATAGTTATAGATATTGTAGGACAATCGAGGTCCTTACATTTCGTGGGCACCAATTGGGTAAGAGAATTGCTCATATTACTCGCTAAGAAAACTTTTTTAGGCACTTGAATTTTTCTTTTCCTAGTGCACAAGTCCTTTAGAATTTTCACATAGGATGGAACTTGTTGGGTAGCATCTAGGAGAGGAATATTTATGTTAACTTGTTTAAAAAATTTCACAATCTTCTCCATTTGGGGACTTGGTCTGTTGGCCCTTAACCTGTTTGGAAAAGGAGTTTTATCAATAAGGGTTGGGTCCAACTTTTGAGGAGAAGTTTGTGGCGATAGAATGGATCCTAAAATTGGATTTGGGGTGGTCGTACATGGTAATTCTTTCAAGGAAATAGGCTGAGGGTTCGAGCTTAGTGGAAAACGGAGAATAGGCTCGAAAGAAGATGTTGGATTAGACCAAGTAGGAGTAGAAGTAGTAGCTGGGGTTTCATCAATGTCATCAACTTCAACTTGTTCACCAACTTTGTTATTCGGCACTCTTCTCGATCTCAATGTAGTTACGACACTCACATTATGATTTTGAAGGATAAGATTTGGTTTTGTGAGTGGCCGGGATTTGGTAGAGGTTAAGATGGAAGTCTCCCTTTCTCTCTATCACTCATCGCGGCATTTAACTGTACAATTTGTACTTCTATCGATTTTATGTTTTCACTGGGGAAGCAGTGTGTTGCACTAACGTTTGGATAGAAAACGTTAAATTAGCCGTCGTTTGCATAGATTGTTTAATGAACGTTTCTAAGTTTCGTTCAAGTGCAAAGATTTTATTGGTATCGGCCGTCGCAATATTATAAGGAGCAAAGTTGTTGGTCGGATTTTGAAAAGATTGCGGTTGAAAGGGATACTGAACTTGTGGTTGTGGTGGTTGTTGCTGTGGAGGAACCTTTGATAGTTATTTTGTCTTGAGAACTGATTTTGATTTTGAGACTGATTCTGGTTCTAAGCAAAATTAAGATGATTCCTCCATCCCTAATTATATATGGATGACTAAGGGTCATTTCTAGGTTGTTGCTGAAAAGCGGTATTGGTTTGTGTTGGATATAGTACCCTCAGAGTCAATATTGGATTACAGGCATGTGATTGCAATGATTGAGGGAGGACATATACCGGTAGGACAGTCTTACTCGAGAGGTTTGTATACTATCTGGTTTATCTTTATCATCGTGTACATACTTTAGGTGACATTGTAGTTCACCATTACACGTTGATAGAGAATAGTATGCTACCATGGTTTGTCTTTATCAGTCGTGTACAAGTTTAGGTGACATGTTCACTATTACACGTTGATAGAGCCCTTAGGATCCTACTTGAATACCAACAGTATGATGGCGATCATATACGTGAGAGTTGGGCAGTCCATAAGCACATCCTTAAAAATGGTCCCTAGTCGTGGGAGTTTCGAGACAGGGCATTGATACTCCGGAGTAGACTAGTATATACAGTCAAGACCCCGACGAGGGGCGGTGGCCGGTCTCACAAGCCACTGGTGTCAGTTGGTTCACCTAAGATGTATACAGGTGCTAATTGGGTTATGAGTATATCGGACAGGACTCGGCAGGAACATGCTAGTTGGTATTATACCTGACGTCAGATAGAAGTTCCCTGGTGAAATGTGTATAGATTAGTTCATCGACCTGAGGTCGTCACCTGTCTCGTGTGAGTTCCCACTGTGCTTTGATTACTACCCTACCACGGCTCAAAGGAGTCGTGCAAACAGGTTTTAGTTGGGTATAGTCCCGAGCCACATGGAGGCAAGTGAGCGGATCGGTAGGGGTTTCGTCTCTCCCGGTATTGGGGATAAGATCGCGCTGTGTCTAGGAGAGCCATTACACAAAGCTCTCGGCCAAGGCAGGAGATTTACTGGTATGTATTCCAGTAGTATCTCAGGGTGTTCTGGGCTACACTCCGACACGACTTGTACCACTTTTGGGGGTCTGACTTTTACCAACTCCCTAAGCCCGCCATGTGATGCTCATAGACAAACGGACCGGACTATATGGATATTGTCACTGACAGGCTCAGTAGGGTGTCAGGATGAGTTCGCTCATTGACCTCCCTTTTGGTTAATACCTGGTAGCCCGTTACGTACGGCTAATACCTCTGACGTGCTAGTGGTTAAATCCACAGCGAAAGTATTGACGAGTCTTTAAAGTTCCCCACAGACAGTTTCTCAAGTTTCGGGCGAAACGTTGTAGAGGCCGTATGGATTTATGGCAGGGTTCGAACATACGCGTGCACTTGTGCACGTGTCATAGTTCGGACGGATAATACTAGCGGGCTTTGGTTTAAGCAGGATCCTAGTATTATACTGTGTAGATTTTGTCTCATTGCATTTGTATTCGGTCGGAATACAAATACGGGTATGTATATACAGTCGCCGGGTTATCCTGTAATTTGTTACCGGATCGCTTTTTGAAGTTGCCAGCTTGCTTTCTCTTTTTGGCCAAATTCCTTTTCTATTGTTCTTTGGCTAAATTTTCCTTGGAGGGGCTTATTTGCAAATGTGCAATTAGTGAAGGCAAGGGGTTTTTTGTGGTGCCGGGGCTCCAGGCCTTTCGATGCTTGTCTCTTGATGGTTCTAGCATCTTTTGATTATTTTGTTCATCATTACTTGCTTTATTGAGATGGGATTGAATGAGATGTTTTGGGGTGGGTTTTTTTTTCCTTTTCCTTATGGTCACCTCTCATTTGAGCTTGCACTTACCTCCCTCTTCTCCTAGTTATGGCCGAGCCATATATTGGGCTGTCCAAAAATTTTTGAGAGGGGATTAATCTCTTTTCCTTGCATCAAAATCCTTTGCTCATCTCCAAAAATTCATTCCTCCATCTTCACTAAAATGGCAACTTCAATTAACCATCATCCATGAGCTTAGATGACTTGAGACAAAGAGTTCTACACTACTCTACTTCAACCTTGGACACGTCGACTAGCATACTTCGTGCCCGAGTTGCTTCGGATGAAGCGGGAGCCCGTAAATAGACTTCTCAATGTGGTGCCCTTCTGACGAGGAGACCGGAGATCGTAGATGCCGCGGGGAGCTTGGGATGGTGGCCAAAGACCGAAGGACAGGGATCGATCGGTATTGCTCTCTAGATAGCTACTTTATAGGTTAATGGTTCGATCCGGGTTTTAACCATACGATAGCGCCGGTTTCTAGTTTAGAAAAATTTCCGTTTCCGCATTTTGGCCTCGGAAAGACGGCCAGGGAGCTACCGTAGTCTTACATGGTATCAGAGCCACGCCATTAACCTTTACTAGCTTGCTCTAACGTATTTAGAACTTCGATCGAACAAAAATTCAGAAACCGCGATTTCAAAATGTGTTGTTTCTGTCGAAATTTTTTTGTTGTCAAAAAATTATTTGGTGTGTTGCAGAAATACGTGCAGGGTTTTTTAGAGATCTGTAAAAATTTGGTTCTTTGTTGTTACTGTTGCGCCGGTGAACCGCGGCCTTACCCATGTTTTAGCTGTGGTTCCGCCGCCAATCTATCTCCTCACTGCACCAAATTTTGTACAGTGCTCTCTAACTTGGAATAGTTGTTTCTGGTATTTTTATTTTGGGCCCAGATTATTTTGAGTACCGGGTATTGTGCTTGGGGCCCACTTCAGGAAATTTTATCGATCGAAAAATTTAAATATGTTGGTTCACAGTATTTACATTATATCTGCGGCCGTGAATGTCATTTGATCGGTAAATCTTGTCTAATTGCTATAGCCCTTTTAGACGGATTTGCGAACGTGAATTCACGTTGATGTTCTGTGTTGTGCTGTGATATTGCGGATTTGTCGTGGTGGATAGCCTGGATGCAATGGTAGTACTGTTTGGTTGTATTTGTACATTTGATATTGCGGGGTGAGCGTCCGACAGGTGGACTGTCGTCACTGCCTGTTTGTATATTATTCTTTTGGGGCACGACCGGGCTGAAGTCGATGTACCCGTTGTATATTTTACTTTCTGTACTAGGATTACCCCGCGGAGGGGTGCATGGGTAACCGGATTCTAGAGGGCAACGGGCCCGCATCTCATGGCTTTGAGACGGAGGGGGCTTCACTCTAGAATTGGCAGGCTATTCGCCGCACTCGTAGGGGGTACAGGTTGACCCAAGGAGGGGTGCTCAAGTTACCGGATTCCGTGAAGTGCTGGGTGGTCCATTCACGTTTTTAAAGGGGGCTGCCTCGCTTCAGGTTTTGGCGGGTAACTTGCCGCGCCCGTAGGGGTCTAGGATTTCATTGCACAGGCTATCCACACGACCAGGGGAACGTCGGGTTTCAGTAGCGGCTCTATGAAACCCGGAAATCCCAGATTATCTGTATTGTTTTATGATGCTTATTACATTTCTGTGATGTTGCGTTTTATCACGCCTTGAGCGATTATTATATATTGATATATATACTAGTAGATGTTGTATATGTTTTACACCCGCGCTAGTCCAGTCCCCGCTCTGTCGTTAGTTAAGTAACCTAACGGGTGATGACGGGACCCAGTGGCGAATGCGGATGACATATACGTTGTCACGCCCCGCTTCCCAGAGTACGCTAAGATGGGCACGTGACATAGCCAACCATGCTACCTGTGGGTAGGAAGTATCCATCCACAGTCACATTACGGCTGTAGAGATATCAAGAACAAAACATAAATATCTAATACATGTCCATAAGCCAAGATAAAATGAGTCAAGAATAATAAAAATGCGGAAGCAAGAGATCCAATACAAACTAACTGGAATGTATGTCCCATAATGCGGGCTCACATCAGGAATAAAACACTGAAAGTAAAAGAACTAACTACTACAGATTCCTCAATGCTCATCCTGCTGGCTGAAGTACTCCTGCTCGGACTGCAGCGTAAGTATGGAATCTGGGCCATGCAAAACCCAGACGTCAGCGCGTCATGTCATCAAGCAACAAAATATAAACAGGGTAACAGGCAATGCAAATATAATCATGAATGATAAAGCAGGTGTAACAGCAATATAAATCAGGGCAGTGAAGGGTAGTGTGCAGTGAGTAAACTAAACTGGTCTATAGGTTATCTACTCTCAAGTCTTTGAAATCAATTTGATGAATTATCGATATAACTCAATAGTATCCCGTGCATGCCCGGGACCATGGTCTAAGACTCTCTCGGGCTGAAACCGAGACGTGCCACAAGGCACTAAAAGGAAAAGGGTAAAGACCAACGATGTCAGCAGCATCGTCACGAGGCGGGCCAAGCCTCTAAAAACTGATCAGTATAAGCAAGCAACTGTCGAGTTACAAGTCAGGATTTCATCATTAATTTCCCCATACCCCCAAGTTATATGTGTTCAAGTCAGGTATTAAGTAATTAAGGACTAATGCGAACTCAGGATCAGGTAGGTGCAGGTTTGTCTGGATAGATAACAGGAACGGTCCGTAAGGACTACATGTCAGGTTTGTTGGTATTAGACCCAAGATCAGGTAACAGGTAAAGTCATGGTACATCAGGTCAAGTCGAGTAGTGTATTAGATGCCATGTCATGTCAAGGGTGTACGGTACCATGTCGGGTCAAGTAATATGTGTAGCAAGTCACGTCAGGGTGTACAAGATATTATGTGGATGCTCATAATCGACCAGCATAATCATGGTTATGAATAAACAAGCATGGTACTATCAGAACAATAAACAGGCACAGTAACATGATAGCAATAGGTGCAGATTAAACTACTCAGTTGTGCGGTTATCGGTTTGGTTTAAAGAATTGTTTTAACATTTCAGGAATGCAGTATTACACATGTGGATGATAAAATCTTTTTAATATGTACTAAGTAATCTAGTGATGCAATGATATATGAATAAGGCTAAATGTATGCAATCGGTCGTCCGATGGGGTAAAACTATAAAAAGGTAATATGGCTATAAAACAATTGTGATTATGTGATCTAATATATACATGTGATTACTAGGTATAATCAACTAGATGCAACAATTAAGTTTCAAGTTCTAGATCAGAAAATATATAAACGGAACGTTATGCGGTTAACTTGAAATTTAAGACTTTCGATTCTATCTAGAGATTTAATAGGAAAATAGATAAATTAGTATAAGAATGGTTTGAATAGCATGTAGCAAGTTTCACTTGCCTCGACGGGTCGCGATACGGAAAACGGAACGTTACGCGTCGGCGGGGAAAAGTCGCGACGCGCGCACGGTACATGGAATGAGCCCAAACGATGAACAGTGGAATCATACTGGTCAGAGGTCCTCACTGGGTTGTCGGGAAATGTCGCCGGCACGGTCGGATTCCAGCGAACCAGAAACAGTAAACGTCAAGTTTCAAGAATTGTATGAAAGAAAAGAAGAGGAGAAGAGAAGGAGTTGACGACGTCGACGGAGCTCCGGTGAACCACCTGCAGAGAACCCAGCGATCACAGAAAAATTTTAATGGAAGGGAGAAGAAGGAAAGAAGGAAGAAGAGGGAGAGGCAATGCTTACTGGGGTGTGCACAAGGCTCGGGACACGAGAACAAGTCACCGGCGGCGATCTTCCGGCGGTGCAGATGTGTGCAGGGGGTTGCGCGGCTTCCTGGTGCAAGCGCAGGGTGATCGGGAGAGAAGGAAAGGAGGAAGAAGAGAAGGTAGAGGTGACGAGGGTGAGGAGCGGCGACGAACGGTGATGGTGGCGTCGGCGCTAGGGCAACGGCGAGAGGGTAGGCGGCGGCTAGATTTTCTAGGGGTGGGTTGCTTTCGCTGAAGAAAAAAAGAGAAGGAGGAAAGAAATATAACAGGGAAGAGAGAGAGATACGCGTTGGAGAGAGAGAGAGGAGAGAGAGAGAGAAGAAGAGAGAGAGGGGAGAGGAGAGATAAAGTTGGATTTTAGCGCAGGAGAGAGAGAGAGAGAGGGAAGAGAGAGAGGAAGAGTAAGAGAGAGAGAATGTGGGGTCGGATGGAAAGGAGGCTCGCGATTGGCTGAAGAAAAGGTTGGAGAAAAAAATATAAAAGATTTTATTGTTTAAAGAAGATCTCTCATCAGAAAATAAAGATTTCCAAACTACCAAATATATTTTGTAAGTGCACGGCAGCGCCCCGGCTGTCAATCCGAGGCCAAAATGCGGAAACGAAACTTTTACGGAACTTGTAAACCGGCACTACCGCGCACTATAAAACCCGGATCGGGCCATTAACCTAATGCTAGCAAATACAAGAATGAGAAGAATGCTAAACCGAGCGATCCGTGTCTTTCGGTCTTCGGCCTTCGTCCCGATCTCCTCGCGGAATCTCCGGACTTCACCTCCTCGTCGGAAAAGAGCACCACATCGCCAGGTTCTTTTACGGGCTCCCACCTCTGGACCGAGGCAACTCGCGCATGAAGTTGGCAAACCGACGTGCCCAAGAAATGCTGTAGGCTAAGTGTAGTAGCTTTGTCTCATGGGGTATGAAGTTGTCATGATGGAGGAATGAAACAATGAAGATCAACTAGAATTATGTAGCAAGCAAAAATATACGAGGTGAGCATTTTTCCTCTCCACCAAAAAGAACCATCTCCCACTCCCAAAGAATGTGGCCGGCCAAAATAAATGAGGAGGAGAAAAAAACAACAAGGGGGTGAGTGTAGGAAAAGCCAATGGTGACCATAAGAAATATGTTGATATTTAGGAATAATGGTCACACCAAATCAAATCCAATCCTATCTCAATTAATACAAGCCATGTGAAGAAAAAGGAAAAATGCTATCATAATCTTTCCATTTACAAATAAACCCCCTCCACAAAACTAATTTGCACACTTACAAATAACCCCCTCTATCGGAAAAATCCGGCCAAGAAGGAACAAAGGAAAATGGCCGAAACCGGAAAGCAAACTGGCAACTTCAGAAAAACGATCTCGTAATAAATTACAGAAAAACCCCGCTACTGTATATACATACCCGCATTTGTATTCCGACCGAATACAAATGCAATGAAACAAAATCTACAATGCACAATACTAGGATCCGGCTTAAACCAAAGCCCGCTAGTATTATCCGTCCGATCATGATCCGTGCAATACCGCGCATATATGATCGAACCCTGCCATATCTCCATACGGCCTCTACAGCGTTTCGCCCGAAACTTAAGCAACAGTCTGTGGGGGACTCTAAAGACTCGTCAATATTTTGGCTGTGGATTTAACCACTAGCACGTCAGAGGTATTAGCCATACGTAACGGGCTACCAGGTATTGACCAAAAGGGACGTCGATGGGCGAACTCATCCTAACACCCTACTGAGCCTGTCAGTGACAATATCCGTACAGTCCAGTCCGTTCGTCTATGAGCATCGCATGGCAGGCCTAGGGGGTTGGTAAAAGTCAGACCCCTAAAAGCGGTACAAGTCGTGTCGGAGTGTAGTCCAGAACACCCTAAGATACTACTGGAATACCTACTAGTAAATCTCCTGCCTTGGCCAAGGACTTCGTGTAATGGCTCTCCTAGACACAGCACGAGCTCACCCCCAATACCGAAAGAGACGAACCCCTGAAGATCCGCTCACTGCCTCCATGTGGCTCGGGACTGTACCCAACTAAAACCTGTTTGCACGTCTCCTTTGAGCATGGTAGGGTAGTAATCAAAGTACAGTGGAAACTCACACGAGACAAATGACGATCTCAGATTGATGAACTAACATGTACACATGTCACCAGGAACTGCTATCTGACGTCAGGTATTAGACCAACTAGCATGTTCCCGGCGAGTCCTGTCCAGTATACTCATAACCCAATGAGCACCTGTATACATCTTAGGTGAACCAACTGACACCAGTGGCTTGTGAGACCGGCCACCGCCTCTCGTCGGGGTCTCGACTGTATACACTAGTCTACTCTGGAGTATCGATGTCCTGTCTCGAAACTCCCTCGACTAGGGACCTTTTAAGGATGTGCTTATAGACCCCAGCTCCCACGTATATAATCACCCTTATACTGCTGGCAGTCAAGCAAGAATCCTAGGGGATCTATCAACGTGCAATAGTGACTTGTAAGGTCACCTAAAGCAGTACATGATGATAAAGATAAACCTGATAGCATACTATCATCTTGAGCAAGACTGTTCTAACGGTATAGGTCCTCTCTCAATCATTGCAATCACGTGCCTGTGATCCAATAATTGACTCTGAGGGCACTATCTCCAACAATCTCCCACTTGCACTTGAGGCTAATTATTGCGATGTCGCATATTCACAGCCCGTGTGATACCGAACACCTAACTCCTCTACTAATCAGTCTCACAAAACCTGTTTGTGAAACTAATGCGTTCGAGGAATAGCCTCAGTGAATGGATCTGCTTAGATGTTTCTTTCTATGTCTCTCTTTATCTCAAGTTCGCGGAGAAAGCCATCTCCCGAAATGAGCAATACCTGTCTTAGAGTATGTCTGGATATCTGATGGGACCTAGTTCATAAATGAACTCCAAATCCAAACTTCTCAGACTGTATCGTCAACTAAACTTAATCGGTATCCTGCGTCATGCCTCCCTCAGTATCCGCCTAGACCACCTGTCCAAACTACTGCCCCTCGTCAGAGGGAAAACTATAACTCTGACAGCCACTCTGTCAACCATGTCACCTTGGAAGCCTGGAATGATAACTGTTTCCTGAATGAGGCTGACGTTATCATATCCCTAGAACATCCACTTATGTTCTAAAACTGCTTCCGAACGTTTCTCCAGGATTGGATCAATATCAACTTATTGCATCTACTGCAAAAACAACATCTGGTGTTGTACTTGACATCTCATGATTGACTCAATTGCCTAAGCAAGTGATCTGCTAATCATGCACATCCCTCTCCCTTTAGTCTGGAAGACTCCTTTAGAGAAGGTGACTCCATCACTTGCAGGTATACTGCTGTGCCTGGAGTCGTCCATTCTAAATACTTTTAGAATGCTGTCTAAGTACCCAGATTGGGAAACTGCCCAAATCTAGATCTAGAACCATAGATCCAGTAACCAGAATGTCTGATATAATATCCAAGTCCCATGTGGAGAAACCACTGTCTGACAACCAAAGTATAACCGATCGTAGTATAGAAATATCACTTCCTACTCTGTGTATGTCATCCAGATACTATGACATCACACCCAACTACCTTCTTAACAGATCCATCCCATATTCTGATGAAGTCAAACCTATGACTGTCACTCAGAAATAGATGATCTATCTCCGCTATATCTGCTTTAGTCTATAAATAGACATAAGCCACTTGTCCACCAATGCTTCCGCTGCTCCTACTGACTACGACAACCCTCTGGCAGAGTCATATAGACATACACTTCTAAAGCAAGTTTAGAACGACGCTATACTCATCCTCCTGCCGGGTCTCACAGTCTGGAACAACAGCAATGGCAAGTCTGGGTAAACAAGAACCTCCCTATCACCATCCTTGAAGCATACCGAAGTACCTCTCGGGTGCCTGAGGTTACCCGCAACATCTGCGGAGTGGCCAATGGAATGTCAAACCAGATTGAATCTTTAGGTTCTTATCAAATCTTCAGTAATCATTTGCGATTCTGGAATCACTTCCAGTTCTACCATACTCCCACTACTGTTTTCTGAAAAAATCCATTTTTATTAAAACCGTGGCGAGTTAAGAACAATATTACTATTGATCTTCCAGATGGTAGAAAGTCAACCCTCATCATAGCCTGGGTCAACCCACAAACAGCCATTATAGAAACGTGCCTTGAGTTATCCAGAGTCTGGTTTTAAGCATAAGCCGGACAACTCCCCGTATCTTAACGCCGTTAAGATATGAACCGTTCTATATCCAATATAGAAACAGAGGCACTGATTTAATTAAACCAGATTCAAATCATGCAGCTGTCTCCAGTGCATGTCAACTAAATAGAAGGAGGCCGATCAACGTTACTCAACTTAGGAATGCTTCCAATTATGAGTAACCTGAAAGAGAAGCAAGTTCTCTTAATCATTACTTATCAACTGAATACCATACACAAGCATCTACATCTTCGATCACATTGAAGAATATCGATACTTGCAACACCTGGTTCTCTACTTTATTCTTATACCTATAACTTCTCAAAACTTGGACCTTGTGTTTCTACGAAACACCTGTCTAAGAACTAAAGAAGTCATAAGTGAACCGAATATAGTACGAGGACCAACCCCTCTGTCCTAATGGACACTGGACAATATACAATACTCTGTATAAGTCCCTTGAGTTAAACAACTCATTCACTGTGTATCGTAGGTTGAAAACTGTACTTTAGTTAAGAAGAATTACACCGCTATTTAATGCTCCTTACCTAACCATCCACTGATATAGGTAAATGTCATAGACATAATTTCAAAAAGTTATATCTCACTCTATAATAATAGACGTACAGATATATCAATCTGAAATTGGTGCATAACAGCGGATATTCAAAACCAAATATTTGCCGTCCGGCAAACAGCCCAGGTGACTTCCTCAAATATCACTAATTACAAGAATTATAATATAATAAGGATAATCACCTAATTCCCAATAACTTACTCCCACTCATCATCTGTAAAACTATACAGATGTGAGAATCATACCTGGTAAATACATAGCCTGGAGCAAGTGTCTAATTAGGAAATCAGTTTTCTTTTAACAGTATACAGTGAAACTGAAACATTAAAATGTTTCATAGGGGTATCCGGGTATTCCTAGTAATGCCTCTTCCATTATCCAGATTCACAACTGTAACCGTATATTTCTTTTCCATCTCTCCAAATCCTTTTATATGTCTTTAGTCATTACCTTTTGTACACCCCTTTAGGCCAAATGGTTTTCTTCCTTCCCTACCGCTCGGCACCAGCCTATGGTTTGGAGGAAGACTATCCAATAAGCATAATGGGTATACTGTCCTAATCCTAGAAGCACTCGCAATGCGAGAGAAGGTGAAGATAAAAGACAGCCGAATAAACTTTATTCCTATTTCTCCTGAACCAGAATCCATCCCCGAACTGGAACAAGTTCCTTTCGAGTTCGTATATAACCATACGATGGAGTATCCAAATAACTGTGGATCTTCGTAGTGATACGGAGTGTCCTGGAGAAATACAAAGGTGAAGTGGGAGTTGTAATGAAATACTTGGTTTGGTCGTGAATAGCAGTCGCAGTTTACTTTGCCCTCTTGCTAATCCCTTTATTTGTCTTTACTTTAATACTTTCTGTACCCCACACTTAGGCTAATCGGCTTTCTTCATTCCCTACCGTTCGGCACCAGCCTAAGGTTTGGAAGAAGACTATCTGATAGGCGTAACGGGTGTACTATCTCCTAAACCAAGGAGTACTCGCAACCTGAGAGAATGTAAAAGGAAAAAACAACTGAATAGTCCTATTCGTTTTCTCCAGAACCGGAAACCATCCTCGAATAAATTCCTTCGAGTTCGTATATAACCATACGATGGTTTTGTCCAATGGAAGTGGACGTTCGTAGTAATACGGGGTGTCCTGGAGAAAAGGGTAAAAGTAGAAATGGCAAAGAGGTTTGCAACTCTGACAATCCAAAAGCCAGTGTTTAAGAAGGTTCGGTTAATCTTGGTCACTGAGTCATAGTCAAGGGTCAGGTCATGGTTGCTGCCAAAGAGAGAGAGAAAAGAAACACTCAGCGTGCACTCTAACCTAAATCAGAATGGTTATCAGTTTATCTAATCAGGAAACCTCCCACTGTACAGTCAAATTCTCCTCCAAACCTGAAAGGAGAATTAGTCGGGATCACCCGAGGAGTAAACCAACTCATCAGTGGGAATCGGGATCCAACTATCATCGCATGATAATGTGATGAAATCCGCTCACGTTATCACACTCCAGAAAGTATGCGCATATCTGGCAAGTCTCAGTTTCTTTAGAAACTCCCGATTTAATTTTTACCCCATACTCTTATGACCTTGACTTTGGCCAACAAATCATAAGTCACATGCCAAGTTCTACCCGTCATTCTCCAGGTTGATTTGAACCCACCCGTACCTACCCTTGACTTTGGCCAACAAGGCAGTACGACTGTCCCAAACCAACGCATCTATCTATGCTGCATATGAATATCCAATAGCTACCAAACACTGTGCCTTGACTTTGGCCAACAAACACAGCTTGAATACTATTGACTATCCATATGAAATGACGGAGGGCTACGAATGGTTTCTAGCGAAAAACCTTTAACGTAATGAACTTGATATAGCTTTTATAAAAATATAGTGGCGAAAACCTTTGCTAAAGAGGTCACTCCCGGTGAAGGGATCTCGGCTCTTTCCCCGTAGAATAAGGTGCAGGATATTCAAACTGAATACCATGATGCAAAACAAAAGTAATCGACTATAGTGAAGTTATTGCCCTGACGCAAACTTCTGTCCAAGGGGTCACTCCCGGTGAAGGGATCTCGGCCCTTACCTTGTCGACTGAGGTGCTGGATATTCATAACCGAATACCACTGTGCAAAACAAAAAAGAACACCCTTGCAATAATAGCTTTTTGAAAAATGTTCCAACAACATCAGAATAGGTTTGTTTAGCTTGCATTGATCCGAATCAATGCAGTCCCATCAATTGATCACACCACAAAAGAACGAAAATAATGATGTACGTATATGCCATCCGCATTCGCCACTGGGTCCCGTCATCACCCGTTAGGTTACTTAACTAATGACAGAGCGGGGACTGGACTAGCGCAGATGCAAAACATATACAACATCTACTAGTATATATCAATATATAATATTCGCTTAAGGTGTGATAAAAATGCAACATAACAGAAATGTAATAAGCATCACAGAACAATACAGATATCTGGGATCCCCGGGTTTCATAGAGCCGCTACTGAAAACCCGACGTTTCCCTGGTCGTGTGGATAGCCTGTGCAATGAAATCCTAGACCCCTACGGGCGCGGCAAGTTACCCGCAAAAACCTGAAGCGAGGCAGCCCTCTTCAACAACGTGAATGGACCACCCAGCACTTCACAGAATCCGGTAACTTGTGCATCCCTCCTGGGTCAACCTTTACTCTCTACGAGTGCGGCGAATAGCCCGCCAATTCTAGAGTGAAGCCCCCTCCGTCTCAACGCCATGAGATGCGGGCCCATTGCCCTCTAGAACCCGGCTACCCGTGCACCCCTCCGTGGGGTAATCCTAGTACAGAAAGTAAAATATACATACAACGGGTGCATCGAACTCAGCCCGGTCGTGCCCCAAAAGAATAATATACAAACAGGCAGTGACGGCAGTCCACATGTCGGACGCTCGCCCCGCAATAACAAATGTACATATAAAAACAAACTGTACTAACATTGCATACAGGCTATCCCCATGACAAATCCACAACATCACAGCACAACACAGAACATCAACGTGAATGTCACGTTCACAAATCCGTCTAAAAGGGCTATAGCAGTTAGACAGGATTTACCGATCAAATGATATTCACGGTCGCAGATATAATGTAAATACTGTGAACTAACATGTTTAAAGTTTTCGATCGACCAAAATTCCAGAAGTGGGCCCCAAGCACAATTGTAACACTCAAAGAAAATCTGGGCCCAAACAGAATATACCAAAACCCCCATTTCCAAGTCCAAGAGCCTCTGTAAAAATTTGGTGCTACAAGGAGTCATTATGGCCGCGGAACCGAGGCCAACGCATGGGTTTGGCTGCGGTTCTGTGGTGGAACAGTAAAGTTAAGCCACCAAATTTTTGCAGAACTCTTAGAATTGTCTGCATGTATTTCTGCAATGCACTGAAAAAAATTTCGAGCCAAAAAAAATTCGACAGAAAACTGGTGCACTTGAAATCACAGTTTTGGGATATTTGTTCGATCGAAGCTTCAAACTCGCTAGAGCAAGCTAGACTAGGTTAATGGCGTGGCTCTGAAACCAGTGTAAGTGCACGGCAGTGCCCCGGCTGTCAATCCGAGGCCAAAATGCGGAAATGAAACTTTTACGGAACTTGTAAACCGGCACTACCGCGTACTATAAAACCCGGATCGGGCCATTAACCTAATGCTAGCAAATACAAGAATGGGAAGAATGCTATACCGAGCGATCCGTGTCCTTCAGTCTTCGGCCTTCTTCCCGATCTCCTCGCGGAATTTCCGGTCTTCACCTCCTCGTCGGAAAGGGCACCACATCGCCAGGTTCTTTTACGGGCTCCTACATCTGGACCGAGGCAACTCGCGCACGAAGTTGGCAAGCCGACGTGCCCAAGAAATATTGTAGGCTAAGTGTAGTAGCTTTGTCTCATGGGGTATGAAGTTGCCATGATGGAGGAATGAAACAATGGAGATCAACTAGAATTATGTAGCAAGCAAAAATATATGAGGTGAGCATTTTTCCTCTCCACCAAAAAGAACCATCTCCCGCTCCCAAAGAATGTGGCCGGCCAAAATGAATGAGGAGGAGAAAAATCAACAAGGGGGTGAGTGTAGGAAAAGCCAATGGTGACGATAAGAAATATGTTGATATTTAGGAATAATGGTCACACCAAATCAAATCCAATCCTATCTCATTTAATACAGGCCATGTGAAGAAAAAGGAAAGATGCAATCATAATCTTTCCATTTACAAATAAACCCCCTCCACAAAACTAATTTGCACACTTGCAAATAACCCCCTCTATCGGAAAAATCCGACCAAGAAGGAACAAAGGAAAATGGCCAAAACCGGAAAGCAAACTGGCAACTTCAGAAAAACGATCCCGTAATAAATTACAGAAAAACCCCGCTACTGTATATACATACCCGCATTTGTATTCCGACCGAATACAAATGCAATGAGACAATATACACTGCACAATACTAGGATCCGGCTTAAACCAAAGCCCGCTAGTATTATCCGTCCGATCATGATCCGTGCAATACCGCATGTATATGATGCCATATCTCCATACGGCCTTTATAGCGTTTCGCCCGAAACTTGAGCAACAGTTTGTGGGGGACTCTAAAGACTCGTCAATACTTTGGCTGTGGATTTAACCACTAGCACGTTAGAGCTATTAGCCATACGTAACGGGCTACCAGGTATTGAACAAAAGGAACGTCGATGAGCGAACTCATCCTGACACCATACTGAGCCTGTCAGTGATAATATCCGTACAACCCGGTCCGTTCGTCTATGAGCATCGCATGGCGGGCCTAGGGGGTTGGTAAAAGTCAGACCCCCAAAAGCGGTACAAGTCGTATCGGAGTGTAGTCCAAAACACCCTGAGATACTACTGGAATACCTACCAATAAATCGCCTGTCTTGGCCAAGGACTTCGTGTAATGGCTCTCCTAGACACAGCGCGAGCTCACCCCCAATACCGGGAGAGACGAACCCCTGAAGATCCGCTCATTGTGGCTCGGGACTGTACCCAACTAAAACCTGCTTGCACGTCTCCTTTGAGCGTGGTAAGGTTGTAATCAAAGTACAGTGGGAACTCACACGAGACAAATGACGATCTCAGGTCGATGAACTAACCTGTACATATGTCACCAGGGAACTGCTATCTGACGTCAGGTATAAGACCAACTAGCATGTTCCCGGCGAGTCCTGTCCAGTGTACTCATAACCCAATGAGCACCTGTATACATCTTAGGTGAACCAACTGACACCAGTGGCTTGTGAGATCGGCCACCACCCCTCGTCGGGGTCTCGACTGTATACACTAGTCTACTCTGGAGCATCGATGTCCTGTCTCGAAACTCCCTCGACTAGGGACCTTTTAAGGATGTGCTTATAGACCCCAGCTCCCACGTATATGATTGCCCTCATACTGCTGGCAGTCAAGCAAGAATCCTAGAGGCTCTATCAACGTGTAATAGTGACTTGTAAGGTCACCTAAAGCAGTACACAATGATAAAGATAAACCATATAGCATACTATCATCTTGAGCAAGACTGTTCTAATGGTATAGGTCCTCTCTCAATTATTGCAATTACGTGCATGTGATCCAATAATTGACTCTGAGGGCACTATCTCCAACATATTTCGCATGCTGATAAAAATAGGGTAGGTATAATTTAAAATATTAAATTATTAAAATTTTGGCGAGATACAAATAATTCAGAAATGTACCCAGGTTGGGTCCAAAATTTGAATTTGAAATATGAAAATTATTAGCAAGCTCCAAAAATTAAAATGAAGGATTTTGTAATTAAAAAGCATACCCCAAGAACGGACGCACGTACGTGCGCGTAGTCATCCAAACACGTCCGTTTCACTGAACGGGACGAGAACACGATGAAGGAAGCTACCACAGAGTTAAAGGTATCGAGCAGGCCATGACAAGTATTTTTAATTTATTTTAAATGACTTAAATTGTTATATGCAAGAGTATGAAATATCGGGGTAAACTATAACTAGTAACGGCCAAAGCATGGTAAACGAAATAAATACCACACACCACACATATGATAACTGGAATTTGTATATCTGGACTCGGTTGTTACATTATACCCAACTACAAAAAGAATTGCGTCCTCGAAATTCCAAGAATACAAAAAGATAGACGACAAACAACTACAAGAAAAGATGAGAAAACTTCTACCGGATTTCATCTTCTCGTTCCCAAGTAGACTCTCCATTTGAGGATTACCCCAAGAAACAAGTACAAGAGGGATAACCTTGTTCTTAAGAACCTTTTCCCTTCGATCCACAATTGCAACCGGTCGCTCCTCAAAAGTCAAATCTTCTCGTATAGTCAGCTCCGAATGATCCAACACATGTGTTTCATCTCGAACATACTTACGGAGTTGTGATATGTGAAACACATCATGAACATTCGCCAAGGATTGCGGTAACGCCAATTGTTCATATCAGATTTTTGCATTTTCATACCGCCCAATTTTTGTCACATTGCATATCGGTAGATACTCTTGAGCCGTGTTTGCTAGTCAATTGCAGGATACAGGTTCTCGGTTCTAAAACGGTGAAATTCATGGAAAACACGAAAAAATCCGGGTTCCTGCCAACCACAGATAAAAACACGGTCTCCGCTCTTCATCCGTATGTTGCCAGATACCAGTTTAGGAAGACAAAATATCAAATCAATGTCATTCTCATGCACAAGGCTCAATGGTAGCACAAAATCCAAGAGATCTACGCGGAGCTCGAGGCAATCATGACAAAATCTTGACAAAAAGTCCACCTTTCCCTCAACAGAAATTCTGGAAGAAATGTGGAAGTATTTTCAGAAAATATATGAACCAGAGAACAGAGGACAGCAAACCAGGGGACCACAAGAAAGCCCACGATCCAATTCATCAATAGGGCCGCGGATCCACGGCCAAAGTGGGGTCCAGGCCGCGGATCCACGGCCGTACGGGTGCCGCATGCGCAGAAACTTTTGGGGTATTTTTGTCTTTTCGTTTTTGTTCTGGTGGTTGCCCTAGGTTTCCATTCTCCAGCCTATAAATAGCCCAGAACTTTGTGAAGGAAAGGGTCCATTCTTGTATTTTCATTTTGCCTAGTTTTAGTGTTTCTCTTCTTCCTCTTCTCACCTCTTCTCCATTAAACTTGTAGTGAGCTTTTGAGTGAAGAGTGATGAATAAAGAAGACCATTTTATTATCATGCTTGTCTCCTTATCTTTATGCTTGTTGTAATTTTAATTTGTTAAGTAGTTGTTGTTATTTCCTTGTTGTTCTTTCTTCTCTCTTTTTCTTTATCATTCATACGACAATGATACTTACGCTCGATCCTCGCCAAGGTGAGGTCGCAAATAGTTAGTCGTATTCTTCTAATCTCCCTCTTTCTATCTTCCTCTTTTGTTTTGTTTTGTTTTTCCTTATCATGAAGTGTGAGTAGTTTTATACTTGTTAGGGTAGGATAAGGGAAGTTTGAGAGAAGGAAATCTCTCTCACTCTTTCCTTGCCCAACAACTTAAATCGGCTCCCGTTAATTGAACCACAATCCGCTCCTTACGGCACCCTATCCTACATGATAGCGGTGATTCCGTAGTGAGACCGGTTGTGGTTGAATTAACCGGAGGTTATGGATAAGAGCCAAGAACGGACGGACAAGCACCAAAAGGAAGACTTATGCGTTGGAAAGCCTAGCTTATACTCGCAAAGTCCTTCCTAGTCGTGCTAATCCCCGTTGTTGCCGATTACCGTAACACCGATATTAAGAGGGGCAACGAAAGATGTGGAGACTCCTAACTCAAACTAACCTAATCCTAACCCTAACAAGCTCTCTTTAAATATCAACTTAACACTTAGATAGTTACAAACAAAATCTGAACTTTCGGACTTAACTCGTTAAAACACTTTGAAAAAGACTCCCATCTCCCTGCGGACGACCCGTACTCAACCGGCTAGCTACAAGCGAAACCGTCTTGATTGCGGTATTTAAAAACTAAACTTGAACACGCACGTACTCTACCAATCACCAATCGATACGCTACCTCACCAACCCGCTCCAAGATCTCAAAGGGTCCAATGAATCGAGGACTGAGCTTTCCTCGACTTCCAAAACGAATCACCCCTCTAGTTGATGATATCTTCAAGAATACCAAATCCCCCACGGCGAACTCTAGAGGTCTTCTCGACGTATCTGCCCAACTCTTCTGTCGGTCTTGTGCTGCTTTCATATGATTCCGAATGGTATTAACTTTCTCAACTGTCTGCACAACCAAATCTGATCCCGACAATTTTTGTTCACCGACATCGTCCCAATAAACAGGTGAACGACACTTGTGACCCTACAAAGTTTCGAATGGAGCCATCAGAATCGTCGCCTGGAAACTGTTATTGTAAGAAAACTCCACCAAATGTAGATGATCTTCCCATGAACCTTTGAAGTCCAACATGCAAGCTCTCAACATATCTTCAAGAGTTCGGATCGTTCTCTCCTACTGGCCATCTGTTTAAGGATGATAAGCTGTGTTAAACTTCAATCGAGTCCCCAAACTCTCCTGTAAGCTCCGCCAAAAGTGTGATATGAACCGAGTGTTACGATCGGACACGATGCTCACCGGTACTCCATGCAATCTTACAATCTCCTGCATGTACCGTTCTACCAAAGTTTCCGTGGATTGACCAACCCGAAAAGGAATGAAATGAGGTGCCTTGGTCAAGCGATTAACAATCATCCATACCGCATTGTTGCCTTTTGGACTCCGCGGTAAAGCTGTAACGAAATCCATGGTTATATGTTCTCACTTCCACTGAGGAATCGGAAGTGGCAATAAACCAGCAACCCTTTGATGTTCAGCCTTAACTTGCTGACACAACAAGCATTTTGCCACAAAGCGAGCAATTTCCCGTTTCATGCTTTCCAACCAGAAATGTTGTCGTATGTCTCGGTATATCTTCGAGCCTCCTGAATGTACGGAATAAGTTGAGCTGTGCGCCTCCTTCATAAGTTCTTCACGAATATCTCCCTTTGGCACACACAAACGGCTACCATATCTCAACGAACCATCTTCATAGATCAGTAAATCTGTTCGTGGTCCAGCTTCAATCTGTTCTCGAAATTTTTGCAATCTAGGGTCCCACGGTTGCGCTGCTTTAATATTCTCGATCAACAATGAATGTACCTACAGCTGCATCAACTGTCCCGAAGAATGCGATAGTATAACCTCCAAATCAAATCTTCGAAATTCTTCAACAAGTTCCTTCTGCGTAGTCAACATCTGAATAGCTGGTAACTGACTGAGCGCATCTGGTACGACATTAACCTTTCCCGGATGGTACTTAAGATCAAGATCGTAGTCAGCCATCAGCTCTAACGATCTACGCTGCCACATATTAAGCTCTTTCTGCGTGAACACATGCTTCAAGATTTATGATCAGTGAACACCTCGACCCTTTCGTCCAAAAGGTAGTGTCTCCAAATCTTCAAAGCTAAGATCACAACCGCAAGCTCCAAGTCATGAGTTGGGTAATTCTTCTCATGGGTCTTCAACTGTCTCGATGCGTACTCTACAACATTCCCATGCTGCATCAAAACACATCCCAATCGTTTTCCAGATGCGTCGCTGTGAATCACTAATCCTCCGGAACTGTCTGGCACGGTCAGAATAGGGGCGGTTATCAATCTCTGCTTCAACGTCTCGAAAGCTGACGCACACCTAGCCGTCCACATAAAAGATACCTCCTTGCACGTAAGCTTGGTCAACGGCTCTGTCAGACGAGCAAAGTTCGCCACAAATCTTCTGTAATACCCGGCTAGTCCAAGAAAACCTCTTATCTCCGCAACATTCTTCAGAATCGGCCAATCACGAACTGCTGAAATCTTTTCGGGATCGACGGCGATTCCATCGCCAGACACAACATGCCCCAAAAACTTTACTTCTTCCAGCCAAAACTCGCACTTGCTCATCTTCGCATATAACTTCTCATGTCTCAACGTCTGCAGTGCGATCTTCAAATGTTCAGCATGCTCTTCAAAACTCCTCAAGTAAACCATAATATCGTCAATGAACACCACAATAAACTGGTCCAAGAAAGGTGAAAAGATTCGGTTCATCAAGTCCATGAATATCGCCGGTGCATTCGTTACTCCGAAGGGCATCACTAAGTACTCGTAATATCCGTACCGAGTTCGGAACGCCGTCTTGCAAATATCCTCTGCTTTCACTCGGACCTGATGATATCCGGATCGCAAATCCAGCTTCGAGAATACCCTCACACCACTAAGCTGCTCAAATAGTTCGCCAATGCGAGGGATCGGGTACTTGTTCTTAATAGTCACCCGGTTTAATTCTCGATAGTCGATGCACATCCTCCTCGTGCCATCTTTCTTCTTAACTATAAGAACTGGAGCTCCCCAAGACGAGTTACTGCTTCGAATCCAACTCTTCTCAAGTAATTCAGTAACCTGTTTCTTGACTTCTTCCAACTCCACTGGTGCTATTGGATAATACGCTTTAGAAACTGGCGCTGCACCAGGAATAAGATCAATTGCGAACTCCACGTCTCGCCTCGGTGGTAAACCTGATATGTCTTCAAACACATCCATGAAATCTCGAACTACAGCTGGCGCTTCACTTTTATCAACCTCCATTACTGCAAGGATATTAGTTGTTGGCCTAGCCCTAAACTCGACTGGCCCGACAGAACTGCTCTCTCCAGTGAAGATAAACTCGGGATTTCCAGGAATCTGGAAAATTACTTTCTTTACCCTACAATCTATGTGAGCATGGAAAGTGCCAAGAAAATCCATTCCCAAGATGACTTCATAGCCGCCCGTATCAATCACCAAGAAATCTGCAAAAAGCTCCCGTCCGCACACAACAACGGTACAATCTTTACACTCTCTACTAGATATAATTTTCCCATTCCCAGTGTGTATGTCCAAGAAACTAGACAGGGTCATGCAAGCAATCGAGTGTGTAGCTATAAACTTAGACGACATAAAACAATGGGATGCACCAGAATCAAATAACGCTAATACGGGAGAACCATGAACGAGTAGAATACCTGAAACAACTCCTGAAGCCTTGGCTTCTCAGTTGTCAGGGTAAAAACTCGAGCCTGATTAGGTCCTTGAGTCAGCTGCTTCTGTCCCTGAAACGGTTTCTGCGGTGGCTTCCGAGCATCATCTGTTACGCGAAGCTTCGACGGACAAGAATGCATTGTTTGATCCGCCGATCCACAAGCCAAACAAAGTCCCTGCATCCTGCGACATTCCCTTTGCAAATGCCCGGGTAAGTGGCAATAGCTACAAATCACGGGCTTCCTCTGATCAACGACAGCAGGCTTCTTCATCGGTGTTACACCACGATGGTCCACTAGAATACCTCTGCGTCCATGAGCTCGGTTTGGTACAAATGCCAGCTTCCTTACTGTAACTGCTGTCTGCAGTGAACTCCCAGTCTTCCCAGATAAGCTCTGCTGTTCTCGGGCTGCCGTAAGTACCTGTGAGAAAGTGGTCAAACCCAGGGAGACAATCTGCCTCTGGATGTCCACATCCAAACTGCGCATGAATCTCCTTGCCCTATCAGCATCATCGGCAACCAAAGGTCCAGCGAACCTACTGAGCCGCGTCCATTCCGCTGCATGTACATCTACCGGTGCACCATTCTGCTTTAAACTAATGAACTTCTCTTCCATTTCCTCCCGTGCAGTCCGCGGGAAGAATTTCTCCAGGAAACTCTTCGAAAAATCCGCCCACTTGATCGGTTTGGGCAAGCGGGTCTCCTCCACAAGCCACCATTCGCGGGCGTAATCTACTAACTGAATGCGTACCACATCCACCCTCTTATCATCTGGGATCTGCACCGCGATGAGTAGGTTCTCCGTGTCAACTAGCCACTGCTCTGCTGGCAACGGCTCCTCCAAACCAGTAAATATAGACGGACCCAGTCTCCTGGAATCTGCTACGGTCCCCACTCGATCTACTGGTCTGGCCCCAACATTGTTCACGGACTGCTGAACGGTCCGCAAACCTTCCTGAAACGATTCAGCTTGCTACTGGATCAGCTCGGTCTGTCTCTTTGATTTTCTAACATTCCACGTATTACTCCATGCATAGCGGCTTCGTCAACACGCCTTTGGTACGTCTTCAGATTCTTGTCTGCCATATTCCTGAAATCAAAACACCCAAGAATTAGCATGATAACAGATTCAAAATATAGATCAAGGCTAGAACTCCGAGTTACTTAAATAGAGTACCGCATTGTACCTATGCCGCGGTATCATAGCTATAATTACATAACTCCACCCAAGTCGCCTAAGTTCTAGAGATAACAAGGAATCAGGTTTCGAGTCGATATGCAAAGGAAGTTTGGACACCGTAAAAGATATAATCAGGAAGAACTTAGATTCAAGAACGGTAAAACAGTAAGGTGGCAGGACATGTTTCCTAAACACGGGTATTCTGATTCGTGTATTGGGTACAATACCCAACTACAAAAGAATCAACCCGACTAACCTATGACTCTGATACCAAAAGAACCATGTCACACCCTGCTTCCCAGAGTACGCTAAGATGGGCACGTGACATAGCCAACCATGCTACCTGTGGGTAGGAAGTATCCCTCCACAGTCACATTACGGCTGTAGAGATATCAAGAACAAAACATAAATATCTAATACATGTCCATAAGCCAAGATAAAATGGGTCAAGAATAATAAAAATGCAGAAGTAAGAGATCCAATACAAAATAACTGGAATGTATGTCCCATAATGCGGGCTCACATCAGGAATAAAACGCTGAAAGTAAGAGAACTAACTACTACAGATTCCTCACTGCTCAGCCTACTGGCTAAAGTACTCCTGCTCGGACTGTGGCTAAAGTACTCCTGCTCGGACTGTAGCAAAAGTACGGAATCTGGGCCATGCAAAACCCAGACGTCAGCGCGTCATGTCATCAAGCAACAAAATATAAACAGGGTAACAGGCAATGCAAATATAATCATGAATGTTAAAGCAGGTGTAACAGCAATATAAATCAGGGCAGTGAAGGGTAGTGTGCAGTGAGTAAACCAAACTGGTCTATAGGTTATCTACTCTCAAGTCTTTGAAATCAATTTGATGAATCATCGATGTAACTCAATAGTATCCCGTGCATGCCCGGGACCACGGTCTAAGACTCTCGGGCTGAAACCAAGACGTGCCGCAAGGCACTAAAAGGAAAAGGGTAAAGACCAACGATGTCAGCAGCATCGTCACGAGGCGGGCCTAGCCTCTAAAATCTGATCAGTATAAGCAAGCAACTGTCGAGTTACAAGTCAGGATTTCATCATTGATTTCCCCATACCCCCAAGTTATATGTGTTCAAGTCAGGTATTAAGTAATTAAGGACTAATGCGAACTCAGGATCAGGTAGGTGCAGATTTGTCTAGATAGACAACAGGAACGGTCCGTAAGGACTACATGTCAGGTTTGTTGGCATTAGACCCAAGATCAGGTAACAGGTAAAGCCATGGTACATCAGGTCAAGTCAAGTAGTGTATTAAATGTCATGTCATGTCAAGGGTGTACGGTACCATGTCGGGTCAAGTAATATATGTAGCAAGTCACGTCAGGGTGTACAAGATATCATGTGGATGCTCATAATCGACCAGCATAATCATGGTTATGAATAAACAAGCATGGTACTATCAAAACAATAAACGGGCACAATAACATGATAGCAATAGGTGCAGATTAAACTACTCAGTTGTACGGTTATCAGTTTGGTTTAAAAAATAGTTTTAACATTTCAGGAATGCAGTATTACACATGTGGATGATAAAATCTTATTAATATGTACTAAGTAATCTAGAGATGCAATGATATATGAATAAGGCTAAATGTATGCAATCGGTTGTCCGATGGGGTAAAACCACAAAAAGGTAATATGGCTATAAAACAATTATGATTATGTGATCTAACATATACATGTGATTACTAGGTATAATCAACTAGATGCAACAATTAAGTTTCAAGTTCTAGATCAGAAAATATGTAAACGGAACATTATGCGGTTAACTTGAAATTTAAGACTTTCGATTCTATCTAGAGATTTAATAGGAAAATAGATAAATTAGTATAAGAATAGTTTGAATAGCATGTAGCAAATTTCACTTGCCTCGACGGGTCGCGATACGGAAAACGGAACGTTACACGTCGGCGGGGAAAAGTCGCGACGCGCGCACGGTACACGGAATGAGCCCAAACGGCGAACAGTGGAATCACACGGGTCAGAGGTCCTCGCTGGGTCATCGGGAAACGTCGCCGGTACGGTCGGATTCCGGCGAACCAGAAACAGTAAACCTCAAGTTTCAAGAATTGTATGAAAGAAAAGAAAAGGAGAAAAGAAGGAGTAAGGAAGGGAGGAGTCTTACACTGATCTGCAGAGGGGTCGTGAAGATCGACGACGTCGACGGAGCACCGGTGAACAACCTGCAGAGAACCCGGCGATCACAGAAAAATTTTAATGGAAGGGAGAAGAAGGAAAGAAGGAAGAAGAGGGAGAGGCAATGCTTACTGGGGTATGCACAAGACTCGGGACACGAGAACGAGTCACCAACGGCGATCTTCCGGTGGTGCAGATGCGTGCAGGGGGTTGCGCGGCTGCCTGGTGCAAGCGCAGGGTGATCGGGAGAGAATGAAAGGAGGAAGAAGAGAAGGTGGAGGTGACGAGGGTGAGGAGCGGCGATGAACGGCGATGGTGGCGTCGGTGCTAGGGCAACGGCGAGAGGGTAGGCGGCGGCTAGGTTTTCTGGGGGTGGGTTGCTTTCGCTGAAGAAAAAAAAGAGAAGGAGGAAAGAAATATAACAGGGAAGAGAGCGAGAGAGATACGCGGTGGAGAGAGAGAGATTCGAGAGGAGAGAGATAGAGAGGAAGAGAGAGATCGAGAGGAGAGAGAGGGGAGAGGAGAGATAAAGTTGGATTTTAGCGCAGGAGAGAGAGAGAGAAAGAGAAAGGGAGAGAGAGAAGAAGAGTAAGAGAGAGAGAATGTGGGGTCGGTTGGAATGGAGGCTCGCGATGTGCTGAAGAAAAGATTGGAGAAAAAAAATATAAAAGATTTTAATGTTTAAAGAAGATCTCTCATCAGAAAATAAAGATTTCCAAACTACCAAATATATTTCGCATGCTGATAAAAATAGGGTAGGTATAATTTAAAATATTAAATTATTAAAATTTTGGCGGGATACAAATAATTCAGAAATGCGCCCAGGTTGGGTCCAAAATTTGAATTTGAAACATGAAAATTATTGGCAGGCTCCAAAAATTAAAATGAAGGATTTTGTAATTAAAAAGCATACACCCAAGAACGGACGCACGTACGTGCGCGTAGTCATCCAAACACGTCCGTTTCACTGAACGGGACGAGAACACGATGCAAGGACGCTACCATAGGGTTAGGGGTATCGAGCAGGCCAGGACAAGTATTTTTAATTTATTTTAAATGATTTAAATTGTTATATGCAAGAGTATGAAATGTCAGGGTAAACTATAACTAGTAACAGCCAAAGCATGATAAATGAAATAAATACCACACACCACACATACGGTAACTGGAATTTGTATATCTGGACTCGGTTGTTACATACGTACATCGTATTTTCGTTCTTTATTGGTGTGATCAATTGATGGGACTGTGTTGATTCGGATCAATGCAAGCTAAATAAACCTATTCTGGTGTTGTTGGAACATTTTTCAAAAAAAAGGGTTGTTATTGCAATAGCGTTCTCTTTTGTTTTGCACAGTGGTATTCAGTTATGAATATCCAGCACCTCAGTCGACGAGGCAAGGGCCGAGATCCCTTCACCGGGAGTGACCCCTTGGACAGAAGTTTGCGTCAGGATAATAACTTCACTATAGCCGATTGCCTTTTATTTTGCATCGTTGTATTCAGTTGGAATATCCTGCACCTCATTCTACGGGGAAAGAGCCGAGATCCCTTCACCGGGAGTGACCTCTTTAGCAAAGGTTTTCGTCACTATATTTTTATAAAAATCTATGCAGTTCCTTCAATGATATCAAGTTCATTACGTTAAAAGTTTTTCGCCAAAAACTAGACGTAGCCCTCCGTCATTTCTTACAAATGTTACTTAGTATCCGTGTTGCGTTTGTTGACTGTGTCAAGGCGTAGTGTACAGTAGCTAAGTAGTGTTCGTTTGTGGCATATTAATGGGATTGGTTAGGACAGTCGTGCGGCCTTGTTGACTGAGTCAAGGGCTCGTACGGGTGGGTTTAATGCAATCTAGGATAACGACGGGTTGAACTTGACTAGAACTCTTTGATTTGTTGACTGTGTCAGGTCACTTGGGTCCTAGGGGTAAAAATCATATCAGGAGTTTCTAAAGAAACTGAAACTTGCCAGGCATGCACATACCTTCTGGAGTGTGATAACGTGAGTGAATTCCGTCACGTTATCATGCGATGATAGTTGGATCTCGATTCCCACTGATGAGTTGGTTTACTCCTCGGGTAATCCCGACTAATTCTTCTTTCAGGTTTGAAGGAGAACTTGAGATTACAGTGTGAGGTTTCCTGATTAGATAAATTGATAACCATTCTGATCTAGGATAGAGTGCACGCAGAGTGTTTCTTTTCTCTCTCTCTTTGGCAGCGACCATGGCCCGACCCTTGACTATGACTCAGTGACCAAGATTAACCGAACCTTCTTAAACACTGGCTTTTGAATTGTCAAAGTTGCGTACCACATTGCCACTCCTACTTTTACTCTTTTCTCCAGAACACCCCATATTACTACGAATATCCACTTCCATTGGATAAAACTATCGTATGGTTATATACGAACTCGAAGGAACTTGTTCCAGATTCGAGGATGGTTTCCGGTCCTGGAGAAAATGAATAGGACTATTCAGTTGTCTTTTCCTTTTACCTTCTTTCAGGTTGCGAGTGTTCCTTGGATTAGGACGGTACACCTATTACGCAAATTGTATGGTCTTCTTCCAAACCATAGGCAGGTGTCGAACGGTAGGAAATGAAGAAAACCATTTAGCCTAACGATGGTGTACAAAAGGTATTAAGTAAAGACAAATAAAGGGATTAGAAAGAAGGCAAAGTAAATTGCGACTGCTATTCACGACCAAACCAAGTATTTCATTACCACTCCTACTTCACCTTTGTATTTCTCTAGAACACTCCGTATCACTACGAAGATCCACAGTTATATGGATACTCCATTGTATGGTTACATACGAACTCGAAGGGACTTGTTCTAGTTCGGAGGTGGATTCTGGTTCAGAAGAAATAGAAATAAGGTTTATTCAGTTGTCTTTTGTCTTCACCTTCTCTCAGGTTACGGGTACTCCTAGGATTAGGAGAGTACACCCATTATGCATATTGGATAGTCTTCTTCCAAACCATAGGCTGGTGCCGAACGGTAGGGAAGGAAGAAAACCATTTGGCCTAAAGGTGGTGTACAGAAGGTAATGACTAAAGACATATAAAGGAATTTGGAGAGATGGCAATGAAATGTACGGTTACGGTCATGAATATGGATAATGGAAGAGGCGTTACTAGGAATACCCAGATACCCCTTCGAAACAATTTCATCTTTCTGTTTCACTGTGTACTGTTAATAGAAAACTGATTTCCCAATTAGACACTTGCTCCAGGATATGTATTTACCAGATATGATTCTCACATCTGTATGGTTTTACAGATGATGAGTGGGAGTAAGTTATTAGGAATTAGGTGATCATCCTCATTATATCGGAATTCGTTGTAATTGGTGATATTTGAGGAAATCACCTGGGTTGTTTGCCGGACGGAAGATATTTGGTTTTGAATATCCATTATTATGCACCAATTTCTGTTGGAGATAGTGCACTCAGAGTCAATTATTGGATCACAGGCACGTGATTGCAATGATTGAGGGAGGACCTATCCCGGTAGGACAGTCTTACTCAAGATGATAGTATGTTATCTGGTTTATCTTTATCATCGTGTACTGCTTTAGGTGACCTTACGAGTCGCTATTACACGTTGATAGAGCCCCAAGGATTCTTGCTTGACCACCAGCAGTATGAGGGCGATCATATACGTGAGAGCTGGAGTCTATAAGGACATCCTTAAAAGGTCCCTAGTCGAGGGAGTTTCGAGACAGGGCATCGATTCTCCAGAGTAGACTAGTGTATACAGTCGAGACCCCGACGAGGGGCGGTGGCCGGTCTCACAAGCCACTGGTGTCAGTTGGTTCACCTAAGATGTATACAGGTGCTATTGGGTTATGAGTACACCGGACAGGACACGCAGGGAACCTGCTAGTTGGGATTATACCAGACGTCAGATAGCAGTTCTCTGGTGACATGTGTACAGATTAGTTCATCGACTTGAGATCGTCATTTGTCTCGTGTGGGTTCCCACTGTGCTTTGATTACTACCCTACCACGGCTCAAAGGAGTCGTGCAAACAGGTTTTAGTTGGGTACAGTCCCGAGCCACATGGAGGCAGTGAGCGGATCTGCAGGGGTTCGTCTCTCCCGGTATTGGGGGTGAGGTCGCGCTGTATCTAGGAGAGCCAGTACATGAAAAGTCCTTGGCCAAGGCAGGAGATTTACTGGTAGGTATTCCAGTAGTATCTCAGGGTGTTCTGGGCTGCACTCCGACACGACTTGTACCGCTTTTGGGGGTCTGACTTTTACCAACCCCCTAGGCCCGCCATGCGATACTCATAGACGAACAGACCGGACTGTATGGATATTTTCACTGACAGGCACAGTAGGGTGTCATGATGAGTTCGCTCATCGACATCCCTTTTTAGTCAATAGCTGGTGGCTCGTCACGTATGGCTAATACCTCTGACGTGCTAGTGGTTAAATCCACAGCCATAGTATGAACGAGTCTTTAGATTCCACCACACACTCAGTTACTCAGGTTTTGGGCGAAACGCTGTAGAGGCCGTATGGAGATATGGCAGGGTTCGATCAGATACATGCGGTATTGCACGGATCGTGATCGGACGGTTTTTACTAGCCGGCTTTGGCTTAAGCCGGATCCTAGTATTAGACAGTGTAGATTTTGTCTCTTTGCATTTGTGTTCAGTGGGAATACAAATGCAGGCATGTATTTGCAGTAGTGGGGGTTTTCTGTAATTTATTACGGAATCAGTTTTCTGAAGTTGCCAGTTTGCATTCCGTTCCGGCCGGTTTTCCTTTGTTCCTTCTCGGCCGGACTTTTGTGGTGGAGGGGTTATTTGCAAGTTTGCAAATAACTTATTTATGGAGGGGTATCTTGCATAAGTGTGGCTTCATGATTATTCTTTCATCATGAGATGCTTTTTGTGTCCATTCCTTTGCTTTTCATGTGATGGTTTTGTGATAAGATGAGATGAGAAGTGGGTGTGACATTATTTATTATTATTCTTTTTCTTTTTCTTCTCTTGATTAATCCATTCTTGAACTACCCATCACTTGTAGAGGCCGGCCACCTTTTTGAGGGAGAGAGATGAGTGATTTCATTTTGTGTGAAGTGGGAAATTATCATCTCATTTTTCTTTGTACACCAAAGTTATCTCCAAAGTTCATTCTTCACTTCCTCCATCCATGGCAACTTCTAAGCCCCAAAAGAGACAATGGCTACTACACTATTCTACATCACATCTTGGACGCGTCGGCTAGCCAACTTCGCGTCCGAGTTGCCTCGGTCTAGAGGTGGGAGCCCGTAAAAGTATTTGGCTACATGGTGCCCTTTCCGACGAGGACGTGACGGACGTAAATTCCGCAGGAGATCGGAGTGGAGACGAAGACCGAAGGACATGGATCGCTTGGTATACTTCTCTACTCTTATTTTAGTTTGCTAGTTGCTAGGTTAATAGCCCGATCCGGGATAAGAGTGCGCGGTGGTGCCGGTTCAATTGTTTTTGAAAGTTTTTGTTTCCGCGTTTCCGGCGTCGGATCGACGGCCGGGGCGCCGCCGCGGACTTACATTGGTATCAGAGCCATGCCATTAACCATGCCTAGCTTGCTCTTGTATGTTTAGAACTCGATCGAACAAAAATCCCCAAAAACCGTATTTTCTATGCACATGTGTTCTCTGTCGAAATTTTTTTTTTTTTGGCTCCAAAAATTTTTCAAGTTGTCTCAGAATACTGTGCATGGATATAGAAGCAATCTGTGAAAATTTGGTGGCGCGATCTCTCCAAACCGCCGTGGAACCGCGGCCAAACCCATGCTTGGGCCGCGGTTCCGCTGCGCTTTTGATTGATCACTTGACCAAAATTTTGCAGATAGCTCATGAGTTAAAAATAGAGCTTTTGGGATATTCTTTTTGGGCCCAGATTTTCTGTAAGTGCTACAGTACTGCTGGGGGCCCACTTGATAAAATTTGTTCGATCAGATATTTTAAACATGCTAGTTCACAGTATTTACATTATATCTGCGACCATGAATGTCACTTGATCGGTAAATCTTGTCTAATTGCTATAGCCCGGTTAGACGGATTTGCAAACGTGACATTCACGTTGATGTTCTGTGTTATGCTGTGATGTTGCGGATTGGTCGTGGGGATAGCCTGGATGCAGTGGTAGTACAGTTATTGTTTTATATGTACATTTGATATTGCGGGGCGAGCGTCCGACATGTGGACTGCCGTCGCTGCCTGTTTGTATTATTATTTTGGGGCTCGACCATGTTGCGGTCGATGTACACGTTGTATGTATATTTTTACTTTCTGTACTAGGATTACCCCGCGGAGGGGTGCACGGATAGCCGGGTTCTAGAGGGCAACGGGCTCGCATCTCATGGCGTTGAGACGGAGGGGGCTTTACTCTAGAATTGCTGGGCTATTCGCCGCACTCGTAGGGGGTATAGGTTGACCCAGGAGGGGTGCCCAAGTTACCGGATTCCGTGAAGTGCTGGGTGGTCCATTCACGTTGCTGAAGGGGGCTGCCTCGCTTCAGGTTTTGGCGGGTAACTTGCCGCGCCCGTAGGGGTCTAGGATTTCATTGCACAGGCTATCCACACGACCAGGGGAACGTCGGGTTTCAGTAGTGGCTCTGTGAAACCCGGGGATCCCAGATATCTGTATTGTTCTGTGATGCTGTACTTTTCTGTGCTGTTGCTTTTATCACGTATTGAGCGAAAATTATATATATTTTATATATACTGGTAGATGTTGTATATGTTTTGCATCCGCGCTAGTCTAATCCCCGCTCTGTCGTTAGTTAGCTAACCTAACGGGTGATGACGGGACCCAGTGGCGAATGCGGATGGCATATACGTACGTCTTTATTTTCGTTCTTTGTGGTGTAATCAATTGATGGGACTGCGTTGATTCGGATCAATGCAAGCTAAACAAACCTATTCTGATGTTATTGGAACACTTTTCAAAAAGCTGTTATTACAAGGGCGTTCTCTTTTGTTTTGCACAGTAGTATTCAGTTGGAATATCCTGCTCCTCAGTCGACAAGGCAAGGGCCGAGATCCCTTCACCGGGAGTGACCCCTTGGACAAAAGTTTGCGTCAGGGCAATAACTTCACTATAGCCGATTACTTTTGCTTTACATTGTGGTATTCAGTTGGAATATCCTGCACCTCATTCTATGGGGAAAGAGCCGAGATCCCTTCACCGGGAGTGACCTCTTTAGCAAAGGTTTTCGTCACTATATTTTTAAAAGCTATCAGTTCCTTCAACGATATCAAGTTCATTACGTTAAAGGTTTTCGCCAGAAACCATTCGTAGCCCTCCGTCGTTTCATATGGATAGTCAATAGTATTCAAGCTGTGTATGTTGGCCAAAGTCAAGGCACAGTGTTTGGTAGCTGTTGGGTATTCGTATGCAGCATAGATAGATGCGTTGGTTTGGGACAGTCGTACTACTATTTTGGCCAAAGTCAAGGGTATGTATGGGTGGGTTCAAATTAACCTGGATAATGACGGGTAGAACTTGACATGTGACTTATGATATGTTGGCCAAAGTCAAGATCATAAGAGCATGTGGCAAAAATCCACATCGGAAGTTTCAAAAGAACTGAAACTTGCCAGATATGCGCATACCTTCTGGAGTGTGATAGCGTGAGCGGATTCCGTCACGTTATCATGCGATGATAGTTGGATCCCGATTCCCACTGATGAGTTGGTTTACTCCTCGGGTGATCCCGGCTAATTCTTCTTTCTAGTTTGGGGAAGAATTTGACGTTACAGTGGGAGGTTTCCAGATTAGATAAAGTGATAACCATTCTGATCTAGGTTAGAGTGCACGCTGAATGTTTCTTTTCTCTCTCTCTTTGGCAGCGACCATTGACCCGACCCTAGACTATGACTCAGTGACCAAGTTGACCGAACCTTCTTAACACTGGCTTTTGGATTGTCAGAGTTGCAAACGTCATTGCCATTCCTACTTTTACCCTTTTCTCCAGGACACCCCGTATTACTACGAACGTCCACTTCCATTGGACAAAACCATCGTATGGTTATATACGAACTCGAAGGAATTCGAGGATGGTTTCTGGTTCTGGAGAAAACGAATAGGACTATTCAATTGTCTTTTCCTTTTACCTTCTCTCAGGTTGCGAGTACTCCTTGGTTTAGGAGTAGTACACCTATTAAGCAAATTGGATAGTCTTCTTCCAAACCATAGGCAGGTGCCGACCGGTAGGGAATGAAGGAAGCCAATTAGCCTAAACGATGTACAGAAGGTATTAAGTTCAGACAAAGCAAGGGATTAGTAAGAGGGCAAAGTAAATTGCGACTGCTATTCACGACCTAACCAAGTATTTCTTCGCCAATCCTAAATCACCTTTGTATTTCTCCAGGACACTCCGTATCACTACGAAGATCCCAGTTTATTGGATAATTCATCGTATGGTTATATACGAACTCGAAAGGAACTTGTTCCAGTTCGGGGATGGATCCTGGTTCCGGAGAAATAGTAATAAGGTTCATTCGGTTGTCTTTTATCTTCACCTTCTCTCGCATTACGAGTGCTCCTAGGATTAGGACAGTACACCCATTATGCTTATTGGATAGTCTTCTTCCAAACCATAGGCTGGTGCCGAACGGTAGGGAAGGAAGAAAACCATTTGGCCTAAAGGGGTGTACAGAAGGTAATGACTAAAGACATATAAAGGGATTTGGAGAGATGGCAAAGAATTATATGGTTACAGTTGTGAATCTGGATAATGGAAGAGGCATTACTAGGAATACCAGGATACCCCGTCGAAACATTTCAATGTTTCAGTTTCACTATATACTGTTAAAAGAAAACTGATTTCCTAATCAGACACTTGCTCTAGGGTATGTATTTACCAGGTATGATTCTCACATCTGCATGGTTTTACAGATGATGAGTGAGAATAAGTTATTGGGAATTAGGTGACCATCCTCATTATATCGGGATTCGTTGTAATTGGTGATATTTGAGGAAGTCACCTGGGTTGTTTGCCGGTCAGCGAATATTTGGTTTTGAATATCCGTTGTTATGCACCAATTTCAAATTGATATATCTGTACGTCTATTTTCATAGAGTGAGATATACCTTTTGAAATTATGTCTATGACATTTACCTATATCAGTGGATGGTTAGGTAAGGAGCATTGAACAGCGGTGTAATTCTTCTTAACCATAAATACAGTTTTCAACTTACGACACACAGTGAATGAGTCACTAGACTCAGGGGACTTATACAGAGTATTGTATATTATCCAGTGTCCATTAGGACGGAGGGGTTGGTCCTCGTACTATATTCTGTTTACTTGTGACTTCTCTGGTTCTTAGACAGGTGTTTCGTAGAAACAAAGGGTCTAAGTTTTGAGAAGTTATAGGTATAAGAATAAAGTAGAGAACCAGGTATTGCGAGTATCGGGATTCTTCAAGGTGATCGAAGATGTAGATACTTGTGAATGGTATTCAGTTGATAGTAATGGTTAAGAGAACTTGCTTCTCTTTCAGATTACTCATAATTGGAAGCATTCCTAAATTGAGTAACGCTGATCGGCCTCTTTCCATTTAGTTGACATGCACTGGAGACAGCTGCATGATTTGAATCTGGTTCAATTAAATCAGTGCCTCTGTTTCTATATTGGATATAGAACAGATCATATCTTGACATTGTTAAGGTACGGGGAGTTGTCCGGCTTATGCTTAAAACCAGACTCCGAATAACTCAAGGCACGTTTCTGTAATGGCTGTTTGTGGGTTGACCCGGGCTATGACGTGGGTTGACCCGGGCTATGACGAGGGTTGACTTTCTACCATCTGGAAGATCAATAGTGATATTGTTCTTGACTCGCCACAGTTTTAATAAAAATGGATTTTTTCAGAAAACAGTAGTGGGAGTATGGTAGAACTGGAAGTGATTCCAGGACCACAAACGATTACTGAAGATTTAATAAGAACCTAAAGATTCAATCTGGTTTGACATTCCATTGGCCACTCCGCAGATATGGTGGGTAACCTCAGGCACTCGAGAGGTACTTCGGTATGCTCAAGGACGGTGGCAGGGAGGTTCTTGTTTACCCAGACTTTCCATTGCTGTTGTTCCAGACTGTGAGACCCGGCAGGAGAATGAGTATAGCGTCGTTCTGAACTAGCTTCAGAAGCATACGTGTATATGACTCTGCCAGAGGGTTGTCGTGGTCAGTGGGAGCAACGGAAGCATGGTGGACAAGTGGCTTATGTCTATTTATAGACTAAAGCGGATATAGCGGAGATAGATCATCTATTTCTGATGTGACAGTCATAGGTTTGACTTCATCAGAATAGGGGATGGATCTGTTAAGAAGGTAGTAGGGTGTGATGTCCTGGTATTTGATGACATACACAGAGTAGGAAGTGATATTCCTATACTACGATCGGTTATACTTTGGTCGTCACACAGTAGTTTCTCCACATAGGACTTGGATATTATATCAAACATTCTGGTTACTAGATCTATGGTTTTAGATCTAGATTTGAGTGATTTCCCAATCTAGGTACTTTGACCGCATTCTAAGAGTATTTAGAATGGACGATTCCTGGCACGGTAGTATACCTACAGGTGATGGAGTCACCCTCTCTAAAGGTGTCTTACAGACTAAAAAGGAGAGGGATACGCATGATTGGCAGATCACTTGCTTAGGCAACTGAGTCAATCATGAAATATCAAGTACCACACCAGATATTGTTCTTGCTGTAGGTGCAATAAGTTGATATTCATCCAATCCTGGAGAAACAATCGGAAGCAGTTTTAGAACATAAGTTGATGTTCTAGGGATATGATAACGGCAGCCTCCTTCGGGAGACGGTTATCGTTCCAGGCTTCCAAGGTGACCTGGATGGCAGAGTGGCTGTCAGAGTTATAGTTTTCCCTTTGACGAGGGGCAGTATTTTGGACAGATGGTCCAGGTGGATACTGAGGGAAGGTATGGCGCAGGATACTGATTAAGTTCAGTTGACGATACAGTCTAAGAAGTTTGGATTTGGAGTTCATTTATGAGCTAGGTCCCATCAGACATCCAGACATTCTAAGACAGGTATTGCTCATTTCGGGAGATGGCTTTCTCCGCGAACTTAAGATAAAGAGAGACATAGAAAGAAACACCACAGCGGATCCACTCACTGAGGCTATTCCTCGAAAGCAATAGTTTCGCAAACGAGCTTTGTGAGACTGACCAGTAGAGGAGTTGGGTGTTCGGTATCACACGGGCTGTGAGTATGCGACATCGCAATAATTAGCCTTGAGTGCAAGTGGGAGATTGTTGGAGATAGTGCACTCAGAGTCAATTATTGGATCACAGGCACGTGATTGCAATGATTGAGGGAGGACCTATCCCGGTAGGACAGTCTTACTCAAGATGATAGTATGCTATCTGGTTTATCTTTATCATCGTGTACTGTTTTAGGTGACCTTATGAGTCGCTATTACACGTTGATAGAGCCCCTAGGATTCTTGCTTGACCACCAGCAGTATGAGGGCGATCATATACGTGAGAGCTGGAGTCTATAAGCACATCCTTAAAAGGTCCCTAGTCGAGGGAGTTTCGAGACAAGGCATCAATTCTCCAGAGTAGACTAGTGTATACAGTCGAGACCCCGACGAGGGGCGGTGGCCGGTCTCATAAGCCACCGGTGTCAGTTGGTTCACCTAAGATGTATACAGGTGCTCATTGGGTTATGAGTACACCGGACAGGACTCGCCGGGAACCTGCTAGTTGGGATTATACCAGACGTCAGATAGCAGTTCCCTGGTGACATGTGTACAGGTTAGTTCATCGACTTGAGATCGTCATTTGTCTCGTGTGAGTTCCCACTGTGCTTTGATTACTACCCTACCACGGCTCAAAGGAGTCGTGCAAACAGGTTTTAGTTGGATACAGTCCCGAGCCACATGGAGGCAGTGAGCGGATCTGCAGAGGTTTGTCTCTCCCGGTATTGGGGGTGAGGTCGCGCTGTGTCTAGGAGAGCCAGTACATGAAAAGTCCTTGGCCAAGGCAGGAGATTTACTGGTAGGTATTCCAGTAGTATCTCAGGGTGTTCTGGGCTGCACTTCGACACGACTTGTACCGCTTTTAGGGGTCTGACTTTTACCAACCCCCTAAGCCCGCCATGCGATACTCATAGACGAACGGACCGGACTGTACGGATATTGTCACTGACAGGCTCAATAGGGTGTCAGGATGAGTTCGCTCATCGACGTCCATTTTTAGTCAATAGCTGGTGGCCCGTCACGTATGGCTAATACCTCTGACGTGCTAGTGGTTAAATCCGCAGCCATAGTATTGACGAGTCTTTAGAGTCCACCACACACTCAGTTACTCAGGTTTCGGGCGAAACGCTGTAGAGGTCGTATGGAGATATGGCAGGGTTCGATCAGATACGTGCGGTATTGCACGGATCGTGATCGGACGGTTTTTACTAGCCGGCTTTGGCTTAAGCCGGATCCTAGTATTAGACAGTGTAGATTTTGTCTCTTTGCATTTGTGTTCAGTGGGAATACAAATGCAGGCATGTATTTGCAGTAGTGGGGTTTTTCTGTAATTTATTACGGAATCAGTTTTCTGAAGTTGCCAGTTTGCATTCCGTTCCGGCCGGTTTTCGTTTGTTCCTTCTCGGCCGGACTTTTGTGGTGGAGGGGTTATTTGCAAGTTTGCAAATAACTTATTTATGGAGGGGTATCTTGCATAAGTGTGGCCTCATGATTATTCTTTCATCATGAGATGCTTTTTGTGTCCATTCCTTTGCTTTTCATGTAATGGTTTTGTGATAAGATGAGATGAGAAGTGGGTGTGACATTATTTATTGTTATTCTTATTCTTTTTCTTCTCTTGATTAATCCATTCTTGAACTACCCATCACTTGTAGAGGCCGGCCACCTTTTTGAGGGAAAGAGATGAGTGATTTCATTTTGTGTGAAGTGGGAAATTATCATCTCATTTTTCTTTGTACACCAAAGTTATCTCCAAAGTTCATTCTTCACTTCCTCCATCCATTGCAACTTCTAAGCCCCAAAAGAGACAATGGCTACTACACTATTCTACATCACATCTTGGACGCGTCGGCTAGCCAACTTCGCGCCCGAGTTGCCTCGGTCTAGAGGTGGGAGCCCGTAAAAGTATTTGGCTACGTGGTGCCCTTTCCGACGAGGACGTGACGGACGGAGATTCCGCAGGAGATCGGAGTGGAGACGAAGACCGAAGAACACGGATCGCTTGGTATACTTCTCTACTCTTATTTTAGTTTGCTAGTTGCTAGGTTAATGGCCCGATCTGGGATAAGAGTGCGCGGTTGTGCCGGTTCAATAGTTTTTGAAAGTTTTTGTTTCCGCGTTTCCGGCGTCGGATCGACTGCCGGGACGCCGCCGCAGACTTACAATTTCAAATTGATATATCTGTACGTTTATTTTTATAAAGTGAGATATAACTTTTTGAAATTATGTCCATGACATTTACCTATATCAGTTGATGGTTAGGTAAGGAGCATTAAACAGCGGTGTAATTCTTCATAACCATAGTACAGTTTTCAACCTACGATACATAGGGAATGAGTTATTAGACTCAGGGGACTTATACAGAGTATTGTACGCTGTCCAGTGTCCATTAAGACAGAGGGGTTGGTACTCGTACTATATTTTGTTTACTTATGACTTCTCTAGTTCTTAGACATGTGTTTCGTAGAAATGCAAGGTCCAAGTTTTGATAAGTTATAGGTATATGAATAAACTGGAGAACCAGGTATTGCAAGTATCGGGATTCTTCAAAGTGATCGAAGATGTGAATACTTGTGTATGGTATTCAGTTGATAGTAATGATTATGAGAACTTGCTTCTCTTTTAGGTTACTCATATCTGGATGTATTCCTAAGTTGAGTAACGCTGATCGGCCTCCTTCCATTTAGTTGACATGCACTGGAGACAAGTACATGATTTGAATCTGGTTCCAATTAAATCAGTACCTCTGTTTCTATATTGGATATAGAATAGCTCATATCTTGACGATGTTAAGGTACAGGGAGTTGTCCAACTTATGCTTAAAAACAGACTCTGGATAACTCAAGGCACGTTTCTGTAATGGCTGTTTGTGGGTTGACCCGGGCTATGACGAGGGTTGACTTTCTACCATCTGGAAGATCAATAGTGATATTGTTCTTGACTCGCCACAGTTTTAATAAAAATGGATTTTTTTAGAAAACAGTAGTGGGAGTATGGTAGAACTGGAAGTGATTCCAGAACCGCAAACGATTACTGAAAATTTAATAAGAACCTAAAGATTCAATCTGGTTTGACATTCCATTGGCCACTCCGCAGATATGGTGGGTAACCTCAGGCACCCGAATGGTACTCCGGTAGCCTCAAAGACGGTGACAGGGAGGTTCTTGTTTACCCAGACTTGCCATTACTGTTGTTCCAGGCTATGAGACCTGGCAGGAAGATGAGTATAGCGTCGTTCTGAACTGGCTTTAGAAGTGTATGTGTATATGACTCTGCCAGTGGGTTGTCGTAGTCAGTGGGAGCAGCGGAAGCATTGGTGGACAAGTGGCTTATGTCCATTTATAGACTAAAACGGTAATAGCGGAGTTAGATCATCTATTTCTGATATGACAGTCATAGATTTGACTTCATCAGAATAGGGGATGGATCTTTTAAGAAGGCAGTAGGGTGTGATGTCCTGGTATTTGGATGACATACACAGAGTAGGAAGTGAAATTCCTATACTACAATCGGTTATGCTTTGGTTGTCACACAGTGGTTTCTCCACATAGGGCTTGGATATTATATCTGACATTCTGGTTACTAGATCTATGGTTTTAGTTCTAGATTTGGGAAGTGTCCCAATCAGGGTACTTAGACAGCATTCTAAAGGTACTTAGAATGGACGACTCCTGGCACGGTAGTGTACCTGCAGGTGATGGAGTCACCCCCTCTAAAGGTGTCTTATAGACTAAAGGGGAGAGGAATGTGCATGATTGGCAGATCACTTGCTTAAGCAATTGAGTCAATCATGAGATGTCAAGTACCACACCAAATGTTTGTGCACTAGACACAATAAGTCGATACTTATCCAATCCTGGAGAAACATCCGGAAGCAGTTTTAGAACATAAGAGGATGTTCTAGGGATATGATAACGACAGCCTCATTCGGGAGACAGTTATCATTCCAGGCTTCCAAGGTGACATGGATGACAAAATGACTGTCAGAGTTATAGTTTTCCCTCTGACGAGGGGCAGTGTTTTGGACAGATGATCCAAGCGAGCACTGAGGGAGGCATTACGCAGGATACTGATTAAGTTCAGTTGACGATACAGTCTAAAAAGTTTGGATTTGGAGTTCATTTATGAGCTAGGTCCCATCAGATATCCAGACATATTCTAAGACTGGTATTGCTCATTTCAGGAGATGGCTTTCTCCGTGAATTTGAGATAAAGAGATACATAGAAAGAAACATCAAGGCGGATCCACTCAGGCTATTCCTCGAACGCAATAGTTTCGCAAACGGGCTCTGGTAGAGGAGTTGGGTGTTCGGTATCACACGGGTTGTGAGTATGCGACATCGCAATAATTAGCCCTGAGTGCAAGTGGGAGATTGTTGGATATAGTGCCCTCGGAGTCAATTATTGGATCACAGGCACGTGATTGCAATGATTGAGAGAGGACCTATACCTGTAGGACAGCCTTACTCGAGAGGTTTGTATACTATCTGGTTTGTCTTTATCATCGTGTACATGCTTTAGGTGACATTGTAGTTCACTGATACACGTTGATAGAGAATAGTATGCTACCATGGTTTGTCTTTATCAGTCGTGTACAGGTTTAGGTGACATGTTCACTATTACACATTGATAGAGCCCTTAGGATCCTGCTTGACTACCAACAGTATGATGGCGATCATATACGTGAGAGTTGGGTAGTCCATAAGCACATCCTTAAAAGTGATCCCTAGTCTTGGGAGTTTCGAGACAGGGCATCGATACTCCGGAGTAGACTAGTGTATACAGTCGAGACCCCGACGAGGGGCGGTGGCCAGTCTCACAAGCCACTGGTGTCAGTTGGTTCACCTAAGATGTATACAGGTGCTCATTGGGCTATGAGTACACCGGACAGGACTCGCCGGGAACATGCTAGTTAGTATTATACCTGACGTCAGATAGCAGTTCCCTGGTGACATGTGTACAGATTAGTTCATCGACATGAGGTCGTCACTTGTCCCGTGTGAGTTCCCACTATGCTTTGATTACTACCCTACTACGGCTCAAATGAGTCGTGCAAACAGGTTTTAATTGGGTACAGTCCCGAGCCACATGGAGGTAAGTGAGCATATCGGCAGGGGTTTCGTCTCTCCCGGTATTGGGGGTGAGATCGCGCTGTGTCTAGGAAAGCCATTATACAAAGCCCTCGGCCGAGGCAGGAGATTTACTGGTAGGTATTCCAGTAGTATCTCAGGGTGTTCTGGGCTACACTCCGACACGACTTGTACCGCTTTTAGGGGTCTGACTTTTACCGACCCCCTAGGCCCGCCATGCGATACTCATAGACGAACGGACCGAACTGTACGGATATTGTCACTGACAGGTTCAGTAGGGTGTCAGGATGAGTTCGCTCATCAACCTCCCTTTTGGTCAATACTTGGTAGCCCGTTACGTATGGCTAATACCTCTGACGTGCTAGTGATTAAATCCACAGCCAAAGTATTGACGAGTCTTTAGAGTCCCCCACAGACAGTTTCTCAAGTTTCGGGCGAAACGTTGTAGAGGCCGTATGGATTTATGGCAGGGTTCGAATATACGCGTGCACGTGTCATAGTTCGGACGGATAATACTAGCGGGCTTTGGTTTAAACCGGATCCTAGTATTATACTGTGTTGATTTTGTCTCATTGCATTTGTATTCGGTCGGAATACAAATACGGATATATATATATACAGTCGCGGGGTTATCCTGTAATTTTTTACCGGATCGCTTTTTGAAGTTGCCAGCTTGCTTTCTCTTTTTGGCCAAATTCCTTTTCTATTGTTCTTTGGCTAAATTTTCCTTGGAGGGGCTTATTTGCAAATGTGCAATTAGTGAAGGCAAGGGTTTTTTGTGGTGCTGGGGCTCCAGGCCTTTTGATGCTTGTCTCTTGATGGTTCTGGCATCTTTCGATTATTTTGTTCATCATTACTTGATTTATTGAGATGGGATTGAATGAGATGTTTTGGGGTGGGTTTTTGTTGCCTTTTCCTTATGGTCACCTCTCACTTGAGCTTGCACTCACCTCCCTCTTCTCCTAGTTATGGCCGAGCCATATATTGGGCTGTCCAAAATTTTTTGAGAGGGGATTAATCTCTTTTCCTTACATCAAAATCCTTTGCTCATCTCCAAAAATCCATTCCTCCATCTTCACCAAAATAGCAACTTCAATTAACCATCATCCATGAGCTTGGATGACTTGAGACAATTAGTTCTACACTACTTTACTTTAATCTTGGACTCGTCGACTAGCACACTTCGTGCCCGAGTTGCTTCGGATGAAGCGGGAGCCCGTAAAAAGACTTATCGATGTAGTGCCCTTCCGATGAGGAGACCGGAGATCGTAGATGCCGTGGGGAGCTTGGGATGGTGGCCAAAGACCGAAGGACACGGATCGATCGGTATAGCCTTCTAACCCTCTCTCTAGATAGCTAGTTTATAGGTTAATGGTTCGATCCGGGTTTTAAGCATACGATAGCGCCGGTTTCTAGTTTAGAAAAATTTTCATTTCCGCATTTTGGCCTCAAAAAGACGGCCGGGGCGCTACCGTAGTCTTACAGTTTGTTCATGACCTTGAGATGGAAAATTCATAGGACACTCTTCCGTTAAATGGGATGGGTCAAAACAGCAACCATACACGGTTTTGGGGAGCGTAACTTGTTTTAGGGAAGCTGAAGAGAATTTTCTTTCCATAGCCTCGAGTTTTTTTTGCATCGCGGCCATTTTGGTTTTCACTGCGATGGAAACGTCGAGCTGATGGATACCTGCCCTAGATGAAAACGATGTTGGTCTAGTGCTCTCCCATTGTAACGTTTGTTCGGCGAGATTTTCCAGAAATTGCAATGCTTCGCCATCGTCTTTTGATATGAAATGACATTAACAAATGGTTTCTAACATTTGTTTTGTCGCTGAATTAATACCCTGATATATAATTTGGCAAAGTTTCCATCTATCAATTCCGTGATGAGGGCATTGGACAAGAAGTTTTTTAAACCGTTCAAAGCATTTTCAAAATGGTTCGTTGGGAAGTTGGGCAAACTGATTAATCTCGCTCCGAATACGGGCAGCCTTATGTTGAGGATAGAATTTGTTAAGGAATTCTATAACGAATTTATCCCATTTACCGATAGAATATGTGGCAGTGCTATAAAGCCACTTTTCTGCTAAATCGGAAAAGTAAAAGGGAGAAGACGTAATCGCGGAGCATCCCCTGAAAGTTGGGTTGTACTCATCATAGCACATACATTTTCAAATTTGGTTATAAAAACGTATGCGTCTTCCGATTCAAACCTATGAAATTTGGGCAACAAGTTGATGAAGCGGGGTTTAATTTCGAAATTATCCCTATTGACTGATGGAAGAGATAGATAGGTAGGAAGGGGTTCACGTACGGGGTAGCATCTTTCTTAGAGAGAGATGCGCGGTGGATTCTGCACACCTACAGGTGGTGGCAGGATGGTATCGTTAAAACCCGAAGGAGATCCGTCCATTTCAGGAGATGTGGTGGGTGGAGGAGAAATAGAAGATGAAGAAGTACCGACTTCAGATTCGATAGCAAAAACGCGAACAAGACGGACACTAGAATCCCGTGTCCAGCCGATCATGTACTAAGCGGGTTTAGTGCACATGGCATCGTGTGATATGTGAGAACGTTTTTAAGAAGGTTTGTTTTGAAAAAAGTCGGACTTTAGGCTTGACTCAAAATCACAAAATGCACATCAATCCCTAAAGCTAGGGTCACCTAGATCAAGTCACCAGACCGCTCCTAGACTTCCAAAAGACAAGTCGCAGGATCAATACTCTACCACATCCTTATCAATCTTGCGGCTAGATTAAGTAGCCACTTTTCTTAGTCACACTTTCCTTAGACACCACAAGAAAAATGCGGATAACCAATAGATTACCCACGACCCTCCTCTGTCCTAATTGAGCGTGAATGTCATTAGGGGCTAGGTCTAGATATTTTTTTAAATTAATGTAGGGCGAGAGTATGCTTTTTTGTGATTTATGGGGCCTAGGAAGGGTGATGAAATCCCCACCTAATCTGAATTTGGGTTTATTGCCCCTTAAAGTCCGGTTTAAATATGCAAAAACAAACCGAAATCAAAACACGCAAAAAGATTTTTGAACGGCGATATTTGCAAAGAATTCTGCAGGTAAAATTAGATTATTAGAGCTTTAGAGGAGATAGAAAGATAATAGGGGAGCACCTGAGAATTTTGGGGGCCCAATTCTACCAATAAGTCGCGGTTCCGCCGCCAATAGCACCAAAATGCTACGGTTCCGCCGCAATGTGGAGTATTCTTTTGCTAAATTTTCTTTAGGGCCCTCCTATACTCCTCTAGTCTAAATTGAAATCTCTGAATCTCTATTTGCTTGAGCCAGTTACTCCAGATTCATCTGCAAAACTCGTACAAAAATCGTTAAAATCGCAAGATGCTGTTTTGGTTCTCGTTTATATTATGTTCGCTGGATTTTATAAGAAATCAACCCGAATAACAAGAAAAAAATTACGATCGTTTCCCCAGCAACGGCGCCATTTGATTGAACGTTCACGAAAAGAAGTGTTTTTGTAAATAACCGCAATCAAGACGGTGTCGCTAGTAGCTAGCCACGATAAGTATGGGTCATCCGCAGGGAAACGTGAACTATTTTCTTGCTTTAGACAGTTGATGAAAGATAGGTAATTGTTTGTCGTTATATTTTAAAACGGATATAAAATTTATAATAAAAAGCTTGTAGAGTTCATAGGACTTAGTAGTAATGGATGAATATTAAAAATGACTCTTTTTATATTTTAATAGTTTAAAATTAAAGCGATAGTGATGAATGTAGATTAGGGTTCTTGGAGAAAACTAGGGTTTCCCTACTGCTAACCCTTGTCCTTTCATTGATCTCTATTCATGTCTAGTCCTTAACAAAACAAGTGTTCAACCGATCTCAAATTGTGGTCAAGCCTATTAATAAATTGATAGCACGCATGATGAGGAGGTTAACATTTATTTTGCTAAAGTTTATAAACTTTAAACTGTATAAAAGAAGTTAAGAGATATTTTCATCCATTATTCTACTCTATCCTACAAACCCTAGTAAGTTAGGAATTACTCGCTCATGGTTAAGTTAGAAGAGAGGATGAAGGTGAATGAAAGCATAATGAAGATGCAGAAAAGTAAGTGCAAAAAGAATTTAAAATAAAAACTATCTTTATTAATCAACTATTGTATTTACAATTCTCTTTAGAAAGTCGATTACAAGAACCTTAGTTTACTCTAGATCTCTCTCTTGTCAGAGGTAGATGAGTAGATGATGATCATTCGGATACGTGGATCTCTTGGATCTCTTCGATGATGATTTTGAATGCACAGCTCTCCGTCTTTTATATAGTCCCTAGAACCAGAAACCCTCGATGCCATCTGTGAATATATGCAGTTAAGATCATGATCCTAAAATCTCATATCCTACTGCCCAGATTGCTCCGCGGTTCCGCCGCATATACCCCCTTTGACCGCAGTTCAGCCGCAACATAGTGGAATCAGGTTTTGGGATTTTATCTGGTATTTTGTGTTGATATTTAAAGATCCTCTTAATGTCTAGATTCTGAAAATAATACTTTGAGTCTCTGCCGTTGCTAGATCTCTTGGTTTGCTTCTAAAATTTAGCAGATTTGGTTTCGATATCTCGATTTGACTTGGATCTCTTACTTAGATTTCAGACCTGAGCTAGTACCTGTATAATATCTCAAATCAAAGTATTATTAGCATTTGGTATTTTTGAGCTATTATTCTAACCTTTTATATGATATAATATCTTAAAAATATTGATTAGAAATATTTAATATGATATGCATCTTTAATTATTAATATTTCATTTAAATATTATATGCATATATTTTCCCTAATTATATTAATTATAAATGTAGAAATATATGATAATAAACTTTTACAAATAAACCCACATATGTTCTCTATTTACAATTAACATTTTTTAGTACTTAACAATAGTAGGGAAAATGTTCATTAAAATGTGCAATATTTTAGACTAATCACTTATGTCATCACGATGATAAACAAAAAGCGATGGATTGGCTATACTAAAAATGAAAGCAAAGTTTAGTAAAATTAACTAAACCAATCAAACCATGCTCAAGGTGCTTGTTTGATGAAATGACGGACTGCGGCGGACGTGGGCTGGTGTGGCGGTAGCGGTGACGTGGACAGTGGCTTGGACGACGGCAACACTGTCAACAGCGATGGCGGCCACGGTGACAGTGATGAGTGTTCGATGAAATGACGTGGGACTCGGCTTGCCTTTATGCAGCGAGGAGCTCGGCTTGGTGCAGTGGTGGAGACAGTGGTGTCAAGGAGGAGGCCGGCAGCGGAGCAACAACTATGGCAAAGGCAATGACGGTGGATTGGTGATAGGAGGAGGGTGAGAAGAGCTCGGGTTGGCTGTTGGTGAGTAGAGGCTCGGGTAGAGGAGCAGCTGACGGTGACGAGGTCAGCGGTGGTCGTGTCGGTGGTGGGTTTCAGACGGCAGTGACAGTTGTGTTTGTTGGGAGAGATAGAGGGGGAGAGATATCATGAGTGTGAGAGATTAAGAGACAGATATGATGAGAAGGGGAGAGAGCTATTGAGATTTGGGGGAGCAGGCGTGGGTATCTCGAGGGCGTTGGCAAGGTGGAAGCGCTCGTGGGTAAGTGCGGGTCTTGTGGGTGGTTGCGATTGTGGGGAAAGGAACGAAGAAGAAGGAGATGAAAGAAGAAGAAGGGGCTCGGTTAAAAAGAAAGAAGAAAGAAAAGGGGAAGAGAAAGGGGCTGGCTCGGTTGGGCCACGGGCCCAAAAAAGAAAGAAAATTTAAAAAGAAAGGAAGAAAGGGGGGAGAGAGATATGGTTGGGATATTTAAATATAAAAAATATGAGGAAAATTATATAGGAAATTATTTGGAATAATTATGGAATCAAAATTTATTTAAATACGGATAAATGTACAAAAGAACTGGATATTACATCTTGTTAGAGGATTCTGAACGATTAGGTTGAGCCGATATTGTGACATTGAGATTGCAGTGACCTTGGTTTGACTGTGGAAAAACTACGACCTCTCGATGAAAACTCGATGAAAACGTGAAGCCTCTTCGTCCTCGAAAACCACGATCTTGTTGAGCGACAAAGGCTATAGTATCTTTGGCTTGCTTATTGTTACGACAAAGTTGAGGTATGATTTGAGCATTTAGATCCACTGAAGGTCGTTGCATGGTCGTACAAAATATCTCATAATCTGATCCAAGTCCTTGCAACATCTAAAAAACATTGTTTTGATCGGAAACAGGATTTTTGATTGTATTTAGTTGATCATAGATACTCTTAAAATTACTTAAATATACAGAAACTGAGGAATTTCCTTTTTTTTATAATATTTTTCAATTTTGACATTAATTCAAACTCTTGAGCAACTAAGCTTTGATCGACAAGAGTAGTCCATACCTCTAAGGTTGTTTTAAGCCTAACGGAGATTCCAAGAGTTTTTTTGGAAAGAGTTCTGACGATCCAAGATTTTACAAAACGATCTGTGCAGACCTACGCCGAGTAATCCGGATTTGGAGTTTCTTCTCCACTTGTGCCGATAAGAAATTGAGTATGAGCTTTGGTTTCACCAGTAAGGAAACCAAGTAGATCTCGACTCTCTATCAATGATATCTTTGATGTTTCCCAAAGCAAATAGTTATCGTTATCTAATTTTAGTGACACGAAATTTGCAACATTCAAGATGACGGGGTAGGGAAATTTAGGTAGAGAGATTAAGGTCATTGTAAAGGATGATTGATAGATTAATTACCTGAGAGCTTTAATACCATAAAGAAATTTCAAATGAAGGATTTACCTAAGCTGTTTGTTTGTGCGGCATGTTCTCATTATATAAAAAAAAGATTACAATGTAATTAAAGATTACAATGTAATTATTACAAGTATGATAGTGAAGACCAAATTAAAGAAAGATTATAAAAGATTATAATGAGAGAGAATCAAGGAGCTATTACGTACATAATTTGAATTTAAAATTGCTAACTTGACTCCAATATCTTTGGCTTAACATCTTTATCATATGGAGTATTTCTTCTCCACGATCTTTGAATTCATTGCCATAAGTCTCATGATTTGTACCTTATCACATTCATGACTTTCCTCTTCAGAGATTTTGACTGATTTTGATATATTTCCACATGTCTTAATAGTAAGACATGCTTGATTTTCTTCTCCATAATCTTTAATTGAATTAATTGATTGAAATTCATTGCCATCTAAATTGGTGCTTTCCATAAGGCGAACAAACTTGTGTTTGCGGATTTATAGTTCTTTGCAATCAATCTCTCTAAAGCAGACAATATCATCCACAAACATCAAATGAGACAAAGTAAATTTGTTACTTCCTATGGTGAAACCCTTTAATTTCTGTTGCCTGATCATTTCGTTGATGTAACACGACAATGGATTTGCAAAAACGATAAAGAGTAGGGAAGAAAGAAGGTCCTCTTGTCTTAACCCATTGGATTGGATGGCGATATAGACTATGCATAATGGCCGCTAATCAGTACACGAATCGTCGGGTTAGTAACACAAGCTCTTATCGGTTTATCCATTTGCTTTTGTATCCCATTTTCTTTATTTTTTATTTTCTCTTTTTACCCTATTGAAAATTCGAGTCCAAGTTATATTAATCCTATCCTAAACTACATCTCAATCAAACTTACCAAATGTTGATTAACCCACCAATTTTATTTGAGCATTTACAGATCGGTTTTGACCATAACTATATCATGTTCTTTTCCAAGTTTTCATGTTAAAGATTTCTTTCCTTTTTGCTTTTTTCATTATTTATTCCTTTTACATTTTTGCCATTTAAAATAAAATCCAGCATAAGCCTAAGCCCTACTATGGGCCACCAAGAAAAGAGATGTAAACAAGGTCTAATTGACCCAATTCTAAATCCACTAACCCTATGCTAATGCTCGCTTTGTTCGCCAATTCTAGATTTTTAGGAGCTGTTTTAATTCATTTTGATTAAATTACCCTTAAATGTAGCATTAAAAAGAAGCTTACCATAGTTTGAGACTAAAAAGCTTCAAGAAAGTCTAGTGGGAAGGAGCGACATCAAGGGAATTTTAGCCAACTATATCCTAAATGCATATCTTATCATGGAACACGTTATAAATTTCTTGAATTTGATCAAAACAAATTTTGTTCTTTGAACGAACAAACATTCGCTTCTTTGGTTATACATACAATATCCTATTCTGCTAATGTTATTTCAGCAAAAACCATATGTCTCACTATCAAGTCACCCATGGCAAACATAACTAACTGGTGTAGTCTATATTAGCAGGATACCTTGCTTGTCAGGTTGTTCAATCAACCATCTCTGTCTCATGTCTCAATCACCACCTTTCATATCGTTTATTGTTGATACCATCCATAATTATACCGCTCGCTTAAGTTTTCTTGGATGCTAAAGCAATAGGCAGGTGTCAAAACTTGTGCTCACCGGCACCCAGCATCATTGAACACCATCACTTTTCGATAGTTATTGCTACCACTGTCATCATCTTCTATTTGACAATGCTTGTACACTCATGATATTTGAAAATCGATTTTTTAAAAATATATGCCATGAAATGAAATCTTACATTTTTTTTGGTCCAAATCCAGCACAAGCCGGCCGGCTCTACGGAATGGTCCTTATTTTTTAAGAAGTTTTTGTGGAATCTTGTCATAACCTGTGACAACAAAATATATGTATTAATAACCAAAACGATTACAAAGTAAAAAAGAATATTCAGATAATTAATAAATAAATATTAATTAGTCCTCGTAACGTAAGCCGTTGCATCAGAAACGACGGGTACAAGTGCTACCTATTTGACTCTTCTGGCTCCCTCTTCTATAAAAGGTGAGAAAGAGAGAGGGAGGAGGAGGAGGGGAGAGAGAGAGAGAGAGAGAGAGAGAGAGGAATGGAGGAGCCCGTGGAGAAGAAGAGGGTTTGTGTGACTGGTGCTGGGGGTTTTGTGGCCTCATGGCTCATCAAGATCCTCCTCTCCAAAGGCTACTTGGTCCATGGAACTGTCAGAGACCCAAGTAATTAATGACCCCTTTCTTCTTCATATATGTACTCTTTCGAATTAATTTTTTTTATAACGAGAAATCCATGATGGGTCTCTCTCTCTCTCTCTCTTCCCTTCTAAATTTATTGTTGAATTGCTAGGTTTTAGGAAAATCTGGCAAATAAGCTGGATGGGTTTTGTTTGAATTGGTGTTTAGCGAAAGGGTTGTGTTACTGTGAGGTTTGGAGTTTGTTTGCTGGGTTAATTGCATTTTGATTGAGAAATCTTTGATTTGGATTTTGTTAGCTATTAGGCCCGATCCGGCCCGATTGTCCATATGAATGGATATCATATATATTCATATATGGGGGCCAAGGTTCTATATGAGACATATGCATAATACAATATAGAGTATTTTTCTAGAGAGAATTCCTTATCCTCTTCTATTTTGGTTTTGCTTGCGGTGTATCAAGGGTGGATCCTCGGTTCCTACCAAAGTGTGGTTTCCCTCCGGCCGTTGTTTAGAGGCACTGTTGCTTGGAGACACTAAAGATCAGGTCTTCTACATGACGTGGGCAAGATGGACGATCATACAACCAATACAAGGCATATCGTAAATCTTTTGCGTAGATAAATAGTATTTCCGATGCTATATATGTTTATATTGCATCTACACACCATAATTGAATATTGGTATCAGAGCCATGCATCCCCGTTCGTAGAATTATAGATCTATGATGTTTAAAATATTTATAACTCAAAGGTTGTGGTTTTTTGATCTAAACCTAGATCAGGTTTTTAATTTTTTTTTATGACAGATATATATTTTTTAGGGTTATCGTTTTGATGGATCTTCATAGATCTATCGATTTTGCATCATATTGTCACCATAGATTAAATCTAATTTTATGACGCGGATGTAGTTTTTTTTTAGTTCGTTGATGTGAAATTACCCATGGAATAATTGACAAGATAAAATTTAAAATTTATTTTAAAAGATTGGATCATTTTTTAAGTAAAAAAATTAATTTTTTTCTCTTTTGGTTAGCATTAATGGCGGTAACGTCGCAAAACATTTTTTCCTAAACCCTAACCCTATTTTTTTGATAAAATGAAACTTGTGGAACATTTTTTTTTTGAAGTTTGGTTGGACCAAATATTTTTTTGATTTTTGGTTGGATCAAAAAGATTTTTTTGGATCATTGGTGACGACACCAAATTTTTTTGGGATTTTTGTTTGGAACCAAATATTTTTTTGGATTTTGGTTGGAAACCAATTTTTTTTATTTATTTTGGTAGACGGCCAAATATTTTTTTAACAAAAAAATATTTCTGGAAAATTTATTTTTATTATTATTTATTTTTGAATTTTTTTTAATCCATGATTTTTTTTAGAAAAAACAAATACAAAAAAATAAAGGACTTTTTTTGGGGCCAACCTCCAGGCCCGAGCCGGCTGGAATTTAAAAAAACCAAATTTACAGAAAGTCCAAAAAATCCAGAAAATTTTTAGAAAATTCAGAAAAAATCCAGAATTTTTTTTGAGTTTCCTTATTTTTGTGGAGTTTCTTACTCAAGTTTTGGATTAGTTAAGAGTTTTGCTATTAACTCTAGGAGTTATATTTTTTATAAAAAAAATTGTTTGTCTACCAAAAGTTTCTAAATTTATTCTCACACAAAATCTTGAAGATTTATAGGATAGTTCCGGTGGGAGTGTGTCAGCAGGTAAGAACTCTCCCTCACTCGAGAGATCCCATTTATGCTTGAGAAGTATACGAAGGTGAGATTAAGTGTTGACGTCATCTGCTCGGAGCAGTGATTGGGATGTTGGGAGCACTTAAAAGAGTCGTCCAGACTGGATGAGATTGCCAAGTGTTATATAGGCCAAGCGACCGAAGTAGTTATTCCATAACCATTTTACCTGTTTACATATAGCCGTACTAGGGCTCTGACTCGTCACATGGGGTCGAGCTTGTTGGGAGATCCCAGACATATCGCAGGACGATATGGCCATGCATGCTAATCACAGGGTGATTGAACTTGGGTCCGTACGGTATAATTTTAATGGCGTACGCTCTCAGGGTGATTGAATTGTAGCACGTTACTATATGACGTGCGCTTGGATCATGCACACAAGGAGGTTGAGGGATGAATCTCATCTTCCTTACTGTGTGAGCCCTTATGACGACCTCCTTCACGGATGGACGGGCATTCTATATACCCTTAACGACACCGGGCTATCTGGATAGGCATGTTATGAGCGTCTGCCAGTTTGGTTGTTGTTTCTTGCTACCATGACAATATACCGCATATACGGGACATTGTCAGTAATGCGGGTGAATAGCAGACCTAACTATTTAGAGCTGGAAAAGATTGATTGAAATGCTTTCTGAATGTATCGCATGGCCAACTCTTATTGACGTCATGGTGACGAAATTTAAGAGTGCGATGAATCGAGGATCTACCGCGGTGGTCAAGTATGCTTATGAGAGGGATCGAAGGTGCTTGGGCAGACATGTTTGATCAGATCTGGGGTATTACATTTCGCGAGCTTAACATATTTTGGTTTATGTTTTCTTTTAGGAAGATCCTTGTGTCGGTCCTAACGGATCTGATTGCAAGGCTACTCGTTTGCAGGTTTTCAACGGTCCACGTCGCACCAACATATTAGTATGGGTATGAATGAGGAAGAGAAGAAGATTCTTAGGGAGACAATTGATTCAGAAAATCAATGGTTCAGAGAACCAGCTCAGGGAGCTATGTACGGTACCCATTTGAATGTGCGAGTAGGAGTATGTTAGCTATTAGGCTTGATCCAGCCCAATACATGCTCATATGAGTGAGTATCCTATATATTTATGTATGGGGGCTACGGTTTTATATGAGATATATGCATACAATATAAAGAGTTTTCTAGAGAGAAACAAAAGAGTCGTTGTCTCCTTTTCTCATCCTCTTCTAATTTGGGTTGGCTTGCGGGATGATTAAGAGAAGGATTCTCGTTTTCTACCAAAGTGTGGTTTCCCTTCGGCCGTTACTTGGAGGCACTAAAGATCAGATTTTCTACGTGACGTGGATAAGGTGAACGATCATACAACCAATACAAGGTATATCGTAAATCTCTTGCGTAGATAAATAGTATTTCCGCTGCGATATATGTTTATATTGCATTTACGCACCATAGTTGAACAGATTCTTTTGTTTTATAGATGGATTGCTAGTTTTATTGTAAATCCATATGTCCGGTTTTGTTTATTCATTACTTGTATAGGGGCCTTGAAATATGTAAAATTTTATGGCTAGTTTTGTTTGAGTTATTTAATCGTATGATTTTTTCTTTCTGTAAACGTACATTGGATTTTATTGGAGAGTAAGAAACTACTAGATGTGAGTGCCCAATCAAGTGGTAAAACCTTCTCCCAGATGAGTGGGAGGTCTGGGTTCAAACCCCGCTTGTATAATGACTCTATGAAATTACGTCGATATTTGCACCTTTTATGGGTACCAATGGTTATCCTATTACAGGAATAGCTTATTAATCAAGAAAGAAAAAGAAAAATAAAGAAACTGCTAGGTTAATGTAATCTTAAGGAATTTAATGATAGGCTCTTTTATCTATTAGGATCGGGGGGATCCTAGGCTCCCATAGGATTTGTAAAACTCACCTTATAGTTCTATATTTCACCTTTTTCTTTTCAAGAAAATGGTGGGCTAAATCCCTAAGCACATTATCATGTTGCTAGCAAGAAGCGTGGCAACAAAGATAAAATAAAGAAAATACAACAAATGCACCAAAATGAAATACAGTACTTGCTAACCATCAATTGCGGAAAAAACACAAGGTATTGGAGACAAAATAAAACTAAGCCCATAAAATATCCGCCTATGCAGTCATTTTATCAACTCGACACGTGGTCTTCTAACCTGCCAATGGATAGTTTGTTGAATTTGATTTAAATTCGAATTAGTGATGGATTAGTTAGGATTCAAATCTAATCCCTTTAGTTTAAATTTAAATCTAATCTCTAGATTAAATTCATATTTATCTTTAGTTTAAATATGGATTTATCTCCTGACATTTATTTGCCTTATAAATATGAGACTTTCTCTTGGGAATTTTGTATCCATAATTCTCTAGCAACCCAGGATTTGATTAGAGTGGGAGAGCGGCTAAGCAAGGTCGCGGGATAGAGATGTTTTGTAAGATGGTATTTATTTGTGAAGGAGGGTGAGAAGTCGGTATAATCTCTTATAATTCTTTATCACAGTGGAAGTTTTCGTCGCGGTTTACAGGATTAGGTGCTAGTTGCACCGAACCTGGGTAAATCTTGTGTATTGTTTTCGGTGTATTCTTTCCGTTTGATTTGGTACCCGTTGGATAGTTATTTTTCAATCTACCCTAAAACAAAGGTCTTGAATTTTCGCTGCGTAACGATACATAATCCTTACAACAAGTGGTATCAGAGCGTCAAGTTCGCGTTTTGGAGTCGATTGGGGAGTTGACATCTACAAATTACGAGATCGAAAAGTTTGATATGCACAATAATTCAGTCTATGGAGATTGAAGATGACGGCACTGCTGAAACAATACGGTGTGCACAAAATTGTTTTTGCAAAAGACAGGAATCCGGTGACGACGACAATGATAACGGAAAGTGTGGAGATGGAAGACAAAGCTCACGGTTCAATTCATCTTTTAATGGCCGATAAAGTCCTTTACGAAGTGGCGCAAAAGACGATGGTGGCAGAATTGTGGAACATATTGGAGTCCTTTTACGTAAAGAAATCTCTTAAGAACCGATTCTATCTAAAGTAGCCCGGGAAGCGCATAAAGGTTTTTTAGTTTGGATTATATGGAGGGTTCACTTCGCTAGAGTTTGCAGGATTGTGCAGGCAGGAGAGGATCGTGCATCAGTATACCACATTGAGAGATCATCGGTTAGATGACATTTGATTGAATTGATTTTCCGTTGTCGGTATTTAAAAAATTGTAAAGAAATCACAACCAAAAATATTTGACCGCAATCAATAACGGTGTCGTATATAGATTTCGTTAGCAAGTGCGGATCGTTCACAGGGATTGTGCAATTCGTTCGTAATTTGTTTTGTTTTGAATTGAAATTTTAATAGAAAAGAAAAGCAAAAACGATTCAAGATTTATATCGATGAATTTCAAGAATCAACTAAATCTAATCAAGAATCAAGAAAGCATTAAACATCAAGAATCAAGATTTGATATAATTCCAATCGATTTAAGTTTCAAGATTTTAAGTAAAGCTCGTAGGAATCAATTAGATCGTAGATGTGAAGAAGACTAGAAATTAACGTTTCTTATCCATTAACAAGTTGATGCTAAATCGATGTCAATTTATCGAGGATTAAGGATCTTGCGAAGAATTAGGGTTTCTTCGTCCTATCCTTTGTCTTTTCGATGAATTACATTCACTAGATAGCTTCTTGAAAATCTAATGATCGATCGTTGATCTCTAGATCGTGCGAAAATATTCAAGAATGCATTTCGCATCGATCTAGATCATCGATCATTCAATTTTTAAGAATTTACAATTGCTATAGGACTTAAGAAAACGTTTAAAGATTCATCAACATCATCATTCTACAATCATCTCGATTCCTCCACGAGCGGAGTTTATTTACGCATCATCACAAAGAATACATTCAAGAATTGAAGATGAATCATAATGCTCGAATTGAAATATAAGCAAGTTTAAAGAATCTTCACCTTTATTTATTCCACAAATTGTTACACATTGCTCAAGGCTACAAGAATTTGAGAAGGAACAAAATTGTCGAATCTAGCGTTGCATCGGCTCCTTGAGTCGTGGATCGGCTTGGATCTCGTGCTCCGATGAATGCCGGCTTCGCTTCTAAAGGATGGTTGAAGACTTGCTTTACTTGAACTCAATGGATCTTGAATTTGGAGTCTTGATTGATTGGATTAGGGTTACGGTTTGGAGGTGGTAAGAGTTGGGTTGATAGAGTGTTAGGGTTTCACAACAATCAACAACCCTAATTGAGGAACAACCTTTTCAAGTGAGCCTTGGGTCCTTTTTATAGGTTAGGGAGAATGTTCTAGGTTCTTAATGGAGTTAGGGAGAATGTCCTAGATTTAGGATTTTGAATTTAAATTTCCTTCCAAAAGTTTGTTATAGGGAGAAGCTTCTAAAAGTAGTTAGTTAGAAGCTTGGCTTCTACCCTAAGGTAGGAGGTTAGGGAGAATGTTCTAGGTTCTTAATGGAGTTAGGGTGAAGCTTGTTGTGGAAGCTTAGGGTGTTTAGTTTAGAACCCAAGGGCTTGTTGATCTGGCAGAATGTTCAGGAGTCTTCTGGAATTTGCAGTGTATTTCTGAGGTGTACACACTGAGGGAAGAGTTATGGAGCCAAGCAGGGATGATGACGTGGCATGGCCGCCGCGGAACCGCGGTGCAAGCTGGCTCCGGCCGCGGTTCCGCGGCCATATGGCTGAGCTAGGGCTTGAAACTTCCTAGTATGTCTTCTTCTGTACTGTGGTGCACTGTCTGATATGTTGAATTCCTGAATTCCTTCTAGATTGCTTCCAGATTTCAAATCCTTGAGTTGGCGTATTCTTTAGCAGCACTGTTATACAAATTTGATCATTCTTCTGGAATTTCCTGCACGGACTTCGAAACACAAGTTGCGCAATACAGGAATGATGCAATACTATGAAACACAGTCAATTTCCAAATACCGGTTTTAAAGTCTAACACATGCAATCTGGTATTTCAGAACTGTTTTGCTAATATGTGCTATATGAATGCCGAACACTTCTAGATGAGTGCAAATTATAGGGAAATTGCCGTGGTAAAAATGCAGTATTTTCGACTGATCAACATTGCATGGCGGATGGTTCAGACAGTTTGGAAGAACAGAACTTTACGGCTTACGGCTGGTTTTCCATGGAAATTTCAGGCTGGAGCCCTATCTACTGCCGAGTATCTCATCGATCGGTCACCATCGACGACGGTAGATATGAGAAATCCCGAGGAGTTATGGACTGGAGGGGTTGAGAATTACTCGGGGCTTCGTGGAGTTTGATAGAGCCGAGGATCAAGATATGTTTTCTTATCGGTTTTGGAGACAGCAAAAGGGTCCAGGTCATGGTGTCGCATGGAGTAATCAGCCAAGTCACATTCGTTGAGTCCGCGATACTTCGAAGAAGACAGACTCGATCAGATGGTAAACAGAGAACAAGTATGCCGCCAAGCGAGGTGGAGATTGTTAAATTTGATTTAAATTCGGATTAGTTAGGGATTAGTTAGGATTTAAATCTAATCTCTTTAGTTTAGATTTAAATATAATATCTAGATTAAATTCATATTTATTTGTAGTTTAAATATGGATTTATCTCCTAGTATTTGTATACCCTAAATATACGAGGCATTCTCTAGGTTTTTTTAAAAGTATCCATAATTCTCTGATCACCTAGGATTTGATTAGAGTGGTAGGGGCGGCCAAGCACAGTTGCGGACAGAGAGATAGTATTTGTATACCCTATCTACTGCCGAGTATCTCATCGATCGGTCACCATCGACGACGGTAGATATGAGAAATCCCGAGGAGTTATGGACTGGAGGGGTTGAGAATTACTCGGGGCTTCGTGGAGTTTGATAGAGCCGAGGATCAAGAGATGTTTTCTTATCGGTTTTGGAGACAGCAAAAGGGTCCAGGTCATGGTGTCGCGTGGAGTAATCAGCCAAGTCACATTCGTTGAGTCCGCGATACTTCGAAGAAGACAGACTCGATCAGATGGTAAACAGAGAACAAGTATGCCGCCAAGCGAGGTGGAGATTGTTAAATTTGATTTAAATTCGGATTAGTTAGGGATTAGTTAGGATTTAAATCTAATCTCTTTAGTTTAGATTTAAATATAATATCTAGATTAAATTCATATTTATTTATAGTTTAAATATGGATTTATCTCCTAGTATTTGTATACCCTAAATATACGAGGCATTCTCTAGGTTTTTTTAAAAGTATCCATAATTCTCTGATCACCTAGGATTTGATTAGAGTGGTAGGGGCGGCCAAGCACAGTTGCGGACAGAGAGGTTTTTTAAAGAAGGCGATTCTTTGTAAATGAGGGGTGAGAAGTCAGTGTAATCCAATCTTTTTTCAATCTACTCTAAAACAAAGGTCTTGAATTTCCGCTGTGCATAGATACGTAATTCTTACAACAAGTGGTAAATTTTCGAAGTCCCGGTCCAAATCATGAAAGATGAGGTGATCGATACTTCAATTCAGGTGGAGAGTCCGGTAAAGCCAATGGTGCAGAGGCCGAGGACAGTTCGACGCACATGAGTGGTTAGAGACGAGTCTCTAAGGCAAGAGGATCAGGAGTTCGATAGAAAAACCGCATGTTTGATTCGTGGCATAGAGAGTGTCATGGATAGGAGTTGCGTCAGTTGCAGCAGACTATCTAGCAAGTTCCAGCTCGGTATGGGATGGAGGAGATTCGGCTAGGATCTTCTCACTTAGAGGCACACTTTAGGCTTTCGGCGATATTATCATCAGGTATAGATTACGTTGATGATAAAGGCAGATGGAGGTCTATAACGAGTTACATATTGAATACGGATGCAGTGCCAGGGAGATCGACGTTTCAATCCGGTATCGCGGTTTCAACAATGGAGGCATGGTTGATAGTTGTCATGCAGGCGGTTAGAGAGGCCATCGATTTGCGGAGATTGTTTGGGTTCGGAGTTCCAGAGGAAGTGAGTATTCTTCTTGGAGACCGAGAAGAATGTGATGGCACTTATGTTGGTGACCTAAAGGATTTGACAGACGTGTTTCTAAGATGATTCCGGTCTAAATTCAAGTTTTGCTTAGTAGATTGTTGAGGTGCCTTCGGACTCAAGGAGACGAGAATGGAGTTCCAAGGTGTTGAGAAATTGAAGAAATTGTCGCAAATTTGAACCAATGTGGAGATTGTTAAATTTGATTTAAATGTGGATTAATTTTGGATTAGTTAGGATTTAATTCTAATCTCTTTAGTTTAGATTTAAATCCAATTTTTAGATTAAATTCATATTTATCTCTAATTTAAATATGGATTTATCTTTTAGCATGTATTTACTATATAAATATGATACTTTCTCTAGGGTTGTATATCCATAATTCTCTAATAACCTAGGGTTTGTTTAGAGTGGGAAATGCGGCTAAGCACGATTGCGGATAGAGGTTTTATAAGAGGGTATTTCTTTGTAAATGAGAGGTAAGAAGTCGGTATAATCTCTTGTAATTCTTTTTCATAGTGGAAGTTTTCGTCGCGATTTATAGGATTAGGTGCTAGTTGCGCCGAACCTGAGTATATCTTGTATGTTTTTATTGGTGTGTTCTTTTCGTATGATTTAGCATCCGTCAGATGGCATTTTTTCAATCAACTCTAAAACAAAGATCTTGAATTTTCACCGTGTATAGATACGTGATCCTTACAAAAAAGTGTTTGAGCGTTAAGCTCGCGTTTTGGAGTCGGTTGGGGAGAAGACGTTTACAAATTACGAAATCGAAAAGTTCAATGGGCGCAATAAATTCAGTATATGAAGATTGAGGATGATGGCGCTGCTGAAACAATAAGGTATGCACAATATTGTCTTTGCGAAAGACTGGAATCTTGCGAAAGACCACTGTAGCGGAAAGTGTAAAGATGGAGAATAAAGCTCATAGTTCAATCCAGCTTTCGATGGCCGATAAGGTTATTTACGAAGTGGCGCAAGAGACATCGGTAGAATTGTGGAACATATTGGAGGCCTTTTACGTGAATAAATCTCTTACTATCCGATTTTATCTAAAACGGTTCGGGAAGCGCGTAGAGGTTCTTCGGTTTGGATTATGCGGAAGGTTCGCTTCGCTGGAGTTTGCAGAATTGTGCAGGCCGGAGAGGATCGTGCATCAGTACACCACATTGGGAGATCCTCTGTTAAATGGCATTGCATGTCGGATGGTTCGGACAGTTTGAAAGAATATAACTTTACGGTTTATGGCTGGTTTTCTAAGGGAATTTTGTTAGGTATAGTGTCATCAGAGTCAATTATTGGATCACAGGCACGTGATTGCAATGATTGAGGGATGACCTATGCCGGTAGGACAGTCTTACTCAAGATGATAGTATGCTATCTGGTTTATCTTTATTATCGTGTACTGTTTTAGGTGATCTTACAGGTCACTATTGCGTGTTGATAAAGCCTTTAGGATTCTTGCTTGACGACCAGCAGTATGATGATGATCATATACGTAGGAGCTGGGGTCTATAAGCACATCCTTAAAAGGTCCCTAGTCGTGGGAGTTTTCGAGACAGGGCATCGATACTCCAGAGTAGACTAGTGTATACAGTCGAGACCCCGACGAGGGGCGGTGGCCGGTCTCACAAGCCACTGGTGTCAGTTGGTTCACCTAAGAAGTATACAGGTGCTCATTGGGTTATGAGTACACCGGACAGGACCCGCCGGGAACATGCTAGTTGGTCTTATACCTAACGTCAGACAGCAGTTCCCTGGTGACATGTGTACATGTTAGTTCATCGACCTGAGATCGTCATTTGTCTCGTGTGAGTCCCACTGTACTTTGATTACTGCCCTACCACGGCTCAAAGGAGTCGTGCAAACAGGTTTTAGTTGGGTATAGTCCCGAGCCACATGGAGGCAGTGAGCGGATCTGCAGGGGTTCGTTTCTTCCGGTATTGGGGGTGAGGTCGCGCTGTGTTTAGGAGAGCCATTACACGAAGTCCTTGGCCAAGGCAGGAGATTTACTGGTAGGTATTTCAGTAATATCTCAGGGTGTTCTGAGCTACACTCCGACACGACTTATACCGCTTTTGGGGGTCTGACTTTTACTAACCCCTTAGGCCCACCATGCGATGCTCATAAACGAACGGACCGGACCGAACGGATATTGTCACTGACAAGCTCAGTAGGGTGTCAGGATGGGTTCGCTCATCGACATCCCTTTTTATCAATACCTGGTGGCCCCTTACGTATGGCTAATACCTCTGACGTGCCAGTGGTTAAATCCACAGCCAAAGTATTGACGAGTCTTTAGAGTCCCCCACAGACAGTTTCTCAAGTTTCAGGCGAAAGGCTGTAGAGACCGTATAGATATATGGCAGTGTTCGATCATGTACGTGCGGTATTGCACGGATCATGATCGGACGGATAATACTAGCGGGCTTTGGTTTAAGCCGGATCATAGTATTGTACAGTGCAGATTTTGTCTCATTGTATTTGTATTCGGTCGGAATACGAATGCGGGTATGTATATACAGTTGCGGGGTTTTCCTGTAATTTATTACGGGATCATTTTTTTGAAGTTGCCAGTTTACATTCCGTTTCGGCTAGTTTTTCTTTGTTCCTTCATGGCCGAATTTTTGTGATGGAAGGGGCTTATGTGCAAGTGTGCAAATTAGCAATTATGGAGGGTGTTATTTGTGATATGAGGCATCATGATGGCTCTAGCATCATTAGATTCTTTATGCATCTTTTCTTTTGCATTTATGAGAAAGGATTGGATTAGAAATTGAAGTGATATAATTTCCTCATTATCATCTCATCTTTTTCTTATGCTCACCCCTTTTCCTTGTGCTCACCCCCTTGATTCCCATTTGCCAATAAGCTTGGCCGGCCACACTTTTTGAAGGAGTGAGGATTTTTTTATGTGTGGAGGAAAATTATTCATCTCATTCTTTGCTTGCTACAAAAATTCCTAACCCCTCTCCAAAGTTAATTTTTCTTCTCAAAACAAAAAATGGCAACTTCACATAACCCCTTGAGACAAACCCTTCTACACTCCGTCTGCAGTAATCTTGGACACGTCGGCTTGCCAACTTCGTGTCTGAGTTGCCTCGGTCCAGAGGTGGGATCCTGTAAAAGGATTTTGCTATGTGGTGCCTTTTCCGACGAGGAGATGAAGACCGAAGATTCCGCGAGAAGATCGGGATGGAGGCCGAAGACCGAAGGACACGGATCGCTCGGTATAGCTTTCTACCCTTTCTCATGTTCGCTAGCATTAGGTTAATGGTTCGTTCCGGGTTTTTAGTACGCGGTAGCGCCGGTTTACAAGTTTTGTAAAAGTTTCGTTTCCGCATTTTGGCCTCGGACAGACGGCCAGGGTGCTGCCGTGCACTTACATTGGTATCAAAGCCACGCCATTAACCTAGTCTAGTTTGCTCTAACGTGTTTACAAGTTCAATCGAACGGATTTTCCAAAAAACCCATTTTCAAGTCCAGGTTTCTGTCGAATTTTTACTATGCTCAAAAAACTATTTGGTACATTGCAAAAATACGTGCAGGGTTTTATAAGAATTCTGTGAAAATTTGGTCGGCTGAAATTACTGTAGCGTGGCGGATCAGCGGCCAAAACCACGTTTTGGCCGCGGATCCGCCGCCGAACTGTGGCCAAACTGCACCAAATTTCTACAGTGGGTTTCTGACATGGAAATAGGGTTTCTGGTATATTCTTTTTGGGTCCAGATTTATTTTGAGTGCTACAATAGTGCTTGGGGCCCACTTCAGGAAATTTAGTCGATCGAAAATTTTAAACATGTTAATTCACAGTATTTACATTATATCTGTGACCGTGAATGTCATTTGATCGGTAAATCCTGTCTAACTGCTATAACCCTTTTAGACGGATTTGCGAACGTGACATTCACGTTGATGTTCTGTGTTGTGCTGTGATGTTGCGGATTTGTCGTGGTGGATAGCCTGGATGCAATGGTAGTACAGTTTGGTTGTTTATGTACATTTGATATTGCGGGGCGAGCGTCCGACATGTAGACTGCCGTCACTACCTGTTTGTATATTATTCTTTTGGGGCACGATCGGGCTGAGGTCGATGTACCCGTTGTATATATTTTACTTTCTGTACTAGGATTACCCCGCGGAGGGGTGCATGGGTAGCTGGGTTCTAGAGGGCAACGGGCCCACATCTTATGGCGTTGAGACGGAGGGGGCTTCACTCTAGAATTGGTGGGCTATTCGCCACACTCATAGGGGGTATAGGTTGACCCAGGAGGGGTGCCCAAGTTACCGGATTCCGTGAAGTGCTGGGTGGTCCATTCACGTTGTTGAAGGGGGCTGCCTCGCTTTAAGTTTTGGCGGGTAACTTGCCGCGCCCGTAGGGGTCTAGGATTTCATTGCACAGGCTATCCACACAACCAGGGGAACGTCGGGTTTCAGTAGCGGCTCTATGAAACCCGGGGATCCCAGATATCTGTATTGTTTTGTGATACTTATTACATTTCTGTGATGTTGCATTTTATCACGCCTTAAACAAATATTATATATTGATATATCTACTAGTAGATGTATATGTTTTGCATCCGCGCTAGTCCAGTCCTCGATCTGTCGTTAGTTAAGTAACCTAACGGGTGATGAGGGACCCAGTGGCGAATGCGGATGGCATATTGATGGTGTGATCATTATTTTCGTTCTTTATTGGTGTGATCAATTGATGAGACTGCGTTGATTTGGATCAATACAAGCTAAACAAACCTATTCTGATATTGGAACATTTTTCAAAAAGCTGTTATTATAAGGACGTTCTCTTTTGTTTTGCACAGTGGTATTCGGTTATGAATATCCAGCACCTCAGTCGACGAGGTAAGGGCCGAGATCCCTTCACCGGGAGTGACCCCTTAGACAGAAGTTTGCGTCAGGACAATAACTTCACTATAGTCGTTTACTTTTGCTTTGCATCGTGGTATTCAGTTGGAATATCCTGCACCTCATTCTACGGGGAAAGAGCTGAGATCCTTTCACCGGGAGTGATCTCTTTAGCAAAGGTTTTCGCCACTATATTTTTATAAAGCTATCCGGTTCCTTCAACGATATCAAGTTCATTACGTTAAAGATTTTTCGCCAAAAACCATTCGTAGCCCTCCATCATTTCAGACGGGTAGCACATAGTATTCATGCTATGTTTGTTGGCCAAAGTCAAGGCATAGTGTATGGTAGCTATTTGTTACTCTTCAGCAGCATAGATAGATGCGTTGGTTTGGGACAGTCGTATTGCCTTGTTGGCCAAAGTCAAGGGTAGGTACGGGTGGGTTCAAATCAACCTGGATAATGATGGGTATAACTTGACATGTAACTTATGATTTGTTGGCCAAAGTCAAGGTCATAAGAGCATGGGGTAAAAATCATATCGGGAGTTTCTAAAGAAACTGAAACTTGCCAGATATGCGCATACCTTCTGGAGTGTGATAACGTGAGCGGATTCCGTCATGTTATCATACGATGATAGTTGGATCCCGATTCCCACTGATGAGTTGGTTTACTCCTCGGGTGATCTCGATTAATTCTTCTTTCAGGTTTGGGGAAGAATTTGACGGTACAGTGGGAGGTTTCCTGATTAGATAAATTGATAATCATTCTGATCTAGGTTAGAGTGCACGCTGAGTGTTTCTTTTCTCTCTTTTTGGCAGCGTCCATGGCCCGACCCTAGACTATGGCTCAGTGACCAAGATTAACCGAAACTTCTTAAACACTGGTTTTTGGATTGTCAAAGTTGCATACCTTATTGCCACTCCTACTTTTACCCTTTTCTCCAGGACACCCCGTATTATTACGAACGTCCACTTCCATTGGATAAAACCATCGTATGGTTTTATACGAACTCGAAAGAACTTGTTCCAGATTCGAGGATGGTTTCCGGTTCTAGAGAAAACGAATAGAACTATTCAGTTGTCTTTTCCTTTTACGTTCTCTCAGGTTGCGAGTGCTCCTTGGATTGGGGGATAGTACACCCGTTACGCCTATTGGATAGTTTTCTTCTAAACCTTAGGCTGGTGCCGAACGGTACGGAATGAAAAAAGCCGATTAGCCTAAGTGTGGTGTACAAAGGTATTAAGTAAAGACAAATAAAGGGATTAGTAAGAGGGCAAAGTAAACTGCGACTGCTATTCACGACTGAACCAAGTATTTCATTACCACTCGCACTTCACCTTTGTATTTTTTCAGAACACTCCGTATCACTGCGAAGATCCACAGTTATTTGGATACTCCATCATATGGTTATATACGAACTCGAAAGGAACTTGTTCCAGTTCGGAGATGGATTCTGGTTCAGGAGAAATAGGAATAAGGTTTATTCGGTTGTCTTTTATCTTCATTTTTGCTCCTAGGATTAGGACAGTACACATGTTACGCTCATTGGATAGTCTTCTTCCAAAGCATAGGCTGGTGCCAAATGGTAGGGAAGAAGAAAACCATCTAGCCTAACGATGGTGTGTAGAAGGTAATAACTAAAGACATATGAAGGGATTTGGAGAGATGGCAAAGAAATATACGATTACAGTTATGAATCTGATAATGGAAGAGGTATTACTAGGAATACCTGGAGACCCCTTCGAAATATTTACATGTTTCAGTTTCACTGTGTACTGTTAAAAGAAAACTGATTTCCCAATTAGTCCTTACTCCAGGGTATGTATTTACCAGGAATGATTCTCACATCTGTATGGTTTTACGGATGCTGAGTGGGAGCAAGGTATTGGGAATTGGGTGATTATCCTCATTATATCGGGATTCGTTGTAATTGGTGATATTTGAGGAAATCACCTGGGTTGTTTGCCGGACGGCAAATATTTGGTTTTGAATATCCGTTGTTATGCACCAATTTCAAATTGATATATCTGTACGTTTATTTTAATAAAGTGAGATATAACCTTTTGAAATTATGTCTATAATATTTACCTATATCAGTGGATGGTTAGGTAAGGAGAATTAAACAGCGGTGTAATTCTTCTTAACCATAAGTACAGTTTTTCAACCTACGACACACAGGGATTGAGTTATTAGACTCAGGAGACTTATACAGAGTATTGTATGTTGTCCAGTGTCCATGAGGACAGAGGGGTTGATCCTCGTACTATATTCGGTTTACTTGTGACTTCTCTAGCTATTAGGCAAGTGTTTCATAGAGACACAAGGTTAAGTTTTGAGAAGTTATAAGTATATGAATAAAGTAGAGAACCAGGTGTTGCAAGTATCGGGATTCTTCAAGCTGATCGAAGATATAGATACTTATGTATGGTATTCAGTTAATAGTAATGATTAAGAGAACTTGCTTCTTTTTCAGGTTACTCATAATTGGAAGTACTCCTAAGTTGAGTAATGCTGATCGGCCTCTCTCCATTTAGTTGATATGCACAGGAAACAGTTGCATGATTTGAATCTGGTTCCCATTAAATCAGTGCCTCTGTTTCTATATTGAATATAGAACGGTTCATATCTTAACGATGTTAAGGTACGGGGAGTTGTCCGGCTTATGCTTAAAACCAGACTCTGGATAACTCAAGACGCGTTTCTGTAATGGATGTTTATGGGTTGACCCGGGTTATGACGAGGGTTGACTTTCTACCATCTGGAAGATCAATAGTGATGTTCTTGACTCGCCACAGTTTTAATAAAAATGGATTTTTTTTCAGAAAACGGTAGTGGGAGTATGGTAGAACTGGAAGTGATTCCAGAACCGCAAACGATTACTGAAAATTTAATTGGACCTAAAAATTCAATCTGACTTGACATTCCATTAGCCACTCCGCAGATATGGTGGGTAACCTCAGGCACTCGAGAGGTACTTCGGTATGCTCAAAGACGGTGACAGGGAGGTTCTTGTTTACCCAGACTTGCCATTGTTGTTCCAGACTGTGAGACCTGGCAGGAGGACGAATATAGCGTCATTCTATACAAGCTTTAGAAGTGCACGCATATATGATTCTGCCAGAGGGTTGTCGTAGTCAGTGGGAGCAGCGGAAGTATAGTGGACAAGTAGCTTATGTCTATTTATAGACTAAAGCAGATATAGCGGAGATAGATCATCTATTTCTGATGTGACAATCATAAGTTTGACTTCATCAGAATAGAGGATGGATCTGTTAAGAAAGTAGTAGGGTGTGATGTCCTGATATTTGGATGGCATACACAGAGTAGGAAGTGATGTTCCTATACTACGATCGGTTATACCTTTGGTTGTCACACAATGGTTTCTCCACAAAGGATATGGATATTATATTAGATATTTTGGTTACTAAGCTATGGTTTTAGATTTAGATATTGGGTAGTTTCCCGATCTGGATACTTAGACAGCATTCTAATGGTGTTTTAGAATGGACGACTCCTGGCACGGTAGTGTACCTGCAGGTAATGGAGTCACCCTTTCTAAAGGTGTCTTACAGACTAAAGGGGAGAGAGATGTGCATGATTGGCAGATCACTTGCATAGGCAATTGAGTCAATCATAAGATGTCAAGTACCACACCAGATGTTTTTGCACTAGATGTAATAAGATGATATTAATCCAATCCTGGAGAAACGATTGGAAGCAGTTTTAGAACATAAGTGGATGTTCTAGGGAAATGATAACAACAGCCTCTTTTAGGAGACGGTTATCATTCCAGGCTTCCAAGGTGACCTGGATGACAGAGTGGCTGCCAGAGTTATAGTTTTCTCTCTGACGAGGGGCAGTAGTTTGGACAGGTGATCCAAGCGGATACTGAGGATGGCATGGCGCAGGATACTGATTAAGTTCAGTTGATGATACAGTCTAAGAAGTTAGGATTTAGAGTTCATTTATGAGCTAGGTCCCATCAGATATCCAGACATATTCTAAAACAGGTATTGCTCATTTCGGGAGATAGGTTTCTCCACGAACTTGAGATAAAGAGAAACATAGAAAGAAACATCAGAGCGGATCCACTCACTGAGGCTATTCCTAGAACGCAATAGTTTCGCAAACGAGCTTTGTGAGACTGATTAGTAGAGGAGTTGGGTGTTCGGTATCACACGGGCTGTGAGTATACGACATCGCAATAATTAGCCTTGAGTGCAAGTGGGAGATTGTTAGGTATAGTGCCCTCAGAGTCAATTATTGGATCACAGGCATGTGATTGCAATGATTAAGGGAGGACATATGCCGGTAGGACGGTCTTACTCAAGATTGTTGGGGTAAAAATTTACACCCCCGTTGACCGAGTTAAAGTCAAGGTCAACCCCAAGCCCAGGTCAAGCGGGCCCATGCCCAAGTCGAGCCCGCGGCCAGCCTCCTCCATGCTAAAATATAGATTATGTAATAAATAATTTTTATGTAATTTTTTATACATGAATGTATGCAAAATGGGCATAAAGCCAATATTTTGTAAGCCCATGGCTTATGTGCAAAAAATGAAATGGCACATGAGCCATGGGATGGCCAAGACGCCATTTTTGTGAAGCCCAAGGGGCTATATGCAAATATGTAAGCCTATAAAAGGCAAAATGATGATGAATAAAGTAAGATACCTTTTCTCTCTCTCCAAAAAAAGGTTTCAGAGCTGAGCTCTTTCCTCCTTCAAGGTTCCAAAACCTTCCTCTTTCTTTTGAATTAAATCAAGAGTTTTACTCTTTCTTTTTCAAAACTAAATGGCTTTCCACCACAAAACCCACAAAGGGGAACTTGGATCTTCCATCAGATCTCAAAAAGAAAAGATTTTGAAATCCCACATTTCTTGATCTTCAAGATCCAGCTAACAGAGGAGGAAGAAGAACATCTTTCACTAAACCCTCAAAAAAAAAAAGAAGAAAAACACATTCAGGAGTCCAACTCCTCTCTGATTTCTCTTCTGAGAAATTTTTTCAGGCTAAAAGCCTCTTGTGTCTCTCCGGCGCGCAACGCAAGTGCGCAAGGCGCCCACGTGCCGACACGTAGCGCGCGCTTGCGCACCTGCGCGCTCGCGCAAGTGCGCAAGGCGCCCTCGTGCCGACACGTGGCGCGCGCGCTTGAGCACCTGCGCGCTCGCGCAAGTGCGCAAGGCGCCCGCGTGCCGACACGTGGCGCGCGCGTGCGCTGAGCGCACAGCACTCAAGGCGCTGGTCCCCACGCATCCCTTGGATGCCTTTTCCCCCTCTTTTTATGTACATACATATACATATACATATGTATACAAATTCACACATATACATACTCCGCCACATTGAGTTCGCATGACCAATTTAACCCGTTAATCGGAGGTTCCCTCGCCCCAAAGGCGAGGGGTAATTAACGGCAGCTTAGTCCGCGGCTGCCGGAGATTCGGATCCCCACAATCATTAAACCCCGGCCTACCCTAGGCAGGGGGAATCTGTAGTACGCCTGACAAGCGTGCGCGTATTCCCATCTCAATGGGGTGACGAAAAATACCCTACAAAGATGATAGTATGCTATCTGGTTTATTTTTATCATCGTGTACTGCTTTAGGTGACCTTACAGGTCACTATTGCGCGTTGATAGAGCCTTTAGGATTCTTGCTTGACGGCCAGCAGTATGATGGCGATCATATACATGGGAGCTGGGGTCTATAAGCACATCCTTAAAAGGTCCCTAGTCGTCGGAGTTTTCGAGACAGGGCATCGATACTCCAGAGTAAACTAGTATATACAGTCGAGACCCCGACGAGGGGCGGTAGCTGGTCTCACAAGCCACTGGTGTCAGTTGGTTCACCTAAGATGTATATAGATGCTCATTGGGTTATGAGTACACCGGACATGACTCGCCGGGAACATGCTGGTTGTCTTATACCCGAGTCAGATAGCAGTTCCCTGGTGACATGTGTACAGGTTAGTTCATCGACCTGATATCATCATTTGTCTCGTGTGAGTCCCACTGTACTTTGATTACTATCCTACCACGGCTCAAAGGAGTCGTGCAAATATGTTTTAGTTGGGTATAGTCCCGAGCCACATGGATGCAGTGAGCGGATCTGCAGGGGTTCGTCTCTCCCGGTATTAGGGTGAGGTCGCGCTGTGTCTAGGAGAGCCATTACACGAAGTCCTTGGCCAAGACAGGAGATTTATTGGTAGGTATTCCAGTAATATCTCAGGGTGTTCTGAGCTACACTGCGACACGACTTGTACCGCTTTTGGGGGTCTGACTTTTACCAACCCCTAGGCCCGCCATGCGATGCTCATAGACGAACGGACCGGACTGTACGGATATTGTCACTAACAGGCTCAGTAGGATGTCAGGATGAGTTCGCTCATCGACGTCCCTTTTTGTCAATACCTGGTGGCCCGATACGTATGGGTAATACCTCTGACGTGCTAGTGGTTAAATGCACAGCCAAAGTATTGACGAGTCTTTAGAGTCCCCCACAGACAGTTTCTCAAGTTTCGGGCGAAACGTTGTAGAGGCCGTATAGATATATGGCAGAATTCGATCATGTACGTGCGGTATTGCACGGATCATGATCGTACGGATAATACTAGCGGGCTTTGGTTTAAACCGGATTCTAGTATTGTACAGTGTAGATTTTGTCTCATTACATTTGTATTCGGTCGGAATACAAATGCGGGTATGTATATACAGTCGCGGGGCTTTCCTGTAATTTATTACTGGATCGTTTTTTTGAAGTTGCCAGTTTACATTCCGTTTCGGCCAGTTTTTCTTTGTTCCTTCATGGCCGAATTTTTGTGATGGGAGGGGCTTATTTGCAAGTGTGCAAATTAGCAATTGTGGAGGGTGTTATTTGTGATATGAGGCATCATGATGGCTGTAGCATCATTAGATTCTTTATGCATTTTTTCCTTTGCATTTATGAGAAAGGATTGGATTAGAAATTGAAGTGATATAATTTCCTCATTATCATCTCATCTTTTTCTTATGCTCACCTCTTTCCTTGTGCTCACCCCCTTGATTCCCATTTGCCAATAAGCTTGGTCGGCCACACTTTTTGAAGGAGAGGATTTTTTTTTATGTGTGGAGGAAAATTATTCATCTCATTCTTTGCTTGCTACAAAAATTCCTAACCCCTCTCCAAAGTTAATTTTTCTTCTCAAAACAAAAATGGCAACTTCACATAACCCCTTGAGACAAACCCTTCTACACTCCGTCTGCAGTAATCTTGGACACGTCGGCTTGCCAACTTCGTGTCCGAGTTCCCTCGGTCCAGAGGTGGGAGCCCGTAAAAGGATTTTGCTATGTGGTGGCCTTTCCGACGAGGAGATGAAGACCGGAGATTCCGCGAGAAGATCGGGATGGAGGCCGAAGACCGAAGGACACGGATCGCTCGGTATAGCTTTCTACCATTTCTCTTGTTCGCTAGCATTAGGTTAATGGTCCGATCCGGGTTTTTAGTACGCGGTAGCGCCGGTTTACAAGTTTTGTAAAAGTTTCGTTTCCGCATTTTGGCCTCGGACAGATGACCAGGGCGCTGCCGTGCACTTACAAATTTCGGGCTGGAGCCTTATCTACTACCGAGTACCTCATCGATCAGTTACCATCGACAGCGGTAGATATGAGAATTTCCGAGGAGCTATGGACTGGAGGGGCTAGGAATTACTCGTGGTTTCGTAGAATTTGATGCATCAAGGAGACGAGGATCAAGAAACGTTTTCTTGTCGGCTTTGGAGACGGAGCAAAAGGGTACAGGTCGTGGTGTCTTGGGACCCATAGTGGAGTAATCAGCCAAGTGATATTCGTTGAGTATGCGATACTTCGAAGAAGACAGACTCGGTCAGATGGTGAACGGAGAACAGGTATGCCGCAAAGTGAGGTGGAGTTTGAAGACCCAGTTCAAGTTATGAAAGATGAGTTGGTCGGTATTTCGAATCATGTGAAAAGTCCAGTAGAGCCAGTGGTGCAGAAGTCGAGGACGGTTCAACATACAGGAGTCGTTAAGGACGAGTCTTTAAGGAAAAGAGAATCGGGAGTTCGACAGAAAAACTGCATGTTTGATTCATGGCATAGAGTGTGTCATGGATAGGGAGTTGCGTCGGTTGCAGCAGAGTATCGAGCAGGTTTTGGCTCGGTACGAGATGGAGGAGATTCGGCCCGTATCTTCTCATTTAGAGGCGCACTTCAGGCTTTCAGCGATATTGACGTCGGGTATAGATTACGTTGGTGATAACGGCAGATGGAGGTCGACGACGGATTATATGTTGAGCACGGATGCAGTGCCAGTGAGATCGACGCTTCAGTCCGATATCGCAGTTTCAACAATGGAGGTATGGTTGATAGTCGTCATGCAGGCTGTTAGAGAAGCCATCGATTTGCGGAGATTGTTGGGTTTAGGAGTTCCAAAGGTGGTGAGAGTGTTCTTGCATGTCGAGAAGAAGGTAATGTCTTTTATGAAGATTGGTACCCTAAAGGATCCGGCAGATGTATTTTTGAGATGGTTCCGGTGCAAGTTCAAGTTTTGCCTAGTAGATTGTTGATTTGTCTTTGGGCACAAATCAACGAGCATAGAGTTCCAAGATGTTGAGAAAGCGATGGATCTGAACCAAGGTGGAGATTATTGAATTTAATTTAAATTCGGATCAGTAAGGGATTAGTTAGGATTTAAATCTAATCTCTTTAGTTTAGATTTAAATCTAATTTTTAGATTAAATTCTTATTTATTTCAAGTTTAAATATGGATTTATCTCCTGACATTTTTCACCCTATAAATATGAGATTCTCTAGGGATTTTTGTATCCATAATTCTCAAATAGTCTAGGGTTTGATTAGAGTGGAAGAGCAGTCAAGCGCGGTCGCGGGATAGAGAGAAGTTTTGTACGAGAGTATTTCTTTGTGAAGAAAGGCAAGAAGTCAGCGTAATATCTTGTAATTGTTTATCATAGTGGATGTTTTCGTCGCGGTGTGCAGGATTAGGAGCTAGTTGTACCGAACCTGGGTAAATCTTATATATTGTTATTGGTGTGTTCTTTTCGTGTGATTTGGTATCAGTCGGATAGTTCTTTTTCAATCTGCCCTAAAACAAAGATCTTGAATTTCTAGTGTGTATAGATACTCAATCCTTACAACATAGTTCTCGTCCTCCTTTGTGTCCCTTTGAGCGTCTGGGATCACTTGAGACATTTCTTTACTGATCTTATGTCAAGTATCTATTGTGGCAAGAGAAACCTAATTATTAGATATAGAGGCACAAACTTTAGCCATAAACATAGAAAAATACTTCATTTTGCTTTTAAAAATCACATTATTACGCTCTAGCCACTCTCCCCAACACATGGGCTGATGGGCACGCCTATCACTCTTTTTCAATATTGATTTACCCCATAGTTAATTGAAAGTTCCCGGATACCCCCATATATTGAATCTGGACATGACAATCTTTCGCACTTCTTTGGAGTATGGACGATGTAACATAAGGTGGTCAATTGTTTCGAAGGACATTGCAAAAAGGGCAGTTTAACGGTCATTGCCATTTTCTTCTAGTGAGGTTGTTGCTAATAAGTCCACTCTAATAGTTATGCGTATAATGCTTTAGAATCCATCATTGCTCTATAATAAATCCACCAATAGTCCGTACGTATTATACAAGAACTTTGATCGAGTTTGTTAATCCTCATTATTACCTTATTTAGCTGGGCCCTGTCATTCTAAGATGGATAAAGCCTTCTCTTGGTTTTTAGTTCTTTCCCATTTGAAATTATAACAAATTGTTGATTACTGTGATTTTACTTTTTACTATCTCAATCCTGAGCATTCTGCTACCAATAATATAGGGAAATTAAGAATCCACATCAGGATTAAAGATGATTTTATTACTTGGATGTGTAAATGGAGAAAATAATTGTAAAAAATTTTCAATGCAACATAAATTATACTGGATAAAAGAGAGAAAAGTGCAACATCAAAAGTGAATGATATAATCTATTACTTGTTGTTATGCTAGTTTTGTAAAAATTGTGGATGCTTTTTTATGTTATGACATTTCAATTGTTATTCTGTTACGAATTTTCTTTCTATTTCATTGTTTAATATTTAATTTTTTAAATCAACTTATTATAAAAAATTTCCAATAAGTTTTGGCTTCCCTGAGAAAAGAATTCTGGCTCTCATGGGATTGTTTTAGGGGAATGGCTTTAAACAGAAATGATTTAGAGTTTGGGAATTAGTACATCCTGTGTTTGACGTTATGCTTGAATATACCAAAAAGAGAACTCATTGAAAGGTCTCTGTCTTTTGTTGGTTTGGGATAGAAAAAGGGTTTGTACTATTTCACATAGGTAAAGTCCCCATTCATTTTGCCTCCAAATATTGGTTGTTTGGGTTTCCTTCAAATGTTGTTTTAGCAATTCAATATTATTTGAAACTTTTAACATCCTGTTATATCGATAAATTCTTTTCTTTATTTGTTCATCCTGTTCAGTTAGTGAAGTATCTGGATATTGAAATTCTCTTAATAATTGTTAAAATGTTACGGTATTGATTGTAAAACTCTTTTTTACGGAAAGTATTTTTTAATGACGGCGGTTGAATTTTCAATGCAGGGCAACACATTTATTTTGTTGCATCTTAAATCTGTATCTGACCTCCCTCTAAAAAATGGTTCCAGGTGATGAAAAGAATGCTCATTTGAAGAATTTGTATAAAGCCTCAGAAAACCTGAAATTGTTTAAGGCAGACTTGTTAGACTATGATTCAGTGGCTGCTGCTATTGAAGGATGTGAAGGAGTTTTCCATGTTGCTAGTCCTGTTCCTGCAACAAAAGTGCCCAACCCTGAGGTAAGACATTTTAGTTGGTAATTATCTTTGTTATTTGTTACAAATATTTCTGGATATTGAAACATTTTAGTTGGTAATTATCTTTGTTATTTGTTACAAATATTTCTAAAATTGATAGAAATGTTGTTTTCTGGTAGATTTTACTCTTCTCACTAGCTATTTTATCATATTAGTATTTAATCATGCACGGTTAGGCAATTAGGAAATGTTGGATTGTATTTGCATCTTAGGATGGATAAAAGCTTATGATTGAACAGTGGATGCTAAATTCAAATCCCCGGAATGACATTTCTCAGCCCTCGGCTCCCGTATTTATTTTTTCCAAAAATTTCCTATATGCATCTTGCACCTATTGGATTGTGCAAGACATTAAGGTCCTGTTTGGGTGTGGAGTTAGGAAAACTGGAGTTTATTTTTAAGTTGGGTAGAGGCTATGCATACTCTTGTTTGTAAGGTCCTACCTCCATCCAAAATTTAACTTGATGGGTTGTTTGGCTTTGGAGTTATTTAAACTCAAAAAATGTTGTTTTGGAGGTATCTAACTCCAAAATGAGGGTTTACTTCACACTCTGTGGAGTTCAAAAATCTAACTTTGTGGTTCAGACAACCAGAGTTTCCTAAACTCCAAAATGGAAGCCAAATGGGGTCAAACTGGGCATAAGATTTTGGAGTTAAGTCTTGATGACTTTATGGAAAATTTAGTTATCCTAACTCCAAACTCGAGCAGGCCCTAGATAGTAAAAGAGCATTGGTTTGAACTCCATTACAAGCAATATTATAAAACATATATTTCTATCATATACTTAGACAAGTAGGCGCCTTTTGGATCATTGTTGGTTAATTTGATAATGTTCAGGTAGAGGTAATTGCTCCTGCTGTAACGGGCACTTTGAATGTACTTGAAGCATCCTCTAAGGCTAAAGTTAAAAGAGTAGTCGTGGTTTCCTCAGCTGCAGCAGTTAGAATGGTCCCAAACTGGCCGCAAGATAAGCTCATGGATGAGGATTGCTGGTCAGATGCCGAATATTGCAGGACAACCGAGGTAATTTATGTCTAGTATTTGAGGTTTGAGATCCGCAATCCTTGTTGAGATCTACTAGTTTTATAGTTTTGATTGTGTGCGACATGCAAAACTACCATGCCAAAGAAGTCCGAGACACTATTTTTCATGCTTCTATCCACCATAACTTAATACGAAGTTCAGGTTTCAAACATATGACACGTTAAGTTTATCTTGTTTCTGTAGGCAAGCTCTGCAATTAAGACATGATTTTAAAACGAGCGGAAGCAATGAATTTCAAAAATGAAGAGAGCAAAAGCATGCACACATAGAATCATAAACAAAGACTAAAACTTGTAACTAAACTGATAAGCTAAAAACAAGAGTTGGCGGACTACAACCTTTGTAGTGCATTAGCCACCTCTCCTTAGACTCCAGCTAGTCTTCACGAAGTCCGCAACAAGCTAACTCGATGATCTTCTTAACGAAGATGATCCATCTTGAGATAACTCCAGTACAAACTTTAGTTTCCAATTGATCTTATCAAAATGAAGAAGCCCACTAATTAAACTTGCTAAGAATGATTAGTAGGAGATGTAGATTAATTAGCTCACTAAATTTTTCTCTTTTCTTTTTCCATTCCTCACTTGAAGAAAATCAAAACAGTAGAACCATGGAGATGAGAGAATAAAGAAAATGATTTAGATAAGAACAAATACGAGAATGAGTCATAACTCATGAGTCACCAAAAATGAGTCGTCAAGTCTACAAGCATCTTAAATCCATAACGCATTCTCATATCATTCCTTTCATGTAAGTCTCGTACTCTCATCGCACATGTATCTTCATGCATGTCACAATATTTATATCAAATATAAATATTAATAAAGAGAAGAAAATAATAAAGTGAGTATGATATTAGTTAATAAATAAATATATAAATATATATTTAATTATTAAATCAATACTTGATTTAATAATCCGGTTATATCATATATATATATATATATATATATATATATATATATATATATATATATATATACCGGCTTAATATCAATTAACACCCGATTAAAATACGTGTATCAAATACACGTATTTAATCGAACTCATGCATGTCCCTATACACGCCCTACATCGTTTCGCATGTGCTGGGAAATTTCTGTGTGAGACTCTAAAGACTCGACAATACGCTGGCAGTAGGTTATGATCATATCCATAGCCCACAAGCACGTCAGCGGTACTAGCCGCACATAACAACTATCTAGGTATTGATCAAAAGAAAGTCAATGGGCAAGCTCATCTGAATCTTGCAAAGTCTACTAGTGACATTACCGTACAGTCTGGTTTCTTCGTATAAGAGTATCGCATATCGGATCTAGCTTTCTTCGGAGTCGCTGAGATGGATGGCGTAGCAGGTCACGACAGGGATCTCATCATCAGCATCTTCTTCCAGCTCTTCCAGAATTTTTGTCGCTTCTATAGTGAAGAACACCTTCAATTGAATTTTCTTTCCTTTTGCACAGTCTTCAAGAGAGTCAATATATTTTTGAATGGTCGATTTCCTCGCAGACCCTTCTTCACGTTGAGCGGCACTTTTCTTTTTAAGTTTCTTGGACTTTGAGCTTGCCGAATCAACGACTAGAACAATAGGTTCTTTTTGCCTATCCCATTCGATTCTGGGCTTTTTCTGAAGCAGCTTCAGCATCTTCTCTGTTTTCTTGGATATGTATACGCTCTACGGAGGTTGCGGTAGATTGGCATCATTTCTTGGAGCGGATGGTTCAGCTGTCTGTTCTCAAATGGCAGCAGCTTCTGTCTGTATGAAGTTGGCGGTCACGGTTTGATTGTTCGCTAACATGCTCTTGAACAATTCGATTTCTCATGCCTCGTATTGTTTCTCGACCCAATTCTTGAAAAAATAGCAGTCCTCAATTGCATGACGCAACATTCTGTGATGTGGGCAATATAGGCGATTGTCGGTTATGCTTGCTTCATATGGTCTCTTTGATTTCGGCAATTGCAAACCGTTCTTCACGGCGTCTTTGAATATCTTACGGACATTGTCCCTTCTGAAGGAATAAACCTTGTTCTTTCTCTCTTCAAGAGTTGGTCTACCTCCCGGTAATGGTTTTCGAAGCCCATCGGTTTTTTATCCGCTCGCTTTCCGTTCTCCTTCGTCATGAAAGAATCGACTTTATTGGATCTCCCGCTTTGGCGATTATTGTCTTTTCGGTTCCTACAGGGTTTGTTATTTTGGGGATCCGAGGCGGACTCTTGTTTTGAGCGTTCCAATATTTGAACCCTCTCAGCCAACTCCTAGAACGTTTTTAGATCTGCGGTGCATAGAAACGAAACCATCCAATTGCTAGATTCCCAATAAGAAGGCTGACAGATTGATCCTGCTTTAATGGCGGTTCGCACTTGACGGTAAGATTACGCCATCGGGCTATGAAATCCGTGTTGCTTTCATTACGTTTTGGCTTGATCCTCGTAAGGTCAGCAATGGTGATTTTATCACTGACACATGAATCTTTACCTAAATAGAGATTATATTTTGGTGAACGTGGTAACAAAGCCATCCGGTATGCTTGCATACCAGTCAAAAGCGATATCGGTCAAGATGGTAACGACTGTCAGAGGAGCACATCATTGCTCCCAGTATTCCCGCACGATGCTTTAAAATGGGCAATGTGCTGGTTCGCATTGCATGCCCCATCGAATCTTTCGAATTTGGGGACGACGTGGCCACTTGGAAACTCCATTATATCATATTATGCAGGGTACGACCTCCAACCATTTCTAATATCTTTCTGCGTCTCGGCTTCGGCCGCTAATGTTTTGACTTTATTGGTGACCAAATCCATGATCTGATTTTGCATTAGCGGGCTACTGCCATCGAGAGTCAAGACATTCCCTGAAGAGGAATATGGTTGACTTTCATATGGCTCGCTTATCTTTGGACTTAAGGGAATATGCGTCGGTTGCTTCAGGTCACTGTCACCTGGCTCATGAGTAGAGCTTTGCGCTTGATTGGATGGCGGCCGAGCAATTTGTGCCGTGAGCCGCATGATGACATTTTGTCAAGTCATCAATTTTGGGGTAGATCTTGGCCATCTCCTTATCTTTTGTTTTTGAGCTGTTTTTGGAGTTGTTGGAGAAGGTGATGCTCCGCTATCTTAGGGCCAAAAAACGGCTCATCTTCGTTGCCCGAGTCTAACTCCCCATGAATTGAGGGATTTTTCTGCTTACCAGTCTCACCAACAGGGTTTTCATTATCTTCTGGAGGTCGGTCTTGGGAAGTGGCAGCTACATTCAAACCATATTGGGTTTGGAATGTGGTGGCATCATCCTTACTCTTGTTGCACGTGCCTGTCATATAGACCGTATAGACCACATATCCAGTCATCCCTTTATCGTTGGCGGGTTATTTTTTGGACCGCCGTCGTGGTCCTTCCTCCTCGGGAGAGGACAAGCGACGGAAGACAGTCGACCTGCTCGGGTTCTTAGGTGGAGCCTGTACCCCTTTATGGATTTTTCCTGTTGCTTTTGCGCAGCACGGAACGCTTGATAGATTCTTGAAGAGTCGGTGTCAGGTTTTCTATGTTGAGGCCTAGACAGGTCTTTTCGCAGCGGTGTTTGAATCGCCGTCTTCTTGAGTTTGGCGGTCATGGCATTTCTCTGAACCCAGTTTAAAGGTTCGAAGGAATTGTTAATTTTCACGGCCGATTCATTTGTCGTTGTGGAGTAATCCTGTTCTTAGAACTTCACAGAATTCAACTTGACCGGAGCCTTGGCTCTCTTGTTGGCTCTATATCTAAGCCGTTTTTGTCTTAACTTTTCAGTCTTAAGGGCTTGGCAGGCACCTGCTCGTCTGGAAGCCACCGTAGGCCGATTGACAGGGAGTTCAGAGGTGACACCTAATTGTGCGGTTGTTAAGAGCACCGCCCGAGCTTGCCCGAGACTCCTTGTATTTTCCTTGTTTTTTCCGGATTGCCCCCAGCTGGAGCAACATAGAGCCGCTCGAAAACAGACTTGCGTTTGGACCGGGATGCTCTTACGATCACGACATTTGGCCTTCTTCCCTTTGAGGATGGTTTGGCCAGCAACCTTGTTGGAGCCTCAACAATAGAAGCACTGAAGCCAGAAGAAAATATGATGGAGCCGAATGGTAGCGGTGGCTCTTCCCATTGCCCCTCAAGATCTGCCAGAAGAACCAGCAAAGCGGTTGTTTTGACGGGGTAAGAGATTAGAGTAGTATCAAGAGCTGAGCTTGTTGCAGGAGACCATCGTCGTTGTGTTTGCAATTACAGTTGATAGTTCATAATGTGCATGAAGGAGTATGATCAGTACGACGACAATGTATATATTAAATGAGTTCGCATAATCGTTTGACCCGAAATATGGGGTAGATAGGTCCCACCGGACATACCAGAATCTGTAGAATATTTTTCACTACCTTATTGAGATAGGAATATATTTACTTTTCAGTCATGTGCATATTGTTGGAGTTAGTACTCTCAGAGTCAATTATTGGATCACAGGCACGTGATTGCAATGATTGAGAGAGCACCTATACCGGTAGGACGGTCTTACTCAAGATGATAATATGCTATCTGGTTTATTTTTATCATCGTGTACTGTTTTAGGTGACCTGACATGTCGCTATTACACATTGATAGAGCCTCTAGGATTCTTGCTTGACTGCCAGCAGTATGAGGGTGATCATATACGTGAGAGCTGGTAGTCTATAAGCACATCCTTAAATGGTCCCTAGTCGTTGGAGTTTCGAAACAGGGCATCGATTCTCCAGAGTAGACTAGTGTATACAGTCGAGATCCCGACGAGGGGCGGTGGCCGGTCTCACAAGCCACTGATGTCAGTTGGTTCACCTAAAATGTATACAGGTGCTCATTGGGTTATGAGTACATTGGACATGACTCGCCGGGAACATGCTAGTTGGTCTTATACCTGACGTCAGATAGCAGTTTCCTGGTGACATGTGTACATGTTAGTTCATCGACCTGAGATCGTCATTTGTCTCGTGTGAGTTCCCACTGTACTTTGATTACTACCCTACCACGGCTCAAAAGAGTCGTGCAAACAGGTTTTAGTTGGGTACAGTCTCGAGCCACATGGAGGCAGTGAGCGGATCTGCAGGGGTTCGTCTCTTCCGGTATTGGGGGTGAGGTCGCGCTGTGTCTAGGAGAGCCATTACACAAACCCCTCGGCCGAGACAGGAGATTTACTGGTAGGTATTCCAGTAGTATCTTAGGGTGTTCTGGGCTACACTCCGACACGACTTGTATCGTTTTTGGGGGTCTGACTTTTACCAACCCCCTAGGCCCGCCATGCGATGCTCATAGACGAACGGACCGGACTGTACGGATATTGTCACTGACAGGCTTAGTAGGGTGTCAGGATGAGTTCGCTCATCGACGTCCCTTTTAGTCAATAGCTGGTAGCACATTACGTATGGCTAATACCTCTGACGTGCTGGTGGTTAATTCCACAGCCATAGTATTGACGAGTCTTTAGAGTCCCCCACACAGACAGTTACTCAAGTTTCGGGCGAAACGCTGTAGAGGCCGTATGGAGATATGGCAGGGTTCGATCAGATACGTGCGGTATTGCACGGATCGTGATCGGACGGAATTTACTAGCGGGCTTTGGTTTAAGCCGGATCCTAGTATTAGACAGTGTAGATTGTCTCTTTGCATTTTGTATTCAGTGGGAATACAAATGCGGGCATGTATATGCAGTCGCGGGGTTTTCTTGTAATTTATTACGGGATCAGTTTTCTGTAGTTGCCAGTTTGCATTCCGTTCCGGCCAGTTTTCTTCTGTTCCTTCACGGCCGGACTTTTCCGATGGAGGGGGTAATTTGCAATTGTGCAAATTACATTTGTGGAGGGGTCCTTTGCATTTGAGGGATTATGATATGACCATCATCATTATATTCTCTTTACATCACTTGATTTGCATTAATTGTGATTAGAGTTGATTGTGAGTTGATGTGAGGTTTGCTATGGATGTGGTCACCCTCTACTTTTCCTATACTCACCTTCCTTCTTGTTTTTGTTGATTCCACCGCCATTCCATCAAGGATGAGGGGCCGGCCACTTTGTATGAGAGGGAGAGTGAGTTCATTTTATGAGGGGATTATTCATATCACATTTGGATGCTTGCAAAATTCTCAACCTCACTCCAAAGTCCATTCTTGATTCCTCCATCACCATGGCAACTAAACCCCGATGAGACAAAGGTATCCTTGCAAAATTCTACAACCTACAGTATCCTTGGACGCGTTGACCAGCCAATTTCGCGCCCGAGTTGCCTCGGTCCAGAGGTAGGAGCCTGTAAAAGAATCCGGCTACGTGGTGCCTTTTCCGACGAGAAGACGACGAACGGTGATTCCGTGGGAGATCGGGACGACGACGAGAAGACCGAAGGATACGGATCGCTCGGTATATCTCTCACCCCATCTCTTGTTAGCTAGGATTAGGTTAATGGTTTCGATCCGGGTTTTATTGTCCGCAGTAGCGCCAGTTTAAAGTTAAGAAAAATTTTGATTCCGCATTTTGGCCTCGGATAGACGGCCGGGGCGCTGCCGTGGCGCAACACATATTTCCCTTGTCTAAAGTAGACGGGTTTATTAATTGTGGGGTCCTAATCTCAGGCAGCCGCGAACGAAACTACCGTTATTATCCATCTCTCCGAGGCGAGGGAACATACGATTAATGGATCGTGCGATCATGCGAACTCAATGTGCAGCATGCGTGTGTTATGTTTTGAAACAATTTTGAGCGTGTTTTGGTCATATCGGGGGTCTCACAAAGTTTACAGGGGTCCCGCTACCTAGATAGTGAGCTGGGAGTGAAGAGCGCTAGTAGCCCCCTTGCGGGGTCCGGGACAGCGCCCCGTTAGAAACTTTTTTCTAACAGAATGCTACTTGATCCTTGTTAGTTGGGAACTTAAGTTCCACGAAGCTTAAGCTTCAACACCTAGCAAATTTTGTCTAAGTCCTAACTTATGCTTCAGCGCCCATGTGCGCTTTGGCACAGGCACACGTAGAGCACATGCGCGATTCGGCAGAAAACGGCCTTGGTATAAGCACTGGTGCACGCGCATTGCTCATGGCGCTGGCGCAATTTTACAAAAGGGCCTTTAGGGCTAGCGCACGTGTATTGCACGTAGCGCATTTCCGCAACTTGGAAGAAGGCTCCTCTGGCTTTGGCGCTGGCGCTGGCGCACATGCATTACATGTAGCGCATTTCCGCAACTTGGCAGAATGCACCCTTGGTATGCGCTGGCGCAATTTTACAAAAGGGCCTTTGGCGCTGGCGCACATGCATTGCACGTAGCGCACATACGCAACTTGGCAGAAAGCGTTTCTGGCGCTGGCGCACGCGCGTTGCACGTTGCGCACATGCGCAACTTGGAAGAGAGCGCCCATGGCGCCGGTGCCTTGACATAGGACGCACCCTATGGATGAAAGTTGGTGCTTTCAGAAAACTTAAGTTTTTGATTGGCGAAGCATATGCTTTTGTTTGATTATTTTTTTGGTGATCTTTGGGTCTTTAGGTCTTGCCGCTGGTACGTTTTTTTTGTTTGGAAGATGAGATCTCTCCTGCGCCGTCTTTTTCTTTCTCGGATCTTGATAAACAAGGAATGAGAAGAGATAAAAAGATCTTTTTTTTGTATGGAGTTTTAGATTTCAATCTATTGACCGATACAAAAGGGAAGGAGGCTTCAAAAAATTTGGAAGAAGGAAACCTACATGAGAGAAAAGAGCGACGGCTCAAAACCCTACTTTTTTAAGAGAGAAAAATCTTCTTTATTTCGTCACGAAGCTTGGCTTTTATAGCCTTTACACTTTTACACTTGGGCTCCTAAGGCTTTACAATATTGGTTTTTCCTCCCTCCCATGTTCATGTGATTATTTATTTTTGCACATAAGCCATGGATTGTACAATTATTTGTTTTTTTGCCCATTTCCCCTGCATTTATTCATTAAAAAATACATTAAATTTATTTAATACATAATCTTTTTTTTCTTTTCTTGGCATGGGGGCCGACCCCTTGCTTGAACTTCAACTTGACTCGGGTCTGCATAACTCGGACTCAGGCTTGGGCCCACTTATACGGGAATTGACTTTGATTTTGACTTTCTGGAAAAAGGTGTGTAAATTTTGATCCCAACAGTTATGTTTCTTTTACTTTTATGATTGCTCAACTCATTAGGGATAATAAATTTTCCCATTTTCATCATGGAATTTTCATGGCTGGTGAGAGATTTTAATCCTCGACGAATTATTGTTGCAGAACTGGTATTGCCTTTCGAAGACGTTGGCAGAGAGGGAGGCTCTGGATTATGCAGCAAAGCACGGACTCAATCTAGTGACTGTTTGCCCATCTATGGTTCTGGGCCCGCTGCTCCAATCCACTGTGAATGCTAGTAGCTCATATCTCGTCAACACCTTGAAAGGTACGTCTCTAATCCCTGTATTAATTTTACAAACGTTTTCCATTCGGAAATATACTTTGTGCGTGCGCATGCTTGTATCCTCCTGATTATATATTTTTCGGTATATGAATGAAACTCATCTTAATCAAGTAAATATTGTAAGAGATGAAATGCTCATTTCCGAAATACGCCTAGCCGCTTTGGTTTATCCTCGAGAGATCTATTGTGGAGGTTTTTATTGGGTACTAGATAAGTATAGGATGAGCATGGTGTGTATTATCAGCTGATATTCTATATTACATTATGAAACAAATTTGTAGCATCGATCAGAGGTTAAAAACACCAAAAAAGAAAAGAAAAGAAACTTCTCACTATTTAAATTTTTTTTACCCGTATCATATATATCCGCAACGTTACAAACTTACAAGCTTATGGGCACAGTTATTGATTATAATAGTGGCAGAAATGGATCCGATATATGCATTTCCATACCCATGTCAGATACTTGTTGGTGGATGCAGATTCGAAAGGCACTAGTTATCTGAAATTAAACTCATGACATATTTGTAACCTTTGTCACGTGGCAGGAAAGATCGACTCGATGGATAACAGGATCATGCATTTTGTGGATGTTCGAGATGTAGCCGATGCACTTCTCCTAGCATACGAGAACCCTGAAGCATCCGGCCGTTACATTTGTGCGCCTCATCCGATGAAGCTCCGCGACTTCATGGACAAGCTAAAGACCATATACCCTGATTACGAGTACCCAAAGAAGTAAAACTTTTTTTAGAGGATGAATTTTCAATGCTGGTGCATTCTCTTCGCCATAGATTTATTAATATTATTGTTCTCCATGCAGATATAATGAGGTTGATAAAGAAACAGGGCTGAGCTCGGAGAAGCTGAAGAGGTTGGGGTGGAAATGTAGGCCATTGGAGGAGTCTATTGTGGATGCAATTGAGTACTACAAGGAAGCTGGCCTGTTGGATAACAAGGAATAGAGCCCCTTTAATATCGAGTCCAAATATGTTGGAGAGCTGAGAACTTTTTCCTTGGGCTTTGCATGAACACCGTAAAACTATTACCATGTGGCTTGAATTATTGTTCTAGTTTGGACCCGTTTGGACTGGTTTTATTTATTATTAATATTTTCACGTCGAGTTTGGATGAGGGCAAATTAAATCCCATCCGCTCATCCATAATGCCTCCCGAACCCGTCCGATTATACTTGGTGCCGCAAGACATCCAAACTATCCATTAAAGTATTAGCCTATATATACTTGTCCAAGTTGCCCTAGCTGGTTCTCAAAGTTCACTGATTAACATGTGGCGGACACAGAAAATTTGAACGATGGGTCGCTAACAATAGTGCCAAAAACCCACTAGCTAGTAATTTAATGCCAAACTTAATAAAAATTTGTCCCTATGTTTGACTCTTTAATTATTGAAAAAAATATTAGAGTTAGCACGATAATGTTGGGGTTATAATTGTTGCTTGGTCACGCAATCGAGATCTATTAGAGTTCGCATAATTTAGCAAAATAAATTTTCAATCATTTTATCCATCTTTATTCTTTAATGATGGTTATTAACCATATTAATAACAATAATAGTCCGACTTGAGATGCACGGGCTTGTGCACAAAGAAAAAGGAGGTGCGTTAGTAACCTAAGTCATTAATCAAATTTTAGTTATGAGATATATAATTAGCTTGATTTCAAATGATGTGAACGCTGTCAGTAAAAATCAAATTAAATTGTTATTAAAGTAAATTTTCGTATTTTAGAATGTTGGTAGGATAAATATCAATATCAGAGCTATTTATTGTTTCCTACTTATAGGTTATTTGAATATATATTATCAAAATTCTAGTCTTTATGGTTTTTCTATCAAGAATCAAACAATTTTAATATTAAATTATAACCATAATTTGCAAAAGTTTACATGTGTTATTATTATAAGTAAAAAAAATCAAGAATGAAGGGGAACCAAACCTTAAAGCATAAGCTAACTCTTGAACCTAGAGGCAAACCTCTACTATTATAATTCCAACTCCAAGGGTGTAGCTAATATCCTCAATTGATCTTGATAATGCTCGATACTGGCGGCTTCAAAGGTCAGGACACGTGGCAGATGACGTGTCTCAAAACTCATAAGAAAGGGCCCACAGGGGCCGACCAGGCCGTCCCTGTATCCGACCCGCGAGCACAAGCTGGCCGTCCTTGGAGCCCCTGCAAATCAGCTTCCTCGGCCTCTCAGCTCATCTCCGAGCTACCACAGGACCAAGATGCTTCGACTCTCCCGCTCGTTCCCGAGCTCTCCCGCCGAAGCCATCTTCCTCGGTCCCTCCGACCAACTCCACCACTCACAGGCGTAACCGCCGCTCCGTAAATCTCGTCATGCGCAGATTCTCCGCCGGCAACATCCCACGTTCCACGCCATCACGATCCCCATTAACGAGCGATCCGCTCATTACGCGGGCGTGACGTCAGGAGCGTAACTGCCGGTGAGATTCTCGCGCCTGCTGCTGCGTACTGCCGCCACTACATAAGCTCCCATCACAGAAGGGTCAAGTAAGCCATTCTCTACACTTTACGCCGTTACTCTGCTCAGATGTGATTACTGACTTGAGCGTCGGAGGGTCCTCGGTGGTACCAAACCACCCCGGGACTTCTGTGCAGGCACTCGGCGACGGCCCCATCACCTCGCCCCCTCCTCTCAAAACCCATTGAGTCCTACATGCAACGAAGGACAATCAATCCAGTTCACCCCGAGATCAACGGAAGACAACATCTGACGGAGGCCCGAAAAGGAGCCCCATCAGTTGGCGCCATCTGTGGGAAACGTCCACAAAATACAAAGTTGGCCTTCCGATCTCCGTCGACATGACAGCTAATTCCCCTAGAGATCCAAACGCTCACCGTCGTTTTCCTCGCAACGGGGACGCGGGCGAACCCTCACCTGAGGTCGTCGGTCTCCCCGCGGGCATCAGTCTCGCGGGCTACGGCGGACGCCCGAACAAAAGGGCTAGGGGCCGAGAGCCCATCACCTTTGGCGACGAAGATCTCCACGGCTCTGTGCCCCATAGCGATCCGCTGGTGATCGTAACGCGAATTCACCGATACGAGGTCCACCGGATACTCGTCGATTCAGGTAGCTCGGTGGACATCCTCATCCACGATTGCTTTTTGCGTATAGGGCTTGCCCCAGAAGACCTGAGGCCGACCTCCCACGTCATTTCTGGGTTCACCAATCACTCCATCCCGGCACAAGGGATGATCACCCTGCAGTTCACGATCGGGGAGCCTGGCCACACGCGCACACTGCCGGTAGACTTCATTGTGGCGAGGGTCCCATCAGCCTACAACGTCATCTTCGGCCGTCCGACGCTGAGCTCCCTCCGGGCCCAGATCTCGACGTACCACCTGGCAAAGAAATTCCCCCTCGATCAGGGGGGGATAGGACGAGCATACGGGAGCCAGCGAATCGCGGAAGTGGGCCTGGCAGAAGCATTCCCCCCGAGCAGCCTGCTGATAGCGCCGATGCAAGCGGTGACATTAAAGGGGCCCTGGATACTCGAGACGAGCGGAAGGAGGTCCGCGGGGCACCGGTCGAGCCTCTGACCGAGGTACCATTATCAAAAGGGGACTCAGGAAAGACTGTCCAGGTCAGGTCACTCCTGACGGGAATCCAACGGGATGACCTGATCGAGTTCCTCCGAAGATATTCCGACGTCTTTGCCTGGGCATCGGCAGACATGCCTGGGATCGACCCCAAAGTCATCTCCCACAAGCTCAGAGTTGATCCTGCTGCCCGACCCATCAGGCAGAAGAAAAGAAGCTTCGCCCTGGCCAAACAGAAGGCTATTGAAGAAGAGGTTGACCGGCTTCTCGCCGCCAATTTCATCAGGAATGTGCCCTACTCGGAGTGGCTGGCGAACGTAGTTCTGGTTAAGAAGTCGAGCGGAAAGTGGCGCATGTGTGTCGACTTCACCGACCTCAACAAAGCCTGTCCCAAGGACAATTTCCTGCTCCCCCGCATAGACCAGCTCGTCGACAGCTCAGCCGCGCATGAGCTTCTGAGCTTTATGGACGCTTTCTCTGGCTATAACCAGATCCGCATGAATCCGGCTGACAAAGATATGACCGCGTTCACCACGGATCGGGGAGTATACTGCTACAGAGTTATTCTCTTCGGCCTCAAGAATGCCGGGGCTATGTACCAGAGGCTGGTCAACCGCATGTTCAAACCACAGATCGGCAGGAACATGGAAGTCTACGTTGACGACATGCTCGCCAAGTCCGTCTCGTCGGCCGACCTGGACGAGGCGTTCGGGGTGCTCCGTAAATTCAACGTGAAGCTGAACCCCGCCAAGTGCGCATTCGGAGTCACCGGGGGAAATTCCTCGGGTTCATAGTCACTCATCGAGGTATCGAAGCTAACCCAAAGAAGATCAACGCCATCCTGAGCATGACCGCGCCCAAGACCAACGTCGAGATCATGAGGCTCACGGGGTGAGTGGCCGCTTTGAGCCGTTTCATGTCCAGGTCGGGGGAGAAGTGCCTCCCGTTCTTCAAAGCGCTGAGGAAAATTCCGAGATTCGAGTGGTCGAAGGACTGCCAAGCCGCCTTCGACCAACTGAAGAGGCACCTCGTAACACCGCCCTTGCTCACCCGGCCAGAGGAAGGGATGAACTGTCACTGTACCTGGCCGTATCCGATCAAGCGGAGGGCTCCGTGCTCGTCCGAGAGACCGAGGGAGCGCAGAAGCCGGTGTACTATGTGAGCCATGTGTTCAAAGACGCAGAGACGAGATACCCCGCTATCGAGAAGATCATCCTGGCCCTCGTGGTAACCTCACCTAAACTGCGGCACTACTTCCAGGCACACACCATCATCGTCCTCACCGAGCGCCCGTTGGGAGCTATCCTGGCGTCACCGGAATCCCCAGGCCGCTTAGAAAAATGGAGATGGGAGCTGTCTTAGTTCGACATAAGGTATCGCCCGAGGCAAGCCATCAAGGCGCAGGATCTGGCCGATTTCATTGTTGAATGCACCATCCCTAGCAGGGACCCGGACTCCGCGCCGCCCTTCACCGCCCGGCATCTCATCCGGGAAGGCCATAGCTCAGCCCCGGGGTGGGTAATCTACGTCGATGGGTCCTCTACCGAGGAAGGCTGCGGAGCTGGCCTCATCATCCGAGGCCCAAATGAAGTTAAGATGGAGTACTCCCTGAGGCTCGGTTTCAAGGCGTCGAACAACGCGGCGGAGTATGAAGCCCTCCTGGCCGGGTTTACGTATGGTCGCAGGGCTGGGGCTGAAAGTTGTCCGAGTCCGCAGCGACTCAGCCCTGGTTGTCGGCCAAGTGACTGGCCGCTTCGAGGCTTGAGAACCACTAATGATGAGGTACCTAGAAGAAGTAAAGAAGCTCTAAAGAAACTTTGACAAGGTAGAGGTAGAACAAATACCCAGGCAGCTGAACGCGCAAGCAGACGCCCTTAGCAAGCTAGCTTCATCATACTCAGCCAACAACAGGCGGTCAATACTCTTCAAAACCCTGGCTCGACCCAGCGTGGGAGACGAAACGACGACACTCCAGGTGTACACGGTGCAGGAGAGTGACCAAGATTGGAGGAAGCCCCTAGTGGAGTTCCTGAAGGATGGCGTTCTCCCAAAGGACAGAGCAGCCGTCCACCGCCTCCGGGCCAAAGCCACCCACTTCGTCTGGAGCAACGGGAATCTCTACAAGAAGGCATTCACTCAACCCCTTCTCCGGTGCGTCGACTACCATGAAGCCGACTATGTCCTGCGGGAGATCCACGAAGGAGTGGGCGGCGCACACCAGGGGGCTCGAACCTTGATCCAGAAAGCACTGCTCCAGGGGTACTACTGGCCCACCATGCACGATGACGCCCCGAAGCTGGTCAGGAGGTGCAAGAGCTGCCAACTCCATGGCAGTATTCCCCGCCTACTGGCTACTGAGCTGACTGCCCTGACATCCCCATGGCCATTTGCCCAGTGGGGACTAGACATGATCAGCCAATTCCCTACCGGAACTGGCGGGCATAAATACGTCCTCGTCGCGGTGGATTACTTCACCATGTGGATCGAGGTCGTCCCCATCAGGAAGCCGGATGCCGCCGCCACCATCAAGTTCCTGCAAAACAACCTGATACACAGGTTCGGAATCCCAAGGTGCATCATTACCGACCACAGGACGAACTTCGAGAACGAGAAAGTGAGGGACTTCTGCAAGGAGTATCATATCCTCATGAAATTCACCGTGGTCGCACATCCCCAATGTAACGGTCAAGCTGAGGTTGCTAACCGGGACGTCCTCCGAGGCCTCCGAACCCGCCTGGAAGAGAAACAAGGCAGTTGGGTCGAAGAGCTACCCCGGGTCTTATGGGCCCTGCGCACGTCGAAAAAGACCCCCACCGGGGAAACCCCTTTTAGCCTCTGCTATGGGACCGAGGCGATGGTCCCAGCGGAGATCGGGCTACCCAGTCACCGGGTCGAGCATTTCGACTACGACGCAAACACCATGGCGCTACGAACCAACCTAGATATTCTGTTGGAGAAAAGGGACCGAGCCTAGATCAGAGCCGCCGCTTACCAACAGCAGACGGCCCGGTACTACAATGCTCGAGTGAAGCACCGCTCCTTTAAGATCGGGGACCTGGTGCTGCGATGAAACGAGTTCATCGACCAGGGTAGGCTCCATAAGTTCTCCCCAAAATGGGAGGGCCCCTTCCTCGTCTCCGAAGCGCTCCCCGGCAGAGCCTACCGCCTGCAAGACACGAACGGACGAAAGCTCCCCCGTCCTTACAATGCGGAGAAGCTCAAGCTATACCTATGAAGTCAAAACTAGCAAAGCACCGCACCCAGGCTACCGCTCAAAATCTCCCTTTGTAACGATGGTGTATAGCGTTGTCTAAAATTCATATCCATGCGAATAAAGAAACTTTCGAACCTTCTTTCCCGGTAGGGTTCCCGCTGTACAACAAGAAGGGTCTCACCAAGGCCCTCTCAGAAGCAGCCGAGCCCGAGGTTCCCTCGCTCAGCTATCCCCCGCGGGCAGCTTCCCTGCCACAACGCCGGGGAACGAAAAGCCCTCCCAGAGGTAGTCGAGGCTAGAGGTTCCCTCGCTCGGCTATCCCCCGCGGGCAGCTTCCTCACCATAACTCCGGGGATCAAAAAGCCCTCCCAGAGGCAGTCGAGGCTAGAGGTTCCCTCTATAAGTGCACGGCGGCGCCACGGCCGTCAATCCGACGCCGGAAACGCGAAAACGAAAAACTTTGTAAACTAGCAAACCGGCACCACCGCGCACTAAAAACCCGGATCGGGCCATTAACCTAGCTACTAGCAAAATAGAAAAGAGTAGAGAAGCTATACCAAGCGATCCGTGTCCTTCGGTTTTCGTTTCCACTCCGATCTCCTCGCGGAATCTCCGGTCGTCGCCTCCTCGTCGGAAAGGGCACCACGTAGCCGGATTCTTTTACGGGCTCCCATCTCTGGACCGAGGCAACTCGGGCGTGAAGTTGGATAGCCGACGCGTCCAAGGTTTGCTGTAGGCAAGTGTAGAAACCATTTCTCTTTAGGGTCAAGAAGTTGCCATTGATGGAGGAGTCAATATGAACTTTGGAGTGATAAGGAATTTTGTAGCAAGCTAGGAATGTAATGAATCATTTTCCTTCACTCAAATGAAACCTCTCTCTCCTCACTCACAAAAGTGGCCGGCCCCTTATCTTTAATGGGGAAAGAATAATCAAATTATCAAGAGAAGAAAAGAATGAATAAAAATGAAAAGAAAAATGGTCACCACATTTCAAATCCAAATCAACTCCTCACCTTTTCCATTTCTAATCTCATAAATGCTAGGATTGACTAGAAAAGAATCTCATGATGATAAGAAGCCACAAATCACAATAAACCCCATCCACAAAAGTTATTTGCAAACTTGCAAATAACCCCCTTCCACCAGAAAGTCCGGTCGTGAAAGAACAAAGGAAAACCGACCGGAACGGAATGCAAACTGGCAACTTCTGAAAAGTGATCCCGTAATAAATTACAGGAAAAACCCCGCGACTGCATATACATGCCCGCATTTGTATTCCCACTGAACACTAATGCAAAGAGACAAAATCTACACTGTCTAATAATAGGATCCGGCTTAAACCAAAGCCGGCTAGTAAAAACCGTCCGATCACGATCCGTGCAATACCGCACGTATCTGATCGAATCCTGCCATATCTCCATACGGCCTCTACAGCGTTTTGCTCGAAACTTGAGTAACTGTGTGTGTGGTGGACTCTAAAGACTCGTCAATACTATGATTGTGGACTTAACTACTAGCACGTCAGAGGTATTAGCCATACGTGACGGGCCACCTACTATTGACCAAAAGGGTCGTCGATGAGCGAACTCATCCTGACACCCTACTGAGCCTGTCAGTGACAATATCTGTACAGTCCGGTCCGTTTGTCTATGAGCATCGCATGGCGGGCCTAGGGGGTTGGCAAAAGTCAGACCCCTAAAAGCGGTACAAATCGTGTCGGAGTGTAGCCCAGAATACCCTGAGATACTACTGGAATACCTACCAGTAAATCTCTTGCCTTGGCCAAGGACTTTTCATGTGCTGGCTGTCCTAGACACAGCGCGACCTCACCCTCAATACCGGGAGAGACGAACCCCTGCGGATCCGCTCACTGCCTCCATGTGGCTCGGGACTGTACCCAACTAAAACCTGTTTGCACGTCTCTTTTGAGCGTGGTAGGGTAGTAATCAAAGTACAGTGGGAACTCACACGAGACAAATGACGATCTCAGGTCGATGAACTAACCTGTACACATGTCACCTGGGAACTGCTATATGACGTCTGGTATAATCCCAACTAGCAGGTTCCCGGCGAGTCCTGTTCGGTGTACTCATAACCCAATGAGCACCTGTATACATCTTAGGTGAACCAACTGACACCGGTGGCTTGTGAGACCGCCACCGCCCCTTGTCGGGGTCTCGACTGTATACACTAGTCTACTCTGGAGAATCGATGCCCTGTCTCGAAACTCCCACGACTAGGGACCTTTTAAGGATGTGCTTATAGACTACCAGCTCCCACGTATATGATCGCCCTCATACTGCTGGCAGTTAAGCAAGAATCCTAGGGTCTCTATCAACGCGTAATAGTGACATGTAAGGTCACCTAAAGCAGTACACGATGATAAAGATAAACCAGATAGCATACTATCATCTCGAGTAAGACTGTCCTACCGGGATAGGTCCTCCCTCAATCATTGCAATCACGTGCCTGTGATCCAATAATTGATTCTGAGGGCACTATCTCCAACAATCTTCCACTTGCACTCAAGGCTAATTATTGCGATGTCGCATACTCACAGCCCGTGTGATACCGAACACCCAACTCCTCTACTAGTCAGTCTCACAAAGCCTGTTTGCGAAACTATTGCATTCGAGGAATAGCCTCAGTGGGTGGATCCGCTTTGATGCTTCTTTCTATGTCTCTCTATATCTCAAGTTCGCGGAGAAATCCATCTCCCGAAATGAGCAATACCTGTCTTAGAATGTCTGGATGTCTAATGGGACTTAGCTCATAAATGAACTCTAAATCCAAACTTCTTAGACTGTATCGTCAACTGAACTCAATCAGTATCCTGCGCCATACCTCCCTCAGTATCCGCCTGGACCACGTGTACAAAATACTGCCCCTCGTCAGAGGGAAAAACTATAACTCTGACAGTCACTCTGTCATCCAGGTCACCTTGGAAGCCTGGAATGATAACCGTCTCCAAAAAGAGGCTGTCGTTATCATATCCCTAGAACATCCACTTATGTTCTAAAACTGCTTCCTAATGTTTCTTCAGGATTAGATCAATATCAACTTATTGCATCTACTGCAAGGACAACATCTGGTGTGGTACTTGACATCTCATGATTGATTCAATTGCCTAAGCAAGTGATCTGCCAATCATGCACATCCCTCTCTATTTTAGTCTGTAGGACACCTTTAGGGAGGGTGACTCCATCACCTGCAGGTACACTACCGTGTCAGGAGTCGTCCATTCTAAATACTCATAGAATGCTGTCAAAGTACCCAGATTGGGAAACTACCCAAATCTAGATCTAATACCATAGATCCAGTAACCAGAATGTCTGATATAATATCCAAGTCCTATGTGGAGAAACCTCTGTGTGACGACCAAAGAATAACCAATCGTAGTATAGTAATATCACTTCCTACTCTGTGTATGTCATCCAAATACCAGGACATAACACCCTACTACCTTCATAACAGATCCATCCCTTATTCTGATGAAATCAAACCTATGACTGTCACATCAGAAATAGATGATCTATCTCCGCTAAATCTGCTTTAGTCTATAAGTAGACATAAGCTACCTGTCCACCATGCTTCCGCTGCTCCAACTGACCACGACAACCCTCTGGCAGAGTTATATACACGTACACTTCTAAAGCAAGTTTAGAACGACGCTATACTCATCCTTCTGCCGGGTTTCATAGTCTGGAACAACATCAATGGCAATTCTGGGTAAACAAGAACCTCCCTGTCACCGTCCTTGAGGCTACCGGAGTACCTCTCGGGTGCATGAGGTTACCCACTATATCTGTGGAGTGGCTAATGGAATGTCAAACCAGATTGAATCTTTGGGTTCTTTATCAAATCTTCAGTAATCGTTTGCGGTTCTGGAATCACTTCCAGTTCTACCATACTCCCACTACTATTTTCTGAAAAAATCCATTTTTATTAAAAATGTGGCGAGTTTAGAACAATGTCACTATTGATCTTCCAGATGTTAGAAAGTCAACCCTCGTCATAGCCTGGGTCAACCCACAAACAGCCATTATGGAAACGTGCCTTGAGTCATCCAGAGTCTGGTTTTAAGCATAAGCTGGACAACTCCCCGCATCTTAACAATGTCAAGATCTGAACTATTCTATATCCAAAACAAAAACAGAGGCACTGATTTAATTGAACCAGATTCAAATCATGCAGCTGTCTCCAGTGCATGTCAAGTAAATGGAGAGAGGCCGATCAGCGTTACTCAACTTAGGAGTGCTTCCAATTATGAGTAATCTGAAAGAGAAGCAAGTTCTCTTAAACATTGCTATTAACTGAATACCATACACAAGTATCTACATCTTCGATCACCTTGAAGAATCCCGATACTTGCAATACCTGGTTCTCTACTTTACTCTTATACCTATAACTTCTTAAAACTTGGACCCTGTGTTTCTACGAAACACTTGTCTAAGAACTAGAGAAGTCATAAGTAAACAGAATATAGTACGAGGATCAACCCCTCTGTCCTAATGGACACTGGACAATATACAATCCTCTGTATAAGTGCTCTGAGTCTAATAACTCAACCTTGTGCGTCGTAGGTTTAAAACTGTACTATGGTTATGAAGAATTACACCGCTGTTTAATGCTCCTTACATAACCATCCACTGATATAGGTAAACGTCATAGACATAATTTCAAAAAGTTATATCTCACTCTATGAAAATAGACGTACAGATATATCAATTTGAAATTGGTGCATAATAACGGATATTCAAAACCAAACACTTGCCGTCCGGCAAACAACCCAGGCGATTTCCTCAAATATCACCAATTACAACGAATTCCGATATAATGAGGATGATCACCTAATTCCCAATAACTTACTCCCACTCATCATCTGTAAAACCATACAGATATGAGAATCATACCTGGTAAATACATACCCTGGAGCAAGTGTCTAATTAGGAAATCGGTTTTCTTTTAACAGTACACAGTGAAACTGAAACATTGAAATGCTTCGATGGGGTATCCGGGTATTCCTAGCAATACATCTTCCATTATCCAGATTCACAACTGTAACCGTGTATTTCTTTGTCACCTCTCCAAATCCCTTTATATTTCTTTAGTTGTTACCTTCTGCACACCCTTTTAGGCTAAATGGTTTTCTTCCTTTCCTACCGTTCGGCACCAGCCTATGATTTGGAAGAAGACTATCCAATAAGCATAATGGGTGTACTGTCCTAATCCTAGGAACACTCGCAATGCGAGAGAAGGTGAAGATAAAAGACAACCGAATAAACCTTATTCCTATTTCTCCTGAACCAGAATCTATCCCCGAACTGGAACAAGTTCCTTTCGAGTTCGTATACAACCATACGATGGAGTATCCAAATAACTGTGGATCTTCGTAGTGATACGGAGTGTCCTGGAGAAATGCAAAGGTGAAGTGGGAGTGTTAATGAAATACTTGGTTTGGTCATGAATATCAGTCGCAATTTACTTTACCCTCCTTTTAATCCCTTTCTTTGTCTTAACTTAATACCTTCTGCACACCGTTTAGGCTAATTGGTTTTCTTCATTCCCTACCAGTCGGCACCTGCCTATAGTTAGGAAGAAGACTATCCAATTTGCGCAATAGGTGTATTATCTCCTAAACCAAGGAGTACTCGCAACCTGAGAGAAGGTAAAAGGAAAAGACAACTGAATAGTCCTATTCATTTTCTCCAGAACCAGAAACCATCCTCGAATAAATCCTTCGAGTTCGTATATAACCATAAGATGGTTTTGTCTAATAGAAGTGGACGTTCGTAGTAATACGGGGTGTCCTGGAGAAAAGGGTAAAAGTAGGAGTGGCAATGAGGTCTGCAACTCTAACAATCCAAAAGCCAGCCTTATAAGAAGGTTCAGTCAACTTGGTCACTGAGTCATAGTCTAGGGTCAGGTCAATGATCGCTGCCTAAGAGAGAGAGAAAAGAAATACTCAGCGTGCACTCTAACCTAGATCAGAATGGTTACTAATTTATCTAATCTGGAAACCTCCCACTGTACCGTCAAATTCTTCTCCAAACCTAAAAGAAGAATTAGTCGGGAACACCCGAGGAGTAAACCAACTCATCAATGGGAATCGGGATCCAACTATCATCGCATGATAACATGACGGAATCCGCTCACGCTATCACACTCCAGAAGGTATGCGCATATCTGACAAGTTTCAGTTTCTTTTGAAACTCCCGATGTGGATTTTTGCCCCATGCTCTTATGACCTTGACGAAGGCCAACAAATCATAAGACACATGTCAAGTTCTACTCGTCATTGTCCAGGTTAATTTGAACCCACCCGTACAAGCCCTTGACGAAGGCCAACAAGGCTATACGACTGTCCCAAACCAACGCATCTATCTATGCAGCAGAAAAGCAACAAGCAACTACCATACACTATGCCTTGACGAAGGCCAACAAACATAGCATGAATACTACGTGCTACCCGTCTGAAACGACGGAGGGCTACGAATGGTTTCTGGCAAAAACATTTAACGTAATGAACTTGATATCGTTGAAAGAACGGATAGCTTTTTAGAAAAATATAGTAACAAAAACCTTTGCTAAAGAGGTCACTCCCGGTGAAGGGATCTCGGCTCTTTCCCCGTAGGATGGGGTGCAGGATATTCCAACTGAATACCACGATGCAAAGCAAAAGTAATCGGCTATAGTGAAGTTATTGCCCTGACGCAAACTTTTGTCCAAGGGGTCACTCCCGGTGAAGGGATCTCGGCCCTTGCCTCGTCGACTGAGGTGCTGGATATTCATAACCGAATATCACTGTGCAAAACAAAAGAGAATGCCCTTGCAATAACAGCTTTTTGAAAAAAATTCCAACAACATCAGAATAGGTTTGTTTAGCTTGCATTGATCCGAATCAACGCAGTCCCATCAATTGATCACACCAATAAAGAACGAAAATAATGATGTACATATATGTCATCCGCATTCGCCACTGGGTCCCATCATCACCCGTTAAGTTACTTAACTAACGACAGAGCGGGGACTGGACTAGTGCGGATGCAAAACATATACAACATCTACTAATATATATATAATATATAATTTTCGCTCAAGGCGTGATAAAATGCAACAACACAAAAATGTACAGCATCACAGAATAATACAGATATCTGGGATCCCCGGGTTTCATAGAGCCGCTACTGAAACTCGACGTTCCCCTGATCGTGTGGATAGCCTGTGCAATGAAATCCTAGACCTCTACGGGCACGGCAAGTTACCCGCCAAAACCTGAAGAGAGGCAGCCCCTTTTAGCAACGTGAATGGACCACCCAGCACTTCACGGAATCCGGTAACTTGGGCACCACTCCTGGGTCAATCCTATACCCCCTACGAGTGCGGTGAATAGCCCGCCAATTCTAGAGTGAAGCCCCCTCCGTCTCAACGCCATGAGATGCGGGCTTGTTGCCCTCTAGAACCCGGCTATCCGTGCACCCCTCCGCGGGGCAATTCTAGTATAGAAAGTAAAATATACATACAACGGGTACATCGACCTCAGCCCAGTCGTTCCCTAAAAGAATAATACAAACAGGCAGTGACGACAGTCCACATGTTAGACGCTCGCCCCGCAATATCAAGTGTACATAATACAACAAAACTGAACTAATACTGCAACCAGGCTATCCCCCACGACCGATCCGCAACAACACAGTACAACACAGAACATCAACGTGAATGTCACGTTCGCAAATCCGTCTAACCGGGCTATAGCAGTTAGACAAGATTTACCGATCAAATGACATTCACGGTCGCAGATATAATGTAAATACTGTGAACTGGCGTGTTTAAAATTTCCGATCGAACAAATTTACCGAAGTGGGCCCCAAGCAGTACTGTAGCACTTACAGAAATTCTGGGCCCAAAAATAATATCCCAAAACCCCTATTTCTAAGTCTAAAGCCCTCTGGAAAAATTTGGCACGCTGAACAGTGAAAATGGCGGCGGAACCGCGGCCCAAGCATGGGTTTGGCCGCGGTTCCGCGGTGGAGTAATGGGTTCAGGCGACCAAATTTTACCAGAGTTCTTATACTTCACTGTACATCATTCTGCAACTACCTGAAAAAATTTTGGAGCCAAAAAAAATTCGACAGAAACTGATGCACATGAAAACGCGGTTTTTGGAATTTTGTTCGATCGGGGATGTAAACACACTAGACCATGCTGGGCTAAGTTAATGACATGGCTCTGATACCAATGTAAGTGCACGGCGGCGCCCCGGCCGTCAATCCGACGCCGGAAATGCGGAAACGAAAAACTTTGCAAACTAGCAAACCGGCACCACCGCGCACTAAAAACCCGGATCGGGCCATTAACCTAGCTACTAGCAAAATAGAAAAGAGTAGAGAAGCTATACCAAGCGATCCGTGTCCTTCGGTCTTCGTCTCCACTTCGATCTCCTCGCGAAATCTTCGGTCGTCGCCTCCTCGTCGGAAAGGGCACCACGTAGCCAGATTCTTTTACAGGCTCCTATCTCTGGACCGAGGCAACTCGGGCGCGAAGTTGGCTAGCCGACGCGTCCAAGGTTTGCTGTAGGCAAGTGTAGAAACCATGTCTTTTTGGGGTCAAGAAGTTGCCATTGATGGAGGAGTCAATATGAACTTTGGAGTGATAAGGAATTTTGTAGCAAGCTAGAAATGTAATGAATCATTTTCCTTCACTCAAATGAAACCTCTCTCTCCTCACTCACAAAAGTGGTCGGCCCCTTATCTTTGATGGGGAAAGAATAATCAAATTATCAAGAGAAGAAAAGAATGAATAAAAGTGAAAAGAAAAATGGTCACCACATTTCAAATCCAAATCAACTCCTTATCTTTTCCATTTCTAATCTCATAAATGCTAGGATTGACTAGAAAAGAATCTCATGATGATAAGAAGCCACAAATCACAATAAACCCCCTCCACAAAAGTTATTTTCAAACTTGCAAATAACCCCCTTCCACCAGAAAGTCCGGCCGTGAAAGAACAAAGGAAAACCGACCGGAAAGGAATGCAAACTGGCAACTTCCGAAAAGTGATCCCGTAATAAATTACAGGAAAAACCCCGCGACTGCGTATACATGCCCGCATTTGTATTCCCACTGAACACTAATGCAAAGAGACAAAATCTACACTGTCTAATACTAGGATCTGGCTTAAACCAAAGCCGGCTAGTAAAAACCGTCCGATCACGATCTGTGCAATACCACACGTATCTGATCGAACCCTGCCATATCTCCATACGGTCACTACAGCGTTTCGCCCGAAACTTGAGTAACCGTGTGTGTGGTGGACTCTAAAAACTCGTCAATACTATGGTTGTGGACTTAACCACTAGCACGTCAGAGCTATTAGCCATACGTGACGGGCCACCAGCTATTGACCAAAAGGGACGTCGATGAGCGAACTCATCCTGACACCCTACTGAGCCTGTCAGTGACAATATCCGTACAGTCCGGTCCGTTCGTCTATGGACACCGCATGGTGGGCCTAGGGGGTTGGTAAAAGTCAGACCCCCAAAAACGGTACAAGTCGTGTCAGAGTGTAGCCCAGAACACCCTGAGATAGTACTGGAATACCTACCAGTAAATCTCCTGCCTTGGCCAGGGACTTTTCATGTATTGGCTCTCCTAGACACAGCGCAACCTCACCCCCAATACCGGGAGAGACGAACCCCTGCAGATCCGCTCACTGCCTCCATGTGGCTCGGGACTGTACCCAACTAAAACTTGTTTGCACGTCTCCTTTGAGTGTGGTAGGGTAGTAATCAAAGTACAGTGGGAACTCACACGAGACAAATAACGATCTCAGGTCGATGAACTAACCTATACATATGTCACCTGGGAACTGCTATCTGACATCTGGTATAATCCCAACTAGCAGGTTCCCGGCGAGTCCTGTCCGGTGTACTCATAACCCAATGAGCACCTGTATACATCTTAGGTGAACCAACTGACACTAGTGGCTTGTGAGACCGGCCTGTTTCTTCCAATCAGAGCAAAGCTTTGTTTGAATTTCAAAATTCAAAATTCGAAGCAACGCTTCAAATTCTTTGCGCTGCGCACAACGCGCCACGTGTCAAAAACTGATACGGCAGCGCAGCGCCTAAGGCAGCGCGCCCAATCAAAGCAAAGCTCTATTAAAAACAAAATAGAAGCAAAGCTTCAGTTGCGCAAGCGCTGCGCTGTGCGACACGTGTCAGCGCAGTTGCGCAATTGCAGCAGCGCTGCGCTGCGCGACACGTGTCAGCGCAGATGCGCAAGCGCAGCTGCGCTGTATGCTGCGCGACACGTGTCAGCGCAGATGCGCAAGCACAGCTGCGCTGCGCTTTGCGCTGCGTGACACGTGTCACGCTCTGGAGCATTTGCGCCAAACAGAATTAAAATTCTAAGAAATCTTTCTGTTCTTGTTAAAATAAGAAGATTTTCTTCTGTAAAACAGAAGCCCTTGGATCAAAGATCCAACGGTGGGGAAAATTCCCCAAATCACTCAGAGAAAGATCTCTTTAACAAATTTAACTAATTTATGAGCACTATAAAAAGGGCTCTAGACCTCAATTCAAAGGCATGAACATTTTCTAAAAAAAAGAGAGAACTCTGAAGAACTCCTCAAGAACAAAAAAGGTAAAAAACCTTTAGAAAAAGAGAAAATTCTTTTAAAAACAGATCATTGATCTAAGAACAAGATCAATGATCTTCAATAAGAAAGAAAACTAACTAATAATAGTGCTTTGCATTTTTTATGAACCTTTGGTTCTTTGAGATAAGAAAAACTTATCTTTTTCTTTGATCTAAATTAGATCAAGAAATCAAATAGTGCTTTGCACTTCTGTTCTTGAATCTAAAAGATTCTTAGTGCTTTGCACTTCCAAACAGCGCTGTTGCGCTCTTGGGAAAGAGCCACGTGTCAACATCTAAACTACTTACGCTATGCGCTTTAAGATAGAGCTTCGCTCTCTGTAATTGGCGCAACTCACCAAGGTACGCCACGTGTCAGCAGCGCAGCGCACTGACACAGTGCATTGCGCTGTTGCGCTTGCGCTCACCAGAGCATGAAACGCGTCACCATCACATACGCTTGCGCTCATTAATTGGATCAAAGCACCTGACAAGCCACGTGGGGCACTGTCAGAGTATTTAATGCTCTGCATTATTAAAGAAAAGGGACATAGCCCAATTAAAAGGCCTAACATGCCTAATAAAAAATGCCATGCATTCTAAAAAGAAAAGGGGCAGAGCCCAGACAAAATAAATGCTCTGCATCACTTATAAAAGGGCAGAGCCCAACCAAGGCAAAAATGATGCAGTGCATTACTAAAAAGGGGCAAAGCCCTAGCACAGGTCTAATAGACCAAAAACAAAAGAATGTTGAAACTGGACTTAGCCCAATCATGGCCATAAGTCCTCAAACTAAATTGACTGAGCACGGCTTCTCCCTAAATCAATTTATATCCGGTTCAAGGGTACATCTCCGAACTCCTCTGACATCTATCGTTGTAATCCTTCAACGGCGTCAGAGAGGTGACGAGTCCCAACGACCATACATGAATATGGACTGCGGGGTCCTTAAACTCATGGACCGAGATGTCCTTAAACTAATATTGGACCGAGACGTCCTTAAACTAATATCGGACCGAAACGTCCCTAAACTAATGATGGACCATCACGTCCTTAAACTGGAGATGGACCACCATGTCCCTAAACTGGCGATGGACCACTACGTCCCTAAACTGGAACCCGGACCGCTAAGTCCCTAAACTGGAACAATAGAGCCCCCAAATGCTCTTTCGTTGGTTCTAAATGATCCCGTTTAAGTCGATCTTAGCCTAAAATACGGTTAACGTATCCTTAAACCTTCAAACAGACTTTAGTCCTAAATTGGACTACAACCCCCCTAACCAACTTTGGGCTCAAGGGTACATCTCCGAACTCCTCTGACACCTATCGTTGTAATCCTTCAACGATGTCAGAGAGGCGACGGGTCCCCGATGGCCATAGACATAAAACGGACCACTATATCCCTAAACTGGAATAATAGAGCCCTAAAATGCTCTTCCCGTTAAGTTGATCTTAGTCTCAAATCAGACTAACGCGTTCTTAACAAACGTTTAAGTTGATCTTAGCCTCAAAAATGGCTAACGTATCCTTAAACTAAAACACCAAACCCAAATCTAAGTAAATACGGATTTGGACTAATCCACGTCCTACGGGTGACAGCATTACTCAGTCTCCGTATACAATCCACGGGCAACCACAAACAAAATAAACACCCACGACACGAAGTGAAATTCTGGAGAAGGAGAAAGTTGTTACAGCGATGCGGTAGCGTAATTAACTGCAGGGGCTTGCGCCTGCAGGGAAAAGCGTCCACACAATCAAAATCCCTCAAGCGAGGGGGAATCTGACGAAGTCTGCTACATCGGCCGCATCCGTCTAAACCTCCGATACACGGTGCCATAAATCAACTTGGCATCTTCGGAGAGGTAGACGGATAAAACCAAGTAGCATCTGCCCCGAATCTCAGGCAAGACGGCGTCCTCACGTCGTCGGCGCCGCTATTCGGAGGGGAACAGATTCTGGCATGCCCGGTGGGACCTTTTCCTCTTTCCACTCCACACTTCGTGTGTCGTGTTCGCGAACAAATCGCGGTTTGCTGTGGTTGCCTGTGGATTCAAGGTACTAAGATTTGGTGTCTTGCTCCGTGCAGAAAACAAAAGATCGATGGCTTTGAACTGCACCGCCTGCAGCAACAACTCTCGCTCCGTCATTGCTAGAGGAGTGACTTATGGGCTCCAAGCGGCCTCCCTTTTCAAAATGCCAGTGGAGCAAGTAACTCAAGCCACCACTGGATTATTCTTCGGGACCATGCTCCCACCAATGAGCTTCAATGCCCCAACGACGGTGCACGAAGCCCCCAAGAAGTCGGTCTTCGATCGACTTACCACTGCCGCGACCCCTCTCAATGGGTCGCCCAACTCCACTGCCTCAGTTTTTGACAGACTAGACCAGAGCTCCATCGGGCCCATGAAGAAGCCTGCCATACCAGAAGGCGTTATCCCGAAGCGGATAGCCATACCAACTCCCGTTCTTAGCGAAATCACCAAGGTTGCTTCCCCTGTTCGGAAGTCCGCTTCTGACAGGTTGGCCGTCCCCGTTCAACGGACGTCGGTCTTTAAAAGGCTGGTACCAGCATATTCTGACCAACACAGGGGGCATGAGAAGGTCACCCCTATAGCTGAAACAACTCTATCAACACGACATGCTCGACGTCGCTACTGGCGCCGAGTGAGGAAGGCTGGGGGCAACTTCCCCTCTGGATTTACTCCTCCAGCTCCAACGGTGGGGATCGATACTGCTGTTCCAACTGGGAACAGCTTTGAATTGCTGAACACGGTGCGCAGAAATTCCCCTACTGCAGTGTTGAAACGAACTCCTTCACTTGTAGAGAATACTCCAGAGAAGAAGCTAGAACAGCCCCCTCAACGGCTGTCCTCTAAAATTTACAAGGTCTGGCGATAGGTCCAGGAGTCGGTGATTGATGTAAACTATCTCCACCGACAGAAAAGGACGGAGGTTCGGCAAAAGAAAGATTACTCTGTCAGGCCAGAAGAAGCAACGGCTATTCGGGTGTCTACTGCAGCGACACCCTCAATGCCAATCACCCAAAAGAGAAGGAGGCCGCAAAAAGCCCATGTGAACAAAGCGCTAGACACAAACGCCCGGCATGGTAGTGCACACAGTTTATATGGCTTCTGGAAAGGTGGAAAGTCGCGCTTTGACGGGTCACCGACCTCTCACCCGATCAGTGACGAAAGCCCAGGAGCAACAACAAAAACTTCAAGAAATGATGACTGCAATGGCCGCACTCACTGGGCCAAAAGAAAGCTCTGAAACGTCTTCCGATGAGCGTCAAGAACAAGAAACTGACGCTGAGTTTCTTCGCCGGATATTAGAGAAAAAGGATAAAGAGGCTGCGAAACAAGCAGCCATCATAAACAAAATGGCCCTCCTCTTCCAAGATATGGTAGGGATGATGTCACAGCCGGACCCTCCAGCTGAAGACCCTCCAATCATTGTTGAAGATGATGGAGGGGAGACATCTAATCCTCCGCCGGCTCTTTCAGCAGCCAAAGATGAAACCATTTCCAAGGCCGCGCTAGACGATTATATAGCTCAGCAGATCCGGGTTCATCAGGCGAATGAAGAGGCTGGGTAAATTGTTAGAACCGGACGACCCTATCTGAGCTGGTACGACCAAATCAGTTACCCACCGGGATATACGATCCCTAAATTCCACGTATATAAAAGGACAGGGAATCCGCATCAGCATGTCGCTCAATTCAGGGCCTTATGCGGCAATACTGGAGGCGATGATAAGTTCCTGCTACGCCAATTCGTCGGCAGCTTAGCAGAAACAACCTTTGAATGGTATTCAGAACTACCTGACGACTCTGTCAAAACATTTGCGGAGATGGAGCTACTGTTCACACAAAGATTCGCAAGTGCCAGTGAATGCACCCCGATTACAATACTGATAAATGCCAGGATAAGGCCAGGAGAAACGTGGGTCCAATACGCAACACGATGGCGAAATCTATGGTCGAAATGCGAACAACGCATAGAAGAGGCACCTGCGGTAGGCATGTTTGTGGGCACTCTCGATCCGAAGGCGACCATCTTGCAATTCATGATGTTCTTCAGGCCGACCACCTTCCAGGCCTTGATCGACAAATTAGCCCAAATGGGCCAGATGGGCCATGGACCGTCTCCTCCAAGACCCGATCCCCGAAATGAGAAAGGAAAAGGGAAAGCGATCATCATCGCCAATGCTCAGCAACAGTCGAGCAACTCAAAGCCGGCCGTTCGCCAAAACAACGTGCGTCCACGCCCATCCCTCGAAGAGAGGCTATGACGTCCTTACTCGTTTCCTCAGAATAAAACGAGAAGACTGTTTGAGCTGGCAGTGCGTAACAGACTCATCAATCTGCCGAGTCCAAAGCGTCTATCGCAGCCAGGCGATCTTAATAATCCAAATTATTGCCCTTACCACCAAACGGTAAGTCACCCGATTGAGGATTGTTTCGTCTTTAAGGGATGGATCGAGGATCAGTACCTACAAGGCAAGTTCGCGCTGTCGGAAAACTGGAAGGTAAACCCACCACAGCCGCACTCTCCAAAGAAGACGGACACGCTGGGGGCAGCTTGTTCTTTAGTCAAGGATGAAAACGATGAAGAAAACTCATCGGATGAATCCGAAGACTACGTAGCGACTTGTCATGTGATTTCTCACTCACTGGCAGACGTTGAGGAGGCTCCTTGCGCTGAGAAACCAATAGCGAATCCTGAGCCGAAGATCCTACAGCCATCAGACGAGTTGATCGATGCCTTCCTAAATGAAATTCGTCTGAAAGCAAAAGCCAATCAAGAGCATGAAATAGCCATACTGGAAAGAGCCAAGGCATTCCCGTCAAATCAAAAGCCATACACCGCGGGTAAAAACAAATTCAAGACGAGGAAATGGTTCGCGAAAGCTCTATCAGTAGGAATGAAGCTACCGCCCTCTGAAGAAAATACTCTCACTGAGGTAGAGATGCACCCTAACTTCTGTTTATATCATCAGAAGATCATACATCCTACCAAAGACTGCGAATCCTTTAACTGTTGGTGGCAAGGGTATGTCGCTCAAAAGCAACACTTCGACAGGACAAAGTATGAAGCTTGTGGACATCGGAAAAATGCGATATATGAGCGCAAAGGAGCCGCTGACGACTGTCATATAGCCGACTTCAAGGGATCGCAAATTATCACCTTTGGAAGCGACTCTGACGAAGAAGCTACCCCCAACTCTTCCCTCGGGGAATTTATTTCAAAAATAAAGGAATTGAGAAGCTGGGAGAACGTTCAGCCATGCAATCGCATGCTACTCGGAAAAAATCCCGGCCTCGCAAACAACGGAGAGAACAAAAAAAATAAAGGAAAAAGAAAAACGACTTTCGTCGCCAGCGCTCAACAACAATGAAGTGACCCTAGACCGATTGCTCGCCAAAGCAACAAGCGGCAACCCCTCCAGGAAAAGTTGAAACGTCCTTACTTATTTCCGCAAGATAAAACAAGGGGACTGTTCGAGCTGGCAGTATACGACAGACTCATCAATCTACCGAGTCCAAAACGTCCGTGGCGGCCAGGCGATTTTAATAATCCAAATTATTGCCCTTACCATCAAACTGTAGGTCATTTGATCGAGGATTGCTACGTCTTCAAGAACTGGGTTGAAGACCAATACCAACAGGGCAAGTTCGCGTTGTCCGAAAATTGGAAGGTGAACCCACCACAACCGCATGCTCCGAGAAAGATGGATACACCGGGGGCATCATGGTCAGTCATGGGGAAGGACCCATAGACCGAAAAGCCAATAAACTAGATATTCGCCTCAAATACGGTGACACCGGACCGAGATGTTCTTAAACTAATGATGGACCGCAATGTCCTAAAACTTGCAAATGACCGAAATGTCTTTAAACTAATACCGCAGCATCCTTAGGCTGACGAGGTGAATAAAAAAAATATAAATAAAGAAAAATATAATAAATAAAAACGGTATGTCCATAAGCAAAAAGGGCACGGATGAAAACCCGAAAGGGCTCCGTGAGTAAAAGCAGCAGGGTTACCGGCGAGTGTTCGTGAAAACCCGAAAGGGCGCGACCTCGTAAAAAAAAAGAGAAGAAGAAAATAAAAAGAAAAAAAAAACGGTATGTCCATAAGCAAAATGGGCACGGATGAAAACCCGAAAGGACTCCGTGAGTAAAAACAGCAGGGCTACCGGCGAGTGTTTGTGAAAACCCGAAACGGAGCAACCTTGTTAAAAGACACTTATAGGGTCCTCTCGACCTTGTAAGGAGAAACCACCCGCGTGAGATCCTTACGACTCACAAGGGAGCAACACACTTAGGGATCCCCATGATTCCTAAGGAGAAAATACACTTGCGAGATCCCCACGACTCGTAAGGAGAACTCTCTTATGGGACCCTCATAGCTCATAAGATTTGAAAGTCTTAAGTTAAAAAGACCTAAACCTGTGCTTAAGCAACCCCCACAACTTTCGACATTGCCCTACAAGTGGCTCAATACTGACCCTTGTATACAATCCACGGGCGCGAATAAACATTTCCCTAATCAAGTCCCATCCGAGACTGAGGATATGTTCGTATGGTGAACAACCCTTGTAAATCCTCTCGATTTATGGGGAGAAAAACCCTCCTGTAGGATTCTTACGACTTACAGAGGAACAAACACTTAGGAATCCTCACGATTCCTAAGGAGAAAATACACTTACAAGATCCTTACGACTTGTAGAGAGAAATACCTTTGTGAGACCCTTACGGCTCATGAAGTCAAAGCCTTAGTCGACAGGACCCTAACCCTGGTCGCTAAGCTTCCTTTGTTCGACAACGACAGAGACAAATGATATTCTCTCCTGGCGATATCCCAGTTGTAGCGATATTGATGCCGAAATCAGTGTCCAATTTCAGGTTTACGACGAAAGGCCAGTAGGCCGCACATGCATACGAAATAGCCGAAATGATGGGGCAACTTGCAATAAAAAGCAGCAAGTAAAGAGTGTGCATGCAGAACAACCGAAATGATTGGGCAACCTGCAATAAAAAGAAGTGAGTAAAAATAAAATAAATAACCGAAATGATTGGGTAACTCGCAATAAAAAGCAGCGAGTAGAAATAAAGTAAACAGATGAAATGATTGGGCACCGTGAAAAATAGCCGAAATGATTGGGTAATCGTGACCTTCGCGATATAAAAGATGAAATGATAGAGTATCGCGGAAAGAAATAAAATAAAATAAATATATATGTAACGAAATTCATGCCCTACAGATGATAGCACAGCAATCCCTGTATACAATCCAGGGGCACAAACAAACAGGAAACCATACCTTCCTGACAGGCTCCGCCAAAAAGTGAAGCAAAATCTCGACGGTTCAACAACAACCTAGAGACAACCGTGAAATTCGCCTCGATACAGTAGACGCAATGTCAACAATAACGTTCTTCCTCCAACAAGCTTCGAACATGACAAAGTAAACGAAGCAAAGGCTAAATTCCTAGCTTCAAGGTCTTGACGGCAACCCATATAAAGCCAGAAAGACAACTGGAGATCGTCTCACACCAGTGTGGAATGATCACCACCTCGACGTTCGTCTCGACACAGCTGATGCAACATCATCAAACAAACGGAGCCACGGCAAAATCCCAGCTCTACCCCGACGTTCGTTTCGATACAGCAGACGAGTTGTCACCCCAGCGTTCTTCCTCCAGCGGGATTCGGACGCGACAATCAAACAAACGGAGCCACGACAAAATTCCAGCTCCACCTCGACGCTCGTTTCGATACAGCAGACGAGTTATCACCCCAGCGTTCTTCCTCCAGCGGGATTCGGACACGACAATCAAACAAACGGAGCCGCGGCAAAATTCCAGCTCCACCTCGACGTTCGTTTCGATACAGCATACGAGTTGTCACCCCAGCATTCTTCCTCCAGCGGGATTCGGACGCGACAATCAAACAAACAGAGCCACGACAAAATTCCAGCTCCATCTCTACGTTCGTTTCGATACAGCAGACGAGTTGTCACCCCAGCGTTCTTCCTCCAGCGGGATTCGGACGCGACAATCAAACAAACGGAGCCACAGCAAAATCCCTAGTTCCAAACCTCAACGGTTCATCAGCAAACTAAAAACAACTGCGACATTCATCTCGATACAGCAGATGCTATTCCAGCAAAACGAAGCAAAGGCCAAATTCCTAACTTCAGGGTCTTGACGGCAACTCACATAAAACCTGAAAGACTATCGGAGATCATCCCACACCAGCGCGGAGTGGTTATGACTCATCGGGGCTCGCCAAAATGAGCCCAAGCTCAAGTAAAAAGCGGTATGGCAAATCCCTAACGCTTACTCTTCCGACGGTCAAACTGCCTAGGAAGATTGCTTGAAGACGTCTTGTCCAGCCCCCGAAGGGATCAGAGACACGGCAGTCGCAGGGCTACTCGAACAGCATGATTGCCTATCGAGGACTATATCAGCTTATGCGACGGTACGATGGCCAAAACCCTAAGTACCACCAACCTTAACGGGCTTCTGTCGTAAAGAGCAGATGTTAAATGCGACATTAAGATGTTCTTGCGAGAAACGCTCGATTCGTCTCGACTTGTGAAGAAATTGTTGAGGCGGCTCGACTCGTGAGATAAAGCCTTAGGCAGTGGGCATAAAAGAAGTCTGTTTCTTAAGCACTGGGACCCCGCAAGTTGGCCCAAAACGGTCTCTTGCATACCATCCACGGGTCTCACTCTCCAACATCGAACTTCGACAAGGAGGGAAACAACCGCTTACAAGTCCTCTCGACTCGTAAGAGGGAAAAATCTCTTATAGGATCCTTACGACTTATAAGAGAAAACACACTTAGGAATCCTCACGATTCCTAAGGAGAAAACCCACCTACGAGATCCTCTCGATCCGTAGGGAGAAAAGTCTCTATAAGACCCTCACGACTGATAGAGTTGAAAAGTCTTAGGCAGCAGATCTGAACCTGCGGCCTAAGCCATCGCTATCTCGTGGAGGAATTAAGATGCTTACTTTATTATCTGTCAATCATGTTCATCAAGACAATATACTGATGATAAGAGAAAGGGAGAAAAGCCGAAGGACATACAAGACATTGCAAAGAAAAAATGTGTATCTTTATTTATTAATTCAGTCAAGTACAAGGTGGATTGTACAAAAGAATAAAGAATGGATGCATGCTATTCGAAAAGGAAATTTTTTTACAAGTAAATGGATACAAGGGGAACTACGGGGAAGGAATCGTCTTGCATAGTCCTAACAATTGTTCACACGCCTCCTTCCACGCTTTCTCCTGATCGGCCGCCACCGCCAAGTCTGCCTCCACTTGAGCCCGCTGCTGCAAGAAAGATGCAAGCTGCTCCCCTACGGCCTGATGAGCAGCTTCGCGGCCTGGAGCGTCACGCTCGGTGACGTCAAGCTCCCGCTTCAAGTTTAGCCCGTGAGAAATGCGCCCCATGAGGCCCTCAAAAATAGCCTTCACTTGGGCAGCATTCGCTTCAACCTCAGCGCGCAGGCGAGCAGTCTTGCTCGAGGTCTCTTGATACTCCCTCAGCCTTAAAGCCGCTTCTTGTTCCAAGTGGTGGACATAAGTAGCGCTTTGCTCAATCCACGCGGCTCTTTGAAGACTTGCGGCTAAGGTCTTAGGAGCGGGGCGCATAAGCTCCAGTTGATGCAGGCGGGCTTCAATCTCCCGTCAGTGGTTAACCCAAGACGTGACGATGTCCTCGTTATGGAAGTTCATGAATATCATCAGCATTGGGTTAACCGTCATAGCAAAATCCACGGTAGACGTAGGAGTTTCGACGTTGAGCTCCTCAATGTAGTCGCTCACCATGCACAAACTATTCACGGTACCCTTTGAAGACGGACATCTCAGGAAGGGGCCTGCTGGCATAATAATACGAGACTCGAATGGCGCCGAGATCGGAACGACAGCTGAAAAGACAAAATGCGATTAGATAACGGTTCAAGAAATATGAAGAAGTTATTGATGGGATGGTCTACTATACCAGCTGCAGCGGGTGGCAAGGCCGGAAGGGCCGATGGCGTGACCGATCTTTCATCTCCCCCTTCGATTTGTAGCACTGCAGTCAGGACAAGGAAAAGTTAGAAATAATTTCATCGTCGAAAGACAAAGATATCAGTCGGGAACTATACTCACCAGCGCCACCCGAGGGAGAGGCGAGTTCAGATGGGAAGGAGAAGTGTGGGAGCAACACTTGATATAGATGATCAAAGAGCACTCCTGAAAAGACATAGTAGTACGACTTTAGTACATAAATTATACGTCTGAAAGATAAGATTAATAAATTGCAAACCCATACCTTCCAACATCTTCGATGGCATGAGAGAGGGTGGAGAGGTGACCATCGCCAGGGCGGTCGTTGAAGGCTCTCCCTCGAGCAGCGGGGCATCGGCACTGGCTGCACCTGCGTTACGAAAAAGGTGAACTTGTCAGAAGAGATCGTAAGGTAAAGAAAGACAACAACTTAAGATTTACCTGATAAGCTCCCGGCTGAAACGGTGGTGACTCTCTCCTCCATCGACATGAGGCCACCGCCCGTGGCCTCATCACCCAACTCGATGGGGACCGTTGTCGTGCTCACACGGCCAGGAGACGGCGGAAAATCGTAGATGGGGAGGGCAATGATCGGAGCATTGCCGGACCCTTGAGAGGGAGCAGCTGACTCTTCCCCGAGAGTCGTGCTCATCTCACCCGCTACTTCTTCGGGCCCCGCGATCTCCATTGGCTCATCCGCCATTACCATGAGGTCGCCAGCCTCAAGCGCCTCGTCCACCACTACCCTGGGCTCAGTCATAACGATCATTTCATTTGCCGCCACTTCAGGTTTGGCATCAATGACCTTCTCGGCTGCAGACCCCTCAACCGCTATCTCAGGCTCCAAAGCCTCAGCGATGTTGCCACCGTCGACTCGGGTTCGGCAAGTGCCGCCTCCCTTGTTTCCTTGGGTTCAACGGTCTCCGCCTCCCCCTCGGTTGGACTTCGCCCTGCGAGATAAAATATATAAGAACCGTTGGCATTATAACTCTCACAATAAGAATTTTGAAAGATATGTTACCTGAAGTGGATTTATCATTTGCGCTTCGAGCGGCGCGCGCCACTTGTCTGCGAGCAGTGGATAGGGTGACAGGGGCCTCTTCGGAGGGAGTATCTGCCTGAGGGACGGTGCTTGGGCCCGCTCCCGTAGCCAAAGCAGCCCGGCGCGCCTTCGCCTCGCGCCTCAGCCGCTTTCTCTCCTCCCGGGCCGTTGAGACGGACCTCACCAGAGCCTCTCTCATTGAGGCGTCCTCATCTGTATAAAGGGATGCCTCCAAATTCTTCAAGGCATCCCTCGTCGACTTGTCAAGTCGAGGCTCTTGCAGCAGCCCCGACGAGACCGGAACTCCAGTAACAGGTTCAGGGAGGATCCCCTCATCGACTGATATAACCCCTACAAAGAAACAAAGGAAGAAAGTTAAGTTGACTATTGAAAGAGATAATGAAATTTGTTTTAAAAAAAGGGGAGTGAGACATACCGGCGCCCGCTAAAGCGCTTTCTTCTCCTCCTCTTGGAAGGTTTTCAAAGAGGCAGCAATAGCTTCTTCGGTAAAGACACCTGTTGAAATGGGGAAAGGTATTAGCCGAGAATAAAGATAAAAAATGCGATGAAATGATGAAGAAAGCAGCTAATAATTACCTGACTCAGCGAGTTTACTCAACCACGCTTCAAGTCTCGCTGATCGCGCGGAAGCCGCAAAGGCGGCCGCCAGGTCGGTGTCTGCGGGGTCTACCGCGAAGCCCCCCTATTGCTGCCATATTCACTTATTCCCTCAGTAAGAGGGGCCTCAGGCTCTAAGCCAAGAATCGCGTCAAGGGAAAGGAGCGACTTCTTCTTCTTTTGCCCGCCAACTCTGGATGCACCCGGGACTGATTTATGCTTGGCAGACACTTGGGGCGGTGGGTCCCGATATCTGCGCCTGTACCGGACTCCGGCGATACCACAGTTATCGCCTCCACTGGAGCACGGGGGGCTGGTGGCGCATCCACAGTATCGCGAAGCGGCAATCCGCATGGAAGGCTCAACACGCGCGGAGGTCCAACTCCGGCACCTTTCAATAGAGGAATGACCGGGGTCCTCGGTCTCAAGGGAGCCTTGCGATCGCCGCCGGGCGGTGCACCCTTGCGGTCAACCAGCATACGCTTCTCCATCAGAATAACGGGCCCTATTGCATGCGCATACCAGGCCACATACGCGTTAAGGACTTTAGGGACGCAGCTCGGCTCGCTAATAAAGAAATAAGAACCCGTGTTAAGCCGCATAAAGTGGTGCATTGTGTTCTTTATCCCCTCTCGGCTAACCACGGGCTTTTCCAAAAAAGCTTCCATTGGGATCCCCTGGTTGTAGCTCGATTGTTGAGCGAACCGGTGCGGATTATACCTCATAAAGAGTGCTGTCTCATTCTGCATGAACACCAAATAGCCCGGCTGAATGGAATAGAGGTGGAGGATTTCCCGAGCCTTCAATATGAAAGCCCCGTCCTTAAAATCATCACATAGCGACACTACTGACTTGGTGGTCTCGGAGCCTATTGTTATGACCTTATCCAAGAAAGAAGTCTTCGCCCCGACCAGGTGCGGTCGAAGGAGCAGCCCCCTAGCCTCCCACGGAGGTGCGACTACGATCGAAGCCCCGACCAGCCATATGACCCTTGGGAGCCTGCATTTCTCAAAAAATGGAGGAATCTTATGGGCACCGAACACCCCGTGCACGTGCATTTCCATCCAAGAGGTAAAGTAGTGCATCGGGAAGTTGGCGGGTTGCACCCCTGGCTCACTAGCGTCCGCCGCTACACTAAGTCCATTATAAAGATGAGCCAGCCCGGCGATTCCTACTGACAACTGCAAACCAGCCACCATCCGATGCGCTGGGTAGAAAACAGTCGGCCGCATATGATGTGGATGCATAGGAAGAGCAAAGCTGCATAGCCACAAACCCAAGAACCCTATAAAAAAGGTCTCCTCATCTATGCCCGGGACGGCAATTTCTGAGAAAGGGACGCTGGCAGCGCCGGAGAGATAAAAATCCCTTTGATCATTCTCTGGTACGGATCGGCGGTCCAAGCCGAAACCGAAAGGATCATCGAGCTGGGCGAACTTCTCGCTCCGCTCTGATAGGAACTCCGGGCAAATGAAGTGGGCAATAAAATCTGCGAAACTGACGCCCCGGTCTCTCGATTCCAGATGGAGTCCTTCGTAGATCTCCAACACCTTCACTAAGCCCGGATATTGATGGTGAATGGCGTTCTCCGGAGTCAGGTCAAACACCAGCGGCTTGGTGGCAAAGACGTATTCGTCAGGAGGGAGCAACTCCTCGTAATGCTCCCCCCTCATTGGCAGACCCGAGAATTCCTCAAACTCCTCCAAAGAGATAGAAACCTCCCGGTCCGTCATCAGGAAGGTATGGGTGGGGATATTCCATTGTTCAATAAAGGCCTTGATCCACCACGTTGGAGGAGAGGGATACTCGAAGAGCGATACATAGATGGCCGAATACAAACCAATCTTCGTCAAATGAGTCCTCTTCGCCGATAGGATATACCGGGCCCACTGCAAGTATCCGGCGGGGGGTCTCGGGACCAATCCAATATTATAGGCCTGTCCCCAAGGGCGTGCTTCACCTTGACAGATTCGCCTTCCTAAAATATCTATTGCCAGCGGCGGCTGCACGGGAATAGCACTAATTGCAGGCTGTAAGAGGTCATCTGAATTCCAATTCTTAACCTCCACGGCACACTTCACCGGGGGTTCATCCGCATATGGGATCGAAAATATCGGCTCAGACGGCATGGCGAAGCTGAAACTGCGGCGACCGTGGATGATCTCACTGTACCACCTTCCCCACAAGTGAAGGTTTTTGCACTCGGGGTCATGATCCTTAATAAGAGCGAACGCCACCCGGTCCACTGGTGCATGGGGAAACCCTCCCTCCGAGCGAACAAACGGGAAAGACAAATTACCAGACATGTTTCCTGCGGAGAGACAAAAATTTTTAATTAACCGTCGGTGTTGTAACTCCAACGCTTGACATTTTAAAATTTTACGCCACACTGCAATGCAGTGGGTAAGGGACCAAATGAGGACCCACAAAATCTGAATGACAGCGCATCATTTAATAAGACAGTCCCATCATTGGATGAGACTGTCAGTTAATGAAAAGACCCCAAGAGAATATCCTCATTGATGGGAAATCACTAGAGACAAGGAGAAAATCTCCTCTTTTAGAGCAAAGCTCTGTCACAGAGTGACATTTGTCAAACTCTGGACTCAAGGGAATAAAAATTTCCTTGGAAAGAGCTCAGCTCTATAATGATGATGGAAAAGCCATCAAAAAGGTAAACTTTAACTCCTAAAGATTAAAAATTTGGGATCTTAAAGATCCATAAAAACTTTTAGGAGCTCTCCATTTTCAGATCAGAAAAGATCTACATTTGATCCATGAGCAAAACTCTGTTCATGGGTTAAAACCCATGAACAAGATCTCTGTAGACCTATGAACTTTCCAGAGCAAGGATCTGTTAATAAAACCCCAAAGGGATTTTTTTTAGATCAAAGATCTATAAGAGCAAGGCTCTGTTGATGAAACCCCAAAAGGGTTTTAGATCAAAGATCTGTAAGAGCAAGGCTCTATTAATCAAATTTAATTTAATCTAATTTTAATTAATTGTAACTAAGAGAGTTCTAAATTCTGAGCTCTAAAGTTCTTGGGAAGAAACAAGAGCAAGGCTCTGAAATTCTTAAGCAAGAGAAATGCTCTGAAAATCAAAATCTTGGAAAATGGTAAAAAATTTCTAAGGACCGGGGGTCCTATTTATAGGCGCCTGCGCCCTTTCACCTGACCCCTTAGATCCAACGGCCAAGATTTTTCCACCGCTGCACTCACGTGTGCGCCACGTGAGCGCAACGGTGGGGGGGCATTTGTTTCCCCCAATCAAAGCAAAGCTCTGTTTGAATTTCAAAATTCAAAATTCGAAGCAACGCTTCAAATTCTTTGCGCTGCGCACAACGCACCACGTGTTAAAAACTGATACGGAAGCGCAGCGCCCAAGGCAGCGCGCCCAATCAGAGCAAAGCTCTATTAAAAACAAAATAGAAGTAAAACTTCAGTTGCGCAAGCGCTGCGCTGCGCGACACGTGTCAGCGCAGTCGCTTTTGCGCAAGCGCTGCGCTGCGCGACACGTGTCAGCGTAGTTGCGTAATCGCAGCAGCGCTGCGTGACACGTGTCACGCTCTAGAGCATTTGCGCCAAACAGAATTAAAATTCTAAGAAATCTTTCTGTTCTTATTAAAATAAGAAGATTTTCTTCTGTAAAACAGAAGCCCTTGGATCAAAGATCCAACGGTGGGGAAAATTCCCCAAATCACTCGGAGAAAAATCTCTTTAACAAATTTAACTAATTTATGGGCACTATAAAAAGGGCTCTAGACCTCAATTCAAAGGCATGAACATTTTCTAAAAAAAAGAGAGAACTCTGAAGAACTCCTCAAGAACAAAAAAGGTAAAAAAACCTTTAGAAAAAGAGAAAATTCTCTTAAAAACAGATCATTGATCTAAAAACAAGATCAATGATCTTTAATAAGAAAGAAAACTAACTAATAATAGTGCTTTGCATTTTTTATGAACCTTTGGTTCTTTGAGATAAGAAAAACTTATCTTTTTCTTTGATCTAAATTAGATCAAGAAATCAAATAGTGCTTTGCACTTCTGTTCTTGAATCTAAAAGATTCTTAGTGCTTTGCACTTCCAAACTGCGCTGTTGCGCTCTTGGAAAAGCGCCACGTGTCAACATTTTAACTACTTGCGCTATGCGCTTTAAGATAGAGCTTCGCTCTCTGTAATTGGCGCAACTACCAAGGTACGCCACGTGTCAGCAGCGCAGTGCACTGACACAGCGCACTGCGCTGTTGCGCTTGCGCTCACCAGAGCGTGAAACGTGTCACCATCACATACGCTTGCGCTCATTAATTGGCTCAAAGCGCCTGACAAGCCACGCAGGGCACTGTCAGAGTATTTAATGCTCTGCATTATTAAAGAAAAGGGACAGAGCCCAATTAAAAGGCCTAACAGGCCTAATAAAAAATGCCATGCATTCTAAAAAGAAAAGGGGCAGAGCCCAGACAAAATAGATGCTCTGCATCACTTATAAAATGACAGAACCCAACCAAGGCAAAAATGATGCAGTGCATTACTAAAAAGGGGCAAAGCCCTAGCACAGGTCTAATAGACCAAAAACAAAAGAATGTTGAAACTGGACTTAGCCCAATCATGGCCATAAGTCCTCAAACTAAATTGACTGAGCACGGCTGCTCCCTAAATCAATTTATATCCGGTTCAAGATTACATTTCCGAACTCCTCTGACATCTATCGTTGTAATCCTTCAACGGCGTCAGAGAGGTGACGAGTCCCAACGACCATACATGAATATGGACTGTGGGGTCCTTAAACTCGTGGACCGAGACGTCCTTAAACTAATATTGGACCGAGACGTCCTTAAACTAATATCGGACCGAAACGTCCCTAAACTAATGATGGACCACCACGTCCTTAAACTGGCGATGGACCACCACGTCCCTAAACTGGAACCCGGACCGCTAAGTCCCTAAACTGGAACAATAGAGCCCCAAAATGCTCATTTGTTGGATCCAAAATGATCTCGTTTAAGTCGATCTTAGCCTAAAATACGGTTAACGTATCCTTAAACCTTCAAACAGACTTTAGTCCCAAATTGGACTACAACCCCCCTAACCAACTTTGGGCTCAAGGGTACATCTCTGAACTCCTCTGACACCTATCGTTGTAATCCTTTAACGATGTCAGAGAGGCGACGGGTCCCCGATGGCCATAGACATAAAACGGACCACTATATCCCTAAACTGGAATAATAGAGCCCTAAAATGCTCTTCCCGTTAAGTTGATCTTAGTCTCAAATCAGACTAACGCATCCTTAACAAACGTTTAAGTTGATCTTAGCCTCAAAAATGGCTAACGTATCCTTAAACTAAAATACCAAACCCAAATTTAAGTAAATACGGATTTGGACTAATCCACGTCTTACGGGCGACAGCATTACTCAGTCTCCGTATACAATCCACGGGCAACCACAAACAAAACAAACACCCACGACAAGAAGTGAAATTCTGGAGAAGGAGAAAATTGTTACCGTGATGCGGTAGCGTAATTAATTGCAGGGACTTGCGCTTGCAGGGAAGAGCGTCTCCACAATCAAAAACCCCTCAAGCGAGGGGGAATCTGACGAAGTCTGCTACATCGGCCGCATCCGTCTAAACCTCCGATACACGGTGCCATAAATCAACTTGGCATCTTCGGAGAAATAGACAGATAAAACCAAATAGCATCTGCCCCGAATCTCAGGCAAGACGGCGTCCTCACGTCGTCGGCGCCGCCATTCGGAGGGGAACACGGCCACGCCCCTTGTCGAGGTCTCGACTGTATACACTAGTCTACTCTGGAGAATTGATGCCCTGTCTCGAAACTCCCACGACTAGGGACCTTTTAAGGATGTGCTTATAGACTACCAGCTCCCACGTATAGGATCGCCCTCATACTGCTGGCAGTCAAGCAAGAATCATAGGGGCTCTATCAACGCGTAATAGTGACCTGTAAGGTCACCTAAAGCAGTACACGATGATAAAGATAAACCAGATAGCATACTATCATCTCGAGTAAGACTGTCCTACCAGGATAGGTCCTCCCTCAATCATTGCAATCACGTGCCTGTGATCCAATAATTGACTCTGAGGGCACTATCTCCAACACCCTCACTCGGCTATCCCCCATGGGCAGCTTCCCTGCCACAACGCCGGGGATTAAAAAGCCCTCCCAGAGGCGGTCGAGGCCAGAGGTTCCCTCGCTCGGCTATCCTTCAGGATAAAAGCCCTTACTAAGAGGCACCGGGCGGTAACCCTGCCCAGCCAAAGGTCCTTGGTGGGCTTCCTACAGCCTCATAGCTTTCCTCACGCCAAGGGCCAAAGTCCTCCCAGAGGCGGTCGGGTCTTTACCCGGCTATCCCCGGCCGGTAGCTTCCTACCGCAACCGACAGGGATCAAAGTCCTCGCCAAGAGGCACTGGGCAGTAACCCTGCTCGGTCCCCATCCTGAAAGATCTGAAAGCCCTCCCAGAGGCAGCCGAGCCCGAGGTTCCCTCGCTCGGCTATCCCCAGCGGGAAGCTTCCCTGCCACTCGCTCAAGGATCTGAGACACCCGGAAGGACGGCCGGTTCGTCCAAACCCGAACGATCTCCCATCGACCTTGGGGGGAACATGAGGAAACCTCCGCGACAGCGCTTGGCACCCTTGCCGGCTGGCAAGCTCGACAGGAGATCGTCGGACATATGGCCAACCTTACATGGAGACGCAACAATACAAGCAAGGACAAGTCTACGAATGTCCTTCACACAAAAAAAGAGAAGAGGAAAAACACATCAAGGGTTCTTTTTTTCCTTTATTGACAAAGTCAGAATCTTTACAAAAGGTACTCTGGGCCCCCCAGCCCTACAGATTGCCTGGAGACTTACTTCGACCACCTCATCGCCGGCGCTACGGCCCAAGGCCCTAACACCAAAGACTTTGATGCCAAGGGTGCGCCCTGCTTCCCTCGCCATCCCTCGCCGGAGACCTCGTCACCGGAAGCGGAACCCGAGTGCGGAGTTCACCATCGTCGAACTCGGGAAGCTGGTCCTTCACGGCGTCCAGAGCCTTATTCCATCCAACGGCAGAATACCCCCCGAGCTCGGCATTAAATTGCTCGGAAGCTTTGTACTCGGCCACAGCTTTCTTAGTCCAAGCCTTAGCAACCTGGGCCTTCAACAGCGCCGCCTCGGCGTCCCCCCTGCTTGCGTCTCTCTTCTTCTCCAATGCCGCAAAGCGTTCAGCCATGTCCGCCAGCTTCCTATCGGCAATCCGGAGAGACGCACTCAGGCGGCGAATGGCACCCCGAGTCGCCGAGTTGGCGAGCTCCGCAGCCTCCGCCCGACCCGTCACGACATTGGCCCTATCCCTCTCCCGACGCAGGTCACTCTGCAAGATTTCTACCTCCGAAGGAAACGCCTCCACTGGCCTCGGGGCGTGGAACGCCCCCTCGGCCTCCATACGAACGGCAAGGGCGCAGTGCTGAAGAACCTGACAGAAAGCCGGTGAGAAACCATGAAGCGTCCGAACCGAGGCAAATGCGCGTAGAAGGATTCGTACCTGGACCGCCCCTTGGGCCATGGCCTCCAATTGATCCTTCAAGGAGCCGCACGAGGACTTCCCCCAGCCGATTCCTCCATCTCGGCAAGAAGACCCGTGGCAACGGAAAACTCGGACGGAACAGTGAAGACGGAGCCCCCTTCCCGCATGGGAATCCTTTCGGAGGCCTTCGACGGCGGCGCACGAGAAACCGTCCTTTTCCTCTTAGGAAGGGGCCGGCCCTCGCCCTTCCTCCCATCACCGGCCTGGGACTCGGGTAACGAATGATGACTCCGGCCACCGCCGGATAAACTCCCAGATGCCGCGGACGAAAAGAGCAGCCCTGCCGTTGGCGAAGAATCAGGCGGAGGGCACGGGCTAGCCGGGGGCTCGGCTACGCCACTAGCTTCCCCCCAGCGCGAGCAGCCCGGAAAGTAGGAGCGAACCATGCCTCACGGAGGAGGAAGAACGCTGAGCGATAGCGACTCGAGAAAGAAGGGAGATGAAAGGTTAAAGGCCCTAGGACGGGCCTCACCCGTATTTATTATCACACGTGGCCTCATCCAACGGCGCCCACCGAAACGACTCCCTGCGCCCAGTGGCTCCGATCGCTCCATGCGGCAGTCCGACGATTGGCTGCGTCCCATCAGACGCCGCAGACCTGCGCACGTCACATCAGCCAGCAGGCGCTCAACACGTGGACCGTCGCTTCAACTACATAGTGCACGAAATGGCGCACCCTCCTGGAATGTAAAGAACTCGCCTCGATTCGCTAGCGGAAAAAACAACCAACGGCCCTAAGACTCAACCCTGAGGAAGAGCTCACCTCGGGAACCCGGCCGTCCACTCCTGACCCGACCACTATCTGGTCGGGACAAGAGTGGGGGCTAATGATAATGCTCGATACTGGCGGCTTCAAAGATCAGGACACGTGGCAGATGACGTGTCCCAGAACTCATAAAAAAGGGCCCACAGGGGCCGACCAGGCCGCCCCTGTATCCGACCCGCGAGCACAAGTTGTCCCTCCTCAGAGCCCCTGCAAATCAGCCTCCTTGCCCTCTCATCTCGTCCCCGAGCTACCACGGGACCAAGATGCCTCGGCTCTCCCGCTCGTTCCCGTGCTCTCCTGCCGAAGCCATCTTCCTCGGTCCCTCCGACCAACTCCACCACTCACAGGCGTAACCGCCGCTCCGCAAATCTCGCCATGCGCAGATTCTCCGCCGGCAACATCCCACGTTCCACGCCATCACAATCCCCATTAACGGGTGATCCGCTCATTACGCGGGTGTGACGTCGAAAGCGTAACTGCCGGCAAAATTCTCACGCCTGCTGCTGCATGCTGCCGCCACTACATAAGCCCCCATCACAGAGGGGTCAGGTAAGCTATTCTCTACACTTTACGCCGTTACTCTGCTCGGATCTGATTACTGACTTGAGCGTCGGAGGGTCCTCGGTGGTATCAAACCATCCCGGGACTTCTGTTCAGGCACTCGGCGACGGCCCCATCACCTCGTCCCCTCCTCTCAAAACCCATTGAGACCCACACGCAATGAAGGAAAATCAATCCAGTTCACCCCGAGATGAACGGAAGACAACATCTGACAGAGGCCCGAAAAGGAGCCCCATCAGATATCAATTGATACTATGTCTTTTTAATAAGAAATTAAGAAAAATGATAAAAATTCTTCCCATCTAGTACCCAATTTAAAGCTATCCACATCAATTAATCTATCATAACAAGTTTGGTTTAATGTGTGAACTACAACAACTACAACATGCCTAGCCTAGCAAGCACAATACATTAGAATGATTTTGACAAAATAATAATAAAAATAAAGGCTCAAACGCAAGGACCCCTCGTTTGGCTCAAAAGCAATAACACCCCCCCCATTTTAAAAGCCTTCCTTTTTTCCCCCTCACTTAATCGCCATTATATTTTTCATTCAAAAATTAAACGACCTAGACAAAAATGCCCTGCAAAATTTTTTAAAATATCCAAAAATAGCATTTAGAAAAACCCAAGGGTATTTTCGACTGGCATGAAAAAATTGGATGAAAAATTTAATAGATGTTAAGTTATTTTTTTTTAGGGGGAGGGGGGGACGGGGTTTCGGGGAGGAAGAGTTTTCTGATTTCGGGCCAAAAATAAATTAGGATTAAATAGTGGCCCCACCGATTTGTGAATGGAGCCTCAAATGTACCGTAACATCCACATCACGCAGACCCTTTATAGTCAACTCTCCAAATTAGTCATGTTTAAAAGATTTGTCGGATACGTGGCCACACTATATCCATCCATGTACTAAAATGTTAGTCAACAAAATAGGGGCCATAAACAATTAATCCTCATCCATCCATCTCTGTATATAATGCAAATATCCTTTATTAGAGATCCATCCTTTTTCTTTTTTCTAGAAAAAAATGAGAAAAATTCTCACCCCTCAAGTTCTCCACATCATCTCTCTCCTAAAAAGCAATTAATTGTTTATGTAGAACCTTCCATATCATCTCTTTTAATACACACACAATCCCTCTCCCTCTCCCTCCTAAAAACAATTAATTGTTTATTTAGGACCTTCCATATCATCTCTCCCAATATATATATATATATATATATAATGAAGGAAAGATACCGTAGGAGGGAATTTCCTCCTATGGCGTCGAAAAAATACAACTTCCATCGTTTTTTCCGACGATCGGAACCCATCATCTTCATCGTTATCATCTAAGATTTGGGACACCAAATTTCATGTGATTCTACAACTTTTTCACCGTTGAATTAGTGGGTTCAAAATTAACGATTTACCGATAATAGAACTTTTTACATTGCTAAATCAACGGTGAAAAGGTTGTAGAATCACATGAAATTTGTTATACCCACATTTTAGATGATAACGATGAAGATGATGGATTCCGATCGTTGAAAAACACGATAGAAGGTATATATTTTTGACGCCATAGGTGGAAATTCCCTCTCTTTCCTCCATTTCTCTCTCTCTTTCTCTCTCTCTCTCTCTCTATATATATATATATATATATATATATATATATATATATATATATAGAGAGAGAGAGAGAGAGAGGGGGGGGGAAAGAGGCCATAGGAGGGAATTTCCTCCTATGGCGTCGAAAAATTACATCCTCTCTCGTTTTGTTCGACAATCGGCTCACATCATCTTCATCTAAGATGTGGGTACATCAAATTTCATGTGATTCTACAACTTTTTCACCGTTGATTTAGCAAAACAAAACGTTATGTTGTCGGTAAACTATTAATTTTGAACCCACTAAATCAACGGTGAAAAATGATAGAATCACATTAAATTTGGTATACCCACATCATGATAATGATGAAGATGATGAGTGTCGATCGTCGGAAAAAATGAGGGAGCGTGTATTTTTTTGCCGCCATAGGAGGAAATCCCCTCCTATGGCATACTTCATATATATATTCTAGTATAAATAATGCAAATACACTTGGTTAGAGATCCACCTTTCTCCTTTTTTTCTTGAAAAATAGAAAAAATGAGAAAAATCCTCACCTCTCAAGCCCTCCACATCATCTCTCTCACCTGTTGGGTTACGGCAGCGTCCCGGCCATCAAACCATGGCCAAATGCGGAACAAATTTTTTCTAAACTAGCGCTACCATTACCCGATACCCGGATCTACCCTAGACCCTATACTAGCAAGCTATAAAAAGAAATTACAATGGTTATACCGAGTCGATCCGTATCCTTTGGTCTTCAACCATCATCCCCAAGCTCCTAGTGGCTCCTCGATTGAATTTGGTTGCCGGTCTTCCTCCATCCACGATGATCCACCTGAGGGAAACGGCGCAAGTTTCAGCCTCGTCAAGCGAAGCAACCGACGCTCCAAGGTTGTTAGCAATGGAGAGTGGAGTTGTAGGAATGTGTCACTATCTTTTTCTCTCATCACAATGCTCAATAGAGCAACTCAAGAAGATGAAGGAGGTGATGAAACATGTGGTATGAGCAACTCAAGAAAGTGCTAAGTCTTTTAGTGAGAATGAGAGTCAAGTGAAGAGAGCAAGTAATGAGCAAGGCAAGGCAAGGCAAGAAAACAATTAAGCAAACCTCAAGTGAAGTGGCTGCCTCCTCTCTCTCACTCAATCAACCAAAGAAAAATATCTCATCAATTTATCCAATAAACAATTGCATGCCATACCTCTCTACATGCTCAAGCCTATGCTCATGCCACCTCACTCCTCCACCTCATTTGCGAAACAAATGAATTTCCAAAAGAAGGCAAATCATACAAATGAGGTGTCCACTTCTAGAAGCTATTCCGTATAAATACGGAATACAAACCGGTACATGTATTGAAATACATATACGCGTATTCGTACAAAAATACGAATAGCCAAGAGAGAATATGAATAGCGAACAATAATACTATAAAATACATATATATATATATATATATATATATATATAAATACATATATAAATTATTAAATCAAAACCTGATTTAAGAATCCGGCTCAATCCTAAGCCGCTGGTATTATCAACCGTCCGATTAAAGTCCGTGCAGCATGTGCACATATTTAATCGGACACCTATATGTACCAACATACGTCATCTACACCATATCGCCTGAACCGTGAAAACCCTCTATGTGGGACTCTAAAGACTCGTCAATACGCTGGCAATGGGTTTAACCACAAGTACGTCAGCGGCACTAGCTGTACGTAACGGCTACCCAGGTATTGAGCGAAAGGGAGGCCGATAAGCAAACTCATCCTGAACCTCTACTGAGCCTGACAGTGACAATATCCGTACAGTCTGGTCTGTTCGTCTAAGAGTAACGCATATCGAGTCTAGGGGGTGGATAAAGTCAGACCCCTAACAACGCAACATTTAGTGTCGGCATGAAACCCATCACCACCTTAGAAACTATCGATGCTGGATCGGTAATTCTCATCCACCGTAGCCATGGATTTCTGGTGATGGAGACCCGTACACAACGCGACATCAACCCCCAATACCAGGAGAGACGAATCCACGACGATCCGATCACTGCCTCCATGTGGCTCGGGACTGTACCCAACTAAAACCTATTTGCACGACTCCTTTGAGCCGTGGTAGGGTAGTAATCAAAGCACGGTGGGAACTCACACGAGACAAATGATGATCTCAGGTCGACAGACTAACCTGTACACATGTCACCTTGGAACTGCTATCTGACAATAAGTATAATACCAACTAGCAGGTTCCCGGTAAGTCCGTCCAGTGTACTCATAACCCGATGAGCACCTGTATACTATCTTAGGCGAACAAACTAACACCAGTGGCATGTGAGACCTGGCCACCGCCTCTAGTCGGGGTCTCGATCAGTATACACTAGTGTACACTGGAGTATCGATGCCCAGTCTCGATACTCCTATGACTAGGGACATTTAAGGATGTGCTTATAAACCCCCAGCTCCCACGTATATGATCGCCATCATAATGCTGGTAGTCAGGCAAGAATCCTATGGGCTCTATCAATATGTACATGATGATAAAGACAAACCAGATAGCATACTATCATCTCGAGTAAGACTGTTCTACCGGTATAAGTCCTCCCTGTTTCCCCTAATCAGAGCAAACTCTGTTTTGAATTTCAAAATTCAAAAATTGAAGCAACGCTTCAGATCCTGTGCTCTGCACGCTGTGCGCCACGTGTCAAAAGCAGACACGCCAGCGGCAGGAGCGCTGCGCCCTAAGCAGCGCACCCCCAATCAGAGCAAAGCTCTGTTTCAAAATTCAAAATTTAAAAGTTGAAGTAACGTTTCAGATCCAGCGCTCCACGCTGCGCGCCACGTGTCAAACACGGGTGCGCTAGCGCAGTTGCGCTGCGCTCTACGTTACGCGTCACGTGTCGAACGTAGGTGCGCTCGCGCAAGCTGCGCCAGCGCTGGAATTAAAAATTCCCTCACTGTCAGATCAAAAGATCTACTAATAATAAATTATTAATTAATTAGAACTAAAGTTCTGTCATGGAAAGATTTTTCAATCTTATTAAAACAAGAAAATTATCTTCTGTAAAACAGAATCCTTAGGATCAAAGATCCGACGGTGGGAAATATTCCCAAATCAATCAGAGAAAGATCGCTTAAAACTGATCTAACAAAGCATTTGGCCCTATATAAAGGACCCTAGGCTTCAAATCTAAAAGATATAGAGAATACAGAAGAAGAGAGAGAAAAACCCTCTGGAAAAAAAAGCAAGCTCTTAAGAAAAGAAGATTTTTCTTCATCTTCGAGGTAAAGAACTATGTTCTTGAATAACAGAGATGAAATCATCTCATTAAAAAAGAAGAACCCTCTTCTAAAAAAGATCATAGATCTGAAAAAAGACCAAGGTCTTTGATAAAAAGAAAAAGATCAAAAGATTTAATCATAAAATAATAAAAGAAGTATTTTTACTTCATTCGCAGATCTTTGATCTATAAAGGCAGAGCCCTTTTATAAAAAAACAAGAACTTTTGTTCTTGGATTTTGAGGCAAAGCCTCCTTAGAAGAACATAAAATTTGTTTTTTGATCTTAAAATTGATCAGATGTGCTTTGCACTATTGAAAAGTGTTTTGTACTCATGAACTGCGCCTTTGCACTCCTTGGATCGGCGCTCAGCGTCAAAACATGCCACGTGTCAACCATAAACACCACTTGCGCTTTGCGCTCCTGAAAACAGCGCACTGCGCTCATGGGCTGGCGCTCAGCACCAAACGCACCACGTGTCACTCACTGGTGCGCTAACAGACTAGCGCAAAGCGCTCATAAATGGAAAGCGCAATGCGCTAATGAACCAGCGCTTAGCGCTAAGCGCGACTCGTGCGCTAGCGCAATGCACTCTTTAATTGGCGCAAAACGCCTGACGCGCCATGCGGCGCACTGTCAGAACATGCTCTGCTCTGATAAAGACAAAAATGTCAGAGCCTAATGCTTAGCATTATTAAAAGGGCCGAGCCCAAATAAAGGCTTAATAGCCAGAACAATAAAATGTTAAACATTTATTGGACTTAGCCCAAGATTGGCCGTAAGTCCTCAACTCATATCAACTGAGCCCATATGCTCATAAACCTTTCAACAGACTTTAGTCCCAAATTGGACTATAGATCTCCCAACCAAAATTGGTTCAAGGGTACATCTCTGAACTCCTCTGATATTTGTCGTTGTAATCCTTCAACGTCTTCAGAGAGGTGACGGGTTTCGACAACCAAAAACTCTACGGACTGTGGGGTCCTTAAACTCACGGACTATGATGTCCTTAACCTTGACTGTGAGGTCTTTAAACTCATGGACTATGATGTCCTTAACCTTGACTTTGAAGTCTTTAAACTTATGGACTACGATGTCCTTAATCTCGACCATGATGTCTTTAAACTAATATTGGACCACCATGTCCTTAAAGTGGTAATCGACCGCAATGTCCCTAAATTAAACAATAGAGCCCAATTGCTCTTTTGCTTGATCTAAATGATCCCGTTAAGTTGATCTTGGTCTAAAAATTAGACTAACGTATCGTTAACTAACGTTTAAGTTGATCTTAGTCTCAAATGAGGCTAACGTATCCTTAAACCCAAACCCCCAAACCCAAATCTAAGAAAGGTACGGATTTGGACTAGTCCACGCCCTACGGGCGACAACATAACTTAGTCTTCGTATACAATCCACCGGCAACCAAACACAAAACAAACACCCACGACACGAAGTGACCATATGGAGAAGGAGAAAGTTGTTACCGCGATACGGTAGTGTAATTAACTGCAGGGGCTTGTGCCTGCAGGGAAGAGCGTCCCCACAATCAAAAAACCCCTCAAACGAGGGGAATCTGACGAAGTCTGCCACATCGGCTGCATCCATTTAAACCTTCGATACACGGTGCCATAAATTAACTTGGCATCTTCGGAGAGGTGAACGGATAGCACCAATTAGCATCTGCCCCGAATCTCAGGTTAGACGTCTGTCTTGCCGTCTTTCGGAGGGAACAGACTCTGGCACGCCCGGTGGGACCTTTTCCTCTTTCCACTCCACACTTCGTATGTCGTGTTCGCAAAACAAATCGCGGTTTTCTTTGGTTGCCCCTGGATTCGAGGTACTAAGATTGGGTGTCTTGATCCGTGCAGAAAACAGAAGATCAATGGCTTCGACCTGCACTAACTGCAACTGCAACTCTCACTCCATCCTCGCCGGAGGAGTGACCTATGAGCCTCAAGCGGCCTCCCTTTTTAAGATGCCAGTGGAGTAGGTAACTCAGGCCACCACTGGGCTGTTCTTTGGGACCATGCTCCCACCAATGAGCTTCAATACTCCTGCGCCATTACAAGAAGCTCCGAAGAAGTCGGTTTTTGATCGCCTTGCAACTTCTGCGGCCCCTCTCAACGGGTCGCCCAATCCAAATGCCCCAGTCTTTGCCAGATTGGGCCAAAATCCATGTGGGCCTATGAAGAAGCCTGCAATTCCGGAAAGGGTTATTCCAAAAAGGATAGCCATCCCTGCTCAGAAGTCTGTTTTTGACCGGTTGGATACCGCTTCTCAATGGACATCAGTCTTCAAGAGGCTGACGCCAGCAACAGCCCCTTGGCTGGACAGGGGGCAAAACAAAGTCATTCCCATCACCGAACCAACACCGTCGTCTAGACACGCTTGACGTCGCCATTGGCGCTGAGTAAGGAAGGCTGGGGGCAACTCTCCCTCTGGGCTAACTCCACCAGCCCCAATGGTGGAAGTCAATGATGTTGTTCCAACTGGGAACAGCTTCGAGCTGCTTAATAGGGTGCGTAGGAATTCACCCAATGCAGTGCTGAAGAGATCTCCTCCACCCGAGGAGAATGCACCGAAGGCGAGGCCAGAATAACCCCCTCAGCGGCTGTCCTCCAAAATTTACAAGGTCAGGTGACAGGTTCAAGACTCGGTAATTGATCAAGTTTACTCTCGCCGATAGGAAAAGGTGAAGGTCCAGCGAGAAGAGAACCATCCTGTCAAGCCACAAAAGGCGACAGCTACCTGGGTGCCCACTGCAATGGCTCCCTCAACATCAATCACCCAAAAGAGAAGGAGGCCAGAGAAAGCCCCTGTGACTGCGGCAGGCCACGAAGACGCTGAACCCAAACACCCTAAGTCTGGGGGCATAATGGTGCATACTGTTTGCATGGCTTCCGGAAAAGAGGAAAGCCGCGCTTCGACGGGTCACCGACCGCTCACCCGATCCGTAACAAAAGCCCAAGAGCAGCAACAGAAGCTTCAAGAAATGCTGAAGCAAATGGCCACACTCACCGGGCCAAAAGAAAGCCCGGAGGCGTCATCAGAATAGCGTCATGAACAAGAAACCAATGCTGACTTCCTCCGCAGAGTCCTCGAAAAGAAGGACAGAGAAGTAGCAGAACAAGCTGCCAACATAAAACGAATGGCGCATCTCTTCCAAGACATAGTAGGGATGATGTTACAGCTAGATCCTCCAACTGAAGACCTCCGATCATTATTGAAGATGACCAAGCGGAGACGTCAAATCCCCTTCCGGTTTGTTCAGCAGCCAAAGAGGAGACCATCTCAAAAGCTACGCTCGATGGTTATATTGCTCAGCAAATACGAGCTCACCAGGCAAATGAAGCGGCTGGCCAAATTGTCAAGATCGGATGACCCTATCCGGGCTGGTATGACCAAATAAGTTACCCGCTGGGATATACGATTGCCAAATTCCATGTGTACAAGGGGACAGGGAATCCACATCAGCATGTCGCTCAATTCAGGGCCTTATGCGGCAACACTGGAGGCGACGACAAACCATTGCTTCACCAATTCGTCGACAGCTTAGCGGAAACGGCCTTCGAATGGTATTCGGAGTTGCCTAACGACTCTGTCAAAACATTTGTGGAGATGGAGCTGCTGTTTACACAAAGATTTGCAAGTTCCAGAGAGCGCACCCTAATAACGGCATTGATCAATGCCAGGGTGAAGCCGGGTGAGACGTGGGTTCAGTACGCAATCCGATGGCGGAATCTGTGGTCAAAATGCGAACAACGCATCGAAGAAGCACCCGCGGTAGGCATGTTCGTGAGCACCCTAGACCCTCTTGCAACCATTTCACAGTTCATGATGTTTTTCAAACCGACCACGTTCCAAGCTTTAATCGACAAGCTGGCCCAAATGGACCAGATGGGTCATAGTTTGTCTCCTCCAAAGCCGAATTCTCGAAATGAAAAAGGAAAAGGAAAATCAACTTTCGTCGCCAATACTCAACAACAGTCGAGCAACTTAAAGACAATTGTTCGCCAAAATAATATGGGTCTACGCCCATCCCTTGAGGAGAGACTAGGACGCCCCTACTCGTTTCCCCAAGATAAAACGAGGAGACTGTTTGAGCTGCCGGTGCGCAACGGACTCATCAATCTGCCAGATCCAAAACGTCCGTTGCAGCCAAACGACTTCAACGATCCTAATTACTGCCCCTACCACCGAGTATTGAGCCATCCGATCGAAGACTGCTACGTCTTCAGAAACTGGGTTGAAGACCAATACCAACAAGGCAAGTTTGCGTTATCGAAAAATTGGAAGGTGAAACCGCCATAACCTCATGCCCCTAAAAAGGTGGACACGCCGGGGGTATCATGCTCTTTTATAGAAGAAATTCCATGGGAGGTCGCTTTTTCAACCAAAACTAAAAGAATGCTGAAAGATCTCCAAACGTGCCCGGAAATCAGGTGGAAAAATCCATTGGAACCCGAGATCGTCGAAGGAATGCTAAAACCCGCCCAACTCCAAAGATCGGTGGTGATTGCCAAAGCACACACACCCAGCCATCGAAATCTTCGAAAAAGAAGAAGAACCCCGTGAAGCCTGGTGACAAGCGCACGGACCTACAAAAGCAGATTGACGCGCTGGAAGAGTATAAACAGAAGGCGCGGACTCCAGTCACACTCTAAGAGTTTCTCAGCTACGTTCTTGAGAACGAAGATGATGGAGAAGACTCGTCGAGTGAATCTGAAGATTACGTAGCAAGCTGCCATGTGATCTCTCACTCGTCAATAGACAATGAGGAAGCTCTTTGCACCGAAAAACTGGGGACAGGATCGAAGCCAAAACCCTTGGAGCCGTCTGACGAGATGATCAACTTGTTGTTGAACAAAGCCCGCCAGAAAAGCAAAACCAATCGAGAGCGTGAACTGGCTATATTCGAAAAAGCCAAACGCCGACGACTGGAGGAAAAGGTCAAAACACCCCAACTCAAGCAAAGCATCCCTACCACCAGCAAAAGCAAGCTTAAAGTAAGGAAAAGATTCGTTAGGGCCCTGGCAATAGGAATGAAGTTACCCTCTTTCAAAGGAAATTCCCCTGGCAATATATGTCTTGATGAAGCGGACATACATCCTAACTTCTGCCTATACCATCAGAGGATTGCACACCCTACGAGGAGTGTATAGCCTTTAAAAACTGGTGGCAGGGATATGTTGCCCATCGACGACATGTTCAACGAGCGAAGCGCAAGGCTCGTCGGAAATAGAAAAGCACGACAGACGAACGTGAAAGAGCTGCTGGCAACTGTCACATAGCCGACACCAAGGGATCGCAAGTTGTCACCTTTGGAAGCGACTCTGACGAAGAAATCGCCCTCAGCCCTCTCTTCAAGGAACCCACCTCCGACACAAAACATGCGAAGATTTGCGGCAAAATCTAGCCGCGTAATCGCATGCACGCTAATGACCGAAACGTCGTTAAACTACTACCAACCCGCAGCATTCTCAGGTTGACGTGATAAAAAACGGTATGTCCATAAGCAAATAGGCACGTATGAAAACCCGAAAAGGCTCCGTGAGTAAAAACAGCAGGGCTACCGGCGAGTTTTATGAAAACCCGAAAGGGCGCAATCTTGTTGAAAGACATTTGCAAGGTCCTCTCGACTTTGTAAGGAGAAGCCGCCTGCGTGAGATCCTTACGACTCACAAGGGAGCAATACACTTAGGGATCCCTACGATCCATAAGGAGAAATTACACTTGCGAGATCCTCACGACTCGTAAGGAGAACCCTCTTATGAGACCCTCACGGCTCATAAGATTTGAAAGTCTTAAGCTACAGGGATCTGAACCTGTTCTTAAGCAGTCCCCACAACCTCCACTACTGCCCTACAAGCGGCTCAATGCTGAACCTTATATACAATCCATGGGCACGAATAAACATTTCCCTAACAAAGTCCCATCCGTGACTAGGGATATGTCTACACGGTGAACAGCCCTTATAAGTCCTCTCGACTTATAAGAAGAAAATACGCTTGTAAGATCCTTACGACTTATAAGAGACCATACACTTAGGAGTCCTCAAGATTCTTAAGGAGAAAACCACCTACGAGATCCTCACGACTCGCAGGGAGAAATACCTTTATGAGACCCTTACGGCTCATGAAGTCAAAAGCCTTAGTCGACAGGATCCTAACCCTGTTCGCTAAGCCACCTTTGCTCAACATCGACAGAGGAAAATGATGATTCGCTCCTGGCAATATCCCAGTTGTAGCGGTGTTGATGCCGAAATCGGTGTCTAATTCCAAGCTTGCACCAAGAAGCGAGCAAGCCACACATGTATACGAAATAGCCGAAATGATAGGGCAACTTGCAACAAAATCAGCAAGTAAAATGTATGCATGGAAAATAGCCAAAATGATTGGGCAACTCGCAATAAAAAAAAAGCGAGTAAAAATAAAACAAATAGCCGAAATGATTAGGCAACTCGCAATAAAAAACAACGAGTAAAAATAAAACAAATAGCGCAACTCGCAATAAAAAACAGCGAGTAAAAATAAAACAAATAGCCGAAATGATTGGGCACTGTGAAAAAATAGCCGAAATAATTGGGCAACCGCGACTTTCGCGATACAAAAAGCTGAAATGATAGAGCATCGCGGAAAGAAAAAAATATAATACATATAAAATGAAAATTTTGCCCTACAGGTGAGATCACATCGATTCCTGTATACAATCCAGGGGCACAAACAAAGAGGGAACCATATAATCCTACCAGGCTCCATCAGAAAGAGAGCCAAGTCTCGACGGTCATATCTGCATCCCATACGGCCAACAACAACGTTCCTCCTTATGCCAGCAAGGCACGGAAGCGATACAACGAAACAAAGCGGAGTAATGGCAAAATCCCAGCTCCATCTCAGCATTCATCTTGTTACAGCAGACGCAATGTCAACAACGACGTTCCTTCGCATTCCAGCAGGATGCAGACGCAACGTCAACAAAAGACCTCACGGTCAAAACAAAATGAAGCGAAGGCCAAACTCCTAGCTTCAGGGTCTTGACGGTAACTCATATAAAACCTGAAAGACTATCGAAGATCATCCCACATAGAGTGATCACCACCTCGACGTTCATCTCGATACAGCAGACGAGATGTTACTACAGTGTTCTTCCTCCAACAGGATACGGACACGCCAAAGTAAACAAAGCGAAGGCCAAATTCCTAGCTTCAGGGTCTTGATGGTAACTCATATAAAACTTGAAAGACTACCGGAGATCATCCCACACTAGCATGGAGTGATCTCCACCTCGACGTTCGTCTCGATACAGCAGACGAGACGTCACCCCAGCATTCTTCCCCCAGCAGGATTCAGACGCAACAATCAAACAACGAAGCAAAGGCCAAATTCCTAGCTTCAGGGTCTTGATGGTAACTCATATAAAACCTGAAAGACTACCGGGGATCACCCCACATGGAGTGGTCACCACCTCGACGTTCGTGCCGATACAGCAGACGAAATATCATTAGAGCGTTCTTCCTCCAACAGGATTTGGACACGCCAAAGTAAACGAAGCGAAGGCCAAATTCCTAGCTTCATGGTCTTGATGGTAACTCATATAAAACCTGAAAGACTACCGGAGATCATCCCATACCAGCATGGAGTGATCGCCACCTCGACGTTCGTCTCGATACAGCAGACGAGATGTCACCCCAGCGTTCTTCTCTCAGTAGGATTCAGACGCAACAATCAAACAATGAAGCAAAGGACAAATTCCTAGCTTCAGGGTCTTGATGGTAACTCATATAAAACCTGAAAGACTACCGGGGATCACCCACATGGAGTGGTCACCACCTCGACGTTCGTCTCGATACAGCAGACGAAATGTCACCAGAGCATTCTTCCCCCAGCAGGATTTAGACGCAACAATCAAAAACGAAGCAAAGGCCAAATTCCTAGCTTCAGGGTCTTGATGGTAACTCATATAAAACCTGAAAGACTACCAGGGATCACCCCACATGGAGTGGTCACCACCTCGACGTTCGTCTCGATACAGCAGACGAAATGTCACCAGAGCGTTCTTCCTCCAGCAGGATCCAGACGCAACAATCAAACAATGGAGCCACGGCAAAATCCCTAGTTCCAAGCCTCGACGGTTCACACGCAACCTAGAGACAATCGCGACATTCGTCTCGATACAGCACGCAATACCAGCAAACGAAGCAAAGGCCAAATTCCTAGCTTTTGGGTCTTGACGACAACTCATATAAAACCTGAAAGACCATCGGAGATCATCTCACACCAGCGCGGAGTGGTCACCACCTTGACTTCGTCTTGATACAGCAGACGCAATTCCAGCAAACGAAGCGAAGGCCAAATTCCTAGCTTCAGGGTCTTGACGGCAACTCATATAAAACCTGAAAGACTATCGGAGATCATCCCACACCAGCACGGAGTGGTTATGACTCATCGGGGCTCTCCAAAATGAGCCTAACCTCAAGTAAAAAGCGGCATGGAAAAATTCCTAACGCTTGCTCTTCTGACGGTCAAACTGCCTAAGAAGATTGCTTGAAGACGTCTTGTCCAGCCCCCAAAGGGATCAAAGACACGACAGTCACAAGGCTACTCGAACAACAAGATTGCCTATCGAGGAATACATCAGCCAACGCGACGGTACAACGGGCAAAACTCTAGTACCACAGACCCTAACGGACCTCTGTCGTAAAGAGTAAAGGTTAACTGTGACGTTAGGACATTCTTGCGAGAAATGCTCGATTCGTCTCAACTCATGAGGAAAAGCCTTAGGCAATCGGAGTAAGAAACGGTTTCCTAAGCACTAGGGCCCTGCAAGTCAATCCAAAATGAACTCTTGCATACTATTCATGGGTCACACTCTCCCAAAATCGAATCTCGATAAGGAGGGAAACAACCGCTTACAGGTCCTCTCGACTCGTAAGAGGGAAAATTCTCTTATAAGATCCTTACGACTTATAAGGGAAAATGCACTTAGGAATCCTCACGATTCCTAAAGAGAAAATACACCTACGGGATCCTCTCGACTCGTAGGGAGAAAAGTCTTCATGAGACCCTCACGGCTCATGAAGTTGAAAAGTCTTAGGTGACAGATCCTAACCCTGTTTTCTAAGCCATCACTACCCTTCGAAGAAGCCAAAACAAGATGCTCACCCTATCATCTGCCGGCTATGTTTGCTAAGGTGACATACTGATAACAAAAGAAAGAAGTAAGCAAAAAGATGATACAAGACATTGCGAAAGAAATGTATCTTTTATTCATGAATTCAATTGAGTACAAACTACATCATCCGAAAGGATAAAGAAAAATGAATACATTTTATTCAAGATTTACAAATGGCGCAAAATGCAACTATTGGGAGGGAAGCATCTTTAGTAGGCCAATCAATTGCGCACGCACTCCCATCAGCCTTTCGTCACGGTCAGTTGCCACGGCCAACTCCGTTTCAACCTGAGCCCGTTGCTGCAAATAAGATGAAAGTCGCTCATCAACAACCCGCCGAGCTGCCTCATGGCTCTACGCATCCTGCTCGATGAGGTTGAGTTTCTGCCTTAGCGTTAGCCCATCAAAAATGCATCGCAGAAGGCCTTCGAAGATAACTTTCAACTGAGCAGCGTTCGCATCAACTTCAGCATGCAGTCGAGCAGATTCACTTGAAGTTTCTTTACATTCCTTCTGCTTTAAAGCCACTTCTTGTTCAAGATGGCGGAAGTAAGAAGTGCTCTGCTCGACCCACGCAGCCCGTTGAGCGTTCATAGCCAGGACTTCTGGAGTAGGACGTCCAATCTCGAGCTCATGCAGGCAAGCCTCGATCTTCCTGCAGTGACTAACCCAAGACTCGACGACGCCTTCATTATGAAAATTTACAAGCGTCGCCAGCATCGGATTGACCTCAGCGGCAAAATCCGCAGCAGATGTGGGAGTCTCCACATCGAGCTCCTCAATGTAGTCGCTCAGCATGCGCAGACTATTCGCGGCGCCTTTTGAGGACGGACGTCTAGAAAAGGGCCCTGTCGGCATCATGATGCGAGACTCGAAAGAGGCCGGAGTCGATGTGATTGCTGCAAAATAAATCACAATCAGATCATGGCTCGAGAAATAAAGAATATACATACACAAAAAAATAGTCTACTATACCAGCTGCAACAGGAGGCAGAGTCGGGAGTGCTGGTAGCGCAACTGGTCTCTCATCTCCTCCTTCAATCTGTAGCACTGCAATCAAGGCAAAGAAGAATCAGAAATAATTTCATTGTCGGTAAAAGAAAGAGCATTAATTGAAAGCTGTATTCACCAGTGCCACTGGATGAAGCAATCTCCGACGGGAAGGAGAAGTGGGGATGTAGCACCTGGTACAGGTGGTCAAAAAGGACTCCTGCAAAAACGCGATAATGCAACGTCAGGACATGAATTATACAGCTGAGAGATAAGACTGATGGGTTACAAATCCATACCTTCCAGCATCTGCGACGGTACGAGAGAAGGTAGAGAGGTGGTCACCGTCAGGGCGGTAACTGGCGGGGCTGTCTCGAGTAGCTCGACATCAACACTGGCTGCACCTGCATTAGAGACAAGATAAACCTTGTTAGGAAAGATTGCAGAATAAAAAGAAGGGCAGTAACCTAAAATCTACCTGAAGAGTCGCCAGCTGGAGCCGTGACGAGGGCGTCACTTGATTCAACAACGACGTCTCCCTCCTCTATCGGGGTGGCCTCACCTCCCGTCGCCTCGTCCCCTGACTCCACAAGAGCCGTCGTCACGCTTGCGACGCCAGGAGATGATAAAGAATCGTAGGCAGGAAGAGCGATGATCGGAGCGGTGCCCGACTCTTGAGAAAGAGTGGCCACATCGGACCCAGCAATTACACCCGTTTTGCTCGCCACCACATCGGGCTCAGTAATTGCAGCCGTCTCATCCACCGCTGCTTTAGGCTCGGTCGAGGTAGCCATTTCGTCGGCCACTACCTCGAGCCCGGCAATTGCGACCACACCGCCTGCCACCGCCCCGGGTTCGGGAATAGCAACTACCTCCTCCACCGCTCTCTCAGGCTCAGCGGTCGCCGCCACTTCTTCGGGAAGACTCGGCTCTGCAAAGATAAGATATATGAGAACTGATAGTTTAAAACTTTGACAACGGAGCCTCAATGCACATTACGTGGAGTTGATTTACCGTTTGCTTCCCGAGCCGCCCGTGCCGCCCGTCTGTGAGCAGTAGACAAGGCATCCGGAAACTCCTCTGAAGGAGTAGCAGCAGGAGTAACGGCGCTCGAACCAGCTCCCGCAGCTAAAGCAGCACTACGCTCCCTTGTCGCGCGCCTCAGGCGCTTCCTTTCTTCTCGAGCCGTCAAAACAGACCTTTTAGAGGCCTCCTTTAACAGGACATCATCGTCCACATCCAGGGGTACCTCTGGAGCCGTCAAGGCTTCCGTCATCGGTTTTTTGAGTAATGCCTCCTTCGGCAGTGCCGAAGAGGCCGGCACTTCGGTGGCTGGCCCGGGAAGAGTTTCTACGTCACCTTGCAGGACCGGCATTGTGGTTCCTGCGATGAGATAAAGAAAGGGTTAGATCGTACATAACAAGGAGAATGAAGACTCAATGAGCCGAGATATACCAATGCCCAATGAAGCGTGATTCCTTTCCTCCTCCTCGAAGGTCCTGAGGGAAGCCGCCAGAACCTCTTCAGTAGTAAAGCCTGTTACAAAAGGAAGAATGTCAGTCAAGACATGATAATAAAAATAAAAATATAACGCAAAAACAAAGTGTGACTAATAACTACTTGATTGCACGAGAGCGGCTATTTCCGCTTGGTGGCCCGCGAGTCGCGCAGAAGCAGCAATAGCGGCATCGAGAGCAGTGTCTTATGGCGCTATGAAGAGACCCTCATTGGTCCCATATTCACTTAGGCCTTCGGTAAGAGGAGCCTGAGGCTCTAGGCCGAGTACGGCATCAAGGGAGAGGACCGACTTCTTCTTCTTCTTCTTCAGTGCACGAGCTCCGGTCGCAGCCATAACTAGCTTACGCTTCGTGGGCACTTTGGGACGACGAGTCCCGATATTCGAGCCCACACCAGATTCGGGTGAAGCTACGGTTACCGTCTCCATGGGAGCACGGGGCACCGATGGTACGTCTACAAGATCACGGGGTAATCCACGCGTGGGACTTAGCACACGTGGAGGATCAACTGGAACATCCCCTCTTAATAGGGGAGGGACAGCGATCCATTACTTTAAAGGGATGTTGCGATCGCTGGCAGGGGGTGCACTTTTGTGATCGAACGGCAGTAGCCTCTCTTCTCTGATGATAGCGCCCATCGCATGTTGATACCAGGCCTCGTGTACGTTATGGGCCCTCGGAATGCAACTCAGCTCGCTAATGAAGAAGTGGGAGCCCGTATTTAACCGCATAAAGTGATGCAGTGCACTCCGTATTCCCTCTCTGGTGGCAGCAGGTTCTTCCAAAAACGACTCCAGTGGAACCCCCTGGTTATAACTCAGCTGCTGGGCAAAATGATGGGGATTATATCTCATAAAAAGCGCCGCGTAATTTTTCCTGAATACGAGGAAGCCCGGCCTGATGGAGTATAGATGTAGAATCTCCCGGGCTTTCAACACGGATGCCCCGTCCTTAAAATTGTCGCGCAATGCCAGCACCATCTTGGAAGTTTCCTGACCGATTGTCAGGACTTTGTCCATGAAAGACATACCGGCCCCGACCGTGTGCGGATGAAGAAGCAAGCCCCTAGCCTCCCGCTGAGACGGATTCACGATAGAAGCATCGATCAGCCACATAATTCTCGGGAATCTGCACTTCTCGAAAAACGAGGGTCTTATGAAACCAAATACCCTAAGCACGTGCATTTCCATCCATAAAGTAAAATAGTGCATCGAGAAGTTGGCAGCATGCACCCCCAGTTCAGTTGTATCTGCCGCCACGCTAAGACCATAGTACAAGTGGGCCAGCCCGGCAATCCCGATGGCCACTTGTATTCCGGCCACCATTCGATGTGCTAGGTAGAAGACGGACGGCCTCATATAGCGAGGGTGCATTGGGAGTGCGAACCAGCACAACCACAGCCTAAGAAACCCAAGGAAGAATGCATCTTCGTCAATGCCAGGAGCGGCGATTTCTGACAGAGGAATGATCGCGGCATCAGGGAGGAAAAAGCCCTTCTGATCAGCTTCCAAGACTGGTCGACGGTCCAAGCCAAAGCCGAAGGGGTCGTCGATCTTGGCAAATTTTTGCCTCGTTGCGATAGAATCTCCGGGCGAAGAAACCGGGCAATGAAGTCTGCGAAACTGACCCCTCGGCCTCCGGATTCCAAGAAGAGACTCTCGTACATATTCAGCACCTTTATCAGACTTGGAAACTGGTGCTGAATAGCGTTCTCCGGCGTTAGGCCCATCATCACCGGCTTGTTGACAAAAATGTATTCATCCGGATGAAGTAGCTCCTCATAGTGCTCCCCCCTCACCGGCAGACCGGAAATCTCAGCAAGTTCTTCTAAGGAGATGGAAACTTCTCTGTCCAGTAGAAGAAATGTATGGGTTGGGATGTTCCATTTCTCCAAGAACGCCTTAATCCACCATGTCGGAGGAGCAGAATATTGGAACAATGAAGCGTAAACCGCAGGGTATAGACCAATTTTCAGCAGTTGCGTCTTCTTCGCTGACAAAATGTACCTTGCCCACTGCAAATACCCAGCCGAATGTCAGGGAGTTAACCCGATGTTGTAAGGTTGTCCCCAAGGGCACGACTCGCCCTGGCATATGCGTCACCCTAAAGTATCCAAAGCTGCCGGTAGCTGCATGGGTATGGCGGCAATCGAAGGTTGAAGAAGACCCTCCGAAGTCCAATCGACAACCTCCACGGCATAGTTCGCCGGGGGCACATCTGCATACGAAATCGACGAGATCGGGTCTGATGGCGTCGCACAGGAGAAGCTTCGACGACCTTTGATTATCTGGTCGTACCACCTACCCCACAAGTGAAGGTTTTTTGTATTCCGGGTCATAGTCTCTGATGAGTGCAAGAACCTCCCGGTCCACAGGTGCCTCAGAGAATCCTCCCTCTGAACGGAAAAATAGGAAAGAGAGATCAGAAGATATGTTGTCTGCAAGAAAGAACAGAATTTGATTGTCAGTACTATAATTTAATTTCAAAATTCTGACACTTGGCACTTTAAAATTTGTACCACACTGCAATGCAGTGGAAAGGGGACCCACAAAATCCAGATGACAACATATCAATTAATAAAACAGCACCATCATTGGATGAGACTGGCAATTATGAGGAAATCCTCAAAGAATCTTCTCATTGAATGAGAAATCCCTCGGGAAAAAGGAGAAAATCTTCCTTTGAGAGCAAAGCTCTATAACAGAGTGACACTTGTCAAACTCTGGTCATGAAGGAATAAAATTCGTTAAAGAGCCTAGCTCTGTAATGATGATGGAAAATCCATCAAAGATTAATTAAAATTAAAATTAATTCTTGAGAACTAAAAATTATGGGATCTTAAAGATCCAAGAAAAACTCTTAAGAGTTATTCATCAAAGATTAAAAGATCTACATATTATCAAAAGAGCAAAGCTCTGATTCATGGGATAAGAACCCCCAAGAAAAGATCTGTTTAGATCTATGGGTTCATGAGAGCAAGGCTCTATTAATGAAACCCTAAAAGGGTTTTCTTTAGATCAAAGATCTATGAAGAGCAAGGCTCTATTAATGGGTAAAAATCCTAATTTAATAAAATTAAAAAAACTAGTTTTACCTAAGAGTTCTAACTCTTGAAAGTTCTTAACAAAAGAGCAAGGCTCTGAGCAAAAATTCTTAAAGAGAAGATGAAAATCATCTAAGGGACCAAAGGTCCTATTTATGGGCACTGAACCGCTTCCTCAACTTCTGAGTTGATCCAATGGCTCAGATGTTGCCACTGTTGCACTCATGTGTGCGCTACGTGAGCGCAACGATGGGGGGGCATTTGTTTCCCCCAATCAGAGCAAAGCTCTGTTTTGAAATTCAAAATTCAAAAATTGAAGCAACGCTTCAGATCCTGTGTGCTACGTGCTTCGCGCCACGTGTCAAAAGCAGACACGCCAGCGGCAGGAGCGTTGTGCCCTAGGCAGCGCACACCCAATCAGAGCAAAGCTCTGTTTCAAAATTTAAAAGTTGAAGCAACGCTTTAGATCCAGCGCTCTGCGCTGCGCGCAACGTGTCGAACACGGGTGCGCTAGTGCAGTTGCGCTGCGCTCTGCGCTACGTGCCACGTGTCTAACACGGGTGCGCTAGCGCAGTTGCGCTGCGCTCTGCGTTGCGTGCCACGTGTCGAACGTAGGTGCGCCGGCGCAAGGTGCGCCGGCGCAAGAATTAAAAATTCCCCCACCGTCATATCAAAAGATCTACTAATAATAAATTATTAATTAATTAGAACTAAAGTTCTGTTATGGAAAGATTTTTCAATTTTATTAAAACAAGAAGATTATCTTCTGTAAAACAGAAGCCTTAGGATTAAAGATCCGACGGTGGGAAATATTCCCAAATCAATCAGAGAAAGATCTCTTAAAACTGATCTAACAAATCATTTGGCCCTATAGGCTTCAAGTCTAAAAGATATAGAGAATACAGAAGAAGAGAGAGAAAACCCTCTGCAAAAAAAAAACAAGCTCTTAAGAAAAGAAGATTTTTCTTCATTTTCGAGGTAAAGAACTATGTTCTTGAATAACAGAGATGAAATCATCTCATTAAAAAAGAAGAACCCTCTTCTAAAAAAGTTCATAGATCTGAAAAAAGACCAAGGTCTTTGATAAAAAGAAAAAAATCAAAAGATCTAATCATAAAATAATAAAAGAAGTATTTTTACTTCATTCGCAGATCTTTGATCTATAAAGACAGAGCCCTTTTATAAAAAATAAGAACTTTTGTTCTTAGATCTTGAGGCAAAACCTCCTTAGAAGAACATAAAATTTGTTCTTTGATCTTGAAATTGATCAGATGCGCTTTGCGCTATTGAAAAGTGCTTTGCACTCATGAATTGTGCCTTTGTGCTCCTTAGATCGGCGCTCAGCGTCAAAACATGTCACGTGTCAACCATAGACACCACTCGCGCTTTGCGCTCCTAAAAACAGCGCACTGCGCTCATGGGCTGGCGCTCAGCACCAAGCGCATTACGTGTCACTCACTGGTGCGCCAACGGACTAGCATAAAGCGCTCATAAATGGAAAGCGCAATGCGCTAATGAACCAGCACTTAGAGTTAAGCACGACATGTGCGCTAGCGCAATGTGCTCTTTAATTGGCGCAAAGCGCCTAACGCGCCACGTGGCGCACTGTCAGAAGCTGCTTTACTCTGATAAAGACAAAAATGTCAGAGCCTAATGCTTAGCATTATTAAAAGGGCCGAGCCCAAATAAAGGCTTAATAGCCAGAACAATAAAATGTTAAACATTTATTGGACTTAACCCAAGATTGGCCGTACGTCCTCAACTTATATCAACTGAGCCCATATGCTCATAAACCTTTCAACAGACTTTAGTCCCAAATTCGACTATAGATCTCCCAACCAAAATTGGTTTAAGGGTACATCTCTTAACTCCTCTGATATTTGTCGTTGTAATCCTTCAACATATTCAGAGAGGTGACGGGTCCCGACAACCAAAAACTCTACGGACTGTGGGGTCCTTAAACTCATGGACTATGATGTCCTTAACCATGACTGTAAGGTCTTTAAACTCATGGACTATGATGTCCTTAACCTTGACTGTGAGGTCTTTAAACTCACGGACTATGATGTCCTTAACTTTGACTGTGAGGTCTTTAAAATCACGGACTATGATGTCCTTAACCTTGACTGTGAGGTCTTTAAACTCACGGACTACGATGTCCTTAACCTCGACCGTGATGTATTTAAACTAACATTGGACCACCATGTCCTTAAACTGGTAAACGACCACAATGTCCCTAAACTAAACAATAGAGCCCAATTGCTCTTTTGCTGGATCTAAACGATCCCGTTAAGTTGATCTTGGTCTAAAATTAGACTAACGTATCCTTAACTAACGTTTAAATTGATCTTAGTCTCAAATGAGGCTAACGTATCCTTAAACCCAAACCCCCAAACCCAAATCTAAGAAAGATACGGATTTGGACTAGTCCACGCCCTACGGGCGACAACATAACTTAGTCTCCGTATACAATCCACCGGCAAACAAACACAAAACAAACACCCACGACACGAAGTGACCATATGGAGAAGGAGAAAGTTGTTACTGCGATGCGGTAGCGTAATTAACTACAGGGGCTTGTGCCTGTAGGGAAGAGCATCCCCACAATCAAAAAAGCCCTCAAACGAGGCGGAATCTGACGAAGTCTGCTACATCGGCCGCATCCGTTTAAACCTTCGATACACGGTGCCATAAATCAACTTGGCATCTTCGGAGAGGTGGACGGATAGCACCAATTAGCATCTGCCCCGAATCTCAGGCTAGACGTCTATCTTGCCGTCTTTCGGAGGGGAGCACTCCCTCAATCATCGTAATCACCTCCCTGCGATTATGATAATTGCCTTGAGGGCGCTATAGCTAATAATCTCCCACTTGCACTTATGGCCAATTATTGCGATGTCGCATACTCACAGTCCGTGTGATACCGAACACCCAACTTCTTTAGTAATCAGTTTCGCAAAGCCCGTTTGCGAAACTATTGCGTTCGAGAAATAGCCTCAGTGAGTGGATCCGCTCCAATGTTTCTTTCTTTATCTCTCTATATCTCAAATTCGCGGAGAAAACTATCTCCCGAAATGAGCAATACCTGTCTTAGAATTTGTCTGGATATCTGATGGAACCCAGTTCACAAATGAACTCTAAATCCAGCAAACTTCTTAGACTGTATCGTCCACTGAATTTAATAAGTATCATACTCCATGCCTTTTCTCAGTATCCGCTTGGACCACCTGTCCAACATAGTGTCCTACAAAAGAGGAAAAACTATAACTCTGATAGTCACTCTGTCATCCAGATCACCTTGGAAGCCTGAAATGATAACTGTCTCTCGAAGGAGTCTGCCATTACCATATCCCTAGAACATCCATTTATATTTATAAACTGCTTCCCAACGTTTCTCCAGGATTGGATTAATATATCTGCTTATTGCAGTTAGTGCAAAAACAATATCTGGTGTGGTACTTGATATTTCATTATTAACTCAATTGCCTAAGCAAGTGATATGCTAATCATGCAATTCTTTCTCCCCTTTAGTCTGTAAGACACCTTTAGAGAGGGTGACTCCATCACCTAAAGTTACAAAATGCCCGATTAAAATACGGTATCATATAAACGCATTTAATCGAGCTCCCGTGCATATATTATATGCACACCACATCTTTTCGCTTGAGCTAGGAAACCCCTCTGTGGGACTCTAAGACTCATCAATACGCTAACATTAAGAAGTGATCATATCACATACCCACAAACCCTCAGCGGCACTAGCTGTATGTAATGGCTCCCAGGTATTAAGCGATCAGAAGAAAACAAGCGAAACTGTCAAAACTCGCGTTGAGCCAACTGGCAACACTTACCGTACAGTCCGATCTCTTCGTCAGATATGCTGCATATCGAGTTTAGGGATGGTTTTGTCAACCCCAATAACTCAATAAGTCATGTGGGTATTTGGCCTATAACAGATCGAGAAACTACTGATACCACTTATCAGTAAATCTCATCAGCCTTGGCCAGGGACTTCCTGTTATATCCAATCGAGCATAGCGCAACATCAACCTCCAATACCGGGAGAGAGGAAACCCCTCCTATCGCTCATTGCCTCCATGTACCTCGGGACTGTACCCAAAAACCATCTGTTTGCACGACTCAGTAGAGCCGTGGTAGGGTGGAGATCAAAGTACAGTGGGAGGACACACAAGACTTTATGACGATCTCGGGTTTACAGACTAACGTATACCAGTGTCACCTGAGAACTGCTATCTGATGATAGATATAATACCACATAGGAGTTCTCGGCGAGTCCGTTCAGTGTACTCAGTCTCTACTGAGCACCCGTATACAATCTTTGGTGTCACCACACCAGTGGATATGGGATCATCCATCGCCCATCATACGGGACAAGAACGGTATACGCTAGTCTACTCTGGAATATCGATGCCCAGTCTCGATACACCTACGACTAGGAACGTTTCAAGGCTATGCTTATAAACTACACATGTCCCACTAGTATGATCTGCATCATAGTCCCAGTAGTCAAGAAAATATCCTAAGGGCTTTATCAACATGTACCAAAAGAGTAAGATGCATGATCAAATGAACATGTCAAGATAAAGTACAACCAGATAGCATACTATCATGTCGAGCAAGAATGTCCTTTGAATATATATATATATATATATATATATATATATATATATATATATATATATATACACATACATACATACATACATACATACATACGCATACCGATACATCCACTATCATATAATAGCCTCTAAGGCATACATATATCCAACAGTCACCATGTCAGGAGTCGTCTATTCTAAAATACCTTTAGAATAATATCAAAGTACCCAGATTAGGATACTTCCCAAATCTAGATCTAAAACCATAGATCTAGTGACCAGAACCCTGATATTATATCCAAATCCTATGTGGATAAACCACCTTGTGACAACCTTGCAGGGTTACCTAGCACGGCAGCAAGGTTTCGGGAGGCATCGTCCATACCAAATTCAAAAATTTGCCATTCTAGCTAACCCTAACTAAGAATCGTTAACTAGAAATCGACGGAATATTATGCAAACAACTTTGCAAGTAAAGTGAACAAGGATTACAACCTTTGTAGACCGGTCCTTCACTTCATTAGCTCCGTGTAGTAGTCCCTTCACTGCGATCGTGAACTCCGGACTCTAGAGAGGCTCACATAAAGAAACGAACATGCTTGCTTCGAAGTCTTCGAGGCCGAAGATGATCTACGTCGAGGAGACACTAATCCAAGCTATCTCTTCACTAATTGCGGAATTAGTGAAGCAAACACCCTATACTAAATGACAAGTAGTAGAACATGATGAAGTAGGAAGTGGGCTCACTTTAGATTTGATTTTCTCACATTTTTTCTCATACCTCTATTGAAGCTAGAAAGCTTTGAGAAATAAGAAGAAGAAGAAGAATGAACTCAACATATGAATTAATCCAAATGAATTATTGCAACCATGGATGAGTTAAGCCTTCATGCCTAACTCATGTAGAGAATAAACCAAGGGCTAAGGTTAAGGGTTGGGTTAACAAATATCCTATGGAATGACAAAAGAGTGGACTTTGTCAATGTTCTAAAAGCTTCATCCAAGCTTGAAAACATTGACTAAGTCTTTTCTCTTTTGTGATAACTTAAGCAATAAATAAAACCCTAAATTAACCCTAGCATGGTATAAGCCTCATACACCCATCTTGCTTGTATCATCAAGCATGACACCATACATGTACACAAAAATATATCACATATATTCAATGTGCACAAAATGAGAAAAAGAATCATAAGTGAGCTTAATATTAGCTAATATAATGTAACATATCAAATATATAATTATACATTAAATTATTAAATCAACTCTTGATTTAATAATCCGGCTATATCACATATAACCGACTAATATCATATATAACAACTTATCGAATCAACACCTGATCCGATAACCCGGCTATATCGCATATAACCGACCAATGTCACAAATCGCGAGAATAGAATACAGTATCTCATATCGTATCAATCTCGGTTCCGCACATATCATATATGTGCTCCTACTCCATTTCGCTTGAGCCAGGAAACCTTTGTGTATAACTCTAAAGACTCGTAAATACGCCGGCAGTAGGTGATGATCATATCAAACAACCATAAGCCGCAAGCGGTCTGCTAAACGTAACGGCCACCCGGGTATTGAGCGATCAGAAGATCAACAAGCAAGTCTGCTCGTACTCCTGCAAATCCAATCAGTAACACTACCGTACAGTCCGGTCTCTTCATCTGATATGTCACATATCTCGTCTAGGGTTGGTAAACGTCGGACCCCAGTAACTCAATGAGTCGTGTCGATATGAGGCTCATAATGGGTCGAGAAACTACTGATAACACTTACCAGTATATCTCTAAAGCAGCCATGGCCATGGACTTCCTGTTATAGCAATCGAGCACAGCGCGACATCAACTCCTAATACCGGGAGAAACGAAACCCCTCCTATCGCTCATTGCCTCCATGTGACTCGAGACTGTACCCAAAAGCCACCATTTTGCACATTCTCTTAAACGTGGTAAGGTGGAAATAAAAGCACAGTGGGAATCACACAAGACTCTATGACGATCTCGGGTCTACAGACTAACCTGTACCAATGTCACCAGAGAACTGCTATCTGACGATAGGTATAATACCATCTAGGAGTTCTCGGCGAGTCCGTCCAGTATACCCAGTCTCCACTAAGCACCCATATACTATCTCTGATGTCAAACACCAATGGATATGAGATCATCCATCGTCCATCTACATGGGTCGAGAAGCTATACGCTAGTCTACTCTGGTATATCGATGCCCTATCTCGATACACCCACGACTAGGAACATTTGAAGGATGTACTTAGCGACTACACTGTCCCCACTAGTATGATCTGCATCATAGTCTTGGTAGTCATGTACTCATCCTAAGGGCTTTATCAACATGTAATATAGAGACAATCATAGTAAATGTTAAGATAAAGTGCAACCAGATAGCATACTATCATGTCGAGGAAGAAATCCCTCTCTATATATGTCCAAGCATCCACTACAATATACATCGTATGTACAGTAATGACCTTTAAGGCATACATATAACTAACAAACCTCAGTATAACCGATCGTAGTATAGGAATATCTCTTCCTATAAAGTGCATGTCATCTCAATACCTGGACATCACTCTCTATTACCTTCTTAGCAGATCCATCTCCTATTCTGATGAGGTCAAGACCTATGACTGTCACATCAAAAATAGATGATCTATTTCTGCTATACTTGCTTTAGTCTATAAATAGACACAAGCTACTTGCCTACATGTTTCGCTGCTCCTACTGATTACAACAACCCTCTGGCAGAGTCATATACACGTGCACTTCTAAAACTAGTCTAGAACGACGTTATACTCATCCTCCTGTGGGTCTTATAGTCTAGAACTGCAGCAATGGCAAGTCTGGGTAAACAAGAACCTCCCTGTCACCGTCTCTGAGAAGACTGAAGTACCTCTCGGGCGCCTGAGGTTACCCACCAAATCTGCGGAGTGGCTAATGGAACGTCAAAACCAATTGAATTCTCAGGTTCTATTAAATCTTCAGTAATCGTTTGTGGTTCTGGAATCACTTCCAGTTCTACAATATCCCCACTCCGTTTTTTGAAAAAATATATTTTACTAAAACTGTGGCGAGTTTAGAACAATATAAATATTATTCTTCCTGATGGTAGAAAGTTAACCTTCTTCAAAGCCCGGAATAACCCACAAACAGCCATTACTGAAACGTGCCTTGAGTTTATCCGGATTCTGGTTTTAAGCATCAGCCGGACAACTCCTTATACCTTAACATAGTTAAGATATAAATTGATTCTATATGTATCCAATATAGAAACAAAAGCACTAATTTAATTGAAACCAGATTCAAAATCATGCATCTGTCTCCAGTGCATATCAACCAAATGGAAAAAAGGTCAATCAACATTACTCATCTAGGAGTGCATCCATATATGAGTAACCTGAAAAAGAAGTAAGTTCTCAAAACCATTACTATCAACGGAATACCAAACACAAGTATCTACATTTTCGACTTCATCGAAGAATCCTGATACCACCAACAAGTGGTTCTCTACTTTATTCTTATACCTATAACTTCTCAATATCTGGACCTTGTATTTCAACGAAATACCTGTTTAAAATTAGAGAAGTCATGAGTAAACAGAATATAGTACGAGTACCAACCCGATTGTCCCAATGGACACCGGACAACATACAATACTTTGTATAAGTTTACTAAGTTTAATAACTCAAATCTTGTGCGTCGTAGGTTGAAAAACTGTACTATAGTTAAGAAGAATTACACCGCTGTTGAATGCACCTTACCTAATAACTAACTGATATAGGTAAATGTCACAGACATAATATCAAAAAGTTATATCTCACTTTATAAAATAAACATACAGATATATCAGTTTGAAAATGGTGCATAATAACGGATATTCAAAACCAAATATTTGCCATCCGGAAAAATCCAGACGATTGCCTCAAATAACACCAATTACAACGAATTCCGATATAATGAGGATCTAATCACCCAATTCCCAATATCTTACTCCCACTCACCATCCGTAATAACATACAGATGTGAGAAACTGATCTGGTAAACACATACCCTGGAGTTAGATTCCAATTGGGAAAACAGTTTTCAATTAATATCGCACAGTGAAACTGAAACATGAAAATGTTTCAAAAGGGGTTAACTGGTATTCTTAGTAATGCCTCTTCCACTATCCCGATTCATGATGGTAACCATATACTTACCTACCCTCACTCCAATCCCTTTATGATGTCTTTACTTATTACCTTCTGTACACCTTCTTTAGGCTAATTGGTTTTCTTCCTTCCCTACTCTTCGACACCAGCCTAAGGTTTGGAAGAAGACTATCCAATAAATGCAATAGGTGTGCTCTCCTAATCCTAGAAGCCCTCGCAACCTGAGAGAAGGTAATGGGAAAAGACATCTGAATAATCCTATTCTATTTCTCCTGAACCGGAAACCATTCTCGAATCTGGAACGAATTCCTTCGAGTTCGTATGTAACTATACGATGGCATATCCAATAGGAGTGGATATCCGTAGTGATATGGAGTGTTCTGGAGAAATCCAAAGTGGATGTGGGAGTGGCAGGGGCATACACGGTTTTGTCGTGAAAGATGGTGGTCGCAATTTTCTTTGCCCTTAATCTAATCCCTTTATATGTCTTTACTTATTACCTTCTGTACACCACACTTAGGCTTAATTGGTTTTCTTCCTTCCCTACCTATCAGCACCTGTCTATGGTTTGGAAGAAGACTATCCAATAAGCTCAATAGGTGTACCCTCTCCTAATCCTAGGAGCCCTCACAACCTGAGAGAATGTAAAGGGAAAAGACAACCGAATAATCTTATTCAATCTCTCCAGAACCAGAATCCATCCTCGAATCTGGAACAAGTTCCTTCGAGTGCGTATGTAACTATACGATGGATTTATCCAATGGAAGTGGATGTTCGTAGTGATACGAGGTGTTCTGGAGAAATGCAAAGGTGATATAGAAATGGCAATGATGTATGTGACACCGTGACATTCCAAAAGCCAAAGTGTTTTAAGATGGTTAGATTAACTTGGTTCATGAGTTTTAGTTAAGGGTCGGGCCATGGTCGCTGCCAAAGAGAGAGAAAAGAAACACTCTGCGTGCACTTTAACCTAGATCAGAATGGTTAATCACTTTATCTAATCAGGATGTCTCCCACTGTTTTCTTGAATTCTCTTCCAAACCAAAAGGAGAATTAGTCGGAATCACCCGAGGAGTAATCCTACTCATCAGTGGAAATCGAGATCCAACTATCATCGTATGATAACTTGATGGAAACCACTCAAGTTATCAACTCCAGAAAGTATGTGCAAGCCTAACAAGTTTCTTGTATGTTTGAAACTCTCGATGTGATTTTTACCCCAAGCAGCTATGACCTTGACGGATGCCAATAAATCATAAGTTGTAAGTCAAGTTCTACCCGTCATTGTCCTGGTTAATTTAGACCCACCCGTACTTTCCCTTGACGGATGACAACAAGGCTACACGACTGTCTTAGATTAATACACATCCATACTACAGAAAAGTAACACATAGCTACCGCACACTATGCCTTGACGGAAGCCAACAAACATAGCATGAATACTAGGCGCTGCTTTTCTGAAATGACGGAGGGTTACGACTGGTTTTTGGCGAAAAACCTTCAACGTAATGAACTTGATATCGTTGAAGGAACCGAGTGGTTTTACAAATATATAGTGGCGAAAACTTTTGCTAAAGAGGTCACTCCCAGTGAAGGGATCTCGGCTCTTTCCTCGTCGAATGAGGTGCAGGATATTCCAAACTGAATACCACGATACAAAGCAAAAAGAATCGACTATAGCGAAGTTATTACATTGATGCCAACTTTTACTCAAGGGGTCACTCCCGATGAAGGGATCTCGGCCCTTGCCTCGTCGAATGAGGTGCTGGATATTCATAACCGAATACCACTGTGCAAAGCAAAAGAGAACGTCTGTAATGTCAGTTTTTTTAAAATCTTGGTTCCAACAACATCATATAGGTTTGTTTTATCCTTGCATTGATCAGAATAAACGCAGTCCCATCAATTAATCATACCAGAAAAGAACGAAAATATATGATGTATGTATATACCATCCGCATTCGCCACTGGGTCCCGTCATCACCCGTTAGGTTACTTAACTAACGACAGAGCGGGGACTGGACTAGCGCGGGTGCAAAACATATACAACAACTACTAGTATATATAAATATATATATAAAATTCGTTCCAGGCATGATATAAAGCAACATCATAGAAGCATCACTGAAGCAACACAGAATGGTGGATAATCTTGGAGCCCCGGGTTTCACTTGAGCCGCAAATGAGACCCGATGTTCCCCTGTCGTGTGGATAACCTGTGCAATGATAACCTAGACCCCTACGAGCGCGGAAAGTTACCCACCAAAACCAGAAGCGAGGCAACCTCTTCAACAACGTGAATGGGCCACCCAGCACTTCACGAAATTTGGTAACTTGGGCACCCCTCCATGGGTCAACCTATACCCCTACAAGTGCAGCGAATAGCCAGCCAATTCTAGAGTAAGGTCCCTTTCGTCTCAATGCCATGAGATGCGGACCCATTTCCCTCTAGAACCCGGCTATTCTTGCACTCCACCGTGGAGTAATCCTAGTACAGAAAAAGAAAATAATATACAAGGGTAACATCGACCTCAACCCAGTCGTGCCCCAAACTAATAATATACAAACTGGCAGTGACGGCAGTCCACATGTCGGACGCTCGCCCCACAATATCAAATGTACAAATGAAACTAATTATGCCAACATTGTACCCAAGCTATCCACCACGACGATCTAACCACAACACAACACAACACAGAACATCAACATGAATGTCGCGTTCGCAAACCCGTCTAAAAGAACTATAACAATTAGACAAGTTGTACCAATCTAATGACATTCACGGTCGTAGATAGTAATGTAAGTACTGTAAACATTTAAACAATGTTAAATTATCGACTTTGAAACACCCCGAATTGCCCCTGAACAAAAGACAACACTATATCCAAACTGGGCAAAACAAGCAATACCACTGAACCAATATTCCAGAGACCAGAAAACACCCAAAATACGAAGCCAAAACTCCTCACTATGACCAGCCATCTCGGATTTTGTGAGCATGTGCTCGGGTCAAAACGGGTGGAATGGGTTCGTATTTGGGGTATGTTCTAGTGTTCATACAAGTAGTCTTCTGCAGTTGCTTAAAATTTTTTTTAAAGACTTTAAAATTCGACAGAGACTGGAATGTGCAGTGCACTGTTTCGGAGTTGTTTCAGTTTCGATACTTTAACATTGTCTAAACTAGCTAACTAAGGGTTTAAAGGCTGGCTCTGATACCATGTTGGGTTACGGCAGCGCCCCGGCCATCAAACTGTGGCCAAATGCGGAATAAAAATTTTCTAAACCGGCGCTACCATTACACGAGGCCCGGATCTACCCTAAACCCTATACTAGCAAACTATAAAAAGAAGTTAGAATGGTTATACCAAGTTGATCCGTGTCCTTCGGTCTTCAACCATCATCTCCAAGCTCCTAGTGGCTCCTTGATCGAATTTGGTTGCCGGTCTTCCTCCATCTACGATGATCCATCTGAGGAAAACAGCGCAAGCTTCAGCCTTATCGAGCGAGGCAACCGACACTCCAAGGTTGCTAGCAATGGAGAGTGGAGTTGTAGGAATGTATCACTATTTTTTTCTCTCATCACAATGCTCAATAGAGCAACTCAAGAAGATGAAGGAGGTGGGGAAACAACTGGCATAAGCAACTCAAGAAAGTGCTAAGTCTTTTAGTGAGAATGAGAATAGTGATGAGAGAAAGTAATGAGCAAGGCAAGGCAAGAAAACAAATGATCAAATCTCAAGTGAAATGGCCGCCTCCTCTCTCTCACTCAATCAACCAAAGAAAAATATCTCATCAATTTATCCAATAAACAATTGCATACCATATCTCTCTACATGCTCAAGCCCATGCTCATGCCACCTCACGCCTCCACCTCATTTGTGAAACAAATGAATTTCCAAAAAAGGAAAATCATACAAATGAGGTGTCCACTTCTAGAAGCTATTCCGTATAAATACGGAATACAACCCGGTACATGTATCGAAATACATATATGTGTATTCATACAAAAATACGAATAGCCAAGAGAGAAAATGAATAGCGAACAATTATACTAGAAAACACACACACACACACACACACACATATAAATTATTAAATCAAAACCTGATTTAATAATTAATTGTTTTTTCTAGATAAATAATTAATTGTTTTTTGGAGGGGAGAGAGAGAGAGATGATGTAGAGGGCTTGAGAGGTGAGAGAGATGATGTGGAGGGCTTGAGAGGTAAGGATTTTTCTCATTTTTTCTTTTTTTGTAGAAAAAAGAGAAGGGTGGACCTCTTGGTTAGAGGATCCTATCCTAATTTTTTTAAAAATAAATAAGACTCTAGAACCCTCTACATTTCTTTCTCTCCCTTCTTCTTAAATTTTTTAAACTAACACGTGCAACGCATGTGCATAAATTCTAGTTTATATATATTGTAAATACCCTTGGTTAGAGGTTCACCCTTCTGTAATATTTTGAAATATTTTGGATAATTAATTAAATTATTTGTTTAAGTAGATAATGTTATTTAAATTTTTATTGTAGAAGAGAAGGCTTTTTTAATTGAAGTGGAAATAAATTAGTAAAGAAAATAGTTGTAACAACCGAGTTCATTTATACCAATTCCAGTTCCCGTATTTATATATCTGTGGTATTTTCTTGATTTATCGTATTTTGGGTGCGAATAGTATTTTACATTTTTACCTTGCATCCGACCCGACCCGCTTGCTTGAACTTGTTTGATACATATTTATGAATTATCTTGACTTGTTACTTAGACACGTGCATCTCATGTATGCTGCACACTGGCAATTTTACCTGGCATTGCATCTTTTACCATATAGCATTTTAAGTCACAGAAAATAATTTAAAATTCCATTTCATAGCATGCATGCTACCCCCTAACCCTGTGGTAGCATCCACCCATCTTGTTCTCGTCCCGTTCAGTGAAACGGACTTGTTTGGATGGCTACGCGCACGTACGTGCATCCGTTCTTGGGGGTATCCTTTTTCGCTACCTGAGCATTCATTTTGAATTTTGAAATTCGCAAATATTTTTCATATTTTGAATCTGAATTTTAGACCCGACCCGGGCGCGTTTTGAAATATTTTTTGTATTCCGTCAAAATTCTAATTATTTAATATATAATTTCCGTCTAACAGTTTAAAGTTTATTTATATCAAAACAAATATATTATTAAATTAAAATTTTAACATTTAAACAAACCAAAATCTTTTTTTAACCAATCAACGCTTCTCTCTCTCTAACCCAGCCCCACTTATCTCTCTCTCTCTCTTTCTCTCTCCCTCTTTCAGCCTCTCTCTTCCTCTCTCTCTTTCCCCACAAAACAACAACTTTCTTTCTCCTAACTATTCACTCTCTCTCTCCCTCTCATCTTGATCTCTCTATCTCTTTCTCTCTCTCTTCTCTCTTTCTTTCTCTCTCTCTCGCAGGAATCTCTTTCTCTCTCTTTCTCTCTCTCCCTCTCTCTCACCTCTCGCGTCTACTGTGCACATCTCGATTCTCGTCATCTCCCTTCTTCCTTAGCGTCACCTCCCTCTCTCTCTTCTTCTTTAAATTCTGTTGCTGCCGCCACGAGAAGAAGACCCCCACGAGAACCCTAACACTAAAACTAGCCGCTCATCCGATTAACCTCGTCGGCTTTCCCCCTCGACCACCTCCTCACCTCCCTATCTTTTCCAAACATCACCACCACCTCCACCTGCAACCTACCCCACACCCGACGCACTAGCCTCGCGTGCACCTCGTCGCCATCGCCGACGTGGCTTTGCCGTCGTCTTCTCCATATTCTTTTATCCCCTTTCTCCTCCGTCCCGAGCTCTCTCCACCTGCACAGACCCTGCACACAGACCTCGAGAACCCTAACCCATCACCGCCATCCTTACCTCTCATCGCCGCCGTCCACCTCGTCATTCGCCTTTCATCATCATCACCTCCATCCTATCCTCCTCAATCTTAGAACCAGACACCACCATCACCCCGACCCAAGAACACCCGAGCTCTTGCACACCCATCGCCAAGCCCCTGCATTCGTCGTTGCACCTTCACCGGAACTCCGACTTGTCGTTGCCTCCACTCCATCGCCTTCTCTGAACCCTCGAGCCAACCCCTGAAGCAACCCAGTCCTCTTCTTCTTCTTCTTCTTCATTCTGCTTCTTCTACTCCTTCTTCTCTTTCTTCTGGTTTTTCCGACCATCGCCAGAAAACCCACCTGCACCTTGCCGTCGATAGCTCATTGTCGACGACACCCCCTCGCCTTCTTCTCTGCCCCAGAGAACCCGGGGAACCCTAACCTTCTTCTCTTTCTTCTTCTTCTTCTTCTTCTCTCCTTCTCTTTTCTTTTCTTGATTCATGTTTTCCAGTGATCGACGGAGCCTTGCCCGTCGCTGTTGATCCGGGTGATCCTGAGGATGTTCCCTGACAGCATGTGTCATGCCCCGCTTCCCAGAGTACGCTAAGATAGGCATGTGACATAGCCAACCATGCTACCTGTGGATAGGAAATATCCTTCCACAGTCACATTACGGCTGTAGAGATATCAAGAACAATAATAAACTATCTAACACATGTCCATAAGCCAGAATAAAACGAGTCAAGAATAAAATAATGCGGAAACAAAAGATCCAATACAAGAATAACTGGAATGTATGTCCCATAATGCGGGCTCACATCAGGAATGAAAATACCGAAAATAAAAGAACTAACTACTAGCAAGTCCTCACTGCTCAGCCTGCTGACTGAAGTACTTCTGCTCGGCCTGTAGCGCAGGTAAAGAATCTGGGCCATGCAAAACCCAGACGTTAATGCATCATAACATCAAGCAATAATATAAACAGGGGCAGCAAGACATGCAGGTATGATCATAAATGGTAAAACAGGTATAACAGCAATATAAATAAGGACAGTGAAGGGTAGTATGCAGTGAGTAATCTGAACTGGTCTACTGTGTTAACTACTCTCAAGTCTTTGAAATCAATTTGATGAATCATCGATATAACTCAATAGTATCCCGTGCATGCCCGGGATCACGGTCTATGATTCTCGGTCTGAATTCGAGACGTGCCGCAGGCAATAAAGGGTGGTAGGTAATGACGAGTGATGTCGGCAGCATCACCCCGGGGCTGGCCTAGCCCGTAAGACTGATCAGAAAAGGTGTCGAACTGTCGAGTTACAAGTCAGGTTTCATCATTGATTTTCCCATACCCCTAAGTTATATATGTTCAAGTCAGGTATTAAATAATCTGGAGCTAATGCCAACACAGGATCAGGCAGGTACAGGTTTGTCTGGATAGACAACAGGAAATGTCCGTAGGGACAACAGGTCAGGTTGGTTGGCATTAGTAACAAGATCATGTAACAGGTAAAGCCAAGGTACATCAGGTCAAGTCAAGTAGTATATAGGTATCATGTCATGTCAAGGAGTGCACGGTATTACGTCGTGTCAAGTAATAGGTGTATCAAGTCATGTCAGAGGTGCACAACATGTCACGTGGGTGTTCATAATAAAACTAACAGAAGCACGGGTATACAAAACAAGTATGGGGTGCTAATGGAATAATAAAATGGAACATTGTAATGTGGTAAGCAAAAGGTACAGATTAAAACATATGGATGCACGGTTATCGATTTGAGTTAGGGTTATGGTTCCAACACTAAGTAAAATACACTTAATCAAATATGGAATGTTAAAATCTCGTTATTATGGGTTAAATGATTTAGGGATGCAATTATATATATAATAGGTTAAATGGATGCAAACGGGTGTCCGATAGGGTAGAAACTATTAAAAGGGTACTGTGGGCCATGCAAATAATTATTATGTGATTTAAATACGGATGTGGGTACTATGTATAGTAAATCAAAATGCAACATGGTATGTTTCAAGTTATAAATCTAAAATGATAAAATGTACATCGAAGTGTTAAAATGAAACAAATGGCCTTAAATTTAATTTACAAGTTTAACATGCAATTAAATATGTATAAAATAATAGGAATAGCATGTAGCAAGTCTTACTTGTCTCGACAGATCAAGAAACGGGTATACGGAACGTCACACGTCGGCGGGAAAAGTCGCGATGCGCGCACGATGTACGGAACAGATCCAAACAACGTACAAGTGGATCACACGGGTCAGAGATACTTGCTGGTTCGTCGGGATCGTCGTCGACACGACCAGATTCCGGCAATCAAGAAAACAGTGAATCATGAGAAGTAAATACATAAAGAAAAGAAAGGATGGAGAAAAGGAATGGAAGAAGGGGAGAATGAGAGAGAGCTTACTGTGGATGTGTTCTGTGGTTGCAGAGGGGAGGTATGAACGGCAGTGAACGGAGCTCCGGCGATGAGGATTTGGTGTTTAGGGTTAGGTTTAGGGTTCGGGGTCGGTTTTTGTTAGCTGGATTTGGTGTGCAGGGTGTGTAGGGATATTGGTGAGGTGAGGGTGCAGAGGAGAGGGAGGAGATGGAAATGGCGATGAGAGATGGTCGGCGGAGATGGGAAGGTGGGTTCTTGGGTTGAGTTGGGTGTGTGCAGGGGCTGTTGCAGGGCTCAGGGAGAGGAGAAGATGGTGGAGAAGAGGAAAGAGGATGAGGAAGAAGATGATGAGGGTTGAAGAGCGAGGACGAGGGCAGAGGAGTTAGGGTTAGGGTTTGAGGAGGCGCCGATAGGTTTTCGAAGGAGGAGATAGCGCTGGGTTTTTAAAAAAGAAGAAGAAAGAAAAGAATGAAGGGAGGTGAGCGCAGCGGGCAGCAGTGACGGGACCGTCTACAGAAATCGTGAGAGGAGAGAGAGAGGATCGCGAGAGGAAAGAAATAGGGCGAGAGCAAGAGGGGAGAGAGAGAAGGAGAGATGAACTTGTCTGCTAGTGAAGGGGAGGGAGAGAGAGAGAGAGAAATAGAGATTCTGAGAGATAGAGGGAGGAGAGAGATAGAGAGAGATATGGAGTGTAGGGCCGGCGCAATATAAAAGGGGAAATGTTTTGATTGGTTCGTGGGAAAAATTGGAGGAGAGAGAGGATTTGATTTAGTTAGGAAAATTTTAAAAATATTTAAAATTTGTTTTGGAAAATCTTCTCGGTTGAAAATATATCAGAAAAATTAAAAAGATTGAATAATGGAATTTTTTAGCGGGATATAAAAATATTTCAAAATGCACCCGGATCGGGTCTAAAATTTTAGATTTAAAATATGAAAATTAAATGCAGCTTTCAAATTTCAAAATGAAAGATTAGGTAACAAAAATGCATACCCCCAAGAACGGACGCACATACGTGCGCGTAGCTATCCAAACACGTCCGTTTCACAGAACGGGACGAGAACACGATGTGTGGACGCTACCACGGGATTAGTGGTATCATGCTGGTTATGAAATAAAATTTTAATTTATTTTCCATGATCTAAAATGTTACATGATAAAATGTGCGATGCCAAATAAAAATCAATATGCAGTCCACATCAAATGCACGTGTCTACTTAACCAGCCAGGGTAGTCTATAAATATGACTCAACCAGTTAAAGCAAGCGGGTCGGGTCGAATGCAATGTAAAAGTAAACTACCAATCACACCCAAATAAGATAAATCAATAAAATGCCACATATAAATAAATACTGGAACTGGAATTGATATAAATGAACTCGGTTGTTACATTATACCCAACTACAAAAAGAATTTCGTCCTCGAAATTCCAAGAATAAGAAAGGATAAACAAACAACAAATTACAAGAACAGATGTGGAAACTTCTGCCGGATTTCATCTTTCCGTTCCCAACTTGATTCTCCATGTGAGCGATTACCTCAAGAAACAAGTACAAGAGGGATAACTTTGTTCTTAAGAACCTTTTCTCTTCGATCCACAATCGACATTAGTCGCTCCTTAAAAGTCAAATCTTCTCGTACAGCCAGCTCCGAATGAGCCAACACATGTGTTTCATCTTAAACTTATTTACGGAGTTGAGATACGTGAAACACGTCATGAACATTCGCCAAGGATTGCGGCAACGCCAATCAATACGCTACCTCACCAACACGCTCCAAAATCTCAAAAGGTCCGACAAATCTAGGACTGATCTTTTCTCGACTTCCGAAATGAATCACCTCTCTAGTCGGTGATATCTTCAAGAATACCAAATCACCCACGGTGAACTCTAGAGGTCTTCTCGACGTATCTGCCCAACTCTTCTGCCGGTCTTGTGCTACCTTCATATGATTCCGGATATTGTTAACCTTTTCAACTATTTGCCCGATCAAATCCGGTCCCAACAATCTTCGTTCACCAATATCATCCCAACAAACAGGTGAACGACACTTGCGACCATATAAAGTTTCGAATGGAGCCATCTGAATAGTCGCCTGGAACTGTTATTGTAAGAAAACTCCACTAAATGTAGATGATCCTCCCATGAGCCCTTGAAGTCTAACATACAAGCTCTCAACATGTCTTCAAGAGTTTGGATCGTTCTCTCCGACTGGCCATCTGTTTGAGGATGATAAGCTGTGCTAAACTTCAAACGAGTCCCCAAACTTTCCTATAAGCTCCTCCAAAAGTGTGATAAGAAACGAGTGTCACGGTCGGACACGATACTCACCGGTACTCCATGCAATCTTACAATCTCCTGCATGTACCGCTCTACCAAAGCTTCTGTTGATTGACCAACTCGAAAAGGTATGAAATGAGCTGCCTTGGTCAATCTATCAACAATCACCCAAACCGCATTGTTGCCCTTTGGACTCCGCGGTAAAGCTTTCACGAAATCCATGGTTATATGTTTCCACTTCCATTGAGGATTCGGAAGTGGTTGCAATAAACCAGTAACCTTTTGATTTTCAGCCTTAACTTGTTGACATACCAAGCACTTTGATACAAAGCGGGCAATTTCCCATTTCATGCCTTCCCACCAGAAATGTTGTCGTATATCTCGGTACATTTTCGTGCCTGCTGGATGTACGGAATATGCTGAACTGTGCGCTTCCTTCATAAGTTCTTCACGAATATCTCCCTTTGGCACGCACAAACAGCTACCATATCGCAACGAACCATCTTCATAGATCAGTAAGTCTATTCAAAGTCCAGCTTCAACCCGTTCTCGAAACTTTTGCAATCTAGGGTCCTGGGACTGCGCTGCTTTAATATTCCCGATCCACGATGACTGTACTTGCAACTGCATCAACTGTCCCGAAGAATGCGGTAGCACCACCTCCAAATCGAATCTTCAAAAGTATTCAATAAGCTTCTTCTGTGCAGTCAACATCTGAATTGCTGGTAACCGACTAAACGCATCCGGCACGACATTAACTTTCCCTGGATGGTACTTAAGATCAAGATCATAATCAGCAATCAGCTCTAACCATCTGCGTTGTCTCATATTAAGCTCCTTCTGCATGAACACATACTTCAAGATTTTATGATCGGTGAAAACCTCGACCTTTTCGCCCAATAGGTAGTGTCTCCAAATCTTCAAAGCGAAAATCACAGCTGCTAGCTCCAAGTCATGAGTTGGGTAATTCTTCTCATGGGTTTTCAACTGTCTCGATGCGTATGCTATAACCTTCCCATGCTGCATTAAAACACATCCCAATCCTTTCCCAGATGCGTCGTTGTGAATCACCAATCCTCCGGAACTGTCTGGCACGGTCAGAATAGGAGCAGTTATCAATCTCTGCTTCAACGCTTCAAAGGCTGGCGCACACTTATCCGTCCACACAAATGGTACCTCTTTACGCATAAGCTTGGTCAACGGCTCCGCCAGACGAGCAAAGTTTTCCACGAACCTTCTGTAATACCCAGTAAGTCCAAGAAAGTTTCTGATTTCTACAACGTTCTTTGAAATCGGCCAATCTCGAACTGCTGCAATCTTTTTGGGATCAACGGCGATTCCATTTCGACACGACATGTCCCAAAAACTTCACCTCTTCAAGCCAAAACTCACACTTGCTCATCTTTGCATACAATTTTTCTTGCCTCAACGTCTGCAATGCGATGTTCAAGTGTTATGCATGCTCTTCAATACTCTTCGAGTAGACCAGAATATCATCAATGAACACCATAATAAACTGGTCCAAGAATGGTGAAAAGATTCGGTTCATCAAGTCCATAAATATCGCCGGCGCATTCGTTACTCCGAAGGGCATCACTAAGTACTCGTAATGTCCATACCGAGTTCGGAACGCCGTCTTGCAAATATCTTCTGTTTTAACTCGGACCTGATGATATCCGGATCGCAAATCCAGCTTCGAGAATACCCTCGCGCCACTAAGCTGCTTAAATAATTCGCCAATGCGAGGGATCGGGTACTTGTTCTTAATAGTCACCCGGTTTAATTCTCGATAATCGATGCACTTCCTCCTTGTGCCATCTTTCTTCTTAACTAGAAGAACTGGAGCTCCCCAAGGTGAGTTACTGCTACGAATCCAACCCTTCTCAAGTAATTCAGTAACCTGCTTCTTAACTTCTTCCAACTCTACTAGTGCCATTGGATAGTACGCTTTAGAAACTGGCGCTGCACCAGGAACAAGATCAATCGCGAACTCCATGTCTTGCTTCGGCGGTAAACCTGATATATCTTCGAACATGTCCATGAAATCTCGAACAACAGCTGGCACTTCATCTTTATCAACCTCCAACGACGAAAGAACACTAGTTTTCGGCCTAGCCCTAAACTCGACTGGCCCGATAGAACTGCTTCCTCCAGTAAAGATAAACTCTGGATGTCCGGAAATCTGGAAAATTATTTTCTTTGCCTTACAATCAATGTGAGCATGGAAGTGCTGAGAAAATCCATTCCCAAGAAGACTTCATAGCTGCCTGTATCAATCACCAAGAAATCTGCAAAAAGCTCCCGTCCGCAAACAACAACTGAACAATCCTTACATTCTCTACTAGATATGATCTTCCCATTCCCAGTGTGTATGTCCCAACAACTAGACAGGGTCGTGCAAGTAATCGAGTGTGTAGCAATAAACTTGGACGACATAAAACAATGGGATGCACCAGAATCGAATAACGCTAATGCTGGAAAACCATGAACAAGTAGAATACCTGAAACAACTTCTCCTGAAGCCTTAGCTTCCTCAGCCGTCAGGGTAAATGCTCGAGCTTGATTGGGTCCCTGAGTCAGCTACTTCTGTCCCTGAAACGGTTTCTGCGGTGGCTTCTGAACATCATCCTTCGTGCGAAGCTTCGACGGACAAGTGCTGATAGTATGATCCGCCGATCCACAAACCAAACAGAGTCCCTGCTTTCTTCGACATTCCCTTTGCACGTGCCCAGGTAAATGGCAGTAGTCACAAATCACAGTCCTCCTCTGATCGACAACAACAGGCTTCTTCATCGGTGTTACGCCACGACGGTTCACTGGAATACCTCTGCGTCCATGTGCTCGGTTCGGTGCAAATGCCGGCTTCCGTACTGTAACTGCTGGCTGCTGTGTACTTCCAGTCTTCATAGATAGGCTCTGCTGCTCTCGGGCCGCTGTAAGTACTTGGGAAAAAGTGGTCAAACCCAGGGAGACAATCTGCCTCTGGATGTCCACATCCAAACTGCGCATAAACCTCCTTGCCCTATCAGCTTCATTGGCAACCAATGGTCCAGCGAATCTACTGAGCCGCATCCACTCAGCTGCATGTACATCTACAGGTGCGCCGTTCTGCTTCAAACTGATGAACCTTTCTTCCATTTCCTCCTATGCAGTCCGCGGGAAGAACTTCTCCAAGAAACTCTTTAAAAAATCCGCCCAACTGATCGGCTTGGGCAAGCGGGTCTCTTCCACAAGCCACCATTCACGGGCATAGTCCACCAGCTGGATGCATACCACATCCACTCTCTTATCTTTTGGGATCTGTGCCGCAACGAGTAAATTCTCCGTGTCAACCAGCCACTGCTCCGCTGGCAACGGCTCCTCCAAGCCAGTAAAGACAGACGGACCCAGTCTGCTGAAATCCACCACGGTACCCACACGATCCACTGGTCTGGCCCCAACATTGTTCACGAACTGCTGAACGGTCCGCAAACCTTCCTGAAAAGATTCATCTTGCTGCTGGATCAGCTCGGTCTATCGCTTTTGGTTCTCCAACATCCCACGTATTACTCCAAGCATAGCGGCTTCGTTAACACGCCTTTGGTACGTTTTCAGATTCTTGTCTGCCATGTTCCTGAAATCAAAGCACCAAAAGGATTAGCATGATAACAGATTCAAAATAAAGGTCAAGGATATGAATCAAGACCAGAACTCCAAGTTACTTAAATAGAGTACCGCATTGTAACCATGCCGCGGTATCATAGCTACAATTATATAACTCCATCCAAGTCGCCTAAGTTCTAGAGATAACCAAAAAGAAACCAGGTTTCGAGTCGATATGCAAAGGAGGTTTGCATGTCATAAAAGTAGTATCAGGAGGAAGTTAAGATTCAAAAAAATGGTAAGACGGTAAGGTGGCAGGACATGTTTCCTAATCACGAGTATTCTGATTCATGTATTGGGTCCAATACCCAACTACAAAAGAATCAAACCCGATTAACCTATATCATATGGCTCTGATACCAAAAGAACCATGTCACGCCCCGCTTCCCAGAGTACGCTAAGATGGGCACGTGACATAGCCAGCCATGCTACCTGTGGATAGGAAATATCCTTCCACAGTCATATTACGGCTGTAGAGATATCAAGAACAATAATAAACTATCTAACACATGTCCATAAGCCAGAATAAAACGAGTCAAGAATAAAATAATGCGGAAGAAAAAGATCCAATACAAGAATAACCGGAATGTATGTCCCATAATGCGGGGTCACATCAGGAATGAAAATACCGAAAATAAAAGAACTAACTGCTAGCAAGTCCTCACTGCTTAGCCTGCTGACTGAAATACTCCTGCTCGGCCTGTAGCACAGGTAAAGAATCTGGGCCATGCAAAACCGAGACGTTAGTGCGTCATAACATCAAGCAATAATAAAAACAGGGGTAGCAAGACATGCGGGTATGATCATAAATGGTAAAACAGGTATAACAACAATATAAATAAGGACAGTGAAGGGTAGTGTAAAGTGACTAATCTAAACTGGTCTACTGTGTTAACTACTCTCAAGTCTTTGAAATCAATTTGATGAATCATCGATATAACTCAATAGTATCTCGTGCATGCCCGGGATCACGGTCTATGACTCTCGGTCTGAATCCGAGACGTGCTGCAAGATAGTAAAGGGTGGTAAGTAATGACGAGTGATGTCAGCGGCATCACCCCGGGGCTGGCCTAGCCCGTAAGACTGATCAGAAAAGGTGTCGAACTGTCGAGTTACAAGTTAGGTTTCATCATTGATTTCCCCATACCCCCAAGTTATATATGTTCAAGTCAGGTATTAAATAACCTGGAGCTAATGACAACACAGGATCAGGCAAGTACAGGTTTTTCTGGATAGACAACAGGAAATGTCCGTAGGGACAACAGGTCAGGTTGGTTGGCATTAGTAACAAGATCAGGTAACAGGTAACGCCATGGTACATCAGGTCAAGTCAGGTAGTATATAGGTATCATATCATGTCAAGGAATGCACGGTATCACGCCGTGTCCAGTAATAGGTGTATCAAGTCATGTCAGGGGTGCATAACATGTCACGTGGGTGTTCAAAATCAAACTAACAGAAGCACGGGTATACAAAACAAGTATGGGGTACTAATGGAACAATAAAATGGAACATTGTAATGTGGTAAGCAAAAGGTATAGATTAAAACATATGGATGCACGGTTATCAATTTGAGTTAGGGTTATGGTTCCAACACTAAGTAAAATACACTTAATCAAATATGGAATGTTAAAATCTCCTTATTATGGGTTAAATGATCTAGGGATGCAATTATATATATAATAGGTTAAATGGATGCAAACAGGTGTCCGATAAGGTAGAAACTATTAAAAGGGTACTATGGGCTATGCAAATAATTATTATGTGATTTAAATACGGATGTGGGTACTATGTATAGTAAATCAAAATGCAACATGGTATATTTCAAGTTATAAATCTAAAATGATAAAATGGACATCGAAGTGTTAAAATGAAACAAATGGCCTTAGATTTAATTTACAGGTTTAACATGCAATTAAATATGTATAAAATAATAGGAATAGCATGTAGCAAGTTTTACTTGCCTCGACAGATCAAGAAACGGGTATACGGAACGTCACACGTCGGCGGGAAAAGTCGCGAAGCGCGCACGATGTACGGAACGGACCCAAATAACGTATAAGTGGATCACACGAGTCAGAGATTCTTGTTGGGTCGTCGGGATCATCGTCGGCATGACCAGATTCCGGCAATCAAGAAAACAGTGAATCATGAGAAGTAAATACATAATGAAAGAAAAGAAAGGATGGAGAAAATGAATGGAAGAAGGGGAGAATGAGAGAGAGCTTACTGTGGACGTGTTCTGTGGTTGCAGAGGGGAGGTATGAACAGCGGTGAACGGAGCTCCGACGATGAGGGTTTGGTGTTTGGGGTTAGGTTTAGGGTTTGGGTCGGTTTTTGTTGTCTGGATTTAGTGTGCAGGGTGTGTAGGGATATTGGTGAGGTGAGGGTGCAGAGGAGAGGGAGGAGATAGCGATGTCGATGAGAGATGGTCGGCGACGATGGGAAGGTGGGTTCTTGGGTTGAGTTGGGTGTGTGCAGGGGCTGTTGCAGGGCTCGGGGAGAGGAGAAGATGGTGGAGAAGAGGAGAGATGATGAGGCAGAAGATGATGAGGGTTGAGGAGCGAAGATGAGGGCAGAGGAGTTAGGGTTAGGGTTTGAGGAGGAGGCGATGGGTTTTCGAAGGAAGAGATGGCGCTGGGTTTTTATAAAAGAAGAAGAAAGAAAAGAATGAAGGGTGGTGAGCGCAGCGGGGAGCGGTGACGGGATCGTCTACAGAAATCGCGAGAGGATCGCGAAAGGATCGCGAGAGGAGAAAGATAGAGCGAGAGGAGAGAGAGGAGGAGGAGAGATGAACTTGTCTGCTAATGAAGGGGAGAGAGAAAGAGAGAGAGAAATAGAGATTCTGAGAGATAGAGGGAGGAGAGAGATAGAGAGATATAGATTGTGGGGCCGGCGTAGTATAAAAGGGGAAATGTTTTGATTGGTTCGTGGGAAAAAATGGGGGAGAGAGAGGATTTGATTTAGTTAGGAAAAATTTTAAAAGATTTAAAATTTGTTTTAGAAAATCTTATCGGTTGAAAATATATCAGAAAAATCAAAAAGATTGAATAATGGAATTTTTTAGCGGGATATAAAAATATTTCAAAATGCGCCCGAGTCGGGTCTAAAATTTTAGATTTCAAATATGAAAATTAAATGCAGCTTTCAAATTTCAAAATGAAAGATTAGGTAATAAAAATGCATACCCCTAAGAACGGACGCACGTACGTGCGCCTAGCTATCCAAACATGTTCGTTTCATAGAACGGGACGAGAACACGATGCGCGGACGCTACCACGGGGTTAGGGGTATCGTGCAGGCTATGAAATGCAATTTTAATTTATTTTCCGTGATCTAAAATGTTACATGATAAAATGTGCGATGCCAAATAAAAATCAATATGCAGTCCACATCAAATGCACGTGTCTACTTAACCAGCCACGGTAGTCTATAAATATAACTCAACTAGTTCAAGTAAGCGGGTCGGGTCCAATGCAATGTAAAAGTAAACTACCAATCACACCCAAACAAGATAAATCAATAAAATGCCACATATAAATAAATACGGGAACTGGAATTGGTATAAATGAACTCGGTTGTTACAGCGCGGTCGTGTTATTGCCGTCCCTGATTCTGTTCTGTGCTCGCGTGGACACATCGCGATGTTTTCCCCGATGTCCGACGTGTTGCACGTACCGCTTTGAGATCCGATCAGGCAAGTAAAACTTGCTACATGTTATTTATATTGTTTATACTTATTTAAATGCATAGTAAACCTGTAGATTACATATAATGCCACGTGTTCCATTTTAACATTTCGATATTCCATTATATCATTTTAGATCTAGAATTTGAAACATATCATGTTGCATTTTAGTTTACAATATGTGGTACTCACGTCCATATTTATATCACATAGTGCTTGGTTGCATAGCCCATAATACCATTTTAATTGTTTATAACCTTTAGGACACCGTTTGCATCCATTTAGCCTATTATATATACAATTGCATCTATAGATCACTTGATTAGATAATATTGTAAATTTAACATTCTATATTTGATAAAGTGTATTTTAATTAATATTGGAATTATAACCTTAACCCAAATCGATAACTGTGCATCCATATGTCTTAGTTTATACCTATTTTGCACACTACATCACAATATTCCATTTTATTGTTCCATTAGTACCCCATACTTGTTTTGTATACCCATACTTATTATAGTTTGATTTTGAGCACCCACTTGTTACTTGTGCACCCATGACATGACTTGATACACCTATTACTTGGCACGACATGGTACCATACACTTCTTGATATGACATGATACCTATATACTACCTAACTTGACCTGATATACCATGGCTTTACCTGTTACCTGATCTTGTTACTAATGCCAACAGCTTTGACATGTTGTCCCTACGGACATTTCCTGTTGTCTATCCAGACAAACCATTACCTACTGATCCTGTGTTGGCATTAGCTCCAGATTTATCAATACTTGACTTGAATACATAACTTGGGGGTATAGGGAAATCAATGATGAAACCTGACTTGTAACTCGACAGTTCGATACCTTTACTGATCAGTTTTAGAGGCTAGGCCAGCCTTGTGATGATGCTGCTGACATCATTCATCTATACATATTTCCTATTTTAGTGCCTAGCGGCATGTCTCGGTTTCAGCCCGAGAATCTTCACCGTGGTCCCGGACACGCACGGGATACTATTGAGTTATATCGATGATTCATCAAATTGATTTCAAAGACTTGAGAGTAGTCAACCCAATAGACCAGTTTAGATACTCACTACACATTACCCTCACTGTCCTCATTTATATTACTGTTATACATGTTTTACTAATCATACACATACCTGTATTTCTTGCTACCCCTGTTTATAGTATTGCTTGATATTATGACGCACTAATGTCTAGGTTTTGCATGGCCCAGATCCTCTACCTTTATGCAGACTGATCAGGAGTACTGCCGCTGTTAGACCGAGCGGTGAGGACCCTGTTGGTATCCAGATTTACTATTCCAGGTGTTTTATTTATTGGATTTTTTGCTTCCGCATATTATACTATTTCCTGACTCATTTATTCTGGCTTATAGACATGTACTAGATAGTTTAGTTTACTTTCTTGTTCTTGATATCTCTACAGCCGTAATGTGACTGTGGAAAGATTTTTTATATCCATAGGTAGCATGGTTGGCGATGTCACGTGCCTATCTTAGCGTACTCTAGGAAGTAGGGCGTGACATAGTTTGTTTGGTATCAGAGCCATAGGATATAGGTTAATCGAGTTTGATTCTTTTGTAGTTGGGTATTGGACCCAATACACGAATCAGAATACTCGTGATTAGGAACATGTCCTGCCACCTTGTTATCGTGATTCTGGAATCATATCTGTAAGTCCATATTGCGACCCCCGGTTCTTACGGGGAGGCGGAAACGGTATAAAAAACAAATTTTTATCGCAAGAGGCAACATGGACTAAACAAGGTCGGGATCGTGTCTAAACTAAACTAGCATACAAGCTAAAGAGACTTAGCTACTCGGATGAAGGTTATACCTAAACTTGAACTCCTTCTTCTTCAAACCTTGTAGAGGTTGATGGTTCTTGCCTTGTAGCCTTCTTCCGTCGAAGATGGATCCACCTCGAGAGTTCAACCTTTGGGCTCTTCCTCGTGCTTTGAGTGAACTAGGGTTTCCGGCTTGCTAAACCTTGAACCTAGAATGAGTAGAGAGTGTTTAAGAGGTGCTTTTCTTTTAAAAGAGAAGGATTCTCAACACATGAGAAGGTTTCTCTTTTGCTAGAGGAAGAAGAAGATGAAGAGAGGAGAGAGAAGCTAAATGAGATAATGAGCTCTCTTTCTCTTTCTTGCAACCATAACAAAAGAAAAAGAATTATCTAAATAACAATAATAATTGAAATGAGAATAGTTGATGGTTGTTTTGGAATGACCACTATCATACTTCATTAAATGAATGTTGGCAAGAATCAAGGAGCATCCTTGCTCAATAATGATAATGGTCAAAAATTCAACCATAGTCAACAAGTCAACCATGGTCAACAAGTCAACAAAACCAACCATAACATATTTTCATTTAATTATTATTATTAATAGATATCTCACTAATTCATTAGGGTTTGGAAAAAAGATGACTGTCAACTGTGCATGCGCATCCGTTCCGAAACCCTAATGAAAATCATCTTCCTCCTCCTCAAAATAACTGTGCATACACACCTGCATTCTTGTTCCGAGGAACATGAATACTGAGAGATAAAAGCAACCCCAAAACATATACCGGTATCTGACTCAAACCAGAGCCAGCCAGTAATATCCGTCCGGACTCCAAACGTGCACAAGTGCGCGGATGAGAACGAACCCTGTCGCAAAACCATGCGACCTCTACTCTGTTTTGCCCAGAGGCGAATACCCTCTGTGTGGGACTCTAAAGACTCGACACTACACTGGCAGTGGGTTTAACCACAGACCGCAAGCGGCACTAGCTGTGCGTAACGGTCCCCAGGTAGATGCCGACAAGAAGGCTGACGAGGTGAAACCCCATCTGAACTCCTACTGAGTCTGAATGTGACAGTCTCTGTACAGTCCGGTCTGTTCGTCTGATACATCGCATGTCGGGCCTAGGGGGCGGTAAAACGTCAGTCCCCCAATAGCGGTACAAGTCGTGTCGGAGTGAAGCCCAAAACACCCTGAGATAACACTGGAAACCTACCAGTATATCTCGCTTGCCCTGGCCAGGGACTACTCGTGTAATGGCTCTCCTAGACACAGCGCGATGTCAACCCCCAATACCGGGAGAGACGAATCCTGTCTAACCGGCACTGCCTCCAAGTGCTTCGGGACTGCACCCAACCACCACCTGTTTGCACGACTCCTTTGAGCCGTGGTAGGGTAGTGATCAAAGTGCAGTGGGAACACACTTGAGGCGAAGTGCCAGTGTCAAGTCAGCAGACTAAGCTGTACTCATGTCACCTGGGAACTGATGACTGACGATAGGTATAATGCCAACCTGTCAGTTCCCGACGAGTCCTGTCCAGTGTACTCGTAACCCAACGAGCACCCGTATACTATCTCCAGTACGACGTACTGATGGCTGTGGGACAGACCATCTCCCAAACTGGGATGAGAAGCGCATACGCTAGTCTACTCCGGAGTATCGATGCCCTGTCTCGATAGTCCTGCGACTAGGGACCTGTATAAGGATGTGCTTATAGATTACCCAGCCCCCACTAGTGTGACTGCCATCACAACGCTGGTAATCAAGCAAAGATCCTAAGGGCTCCACTAATGCGTATAAGTGATATACTGAAATAAACACAAGTACACATTGAAGTAGAAACAAACCAAGTAGCATACTACTATATTGAGCAAGATTGTTTATACAAGGTGAATATCCCAAGCTTCCATTAAGTAATATACAAACTAGTATGATACAGTAATGGCCTCTAGGGCATATACACTAACAATCTCCCACTTGCACTAAGGCCATGTACTGGCGTATCGAAGACCTATCATCTCGATCAGCCGCTCAAACTGAGTCTGGGGTAGGGCCTTGGTGAATGGATCTGCAGTGTTTTCTTCTGAAGCAACCCTCCGAACCTCGATCTCCTTGCGATCCACGATCTCCCTGATCAGGTGATACCGCCTCAAGATGTGCCTGGATCTCTGATGGGACCTGGGTTCCTTCGCTAAAGCTATAGCCCCGTTGTTGTCGCAATACAGAGGTATTGGGTCAACAATGGACGGAACCACCTGAAGTTCTTTTAAGAACTTCCTCATCCAGACAGCTTCTTTTGCGGCATCAGATGCAGCAATGTATTCCGCTTCCATAGTCGAGTCTGCAACGGTTTCCTGTTTGGAGCTCTTCCAACACACCGCCCCTCCATTGAGGGTAAAGACGAAACCCGACATGGACTTGGAATCATCCTTGTCACTCTGGAAGCTGGAGTCAGCAAAGGCCTCGATCTGGAGGTCTTTTCCGCCATACACCAAGAACATCTCCTTAGTCCTTCTTAGGTACTTGAGAATGTTCTTTACCGCTATCCAGTGTTTCTCCCCAGGGTTTGACTGATACCGGCTTACCACACTCAGTGCATAAGCTACATCCGGTCTGGTACACAACATCGCATACATTATAGAGCCTACCGCAGAAGCATAGGGTATAATAGACATGCGATCCCTCTCCAAATCAGTCTTAGGAGACATCTCTTTAGAGAGGGTGATCCCGTGACAAGCCGGTAGGTTACCGCGCTTGGAATCTTCCATACTGAATCTTTTCACTATGGTGTCGATGTACCTGGACTGAGAAAGTCCTAATATCCTCTTGGATCTATCACGATGGATCCGGATCCCCAGGATGTATGAGGCATCACCCAGGTCTTTCATGGAGAACCTGTGTGACAAGAACCCCTTGACAGATTGTAGCATAGGAATGTCATTTCCTATTAAGAGAATGTCATCCACGTATAGAACGAGGAATACTACAGTTCTCGCTACAAATCTACTATAGATGCATGGTTCATCTGGATTTTTGATAAAGCCAAATTCCTTGACCGTCTCATCAAAACAGATGTTCCAACTCCGCGATGCCTGCTTTAGTCCATAGATGGACTTAAGCAACTTGCACACCTTTCCGCTGCTCCCACTCTGAATGAAACCCTCTGGCTGATCCATATAGACACACTCCTCTAAATTTCCATTCAGAAAAGCGGTCTTTACGTCCATCTGCCAAATCTCATAATCGTGGAAGGCAGCAATGGCAAGAAGGATCCGAATGGATTTCAGCATAGCCACTGGAGAAAAGGTTTCGTCATAGTCCAAGCCAGGTCTTTGACGGAAACCCTTTGCTACAAGTCTAGCTTTATAGGTCTCAACCTGTCCATCTACACCAATCTTCCTTTTGAAGATCCACTTGCATCCTACGGGTTTTACCCCGTCTGGAGCAATGTCCAACGTCCATACTTTGTTGGTGTACATGGACTCCATTTCGGTCCGCATTGCATCCAGCCATTTTACCGAGTCAACGCTCTGAACGGCCTGCTGGAAGCTAGTAGGCTCATCATAATCTATGATGCAATCCTCTCGATCCCCGTCTATGAGAAAACCGTAGTATCTCTCGGGCGGATGAGATTGCCTACTACTCCTGCGGAGCGGCGTAGGAATGTCCTGTTCTTTCGAACCCTCTGGTTCCTCTAAGCTTTCAGTAATAGCTCGTGGTTCTGGAATTTCTTCCAGTTCTACTGTGCTCCCACTTATCTGGTTTTCCAAAAACTCAGTTTCCAAGAAGTAGGCATGACGAGAAACAAGAACTTTTTGTTCCTCTTCACAGTAGAAGAAATATCCCTTGGAGTTCTTTGGATATCCCACGAACTTACACTGTACTGAGCGTGCCTTGAGCTTGTCCGCATGCTGCTTTTTAACAAAAGCTGGACATCCCCATGTCTTAATGTGCTTAAGATAGGGTCTCTTTCCACTCCACATCTCATATGGTGTGGTAGGCACAGTCTTAGTAGGAACTCGGTTCAAAAGGTACGCAGCTGATTCTAGCGCATACCCCCAGAATGATCGCGGTAACTCAGCGTTGCTCATCATGGACCGTACCATATCCAATAGGGTTCGGTTCCGTCTCTCCGATACACCGTTGTGTTGCGGAGTGTATGGAGGAGTAAGCTGAGAGAGAATTCTGTTCTCTTTTAAATAATTCAGGAACTCGGCACTTAAGTATTCTCCACCTCGATCCGATCTTAGAATCTTGATACTTTTGCCGGTCTGTTTCTCTACTTCATTCTTATATTCCTGGAACTTTTCAAAGGCTTCGGACTTATGTTTCATTAAGAAGACATAACCGTACCTTGAAAAGTCATCCGTAAAAGTAATGAAGTAAGAGTAACCGCTTCGCGCATGTGTAGACATTGGACCGCACACGTCGCTGTGTACGAGTCCCAAGAGCTCGCTCGCTCTTTCTCCGTGTCCAGTGAACGGAGTCTTTGTCATCTTTCCCATGAGACAAGATTCATAAGTGGCATAAGACTGATACTCGAACGGATCCAAGTATCCTTCTTTATGTAACTTAGTCAACCGTGTCTCATTGATGTGACCCAGTCTACAATGCCATAAGAAAGCCTGATTGATATCTGGAGACTTTCTTTTGTGTGTATTCTGGACATTGAAAATCTGTGGTTGGTTTAACACGTATATACCATTGCTCAGTGTACCTGACCCAATCAGAACTTGATTAAGGTGAATGTTTACAACATTACTTACAAACGCAAATTCATAACCTTCTTTAGAAACCAAAGATACAGAAATGATATTACAAGTTGCGTTGGGTACAAAAAAGCAATTACGCAAAACCAAAACATGCCCATCTGTCATTCCCAGGTGATAGTCCCCCACGGCTTTAGCATCCATGCTAGCTCCGTTCGCAACTCTGAGGGTCATGTCACCTGCCTTCAAAAACTTACGGTTTCTCAACGCCTGCAAAGAATTACAGATATGAGATCCTGATCCGGTATCCAATACCCAGGAAGTAGAGTTTATAGAAAGACAGTTTTCAATAACATACACACCTGAAGCTGAAGCCGCAACCTGCTTCAGTTCCTGTGTCCTGGCCATCCAAGCCCTGCAATCTTTCTTCCAGTGTCCACTCTTATGACAATAGAAGCATTCCTCTTTACCCACAAGCTTCCCCGCAATCTTTGTTGCCTTTTCCTTTCCCTTCGTACCCACTTTACTAACACCGCCTCTTGGTTTGGCGGGGGACTTTCCTCCTCTTTCCCTTGGCTTTCGCCTTGGACCTAGAGGAAGAAGATCCTCCTACAAACAAAGCGGGTGTTTCCCTACCCTTCTGTAGGGTGCCCTCTGCGCTCCTCAGCATGTTGAGGAGTTCTGAAAGTTCAACTTCCTTTTCTTGCAAGTTGAAATTCAGTATGAACTGGGCGTAAGTGGATGGAAGGGACTGGAGAATTATATCCGTATAGAGTTCACTGTCCAACGTGGTCCCAAGTTCCGCGAGCTCCTCAGTGTAGCCAATCATCTTAAGCACGTGGTCCGCTACCGATGATCCGACGGCCAACTTTGTCGAAAATAACTTCTTCGACACTTCGTATCTTGCGATACGAGACTTCTCTCCATACAGTTCTTTTGTATGGAGAAATATGGATTCCAAATCCATATTCTCGTGCCTCCTCTGATGATCGTTGTCCATCGAGGCAAGTACGAGGCACCTGGCCTTCGCGCTGTCAATCTCCCAAGTCTTACGGATTTCCTTATCCGCGACGCTGGAGGTGGGACCTGGGACGGGGGGAGCTTTGGTGGTAAGAAGATACCCCAGCTTGTCGTAAGTGATTGCCAACTTGACATTCCTGAGCCAATCTTTGTAGTTTGGCCCTGTCAATATGTTTTTATCTAGAAGTAACTTAAGTCCAGTCATTTCGATTTGGTCGCTGCAGGGGGGAGAGAAGAAACACTTTAGCACGATGCTCTTGCAAGTTTAGAATGGTTTTTAATTTGTCTAAACAGGATGGCTCCCACTGTCTCTCGAATCCCTCCTCAAACCATAAAGGAAGAATTAGTCAGGATCAATCCCACCGCACAATACTTGCTTAACCGTTCAGCCAGGCCAGTGTCGGTACTTCGAGGGAGGTTTTCCAACGCTTTCGCGAAGTTCCTTAATTAAATAACCTCTTTTCCCTGGGGACGTAGCCCCGCTAACACCTTTCTAGGCACCTACTAGGTTTATAACATTGATCGTTTAGTGAAAAATTTCCCGAGGAGTAGCATATACTCACAGTAGGATTGGGATCCAAATATCATCGCGTGACGAAACTGAAGGAATCCTACCAGAATCACCACACTCCAAATGGTATGCAAATCTAGCAAGTTTCAGTACTTATGAAACTCCCGATGTGGATTTTTGCCCCATGCTCTTATGACCTTGACTTTGGCCTACAAATCATAAGTCACATGTCAAGTTCTACCCGTCATTCTCCAGGTTAATTTGAATCCACCCGTACCTACCCTTGACTTTGGCCAACAAGGCAGTACGACTGTTCCAAACCAACGCATCTATCTATGCTGCACATGAATACCCAATAGCTACCAATCACTATGCCTTGACTTTGGCCAACAAACACAGCTTGAATACTATTGACTATTCATGTGAAACGACGGAGGGCTACGAATGGTTTTGGCGAAATCGTGAACGTAGTGAACTTGATATAATCGATGGAACGAGATAGCTTTTAGAAGGAGTGGCTCAAGCTCCGCATTTAAAAGTTAGTTTTGAAAAGAACCGAGTGGTTTTTCGAAAGTGTTCCAACGACTTTAGCTTGGTTTATTATCTTGCATTAGTTCTTTTAATGCGTGATATTCTTGCATTAGTACTTTTAATGCGTCCCATCATTTAATCCTACCATTGCAGAAAACAACCAAAATATGACGTACGCTTATGCCATATGCATTCGCCACGGGGCCCCGTCATCACCCGTTAGGTTACTTAACTAACGACAGAGCGGGGGCTGGGCTAGCGCGGCTGTAAAACATAAGCAACGCCTAAATAGAAAGCAATGATAGACATTACAGATCACAGATGAATACATTGGATATACTAGCAATCCGCAATCCTTTCGAGCCTGGAACGAAAAGCGGATAACACGGTCGCGGTGAATAGCCAAATACCCCACCTAAGACCCCTACGGGTGCGGCAAACTACCCGCCAAGTACTCGGTAGTTTGTGCACCCCCTCCATGGGTCTATCCTAGGAGCAAAAACAGTAAAAAGAATTATACAATGACGGCTACAACCCCGACCCGGTTGTGCGGCCAAACAAATAATAATTATTACATCAATTTACATTTACAATGAATGAAAGAAAAAACAAGAGCTCATCTCACATCCACCCCGGCTATTCACCCGCGACAGTCCAACACATTCATATACACATTCCAATATCAAACACAGATCATGTATAACCCCGACTAATCGTCTTATAGCGATTAGCCGACGTTCAATACATGCAAGCATCACAGATATAACCATCATAGTCAAAGTGCAGTGAAGTTCGGAAAAATACGGAATTATAGGACCCCAAAAGCAAATTTCTTTTCTGGAAAATCTGGGCACATATAATATATTTCAAAAATCCCAAAACCAACACAGACACACACTGCACGAAAAACGATGCACAGAAGACGACAAACCGCGGCGCTTCCGCGGCACATGCCTACCTAGTGCGGCGGAAGGGCGGCGGTTTGGATGAATTAGGGCATCGTTTTTCTTGGGTGTTCACACAAAACCCTGAGCCGAATTTACAAGTATAAAGTTTTTCATTTAGAGCAGAAAAAATTTCAACAGAAACTTAGGGTTTTGTTTTTCCGGTTTTGTGATTTTTTCGGTTCCGAACTTCGTTACACTTCACTACCAAGCTAGTTTAAGTTTAGTTAGGCTCTGATACCACTGTAAGTCCATATTGCGACCCCCGGTTCTTACGGGGAGGCGGAAACGGTATAAAAAACAAATTTTTATCGCAAGAGGCAACATGGACTAAACATGGTCGGGATCGTGTCTAAACTAAACTAGCATACAAGCTAAAGAGACTTAGCTACTCGGATGAAGGTTATACCAAAACTTGAACTCCTTCTTCTTCAAACCTTATAGAGGTTGATGGTTCTTGCCTTGTAGCCTTCTTCCGTCGAAGATGGATCCACCTCGAGAGTTCAACCTTTGGGCTCTTCCCGTGCTTTGAGTGAACTAGGGTTTCCGGCTTGCTAAACCTTGAACCTAGAATGAGTAGAGAGTGTTTAAGAGGTGCTTTTCTTTTAAAAGAGAAGGATTCTCAACACATGAGAAGGTTTCTCTTTTTCTAGAGGAAGAAGAAGATGAAGAGAGGAGAGAGAAGCTAAATGAGATAATGAGCTCTCTTTCTCTTTCTTGCAACCATAACAAAAGAAAAAGAATTATCTAAATAACAATAATAATTGAAATGAGAATAGTTGATGGTTGTTTTGGAATGACCACTATCATACTTCATTAAATGAATGTTGGCAAGAATCAAGGAGCATCCTTGCTCAATAATGATAATGGTCAAAAATTCAACCATAGTCAACAAGTCAACCATGGTCAACAAGTCAACAAAACCAACCATAACATATTTTCATTTAATTACTATTATTAATAGATATCTCACTAATTCATTAGGGTTTGGAAAAAAGACGACTGTCAACTGTGCATGCGCACCCGTTCCGAAACCCTAATGAAAATCATCTTCCTCCTCCTCAAAATAACTGTGCATACACACCTGCATTCTTGTTCCGAGGAACATGAATACTGAGAGATAAAAGCAACCCCAAAACATATACCGGTATCTGACTCAAACCAGAGCCAGCCAGTAATATCCGTCCGGACTCCAAACGTGCACAAGTGCGCGGATGAGAACGAACCCTGTCACAAAACCATGCGACCTCTACTCTGTTTTGCCCAGAGGCGAATACCCTCTGTGTGGGACTCTAAAGACTCGACACTACGCTGGCAGTGGGTTTAACCACAGACCGCAAGCAGCACTAGCTGTGCGTAACGGTCCCCAGGTAGATGCTGACAAGAAGGCTGACGAGGTGAAACCCCATCTGAACTCCTACTGAGTCTGAATGTGACAGTCTCCGTACAGTCCGGTCTGTTCGTCTGATACATCGCATGTCGGGCCTAGGGGGCGGTAAAACGTCAGTCCCCCAATAGCGGTACAAGTCGTGTCGGAGTGAAGCCCAAAATACCCTGAGATAACACTGGAAACCTACCAGTATATCTCGCTTGCCCTGGCCAGGGACTACTCGTGTAATGGCTCTCCTAGACATAGCGCGATGTCAACCCCCAATACCGGGAGAGACGAATCCTGTCTAACCGGCACTGCCTCCAAGTGCTTCGGGACTGCACCCAACCACCACCTGTTTGCACGACTCCTTTGAGCCGTGGTAGGGTAGTGATCAAAGTGGAGTGGGAACACACTTGAGGCGAAGTGCCAGTGTCAAGTCAGCAGACTAAGCTGTACTCATGTCACCTGGGAACTGATGACCGACGATAGGTATAATGCCAACCTGTCAGTTCCCGACGAGTCCTGTCCAGTGTACTCGTAACCCAACGAGCACCCGTATACTATCTCCAGTACGACGTACTGATGGCTGTGGGACAGACCATCTCCCAAACTGGGATGAGAAGCGCATACGCTAGTCTACTCCGGAGTATCGATGCCCTGTCTCGATAGTCCTGCGACTAGGGACCTGTATAAGGATGTGCTTATAGATTACCCAGCCCCCACTAGTGTGACTGCCATCACAACGCTGGTAATCAAGCAAAGATCCTAAGGGCTCCACTAATGCGTATAAGTGATATACTGAAATAAACACAAGTACACATTGAAGTAGAAACAAACCAAGTAGCATACTACTATATTGAGCAAGATTGTTTATACAAGGTGAATATCCCAAGCTTCCATTAAGTAATATACAAACTAGTATGATACAGTAATGGCCTCTAGGGCATATACACTAACAATATCTTTCTCTTATCCTTTGCCTTGACGATATGAAAACCACTTTGCATTTCGACTTGAAACCATTTTGGTTCTCTATTGTTTCTGCCTATTCTTTGATTTTGATATTAGGATTTGGGCGACTTGAGTGGAGTTATGTGATTGTAACTATGAACTGCAGCATAGTTACAATGCGATACTCTATTTAAGTAACTTGTAGTCCTAATCTTGATTCACTTCCTTGTTCCATGGTCGTTATATTGCCTTGTTTCTCTTGCTTTCCAGTTCACGTTTTATCGCAAGCTTGAATCTTGTTTACTGTGCTTATTTTCTTCAGTGTTTGGCTTTAGGTGAAATCATTTCAGGGATTCTACTTGTTCCTGTCTTTCCCGCATTAGAATTATTCAATTCTGGTGCATTCCTTGTTTGTTGTTGTCTTGTGAATGGATTTTCTCGGCACTTTCCACGCTCACATTGATTGTAGATCAAAGAAAGCGAATTTCCAGATTGCCGGACATCCGGAGTTTGTTTTTGCTGGAGGAAGCAGTTCTGTCGGGCCAGTCGAGTTTAAGGCTGGGCCGACAAATAGTGTTCTTTCATCGATGGAGGTTGCTAAAGATGAAGCGCCAGCTATTGTCCGAGATTTCATGGACGTGTTCGAGAACATATCAGGTTTACCGCCGAAACGAGACGTGGAGTTCGCGATTGATCTTATTCCTGGTGCAGCGCCAGTCTCTAAAGCGTACTATCCAATAGGACCAATGGAGTTAGAAGAAGTCAAGAAGCAGGTTACTGAATTACTTGAGAAGGGTTGGATTCGAAGTAGTAACTCACCTTGGGGAGCTCCAGTTCTTCTAGTCGAGAAAAAAGATGGCACAAGGAGAATGTGCATCGATTATCGAGAATTAAACCGGGTGACTATTAAGAACAAGTACCCGATCCCTCGCATTGGCGAATTATTTGAGAAGCTTAGTGGCGCGAGGGTATTCTTGAAGCTGGATTTGTGATCCGGATATCATCAGGTCCGAGTTAAAACAGATGATATTTGCAAGACGGCGTTCCGAACTCGATATGGGCATTATGAGTATTTAGTGATGCCCTTCGGAGTAACGAATGCACCGACAATATTCATGGACTTGATGAACCGAATCTTTTCACCATTCTTGGACCAGTTTATAGTGGTGTTCATTGATAATATTCTGGTTTACTCGAGGAGCATTGAAGAGCATGCAGAACACTTGAAGATCGCACTACAGACATTGAGGCAAGAAAGATTGTATGCAAAGATGAGCAAGTGCGAGTTTTGGCTTGAAGAAGTGAAGTTTTTGGGGCATGTCGTGTCTGGAGATGGAATCGTCGTTGATCCCGAGAAGATTGCAGCAGTTCAAAATTTGCTGATTCCGAAAAACGGAGCAGAGATCAGAAGTTTTCTTGGACTTGCCGGCTATTACAGAAGGTCCGTAGAGAATTTTGCTCGTTTGGCTGAGTCCTTCACCAAGCTTACACGCAGGGAGGTACCATTTGTGTGGAGGAATAAGTGTGCGTCAGCTTTTGAGGCGTTGAAGCAGAGGTTGATAACCGCACCTGTTTTAACAGTACCAGACGGCTCCGAAGAAGTGGTGATTCACAGCGACGCATCTGGGAAAGGTTTGGGATGTGTTTTGATGCAGCATGGGAAAGTTATAGCTTACGCATCGAGGTAGTCGAAGACCTATGAGAAGAATTACCCAACTCATGACTTGGGGCTAGCAGCTGTGATTTTCGCTTTGAAGATTTGGAGGCACTACGTATTGGGCGAAAGAGTCAAAGTATTCACCAATCACAAAAGCATGAAGTATGTGTTCACACAGAAGGAGCTTAATATGAGGCAGCGTAGATGGTTGGAGCTGATGGCTGACTACGATTCTTGATCTTAAGTACCATCCGGGAAAGTTAATGTTGTGCCGGATGTGCTTAGTCGATCCCAGCAATTCAGATGTTAACTACACAGAAGGAACTTATTGAAGACTTTCGAAGATTCGATTTGGAGATTGTACTACCGCATTCTTCGGGATAGTTGATGCAGCTGCAAGTACAGTCGTCGTTGATCGAGAATAGTAAAGCAGCACAGTTACAGGACCCTAGATTGCAAAAGCTTCGAGAATAAGTTGAAGCTGGACTTCGAATGGACTTATTGATTCACGAAGATGGTTCGTTACGATATGGTAGTCGTTTGTGTGTGCCAAAGGGAGATATCCGCGAAGAAGTTATGAAGGAGGCGCACAGTTCAGCATTTTCCGTACATCCAAGAGGCACGAAGATATACCAAGATCTACGACAGCATTTCTGGTGGAAAGGCATGAAACGGGAGTTTGCCCGCATTGTAGCGAAGTGCTTAGTGTGTCAGCAAGTTAAGGTTGAACATAAAAGGGTTGCTGGTTTATTGCAACCACTTTCGATTCCTCAATGGAAGTGGGAACATATAACCATGGATTTCGTGACGGCTTTACCGCGGAGTCCAAAGGGCAACAATGCAGTTTGGGTAATTGTTGATCGATTGACCAAAGCAGCTCATTTCATACCATTTCGAATTGGTCAATCAACAGAAGCTTTGGCAGAATGGTACATGCAGGAGATTGTAAGATTGCATGGATTACTAGTAAGTATCGTGTCCGACCGTGACACCCGTTTCTTATCACACTTCTGGAGGAGCTTACAGGAAAGTTTGGGGACTCGATTGAAGTTTAGCACAACTTATCATCCTCAAACAGATGACCAGTCGGAAAGAACGATCCAAACTCTTGAAGACATATTGAGAGCTGGCATGTTGGACTTCAAGGGTTCATGGGAGGATCATCTACACTTAGTGGAGTTTTCTGACAACAACAACTTTCAGGCGACTATTCAGATGGCTCCATTCGAAGCGTTGTATGGTCGCAAGTGTCGTTCACCTGTTGTTGGGACGATGTTGGAGAACAAAGATTATTGGGATCGAAATTGATCGTGCAAGCAGTTGAGAAGGTTAACACTATTCGGAATCATATAAACGCAGCACAAGACTGACAAAAGAGTTGGGCAGATACATCGAGAAGACCTCTAGAGTTCGTCGTCAGTGATTTGGTATTCTTGAAGATATCACCGACTAGAGGGGTGATTCGTTTCGGAAGTCGAGGAAAACTTAGTCCTCGATTCGTTGGACCTTTTGAGATTTTGGAGCGGGTTGGAGAGATAGCATATCGATTGGCATTACCGCAATCTTTGGCGAATGTTCATGACGTGGTTCATGTATCTCAACTCTATAAGTATGCTCGAGATGAAACACACGTGCTGGATCATTCGGAGCTGATCGTACGTGAAGATTTGACTTTTGAGGAGCGACCGATGTCGATTGTGGATCGAAGGGAAAAGGTTCTTAAGAACAAAGTTATCCCTCTTGTACTTGTTTCTTTAGGAAATCGCTCGCATGGAGAATCAACTTGGGAACGAGAAGATGAAATCCGACATAAGTTTCCACATTTATTCTTGTAGTTTGTTGTTTGTTTATCCTTTCTTGTTCTTGGAATTTCGAGAACGAAATTCTTTTTGTAGTTGGGTATAATATAACAACCGAGTTCATTTATACCAATTCCAGTTCCCGTATTTATATATCTGTGGTATTTTCTTGATTTATCGTATTTTGGGTGCGAATGGTATTTTACATTTTTACCTTGCATTCGACCCGACCCGCTTGCTTGAACTTGTTTGATTCATATTTATGAAAACCTTGACTTGTTACTTAGACACGTGCATCTCATGTATGCTGCATACTGGCAATTTTACCTGGCATTGCATATTTTACCATATAACATTTTAAGTCACAGAAAATAATTTAAAATTCCATTTCATAGCCTGCATGATACCCCTAACCCCGTGGTAGCATCCGTGCATCTTGTTCTCGTCCCGTTCAGTGAAACGGACGTGTTTGGATGGCTACGCGCACGTATGTGCATCCGTTCTTGGGAGTATGCTTTTTCGTTACCTGAGCATTCATTTTGAATTTTGAAAGTCGCAAATATTTTTCATATTTTGAATCTGAATTTTAGACCCGACCCGGGTGCGTTTTGAAATATTTTTTGTATTCCATCAAAATTCCAATTATTTAATATTTAATTTTCATCTAACATTTTAAATTTTATTCATATCTAAACAAATATATTATTAAATTAAAATCTTAACATTTAAACAAACTAAAATATTTTTTTAACCAATCAACGCTTCTCTCTCTCTAACCCGGCCCCACTTGTCTCTCTCTATCTCTTTCTCTCTCCCTCTCTCAGCCTCTCTTCCTCTCTCTTTCCCCACAAAACAACAACTTTCTTTCTCCTAACTATTCACTCTCTCTTTCCCTCTCATCTCGATCTCTCTATCTCTTTCTCTCTCTCTTTCTTTCTCTCTCTCTCTCGCAGGAATCCCTTTCTCTCTCTTTCTCTCTCCCCCTCTCTCTTACCTCTCGCGTCTACTGTGCGCATCTCGATTCTCATCACCTCCCTTCTTCCTTAGCATCACATCCCTCTCTCTCTCTTCTTCTTTAAATTCTGTCATTGCCGCAACGAGAAGAAGACCCCCACGAGAACCCTAACCCTAAAACTAGCCGCTCACTTCACATCGCCGACGACCTCCCTTCATCATCCGATCAACCTCGTCCGCTTTCCCCCTCGACCACCTCCTCACCTCCCTATCTCTTCCAAACATCACCACCACCTCCACCTGCAGCCTACCCCACACCCGATGCCCTAGCCTCGCGTGCACCTTATCGCCATCGCCGACGTGGCTTCGCCGTCGTCTTCTCCATATTCTTTTATCTCCTCTCTCCTCCATCCCGAGCTCTCTCCACCTGCACAGACCCTGCACACCGACCTCGAGAACCCTAACCCATCACCGCCACCCTCACCTCTCATCGCCGCCGACCACCTCGTCGGTCGCCCTTCATCATCATCACCTCCATCCTATCCTCCTCAATCTGAGAACCAGATACTACCATCAGCCCAACCCAAGAACACCTGAGCTCTTGCACACCCATCGCCAAGCCCCTGCACTCGTCGTTGCACCTTCACCGAAGCTCCGACTTGTCGTCGCCTCCACTCCATCGCCTTCTCTGAACCCTCGAGCCAACCCCTAAAGCAACCCAGTCCTCTTCTTCTTCTTCATTCTTCTTCTTCTACTCCTTCTTCTCTTTCTTCTGGTTATCCGACCATCGCCGGAAAACCCGCCTGCGCCTTGCCGTCGATGGCTCATTGTCGACGACACCCCATCGCCTTCTTCTCTGCCCCAAAGAACCCGGGGAACCCCAACCTTCTTCTCTTTCATCTTCTTCTTCTTCTCTCCTTCTCTTTTCTTTTCTTGATTCACGTTTTCCGGTGATCGATGGAGCCTTGCCCGTCGCTGTTGATCCGGGTGATCCTGAGGACGTTCCCTGACAGCGCGGTCATGTTATTGCCGTACCTGGTTCTTTTCTGTGCTCGCGTAGACACATCGCGACGTTTTCCCCGATATCCGACGTGTTGCACGTACCGCTTTGAGATCCGATCAGGCAAGTAAAATTTGCTGCATGCTATTTATATTATTTATACTTATTTAAATGCATAGTAAACCTGTAGATTACATATAATGCCACATGTTCCATTTTAACATTTCGATGTTCCATTATATCATTTTAGGTCTAAAACTTGAAACATATCATGTTGCATTTTAGTTTACAATACGTGGTACCCACGTTCATATTTATATCACATAGTGCTTGGTTGCATAGCCCATAATACCATTTTAACATTTTAGTTTACAATACGTGGTACCCACGTCCATATTTATATCACATAGTGCTTGGTTGCATAGCCCATAATACAATTTTAATTGTTTATAACCTTTAGGACACCGTTTGCATCCATTTAGCCTATTATATATACAATTGCATCCATAGATCACTTGATTAGATAATATTGTAAATTTAACATTCTATATTTGATAAAGTGTATTTTAATTACTGTTGGAATTATAACCTTAACCCAAATCGATAACTGTGCATCCATATGTCTTAGTTTATACCTATTTTGCACACTACATTCCAATATTCCATTTTATTGTTCCATTAGTACCCCATACTTGTTTTGTATACCCATACTTATTATAGTTTGATTTTTAGCACCCACTTGTTACTTGTGCACCCATGACATGACTTGATACGCCTACTACTTGACACGACATGGTACCGTGCACTTCTTGATATGACATGATACCTATATACTACCTGACTTGACCTGATGTACCATGGCTTTACTTGTTACCTGATCTTGTTACTAATGCCAACAGCTTTGACATGTTGTCCCTACGGACATTTCCTGTTGTCTATCCAGACAAACCTTTACCTGTTGATCCTGTGTTGGTATTAACTCCAGATTTATCAATACTTGACTTGAATACATAACTTGGGGGTATGGGGAAATCAATGATGAAACCTGACTTGTAACTCGACAGTTCGATACCTTTACTGATCAATTTTAGAGGCTAGGCCAGCCTTGGGATGATGCTGCTGACATCATTCATTTATACATATTTCCTATTTTAGTGCCTAGCGGCATGTCTCGGTTTCAACCCGAGAATCTTCACCGTGGTCCGGGGCACGCACGTGATACTATTGAGTTACATCGATGATTCATCAAATTGATTTCAAAGACTTGAGAGTAGTCAACCCAATAGACCAGTTTAGATACTCACTACACATTACCCCCACTGTCTTTATTTATATTACTGTTATACATGTTTTACTGATCATACACATACCTGTATGTCTTGCTACCCCTGTTTATAGTATTGCTTGATATTATGACGCACTGACGTCTAGGTTTCGCATGGCCCAGATCCTCTACCTTTGTGCAGACTGATCAGGAGTACTGCCGCTGTTAGACCGAGCGGTTAGGACCCTGTTGGTATCCAGATTTACTATTCCAGGTGTTTTATTTATTGGATTTTTTGCTTCCGCATATTATACTATTTCTTGACTCATTTATTCTGGCTTATGGACATATACTAGATAGTTTAGTTTACTTTCCTGTTCTTGATATCTCTACAGCCGTAATGTGACTGTGGAAGGATTTTTCCTTTCTGCAGGTAGCATGGTTGGCTATGTCACGTGCCTATCTTAGCGTACTCTAGGAAGCGGGGCATGACAATAGTGTTTATATAATAACATGTGTAATGAGGGGTTTATGTGAGAAGGTTAGTTCCTTTTGCTAATTAGAGTTGTATAAGGGTTTTATGTAAAGAGGGTTAGATAATGGTTAAGATTAAAATATATCTCCTAGACACTACACCTTAGGTGTAACCACACACACACCTCTTCCTTGTATGAAACCACCACCATCTTGCATGGTGACACCACCTACTACCATATCACTTCTTATCCTTTAATTGTACCAATTGATTCAGTTGATATATATTAAGTTAGGGCAAATAAACAGGTTTAGAAAAAGGAAATATTTTTAGGACACACAAAAGAAAAGAAAAGAGAGAAGAGAAGAAGAACTAAGTGTTAAGGACTTTCACCACTACCATCAAGGTAGGATCTTTGAGTTTGTGTATCTTGAACGAAGCCTTTTCAATAATCTTTTGTAGGTATAATCTCTAAACTCTATAGAATTCTAGTTCTGAAAAGTTTACATGTAGAAATCGGATATCGAAAATGTCGTATTTTGGTAAAAATAGGCTCTGTGTAAGATCTGCTGTAGTTTAGATGATAATTAACATAACCAAACAGTGCCTTCATCTTATAAATTGGACGTAGAATAACACCTAGGAAGACGGACCCAATCCCACGGATTTTGGCCGGCGACAATGGCCAAAAATCTGAGCTCGCCAGGTTTTTGTGGGAATTGAGTGTTGGGTTTCTTAGGGTACCTCTCAGTATATGTATTAGGATATTTGGTATTGCTAGTTTAAGTTATTTTATCAGTATATGAAATCTGGAAGTTAATATCTGTAAAGGGATTAAAATTCTAAATTACGATACGGATGTTTCGTGGCACGTTTCTGTTATCTGTTACGAACAGCGAATGGTTAAAATCCAGTTAGTATAAGTGTTAGATAGTTTACAATAGTCATACGTAATATAAATCTTGTATTTTCAAGTTTTCGCCTTATCGGAGTTTAGCCGTTTCTTATACAAAGTTAATTTCAATGTTAGATTCGAATACGGAAACTTCGGAGGCCGCAAGGAAAGGAAAGGGATTGAAGATATCCGAGTACATTCGACGTATTCGGGTGAGCAGACTAAACATCTACCAGGGGATTTTGTATGGATGGCGTAATACGCCCGTAGTTTTAAATTTAAATTAAAATTGTTCCTTTGTGTATGAAAGTTGATTTTTAGTAACCTTATTGTATGCATTCATAAATCATCATGTTTAATAATTACTAGAACACTGCACAAATTATCGACGTGTCATGTTGCACATGCACATATTTACATGTTACACTATATCTCGTCGATATTGACATGTCACATACATACTTAGTACTTATTATGTCAAATATGATTCATATCATACCTTAAGCATCAATAATGGTAGTTAATTTGCTTCAATGTTATTATGAATACTTATCATGTTTCGTATTCAAATATTAGTAAGTACGATATAAGATGCATTGGATTATTTCGGATTTCTGGTTTTGAGTTTTTATGAACTATTAAGCGTATTCGGTGATTCTTCATGATTGATGTGACATGTCCACCATGAGATGTTTTTTTGATTTGGTTTTATTCCAAACCGAGTGGGGTAGCTATAGGGTTGTGGATTTTTATGTCATCCGGACTGAGTGGGGTAGCTATAAAGTCGGATTCATGGTGGACCCGGTCGAGACTGAGGGACAGGAAAGCCGCACTTTAGGTGGGGAGCCTAGCGAGGATACTTGATACCGGAGACAGTTGTGAACACGGCGGATATTTAGGTGATACCGACCGGTGTTATTGATTGACAGGATCGTTCGGGGAACGACGCCTGATGGAAACAGAAGATTTGTGTCGATGTTGGACACGGAAAATGAACCTTATTTGGAAATAATTGATGAGATTTCAGTTATGATTTATACATTGAGTAGTACATATTCATGCTTCCACCTATTATCATGCATTATATTCATCCTTGTTGATATTAGCTCTAGTTCGTCATACTTACATTATCAGCCGATATATGTTAGTTTTATTCACTGAGTTGGTAACTCACCCCCGTTGTGTCACAGTTCCTTACAGGAGTCGTGTGGACACGTAGCAGCAGTGCGGATCCACTCGTCAGCTTTTTATCGCTCTTTTTGCTAGGTGGGTTACCTACGTAGTAACCTCCTATTTTGGTATATGTATTTTGGATCTAGTATTACTCCATCAGACCTTGTATATTTGACTTAGAACGATCTATGTTTGTATATGTTTAACTCGACTGAGTGAGCTCGTTTAGTTGTGTTAAATTTTACTTGCTTTACTTATGCATGAGATTCTTCACCTTGAGTGTTGTACTATTATTGTGTATTGATTTCCGCCGTTTGGCGTTGTTTGCTCCCAAATAGGGATGCAATTTATCTAAACAATTTATAACTGCTTTTATTAATAATTAAACATGGAGGTGCGGTCGAGTTTTTAAATGCTAAAAATCAGTTGCTTACATTTCATTTCTTAAAAACATTCGACATGCTACTTCATTTCTTTTACTTAAAAACTGAAATTTTCTTAATTCTGCAAATAGGTTGTTGATCTTGGTTTTCTGAGTTACTTGGATTGTGTCGTCATCTTTAGATATCATACAATCTAAGTGCCGGTCACGGACCAAAATTGAGTCGTGACAAAGTTGGTATCAGAGCTTAGGATTAACCTCACGGAATCGAGTAGTTAGTTGAAGTTAGTAGGCTTTAATTTCGTTTGGTAGGTTGACCTTTGGTTTGATAGAGTAGGTGATTTAGGATTAGTAGAGTACCGTACATGTGTTCCGCGGCATATTTACGCTATGATACTCAGCCTAAGTGACCTTAGGACATGTTTGTTCATACTTCCTTCCTTGATTCCATGTATCCTGTGATTCGATTGCAATGTCCTTCTGAATCCTGTTTCTTACTCCAGCCACTATGTTGCCGATGACTACGAGGGCCCAGAGGGCCGCTGTCAGAGATGAGATTGGAGCGGGCTCTTATGAGACGAGGACAGACCAAGGCAGCATGCCTATCTTTCATGGACAGATTGATCCACCCTCTATTGATCGTATAGCTAGGATGGAGGCAAGTATTCAGGATATGCGCCAAATGATCGGATCCTTGATAGAGATTAGTCGAAGACGGAGATCGGCCATTACTCCACTTACGGTTGTTCAGCGACCAAGGCGGATTCATACTGATATATCAGCTCCTGGACATGTTCTTAGAAGCCGTGGCGAATTCTTTATGGACCAGTTTTGTTGCTTATACCCACATGATCAACTGCCCTCGCAAGGACGTTTCAGGTGTGGGTGTCCGTATCACTTTATCAGAAATTGTCGCGTGATGCGACAGAGTGACGCATCGGTCTCATAGGTGACTTCACCACCTGCACCACCTCCTCCGAGCGCATTATCTCCTATACCTGTTGTTGTTCCATGCCATATCAACGCCCATAGAGGCTGTGATCATGACAGTCGAAATTCGAGAGGACGGGGAGACAGAGGCAGACGACAGTTGATCGCTGGAAGAGGGCAGGCTTTAGCTTTCGTGTTGATTCCTCGGGACGCACAAGCATCGAACGTTGTCGTAACAGGTATTCATTCAGTATGTTCCTTAGATGCACATATTTTATTTAATCTCGGTTCTATGCACTTGTATGTGTCTGCACACTTTGCACTTTCTCTGAGGAGAGAGTCGGCGATTGTTAGAATTACCGCTTGCTGTGTTTGCTTCGGTAGGAGATTCTTTTGTAGCCAACATGTATTCAAGTCCTGTTCCATACGTATTGGTGATCGAGACTCGTTAGTTTATCTGATTCTTCTGGATATGCTAGATTTTGATGTACTTCTTGGTATGGATTGGTTGGCCGCTTGTCATGCTTACGTTGATTGTCGGGGGAAAACAGTCAGATTCTGTTTTCTAGGCGAACCGATTTTTGTTGTGGAGGAAGACTACAGTGTCACTCCTGCCAAACTGATTTCCGCTCTTTGTGTGGGACGACTCTTGAAGAAGGGTTGTCGTGGTTTCTTAGCATTTTATTCAGGACGTGGGAGCCGCTGAGGTCCCTGTAGGTTATTTTTCGTCACCCCATTGAGATGGGAATATGCGCGCGATTGTCAGGCGCATTATAGATTCCCCCTGCCTAGGATAGGCTGGGGTTTAATGATTATGGGGATCCGAATCTCCGGCAGCCGTGGACTAAGCTGCCGTTAATTACCCCTCGCCTTTAAAGCGAGGAAACCTCCGATTAACGGGTTAAACTGGTCATGTGAACTCAATGTGCAGTGTCGTGTAGAAATTTTTTTCTAACAGAGATAGTGATGTGGAGTATGTGTGTGTGTGTTTATATATACATATATATAAAATAAAAAAAAAGGAAAGGACATCCAAAGGATGCGTGGGAAAAAGCGCCAGCGCTTTGTGTGCTAGCGGCTTGAGCGCAAGAGCGCTAGCACTCTGGGTGCAAGAGCGCTACACAAGAGCGCTAGCACCCCACATGTCAGCACGTGGGCGCTGAGGCACTAGCGTTCTGGGCGCTAGCACTCTGAGCGCAAGAGCCCTAGCGCCCCACGTGTTAGCACGTGGGCACTCGGACGCTAGTGCTTTGGGCACTAGCGCTCTGAGCATAAGAGCGCTAGCGCCCCACGTGTCAGCATGTGGGCGCTCGGGCGCTAGCGCTCCGAGCGTAAGGACGCTAGCGCTTTAAGTGCTAGCGCCCCACGTGTCAGCATATGGGCGCTCGGGCGCTAGCGCTTTGAGCATAAGGGCGGCAAAAGGGACTTGGTCCCTGCAATGGGTGTTGTACTCCCAGAAAGGAGCACTTATTATTTTGTATATATGTATATATATGAGGAGTTAAACTCCTAAGATATTTTGAAGCTGGTGAAGGGCTTCTCCCCTTGAGCCGTAGTTCTTCCCCAAAGTGGGGTTTCTGGAGATGGGTCTCCTTCTTCCTCCTCTGTTGGCAGGATCTTGAAATGAAAAGATGTGAGATTTTAAAAATCTCTCCTTTCTGAGATCTGATAGCAGATCTGAGTTCCCCTTTGTGGGTTTTGTGGTGAAAACTATTTAGTTTTGGAAAAGGAAGAGTAAAACTCTTGATTTAATTGAAAAAGGGGAAGAAGGTTTAGAACCTTGATGAAGGAGCAGGAGGCACAAAGAACCCTAGTTTTGGGGAAATGAAAAGTGTATATCTTTTATTCATCATGTTGCCTTTACAGGCTTACATATTTACATATAGCCCCTTGGGCTTTACAAAATGACATTTTGCCCATCTCATGGCTTATGTGCCATTTCTTTTTGCACATAAGCCATGGGCTTTACAAAAATTTGGCTTTGTGCCCATTCATGCATAAAAAATTACATAAAAATTATTTATTACATTATTTCATTTTGGGAATGGAGGAGGGCCGGCCGCTTTATGTTCGAACTCGACTTGGGCATGGGCCCACTTGATCCGGGCTTGGGCCCACTTGGCTTGGGGTTGACCTTGACTTTGACTTGGTCAACCGGGGTGCAATTTTCGACCCCAACAAAGTGCTCCCCCATCAATAAATGCACACCACATATGTGGTGTAGGGTTGCTAGGCACGCGCACAAGGGTCTACGAGGCATCAACCATGCCCGAATAAAAATTTAGCCGTGCCGAACAACCCGAATACGGAACTTTAAACTAGAGATTAGGCGAAAACAAGCATGCTAAACATTTTAACACTAAGTGAGAGGGATTACAACCTTTGTAGATTCGGTCCTTCACTTCATATGCTCCGTGTTGTGGTCCCTTCTCTGCGATCATCGGGATCCGGACTCTCGAGAGGTTCCACGAAGAGAATGACGCAACCTTTGCTTCCGATCTTCGATACTACGATGATCTACCTTGAAGTTTCTTTAACACAAGCTAACACTCATGAAATGATGTGAACACCCTCATCTAAATGGCAAGGGAAGATGAGGATGATGAAGTAGGAATTTTGCTCTATTTATTTATCTTTTTCTCACAATTATTCATCACTTGGAAAAATCTAGCAAGCATTTTTCCATGAAAGAATGAAGGAAGAAGATGAACAATAATAATAGAATCCTTTTGTGATGAATAGGAAAAGGAGATAATGATCAATTATGCAACCATGGTTCACTTAACCAATGTAGAGAATTAACCAAGGGTTAGGGTTTGGGTTGAGTTAAGAATGAGTCATATGAAAATATCTTTATCATGACAAAACAAAAACCTTCTAGAATCATCTAGAAACCATTAACCCAAATCAAACCATAATCTTGTTTAATCTCTACTAAACATGTTGCATTATTTATCATATCATGTTACAATATTATATATCACATATACAATATTTATTGTAACCAAATAAAATAATACAATTAACATATATCGCATATATATCAATGTATTACCCGAGTGAGAAAAAGAATCTTTTAGTGAGCTAATATTAGTTAATGTAATTTAATATATCATATATATTATTATACATTAAATTATCGAATCAACACTTGATCCGACAATCCGGCTATATCGCATATAACTGACTAATATTTATCCGTACCGATTCATCGAATCAACACTTGATCCGATGACCCGGCTGATATCAAATATCGCGAGAATAGAATACGGTATCATATATCGCATTATCCTCGGTCCCGCACATATCACATATGTGCTCCTACTCCGTTTTGCCCGAGTCAAGAAACCTCTGTGTAGGACTCTAAAGAATCGTCAATACGCCGGCAGTAGGTGATGATCATATCAAACACCCACAAGCTGCAAGCAGTCAGCTAAACGTAACAGCTACCCAGGTATTGAGTGCTCAGAAGATCAACAAGCAAGCCTGTACATTCTCCTGTGAATCCAAACAGTAACACTCCCGTACAGTCCGGTCTCGTCGTCTGATATGTTGCATATCTCGCCTAGGGGTGGTAAACGTCAGACCCCAGTAGCTCGATAAGTCGTGTCGATATGAGGTCTATAACAGTTCGAGAAACTACTGATAACACTTACCAGTAAATCTCAGCAACCCTGGCCAAGGATTTCCGGTTATAGCCAATCGAACACAGCACAACATCAACTCCCTATACCGGGAGAGACGAATCCCCTCCTATCGCTCATTGCCTCCATGTGATTCGGGACTGTACCCAAAAGCCACCTTTTTGCACGCCCTCTTGGACGTGGTATGATGGAAATCAAAGCACAGTGGGAATCACACAAGACTCTATGACGATCTCGGGTCGACAGACTACTCTGTACCAGTGTCACCGGAGCACTGCCATCTGACGTATGGTATAATACTATCTGGGAGTTCTCGGCGAGTCCGTCCAGTGTACCCAGTCTCCACTGAGCACCCGTACACCATCCTTGATGTCAAACACCGATGGATATGGGATCATCCATCGCCTATCATATGGGTCAAGATGCGTATACGCTAGTCTACTCTGGTGCATCGATGCCCTGTCTCGATACACCCTCAACTAGGAACAGTTATAGGATGTACTCGTCGACTACCGTGGCCCCACTAGTATGATCTCATCATAGTCCCAGTAGTTGAGTACATATCCTAAAGGCTTTATCAACATGTAACATAGAGACAATCAGAGTACAAGTTAAGATAAAGTACAACCAGATAGCATACTATCATGTCGAGCAAGAAAGTCCTCCCTATATATGTCCAAGCATCCACTACAATATACATCGTATGTACAGTAATGGCCTCTAGGGCATACATATAACTAACAATCTCCCACTTGCACTAGGGCCATCTGTTATGGTATCGCATACCCAACAATTAGCTGCGGTTGAAGTATCTCATACTCAACCATCCCATAAAAGTCTCTACTGGGAAAAAGGCCTTTGTGAGTGGATTCGCGCTGTTGTCCTCTGTGTCTACTCTCCTAACCTCGATCTCCCTGGAGATCAACCATCTCCATGATCAGGTGATACTGCCTATTAATAATATCTGGATTTCTGATGGGACGGTAGTTCCTTGGCTAAAGCCACAACTCCATTGTCACACAATGGTAGGAACGAAGTTCATCTTATGAACTTATATATATCCAGACTGCTTCTTTGGTAGCATCCTTGGTAACGATGTATCTTGCCTTTAATCGTCTAGTATGTCACGGTATACAGCTTGGAACTCTTCCAACATACCGTCCCTTCACAGAGGGTATAGACAATGCATGCGACTGACATTCAGTCGTCCTTATCAGCCTGGAACCTTTCCAGTGATTCTCCCTAGGATCGATTGATACCATCTCACTACAACTAGTGAGTTTCCTAACATCCAATTAGATCTATCTCATAGATCCAAAACCTAGGATTTAGGAGGTATCACTTTGATCCTATATGGAGAATCCTTGTGATAAGCGGAGATTGACTGAGCGTAGCATAGGAAACTCTTTCCCTATCAAGAGTATGTCATCCACGTACTCTACGAGGATCACCACCATACTCTCTACTACCTTTTTCGTATATACAAGGTTCATCTACCATTTTGATGAAGTCAAACTCTTTGACTACCACATCAAAACAGATGTTCCAACTCCGCGATGCCTGCTTTATCATATAAAACATCTTGCACACGTTTCCGCTGCTCCCACTGTCTACGAAGTCCTCTGGCTGTGTACTTATAGACGCTCTTTTCTAAAACATCATTTAGAAAAGCAGTCATGACACCCAACCACCAGATATCGTAGTCATGGTATGTAGCCGTGGTAAGTAGGATCTGGATGGACTTAAGCATAGATCCTTAGAAAAGGTTTTAACATAATCCATACCTGGTCTATGATGCAAACCTTTAACAAGTCTAGCTTTGAAAGTCTCAACTTTTCTATGTACACCAAGTAATCTTCTCAAGATATACTTGCTCTTGATGGGGATTTAACCCTTCAGATAAGGCAACCAAAGTCCATACTTTGTTGGTGTATAAGGATTCCATCTCAGATCGATAAGCATCCAGCCATTCTTACAGAGTCCCACTCCTGATGGCCAGCTCGAAACTAGTTGGGTCATCATCTCATGATGCAATCTTCGCTCCCACTGTCATAGAGAAACCGAAGTATCTCTCAGGTGGGTGAGGAACCCTACTAGATCGGCAGAGAGGCTGAGGTTCGTTGGAAACTATTGAATCCTTTGGTTCTACCAAATCATCAGCTGCATTTTGTATAGCTGGAACCTTTCCAGTTCTACATAACAGACCTTGCCTCGAGCTTGTCCGGATTTTTCTTTTAGACAGTCCGAACAACCCCAAATCTTAACAAGCTTAAGATATGGGCTCTTCCCTTTCCATATCACATATGAAGTGGTAGGCAACTGATTTGATTTGAGCCCTATTCAATAGGTATGCTGCTTCTCAAGTGCATAACTCCCAAAAGGAAATAGGCAACTCAGTAGTACTCATCATAGAGCACACCATATCACATAGGGTGTGATTGCTCCGCCCCGATACACCGACGTGCTGTGGTGTATACGGAGGAGTAATGCTGAGAGAGAATCTCATTCCCCTTTAGAATAGTCCAGGAATCCCGTGCTCAAGTATTCTCCTCCTTGATCTCATCAAAGGACATAATACTTATACCCGTATTTTGGTTCTCTACTTCTAACTTATATTCTGTGAATATCTCAAAAGGTTCAGACTTGTGTTTCAGCAGGAACATATGTCTGAATCTTGAGAGATCATCAGAGAATGTAATGAAGTACAAAGAACCAGTCTTGGCATGTGTAGACAGGGGACCTTCATACATCAGCATGTATCAATCCCAAGAGTTCACTAACTCTTTCTCTGTTTCTAATAAACAGAGCTGTAATCATCTTATCTTTGTAACATGACCGGCAAGTTTCACAAGATGTAAATTCAAACTAATTTAAATATGCATCTAAATGTAACTTCAGCCAGTCGGGTCGCATTGATATGACCTAGTCTACAATGCCTCAAGTTGGATTCATTCATTTCTGAACTCTTCCTCTTGTGTGTGTTCCATATACTAAGAACTGTAGTTTGATTTAGAACGTCAATGCTTTTAGATAACGTGCCTGAACCGATCAACTCTTGATATAGGAAATGTTCAAAACATTATCCAACAATACAAAATTATATCCTTTCTTTACTAATAAAGAGACTGATATGATTTTGTATATCGGTTCGGTATCTAATAACATTTATTCAGAATCAATGTATTCTGGTAATACAGGGTGATAGTGACCAACAGACTTGGCTGCAACACTTGCACCGTTTTCTATCTCATGAAACTTATCACCCGTTCTCAGTTGTCTACCTTTCTGTAGCCCATGTAACAGATTACATATGTGGGATCCTGATCTGGTATCACATACCCAGGACGTAAAGGATACTGAGAAACAGTTCTCTGTAATGAACACACCCGAAGATGATGCATCAGCATGCACTTTCTTCGTTTGGGCGGCACGGGAAATCTGGTATTCCCCAATTTCCTGCTCTGTCTTATAACTATTATAAGTTGGAGCGGGACCAACGTTCCCCGGCTCGGTATAACAAGCGGGTTCAGTCAATATATCCGTGTTATTATCTTGATTAAGGCGTGATATGGTCGCTATCTGGAGATAGAGAGAAGAAAACACTCAGCGTATGCTCTTGCAAGATTAGATTGGTTATCTAATATATCTAATCAGGATGTCTCCCACTGTTTTAGTCAAATCTTCCTTCAAACCCTAAAAGGAAAGACTAGCCGGGATTAATTACACGCTACAAGTTCGCCAATCTTTCAGCCAGGCCAGTGTCGGTACTTTGAGGGAGGTCCCCCGTGCTTTCGCACGAACCTAATTACAGTAAACCTCGTTTTCCCAGAGGCGTAACCCCGTTAACACCTTTCTAGACACCTACTTGATCGGCTAATTGTAATGTGTAAAACTCTCCCAGGAGTAACTCTTACTCGCAGCGGGTATCGGGATCCAACTATCTCATAGAAGGTATACAATCTCATTGCAAATTTCAACACTTGAAATTCCCAATAATATTTTGCCCCTAGTGTCCTATGACCTTGACGGAGGTCAACAAACCATAGGCTACTAGTCAAGTTCAACCCGTCATTTCCTGATTGAATTAAACCCACCCGTACGATCCTTGACGGAGGTCAACAAGGCCGCACGACTACCCTAACCCAATCTGCATCATATGCATAAGCAGATAAATACTAGTCAGCTACCGCACACTACGCCTTGACGGAGGCCAACAAACGTAGCACGAATACTAAGTAGGACTTATCTGAAATGACGGAGGGCTACGACAGGTTTTTCAGAAAACCTATTGCGTAATGAACATGATATCGTTGTAGAATCGAGTGATTTTAAATGGAATGTTTTTGAGGCTTTTCTAGTTTTGCTAAAGGGGTCACTCCCGGTGAAGGGATCGTCGGCCCTTTCCTCATCCAATAAGGTGCAGGATATATCATATATACCGCTATGCAAAGCAAGAACTATAGAAGCAATCAAAAGACAAACCGAGTTTGTAGCATCTGCCAGTTATTGCTAAAGGAGTCACTCCCGGTGAAGGGATCTCGGTCCTTTCCTTATCGAATAAGGTGCTGGATGTTCTACAAGGAACACCGCTATGCAAAGCAAGAACTAGAGCTACCAGTTTTATAAACAAGTTTCTACTACATCTTAGGTTTCTTTTATTTCATTAATCTCATTAATGAAGTCCCATTTTATTATGCTTCCCAAGCATCACAGTTGAAACGAAATCTGCAATATAACATATATCTCATATATATATAATATAAACATTCGTCTCAGGCAGTAATATGATCTCATCACAGAACATTGCAGCAGAAGAACATATATGAAATATTGGATATACTAGGACGTCCGTGTTTTTAATACGAGCCTGTATAAAACACGGATTCCACGGTCGCGATGAATAGCCAAACCCACATCCCTAGACCCCTACGAGAGCGGCAAGTAACACTGCCAATTCTAGGGTTAGGAGACCCGGTCTCGACTCCTCGAGATGGTCTCCCACTGGACCCGAGAACCCGGTTACTTGTGCTCCCCGCCTTGGGTCTACCTAATGCGGAAAAGTAAATAATATACAACGGTGACATCTTCCGCTACCTGGAAGTGCCCCAATAAAAGAATATTACATACAAATGAATTTTACATGAATAAAAAAGAAAAACTCTCATCTCACATAAAACCCCCGGCTATTCAAAAGCGACGATCCAATACAACATATCACAGCAACACATAATATCTCATATCATCAACGTAAGCAAGTATGCGTATCCCGATTGTCGTTGATGTATAGCAACGAAGCCGGCGATACACCACATACTACGCTTACGGTCACAGAAAAGAAAGTGTAAAACTACAACAGTTGGAATCCGCAACCTCTTTAGACATCGCATGCCTAACCAAATGAATTCCTTAGACATCACATGCCTAACAATTATAAACCCCGCATTTTAGTCTCATTATCGAAAACTCTTTTCAATATCAAGTCGGCCAATTCAACAAGATTCCCGACGTCCTGATCGAATGCTCGTCGCAAACTTTAGTAGATGGCCGCACCCCCGATACCGTCGACGAAGTGCACCAAGGCGGAACACCGCTACCGGGAGCACCCGAACGGATGCTTTCGGCGACGGGGTTCTCCTACAGTCACTTGGTCGGGGCTATGGAGTGAGGCTGTCTATTAAGTTTACCCGGCGAGTATTCGCGTACGCTACGTGATTGCGACGGACTTTTGATCGCATCAAAATTCCGTAGCAACCGATCATCTGAGACTAAACTGCTATGTTTATAATATTCAAATCAGTTATCTCATAACTACCTGTGGATTCCAATTATTGTATCACATTCCAGATAAATAGAAAAAATTAAACTTTCCGATCGAATCATCAAGCACCCAAGATTTCCCCAATATATCTCAACACTTGAAATCAGTTTTAAAAAGCCCATCACATGCCACAGTACCAATGGTCCAGCCGTAGAAGGGTCAAGCCAACGCCTCACATGTGGCATGCCGTACTACCCCAAACCCTAAGGTTCAAAGGGCAGTTCAAGACGGTCACATAATCAAGTTAAGGTTTGTTGTCTTCTAGAGGGTCCATCGAGTTACTTGCACGACTTAGAACATTCTTAAACACGAGAAAAAATCCAACTTTTGAAAAATTTTCCGACAGGGGAAAAAGTGAGTTATTGATATCCGTTCGAACTTTTTAACAGTTTCTAAAAGTTATCCGGAAAACCACATAGACAAAATCTGATACTCCGATCGAAACACCGAATCCCCAAAACAACCCATGAAAACTCAACTGTAGAATAAATATTAAAAATTCCCAGAAAATCCAGCATAATAAAATAGGAGTTACTGTGCAAACAGGAGTTGATGACGTCACCATTGAGCCGCGGAACCGCCGCAGAAGGCATGATTCTGCTGCGGTTCCGCCGCGCTTTTTACTGTTCACCAAAAAATTTTTGCACCGTAATTCTTAGAATTCCCTGCTGAATTTTTTACGCATTTTTAATTTTGAAAAATCCCACTTTTTAGAAAAAGTCCAGAGAGCATGTTTCGGGTTATCTTTTTGGTTCGATCGGACTTCAAACTCCGTCTAGACTTCGCCTAAAGCTCTAGCTTGGCTCTGATACTACTGTAGGGTTGCTAGGCACGCGCACAAGGGTCTACGAGGCATCAACCATGCCCGAATAAAAATTTAGCCGTGCCGAACAACCCGAATACGGAACTTTAAACTAGAGATTAGGCGAAAACAAGCATGCTAAACATTTTAACACTAAGTGAGAGGGATTACAACCTTTGTAGATCCGGTCCTTCACTTCATATGCTCCGTGTTGTGGTCCCTTCGCTGCGATCATCGCGATCCGGACTCTCAAGAGGTTCCACGAAGAGAATGACGCAACCTTTGCTTCCGATCTTCGATACTACGATGATCTACCTTGAAGTTTCTTTAACACAAGCTAACACTCATGAAATGATGTGAACACCCTCATCTAAATGGCAAGGGAAGATGAGGATGATGAAGTAGGAATTTTGCTCTATTTATTTATCTTTTTCTCACAATTATTCATCACTTGGAAAAATCTAGCAAGCATTTTTCCATGAAAGAATGAAGGAAGAAGATGAACAATAATAATAGAGTCCTTTTGTGATGAATAGGAAAAGGAGATAATGATCAATTATGCAACCATGGTTCACTTAACCAATGTAGAGAATTAACCAAGGGTTAGGGTTTGGGTTGAGTTAAGAATGAGTCATATGAAAATATCTTTATCATGACAAAACAAAAACCTTCTAGAATCATCTAGAAACCATTAACCCAAATCAAACCCTAATCTTGTTTAATCTCTACTAAACATGTTGCATTATTTATCATATCATGTTACAATATTATATATCACATATACAATATTTATTGTAACCAAATAAAATAATACAATTAACATATATCGCATATATATCAATGTATTACCCGAGTGAGAAAAAGAATCTTTTAGTGAGCTAATATTAGTTAATGTAATTTAATATATCATATATATTATTATACATTAAATTATCGAATCAACACTTGATCTGACAATCCGGCTATATCGCATATAACTGACTAATATTTATCCGTACCGATTCATCGAATCAACACTTGATCCGATGACCCGGCTGATATCAAATATCGCGAGAATAGAATACGGTATCATATATCGCATTATCCTCGGTCCCGTACATATCACATATGTGCTCCTACTCCGTTTTGCCTGAGTCAAGAAACCTCTGTGTAGGACTCTAAAGAATCGTCAATACGCCGGCAGTAGGTGATGATCATATCAAACACCCACAAGCTGCAAGCGGTCAGCTAAACGTAACAGCTACCCAGGTATTGAGCGCTCAGAAGATCAACAAGCAAGCCTGTACATTCTCCTGTGAATCCAAACAGTAACACTCCCGTACAGTCCGGTCTCGTCGTCTGATATGTTGCATATCTCGCCTAGGGGTGGTAAACGTCAGACCCCAGTTGCTCGATAAGTCGTGTCGATATGAGGTCTATAACAGTTCAAGAAACTACTGATAACACTTACCAGTAAATCTCAGCAACCCTGGCCAGGGATTTCCGGTTATAGCCAATCGAACACAGCACAACATCAACTCTCTATACCGGGAGAGACGAATCCCCTCCTATCGCTCATTGCCTCCATGTGATTCGGGACTGTATCCAAAAGCCACCTTTTTGCACGCCCTCTTGGACGTGGTATGATGGAAATCAAAGCACAGTGGGAATCACACAAGACTCTATGACGATCTCGGGTCGACAGACTACTCTGTACCAGTGTCACCGGAGAACTGCCATCTGACGTATGGTATAATACCATCTGGGAGTTCTCGGCGAGTCCATCCAGTATACCCAGTCTCCACTGAGCACCCGTACACCATCCTTGATTTCAAACACCGATGGATATGGGATCATCCATCGCCCATCATATGGGTCAAGATGCGTATACGCTAGTCTACTCTGGTGCATTGATGCCCTGTCTCGATACACCCTCGACTAGGAACAGTTATAGGATGTACTCGTCGACTACCGTGGCCCTACTAGTATGATCTCATCATAGTCCCAGTAGTCGAGTACATATCCTAAGGGCTTTATCAACATGTAACATAGAGACAATCAGAGTACAAGTTAAGATAAAGTACAACCAGATAGCATACTATCATGTCGAGCAAGAAAGTCCTCCCTATATATGTCCAAGCATCCACTACAATATACATCGTATGTACAGTAATGGCCTCTAGGGCATACATATAACTAACATGTGGGTCGTGTGCATGAAATTGATGGATCTTCTTCCGCATGGAGGCGACTTGCTTTGGTTGCCACTTTTTGGGGTGCACTGCCCTTTTAACGACATGGACGGTCGACACTTGACGCGTCTCCGAGACGGAGTGTCTGTAGTAGATGTTTCCCTGGCCCGGAGCGATTTGGTTCCCGATTTGTGGGAAGCCTGCACTCCACTTTTTACGACATGGACAATCGACGCTCTGATCCGAAGCGATTTGGTTCCCGATTTGTGGGAAGCCTGCACTGCCCTTTTTGTGACATGGACGGTCGACGCTCTGATCTGGAGCGATTTGGTTTCCGCTTTTTTAGGATGCATTGCCCTTTTAACGACATGGACGGTCGACGCTTGACGCGTCTCCGAGACGGAGTGTCCGTGGTAGACGTTTCCCTGGCCCGGAGCAATTTGGTTCCCAATTTGTGGGAAGCCTGCACTGCCCTTTTTGCGACATGGACGATCGACGCTCTGATCCGGAGCGATTTGGTTCCCGATTCGTGGGAAGCCTGCACTGCCCTTTTTGCAACATGTCAACGCTCTGATCCAGAGCGATTTGGTTCCCGCTTTTTGGGATGCACTGCCCTTTTAACGACATGGACAGTCGATGCTTGACGCGTCTCCGAGACGGAGTGTCCGTGGTAGACGTTTCCCTGGCCCGGAGTGATTTAGTAGACGTGCCCCCGGCACGGAGTGTCGCTGGTCGACGTTTCCCCGAGGCGGAGTGTCTGCTTGACGTTTCCCCGAGGCGGAGTGTCGGCTGGTTGACGTATCCCGAGATGGAGTGTCTGTTTGACGTTTCCCCGTTACGAAGTGTCGTTGTTGGACGTTTCTCCGATGCGGAGTGTCGCCGGTCGTTTGACTTGTCCCCAACACGGAGTGTTGCTGATCGACTTGTCCCCGGCACGGAGTGTCGCTGTTCGAATTGTCCCTGGCACGGAGTGTCGCTGTTCGACTTATCCCCGGCACGGAGTGTCGCTGATGTTCGACTTATCCCCGGCACGGAGTGTCGCTGATGTTCGACTTATCCCCGGCACAGAGTGTCCCTGATCGACTTTTCCCCGGTGCGGAGTGTCACTGGTCGACTTGTCCCGGGCACGGAGTGTCGCTGATGTTCGACTTGTCCCCGGCGCGGAGTGTCGTTGATCGACTTTTCCCCGATACGGAGTGTCGCTTGTCAACTTGCCCCCGGCACGGAGTGTCGCTGGTCGACTTGCCCTTGGCACGGAGTGTCGCTGGTTTTTTAACTTGTCCCCGGCACGGAGTGTCGCTGATCGACTTGCCCCCGGCACAGAGTGTCGCTGGTTGTTCGACTTGTCCCCGGCACGGAGTGTCGCTGATCGACTTTTCCCCGGCGCGGAGTGTCGCTGGTTGTTCGAATTTTTCTCGGTGCGGAGTGTCACTGGTTGTTCGACTTGTCCCCGGTACGGAGTGTCGCTGTTCGACTTGTCCCCGGCGCGGAGTGTCGCTGGTCGATTTGTCCCCGGCACGGAGTGTCGCTGGTCGACTTGTCCCCGGCACGGTGTGTCGCTGATGTTTGACTTGTCCCCGGCGCGGAGTGTCGCTAATCGACTTGATTCCGAGGCGGAGCATGATTCCGACAGGAAGGTCGCTGGTTGACTCCGAGCCGAAGCATAACTCTGACAGGGAAAGTAAATATCCCGAGGCGAAGCATGATTTCGACACGGGGTAAATTCTGGGATGAAGCATGATTCCTCCGCAGAGGTTGTTGGTTTGATTTGATCTGGGTTGACATCAACATCGCTATACTGGAATATGGTACCAGAAGCGAATCATAATTTGCCATGAGTGGATTTGGGGATTTTTTTTTGTCGACATCTGCATTGCTGCACTGGAATAATGCCAGGAGCAACTCATCATTTGCTCCTAGAGGATTTGGGAATTGGTGGCTTAGGAGACAGGTTTAGATCCCTATCACCTAAGACTTTTCAACTTTATGGGCCGTAAGGGTCCCATAAAAGCATTTTCTCCCTACGAGTCGAAAGGATCTCGTAGGTGTATTTTCTCCTTAGGAGTCGTGGGGACTCCTAAGTGTGATGCTCCTTTGTGAGTCGTAAGGATCTCACGCTGGAGCTTTCTCCTCACCAAGTCGAGAGGACTTTGCGAGTGCATTTCATCTCTTTTTTACGAGTTTGCGGCCTTTCGGGTTTTCACAAACTCGCCGGCAATCCTGCTGTTTTTACTCACGGAGCCCTTTCGAGTTTTCATCCGTGCCCATTTTGCTTGTGGACATACCTTCTTTTTTTTCTTTTTTCTTTTTGAACCTTCACCGCCGGTGAGACTTTGAATGTGGTCTCGCCGGTAGGACTTGGGAGAGATTAGGATTGTTTTACGCCCGTAAATTGTATACGGCTTTGCAGGATGTATGATCCAGACCGTAGAGCCAGAAAAATTTCGGGACTTTGTTGGCGTCTTCATCGCTGCACTAGAATATAGTACCAGGAGCGACTCATCATTCGCCATTGGGGTATGGGATTTGGAATTTGGTTGGCACCTGCATCGCTGCAGTGGAATATGGTACCAGGAGCGACTCATCATTCGCCGCTTGGGGATTTGGATTTTGGCCGGCGTCTGCATCGCTGCACTGGAATATGGTACCAGGAGAGACTCATCATTCACCATTGCCCATTGGGACGCGATGGCTTAGAAGACAGGTTTAGATCCCTATCACCTAAGGCTTTTCAATTTTATGGGCCGTGAGGGTCCCATAAAAGCATTTTCTCCCTACGAGTCGTAAGGATCCCGCAGATGTATTTTCTCCTTAGGAGTCATGGGGACTCCCAAGTGTATTTTTCCTTCGTGGGTCATAAGGATCCCACGAAGGTGTTTTCTTATGAGTCGTGAGGATCCCGTAAGGTTTGTTCTCCTCATGCATCGTGAGGACACATGAGTGGATTTCTCTCATTCCCAGTTTAATGACTTAAGGGTCATCCGATTCCAGTTTAACGACTTAGGGGTCATCCGTTTCCAGTTTAACGACGTGGTGGTCATCTGTTTCCAGTTTAACGACCCAGAGGTCATCTGTTTCCAGTTTAACGACTCAGAGGTCGTCTGTTTCCAGTTTAACGACTTAGAGGTCGCCTGTTTCCAGTTTAACGACTTATGGGTCGTTTGTCTCCAGTTTAACGACTTAGGGGTCGTCTGTCTCCAGTTTAATGACTTAGGGGTCGCCTGTCTCCAATTTAACGACTTAGTGGCCACCTGTTCCCAGTTTAACGACTTAGAGGTCATCTGTTTCCAGTTTAAAGACTTAGAGGTCTATTGTTTCCAGTTTAACGACTTAGAGGTCATCTGTTTCCAGTTTAAAGACTTAAAGGTCTACTGTTTCCAGTTTAACGACTTAGGAGTCATCTGTTTCCAGTTTAACGGCTTAGAGGTTGTCTGTTTCCAGTTTAACGACTTAAAGGTCGTCTGTTTCCAGTTTAACGACGTGGAGGTCATCTGTTTCCAGTTTAACGACTTAGAGGTCGTTTGTTTCCAGTTTAATGACTTAGAGGTCGTCTGTTTCCAGTTTAACGATGTAGTGGTCAGCGGTTCCCTGTTTAAAGTCTTAGAGGTCTACTGTTTCCAGTTTAACGACTTAGAGTTCATCTGTTTCCAATTTAAAGACATGGAGGTCTATAGCGAGCTTGGAATTTTGGGGTAGGGGCCGGCATCATCGTTGCTAACACTGAAGCACAGGTGCCAGGAGCAATTCATCATTTGCCCTTTCCTGTTGGGGAGTGATGGCTTAGGAGACAGGTTTAGGTCCCTGTCACCTAAGACTTTTCAATTTTATGAGCCGTAAGGGTCCCATAAAAACATTTTCTCCCTACGAGTCGACAGGATCTCGTAGGTGTACTTTCTCCTTAGGAGTCGTGGGGACTCCCAAGTGTGTTTTTCCTTCGTGAGCCATAAGGATCCCACGAAGGTTTGTTCTCCTCATGTATCGTGAGGACATATGAGTGGGTCTTTCCAACGGACCATAATTCCAAGGGCGGAGACCAGCCGCGTAACTGGTGGTTGCGGTGGGGCATGGACGTGATGAGAATTATTTGAGCCCGTGGATTGTATACGGTAGTCAATTTAGGGACTGGCCGTAGGGCTGGGAGAATTTTGGGAAATTAGATTTTGGGTTGGTGTCTGCATCGCTACACTGGAATATGGTACCAGGAGCGAATCATCATTCGTCGTTTTTTTACCGCGATTGCTCCATCATTTCAGCTCTTCTTATCACGAAGGTCACGATTGCCCTACCATTTAGGCTTTTATTCGCGGTTGCCCTATCATTTCGGCTTTATTTTTCATTTTTATTTTACTCGCTGATTTTTATTGCGAGTTGCCCCATCATTTCGGCTTTTCTTTATTTTTCTTTTATTTACACATTTTTTTGTTTATTTACATATTTTTTTTACATTCCCAGCTTAACGACCTAGAGGTCGATTGTTCCCAGTTTAATGACGTGGTGGTCGACGGTTTGCTTATCCTAGCTCCTCGAACTTTGATCTTGGCGGGGCTATGTTGATGACCATAGCTCTGTGGCTTGTTGGCACATCCGACAACTGTGGGGCTTTCCCAAGTTTGTATTGGTTCTCTACCCAATCTTTGAAAATATAGCAATTTTCGATGGTATGACTCACCATTCTATGATATGGGCAGTATATGGGACTGTCGGTCATGTTCATTTCATGTGGCCTCTTTAGAACAGGCAATTGCAGACCGTTATTCAAGGCGTCCACGAATATTTTGCGGACTTCATCCATCCTGAAGGAGTATACCTTCTTCTTTCTCTCTATTGGAGTAGGTGCCTTTACTGATGCTGGTCCTAGAGGCCGATCAGTCTTTGGTTCGCCCTTTTCAGATTATGGCACATGTCTGAGAGAATCAAGTTCCCGAAGAGCTCCAGTCTCCATTTGTATGAAGTCGGCGGTCGTAGCTCGACTGTTTGCTAACACGCCTTTAGACAGTTCTATCTCTCCCGTCTTGTATTACTTTTCGACCCAATCTTTGAAGACGAAGCAGTCCTTAATGGCGTGACCTATCACTCTGTGATAGGGGCAATACTTTGGGTCGTCGGTCATATTCTCTTCTTGTGGCCTCTTTGATTCTGGCAGTTGTAGACCATTTCTTAGGGCGTCCTTGAATATCTTGTGGACTTTGTCCCTTTTGAAAGAATAGACCTTATCCAGTTTCACTTTCAGAGGCGATTCCCCTTCGGTGTATGTATCGGAGGGACTGGAGGCTGATCGCGGCCGTTTTTCGCGAATGCGCTCGCTCTTAGGCTGAAGGGGGTATTAGTTGGCTGCCTCCGGGTATCAATCCCTGGCTCATGAACCAAAATTTGATTCTGCTGTAATTGCAATCGGGCGACTTGGGTCACGAGATCTGCCGTGACGTTTGCCAATTCGTCGACCTTAGACTGAACCTTGGCTAACTTCTCATCCCTTTCCTGAAGCTGCCTCTGGAGCCATCGGAATAATGCTTGTTCTGTAGTTCCGGTTGTGACAACCGGGTCATCCTTATTGCCTGAGCTCAATCCCGCAGAAACCCCAGGCTCTTTCGGCTTATCGACCTGAGCGAACTCTTCGTCATTTAGACCGAATTGACATTTGGGCAGCGTCCACCGTATCATCACCCTGGCTGTGAAGCATAGGAGGGCTCGTTTCTTCATTTCCGACCATGTAGACAGTGTGGACCGCATATCCAGCCGTCTCTTTATCTTCGGCGGGGTAACCCCGTTCTTGGAGCCTCATGAAGCTTAGCCTAGCGGGAGCCCTAGCCTTTTTGTTGGCTCTGTATCTGAGCCGCTTCTGCCTCAGCTTCTCTGTTTTGAGGGCTTGGCGGGCATCCGTTTTCTGGGAATCCACCGCGAGTCGATCGATAGGGAGCTTAGAGAAGACACCCAATCGAGCAGTTGTTAAGGGCACCACCGGAGCTTGCTCGAGACGCGTTGTAGCTTTGTTGGTATTGATGTCCTTGCCCCCAGCTGGGGCCAAGGAAAGCCGTTCAAACACCGACTTGCATTTGAGTTGGGGTGCCTTCGAGACCACCACATTTGGCCTCTTGCCTTTCGAGAACGGTTTGCCTGTCACCGGGGCTTGAGGAGCTAGGATGGCGTTAGCTGACATGAACAGAATAGAGCCGAATGGTATCGGCGACTCCTCCTACTGTCGCCCAAGACTGGCCGGAAGGACCGTCCTGACGTCCATCTTCATCGTGTAGGAGATGGGAACTGTGTCGAGAGCTGAGCTTGTCCTTGGAGACATTTCTGCTGCAACTAGAGATTGCAATTTGAAATTTGTTAACTTGCATAAAGAAGCATGATTTCAGTACAGGCAGTCGATATGTATATTGGTTGAGTTCGCATGAACATTTAACCCGAAATATGGGAGGAGAGAAAGGTCCCACCGGGCGTGCCAGAATCTGTAGGGTGTTTTTTGTCACCCCATTGGGATGGGAATACTCGCGCGCTTGTCAGGCGCATTATAGATTCCCCCTGCCTAGGGTAGGCCGGAGTTTAATGATTGTGGGGATCCGAATCTCCGGCAGCCGCGTACTAAGCTGCCATTAATTTCCCCTCGCCTTTGGAGCGAGAGAACCTCCGATTAATGGGTTAAACTGGTCATGCGAACTCAATATGCAGTGTCGTGTTTTGAAGGGGTTTTGGATGTATCGGGGGCCCCGTAGAGTTTTTACGGGGGTCCCGCTACCCGGATAGCAGGCTGGGGATTAAGGGGGCTACCAGCCCCCTTACGGGGTGCGGGGCAGCGTCCCGTTAGAAATTTTTTTCTAATATGGACAATGTCGTGGAGTATGTGTGTGTGTGTGTACATATATATATTTATATATATAAAGGGCATCCAAAGGATGCGTGGGAAAAAGCGCCAGCGCTTTGGGTGCTAGCGCCTTGAGCGCAAGAGCGCTAGCGCTTTGAGCGCTAGGAAAGAGCGCTAGCGCTTTGAGTGCTAGTACCTCACGTATCAGCACGTGGGCGCTCGGACGCTAGCGCTTTAGGCGCTATCGCTCTGAGCGCAAGAGCGCTAGCGCCCCACGTGTCAGCATGTGGGCGCTCGGGCGCTAGCGCTCTGAGCGTAAAAACGCTAGCACTTTGAGCGCTAATGCCCCACGTAGCACGTGGGCGCTCAGGCGGGCGCTAGCGCCCCACGTGTCAGCACTTGGGCGCTAGCGCTTTGGGCGCTAGCGCTTTGAGCGCAGGGGCGGCAAAAAAGACTTGGTCTCTGCAATGGGAATTGTACTACCAGAAAGGAGCACTTATTATTTTGTATATATGTATATATATGAGCAGTTAAACTCCTAGGATATTTTGAAGCTGATGAAGGGCTTCTCCCCTTGAGCCCTAGTTCTTCCCCAAAGTGGGGTTTCTGGAGATGGGTTTCCTTCTTCCTCCTCTGTTGGCAGGATCTTGAAGATCAAGAGATGTTGGATTTTAAAAATCTCTCATTTCTGAGATCTGATGGCAAATCTGAGTTTCCCTTTATGGGTTTTGTGGTGAAAAACTATTTAGTTTTGGAAAAGGAAGAGTAAAACTCTTGATTTAATTGAAAAAGGAAAAGAAGGTTTAAAACCTTGATGAAGGAGCAAGAGACACAAAGAACCCTAGTTTTTGGAGAATGAAAAGTGTATATCTTTTATTCATCATGTTGCCTTTACAGGCTTACATATTTACATATAGTCCCTTGGGCTTTACAAAATGGCATTTTGCTCATCCCATGGCTCATGTGCCATTTCTTTTTGCATATAAGCCATGGGCTTTACAAAAATTTGGCTTTATGCCTATTCATGCATAAAAAATTACATAAAAATTATTTATTACATGATTTCATTTTGGGAATGGAGGAGGGCCGACCGCTTCATGTTCGGACTCGACCTGGGCATGGGCCCACTTGATCCGGGCTTGAGCACACTAGGCTTGGGGTTGACCTTGACTTTGACTTAGTCAACCGGGGTACAATTTTCGACCCCAACAGTCCCGTTGGACCAGGTTCCGATCGTACGAGAATTTCCTGATGTGTTCCCTGCTGAGTTACAAGGATTGCCGCCTGAGCGTGATATTGAATTTTGGATTGACTTGATTCCGGGTGCAGGGCCTATTTCTATACCACCTTATCGGATGGCCCCAACGGAGCTGAAGGAGCTCAAGAGTCAGTTGCAAGAATTGCTTGATAGATGACCCGTTCGTCCGAGTGTATTTCCATGAGGAACTTTTGTCTTATTCGTTAAGAGAAAGGACGACAGCATGAGATTGTGTATCGACTACAGGCCGCTGAATCGAGTTATGGTGTGAAATAGGTATTTATTACCTCGCATTGATGACTTATTCAATCAGCTATAGGGAGCTGACTATTTCTCGAAGATCGATTTGCGGTCAGGATATCACCAGTTGAGAGTGCGGAAGGATGACATTCCGAAGACTGCTTTTCGCACACGATACGGGCATTACGAGTTTTAGGTGATGTCGTTCGGGCTCACCAATGACTCAGCAGCTTTCATGGATATGATGAACCGTATTTTCAGGCCATTTCTTGATCAGTTCATCATTGTATTCATTGATGATATTCTTATTTATTCTCGGAGCCGGGAGGAGCACGAGCAACACTTGCGTATCACATTGCAGACCTTTAAGCAGCATCAGCCGTTCGCTAAATTCTACAAGTGTGCTTTCTGGCCAGATTGTGTGGATTTCTTGGGTTACGTAGTTATGAGAGATGGTATACGTATGGACCCAAAGAAGATTGAAGGAGTACAACACTGTCCCAGACCTGTATCAGTTACTGAGGTTCACAGCTTCTTGGGTCTGGCTGGTTACTACCGACGTTTTATGCAGGATTTTTCTCAGATCGCTGCACCACTGACCGGGTTGACCAGGAAGGAGGCTCCATTTCTTTGGACAAAGGCGTGTAAGCAGAGTTTCCAGCAGTTGAAAACCCGCTTGGACTGCACCAGTATTATCTTTACCTTCTGGGTCAGGTGGTTTTGTTGTTTATTGTGACGCCTCTTGAGTGGGTTTAGGCTGTGTGACCCAGCACGGTAGAGTCGTCGCTTATGCTTCTCGACAGTTGAAGAAGCACGACCAGAACCATCCTACTCATGACTCAGAGATGGCTGTTGTGGTATTCGCACTGAAGATTTGGAGGCATTACTTATACGGTGAGTCATGCCAGATATTCACAGATCACAAGAGTTTGAAATATATTTTTTAGCAGCGGGATCTGAATATGAGGCAGCGTCGATGGATGGAACTCATAAAGGATTTCGATTGCGAGATTCTTTACCGTCCGGGCAAGGCAAATATTATAGCAGATGCTTTGAGGCGGAGGCTTGGAGGTAGCTTATCTCATTTGTGCACTATGCAGAGACAATCTTCTGCAGACTGGCAGATTCTGTGTGATAGCCATGTACAGTTTGAGTTCACATCGACAGGAGGACAGTTAGCTCATGTTCGCAACCGTCCTCAGTTATTGGATCATATCCGAGAGACACAGCCCACAGATGCTCACTTGTCGGAGATCATAGATCGGGTTAGACAGGGTAGAGATTCTGACTTCGGGATAAATAACCGTGGAGTATTACAATTTGGGACTCATCTTTGTGTGACGGATTCAGAGGGACTGAGACGTGAAAGTCTTAGAGGAGGCCCATCAGTCAGCATATAGTATTCATCCTGGTCCACCAAGATATATCATGACTTGAAGGATGTCTATTGGTGGGAAGGAATGAAGAGAGATGTCACGGAGTTTGTTTCGAGATGCTTAACTTGTCAGCAAGTCAAAGAAAAGCACCAGAGGCCGGGAGGAGAGTTGCAGCCCTTGCCCATTCCGGAGTGGAAATGGGAGCAGATCTCCATGGATTTTATTGTGGGACTGTCCAGGACTAATAAAGGGTATGATTCCATCTGGGTAATTATGGATCGATTGACAATGACAGTTCATTTTCTTCCGGTGAAGACGATTTATGGATATGCGCAGTATGCCCAGATCTACATTGACGAGATTGTGCGATTGCATGGTGTTCCGACGTGCATAGTGTCCGAGAAGGGTGCGCAGTTCTCCAGCCGACTATGCCAGAAAATTCAAGAGGCTTTAAGCACTCGATTGAGTTTTAGTACAGCTTTCTACCCACAGACTGATGGTCAGTCAGAGTGGACTATACAGACACTTGAGAATATGCTTCGAGCCTGTAGTCTTGATTTTGGTGGCAGTTAGGATCATCACTTGCCTTTGATAGAATTCTCCTACAACAACAATTTTTGGGAGACGGTCCAGTTGGCACCCTTTGAAGCTTTGTATGGGAGAAAGTGTCGATCGCCCGTTTGCTGGACAAAACTCAGTGAGAATAGCATTTTGGGGGCCGCAGATAGTGCAGGAAACTATAGAAAAGATCCAGTTGATACAGGACAGGATAAGAGCGGCCCAGTGCATACAGAAATCATATACTGATCGACGCCGTCGCAAACTCGAGTTCGATGTGGGAGATGATTTGTTCCTTTGTGTATCTCCGATAAAGGGTGTGATGCGTTTCGGGAAAAAAAGGAAGCTCGGTCCCAGATATGTTGGACCCTATGAAATTCTGGAGAGAGTGGGTACTGTAGCTTATCATTTAGCACTTCCACCGAGTTTTCCTAATATGCATCCGGTGTTCCACGTGTCTATACTTCGCAAGTATCTTCACGATCCCTCTCACACGATTCAACATCAGACTTTATAGCTTGAGCAGGATTTATCCTACACTGTGCAGCCGGTAGCTATTCTAGATCGGCAGGCAAAGAAACTAAGATCGAAGGTACCTCCGTCTGTAAAGGTTCTTTGACGAGGAACAAATTGCGAGGAGGTCACTTGGGAGACTGAGAATGCGATGCGGAAGAAATTCCCACATCTTTTTGAAGGTACGTGTAGTTAAATTTTTAAATTCGGACACCGAATTTTCTTAAGGGGGGATATTGTAACATTTTGAAATATTTTAGATAATTAATTAAATTATTTATTTAAGTGGATAATGTTATTTAAATTTTTATTGTAGAAGAGAGGGCTTTTTTAATTGAAGTGGAAATAAATTAGTAAAGAAAATAGTGTTTATATAATAACATGTGTAATCAGGGGTTTATGTGAGAAAGTTAGTTCCTTTTGCTAATTAGAGTTGTATAAAGGTTTTTATGCAAAGAGGGTTAGATAATGGTTAAGCTTAGAATATACCTCCTAGACACCACACCTTAGGTGTAACTACACACACATCTCCTCCTTGCATGAAACCACCACTATCTTGCATGGTGACACCACCTACTATCTTATCACTTCTTATCTTTTAATTGTACCAATTGATTCAGTTGATATATATTAAGTTAGGGCAAATAGAAAAAGGAAATATTTTTAGAACACACAAAAGAAAAGAAAAGAGAGAAGAGAAGAAGAACTAAGTGCTAAGGACTTTCACCACTACCATTAAGTTAGGATCTTTGAGTTTGTGCATTTTGGAGAAAACCTTTTCAGTAATCTTTTGTAGGTATAATCTCTAAACTCTATAGAATTCTAGTTCTGAAAAGTTTAAATGTAGAAATCGGATATCAAAAATGTCGTATTTTGGTAAAAATAGGCTCTGTGTAAGATCTGCTGTAATTTAGATGATAATTAAAATAACCAAACAGTACCTTCATCTTATAAATTGGACGTAGAATAACACTTAGGAAGACGGACCCATTCCCTTAGATTTTGGCTGGCGACAATTGCCAAAAATCCGAGCTCGCCGGGTTTTTATGGGAGTTAGGCGTTGGGTTTTTTAGGATAGCTCTCTGTATATGTATTAGAATGTTTGGTATTGCTAGTTTAAGTTATTTTATCAGTATATGAAATCTGGAAGCTAATATGTGTAAAGGGGTTAAAATTCTAAATTACGACACGGATGTTTCGTGGCACGTTTCTGTTTTCTGTTACGAACAACGAATGGTTAAAATCCAGTTAGTATAAGTGTTAGATAGTTTACAATAGTCGTACGTAATATAGTTAGTATGTAAATCTTGTATTTTCACGTTTTCGCGGTACCGGAGTTTAGCCGTTTCTTATACAAAGTTAATTTCAATGTAAGATTCGAATACGGAAACTTCGGAGGCCGCAAGGAAAGGAGAGGGATTGAAGATATCCGAGTAGATTCGACGTATTCGGGTGAGCAGACCAAAAATCTACCGGGGGATTTTGTATGGATGGTGTAATACGCCCGTAGTTTTAAGTTTAAATTAAAATTGTTCTTTTGTGTATAAAAGTTGATTTTTAGTAACTTCATCGTATGCATTCATAAATCGTCATTTTTAATAATTACTAGAACACTGCACAAATTATCGATGAGTCATGTTGCATGCGCACATATTTACATGTTACACTACATCTCGTCGATATTAACATGTCATATACACACTTAGTACTTATTATGTCAAATATGATTCATATCATACTTTAAACATCAATAATAGTAGTTAATTTGCATTAATGTGATTATGAATACTTATCATGTTTCTTATTCAAATATTAGTAAGTATGATATAAGATGCATTGGATTATTTCGAATTTCTGGTTTTGAGTTTTTATGAACTATTAAGCGTATTCAATGATTCTTCATGATTGATGTGACATGTCCACCATGAGATATTTTTTTATTTAGTTGTATTCCGAACCGAGTGGGGTAGCTATACGGTTGCAGATTTTTACGTCATCCGGACTGAGTGGGGTAGCTATACAGTCGGATTCATGGTGGACGCGGTCGAGACCGAGGGGCAGAAAAGCCGCACTTTAGGCGGGGAGCCTAGCGAGAATACTCGATACCGGAGACAGTTGTGAACACGGCGGATATTTAGGTGATACCGACCAGTGTTATTGATTGACAGGATCGTTCGGAGAACGATACCTGATGGAAACAGAAGATTTGTGTCAATATTGGACACGAAAAAATGAACCTTATTTGGAAATAATTGATGAGATTTCAGTTTTGATTTATACATTGAGTAGTACATATTCATGATTCCACCTATTATCATGCATTATATTCATTCTTGTTGATATTAGCTCTAGTTCGTCATACTTAAATTATCAGTCGATATATGTTAGTTTTATTCACTGAGTTGGCAACTCACCCCCGTTGTGCCATAGTTCCTTACAGGAGTCGTGTGAACGCGTAGCAGCAGTGCGGATCCACTCGTCAGGTTTTTATCGCTCTTTTTGCTAGGTGGGTTACCTATGCAGTAACCTCTTATTTTGATATATGTATTTTTGATCTAGTATTACTCCATCAGACCCCGTATATTTGACTTAGAACGATTTATGTTTGTATATGTTTAACTCGACTGAGTGAGATCGTTTAGTTGTGTTAAATTTTTCTTGCTTTACTTATGCATGAGATTCTTCATCTTGAGTGTTGTATTATTATTGTGTATTAATTTCCGCCGTTTGGCGTTGTTTGCTCCTAAATAGGGATGCAATTTATCTAAGCAATTTATAACTGCTCTTATTAATAATTAAAAATGGAGGTGCGATCGAATTTTTAAATGCTAAAAATCAGTTGCTTACATTTCATTTCTTAAAAACCATTCGACATGCTACTTCATTTCTTTTACTTAAAAACTGAAATTTTCTTAATTCCGCAAATAGGTTGTTGATCTTGGTTTTCTGGCTTACTTGGATTGTGTCGTCATCTTTAGATATCATACAATCTAAGTGCCGGTCACGGACCAAAATTGGGTCGTGACACCTTCTCCGTTTTTTAGAAAAAAAGAAAAAATGAGAAAAATCATCATCTTTCAAGCTCTCCACATCATCTCTCTCATCTCTCAAGCCTCCACATCATCATCTCTCTCTCCTCTCATAAAATAATTAATTATTTATCTAAAATTCTCCGCATTATCAATCCCTGTTTTTGTAAAAAAATTAATAAATAAAACTCTAAAACTCTCCATGTCTCTATTCTTTCTTCTCAAAATTTTTTCAACTTACATGTGTAAAGGATGTGTATAAATTCTAGTAAACAATAAAGTCAGCTCTATGGTCCATAATTAATTGCACCGGTTCCGTCTCTTGAACCTTCTTCTTGGTTCCTTCTCCACTTGGTCCCTACTCTAAGAAAAATAAAATGGGGAGAGAGAGGGAGAAGAGAGAGAGGGGGGAATGGAGGAAACAGTTGAGGAGAAGAGGGGAAAATGAAAGAAAATTTAAAAAGAATGGAGGATCCAGTGGCTCGGTAGGGTTGGGCCACGGGCCTAAAAAGGAAAGAAAATTTAAAGAGAAAGGAAGAGAGGAGAGAGAGATAGGGTTGGGGTAATTAAATAGAAAAAATATTGAGAAAATTAAATAGAAAAAATATAAGGAAAATTATATAAGAAATTATTTGGAATAATTATGGAATCAAAATTTATTTAAATACGGATAAATGTACAAAAGAACTGAGTATTAGACCTTGTTACAGGATTCTGAGAAATTAGGTTGAGCTGATATTGTGACATTGAGATTGCGGTGACCTTCGTTTGACTGTTGAAAAACCACGACCTCATGATGAAAATGAGGAGCCTCCTCTTCCTCTTCCTCTTCATCCTCAAAAACCACGACCTCGTTGAGCAACAAAGGCTATAGTATTTTCGGCTTGCTTGTTGTCACGGCAAAGTTGAGGTATGATTTGAGCATTTGGATCCACTAGAGGTCGTTGCATAGTCGTACGAAATATCTCATAATCTGATCCAAGTCCTTGCAACATCTAAAAAAACATTGTTTTGATCGGAAACAGGATTTTCAATTGCATTTAGTTGATCATAGATTTTCTTAAAATTACTTAAATATAGAGAAACTTGGGGAATTTCCTTTTTTTTTAATATTTTTCAATTTTGACATTAATTCAAACTCTCGAGCAACTAAGCTTTGAGAGAAGTTTTCGACAAGAGCAGTTCATACCTCTAAGGCTGTTTTAAGCCCAACGGAGATTCCAAGAGTTTCTTTGGAAACAGTTCCGACGATCCAAGATTTCACAAAACGATTTGTGCTGACCCACGCCGAGTAATCCGGTTTTGGAGTTTCTTCTCCACTTGTGCCGGTGAGAATTTGAGTAAGAGATTTGGTTTCACCGGTGAGGAAACCAAGTAGATCTTAACTCTCTATCAATGATATCTTTGATGTTTCCCAAAGCAAATAGTTATCGTTATCTAATTTTAGTGACACGAAATTTGCCACATTCAAGATGACGGGATAGGGAAATTTAGGTAGAGAGATTAAGGTCATTGTAAAGGATGATGGAGGGATTAATTACCTGAGAGTTCTAATACCATAAAGAAATTTCAAATGAAGGATTTTCCTAACGTGTTTGTTTGTGTGGGATGTTCTCATTATATAAAAAAGGGTTTACAATGTAATTATTACAAATATGATAGTGAAGACCAAATTAAAGAAAGATTATAATGGGAGAGAGAGTCAAGGAGCTATTACGTACATAATTTGAATTTAAAATTGCTAACTTGACTCGGTTTAACATCTTTATTATATGGAGTATTTCTTTCTACACAATCTTCGAATTCATTGCCTAAGTCTCATGATTTGTACCTTTATCATATCCATGACTTTCCTCTTCAGAGTTTTTGACTGATTTTGATATATTTCCACATATCTTAATAGTAACACATGCTTGATTTTCTTCTCCATAATCTTTAATCGAATTAATTGATTAAAATTCATTGCCATCTATATTGGTGCTTTCCATAAGGCGAACAACGCGTGTTTGTTTGCAAGTTTATAGTTCTTTGCGATCAATCTCTTTAAAGCAGACAATGTCATCTGCAAACATCAAATGAGACAGTAAATTTGTTACTTCCTATGGTGAAACCCTTTAATTTCTTTTGCCTGATCATTTCGTTGATGTAGCACGATAATGGATTCGAAAAAATGATAAAGAGAAGGGGAGAAAGAGGGTCCCCTTGTTTTTATCCATTGGATAGCGATATAGACTATGCATAATGGCCGCTAATCAGTACACGAACGGGTTAGTAACACAAGCTCTTACTAGTTTATCCATTACCTTTTGTATCCCATTTTCTTTATTTTTTATTTTCTCTTTTTACCCTATTGGAAATTCGAGAAAATAGCTTTAACTTTTTTCCAAGTTATATTAATCCAATCCTAAACTACATCTCAATCAAACTTACCAAATACTGATTAACCCACCAATTTTATTTGACCATTTGCAGATCGGTTTTGACCATAGCTATATCATGTTATTTTTCAAGTTTTCATGTTAAAGATTTCTTTCCTTTTTGCTTTTTTCATTATTTATTCCTTTTACATTTTTGCCATTTAAAACAAAATCCAGCATAAGCCTAAGCCTAAGCCCTACTATGGGCCACCAAGAAAAGAATGTAAACAGGGTCTAATTGACCCAATGCTAAATCCACTAACCCTATGCTAATGCTCGCTTTGCTCGCCAATTCTAGATTTTTAGGAGCTGTTTTAATTTATTTTGATTAAATTACCCTTAAATGTAGCTTTATAAAGAAGCTTACCATAGTTTGAGACTAAAAAGCTTCAAGAAAGTCTAGTGGGAAGGAGCAATATCAAGGGAATTTTTGCGAACTATATCCTAAATGCATATCTTATCGTGGAACACCTTATAAATTTCTTGAATTTGGTCAAAACAAATTTTGTTCTTTGAACGAACATACATTCGCTTCTTTGGTTATACATACATTATCATATTCTGCTAATGTTATTTCAGCAAAAACCATATGTCTCACTATCAGTCACCCATGGCAAACATGACTAACTGGTGTAGTCTATATTAGCAGCATACCTTGCTTGTCGGGTTGTTGTTCAATCAACTACCTCTATCTCATGTCTCAATCACCACCTTTCATATCGTTTATTGTTAACACTATCCATAATTATACCGCTCGCTTAAGTTTTTTTGGATGCTAAAGCTATAGTCAGGTGTCACAACTTGTGCTCACCGGCACCTGGCATCATTAAACACCACCACTTTTGGATAGTTATTGCTACCACTATCATCATCTTCTATTTGACAATGCTTGTAGATATCTGAAAATCGATTTTTTTAAAAATATATGCCATGAAAAGAAATCTTACATTTTTTTTTGTGTGCCTACCGTGTATACACCCTAACATCTACATCGTCCAAATCCAGTACAAGCCGGCCGGCTCTACGGAATGGTCCTTATTTTTTAAAAAAGTTTTTGTGGAAACTTGTCATAAGCTGTGACAACAAAATATATGTATTGATAACCAAAACGATTACAAAGTCAAAAAGAATATTCAGATAATTAATAAATAAATATTAATTAGTCCTCGTAACGTAAGCCGTTGCATCAGAAACGACGGGTACAAGTGCTACCTATTTGACTCTTCTGGCTCCCTCTTCTATAAAAGGTGAGAAAGAGAGAGGGAGGAGGAGGAGGGGAGAGAGAGAGAGAGAGAGAGAGAGAGAGGAATGGAGGAGCCCGTGGAGAAGAAGAGGGTTTGTGTGACTGGTGCTGGGGGTTTTGTGGCCTCATGGCTCATCAAGATCCTCCTCTCCAAAGGCTACTTGGTCCATGGAACTGTCAGAGACCCAAGTAATTAATGACCCCTTTCTTCTTCATATATGTACTCTTTCGAATTCAATTTTTTTTTATAACGAGAAATCTATGATGGGTCTCTCTCTCTCTCTCTTCCCTTCTAAATTTATTGTTGAATTGCAAGGTTTTAGGTAAATCTGTTGAATAAGCTGGATGGGTTTTGTTTGAATTGGTGTTTAGCGAAAGGGTTGTGTTATTGTGAGGTTTGGAGTTTGTTTGCTAGGTTAATTGCATTATGATTGAGAATTCTTTGATTTGGATTCAGTTAGCTATTAGGCCCGATCCGGCCCAATACCCGTCCATATGTGGGGGCTAGGGTTCTATATGAGACATATGCATACAAAACATCTCTAGATTAAATTCACATTTATCTATAGTTTAAATATGGATTTATCTCCTGGCATTTATTTACCCTATAAATATGAGACTTTCTCTAGGGAATTTTGTATCCATAATTCTCTAGTAACCCAGGATTTGATTAGAGTGAGAGCGGCTAAGCACGGTCGCAGGATAGAGATGTTTTGTAAGATGGTATTTATTTGTGAAGGAGGGTGAGAAGTCAGTATAATCTTTTGTAATTCTTTATCATAGTGGAAGTTTTCATCGCGGTTTGCAGGATTAGGTGCTAGTTGCGCCGAACCTGGGTAAATCTTGTGTATGGTTGTCGGTGTGTTCTTTCCGTTTGATTTGGTATCCGTTGGATAGTATTTTTCAATCTACCCTAAAATAAAGATCTTGAATTTTCGCTGCGTAAAGATACATAATCCTTACAACAAGTGGTATCAGAGCGTCAAGTTCGCGTTTTGGAGTCGATTGGAAAGTTGACATCTACAAATTACGAAATCTAAAAGTTTGATATGCACAATAAATTCAATCTATGGAGATTGAAGATGACGGCGCAGCTGAAACAACAAGGTGTGCACAAAATTGTCTTTGCAAAAGACAGAAATCCGGCGACGACGACGACGATAGCGGATAGTGTGGAGATGGAGGACAAAGCTCACAGTTCAATTCATCTTTCAATGGCCGATAAAGTCCTTTGCGAAGTGGCGCAAGAGACGACGACAGAATTGTGAAACATATTGGAGTCTTTTTACGTGAAGAAATCTCTTAATAACCGATTCTATCTAAAGTAGTCCGGGAACCGTGTAAAGGTTTTTTAGTTTGGATTATGCGAAGGGTTCGCTTCGCTAGAGTTCGCAGGATTATGCAGGCAGGAGAGGATCGTGCATCAGTATACCACATTGAGAGATCCTCGGTTAGATGGCATTGCATGGCGAATGGTTCAGACAGTTTTGAAGAACGGAATTTTACGGCTTACGGCTGGTTTTCCAAGGGAATTTCAGGTTGGAGCCCTATCTACTACCGAGTATCTCATCGATCGGTCACCATCGACGACGGTAGATATGAGAAATCCCGAGAAGTTATGGACTCGAGGGATTGAGAATTACTCGGGGCTTCGTGGAGTTTGATAGAGCCGAGGATCAAGAGATGTTTTCTTATCGGTTTTGGAGACAGCAAAAGGGTCCAGGTCGTGATGTCGCGTGGAGTAATCAACCAAGTCACATTCGTTGAGTCTGCGATATTTTGAAGAAAACAGACTCGGTTAGATGGTAAACAGAGAATAAGTATGCCGCCAAGCGAGGTGGAGATTGTTAAATTTGATTTAAATTCGGATTAGTTATGGATTAGTTAGGATTTAAATCTAATCTCTTTAGTTTAGATTTAAATATAATATCTAGATTAAATTCATATTTATTTATAGTTTAAATATGGATTTATCTCCTATCATTTATATACCCTATATATACGAGGCATTCTCTAAGTTTTTTTAAAAGTATCCATAATTTTCTGATAATCTAGGATTTGATTAGAGTGGTAGGGATGGCCAAGCGCGGTTGCGGATAGAGAGGTTTTTTAAAAGAAGGAAATTCTTTGTAAATGAAGGGTGAGAAGTCAGTGTAATCTAATCATTTTTTCAATCTACCCCTAAACAAAGATCTTGAATTTCCGATGTGCATAGATATGTAATTCTTACAACAAATGGTAAATGTTCGAAGTCCCGGTCCAAATTATGAAAGATGAGGTGATCGGTATTTCAATTCAGGTGGAGAGTCCGATAGAGCCAGTGGTGCAGAGGCCGAGGACAGTTCGACGCACATGAGTGGTTAGAGACGAGTCTCCAAGGCAAGAGGATCAGGAGTTCGATAGAAAAACCGCATGTTTGATTCGTGGCATAGAGTGTCATGGATGGGAGTTGCGTCGGTTGCAGCAGAGTATCTAGCAAGTTCCAGTCGGTATGGGATAGAGGAGATTCGGCTAGGATCTTCTCACTTAGAAGCGCACTTTAGGCTTTCGGCGATTTATCGTCAGGTATAGATTACGCTGATGATAAAGACAGATGGAGGTCGATGACGACTTACATATTAAACATGGATGCAATGCCGGGAAGATCGATGTTTCAGTCCGGTATCGCGGTTTCAACAATGGAGGCATGGTTGATAGCTGTCATGCAGGCGGTTAGGGAGGCTATCGATTTGCGGAGATTGTTAGGGTTCGGAGTTCCAGAGGAAGTAAGTATTTTTCTTGGAGACTGAGAAGATTGTGATGGCACTTACGTTGGTGACCTAAAGGATTCGACAGACGCGTTTCTAAGATGGTTTCGATCTAAACTTAAGTTTTGCCAAGTAGATTGTTGAGGTGCTTTTGGACTCAAGGGGATGAGAATGGAGTTCCAAGGTGTTGATAAATTGAAGAGATTGCGGCGAATTTGAATCAAGGTGGAGATTGTTAAATTTGATTTAAATTTGGATTAATTTTGGATTAGTTAGGATTTAATTCTAATCTCTTTAGTTTAGATATAAATCCAATCTTTAGATTAAATTCATATTTATCTCTAATTTAAATATGGATTTATCTTTTAGCATGTATTTACACTATAAATATGATACTTTCTCAAGGGTTGTATATACATAATTCTCTAATAACCTAGGGTTTGCTTAGAGTGGGAAATGCAGCTAAGCGCGATTGCGGATAGAGGTATTATAAGAGGGTATTTCTTTGTAAATGAGGGGTAAGAAGTCGGTGTAATCTCTTGTAATTCTTTTTCATAGTGGAAGTTTTCGTCGCGGTTTGTAGGATTAGGTGCTAGTTATGCCGAACCTGGCTAAATCTTGTATGTTTTTATTGGTGTGTTCTTTTCGTATGATTTGGTATCCGTCGGATGGCATTTTTTCAATCTACCATAAAACAAAGGTATTGAATTTTCACAGGGCATAGATACGTGATCCTTACAAAAAAAGTGTTTGAGCGTCAAGTTCATGTTTTGGAGTCGATTGGGGAGAAGACGTCTACAAATTACGAGATCGAAAAGTTCGATGGACGCAATAAATTCAGTATATGAAGATTGAAGATGACGGCGCTGTTGAAACAATAAGGTATGCACAAGATTGTCTTTGTGAAAGACAGGAATCCGGCGACGACCACTGTAGCGGAAAGTGTAAAGATGGAGAATAAAGCTCACAGTTCAATCCAGCTTTCAATGGCCGATAAGGTTATTTACGAAGTGGCGCAAGAGACGACATCGGTAGAATTGTGGAACATATTGGAGGCCTTTTACGTGAAGAAAGCTCTTACTATCCGATTTTATCTAAAACAGTCCGGGAAGTGCGTAGAGGTTCTTCGGTTCGGATTATGCGGAGGGTTCGCTTCGCTGGAGTTCGCAGAATTGTGCAGACCGGAGAGGATCGTACATCAGTACACCACATTGGGAGATCCCCTGTTAAATGGCATTGCATGGCGGATGGTTCAGACAGTTTGGAAGAATATAACTTTACGGTTTATGGCTGGTTTTCTAAGGGAATTTCGGGCTAGGAATTATTCGTGGTTTCGTGGAATTTGATGCATCAAGGAGGCGAGGATCAAGAAACGTTTTCTTGTCGGCTTTGGAGACGGAGGAAAAGGGTACAGGTCGTGGTGTCTTGGGACCCAGAGTGGAGTAATCAGCCAAGTGATATTCGTTGAGTATGCGTTTTTTCGAAGAAGATAGACTCGGTCAGATGGTGAACGGAGAACATATATGCCGCAAAGTGAGGTGGAGTTTGAAGACCCAGTTCAAGTTATGAAAGATGAGGTGGTCGGTATTTCGATTCAGGTGAAAAGTCCAGTAGAGACAGTGGTGCAGAAGTCGGGGACAGTTCAACATACAGGAGTCGTTAGGGACGAGTCTCTAAGGAAAGAGAATCGGGAGTTCGACAGAAAAACTGCATGTTTGATTCATGGTATAGAGTGTGTCATGGATAGGGAGTTGCGTCGGTTGCAGCAGAGTATCGAGCATGTTTTAGCTCAGTACGAGATGGAGGAGATTCGGCCCGTATCTTCTCACTTAGAGGCACACTTCAGGCTTTCAGTGATATTGACATCGGGTATAGATTACGTTGGTGATAACGGCAGATGGAGGTCGACGACAGGTTATATGTTGAGTACGGATGCAGTGCCAGTGAGATCGATGCTTCAGTCCGATATCGCGGTTTCAACAATGGAGGTATGGTTGATAGCCGTCATGCAGGCTGTTAGGGAAGCCATCGATTTGCGGAGATTGTTGGGTTTAGGAGTTCCAAAGGTGGTGAGAGTGTTCTTGCATGTCGAGAAGAAGGTAATGCCTTTTATGAAGATTGGTACCCTAAAGGATCCGACAGATGTATTTTTGAGATGGTTCCGGTACAAGTTCAAGTTTTGCCTAGTAGATTGTTGATTTGTTTTTGGGCACAAATCAACGAGCACAGAGTTCCAAGATATTGAGAAAGTAATAGAGCTGAATCAAGGTGGAGATTGTTGAATTTAATTTAAATTCGGATTAGTAAGGGATTAGTTAGGATTTAAATCTAATCTCATTAGTTTAGATTTAAATCTAATTTTTAGATTAAATTCATATTTATTTCTAGTTTAAATATGGATTTATCTCCTAGCATTTTTCACCCTATAAATATGAGACTCTTTAGGGATTTTTGTATCCATAATTCTCAAATAGCCTAGGGTTTGATTAGAGTGGGAAAGCAGTCAAACGCTGTCGCGGGATAGATAAAGGTTTTGTAAGAGAGTATTTCTTTGTGAAGGAGGGTAAGAAGTTAGCGTAATATCTTGTAATTGTTTATCATAGTGGATGTTTTCGTCGCGGTGTGCAAGATTAGGAGCTAGTTGCACCGAACCTGGGTAAATCTTATATATTGTTATTGGTGTGTTCTTTCCGTGTGATTTGGTATCAGTCGGACAGTTCTTTTTCAATCTGCCCTAAAACAAAGATCTTGAATTTCTGGTGCGTATAGATACTCAATCCTTACAACATAGTTCTCGTCCTCCTTTGTGTCCCTTTGAGAGTCTGGGATCACTTGAGACATTTCTTTACTGATCTTATGTCAAGTATCTATTGTGGCAAGAGAAACCTAATTATTAGATATAGAGGCACAAACTTTAGCCATAAATATAGAAAAATACTTCATTTGCTTTTAAAAATCACATTATCACGCTCTAGCCACTCTCCCCAACACATTGGTTGATGGGCACGCCTATCACTCTTTTTCAATGTTGATTTACCCCATAGTTAATTGAAAGTTCCCGGATACCCCCATATATTGAATCTGGACATGACAATCTTTCGCACTTCTTTGGAGTATGGACGATGTAACATAAGGTGGTCAATTGTTTCGAAGGACATTGCAAAAACGGCAGTTTAACGGTCATTGCCATTTTCTTCTAGTGAGGTTGTTACTAATAAGTCCACTCTAATAGTTATGTGTATAATGCTTTAGAATCCATCATTGCTCTATAATAAATCCACCAATAGTCCGTATGTATTATACAGGAACTTTGATCGAGTTTGTTAATCCTCATTATTACCTTATTTAGATGGGCCCTGTCATTCTAAGATGGATAAAGTCTTCTCTTGGTTTTTAGTTCTTTCCCATTTGAAATTATAACAAATTGTTGATTACTGTGATTTTACTTTTTACTATCTCAATCCTGAGCATTCTGCTACCAATAATATAGGGAAATTAAGAATCCGCATCAGGATTAAAGTTGATTTTATTACTTGGATGTGTAAATAGAGAAAATAATTCTAAAAAAATTCAGTGCAACATAAATTATACTCGATAAAAGAGAGAAATGTGCAACATCAAAAGTGAATGATATAATCTATTACTTGTTGTTATGCTAGTTTTGTAAAAATTGTGGATGCTTTTTTATGTTATGAGATTTCAATTGTTATTCTGTTACGAATTTTCTTTCTATTTCATTGTTTAATATTTAATTTTTTAAATCAACTTATTATAAAAAAATTCCAATAAGTTTTGGCTTCCCTGAGAAAAGAATTCTGGCACTCATGGAATTGTTTTAGGGGAATGGCTTTAAACAGAAACGATTTAGAGTTTGGGAATTAGTACATCCTGTGTTTGACGTTATGCTTGAATATACCAAAAAGATAACTCATTGAAAGGTCTCTGTCTTTTGTTGGTTTGGGATACAAAAAGGGTTTGAACTATTTCACATAGGTAAAGTCCCTATTCATTTTGCCTCCAAATATTGGTTGTTTGGGTTTCCTTCAAATGTTGTTTTAGCAATTCAATATTATTTGAAACTTTTAACATCCTGTTAAATCGATAAATTCTTTTCTTTATTTGTTCATCCTGTTCAGTTAGTGAATTATCTGGATATTGAAATTCTCTTAATAATTGTTAAAATGTTAGGGTATTGATTGTGAACCTCTTTTTTACAGAAAGTATTTTTTAATGACGGCAGTTGAATTTTCAATGCAGGGTAACACATTTATTTTGTTGTATCTTAAATCTGTAGCTTACCTCCCTCTAAAAAATGGTTCCAGGTGACGAAAAGAATGCTCATTTGAAGAATTTGGATAAAGCCTCAGAAAACCTGAAATTGTTTAAGGCAGACTTGTTAGACTATGATTCAGTGGCTGCTGCTATTGAAGGATGTGAAGGAGTTTTCCATGTTGCTAGTCCTGTTCCTGCAACAAAAGTGCCCAACCCTGAGGTAATTATCTTTGTTATTTGTTACAAATATTTCTAAAATTGATAGAAATGTTGTTTTCTGGTAGATTTTACTCTTCTCACTAGCTATTTCATCAGATTAGTATTTAATCATGCACAGTTAGGCAATTAGGAAATGTTGGATTGTATTTGCATCTTAGGCTGGATAAAAGCTTATGATTGAACAGTGGATGCTAAATTCAATCCCCGGAATGACATTTCTCAGCCCTCGGCTCCCGTATTTATTTTTTCCAAAAAATTCCTATATGCATCTTGCACCTATTGATTGTGTACGACATTAGGGTCCTGTTTGGATGTGGAGTTAGGAAAACTAGAGTTTATTTTTAAGTTGGGTAGAGGCTATGCATACTCTTGTTTGTAAGGTCCTACCTCCACCCAAAATTTAACTTGATGGGTTGTTTGGCTTTGGAGTTATTTAAACTCAAAAATGTTGTTTTGGAGATATCTAACTCCAAAGTGAGGGTTTACTTCACACTTTGTGGAGTTTAAAAAACTAACTTTGTGGTTCAGATAACACGAGTTTCCTAAACTCCAAAATGGAAGCCAAACGGGGCATAAGATTTTGGAGGTAAGTCTTGATGACTTTATGGAAAATTTAGTTATCCTAACTCCAAACTCGAGCAGGCCCTAGATAGTAAAAGGGCATTGGTTTGAACTCCATTACAAGCAATATTATAAAACATATATTTCTATCATATACTTAGATAAGCAGGCGCGATTTGGATCATTGTTGGTTAATTTGATAATGTTCAGGTAGAGGTAATTGCTCCTGCTGTAACGGGCACTTTGACTGTACTTAAAGCATCCTCTGAGGCTAAAGTTAAAAGAGTGGTCGTGGTTTCCTCAGTTGCAGCAGTTAGTATGGTCCCAAACTGGCCGCAAGATAAGCTCATGGATGAGGATTGTTGGTCAGATGCCGAATATTGCAGGACAACCGAGGTAATTTATGTCTAGTATTTGAGGTTTGAGATCCGCAGTCCTTGTTGAGATCTACTAGCATTATAGTTTTGATTGTGTGCGACATGCAAAACTACCATGCCATAGAAGTCTGAGACACTATTTTTCATGCTTCTATCCGCCATAACTTAATGCAAAGTTCAGGTTTCAAACATATGCCACATTAAGTTTATCTTGTTTCTGTAGGCAAGCTTTGCAATCGAGACATGATTTTAAAACGAGCGGAAGCAATGAATTTCAAAAATGAAGAGAGCAAAAGCATGCACACATAGAACCATGAACAAAGACTAAAACTTGTAACTAAACTAGTAAGCTAAAAACAAGAGTTGGCGGACTACAACCTTTGTAGCACGTTAGCCACTTCTTCTTGGACTCCGGCTAGTCTCTACGAAGTCCGGAACAAGCTTGTTCGATGATGTCCTTGCCGAAAATGATCCACCTTAAGATAACTCCAACATAAGTTTTAGCTTCAAATTGATCTCTTCAAAATGATGAAACTCACTAATTAAACTTACTAAGAATGATTAGCAGGAGATGTAGATTAATTAGCTCACTAAATTTTTCTCTTTTCCTTTTCCATTTCTCACTTGAAGAAAATCAAGAGAGAAAAGAACCATGGAGATGAGAGAATGAAGAAGATAATGATTTAGATGAGAACAAATATAAGAATGAGTCATAACTCATGAGTCACAAAAAATGAGTCAAGTCTACAAGCATCTTAAATCCATGACTCGTTCTGATATCATTTCGTTCATATAAGTCTCATACTCCAATCTCACATGTATCATCATACATGTCACAATATTTATATCAAATATAAATATTATTAAAAAGAAGAAAATAATAAAGTGAATATGATATTAGTTAATATATAAATATATCAATATATAAATATATATTTAATTATTAAATCAACACTTGATTTAATAATCCGGTTATATATATATACATATACCGGCTAATATCAATTAACACCCGATTAAAATACATGTATCAAATACACGTATTAAATCGAACTCCTGCATGTCTATACGCTCCTTACATCGTTTCACATGTGCTGCGAAATTTCTGTGTGGGACTCTAAATACTCAATAATACGCTGGCAGTAGGTTAGGATCATATCTATAGCCCACAAGAACGTCAACGATATTAGCTGCACGTAACGGCTACCCAGATATTGATCAAAAAGTCAACGAGCAAGCTTATCCGAACCCGGTAAAGTCTACCCGTGACATTACCGTACAGTCCGTTCTCTTCATATAAGAGTATCGTATATCGGTTCTAGCTTTCTTCGGAGTCGCTGAGATGGATGGCGTACCAGGTCATGACATGGACCTCATCATCAGTATCTTTTTCCAGCTCTTTTAGAATTTCGGCCGCTTCTATAGAGAAAAACGCCTTCAATTGAATTAGGGTTCTTTCCTTTTGCACATAGTCTTCGAGAGAGTCAATATATTTTTGAATGGTCAATTTTCTCGCAGACCCTTCGCATCAAGCCACGCTTTTCTTTTTAAGCTTCTTGGACTTTGAGCTCGAACAAGCCGAATCAACGACCGGAAGAGTGGGTTCTTTTTGCCCATCCCATTCGATTCTGGGCTCTTTCTGAAGCAGTTTCTGTTGGAGATAGTGCCCTCAGAGTCAATTATTGGATCACAGGCACGTGATTGCAATGATTGAGTGAGGACCTATATCGGTAAGACAGTCTTACTCAAGATAATAGTATGCTATCTGGTTTATCTTTATCATCGTGTACTGCTTTAGGTGACCTTACATGCCACTATTGCGCGTTGATAGAGCCCTTAGGATTCTTGCTTGACGGCCAGCAGTATGATGGCGATCATATACGTGGGAGCTGGGGTCTATAAGCACATCCTTAAAAGGTCCCTAGTCGTGAGAGTTTCGAGATAGGGCATCGATACTCCAGAGTAGACTAGTGTATACAGTCGAGACCCCGACGAGGGGCGGTGGCCGGTCTCACAAGCTACTGGTGTCAGTTGGTTCACCTAAGATGTATACAGGTGCTCATTGGGTTATGAGTACACCGGACAGGACTCGCCGGGAACATACTAGTTGGTCTTATACCAGACGTCAGATAGCAGTTCCCTAGTGACATGTGTACAGGTTAGTTCATCGACCTGAGATCGTCATTTGTCTCGTGTGAGTTCCCACTGTACTTTGATTACTACCCTACCACGGCTTAAAGGAGTCGTGCAAACATGTTTTAGTTGGGTACAGTCCCGAGCCACATGGAGGCAGTGAGCGGATCTACAGGATTTCGTGTCTCCCGGTATTGGGGGTGAGGTCGCGCTGTGTCTAGGAGACCCATTACACGAAGTTCTTGACCAAGGCAGGAGATTTACTGGTAGGTATTCCAGTAGTATCTCAGGGTGTTCTGAGCTACACTCCGACACGACTTGTATCGCTTTTGGGGGTCTGACTTTTACCAACCCCTTAGGCTTGCCATGCGATGCCCATAGACGAAGACTTTTACCAACCCCCTAGGCCTGCCATGCGATGCTCATAGACGAACGGACCGGACTGTACAGATATTGTCACTAACAGGCTCAGTAGGGTGTCAGGATTAGTTCGCTCATCGACGTCTCTTTTGGTCAATACCTGGTAGCCCGTTACGTATGGCTAATACTTCTGACGTGCTAGTGGTTAAATCCACAGCCAAGAGATTGACGAGTCTTTAGAGTTCTCCACAGACCGTTTCTCAAGTTTCGGGCGAAACGCTGTAGAGGCCATATGGAGATATGGCAGGGTTCGATCATATACGTGCGTTATTGTACGGATCATGATCGGACGGCTAATACTAGCGGGCTTTGGTTTAAGCTGGATCCTAGTATTATACAGTATAGATTTTGTCTCATTGCATTTGTATTCGGTCGGAATACAAATGCGGGTATGTATATACAGTCGCGGGGTTTTCCTGTAATTTATTACGGGATCAGTTTTCTGAAGTTGCCAGTTTGTTTTCCGTTTCGGCCATTTTCTTTTGTTTCTTTTCTTGGCTGAAAATTGGTGGAGGGCTTATTTGCAAGCATGCAAATTGGTATTGTGGAGGGTGGTCTTTGTAACTTGTTGCTTCATGATGGTTTCACCATACATTGACTTCTTAGCTCATGATTGCTTGACTTTTGCTTGATAAGATGGTTGATGAGGATTGAACTTTAGTTGTGATCATGATTCATCATCATAAGCCTTTTTCTCTCTCTTGCATTATTCTTTTTCCTAACTCCCTCTTCTCATCTTCTTGAAGCCAAGGCCGGCCATTCCCTTTAGGGGCTGTCCAAAAATTTTTGTGTGGGAATTTTGTTCTCTTCTTGCTACAAAAATTCCCTAGTTCATAGCAAAAGGTTCATATCTCCCTCCACCTTCAAAATGGAAACTTCTCCACAACCTCTTGAGACAAAGAGTCTACACTAGCCTACAGCATTTCTTGGACACGTCGACTCGCCAACTTCGTGCCCGAGTTGTCTCGGTCCAGAGGTGGGAGCCCGTAAAAGAATCCGGCGATGTGGTGTCCTTCCGACGAGGAGATGAAGACCGGAGATTCCGTGGGGAGATCGGGACGACGACGGGAAGACCGAAGGATACGGATCGCTTGGTATATCTCTCTACCCCTTCTCTAGTTAGCTAGGAGTAGGTTAATGGCCTGATCCGGGTTTAAAAGTCCGCAGTAGCGCTGGTTCTAGTTTTTAGAAAAGTCTTGTATTCCGCATTTTGGCCTCGTACAGACGGCCGGGGCGCTGCCGTGCACTTACAGTTTCAGCATCTTCTCCGTTTTCTTGGATATGTATACACTCCACGGAGGTTGTAGCAGATTGACATCATTTCATGGAGCGGATGGTTCGGCTGTCTGTTTCTAGAAGGCAACAGCTCCTGTCTGTATGAAGTTGGCGGTCACGGTTTGATTGTTCGCTAACATGCTCTTAGACAATTCGATTTCTCCTGTCTTGTATTGTTTCTCGACCTAATTCTTAAAAAAATAGTAGTCCTCAATTGCATGACGTGACATTCTATGATATGGGCAATATAGACGATTGTCGGTCATGTTTGCTTCATGTGGTCTCTTTGATTTCGGCAATTGCAAACCATTCATGGCGTTTTTGAACCCTTTAGAAGAAGTAAACCTTGTTCTTTCTCTCTTCAAGAGTCGGTCCTCCTCCTGGTAATGGTTTCTGAAGCCCGTCGGTCTTTGATCCGCCCGCTTTTCGCTCGCCCTCGTCATCAGAAGTATTGAAAGAATCGGCTTTATTGGATCTCCCGCTTTTGCGATTATCGTTTTTCCGGTTCCTCCAGGGTTTGTTATTTTGGGGATCCGAGGCGGACTCTTGTTTTGAGCATTTCAACATTTGAACTCTCTTGGTCAACTCCTGAAACATTTTTAGACCTGCGGTGCATAGAAACAGAACTATCCAATTGTTGAGATTCCCGATAAGGCCGACGGATTGATCCTGCTTTAATGGCGGTTTGCACTTGACGGTAAGATTACGACCATCGGGCTATGAAATCTGTGTTTCTTTCGTTACGTTCTGATTTGATCCTCATAAGGTCAGCAATGGTGATTTTATCACTGAAACATGGATCTTTACCTAAATAGAGATTCTATTTGGGTGAACGTGGTAACAGAGCCATCCGGTATGCTTGCATACCAGTCAAAAGCGATATCGGTCAAGCTGGTAACGAACTGTCAGAGGAGTGCATCATTGCTCCTGGTATTCCCGCACGATACTTTAAAGTGGGCAATGTGCCGGTTCGCATTTCCTGTCCCATCGAATCTTTCGAATTTGGAGACGACGTAGCCACTTGGAAACTCCACTAGATCATATCGTGCAGGGTACGACCTCTTACTATTGCTGATATCTTTCTGCGTCTCGGCTTCAACCACCAATATTTTGACTCTGTCGGTGACCAAATCTATGATCTGATTTTGCATTAGCGGGATACTGCCATCGAGAGTCCAGACATTCCCTGAAGCGAAATATGGTCGACTTTCATGTGGCTCACTTATCTTTGGACTTAAGGGAATATGCGTCGGCTGCTTCGGGTCACTGTCACCTAGCTCATGAGTAGAGCTTTGCGATTGATTGGGCGGCGGCCGAGCAATTTGTGTCGTGAGCTGCATGATGACATTTTGTCAAGTCATCAATTTTGGAGTAAAGTTTGGCCATCTCATTATTTTTGTTTTTGAGCTATTTTTGGAGTTCTTGGAGAAGCCGATGCTCCGCTATCTTGGGGCGGAAAAACGGCTCCTCTTCGCTGTTCGAGCCTGAATCCCCATGAATTGAGGGATTTTTCTGCTTACCAGTCTCACCAAAAGGGTTTTTGTTATCTTCTGGGAAGTAGCAGCCACATTCAAACCATATTGGGTTTGGGATATGGTGGCCTCATCCTTATTCTTGCTGCACGTGCCTGCCATATAGACCATATGAACCACATTTCCAGTCATCCCTTTATCGTTGACGGCTGAATTTTCGGACCGTCGTCGTGGCCCTTCCTTTTCAGGAAAGGACAAGCGACAAAAGACGGTCGACTTGCGCGGGTTCTTAAGTAGAGCCGGTATCCCTTTATGGATTTTTCACGTTGCTTTCGCGCGGCACGGAGCGCTTGATAGACTCTTAAAGAGATGGTGTCAGGTTTTCTATGTTGAGATTTAGACATGCCTTTCGCAGCGCTGTTTGAATCGTCGTCTTCTTGAGTTTGGCGGTTATGGTGTTTCTCTGAACCCACGTTAAATGTTCGAAGGAATTGTTAATTTTCACAGCCGATTCAGTTGTCGTTGTGGAGTAACGCTATTCTTAGAACCTCACAAAATTCAACTTGACCGAAGCCTTGGCCCTCTTGTTGGTTTTATATCTGAGTCGCTTTTGTCTTAGCTTTTCAGTCTTGAGGGCTTGACGAGCATCTGCTCACTTGGAAGCCACCGTAGGCCAATTGACGGGGAGTCCAGAGAAGACACCCAATCGTGCAGTTGTTAAGAGCACCGTCTGAGACTCCTTGTATTTTCCTTGGATTTTACGGATTTGCCCCTAGCTAGAGCAACAGAGAGCCGCTCGAAAAAAGACTTGTGCTTAGACTGGGTGCTCATACAACCACGACATTTGGCCTTCTTCCCTTTGAGGATGGTTTTGCCAACATCCTTGTTGGAGCCTCAACAATAAGAGGACTGAGGGCAGAAGAAAATATGATGGAGCCGAATGGTAGTGGTGGCTCCTCCCATTGCTGCTTGAGATCTGCCGAAAGTACCAGCCGAGCGTTTGTCTTGACGGTGTAAGAGATTGGAGTTGTATCAAAAGCTGAGCTTGTTGCAGGAGACATCGTCGTGTTTGCAATTGCAGTTGAAAGTTCATATTGTGCATGAAGAAGCATGATTTCAGTACGACGAAAATATATATATTAAATGAGTTCGCATAGTCGTTTGACCCGAAATATGGGAGAGATAGGTCCCACCGGATGTGCCAGAATCTGTAGAGTGTTTTTCACTACCCTACTGAGATAGGAATGTGCTTGCTTTTCAGTCATGTGCAGATTTCCCCTGTCTAAGGTAGACTGGGGTTTATTGATTGTGGGGTCCTAATCTCATGCAGCCGCGGACGAAACTACCGTTATTACATATCGCTCTGAGGCGAGGGAACATACGATTAACGGATCATGTGATCATACGAACTCAATGTGCAACATGCGTGTGTTATGTTTTGAAAACAATTTTGAGGGTGTTTTGGACACATCGGGGACCTCACGGAGTTTACGAGGGTCCTGCTATCCGGATAGTGGGTTGGGAGTCAAGAGAGCTAGCAGTCCCCTTACGGGATGCGGGGCAACGCCCGTTAGAAATTTTTTTTAACAGAATGCTGCTCGATCCTTGTTTGTTGGAAACTTAAGTTCCATGAAGCTCAAGTTTCGACACTTGGAAAATTTTGCCAAGTCCTGACTTATGCTTCAGCGTCTATGTGCGCTGAAGTCCTAACTTATGCTTCAGCAAATTTTGCCATGTCCTAACTTATGCTTTAGCACCCATGCATTGCACGTAGTGCATATGCACGATTCAACAGATTGCGCCTTTGGTATGGGCGCTGGCGCACGTGCATTGCACATGGTGCTGGCGCAATTTTACAAAAGGGCCTTTAGCGCTAGCTCACGTGTATTGCACGTAGTGCATTTCCACAACTTGGAAGAAAGCGTCTCTGGCGCTGGCGCACGTGCATTGCACGTAGCGCACATGCGCAACTTGGCAGAAGGCGCCTCTGGCGTTGGCACACACGCATTGCATGTAGTGCTCATGTGCAACTTGGCAAAGAGTGTCCATGGCGCCGGTGTCTTGACATAGGGCGCACCTATGGATGAAAGTTGGTACTTTCAGAAAAATTAAGTTTTCGATTGGTGAAGCATATGCTTCTGTTTGATTATATTATTTTTTTGGTGATCTTTGAATCTTCGGGTTTTTGGGTCTTGTCTCTGGTGCGTTTTTTTTTTGTTTGGAAGATGAGATCTCTTCTCCGCCTCCTTTTTCCTTCTTGGATCTTGATAAACAGGAAATGAGAAGAGATAAAAAGATCTTTTTTTGTATGGAGATTTTAGATTTCAATCTATTGACCGATGCAAAAGGGAAGGAGGCTCGAGTGGTATTTTACCCGGAACCAATTTAAGAATAACGCGTGCTATATTTCAAAACCTTGCATATAATCCGTTTTCTTGCTGGTCAAAATGCATGAAAAAAATTTGGAAGAAGGAAACCTACGTGAGAGAAAAGTGCGACGGCTTAAAACCTTATTTTTTTAAGAGGAGAAAAATCTTCTTTATTTCGTCACGAAGGTTGGCTTCTGTAGCCTTTACACTTTTACACTTGGGCTTCTAAGGCTTTACAATATTGGTTTTTTCTCCCTCCCATGCCTATATGCTTATTTATTTTTACACATAAGCCATGGATTGTACAATTATTTGGTTTTTTGCCCATTTCCCTTGCATTTATTCATAAAAAAAATACGTTAAATTTATTTAATACACAATCTTTTCTTTTCTTTTCTTTTCTTGGCATAGGGGCCGACCCCTTGCTTGAACTTCAACTTGACTCGAGTCTGCTTGACTCGGACTCAGGCTTGGGCCCACTTGTACGGGCATTAACTTTGACTTTCCGGACAAAGGGGTGTAAATTTTGACCCCAACAATTATGTTTCTCTTACTTTTATGATTGCTGAACTCATTAGGGATCATAATTTTTCCCATTTGCATCATGGAATTTTCATGGCTGGTGAGAGATTTTAATCCTCAACGAATTATTGTTGCAGAACTGGTATTGCCTTTCGAAGACATTGGCAGAGAGGGAGGCTCTGGATTATGCAGCAAAGCACGGACTCGATGTAGTGACTGTTTGCCCGTCTATGGTTCTGGGCCCGCTGCTCCAATCTACTGTGAATGCTAGTAGCTCATATCTCGTCAACACCTTGAAAGGTATGTCTCTAATCTCTGTATTAATTTTACAATCGTTTTCCATTCGGAAATATACTTTGTGCGTGCGCATGCTTGTATTCTCCTGATTATATATTTTTCGGTATATGAATGAAACTCATCTTAATCAAGTAAATATTGTGAGAGATGAAATGCCCATTTCCGAAATACGACTTAGCCGCTTTGGTTTATCCTCAAGAGATATATTGTGGAGGTTTTTATTGGGTATTAGATAAGTATAGGATGAGCATGGTGTGTATTATCAGCTGATATTCTATATTACATTATGAAAAATTTTTGTAGTATCGAACAGAGGTTTAAAAACACCAAAAAAGAAAAGAAAAGAAACTTCTCACTATTTAAAATTGTTCTACCCATATCATATATATCCGCAACGTTACAAACTTACAAGCTTACGGGCATGTGTATACGCTCGTGGCTGAGAGGATTTGAGTCATATATCAACAGATAACAAACATCGAAAGTTTCATACCCATATCATATAGTTGCGGATGCAAGTATGAATAGGACTAGTTATCAGAAGTCAATCTTATAAGGCATATTTAGAAAATTCAATGGTGTAATCGGTTTTGGCAATCCTTTGTGACATTACAGGCAAGCGCGAGTCAATGGATAACATGATGATGTATTTTGTGGATGTTCGAGATGTAGCCGATGCCCTTCTCCTTGCATACGAGAAGCCTGAAGCATCTGGCCGTTACATTTGTGCGCCTCATCCGATGAAAGTCCGCGACTTAGTAGACAAGCTGAAGACCATGTATCCCAATTACGAGTACCCAAAGAAGTAAGCCTTTTTTTTTGCCTTTCTGTATGAAATTTTCATTGCTAGTGGATTCTCTCTAAGTATTATATATTTTCGATGGCAGATTTAATGAGATCGATATGAAAAACCTGATGAATTCGGACAAGTTGAAGACGTTGGGGTGGAAATGTAGGCCATTGGAGGAGTCTATTGTGGATGCAATTGAGTACTACAAGGAAGCTGGCCTGTTGGATAACAAGGAATAGAGCCCCTTTAATGTCGAGTCCAAATATGTTGGAGAGCTGAGAACTTTTTCCTTGGGCTTGCATGAACACCGTAAAACTATTACCATGTGGTTTGAATTATTGTTCTAGTTTGGACCCGTTTGGACTGGTTTTTATTTATTATTAATATTTTCACGCCGAGTTTGGATGAGGGCAAATTAAATCCCATCCGCTCATCCGTAATGCCTTCCGAACCCGTCCGATTATACTTGGTGCCGCCAAACACCCAAACTATCCATTAAAGTATTAGCCTATATATACTTGCCCAAGTTGCCCTAGCTGGTTCTCAAAGTTCACTGATTAACATGTGGCGGACACAGAAAATTTGAACGATGGGTCGCTAACAATAGTGCCAAAAACCCACTAGCTAGTAATTTAATGCCAAACTTAATAAAAATTTGTCCCTATGTTTGACTCTTTAATTATTGAAAAAAATATTAGAGTTAGCACGATAATGTTGGGGTTATAATTGTTGCTTGGTCACGCAATCGAGATCTATTAGAGTTCGCATAATTTAGCAAAATAAATTTTCAATCATTTTATCCATCTTTATTCTTTAATGATGGTTATTTACCATATTAATAACAATAATAGTCCGGCTTGTGCACAAAGAAAAAGGAGGTGCGTTAGTAACCTAAGTCATTAATCAAATTTTAGTTATGAGATATATAATTTGCTTGATTTCAAATGATGTAAACGCTGTCCGTAAAAATCAAATTAAATTGTTATTAAAGTAAATTTTCGTATTTTAGAATGCTGGTAGGATAAATATCAATATCAGAGCTATTTATTGTTTCCTACTTATAGGTTATTTGAATATATATTATCAAAATTCTAGTCTTTATGGTTTTTCTATCAAGAATCAAACAATTTTAATATTAAATTATAACCATAATTTGCAAAAGTTTACATGTGTTATTATTATAAGTAAAAAAATTCAAGAATGAAGGGGAACCAAACCTTAAAGCATAAGCTAACTCTTGAACCTAGAGGCAAACCTCTACTATTATAATTCCAACTCCAAGGGTGTAGCTAATATCCTCAATTGATCTTAATAATGCTCGATACTGGCGGCTTCAAAGTCAGGACACGTGGCAGATGACGTGTCTCAAAACTCATAAGAAAGGGCCGACCAGGCCGTCCCTGTATCCGACCCGCGAGCACAAGCTGGCCGTCCTCGGAGCCCCTGCAAATCAGCCTCCTCGGCCTCTCAGCTCGTCCCCGAGCTACGACAGGACCAAGATGTCTCGACTCTCCCGCTCGTTCCCGAGCTCTCCTGCCGAAGCCATCTTCCTCGGTCCCTCCGACTAACTCCACCACTCACAGGCGTAACCGCCGCTCCACAAATCTCGTCATACGCAGATTCTCCGCCGGCAACATCCCACGTTTCACGCCATCACGATCCCCATTAACGGGCGATCCGCTCATTACGCGGGCGTGACGTCAGGAGCGTAACTGCCGGTGAGATTCTCGCGCCTGCCGCTGCGTGCTGCCACCACTACATAAGCCCCCATCACAGAGGGGTCAAGTAAGCCATTCTCTATACTTTACGCCGTTACTCTGCTCAGATCTGATTACTGATTTGAGCGTCGGAGGGTCCTCGGTGGTACCAAACCACCCCGGAACTTCTGTGCAGGCGCTCGGCGATGGCCCCGTCACCTCGCCCCCTCCTCTCAAAACCCATTGAGACCCACATGCAACGAAGGACAATCAATCCAGTTCATCCCGAGATCAACGGAAGACAACATCTGACGGAGGCCCGAAAAGGAGCCCCATCAGTTGGCGCCATCTGTGGGAAACGTCCACAAAATACAAAGTTGGCCTTCCGATCTCCGCCGACATGACAGCTAATTCCCCTAGAGATCCAAACGCTCACCGTCGTTTTCCTCGCAACGGGTACGCGGGCGAACCTTCACCTGAGGTCGTCGGTCTCCCCGCGGGCATCAGTCTCGCGGGCTACGGCGGACGCCCGAACAAAAGGGCTAGGGGCCGAGAGCCCATCACCTTTGGCGACGAAGATCTCCACGGCTCTGTGCCCCATAGCGACCCGCTGGTGATCGTAGCGCGAATTCACCGATACGAGGTCCACCGGATACTCGTCCATTCAGGTAGCTCGGTGGACATCCTCATCCACGATTGCTTTTTGCGTATGGGGCTTGCCCCAGAAGACCTGAGGCCGACCTCCCACGTCCTTTCTGGGTTCACCAATCACTCCATCCCGGCACAAGGGATGATCACCCTGCAGTTCACGATCGGGGAGCCCGGCCACACGCGCACACTGCCGGTAGACTTCATTGTGGCGAGGGTCCCATCAGCCTACAACGTCATCTTCGGCCGTCCGACGCTGAGCTCCCTCCGGGCCCAGATCTCGACGTACCACCTGGCGAAGAAATTCCCCCTCGATCAGGGGGGATAGGACGAGCATACGGGAGCCAGCGAATCGTGGAAGTGGGCCTGGCAGAAGCATTCCCCCCGAGCAGCCTGCTGATAGCGCCGATGCAAGCGGTGACATTAAAGGGGCCCTGGATACTCGAGACGAGCGGAAGGAGGTCCGCGGGGCACCGGTCGAGCCTCTGACCGAGGTACCATTATCAAAAGGGGACTCAGGAAAGACTGTCTAGGTCAGGTCACTCCTGACGGGAATCCAACGGGATGACCTGATCGAGTTCCTCCGAAGATATTCCGACGTCTTTGCCTGGGCACCGGCAGACATGCCTAGGATCGACCCCAAAGTCATCTCCCACAAGCTCAGAGTTGATCCTGCTGCCCGACCCGTCAGGCAGAAGAAAAGAAGCTTCGCCCTGGCCAAACAGAAGGCTATTGAAGAAGAGGTTGACCGGCTTCTCGCCGCCAATTTCATCGGGAATGTGCCCTACTCGGAGTGGCTGGCGAACGTAGTTCTGGTTAAGAAGTCGAGCGGAAAGTGGCGCATGTGCGTCGACTTCACCGACCTCAACAAAGCCTGTCCTAAGGACAATTTCCTGCTCTCCCGCATAGACCAGCTCGTCGACAGCTCGGCCGGGCATGAGCTTCTGAGCTTTATGGACGCTTTCTTCGGCTATAACCAGATCTACATGAATCCGGCCGACAAAGATATGACCGCGTTCACCACGGATCGGGGAGTATACTGCTACAGAGTTATTCTCTTCGGCCTCAAGAATGCCGGGGCCATGTACCAGAGGCTCGTCAACCGCATGTTCAAACCACAGATCGGCAGGAACATGGAAGTCTACGTTGACGACATGCTCGTCAAGTCCGTCTCGTCGGCCGACCTGGGCGAGGCGTTCGGGGTGCTCCGCAAATTCAACATGAAGCCGAACCCCGCCAAGTGCGCATTCGGAGTCACCGGGGGAAATTCCTCGGGTTCATAGTCACTCATCGAGGTATCGAAGCTAACCCAAAGAAGATCAACGCCATCCTGAGCATGACCGCGCCCAAGACCAACGTCGAGATCATGAGGCTCACGGGGCGAGTGGCCGCTCTGAGCCGTTTCATGTCCAGGTCGGGGGAGAAGTGCCTCCCGTTCTTCAAAGCGCTGAGGAAAATTCCGAGGTTCGAGTGGTCGGAGGACTGCCAAGCCGCCTTCGACCAACTGAAGAGGCACCTCGCAACACCTCCCTTGCTCACCCGGCCAGAGGAAGGGACGAACTGTCACTGTACCTGGCCGTATCCGATCAAGCGGAGGGCTCCGTGCTCGTCCGAGAGACCGAGGGAGCGCAGAAGCTGGTGTACTATGTGAGCCACGTGTTCAAAGACGCAGAGATGAGATACCCCGCTATTGAGAAGATCATCCTGGCCCTCGTGGTAACCTCACCTAAACTGCGGCACTACTTCCAGGCACACACCATCATCGTCCTCACCGAGCGCCCGTTGGGAGCTATCCTGGCGTCACCGGAATCCCCAGGCCGCTTAGAAAAATGGAGATGGGAGCTGTCTTAGTTCGACATAAGGTATCGCCCGAGGCAAGCCATCAAGGTGCAGGATCTGGCCGATTTCATTGTTGAATGCACCATCCCTAGCAGGGACCCGGACTCCTCGCCGCCCTTCACCGCCCGGCATCTCATCTGGGAAGGCCATAGCTCAGCCCCGGGGTGGGTAATCTACGTCGACGGGTCCTCTACCGAGGAAGGCTGCGGAGCTGGCCTCATCATCCGAGGCCCAAATGAAGTTAAGATGGAGTACTCCCTGAGGCTCGGTTTCAAGGCGTCGAACAACGCGGCGGAGTATGAAGCCCTCCTGGCCGGGCTACGTATGGCCACAGGGCTGGGGCTGAAAGTTGTCCGAGTCCGCAGCAACTCAGCCCTGGTTGTCGGCCAAGTGACTGGCCGCTTTGAGGCTTGAGAACCACTAATGATGAGGTACCTAGAAGAAGTAAAGAAGCTCCGGAGAAACTTTGACAAGGTAGAGGTAGAACAAATACCCAGGCAGCTGAACGCGCAAGCAGACGCCCTTAGCAAGCTAGCTTCGTCATACTCAGCCAACAACAGGCGGTCAATACTCTTCAAAACCCTGGCTCGACCCAGCGTGGGAGACGAAACGACGACACTCCAGGTGTACACGGTGCAGGAGAGTGACCAAGATTGGAGGAAGCCCCTAGTGGAGTTCCTGAAGGATGGCGTTCTCCCAGAGGACAGAGCAGCCGTCCACCGCCTCCGGGCCAAAGCCACCCATTTCGTCTGGAGCAACGGGAATCTCTACAAGAAGGCATTCACTCAACCCCTTCTCCAGTGCGTCGACTCCCACGAAGCCGACTACGTCCTGCGGGAGATCCACGAAGGAGTGGGTGGCGCACACCAGGGGGCTCGAACCCTGATCCAGAAAGCACTGCTCCAGGGGTACTACTGGCCCACGATGCATGATGACGCCCCGAAGCTGGTCAGGAGGTGCAAGAGCTGCCAACTCCACGGCAGTATTCCCCACCTACTGGCTACTGAGCTGACTGCCCTGACATCCCCGTGGCCATTTGCCCAGTGGGGACTAGACATGATCAGCCAATTCCCTACCGGAACTGGCGGGCATAAATACGTCCTCGTCGCGGTGGATTACTTCACCAAGTGGATCGAGGCCGTCCCCATCAGGAAGCCGGATGCCGCCACCACCATCAAGTTCCTGCAAAACAACCTGATACACAGGTTCGGAATCCTAAGGTGCATCATTGCCGACCACAGGACGAACTTCGAGAACGAGAAAGTGAGGGACTTCTGCAAGGAGTGTCATATCCTCATGAAATTCGCCGTGGTCGCACATCCCCAATGTAACGGTCAAGCTGAGGTTGCTAACCGGGACGTCCTCCGAGGCCTCCGAACCCGCCTGGAAGAGAAACAAGGCAGTTGGGTCGAAGAGCTACCCCGGGTCTTATGGGCCCTGCACACGTCGAAAAAGACCCCCACCGGGGAAACCCCTTTTAGCCTCTGCTATGGGACCGAGGCGATGGTCCCAGCGGAGATCGGGCTATCCAGTCACCGGGTCGAGCATTTCGACTACGACGCAAACACCATGGCGCTACGAACCAACCTAGATATTCTGTTGGAGAAAAGGGACCGAGCCTAGATCAGAGCCGCCACTTACCAACAGCAGACGGCCCGGTACTATAACGCTCGAGTGAAGCACCGCTCCTTTAAGATCGGGGACCTGGTGCTGCGACGAAACGAGTTCATCGACCAGGGTAGGCTCCACAAGTTCTCCCCAAAATGGGAGGGCCCCTTCCTCGTCTCCGAAGTGCTCCCCGGCAGAGCCTACCGTCTGCAAGACACGAACGGACGAAAGCTCCCCCGTCCTTACAATGCGGAGAAGCTCAAGCTATACCTATGAAGTCAAAACTAGCAAAGCACCGCACCCAGGCTACCGCTCAAAATCTCCCTTTGAAACGATGGTGTATAGCGTTGTCTAAAATTCATATCCATGCGAATAAAGAAACTTTCGAACCTTCTTTCCCGGTAGGGTTCCCGCTGTACAACAAGAAGGATCTCACCAAGGCCCTCTCAGAAGCAGCCAAGCCTGAGGTTCCCTCGCTCAGCTATCCCCCGCGGGCAGCTTCCCTGCCACAACGCCGGGGATCGAAAAGCCCTCCCAGAGGTAGTCGAGGCTAGAGGTTCCCTCGCTCGGCTATCCCCCGCGGGCAGCTTCCTCGCCACAACTCCGGGGATCAAAAAGCCCTCCCAGAGGCAGTCGAGGCTAGAGGTTCCCTCTATAAGTGCACGGCGGCGCCCCGGCCGTCAATCCGACGCCGGAAACGCGAAAACGAAAAACTTTGCAAACTAGCAAACCGGCACCACCGCGCACTAAAAACCCGGATCGGGCCATTAACCTAGCTACTAGCAAAATAGAAAAGAGTAAAGAAGCTATACCAAGCGATCCGTGTCCTTCGGTCTTCGTCTCCACTCCGATCTCCTCGCGGAATCTCCGGTCGTCGCCTCCTCGTCGGAAAGGGCACCACGTAGCCGAATTCTTTTACGGGCTCCCAACTCTGGACCGAGGCAACTCGGGCGTGAAGTTGGATAGCCGACGCGTCCAAGGTTTGCTGTAGGCAAGTGTAGAAACCATTTCTCTTTAGGGTCAAGAAGTTGCCATTGATGGAGGAGTCAATATGAACTTTGGAGTGATAAGGAATTTTGTAGCAAGCTAGAAATGTAATGAATCATTTTCCTTCACTCAAATAAAACCTCTCTCTCCTCACTCAAAAAAGTGGCCGGCCCCTTATCTTAGATGGGGAAAGAATAATCAAATTATCAAGAGAAGAAAAGAATGAATAAAAATGAAAAGAAAAATGGTCACCACATTTCAAATCCAAATCAACTCCTCACCTTTTCCTTTTCTAATCTCATAAATGCTAGGATTGACTAGAAAAGAATCTCATAATGATAAGAAGCCACAAATCACAATAAACCCCCTCCACAAAAGTTATTTACAAACTTGCAAATAACCCCCTTCCACCAGAAAGTCCGGCCGTGAAAGAACAAAGGAAAACCGACCGGAACGGAATGCAAACTGGCAACTTCCGAAAAGTGATCCCGTAATAAATTACAGGAAAAACCCCGCGACTGCATATACATGCCCGCATTTGTATTCCCACTGAACACTAATGCAAAGAGACAAAATCTACACTGTCTAATACTAGGATCCGGCTTAAACCAAAGCCGGCTAGTAAAAACCGTCCGATCATGATCCGTGCAATACCGCACGTATCTGATCGAATCCTGCCATATCTCCATACGGCCTCTACAGCGTTTCGCTCGAAACTTGAGTAACTGTGTGTGTGGTGGACTCTAAAGAGTCGTCAATACTATGGTTGTGGACTTAACCACTAGCACGTCAGAGGTATTAGCCATACGTGACGGGCCACCAGCTATTGACCAAAGGGGACGTCGATGAGCGAACTCATCCTGACACCCTACTGAGCCTGTCAGTGACAATATCTGTACAGTCCGGTCCGTTTGTCTATGAGCATCGCATGGCGGGCCTAGGGGGTTGGTAAAAGTCAGACCCCCAAAAGCGGTACAAATCGTGTCGGAGTGTAGCCCAGAATACCCTGAGATACTACTGGAATACCTACCAGTAAATCTCCTTCCTTGGCCAAGGACTTTTCATGTGCTGGTTGTCCTAGACACAGCGCGACCTCACCCCCAATACCGGGAGAGACGAACCCCTGCGGATCCGCTCACTGCCTCCATGTGGCTCGGGACTGTACCCAACTAAAACCTGTTTGCACGTCTCTTTTGAGCGTGGTAGGGTAGTAATCAAAGTACAGTGGGAACTCACACGAGACAAATGACGATCTCAGGTCGATAAACTAACCTGTACACATGTCACCTGGGAACTGCTATCTGACGTCTGGTGTAATCCCAACTAGCAGGTTCCCGGCGAGTCCTGTCCGGTGTACTCATAACCCAATGAGCACCTGTATACATATTAGGTGAACCAACTGACACCAGTGGCTTGTGAGACCGCCACCGCCCCTCGTCGGGGTCTCGACTGTATACACTAGTCTACTCTGGAGAATCGATGCCCTGTCTCGAAACTCCCACGACTAAGGACCTTTTAAGGATGTGCTTATAGACTACCAGCTCCCACGTATATGATCGCCCTCATACTGCTGGAAATTAAGCAAGAATCCTAGGGGCTTTATCAACGTGTAATAGTGACCTGTAAGATCACCTAAAGCAGTACGCGATGATAAAGATAAACTAGATAGCATACTATCATCTCGAGTAAGACTGTCCTACCGGGATAGGTCCTCCCTCAATCATTGCAATCACGTGCCTGTGATCCAATAATTGACTCTGAGGGCACTATCTCCAACAATCTCCCACTTGCACTCAAGGCTAATTATTGCGATGTCGCATACTCACAGCCCGTGTGATACCGAACACCCAACTCCTCTACTAGTCAGTCTCACAAAGCCTGTTTGCGAAACTATTGCGTTCGAGGAATAGCCTCAGTGAGTGGATCCGCTTTGATGTTTCTTTCTATGTCTCTCTATATCTCAAGTTCACGGAGAAAGCCATCTTCTGAAATGAGCAATACCTGTCTTAGAATGTCTGGATGTCTAATGGGACTTAGTTCATAAATGAACTCCAAATCCAAACTTCTTAGACTGTATCGTCAACTGAACTTAATCAGTATCCTGCGCCATGCCTCCCTCAGTATCCGCCTGGACCACCTGTACAAAATACTTCCCCTCGTCAGAGGGAAAAACTATAACTCTGTCATCCAGGTCACTTTGGAAGCCTGGAATGATAACCGTCTCCAAAAAGAGGCTGTCGTTATCATATCCCTAGAGCATCCATTTATGTTCTAAAACTGCTTCCTAATGTTTCTTCAGGATTAGATCAATATCAACTTATTGCATCTGCTGCAAGGACAACATCTGGTGTGGTACTTGACATCTCATGATTGATTCAATTGCCTAAGCAAGTGATCTGCCAATCATGCACATCCCTTTCTATTTTAGTCTGTAGGACACCTTTAGGGAGGGTGACTCCATCACCTGCAGGTACACTACCGTGTCAGGAGTCGTCCATTCTAAATACTCATAGAACGCTGTCAAAGTACCCAGATTGGGAAACTACCCAAATCTAGATCTAATACCATAGATCCAGTAACCAGAATGTCTGATATAATATCCAAGTCTTATGTGGAGAGACCTCTGTGTGACGACCAAAGAATAACCAATCGTAGTATAGTAATATCACTTCCTACTCTGTGTATGTCATCCAAATACCAGGACATAACACCCTACTACCTTCATAACAGATCCATCCCTTATTCTGATGAAATCAAACCTATGACTGTCACATCAGAAATAGATGATCTATCTCCGCTAAATCTGCTTTAGTCTATAAGTAGACATAAGCTACCTGTCCACCATGCTTCCGCTGCTCCAACTGATCACGACAACCCTCTGGCAGAGTCATAAACACGTACACTTCTAAAGAAAGTTTAGAACGACGCTATACTCATCCTCCTGCCGGGTTTCACAGTCTGGAACAACAGCAATGGCAATTCTGGGTAAACAAGAACCTCCCTGTCACCGTCCTTGAGGCTACCGGAGTACCTCTCGGGTGCCTGAGGTTACCCACTATATCTGTGGAGTGGCTAATGGAATGTCAAACCAGATTGAATCTTTGGGTTCTTTATCAAATCTTCAGTAATCGTTTGCGGTTCTGGAATCACTTCCAGTTCTACCATACTCCCACTACTATTTTCTGAAAAAATCCATTTTTATTAAAACTGTGGCGAGTTTAGAACAATATCACTATTGATCTTCCAGATGTTAAAAAGTCAACCCTCATCATAGCCTGGGTCAACCCACAAACAGCTATTACGGAAATGTGCCTTGATTCATCCAGAGTCTGGTTTTAAGCATAAGCTGGACAACTCCCCGCATCTTAACAATGTCAAGATGTGAACTGTTCTATATCCAATACAGAAACAGAGGCACTGATTTAATTGAACCAGATTCAAATCATGCAGCTGTCTCTAGTGAATGTCAAGTAAATGGAAAGAGGCCGATCAGCGTTACTCAACTTAGGAGTGCTTCCAATTATGAGTAATCTGAAAGAGAAGCAAGTTCTCTTAAACATTGCTATTAACTGAATACCATACACAAGTATCTACATCTTCGATCACCTTGAAGAATCCCGATACTTGCAATACCTGGTTCTCTACTTTACTCTTATACCTATAACTTCTTAAAACTTGGACCCTGTGTTTCTACGAAACACTTGTTTAAGAACTAGAGAAGCCATATGTAAACAGAATATAGTACGAGGACCAACCCCTCTGTCCTAATGGACACTGGACAATATACAATCCTCTGTATAACTGCTCTGAGTCTAATAACTCAACCCTGTGCGTCGTAGGTTGAAAACTGTACTATGGTTATGAAGAATTACACCGCTGTTTAATGCTCCTTACATAACCATCCACCGATATAGGTAAACGTCATAGACATAATTTCAAAAAGTTATATCTCACTCTATGAAAATAGACATACAGATATATCAATTTGAAATTGGTGCATAACAACGGATATTCAAAACCAAACACTTGCCGTCCGGCAAACAACCTAGGCGATTTCCTCAAATATCACCAATTACAACGAATTCCGATATAATGAGGATGATCACCTAATTCCCAATAACTTACTCCCACTCATCATCTGTAAAACCATACAGATATGAGAATCATACCTGGTAAATACATACCCTGGAGCAAGTGTCTAATTGGGAAATCAGTTTTCTTTTAACAGTACACAGTGAAACTGAAACATTGAAATGCTTCGATGGGGTATCCGGGTATTCCTAGCAATACATTTTCCATTATCCAGATTCACAAATGTAACCGTGTATTTCTTTGTCACCTCTCCAAATCCCTTTATATTTCTTTAGTTGTTACCTTCTGCACACCCTTTTAGGCTAAATGGTTTTCTTCCTTCCCTACCGTTCGGCACCAGCCTATGATTTGGAAGAAGACTATCCAATAAGCATAATAGGTGTACTGTCCTAATCCTAAGAACACTCGCAATGCGAGAGAAGGTGAAGATAAAAGACAACCGAATAAACCTTATTCCTATTTCTCCTGAACCAGAATCTATCCCCGAACTGGAACAAGTTCCTTTCGAGTTCGTATATAACCATACGATGGAGTATCCAAATAACTGTGGATCTTCGTAGTGATATGGAGTGTCCTGGAGAAATACAAAGGTGAAGTGGGAGTGTTAATGAAATACTTGGTTTGGTCATGAATATCAGTCGCAATTTACTTTGCCCTCCTTTTAATCCCTTTCTTTGTCTTAACTTAATACCTTCTGCACACCGTTTAGGCTAATTGGTTTTCTTCATTCCCTACCAGTCGGCACCTGCCTATGGTTAGGAAGAAGACTATCCAATTTGCGTAATAGGTGTACTATCTCATAAACCAAGGAGTACTCGCAACCTGAGAGAAGGTAAAAGGAAAAGACAACTGAATAGTCCTATTCGTTTTCTCCAGAACCAGAAACCATCCTCGAATAAATCCTTCGAGTTCGTATATAACCATACGATGGTTTTGTCCAATAGAAGTGGGCGTTCGTAGTAATATGGGGTGTCCTGGAGAAAAGGGTAAAAGTAGGAGTGACAATGAGGTCTGCAACTCTAACAATCCAAAAGCCAGCCTTATAAGAAGGTTCAGTCAACTTGGTCATTGAGTCATAGTCTAGGGTCGGGTCAATGGTCGCTGCCAAAGAGAGAGAGAAAAGAAAATACTCAGCGTGCACTCTAACCTAGATCAGAATGGTTACCAATTTATCTAATCTGGAAACCTCCCACAGTACCGTCAAATTCTCCTCTAAACCTAAAAGAAGAATTAGTCGGGAACACCCGAGGAGTAAACCAACTCATCAGTGGGAATCGGGATCCAACTATCATCGCATGATAACATGACGGAATCTGCTCACGCTATCACACTCCAGAAGGTATGCGCATATCTGGCAAGTTTCAGTTTCTTTTGAAACTCCCGATGTGGATTTTTGCCCCATGCTCTTATGACCTTGACGAAGGCCAACAAATCATAAGACACATGTCAAGTTCTACCCGTCATTGTCCAGGTTAATTTGAACCCACCCGTACAAGCCCTTGACGAAGGCCAACAAGGCTATACGACTGTCCCAAACCAACGCATCTATCTATGCAGCAGAAAGGCAACAAGCAGCTACCATACACTATGCCTTGACGAAGGCCAACAAACATAGCATGAATACTACGTGCTACCCGTCTGAAACGACGGAGGGCTACGAATGGTTTCTGGCGAAAACCTTTAACGTAATGAACTTGATATCGTTGAAAGAACGGATAGCTTTTTAGAAAAATATAGTAACGAAAACCTTTGCTAAAGAGGTCACTCCCGGTGAAGGGATCTCGGCTCTTTCCCCGTAGGATGGGGTGCAGGATATTCCAACTGAATACCACGATGCAAAGCAAAAGTAATCGGCTATAGTGAAGTTATTGCCCTGACGCGAACTTTTGTCCAAGGGGTCACTCCCGGTGAAGGGATCTCGGCCCTTGCCTCGTCGACTGAGGTGCTGGATATTCATAACCGAATACCACTGTGCAAAACAAAAGAGAATGCCCTTGCAATAACAGCTTTTTGAAAAAAATTCCAACAACATCAGAATAGATTTGTTTAGCTTGCATTATTCCGAATCAACGCAGTCCCATCAATTGATCACACCAATAAAGAACGAAAATAATGATGTACGTATATGTCATCCGCATTCGCCACTGGGTCCCATCATCACCCATTATGTTACTTAACTAACGACAGAGCGGGGACTGGACTAGTGCGGATGCAAAACATATACAACATCTCCTAATATATATATAATATATAATTTTCGCTCAAGGCGTGATAAAATGCAACAACACAAAAATGTACAGCATCACAGAACAATACAGATATCTGGGATCCCCGGGTTTCATAGAGCCGCTACTGAAACCCGACGTTCCCCTGATCGTGTGGATAGCCTGTGCAATGAAATCCTAGACCCCTACGGGCACGGCAAGTTACCCGCCAAAACCTGAAGCGAGGCAACCCCTTTCAGCAACGTGAATGGACCACCCAGCTCTTCACGGAATCCGGTAACTTGGGCACCCTCCTGGGTCAATCCTATACCCCCTACGAGTGCGGCGAATAGCCCGCCAATTCTGGAGTGAAGCCCCCTCCGTCTCAACGCCATGAGATGCGGGCTTGTTGCCCTCTAGAACCCGACTATCCGTGCACCCCTCCGCGGGGCAATTCTAGTACAGAAAGTAAAATATACATACAACGGGTACATCGACCTCAGCCCGGTCGTGCCCCAAAAAAATAATACAAACAGGCAGTGACGGCAGTCCACATGTCAGACACTCGCCCCGCAATATCAAGTATACATAATACAACAAAACTGAACTAATACTGCAACCAGGCTATCCCCCACGACCGATCCGCAACAACACAGTACAACACAGAACATCAACGTGAATGTCACGTTCGCAAATCCGTCTAACCGGGCTATAGCAGTTAGACAGGATTTACCGATCAAATGACATTCACGGTCGCAGATATAATGTAAATACTGTGAACTAGCATGTTTAAAATTTCCGATCGAACAAATTTACCGAAGTGGGCCCCAAGCAGTACTGTAGCACTTACAGAAATTCTGGGCCCAAAAATAATATCCCAAAACCCCTATTTCTAAGTCTAAAGCCCTCTGGAAAAATTTGGCACGCTGAACAGTGAAAATGGCAGCGGAACCGCGGCCCAAGCATGGGTTTGGCCGCGGTTCCGCGGTGGAGTAATGGGTTCAGGCGACCAAATTTTACCAGAGTTCTTATACTTCACTGTACATCATTCTGCAACTACCTGAAAAATTTTTGGAGCAAAAAAAAATTCGACAGAAACTGATGAACATGAAAACGCGGTTTTTGGAATTTTGTTCGATCGGGGATGTAAATACACTAGACCATGCTAGGCTAAGTTAATGGTGTGGCTCTGATACCAATGTAAGTGCACGGCGGCGCCCCGGCCGTCAATCCGACGCCGGAAACGCGGAAATGAAAAACTTTGCAAACTAGCAAACCGGCACCACCGCGCACTAAAAACCCGGATCGGGCCATTAACCTAGCTACTAGCAAAATAGAAAAGAGTAGAGAAGCTATACCAAGCGATCCGTGTCCTTCGGTCTTCGTCTCCACTCCGATCTCCTCGCGAAATCTCCGGTCGTCGCCTCCTCGTCGGAAAGGGCACCACGTAGCCGGATTCTTTTACGGGCTCCTACCTCTGGACCGAGGCAACTCGGGCGCGAAGTTGGCTAGCCGACGCGTCCAAGGTTTGCTGTAGGTAAGTGTAGAAACCATGTCTTTTTGGGGTCAAGAAGTTGCCATTAATGGAGGAGTCAATATGAACTTTGGAGTGATAAGGAATTTTGTAGCAAGCTAGAAATGTAATGAATCATTTTCCTTTACTCAAATGAAACCTCTCTCTCCTCACTCACAAAAGTGGCCGGCCCCTTATCTTTGATGGGGAAAGAATAATCAAATTATCAAGAGAAGAAAAGAATGAATAAAAGTGAAAAGAAAAATGGTCACCACATTTCAAATCCAAATCAACTCCTTATCTTTTCTATTTCTAATCTCATAAATGCTAGGATTGACTAGAAAAGAATCTCATGATGATAAGAAGCCACAAATCACAATAAACCCCCTCCACAAAAGTTATTTGCAAACTTGCAAATAACCCCCTTCCACCAGAAAGTCCGGCCGTGAAAGAACAAAGGAAAACCGACCGGAACGGAATGCAAACTGGCAACTTCCGAAAAGTGATCCCGTAATAAATTACAGGAAAAACCCCGCGACTGCGTATACATGCCCGCATTTGTATTCCCACTGAACACTAATGCAAAGAGACAAAATCTACACTGTCTAATACTAGGATCCGGCTTAAACCAAAGCCGGCTAGTAAAAACCGTCCGATCACGATCCGTGCAATACCGCACGTATCTGATCGAACCTTGCCATATCTCCATACGGTCACTACAGCGTTTCGCCCGAAACTTGAGTAACCGTGTGTGTGGTGGACTCTAAAAACTCGTCAATACTATGGTTGTGGACTTAACCACTAGCACGTCAGAGCTATTGCCATACGTGACGGGCCACCAGCTATTGACCAAAAGGGACGTCGATGAGCGAACTCATCCTGACACCCTACTGAGCCTGTCAGTGACAATATCCGTACAGTCCGGTCCGTTCGTCTATGGGCATCGCATGGCGGGCCTAGGGGGTTGGTAAAAGCCAGACCCCCAAAAGCGGTACAAGTCGTGTCGGAGTGTAGCCCAAAACACCCTGAGATAGGACTGGAATACCTACCAGTAAATCTCCTGCCTTAGCCAGGGACTTTTCATGTACTGGCTCTCCTAGACACAGCGCAACATCACCCCCAATACCGGGAGAGACGAACCCCTGCAGATCCGCTCACTGCCTCCATGTGGCTCAGAACTGTACCCAACTAAAACTTGTTTGCACGTCTCCTTTGAGCGTGGTAGGGTAGTAATCAAAGTACAGTGGGAACTCACACGAGACAAATAACGATCTCAGGTCGATGAACTAACCTGTACATATGTCACCTGGGAACTGCTATCTGACGTCTGGTATAATCCCAACTAGCAGGTTCCCGGCGAGTCCTATCCGGTGTACTCATAACCCAATGAGCACCTGTATACATCTTAGGTGAACCAACTGACACCAGTGGCTTGTGAGACCGGCCTGTTTCCTCCAATCAGAGCAAAACTCTGTTTGAATTTCAAAATTCAAAATTCGAAGCAACGCTTCAAATTCTTTGCGCTGCGCACAACGCGTCACGTGTCAAAAACTGATACGGCAGCGCAGCGCCCAAGGCAGCTCGCCCAATCAGAGCAAAGCTTTATTAAAAACAAAATAGAAGCAAAGCTTCAGTTGCGCAAGCGCTGCGCTGCGCGACACGTGTCAGCGCAGTTGCGCAATTGCAGCAGCGCTGCGCTGCGCGCTGCGCTGCGCGCTGCGCTGCGCGCTGCGCGACACGTGTCAGCGTAGATGCGCAAGCGCAGTTGTGCTGCGCGACACGTGTCAGCGCAGATGCGCAAGCGCAGATGCGCTGCGCTGTGTGTTGCGCGACACGTGTCAGCGCAGATGCGCAAGCGCAGCTGCGCTGTGCGCTGCGCGACACGTGTCAGCGCTCTGGAGCATTTGCGCCAAACATAATTAAAATTCTAAAAAATCTTTCTGTTCTTGTTAAAATAAGAAGATTTTCCTTTTTAAAAAGAAGCCCTTGGATCAAAGATCCAACGGTGGGGAAAATTCCCCAAATCACTCAGAGAAAGATCTCTTTAACAAATTTAACTAATTTATGAGCACTATAAAATGGGCTCTAGACCTCAATTCAAAGGCATGAACATTTTCTATAAAAAAAAAGAGAACTCAAGAACAAAAAAGGTAAAAAACCTTTAGAAAAAGAGAAAATTCTTTTAAAAACAGATCATTGATCTAAGAACAAGATCAATGATCTTCAATAAGAAAGAAAACTAACTAATAATAGTGCTTTGCATTTTTTATGAACCTTTGGTTCTTTGAGAAAAGAAAAACTTATCTTTTTCTTTGATCTAAATTAGATCAAGAAATCAAATAGTGCTTTGCACTTCTGTTCTTGAATCTAAAAGATTCTTAGTGCTTTGCACTTCCAAACTGCGCTGTTGCGCTCTTGGGAAAGCGCCACGTGTCAACATCTAAACTACTTGCGCTATGCGCTTTAAGATAGAGCTTCGCTTTCTGTAATTGGCGCAACTCACCAAGGTACGCCACGTGTCAGCAGCGCAGCGCACTGACACAGCGCACTGCGCTGTTGCGCTTGCGCTCACCAGAGCGTGAAACGCGTCACCATCACATACGCTTGCGCTCATTAATTGGCTCAAAGCACCTGACAAGCCACGTGGGGGCACTGTCAGAGTATTTAATGCTCTGCATTATTAAAGAAAAGGGACAGAGCCCAATTAAAAGGCCTAACATGCCTAATAAAAAATGCCATGCATTCTAAAAAGAAAAGGGGCAGAGCCCAGACAAAATAGATGCTCTGCATCACTTATAAAAGGGCAGAGCCCAACCAAGGCAAAAATGATGCAGTGCATTAATAAAAAGGGGCAAAGCCCTAGCACAGGTCTAATAGACCAAAAACAAAAGAATGTTGAAACTGGACTTAGCTCAATCATGGCCATAAGTCCTCAAACTAAATTGACTGAGCACGGCTGCTCCCTAAATCAATTTATATCCGGTTCAAGGGTACATCTCCGAACTCCTCTGACATCTATCGTTGTAATCCTTCAACGGCGTCAGAGAGGTGACGAGTCCCAACGACCATACATGAATATGGACTGCGGGGTTCTTAAACTCGTGGACCGAGACGTCCTTAAACTAATATTGGACCGAGACGTCCTTAAACTAATATCGGACCGAAACGTCCCTAAACTAATAATGGACCACCACGTCCCTAAACTGGAGATGGACCACCATGTCCCTAAACTGGCGATGGACCACTACGTCCCTAAACTGTAACCCGGACCGCTAAGTCCCTAAACTGGAACAATAGAGCCGCCAAATGCTCTTTCGTTGGATCTAAATGATCCCGTTTAAGTCGATCTTAGCCTAAAATACGGTTAACGTATCCTTAAATCTTCAAACAGACTTTAGTCCCAAATTGGACTACAACCCCCCTAACCAACTTTGGGCTCAAGGGTACATCTCCGAACTCCTCTGACACCTATCGTTGTAATCCTTCAATGATGTCAGAGAGGCGACGGGTCCCCGATGGCCATAGACATAAAACGGACCACTATGTCCCTAAACTGGAATAATAGAGCCCTAAAATGCTCTTCCCGTTAAGTTCTTAGTCTCAAATCAGACTAACGCATTCTTAACAAACGTTTAAGTTGATCTTAGCCTCAAAAATGGCTAACGTATCCTTAAACTAAAACACCAAACATAAATCTAAGTAAATACGGATTTGGACTAATCCACGTCCTACGGGCGACAGCATTACTCAGTCTCCGTATACAATCCACGGGCAACCACAAACAAAACAAACACCCACGACACGAAGTGAAATTCTGGAGAAGGAGAAAGTTGTTACAGCGATGCGGTAGCGTAATTAACTGCAGGGGCTTGCGCCTGCAGGGAAGATCTTCCACACAATCAAAACCCCTCAAGCGAGGGGGAATCTGACGAAGTCTGCTACATCGGCCGCATCCGTCTAAACCTCCGATACACGGTGCCATAAATCAACTTGGCATCTTTGGAGAGGTAGACGGATAAAACCAAATAGCATCTGCCCCGAATCTCAGGCAAGACGGCGTCCTCACGTCGTCGGCGCCGCCATTCGGAGAGGAACAGATTCTGGCACGCCCGGTGGGACCTTTTCCTCTTTCCACTCCACACTTCGTGTGTCGTGTTCGCGAACAAATCACGGTTTGCTGTGGTTGCCTGTGGATTCAAGGTACTAAGATTTGGTGTCTTGCTCCGTGCAGAAAACAAATCGATGGCTTCGAACTGCACCGCTTGCAGCAACAACTCTCGCTCCGTCATTGCTGGAGGAGTGACTTATGGGCCCCAAGCGGCCTCCCTTTTCAAAATGCCAGTGGAGCAAGTAACTCAAGCCACCACTGGATTATTCTTCGGGACCATGCTCCCACCAATGAGCTTCAATGCCCCAACGACGGTGCACGAAGCCCCCAAGAAGTCGGTCTTCGATCGACTTACCACTGCCGCGACCCCTCTCAATGGGTCACCCAACTCCACTGCCTCGGTTTTTGACAGACTAGACCAGAGCTCCATCGGGCCCATAAAGAAGCCTGCCATACCAGAAGGCGTTATCCCGAAGCGGATAGCCATACCAACTCCCGTTCTTAGCGAAATCACCAAGGTTGCTTCCCCTGTTCGGAAGTCCGCTTTTGACAGGTTGGCCGTCCCCGTTCAACGGACGTCGGTCTTTAAAAGGCTGGTACCAGCATATTCTGACCAACACAGGGGGCATGAGAAGGTCACCTCTATAGCTAAAACAACTCCATCATCACGACATGCTCGACGTCGCTACTGGCGCCGAGTGAGGAAGGCTGGGGGCAACTTCCCCTCTGGATTTACTCCTCCAGCTCCAACGGTGGGGATCGATACTGTTGTTCCAACCGGGAACAGCTTTGAATTGCTGAACACGGTGCGCAGAAATTCCCCTACTGCAGTGTTGAAACGAACTCCTTCACTTGTAGAGAATACTCCAGAGAAGAAGCTAGAACAGCCCCCTCAACGGCTGTCCTCTAAAATTTACAAGGTCTGGCGACAGGTCCAGGAGTCGGTGATTGATGAAAACTATCTCCACCGATAGAAAAGGACGGAGGTTCGGCAAAAGAAAGATTACTCTGTCAGGCCAGAAGAAGCAACGGCTATTCGGGTGTCTACTGCAGCGACACCCTCAACGCCAATCACCCAAAAGAGAAGGAGGCCGCAAAAAGCCCCTGTGAACAAAGCGCTGGACACAAACGCCCGGCATGGTAGTGCACACAATTTATATGGCTTCTGGAAAGAAGGAAAGCCGCACTTTGATGGGTCACCGACCGCTCACCCGATCAGTGACGAAAGCCCAGGAGCAACAACAAAAACTTCAAGAAATGATGACTGCAATGGCCGCACTCACTGGGCCAAAAGAAAGCTCTGAAACGTCTTCGGATGAGCGTCAAGAACAAGAAACTGACGCTGAGTTTCTTCGCCGGATATTAGAGAAAAAGGATAAAGAGGCTGCGGAACAAGCAGCCGGCATAAACAAAATGACCCTCCTCTTCCAAGATATGGTAGGGATGATGTCACAGCCGGACCCTCCAGCTGAAGACCCTCCAATCATTGTTGAAGATGATGGAGGGGAGACATCTAATCCTCCGCCGGCTCTTTCAGCAGCCAAAGATGAAACCATTTCTAAGGCCGCGCTAGACGATTATATAGCTCAGCAGATCCGGGTTCATCAGGCGAATGAAGCGGCTGGGCAAATTGTTAGAACCGGACGACCCTATCCGAGCTGGTACGACCAAATCAGTTACCCGCCGGGATATACGATCCCTAAATTCCACGTATATAAAGGGACAGGGAATCCGCATCAGCATGTCGCTCAATTCAGGGCCTTATGCGGCAATACTGGAGGCGATGATAAGTTCCTGCTACGCCAATTCGTCGGCAGCTTAGCAGAAACAGCCTTTGAATGGTATTCAGAACTACCTGACGACTATGTCAAAACATTTGCGGAGATGGAGCTACTATTCACACAAAGATTCGCAAGTGCCAGTGAATGCACCCCGATTACAGCATTGATAAATGCCAGGATAAGGCCAGGCGAAACGTGGGTCCAATACGCAACACGATGGCGAAACCTATGGTCGAAATGCGAACAACGCATAGAAGAGGCACCGCGGTAGGCATGTTTGTGGGCACTCTCGATCCGAAGGCGACCATCTCGCAATTCATGATGTTCTTCAGGCCGACCACCTTCCAGGCCTTGATCGACAAATTAGCCCAAATGGGCCAGATGGGCCATGGACCGTCTCCTCCAAGACCCGATCCCCGAAATGAGAAAGGAAAAGGGAAAGCGATCATCGTCGCCAATGCTCAGCAACAGTCGAGCAACTCAAAGCCGGCCGTTCGCCAACAACGTGCGTCCACGCCCATCCCTCGAAGAGAGGCTAGGACGTCCTTACTCGTTTCCTCAGAATAAAACGAGAAAACTATTTGAGCTGGCAGTGCGTAACAGACTCATCAATCTGCCGAGTCCAAAGCGTCCGCAGCCAGGCGATCTTAATAATCCAAATTATTGCCCTTACCACCAAACGGTAAGTCACCCGATTGAGGATTGTTTCGTCTTTAAGGGATGGATCGAGGATCAGTACCTACAAGGCAAGTTCGTGCTGTCGGAAAACTGGGAGGTAAACCCACCACAGCCGCACTCTCCAAAGAAGACGGATACGCTGGGGGCAGCTTGTTCTTTAGTCAAGGATGAAAACGATGGAGAAAACTCATCGGATGAATCCGAAGACTACGGAGCGACTTGTCATGTGATTTCTCACTCACTGGCAGACGTTGAGGAGGCTCCTTGTGCTGAGAAACCAATAGCGAATCTTGAGCCGAAGATCCTATAGCCATCAGACGAGTTGATCGATGCCTTCCTAAATGAAATTCGTCTGAAAGCAAAAGCCAATCAAGAGCATGAAATGGCCATACTGGAAAGAGCCAAGGCATTCCCGTCAAATCAAAAGCCATACACTGCGGGTAAAAACAAATTCAAGACGAGGAAAAGGTTCGCCAAAGCTCTATCAGTAGGAATGAAGCTACCGCACTCTGAAGAAAATACTCTCACTGAGGTAGAGATGCACCCTAACTTCTGTTTATATCATCAGAAGATCATACATCCTACCAAAGACTGCGAATCCTTTAACTGTTGGTGGCAAGGGTATGTCGCTCAAAAGCAACACTTCGACAGGACAAAGTATGAAGCTTGTGGACATCGGAAAAATGCGATATATGAGTGCAAAGGAGCCGCCGACGACTGTCATATAGCCGACTTCAAGGGATCGCAAATTATCACCTTTGGAAGCGACTTTGACGAAGAAGCTACCCCCAACTCTTCCCTCAGGGAATCTATTTCAAAAATAAAGGAATTGAGAAGCTGCGAGAACGTTCAGCCATGCAATCGCATGCTACTCGGAAAAAATCCCGGCCCCGCAAACAACGGAGAGAACAAAAAAAATAAAGGAAAAGGAAAAACGGCTTTCGTCGCCAGCGCTCAACAACAATTAAGTGACCCTAGACCGATTGCTCGCCAAAGAAACAAGCGGCAACCCTTCCAGGAAAAGTTGAAACGTCCTTACTTGTTTCCGCAAGATAAAACAAGGGGACTGTTCGAGCTGGCAGTATGCGACAGACTCATCAATCTGCCGAGTCTAAAACGTCCGTGGCGGCCAGGCGATTTTAATAATCCAAATTATTGCCCTTACCATCAAACGGTAGGTCATTTGATCGAGAATTGCTACGTCTTCAAGAACTGGGTTGAAGACCAATACCAACAGGGCAAGTTCGCGTTGTCCGAAAATTGGAAGGTGAACCCGCCACAACCGCATGCTCCGAGAAAGATGGATACGCCGGGGGCATCATGGTCAGTCATGGGGAAGGACCCATAGACCGAAAAGCCAATAAACTAGATATTCGCCTCAAATACGGTGACACCGGACCGAGATGTCCTTAAATTAATGATGGACCGCAATGTCCTAAAACTTGCAAATGACCGAAATGTCTTTAAACTAATACCGCAGCATCCTTAGGCTGACGAGGTGAATAAAAAAAATATAAATAAAGAAAAATATAATAAATAAAAACGGTATGTCCATAAGCAAAAAGGGCACGGATGAAACCCCGAAAGGGTTCCGTGAGTAAAAGCAGCAGGGCTACCGGCGGGTGTTCGTGAAAACCCGAAAGGGCGCGACCTCGTAAAAAAAAAGAGAAGAAGAAAATAAAAAGAATAAAAAAAACGGTATGTCCATAAGCAAAATGGGCACGGATGAAAACCCGAAAGGACTCCGTGAGTAAAAACAGCAGGGCTACCGGCGAGTGTTTGTGAAAACCCGAAACGGCGCAACCTCGTTAAAAGATACTTATAGGGTCCTCTCAACCTTGTAAGGAGAAACCACCCGCGTGAGATTCTTACGACTCACAAGGGAGCAACACACTTAGGGATCCCCATGATTCCTAAGGAGAAAATACACTTGCGAGATCCCCACGTCTCGTAAGGAGAACTCTCTTATGGGACCCTCACGGCTCATAAGATTTGAAAGTCTTAAGTTAAAAAGACCTAAACCTGTGCTTAAGCAACCCCCACAACTTTCGACATTGCCCTACAAGTGGCTCAATACTGACCCTTGTATACAATCCACGGGCGCGAATAAACATTTCCCTAATCAAGTCACATCCGAAACTGAGGATATGTTCGCACGGTGAACAACCCTTGTAAATCCTCTCGATTTATGGGGATAAAAACCCTCCTGTAGGATTCTTACGACTTACAGAGGAACAAACACTTAGGAATCCTCACGATTCCTAAGGAGAAAATACACTTACAAGATCCTTACGACTTGTAGAGAGAAATACCTTTGTGAGACCCTTACGGCTCATGAAGTTAAAGCCTTAGTCGACAGGACCCTAACCCTGGTCGCGAAGCCTCCTTTGTTCGACAACGACAGAGACAAATGATATTCGCTTCTGGCGATATCCCAGTTGTACCGATGTTGATGCCGAAATCGGTGTCCAATTTCAGGTTTACGACGAAAGGCCAGTAGGCCGCACATGCATACGAAATAGCCGAAATGATGGGGCAACTTGCAATAAAAATTAGCAAGTAAAAAGTATGCATGCAGAATAGCCGAAATGATTGGGCAACTTGCAATAAAAAGCAGTGAGTAAAAATAAAATAAATAACCGAAATGATTGGGTAACTCGCAATAAAAAGCAGCGAGTAGAAATAAAGTAAACAGCCGAAATGATTGGGCACCGCGAAAAATAGCCGAAATGATTGGGCAATCGCGACCTTCGCGATATAAAAGCTGAAATGATAGAGCATCGCGGAAAGAAATAAAATAAAATAAATATATATGTAACGAAATTCATGCCCTACAGATGATAGCACAGCAATCCCTGTATACAATCCAGGGGCACAAACAAAGAGGGAACCATACCTTCCTGACAGGCTCCGCCAAAAAGTGAAGCCAAATCTCGACGGTTCAACAACAATCTAGAGACAACCGTGACATTCGTCTCGATACAGTAGACGCAATGTCAACAATAACGTTCTTCCTCCAACAAGCTTCGAACATGACAAAGTAAACGAAGCAAAGGCTAAATTCCTAACTTCAAGGTCTTGACGGCAACCCATATAAAGCCAGAAAGACAACTGGAGATCGTCTCACACCAGTGTGGAATGATCACCACCTCGACGTTCGTCTCGACACAGCTGACGCAACATCATCAAACAAACGAAGCCACGGAAAAATCCCAGCTCCACCCCGACGTTCGTTTCGATACAGCAGACGAGTTGTCACCCCAGCGTTCTTCCTCCAGCGGGATTCGGATGCGACAATCAAACAAACGGAGCCACGGCAAAATTCCAGCTCCACCTCGACGCTCGTTTCGATATAGCAGACGAGTTATCACCCCAACGTTCTTCCTCCAACGGGATTCGGACGCGACAATCAAACAAACGGAGCCGCGGCAAAATTCCAGCTCCACCTCGACGTTCGTTTCGATACAGCAGACGAGTTGTCACCCCAGCATTCTTCCTCCAGCGGGATTCGAACGCGACAATCAAACAAACAGAGCCACGGCAAATTCCAGCTCTATCTCGATGTTCGTTTCGATACAGCAGACGAGTTGTCACCCCAGCGTTCTTCCTCCAGCGGGATTCGAACGCGACAATCAAACAAACGGAGCCACGTCAAAATCCTTAGTTCCAAACCTCAACGGTTCATCAGCAAACTAAAAACAACTGCGACATTCGTCTCGATACAGCAGACGCGATGCCAGCAAAACGAAGCAAAGGCCAAATTCCTAGCTTCAGGGTCTTGACGGCAACTCACATAAAACCTGAAAGACTATCGGAGATCATCCCACACCAGCGCGGAGTGGTTATGACTCATCGGGGCTCGCCAAAATGAGCCCAACCTCAAGTAAAAAGCGGCATGGCAAATCCCTAACGCTTACTCTTCCGACGGTCAAACTGCCTAGGAAGATTGCTTGAAGACGTCTTGTCCAGCCCCTGAAGGGATCAGAGATACGGCAGTCGCAGGGCTACTCGAACAGCATGATTGCCTATCGAGGACTATATCAGCTTATGCGACGGTACGATGGCCAAAACCCTAAGTACCACCAACCTTAACGGGCTTCTGTCGTAAAGAGCAAAGGTTAAATGCGACATTAAGATGTTCTTGTGAGAAACGCTCGACTCGTCTCGACTTGTGAAGAAATTGTTGAAGCGGCTCGACTCGTGAGATAAAGCCTTAGGCAGTGGGCATAAAAGAAGCTTGTTTCTTAAGCACTGGGACCCCGCAAGTTTGCCCAAAACGGTCTCTTGCATACCATCCACGGGTCTCACTCTCCAACATCGAACTTCGACAAGGAGGGAAACAACCGCTTACAAGTCCTCTCGACTCGTAAGAGGGAAAAATCTCTTATAGGATCCTTACGACTTATAAGAGAAAACACACTTAGGAATCCTCACGTTTCCTAAGGAGAAAACCCACCTACGAGATCCTCTCGATCTGTAGGGAGAAAAGTCTCTATGAGACCCTCACGACTGATAGAGTTGAAAAGTCTTAGGCAGCAGATCTGAACCTGCGGCCTAAGCCATCGCTATCTCGTGGAGGAATTAAGATGCTTACTTTATTATCTGTCAATCATGTTCATCAAGACAATATACTGATGATAAGAGAAAGGGAGAAAAGCCGAAGGGCATACAAGACATTGCAAAGAAAAAATGTGTATCTTTATTTATTAATTCAGTCAAGTACAAGGTGGATTGTACAAAAGAATAAAGAATGGATGCATTCTATTTGAAAAGGAAAAATTTTTATAAGTAAATGGATACAAGGGGAACTACGGGGAAGAAATCATCTTGCATAGTCCTAACAATTGTTCACGCGCCTCCTTCCACGCTTTCTCCTGATCGGCCGCTACCGCCAAGTCTGCCTCCACTTGAGCCCGCTGCTGCAAGAAAGATGCAAGCTGCTCCCCTATGGCCTGATGAGCAGCTTCGCGGTCTGGAGCGTCACGCTCGGTGACGTCAAGCTCCCGCTTCAAGTTTAGCCCGTGAGAAATGCGCCCCATGAGGCCCTCAAAAATAGCCTTCACTTGGGCAGCAGTCGCTTCAACCTCAGCACGCAGGCGAGCAGTCTTGCTCGAGATCTCTTGATACTCCCTCAGCCTTAAAACCTCTTCTTGTTCCAAGTGGTGGACATAAGAAGTGCTTTGCTCAATCCACGCGGCTCTTTGAAGACTTGCGGCTAAGGTCTCAGGAGCGGGACGCATAAGCTCCAGTTGATGCAGGCGGGCTTCAATCTCCCGGCAGTGGTTAACCCAAGACGTGACGATGTCCTCGTTATGGAAGTTCATGAATATCACCAGCATTGGGTTAACCGTCATAGAAAAATCCGCGGTAGACGTAGGAGTTTCGACGTTGAGCTCCTCAATGTAGTCGCTCACCATGCACAAACTATTCACGGCACCCTTTGAAGACGGACATCTCAGGAAGGGGCCTGCTGGCATAATAATACGAGACTCGAATGGTGCCGAGATCGGAATGACAGCTGAAAAGACAAAATGCGATTAGATAACGGTTCAAGAAATATGAAGAAGTTATTGATGGGATGGTCTACTATACCAGCTGCAGCGGGTGGCAAGGCCGGAAGGGCCGATGGCGTGACCGATCTTTCGTCTCCCCCTTCGATTTGTAGCACTGCAGTCAGGACAAGGAAAAGTTAGAAATAATTTCATCGTCGAAAGACAAAGATATCAGTCGGGAACTATACTCACCAGCGCCACCCGAGGGAGAGGCGAGTTCAGATGGGAAGGAGAAGTGTGGGAGCAACACTTGATATAGATGATCAAAGAGCACTCCTGAAAAGACATAGTAGTACGACTTTAGTACATAAATTATACGTCTGAAAGATAAGATTAATAAATTGCAAACCCATACCTTCCAACATCTTCGATGGCATGAGAGAGGGTGGAGAGGTGACCACCGCCAGGGCGGTCGTTGAAGGCGCTCCCTCGAGCAGCGGGGCATCAACACTGGCTGCACCTGCGTTACGAAAAAGGTGAACTTGTCAGAAGAGATCGTAAGGTAAAGAAAGACAACAACTTAAGATTTACCTGATAAGCTCCCGGCTGAAACGGAGGCGACTCTCTCCTCCATCGACATGAGGCCACCGCCCGTGGCCTCATCACCCGACTCGATGGGGACCGTTGTCGTGCTCGCACGGCCAGGAGACGGCGGAAAATCGTAAATGGGGAGGGCAATGATCGGAGCATTGCCGGACCCTTGAGAGGGAGCAGCTGACTCTTCCCCGAGAGTCATGCTTATCTCACCCGCTACTTCTTCGGGCCCCACGATCTCCATTGGCTCATCCGCCGTCACCACGAGGTCGCCAGCCTCAAGCGCCTCGTCCACCACTACCCTGGGCTCAGTCATAACGATCATTTCATTTGCCGCCACTTCAGGTTTGGCATCAATGACCTTCTCGGCTGCAGACCCCTCAACCGCTATCTCAGGCTCCGAAGCCTCAGCGATGTTGCCACCGTCGACTCGGGTTCGGCAAGTGCCGCCTCCCCTGTTTCCTTGGGTTCAACGGTCTCCGCCTCCCCCTCAGTTGGACTTGGCCCTGCGAGATAAAATATATAAGAACCGTTGGCATTATAACTCTCACAATAAGAATTTTGAAAGAAATGTTACCTGAAGTGGATTTATCATTTGCGCTTCGAGCGGCGCGCGCCACTTGTCTGCGAGCAGTGGATAGGGTGACAGGGGCCTCTTCAGAGGGAGTATCTACCTGAGGGACGGTGCTTGGGCCCGCTCCCGTAGCCAAAGCAGCCCGGCGTGCCTTCGCCTCGCGCCTCAGCCGCTTTCTCTCCTCCCGGGCCGTTGAGACGGACCTCACCAGAGCCTCTCTCATTGAGGCGTCCTCGTCTGTATATAGGGATGCCTCTAAATTCTTCAAAGCATCCCTTGTCGACTTGTCAAGTCGAGGCTCTTGCAGCAACCCCGACGAGACCGGAACTCCAGTAACAGGTTCAGGGAGGATCCCCTCATCGACTGATATAACCCCTACAAAGAAACAAAGGAAGAAAGTTAAGTTGACTATTGAAAAAGATAATGAAATTTGTTTTAAAAAAAGGGGGGTGAGACATACCGGTGCCCGCTAAAGCGCGTTTCTTCTCCTCCTCTTGGAAGGTTTTCAAAGAGGCAGCAATAGCTTCTTCGGTAGAGACACCGGTTGAAATGGGGAAAGGTATTAGCCGAGAATAATGATAAAAAATGCGATGAAATGATGAAGAAAGCAGCTAATAATTACCTGACTCAGCGAGTTTACTCAACCACGCTTCAAGTCTCCCTGATCGCGCGGAAGCCGCAATGGCGGCCGCCAGGTCGGTGTCTGCGGGGTCTACCGTGAAGCCCCTATTGCTGCCATATTCACTTATTCCCTCAGTAAGAGGGGCCTCAGGCTCTAAGCCAAGAATCGCGTCAAGGGAAAGGAGCGACTTCTTCTTCTTTTGCCCGCCAACTCTGGATGCACCCGGGACTGATTTATGCTTGGCAGACACTTGGGGCGGCGGGTCCCGATATCTGTGCCTGCACCGGACTCCGGCGATACCACAGTTACCGCCTCCACTGGAGCACGGGGGGCTGGTAGCGCATCCACAGTATCGCGAAGCGGCAATCCGCGTGGAGGGCTCAACACGCGCGGAGGTCCAACTCCGGCACCTTTCAATGGAGGAATGACCGGGGTCCTCGGTCTCAAGGGAGCCTTGCGATCGCCGCCGGGCGGTGCACCCTTGCGGTCAACCAGCATATGCTTCTCCATCAGAATAACGGGCCCTATTGCATGCACATACCAGGCCACGTACGCATTGAGGACTTTAGGGACGCAGCTCGGCTCGCTAATAAAGAAATAAGAACCCGTGTTAAGCCGCCTAAAGTGGTGCATTGTGTTCTTTATCCCCTCTCGGCTAACCACGGGCTTTTCCAAAAAAGCTTCCATTGGGATCCCCTGGTTGTAGCTCGATTGTTGAGCGAACCGGTGCGGATTATACCTCATAAAGAGTGTTGTCTCATTCTGCATGAACACCAAATAGCCCGGCCGAATGGAATAGAGGTGGAGGATTTCCCGAGCCTTCAATATGGAAGCCCCGTCCTTAAAATCATCACGTAGCGACACTACTGACTTGGTGGTCTCGGAGCCTATTGTTATGACCTTATCCAAGAAAGAAGTCTTCGCCCCGACCAGGTGCGGTCGAAGGAGCAGCTCCCTAGCCTCCCACGGAGGTGCGACTACGATCGAAGCCCCGACCAGCCGTATGACCCTTAGGAGCCTGCATTTCTCAAAAAATGGAGGAATCTTATGGGCACCGAACACCCCATACACGTGCATTTCCATCCAAGAGGTAAAGTAGTCCATCGGGAAGTTGGCGGGTTGCACCCCTGGCTCACTAGCGTCCGCCGCTACACTAAGTCCATTATAAAGATGAGCCAGCCCGGCGATTCCTACTGACAACTGCAAACCAGCCACCATCCGATGCGCTGGGTAGAAAACAGACGGCCGCATATGGTGTGGGTACATAGGAAGAGCAAAGCTGCATAGCCACAAACCCAAGAACCCTATAAAAAAAGGTCTCCTCATCTATGCCCGGGACGACAATTTCTGAGAAAGGGACGCTGGCAGCGCCGGAGAGATAAAAATCCCTTTGATCATTCTCTGGTACGGGTCGGCGGTCCAAGCCGAAACCGAAAGGATCATCGAGCTGGGCGAACTTCTCGCTCCGCTCTGATAGGAACTCCGGGCAAATGAAGTGGGCAATAAAATCTGCGAAACTGACGCCCCGGTCTCCCGATTCCAGATGGAGTCCTTCGTAGATCTCCAACACCTTCACTAAGCCCGGATATTGATGCTGAATGGCGTTCTCCGGAGTCAGGTCAAACACCAGCGGCTTGGTGGCAAAGACGTATTCGTCAGGAGGGAGCAACTCCTCGTAATGCTCCCCCCTCATTGGCAGACCCGAGAATTCCGCAAACTCCTCCAAAGAGATAGAAACCTCCCGGTCCGTCATCAGGAAGGTATGGGTGGGGATATTCCATTGTTCAATAAAGGCCTTGATCCACCACGTTGGAGGAGAGGGATACTCGAAGAGCGAGACATAGATGGCTGAATATAAGCCAATCTTCGTCAAATGAGTCCTCTTCGCCGATAGGATATACCGGGCCCACTGCAAGTATCCGGCGGGGGGTCTCGGGACCAATCCAATATTATAGGCCTGTCCCCAAGGGCGTGCTTCACCTTGACAGATTCGCTTTCCTAAAATATCTATTGCCAACGGCGGCTGCACGGGAATAGCACTAATTGCAGGCTGTAAGAGGTCATCTGAATTCCAATTCTTAACCTCCATGGCACACTTCACCGGGGGTTCATCCGCATATGGGATCGAAAATATCGGCTCAGACGGCATGGCGAAGCTGAAACTGCGGCGACCGTGGATGATCTCACTGTACCACCTTCCCCACAAGTGAAGGTTTTTGCACTCGGGGTCATGATCCTTAATAAGAGCGAACGCCACCCGGTCCACTGGTGCATGGGGAAACCCTCCCTCCGAGCGAACAAACGGGAAAGACAAATTACCAGACATGTTTCCTGCGGAGAGACAAAAATTTTTAATTAACCGTCGGTGTTGTAACTCCAACGCTTGACATTTTAAAATTTTACGCCACACTGCAATGCAGTGGGTAAGGGACCAAATGAGGACCCACAAAATCTGAATGACAACGCATCATTTAATAAGACAGTCCCATCATTGGATGAGACTGTCAGTTAATGAAAAGACCCCCAAGAGAATATCCTCATTGATGGGAAATCACTAGAGACAAGGAGAAAATCTCCTCTTTTAGAGCAAAGCTCTGTCACAGAGTGACATTTGTCAAACTCTTGTCTCAAGGGAATAAAAATTTCCTTGGAAAGAGCTCAGCTCTATAATGATGATGGAAAAGCCATCAAAAAGGTAAACTTTAACTCCTAAAGATTAAAAATTTGGGATCTTAAAGATCCATAAAAACTTTTAGGAGCTCTCCATTTTCAGATCAGAAAAGATCTACATTTGATCCATGAGCAAAACTCTGTTCATGGGTTAAAACCCATGAACAAGATCTCTGTAGACCTATGAACTTTCCATAGCAAGGCTCTGTTAATAAACCCCAAAGGGATTTTCTTTAGATCAAAGATCTATAAGAGCAAGGCTCTGTTGATGAAACCCCAAAGGGGTTTTAGATCAAAGATCTGTGAGAGCAAGGCTCTATTAATCAAATTTAATTTAATCTAATTTTAATTAATTGTAACTAAGAGAGTTCTAAATTCTGAGCTCTAAAGTTCTTGGGAAGAAACAAGAGCAAGGCTCTGAAATTCTTAAGCAAGAGAAAGGCTCTGAAAATCAAAATCTTGGAAAATGGTAAAAAATTTCTAAGGACCGGGGGTCCTATTTATAAGCGCCTGCGCCCTTTCACCTGACCCCTTAGATCCAACGGCCAAGATTTTGCCACCGCTGCACTCACGTGTGCGCCACGTGAGCGCAACGGTGGGGGGGCATTTGTTTCCCCCAATCAGAGCAAAGCTCTGTTTGAATTTCAAAATTCGAAGCAACGATTCAAATTCTTTGCGCTGCGCACAACGCGCCACGTGTTAAAAATTGATACGGAAGCGCAGTGCCCAAGGCAGCGCACCCAATCAGAGCAAAACTCTATTAAAAACAAAATAGAAGTAAAGCTTCAGTTGCGCAAGCGCTGCGCTGCACGGCACGTGTCAGCGCAGTCGCTTTTGCGCAAGCGCTGCGCTGCGCGACACGTGTCAGCGCAGCTGCGCAATCGCAGCGGCGCTGCGTGACACGTGTCACGCTCTGGAGCATTTGCGCCAAACAGACTTAAAATTCTAAGAAATCTTTATGTTCTTATTAAAATAAGAAGATTTTCTTCTGTAAAACAGAAGCCCTTAGATCAAAGATCCAACGGTGGGGAAAAATCCCCAAATCACTCAGAAAAAGATCTCTTTAACAAATTTAACTAATTTATGGGCACTATAAAAAGGGCTCTAGATCTCAATTCAAAGGCATGAACATTTTCTTAAAAAAAAAGAGAGAACTCTGAAGAACTCCTCAAGAACAAAAAAGGTAAAAAAAACCTTTAGAAAAAGAGAAAATTCTCTTAAAAACGGATCATTGATCTAAGAACAAGATCAATGATCTTCAATAAGAAAGAAAACTAACTAATAATAGTGCTTTGCATTTTTTATTAACCTTTGGTTCTTTGAGATACGAAAAACTTATCTTTTTCTTTGATCTAAATTAGATCAAGAAATCAAATAGTGCTTTGCACTTCTGTTCTTGAATCTAAAAGATTCTTAGTGTTTTGCACTTCCAAACTGCGCTGTTGCGCTCTTGGAAAAGCGCCACGTGTCAACATTTGAACTACTTGCGCTATGCGCTTTAAGATAGAGCTTCGCTCTCTGTAATTGGCGCAACTCACCAAGGTACGCCACGTGTCAGCAGTGCAGCGCACTGACACAACGCACTGCACTGTTGCGCTTGCGCTCACCAGAGCGTGAAACGTGTCACCATCACATACGCTTGCGCTCATTAATTGGCTCAAAGCGCCTGACAAGCCACGTGGGGCACTGTCAGAGTATTTAATGCTCTGCATTATTAAAGAAAAGGGACAGAGCCCAATTAAAAGGCCTAACAGGCCTAATAAAATATGCCATGCATTCTAAAAAGAAAAGGGGCAGAGCCCAGACAAAATAGATGCTCTGCATCACTTATAAAAGGGCAGAGCCCAACAAAGGCAAAAATGATGCAGTGCATTACTAAAAAAGGGGCAAAGCCCTAGCACAGGTCTAATAGACCAAAAACAAAAGAATGTTGAAACTGGACTTAGCCCAATCATGGCCATAAGTCCTCAAACTAAATTGACTGAGTACGGCTGCTCCCTAAATCAATTTATATCCGGTTCAAGGGTACATCTCCGAACTCCTCCGACATCTATCGTTGTAATCCTTCAACGGCGTCAGAGAGGTGACGAGTCCCAACGACCATACATGAATATGGACTGTGGGGTCCTTAAACTCGTGGACCGAGACGTCCTTAAACTAATATTGGACCGAGACGTCCTTAAACTAATATCGGACCGAAACGTCCCTAAACTAATGATGGACCACCACGTCCTTAAACTGGCGATGGACCACCACGTCCCTAAACTGGCGATGGACCACCACGTCCCTAAACTGGAACCCGGACCGCTAAGTCCCTAAACTGGAACAATAGAGCCCTCAAATGCTCATTTGTTGGATCCAAAAAGACCTCGTTTAAGTCGATCTTAGCCTATAATACGGTTAACGTATCCTTAAACCTTCAAACAGACTTTAGTCCCAAATTGGACTACAACCCCCCTAACCAACTTTGGGCTTAAGGGTACATCTCTAAACTCCTCTGACACCTATCGTTGTGATCCTTTAATGATGTCAGAGAGGCGACGGGTCCCCGATGGCCATAGACATAAAACAGACCACTATGTCCCTAAACTGGAATAATAGAGCCCTAAAATGCTCTTCCCGTTAAGTTGATCTTAGTCTCAAATCAGACTAATGCATCCTTAACAAACGTTTAAGTTGATCTTAGCCTCAAAAATGGCTAACATATCCTTAAACTAAAACACCAAACCCAAATTTAAGTAAATACGGATTTGGACTAATCCACGTCTTACGGGCGACAGCATTACTCAGCTCCGTATACAATCCACGGGCAACCACAAACAAAACAAACACCCACGACAAGAAGTGAAATTCTGGAGAAGGAGAAAGTTGTTACCGTGATGCGGTATTGTAATTAACTGCAGGGACTTGCGCCTGCAGGGAAGAGCGTCCCCACAATCAAAAACCCCTCAAGCGAGGGGGAATCTGACGAAGTCTGCTACATCGGCCGCATCCTTCTAAACCTCTGATACACGGTGCCATAAATCAACTTGGCATCTTCGGAGAGGTAGACAGATAAAACCAAATAGCATCTGCCCCGAATGTCAGGCAAGACGGCGTCCTCACGTCGTCGGCGCCACCATTCGGAGGGGAACACGGCCACCGCCCCTTGTCGGGGTCTCGACTGTATACACTAGTCTACTCTGAAGAATCGATGCCCTGTCTCGAAACTCCCACGACTAGGGACCTTTTAAGGATGTGCTTATAGACTACCAGCTCCCACGTATAGGATCGCCCTCATACTGCTGGCAGTCAAGCAAGAATCCTAGGGGCTCTATCAACGCGTAATAGTGACCTGTAAGGTCACCTAAAGCAGTGCACAATGATAAAGATAAACCAGATAGCATACTATCATCTCGAGTAAGACTGTCCTACCGGGATAGGTCCTCCCTCAATCATTGCAATCACATGCCTGTGATCCAATAATTGACTCTGAGGGCACTATCTCCAATACCCTCACTCGGCTATCCCCCACGGGCAGCTTCCCTGCCACAACGCCGGGGATTAAAAAGCCCTCCCAGAGGTGGTCGAGGCCAGAGGTTCTCTCGCTCGGCTATCCTTCAGGATAAAAGACCTCACCAAGAGGCACCGGGCAGTAACCCTGCCCAGCCAAAGGTCCTTGGTGGGCTTCCTACAGCCTCATAGCTTTCCTCACGCCAAGGGCCAAAGTCCTCCCAGAGGCGGCTGGGTCTTTACCCGGCTATCCCCGGCCGGTAGCTTCCTACCGCAACCGACAGGGATCAAAGTCCTCGCCAAGAGGCACTGGGCAGTAACCCAGCTCGGTCCCCGTCCTGAAAGATCTGAAAGCCCTCCCAGAGGCAGCCGAGCCCGAGGTTCCCTCGCTCAGCTATCCCCAGCGGGCAGCTTCCCTGCCACTCGCTCAAGGATCTGAGACACCCGGAAGGACGGCCGGTTCGTCCAAACCCGAACGATCTCCCATTGACCTAGGGGGGAACATGAGGAAACCTCCGCGGCAGCGCTTGGCACCCTTGCCGGCTGGCAAGCTCGACAGGAGATCGTCGGACATATGGCCAACCTTACATGGAGACGCAACAATACAAGCAAGGACAAGTCTACGAACGTCCTTCACATAAAAAAAAGAGAAGAGGAAAAACACATCAAGGGTTCTTTTTTCCTTTATTGACAAAGTCAGGATCTTTACAAAAGGTACTCTGGGACCCCAGCCCTACAGATTGCCTGGAGACTTACTTCGACCACTTCATCGCCGGCGCTACGGCCCAAGGCCCTAACACCAAAGACTTTGATGCCAAGGGCGCGCCCTGCTTCCCTCGCCATCCCTCGCCGGAGACCTCGTCACCGGAAGCGGAACCCGAGCGCGGAGTTCACCATCGTCGAACTCGGGAAGCTGTTCCTTCACGGCGTCCAGAGCCTTATTCCATCCAACGGAAGAATACCCTACGAGCTCGGCATTAAATTGCTCGGAAGCTTTGTACTCGGCCACAGCTTTCTTAGCCCAAGCCTTGGCAACCTGGGCCTTCAACAGCGCCGCCTCGGCGTCCCCCCTGCTTGCGTCCCTCTCCTTCTCTAATGCCGCAAAGCGTTCAGCCATGTCCGCCAGCTTCCTATCGGCAACCCGGAGAGACGCACTCAGGCGGCGAATGGCACCCCGAGTCGTCGAGTTGGCGAGCTCCGCAGCCTCCGCCCGACCCGTTACGACATCGGCCCTATCCCTCTCCCGACGCTGGTCACTCTGCAAGATTTCTACCTCCGAAGGAAACGCCTCCACTGGCCTCGGGGCATGGAACGCCCCCTCGGCCTCCATACGAACGGCAAGGGCGCAGTGCTGAAGAACCTGACAGAAAGCCGGTGAGAAACCATGAAGTGTCCGAACCGAGGCAAATGCGCGTAGAAGGATTCGTACCTGGACCGCCCCTTGGGCCATGGCCTCCAATTGATCCTTCAAGGAGCCGCACGAGGACTTCCCCCAGCCGATTCCTCCATCTCGGCAAGAAGACCCGTGGCAATGGAAAACTCGGACGGAACAGTGAAGACGGAGCCCCCTTCCCGCACGGGAATCCTTTCGGAGGCCTTCGACGGCGGCGCACGAGAAACCATCCTTTTCCTCTTAGGAAAGGGCCGGCCCTCGCCCTTCCTCCCATCACCGGCCTGGGACTCGGGTAACGGATGATGACTCCGGCCACCGCCGGAAAAACTCCCAGATGCCGCAGACGAAAAGAGCGGCCCTGCCATCGGCGGAGAATCAGGCGGAGGGCGCGGGCTAGCCGGGGGCTCGGCTACGCCACTAGCTTCCCCCCAGCGCGAGCAGCCCGGAAAGTAGGAGCGAACCATGCCTCACGGAGGAGGAAGAACGCCGAGCGATAGCGACTCGAGAAAGAAGGGAGATGAAAGGTTAAAGGCCCTAGGACGGGCCCCACCCGTATTTATTATCACACGTGGCCTCATCCAACGGCGCCCACCGAAACGGCTCCCTGCGCTCAGTGGCTCCGATCGCTCCACGCGGCAGTCCGACGATTGGCTGCCTCCCATCAGACGCCGTAGACCTGCGCACGTCACATCAGCCAGCAGGCGCTCAACACATAGACCGTCGCTTCAACTACATAGTGCACGAAATGGCGCACCCTCCTGGAATGTAAAGAACTCGCCTCGATTCGCTAGCGGAAAAGACAACCAACGGCCCTAAGACTCAACCCTGAGGAAGAGCTCACCTCGGGAACCCGGCCGTCCACTCCTGACCCGACCACTATCTGGTCGGGACAAGAGTGGGGGGCTAATGATAATGCTCGATACTGGCGGCTTCAAAGATCAGGACACGTGGCAGATGGCGTGTCCCAGAACTCATAAAAAAGGGCCCACAGGGGCCGACCAGGCCGCCCCTGTATCCGACCCGCGAGCACAAGCTGTCCCTCCTCAGAGCCCCTGCAAATCAGCCTCCTTGCCCTCTCATCTCTTCCCCGAGCTACCACGGACCAAGATGCCTCGGCTCTCCCGCTCGTTCCCGAGCTTTCCTGCCGAAGCCATCTTCCTCGGTCCCTCCGACCAACTCCACCACTCACAGGCGTAACCGCCGCTCCGCAAATCTCGCCATGCGCAGATTCTCCGCCGGCAACATCCCACGTTCCATGCCATCACGATCCCCATTAACAGGCGATCCGCTCATTACGCGGGTGTGACGTCGGGAGCGTAACTGCCGGCGAAATTCTCGCGCCTGCTACTGCGTGCTGCCGCCACTACATAAGCCCCCATCACAGAGGGGTCAGGTAAGCTATTCTCTACACTTTACGCCGTTACTCTGCTTGGATCTGATTACTGACTTGAGCGTCAGAGGGTCCTCGGTGGTATCAAACCATCCCGGGACTTCTGTGCAAGCACTCGGCGACGGCCCCATCACCTCACCCCCTCCTCTCAAAACCCATTGAGACCCACACGCAATGAAGGAAAATCAATCCAGTTCACCCCGAGATGAAAGGAAGACAACATCTGACGGAGGCCCGAAAAGGAGCCCCATCAGATCTCAATTGATACTATGTCTTTTTAATAATAAAGGCTCAAACGCAAGGACCCCTCGTTTGGCTCAAAAGCAATAACACCCCCCCCCGTTTTAAAATCCTTCCTTTTGTCCCCCTCACTTAATCGCCATTATATTTTTCATTCAAAAATTAAACGACCTAGACAAAAATGCCCTGCAAAATTTTTTAAAATATCCAAAAATAGCATTTAGAAAAACCCAAGGGTATTTTCGGCTGGCATGAAAAAATTGGATGAAAAATTTAATAGATGTTAAGTTATTTTTTTTTAGGGGGAGGGGGGGACGGGGTTTCGGGGAGGAAGAGTTTTCTGATTTCGGGCCAAAAATAAATTAGGATTAAATAGTGGCCCCACCGATTTGTGAATGGAGCCTCAAATGTATCGTAACATCCACATCACGCAGACCCTTTATAGTCAACTCTCCAAATTAGTCATGTTTAAAAGATTTGTCGGATACGTGGCCACACTATATCCATCCATGTACTAAAATGTTAGTCAACAAAATAGGGGCCATAAACAATTAATCCTCATCCATCCATCTCTGTATATAATGCAAATATCCTTTATTAGAGATCCATCCTTTTTCTTTTTTCTAGAAAAAATGAGAAAAATTCTCACCTCTCAAGTTCTCCACATCATCTCTCTCCTAAAAAACAATTAATTGTTTATGTAGAACCTTCCATATCATCTCTCTCAATACACACACAATCCCTCTCCCTCTCCCTCCTAAAAACAATTAATTGTTTATTTAGGACCTTCCATATCATCTCTCCCAATATATATATATATATATATATATATATATATATATATATATATATATATATATTTAATGAAGGAAAGATACCGTAGGAGGGAATTTCCTCCTATGTCGTCGAAAAAATACAACTTCCATCGTTTTTTCCGACGATCGGAACCCATCATCTTCATCGTTATCATCTAAGATTTGGGTACACCAAATTTCATGTGATTCTACAACTTTTTCACCGTTGAATTAGTGGGTTCAAAATTAACGATTTACCGATAATAGAACTTTTTACATTGCTAAATCAACGGTGAAAAGGTTGTAGAATCACATGAAATTTGTTGTACCCACATTTTAGATGATAACGATGAAGATGATGGATTCCGATCGTCGAAAAACACGATAGAGGGTATATATTTTTGACGCCATAGGTGGAAATTCCCTCTCTTTCCTCTCTTTCTCTCTCTTTCTCTCTCTCTCTCTCTCTATATATATATATATATAAAGAGAGAGAGAGAGAGAGAGGAAAGAGGTCATAGGAGGGAATTTCCTCCTATGGCGTCGAAAAATTACATCCTCTCTCGTTTTGTTCGACAATCGGCTCACATCATCTTCATCTAAGATGTGGGTACATCAAATTTATGTGATTCTACAACTTTTTCACCGTTGATTTAGCAAAACAAAACGTTATGTTGTCGGTAAACTATTAATTTTGAACCCACTAAATCAATGGTGAAAAATGATAGAATCACATTAAATTTGGTATACCCACATCATGATAATGATGAAGATGATGAGTGTCGATCGTCGGTAAAAATGAGGGAGCGTGTATTTTTTTGCCGCCATAAGAGGAAATCCCCTCCTATGGCATACTCCATATATATATTCTAGTATAAATAATGAAAATACACTTGGTTAGAGATCCACCCTTCTCCTTTTTGTCTTGAAAAATAGAAAAAATGAGAAAAATCCTCACCTCTCAAGCCCTCCACATCATCTCTCTCACCTGTTGGGTTACGGCAGCGTCCCGGCCATCAAATCATGGCCAAATGCGGAACAAAATTTTTCTAAACTAGCGCTACCATTACCCGATACCCGGATCTACCCTAGACCCTATACTAGCAAGCTATAAAAAGAAATTACAATGGTTATACCGAGTCGATCCGTATCCTTTGGTCTTCAACCATCATCCCCAAGCTCCTAGTGGCTCCTCGATTGAATTTGGTTGCCGGTCTTCCTCCATCTACGATGATCCACCTGAGGGAAACGGCGCAAGTTTCAGCCTCGTCAAGCAAGGCAACCGACGCTCCAAGGTTGCTAGCAATGGAGAGTGGAGTTGTAGGAATGTGTCACTATCTTTTTCTCTCATCACAATGCTCAATAGAGCAACTCAAGAAGATGAAGGAGGTGAGGAAACATGTGGTATGAGCAACTCAAGAAAGTGCCAAGTCTTTTAGTGAGAATGAGAGTTAAGTGAAGAGAGCAAGTAATGAGCAAGGCAAGGCAAGAAAACAATTAAGCAAACCTCAAGTGAAGTGGCTGCCTCCTCTCTCTCACTCAATCAACCAAAGAAAAATATCTCATCAATTTATCCAATAAACAATTGCATGCCATACCTCTCTATATGCTCAAGCCTATGCTCATGCCACCTCACTCCTCCACCTCATTTGCGAAACAAATGAATTTCCAAAAGAAGGCAAATCATACAAATGAGGTGTCCACTTCTAGAAGCTATTCCGTATAAATACGGAATACAAACCGGTACATGTATTGAAATACATATACGCGTATTTGTACAAAAATACGAATAGCCAAGAGAGAAAATGAATAGCGAACAATAATACTATAAAATACATATATATATAAATACATATATAAATTATTAAATCAAAACCTGATTTACGAATCCGGCTCAATCCTAAGCCGCTGGTATTATCAACCGTCCGATTAAAGTCTGTGCAGCATGTGCACATATTTAATCGGACACCTGTATGTACCAACATACGTCATCTACACCATATCGCCTGAACCGTGAAAACCCTCTATGTGGGACTCTAAAGACTCGTCAATACGCTGGCAGTGAGTTTAACCACAAGTACGTCAGCGGCACTAGTTGTACGTAACGGCTACCCAGGTATTGAGCGAAAGGGAGGCCGATAAGCAAACTCATCCTGAATCTTTACTGAGCCTGACAGTGACAATATCCGTATAGTCTGGTCTGTTCGTCTAAGAGTAACGCATATCGAGTCTAGGGGGTGGATAAAGTCAGACCCCTAACAACGCAACATTTAGTGTCGGCATGAAACCCATCACCACCTTAGAAACTATCGATGCTGGATCGGTAATTCTCATCCACCGTGGCCATGGATTTCTGGTGATGGAGACCCGTACACAACGCGACATCAACCCCCAATACTAGGAGAGACGAATCCCCGACGATCCGATCACTGCCTCCATGTGGCTCGGAACTGTACCCAACTAAAACCTATTTGCACGACTCCTTTGAGCCGTGGTAGGGTAGTAATCAAAGCACGGCGGGAACTCACACGAGACAAATGACGATCTCAGGTCGACAGACTAACCTGTACACATGTCATCTTGGAACTGCTATCTGACAATAAGTATAATACCAACTAGCAGGTTCTCGGTAAGTCCGTCCAGTGTACTCATAACCCGATGAGCACCTGTATACTATCTTAGGCGAACAAACTAACACCAGTGGCATGTGAGACCTGGCCACCGTCTCTAGTCGGGGTCTCGATCAGTATACACTAGTGTACACTAGAGTATCGATGCCCAGTCTCGATACTCCCATGACTAGGGACATTTAAGGATGTGCTTATAAACCCCCAGCTCCCACGTATATGATTGCCATCATAATGCTGGTAGTCAGGCAAGAATCCTATGGGCTCTATCAATATGTACATGATGATAAAGACAAACCAGATAGCATACTATCATCTTGAGTAAGACTGTTCTACCGGTATAGGTCCTCCCTGTTTCCCCCAATCAGAGCAAAGCTCTGTTTTGAATTTCAAAATTCAAAAATTGAAGCAACGCTTCAGATCCTGTGCTCTGCACGCTGTGCGCCACGTGTCAAAAGCAGACACGCCAGCGGCAGGAGCGCTGCGCCCTAAGCAGCGCACCCCCTATCAGAGCAAAGCTCTGTTTCAAAATTCAAAATTTAAAAGTTGAAGTAACGTTTAAGATCCAGCGCTCCACGCTGCGCGCCACGTGTTAAACATGGGTGCGCTCGCGCAGTTGCGCTGAGCTCTACGTTGCGCGCCACGTGTCAAACGTAGGTGCGCTCGCGCAAGCTGCGCCAGCGCTGGAATTAAAAATTCCCTCATCGTCAGATCAAAAGATCTACTAATAATAAATTATTAATTAATTAGAACTAAAGTTCTGTTATGGAAAGATTTTTCAATCTTATTAAAACAAGAAAATTATCTTCTGTAAAACAGAATCCTTAGGATCAAAGATCCGACGTTGGGAAATATTCCCAAATCAATCAGAGAAAGATCGCTTAAAACTGATCTAACAAAGCATTTGGCCCTATATAAAGGACCCTAGGCTTCAAATCTAAAAGATATAGAGAATACAGAAGAAGAGAGAGAAAAACCCTCTGGAAAAAAAAGCAAGCTCTTAAGAAAAGAAGATTTTTCTTCATCTTCGAGATAAAGAACTATGTTCTTGAATAACAGAGATGAAATCATCTCATTAAAAAAGAAGAACCCTCTTCTAAAAAAGATCATAGATCTGAAAAAAGACCAAGGTCTTTGATAAAAAGAAAAAGATCAAAAGATCTAATCATAAAATAATAAAAGAAGTATTTTTACTTCATTCGCAGATCTTTGATCTATAAATGCAAAGCCCTTTTATAAAAAAACAAGAACTTTTGTTTTTGGATCTTGAGGCAAAGCCTCCTTAGAAGAACATAAAATTTGTTTTTTTATCTTAAAATTGATCATATGCGCTTTGCACTATTGAAAAGTGTTTTGTACTCATGAACTGCGCCTTTGCGCTCCTTGGATCGGCGCTCCGCGTCAAAACATGTCACGTGTCAACCATAAACACCACTTGCGCTTTGCGCTCCTGAAAACAGCGCACTGCGCTCATGGGCTGGCGCTCAGCACCAAACGCACCACGTGTCACTCACTGGTGCGCTAACAGACTAGCGCAAAGCGCTCATAAATAGAAAGCGCAATGCGCTAATGAACCAGCGCTTAGCGCTAAGCGCGACACGTGCGCTAGCGCAATGCACTCTTTAATTGGCGCAAAACGCCTAACGCGCCATGCGGCGCACTGTCAGAACATGCTCTGCTCTGATAAAGACAAAAATGTCAGAGCCTAATGCTTAGCATTATTAAAAGGGCCGAGCCCAAATAAAGGCTTAATAGCCAGAACAATAAAATGTTAAATATTTATTGGACTTAGCCCAAGATTGGCCGTAAGTCCTCAACTAATATCAACTGAGCTCATATGCTCATAAACCTTTCAACAGACTTTAGTCCCAAATTGGGCTATAGATCTCCCAACCAAAATTGGTTCAAGGGTACATCTCTGAACTCCTCTGATATTTGTCGTTGTAATCCTTCAACGTCTTCAGAGAGGTGACGGGTTCTGACAACCAAAAACTTTACGGACTGTGGGGTCCTTAAACTCACGGACTATGATGTCCTTAACCTTGACTGTGAGGTCTTTAAACTCATGGACTATGATGTCCTTAACCTTGACTTTGAGGTCTTTAAACTCATGGACTACGATGTCCTTAACCTTGACCATGATGTCTTTAAACTAATATTGGACCACCATGTCCTTAAAGTGGTAATCGACCGCAATGTCCCTAAATTAAACAATAGAGCCCAATTGCTCTTTTGCTTGATCTAAACGATCCCGTTAAGTTAATCTTGGTCTAAAAATTAGACTAACGTATCCTTAACTAACTTTTAAGTTGATCTTAGTCTCAAATGAGGCTAACGTATCCTTAAACCCAAACCCCCAAACCCAAATCTAAGAAAGATACGGATTTGGACTAGTCCACGCCCTACGGGCGACAACATAACTTAGTCTCCGTATACAATCCACCGGCAACCAAACACAAAACAAACACCCACGACACGAAGTGACCATATGGAGAAGGAGAAAGTTATTACCGCGATACGATAGTGTAATTAACTGCAGGGGCTTGTGCCTGCAGGGAAAAGCGTCCCCGCAATCAAAAAACCCCTCAAACGAGGGGAATCTGACAACGTCTGCCACATCGGCTGCATCCATTTAAACCTTCGATACACGGTGCCATAAATTAACTTAGCATCTTCGGAGAGGTGAACGGATAGCACCAATTAGCATCTGCCCCGAATCTCAGGTTAGACGTCTGTCTTGCCGTCTTTCGGAGGGGAACAGACTCTGGCACGCCCGGTGGGACCTTTTCCTCTTTCCACTCCACACTTCGTGTGTCGTGTTCGCAAAACAAATCGCGGTTTTCTTTGGTTGCCCCTGGATTCGAGGTACTAAGATTGGGTGTCTTGCTCCGTGCAGAAAACAGAAGATCAATGGTTTCGACCTGCACTAACTGCAACTGCAACTCTCACTCCATCCTCGCCGGAGGAGTGACCTATGGGCCTCAAGCGGCCTCCCTTTTTAAGATGCCAGTGGAGCAGGTAACTCAGGCCACCACTGGGCTGTTCTTTGGGACCATGCTCCCACCAATGAGCTTCAATACTCCTGCGCCATTAAAAGAAGCTCTGAAGAAGTCGGTTTTTGATCGCCTTGCAACTTCTGCGGCCCCTCTCAACGGGTCGCCCAATCCAAATGCCTCAGTATTTGCCAGATTGGGCCAAAATCCATGTGGGCCTATGAAGAAGCCTGCAATTCCGGAAAGGGTTATTCCAAAGAGGATAGCCATCCCTGCTCAGAAGTCTGTTTTTGACCGGTTGGATACCGCTTCTCAATGGACATCAGTCTTCAAGAGGCTGACGCCAGCAACAGCCCCTTACCTGGACAGGGGCAACACAAAGTCATTCCCATCACCAAACCAACACCGTCGTCTAGACACGCTTGACGTCGCCATTGGCGCTGAGTAAGGAAGGCTGGGGGCAACTCTCCCTCTGGGCTAACTACACCAGCCCCAATGGTGGAAGTCAATGATGCTGTTCCAACTGGGAACATCTTCGAGCTGCTTAATAGGGTGCGTAGGAATTCACCCACTGCAGTGCTGAAGAGATCTCCTCCACCCGAGGAGAATGAACCGAAGGCGAGGCCAGAATAACCCCCTCAGCGGCTGTCCTCCAAAATTTACAACGTCAGGTGACAGGTTCAAGACTCAGTAATTGATCAAGATTACTCTCGCCGATAGGAAAAGGTGAAGGTCCAGCGAGAAGAGAACCATCCTGTCAAGCCACAAAAGGCTACCTGGGTGCCCACTGCAATGGCTCCCTCAACATCAATCACCCAAAAGAGAAGGAGGCCAGAGAAAGCCCCTGTGACTGCGGCAGACCACGAAGACGCTGAACCCAAACACTCCAAGTCTGGGGGCATAATGGTGCATACTGTTTGCATGGCTTCCAGAAAAGAGGAAAGCCGCGCATCGACGGGTCACCGACCGCTCACCCGATCCGTAACAAAAGCCCAAGAGCAGCAACAGAAGCTTCAAGAAATGCTGAAGCAAATGGCCACACTCACCGGGCCAAAAGAAAGCCCGGAGGCGTCATCAGAATAGCGTCATGAACAAGAAACCAATGCTGACTTCCTCCGCAGAGTCCTCGAAAAGAAGGACAGAGAAGTAGCAGAACAAGCTGCCAACATAAAACGAATGGCTCATCTCTTCCAAGACATAGTAGGGATGATGTTACAGCTAGATCCTCCAGCTGAAGACCCTCCGATCATTATTGAAGATGACCAAGCGGAGACGTCAAATCCCCTTCCGGTTTGTTCAGCAGCCAAAGAGGAGACCATCTCAAAAGCTGCGCTCGATGGTTATATTGCTTAGCAAATACGAGCTCACCAGGAAAATGAAGCGGCTGGCCAAATTGTCAAGACCGGATGACCCTATCCGGGCTGGTATAACCAAATAAGTTACCCGCTGGGATATACGATTCCCAAATTCCATGTGTACAAGGGGACAGGGAATCCACATCAGCATGTCGCTTAATTCAGGGCCTTATGCGGCAACACTGGAGGCAACGACAAACCGTTGCTTCACCAATTCGTCGACAGCTTAGCGGAAACGGCCTTCGAATGGTATTCGGAGTTGCCTAACGACTCTGTCAAAACATTTGCGGAGATGGAGCTGCTGTTTACACAAAATTTGCAAGTTCCAGAGAGCGCACCCTAATAACGGCATTGATCAATGCCATGGTGAAGCCGGGTGAGACGTGGGTTCAGTACGCAATCCGATGGCGGAATCTGTGGTCAAAATGCGAACAACGCATCGAAGAAGCACCCGCGGTAGGCATGTTCATGAACACCCTAGACCCTATTGCAACCATTTCACAGTTCATGATGTTTTTCAAACCGACCACGTTCCAATCTTTAATCGACAAGCTGGCCCAAATGGACCAGATGGGTCATAGACTGTCTCCTCCAAAGCCGAATTCTCGAAATGAAAAAGGGAAAGGAAAAGCAACTTTCGTCGCCAATACTCAACAACAGCCGAGCAACTTAAAGACGATTGTTCGCCAAAACAATATGGGTCTACGCACATCCCTTGAGGAGAGACTAGGACGCCCCTACTCGTTTCCTCAAGATAAAACGAGGAGACTGTTTGAGCTGGCGGTGCGCAACGGACTCATCAATCTGCCAGATCCAAAACGTCCGTTGCAGCCAAATGACTTCAACGATCCTAATTACTGCCCCTACCACCGAGTATTGAGCCATCCAATCGAAGACTGCTACGTCTTCAGAAACTGGGTTGAAGACCAATACCAACAAGGCAAGTTTGCGTTATCGGAAAATTGGAAGGTGAAACCGCCATAACCTCATGCCCCTAAAAAGGTGGACACGCCGGGGGTATCATGCTCTTTTATAGAAGAAATTCCATGGGAGGTCGCTCTTTCAACCAAAACTAAAAGAATGCTGAAAGATCTCCAAACGTGCCCGGCAATCAGGTGGAAAAATCCACTGGAACCCGAGATCGTCGAGGGAATGCTAAAACCCGCCCAACTCCAAAGATCGGTCGTGATTGCCAAAGCACACACACCCAGCCATCGAAATCTTCGAAAAAGAAGAAGAACCCCGTGAAGCCTGGTGACAAGCGCACGGACCTACAAAAGCAGATTGACGCGCTGGAAGAGTATAAACAGAAGGCGTGGACTCCAGTCACACTCCAAGAGTTTCTCAGCTACGTTCTTGAGAACGAAGATGATGGAGAAGACTCGTCGAGTGAATCTGAAGATTACGTAGCAAGCTGCCATGTGATCTCTCACTCGTCAATAGACAATGAGGAAGCTCTTTGCACCGAGAAACTGGGGGCAGGATCGAAGCCAAAACCCTTGGAGCCGTCTGACGAGATGATCAACTTGTTGTTGAACGAAGCCCGCCAGAAAAGCAAAACCAATCGAGAGCGTGAACTGGCTATATTCGAAAAAGCCAAACGCCGACGACTGGAGAAAAAGGTCAAAACACCCCAACTCGAGCAAAGCATCCCTACCACCAGCAAAAGCAAGCTTAAAGTAAGGAAAAGATTCGTTAGGGCCCTGGCAATAGGAATGAAGTTACCCTCTTTCAAAGGAAATTCCCCTGGCAATATACGTCTTGATGAAGCGGACATACATCCTAACTTCTGCCTATACCATCAGAGGATTGCACACCCTACGAGGAGTGCATATCCTTTAAAAACTGGTGGCAGGGATATGTTGCCCATCGACGACATGTTCAACGAGTGAAGCGCAAGGCTCGTCGGAAACAGAAAAGTATGACAGACGAACGTGAAAGAGCTGCTGGCAACTGTCACATAGCCGACACCAAGGGATCGCAAGTTGTCACCTTTGGAAGCGACTCTGACGAAGAAATCGTCCTCAGCCCTCTCTTCAAGGAACCCACCTCCGACACAAAATATGCGAAGATTTGCGGCAAAATCTAGCTGCGTAATCGCATGCAGGCTAATGACCGAAACGCCGTTAAACTACTACCAACCCGCAGCATCCTCAGGCTGACGTGATAAAAAACGGTATGTCCATAAGCAAATAGGCACGGATGAAAACCCGAAAAGGCTCCGTGAGTAAAAACAGCAGGGCTACCGGCGAGTTTTATGAAAACCCGAAAGGGCGCAATCCCGTTGAAAGACATTTGCAAGGTCCTCTCGACTTTGTAAGGAGAAGCCGCCTGCGTGAGATCCTTACGACTCATAAGGGAGCAACACACTTAGGGATCCCCACGATCCCTAAGGAGAAATTACACTTGCGAGATCCTCACGACTCGTAAGGAGAACCCTCTTATGAGACCCTTACGGCTCATAAGATTTGAAAGTCTTAAGCTACAGGGATCTGAACCTGTTCTTAAGCAGTCCCCACAACCTCCACTACTGCCCTACAAGCGGCTCAATGCTGAACCTTGTATACAATCCACGGGCGCGAATAAACATTTCCCTAACAAAGTCCCATCCGTGACTAGGGATATGTCTACACGGTGAACAGCCCTTATAAGTCCTCTCGACTTATAAGAAGAAAATACGCTTGTATGATCCTTATGACTTATAAGAGACCATACACTTAGGAGTCCTCACGATTCTTAAGGAGAAAACCACCTACGAGATCCTCACGACTCGCAGGGAGAAATACCTTTATGAGACCCTTACGGCTCATGAAGTCAAAAGCCTTAGTCGACAGGATCCTAACCCTGTTCGCTAAGCCACCTTTGCTCAATATCGACAGAGGCAAATGATGATTCGCTCCTGGAAATATCCCAGTTGTAGCGGTATTGATGCCGAAATCGGTGTCTAATTCTAAGCTTGCACCAAGAAGCGAGCAAGCCACACATGTATACGAAATAGCCGAAATGATAGGGCAACTTGCAACAAAATCAGCAAGTAAAATGTATGCATGGAAAATAGCCAAAATGATTGGGCAACTCGCAATAAAAAAAAAGCGAGTAAAAATAAAACAAATATCCGAAATGATTAGGCAACTCGCAATAAAAAACAACGAGTAAAAATAAAACAAATAGCCGAAATGATTGGGCAACTCGCAATAAAAAACAGCGAGTAAAAATAAAACAAATAGCCAAAATGATTGGGCACTGTGAAAAAATAGCCGAAATAATTGGGCAACCGCGACTTTCGCGATACAAAAAGCTGAAATGATAGAGCATCGCGGAAAGAAAAAAATATAATACATATAAAATGAAAATTTTTCCCTACAGGTGAGATCACATCGATTCCTGTATACAATCCATGGGCACAAATAAAGAGGGAACCATATAATCCCACCAGGCTCCATCAGAAAGAGAGCCAAGTCTCGACGGTCATATCTGCATCCCAGAAGGCCAACAACAACGTTCCTCCTTATGCCAGCAAGGCACGGAAGCGATACAACGAAACAAAGCGGAGTAACGGCAAAATCCCAGCTCCATCTCAGCATTCGTCTTGTTACAGCAGACGCAATGTCAACAACGACGTTCCTTCGCATTCCAGCAGGATGCAGACGCAACGTCAACAAAAGACCTCACGGTCAAAACAAAATGAAGCGAAGGCCAAACTCCTAGCTTCAGGGTCTTGACGATAACTCATATAAAACCTGAAAGACTACCGAAGATCATCCCACATAGAGTGATCACCACCTCGACGTTCATCTCAATACAGCAGACGAGATGTTACTACAGCGTTCTTCCTCCAACAGGATTTGGGCACGCCAAAGTAAACAAAGCGAAGACCAAATTCCTAGCTTCAGGGTCTTGATGGTAACTCATATAAAACTTGAAAGACTACCGGAGATCATCCCACACTAGCATGGAGTGATCTCCACCTCGACGTTCGTCTCGATACAGCAGACAAGACGTCACCCCAGCGTTCTTCCCCCAGCAGGATTCAGACGCAACAATCAAACAACGAAGCAAAGGCCAAATTCCTAGCTTCAGGGTCTTGATGGTAACTCATATAAAACCTAAAAGACTACCGAGGATCACCCCACATGGAGTGGTCACCACCTCGACGTTCGTCTCGATACAACAGACGAAATATCATCAGAGCGTTCTTCCTCCAACAGGATTTGGACACGCCAAAGTAAACGAAGCGAAGGACAAATTCCTAGCTTCATGGTCTTGATGGTAACTCATATAAAACCTGAAAGACTACCGGAGATCATCCCACACCAGCATGGAGTGATCGCCACCTCGACGTTCGTCTCGATACAGCAGACGAGATGCCACCCCAGCGTTCTTCTCTTAGTAGGATTCAGACGCAACAATCAAACAATGAAGCAAAAGACAAATTCCTAGCTTCAGGGTCTTGATGGTAACTCATATAAAACCTGAAAGACTACCGGGGATCACCCATATGGAGTGGTCACCACCTCGACGTTCGTCTCGATACAGCAGACGAAATGTCACCAGAGCATTATTCCCCCAGCAGGATTCAGACGCAACAATCAAACAACGAAGCAAAGGCCAAATTCCTAGCTTCAGGGTCTTGATGGTAACTCATATAAAACCTAAAAGACTACCAGGGATCACCCCACATGGAGTGGTCACCACCTCGACGTTCGTCTCGATAGAGCAGACGAAATGTCACCAGAGCGTTCTTCCTCCAGCAAGATCCAGACGCAACAATCAAACAATGGAGCCACGGCAAAATCCCTAGTTCCAAGCCTCGACGGTTCACACGCAACCTAGAGACAATCGCGACATTCGTCTCGATACAGCACGCAATGCCAACAAACAAAGCAAAGGCCAAATTCTTAGCTTTAGGGTCTTGACGACAACTCATATAAAACCTGAAAGACCATCGGAGATCATCTCACACCAGCGCGGAGTGGTCACCACCTTGACTTCGTCTTGATACAGCAGACGCAATTCCAGCAAACGAAGCGAAGGCTAAATTCTTAGCTTCAGGGTCTTGACGGCAACTCATATAAAACCTGAAAGACTATCGGAGATCATCCCACACCAGCGCGGAGTGGTTATAACTCATCGGGGCTCTACAAAATGAGCCTAACCTCAAGTAAAAAGCGGCATGGAAAAATTCCTAACGCTTGCTCTTTTGACGGTCAAACTGCCTAAGAAGATTGCTTGAAGACGTCTTGTCCAGCCCCCGAAGGGATCAAAGACACGACAGTCACAAGGCTACTCGAACAACAAGATTGCCTATCGAGGAATACATCAGCCAACGCGACGATACGACGGGCAAAACTCTAATACCACAGACCCTAACGGACCTCTGTCGTAAAGAGTAAAGGTTAACTGTGACGTTAGGACATTCTTGCGAGAAATGCTCGATTCGTCTCAACTCGTGAGGAAAAGCCTTAGGCAATCGGAGTAAGAAATGGTTTCCTAAGCACTAGGGCCCTGCAAGTCAATCCAAAATGAACTCTTGCATACTATTCATGGGTCACACTCTCCCAAAATCGAATCTCGATAAGGAGGGAAACAACCGCTTATAGGTCCTCTCGACTCGTAAGAGGGAAAATTCTCTTATAAGATCCTTACGACTTATAAGGGAAAATGCACTTAGGAATCCTCACGATTCCTAAAGAGAAAATACACCTACGGGATCCTCTCGACTCGTAGGGAGAAAAGTCTTCATGAGACCCTCACGGCTCATGAAGTTGAAAAGTCTTAGGTGACAGATCCTAACCCTATTTTCTAAGCCATCACTACCCTTCAAAGAAGCCAAAACAAGATGCTCACCCTATCATCTGCCGGCTATGTTTGCTAAGGTGACATATTGATAACAAAAGAAAGAAGTAAGCAAAAAGATGACACAAGACATTGCGAAAGAAATGTATCTTTTATTCATGAATTCAATTGAGTACAAACTACATCATCCGAAAGGATAAAGAAAAATGAATACATTTTATTCAAGATTTACAAATGGCGCAAAATGCAACTATTGGGAGGGAAGCATCTTCAGTAGGCCAATCAATTGCGCACGCACTCCCCTCAGCCTTTTGTCACGGTCAGTTGCCACGGCCAACTCCGTTTCAACCTGAGCCCGTTGCTACAAATAAAATGAAAGTCGCTCATCAACGACCCACCGAGCTGCCTCACGGCTCTACGCATCCTGCTCGATGAGGTTGAGTTTCTGCCTTGGCGTTATCCCATCAAAAATGCATCGCAGAAGGCCTTCGAAGATAACTTTCAACTGAGCAGCGTTCGCATCAACTTCAGCATGCAGTCGAGCAGATTCACTTGAAGTTTCTTTGCATTCCTTCTGCTTTAAAGCCACTTCTTGTTCAAGATGGCGGAAGTAAGAAGTGCTCTGCTCGACCCACGCAGCCCGTTGAGCGTTCATAGCCAGGACTTCTGGAGTAGGACGTCCAATCTCGAGCTCATGCAGGCAAGCCTCGATCTTCCTGCAGTGACTAACCCAAGACTCGACGACGCCTTCATTATGGAAATTTACAAGCGTCGCCAGCATCGTATTGACCTCAGCGTCAAAATCCGCAGCAGATGTGGGAGTCTCCACGTCGAGCTCCTCAATGTAGTCGCTCAGCATGCGCAGACTATTCATGGCGCCTTTTAAGGACGAACGTCTAGAAAAGGGCCCTATCGGCATCATGATGCGAGACTCGAAAGAGGCCGGAATCGATGTGATTGCTGCAAAATAAATCACAATCAGATCATGGCTCGAGAAATAAAGAATATACATACACAAAAATAGTCTACTATACCAGCTGCAACAGGAGGCAGAGCCGGGAGTGCTGGTAGCGCAACTGATCTCTCATCTCCTCCTTCAATCTGTAGCACTGCAATCAAGGCAAAGAAGAATCAGAAATAATTTCATTGTCGGTAAAAGAAAGAGTATTAATTGAAAGCTATATTCACCAGTGCCACTGGATGAAGCAATCTCCGACGGGAAGGAGAAGTAGGGATGTAGCACCTGGTACAGGTGGTCAAAAAGGACTCCTGCAAAAACGCGATAATGCAACATCAGGACATGAATTATACAGCCGAGAGATAAGACTGATGGGTTACAAATCCATACCTTCCAGCATCTGCGACGGTACGAGAGAAGGTAGAGAGGTGGTCACCATCAGGGCGGTAACTGGCGGGGCTGTCTCGAGTAGCTCGACATCAGCACTGGCTGCACCTGCATTAGAGACAAGATAAACCTTGTTAGGAAAGATTGCAGAATAAAAAGAAGGGCAGTAACCTAAAATCTACCTGAAGAGTCGCCAGCTGGAGCCGTGACGAGGGCGTCACTTGATTCAACAACGACGTCTCCCTCCTCTATCGGGGTGGCCTCACCTCCCGTCGCCTCGTCCCCTGACTCCACAAGAGCCGTCATCACGCTTGCGACGCCAGGAGATGATAAAGAATCGTAGGCAGGAAGAGCGATGATCGGAGCGGTGCCCGACTCTTGAGAAAGAGTGGCCACATCGGACCCAGCAATTACACCCGTTTTGCTCGCCACCACATCGGGCTCAGTAATTGCAGCCGTCTCATCCACCGCTGCTTTAGGCTCGGTCGTGGTAGCCATTTCGTCGACCACTACCTCGAGCCCGGTAATTGCGACCACATCGCCTGCCACCGCCCCGGGTTCGGGAATAGAAACTGCCTCCTCCACCGCTCTCTCAGGCTCAGCGGTCACCGCCACTTCTTCGGGATGACTCGGCTCTGCAAAGATAAGATATATGAGAACTGATAGTTTAAAACTTTGACAACGGAGCCTCAATGCACATTACCTGGAGTTGATTTACCGTTTGCTTCCCGAGCCGCATGTGCCGCCCGTCTGTGAGCAGTAGACAAGGCATCCGGACTCCTCTGAAGGAGTAGCAGCAGGAGTAACGGCGCTCGAACCAGCTCCCGCAGCTAAAGCAGCACTACGCTCCCTTGTCGCGCACCTCAGGCGCTTCCTTTCTTCTCGAGCCGTCAAAACAGACCTTTTAGAGGCCTCCTTTAATAAGACGTCATCGTCCACATCCAGGGGTACCTCTGGAGCCGTCAAGGCTTCCGTCATCGGTTTTTTGAGTAATGCCTCCTTCGGCAGTGCCGAAGAGGCCGGCACTTCGGTGGCCGGCCCGGGACGAGTTTCCACGTCACCTTGCAGGACCGGCATTGTGGTTCCTGCGATGAGATAAAGAAAGGGTTAGATCGTACATAACAAGGAGAATGAAGACTCAATGAGCCGAGATATACCAATGCCCAATGAAGCATGATTCCTTTCCTCCTCCTCGAAGGTCCTGAGGGAAGCCGCCAGAACCTCTTCAGTAGTAAAGCCTGTTACAAAAGGAAGAATGTCAGTCAAGACATGATAATAAAAATAAAAATATAACGCAAAAATAAAGTGTGACTAATAACTACTTGATTGCACGAGAGCAGCTATTTCCGCTTGGTGGCCCGCGAGTCGCGCAGAAGCAGCAATAGCGGCATCAAGAGCAGTGTCTTATGGTGCTATGAAGAGACCCTCATTGGTCCCATATTCACTTAGGCCTTCGGTAAGAGGAGCCTGAGGCTCTAGGCCGAGTATGGCATCAAGGGAGAGGACCGACTTCTTCTTCTTCTTCAGTGCACGAGCTCCGGTCGCAGCCAGAACTAGCTTACGCTTCATGGGCACTTTGGGACGACGAGTCCCGATATTCGAGCCCATACCAGATTCGGGTGAAGCTACGGTTACCGTCTTCATGGGAGCACGGGGCACCGATGGTACATCTACAAGATCACAGGGCAATCCACGCGTGGGACTTAGCACACATGGAGGATCAACTGGAACATCCCCTCTTAATAGGGGAGGGACAGCAATCCGTTGCTTTAAAGGGACGCTGCGATCACTGGCAGGGGGTGCACTTTTGTGATCGAACAGCAGTCGCCTCTCTTCTCTGATGATAGCGCCCATCGCATGTTGATACCAGGCCCCGTGTACGTTATGGGCCCTCGGAATGCAACTCGGCTCGCTAATGAAGAAGTGGGAGCCCGTATTTAACCGCATAAAGTGATGCAGTGCACTCCGTATTCCCTCTCTGGTGGCAGCAGGTTCTTCCAAAAATGACTCCAGTGGAACCCCCTGGTTATAACTCAGCTGCTGGGCAAAATGATGGGGATTATATCTTATAAAAAGCGCCGCGTAATTTTTCCTGAATACGAGGAAGCCCGGCCTGATGGAATATAGATGTAGAATCTCCCGGGCTTTCAACACGGATGCCCCGTCCTTAAAATTGTCGTGCAATGCCAGCACCATCTTGGAAGTTTCCTGACCGATTGTCAGGACTTTGTCCATGAAAGACATACCGGCCCCGACCGTGTGCGGACGAAGAAGCAAGCCCCTAGCCTCCCGCTGAGACGGATTCACGATAGAAGCATCGATCAGCCACATAATTCTCGGGAATCTGCACTTCTCGAAAAACGAGGGTCTTTTATGAAACCAAATACCCTAAGCACGTGCATTTCCATCCATAAAGTAAAATAGTGCATCGAGAAGTTGGCAGCATGCACCCCCGGTTCAGTTGTATCTGCCGCCACGCTAAGACCATAGTACAAGTGGGCCAGCCCGGCAATCCCGATGGCCACTTGTATTCCGGCCACCATTCGATGTGCTGGGTAGAAGACGAACGGCCTCATATAGCGAGGGTGCATTGGGAGTGCGAACCAGCACAACCACAGCCTAAGAAACCCAAGGAAGAATGCCTCCTCGTCAATGCCAGGAGCGGCGATTTCTGACAGAGGAATGATCGCGGCATTAGGGAGGAAAGAGCCCTTCTGATCAGCTTCCAAGACTGGTCGACGGTCCAAGCCAAAGCCAAAGGGGTCGTCGAGCTTGGCAAATTTTTGCCTCGTTGCGATAGAATCTCTAGGTGAAGAAACCGGGCAATGAAGTCTGCGAAACTGACCCCTCGGCCTCCGGATTCCAAGAAGAGACTCTCGTACATATTCAGCACCTTTATCAGACTTAGAAACTGGTGCTGAATAGCGTTCTCCGGCGCTAGGCCCATCATCACCAGCTTGGTGACAAAAACGTATTCATCCGGATGAAGCAGCTCCTCATAGTGCTCCCCCCTCACCGACAGACCGGAAATCTCAGCAAGTTCTTCTAAGGAGATGGAAACTTCTCTGTCCAGTAGAAGAAATGTATGGGTTGGGATGTTCCATTTCTCCAAGAACGCCTTAATCCACCATGTCGGAGGAGTAGAATATTGGAACAATGAAGCGTAAACCGCAGGGTATAGACCAATTTTCAGCAGTTGCGTCTTCTTCGCTGACAAAATGTACCTTGCCCACTGCAAATACCCAGCCGAATGTCGGGGAGTTAACCTGATGTTGTAAGGTTGTCCCTAAGGGCACGACTCACCCTGGCATATGCGTCACCCCAAAGTATCCAAAGCTGCCGGTAGCTGCATGGGTATGGCGGCAATCGAAGGTTGAAGAAGACCCTCCGAAGTCCAATCGACAACCTCCACGGCATAGTTCGCCGGAGGCACATCTGCATACGAAATCAACGAGATCGGGTCTGATGGCGCCGCACAGGAGAAGCTTCGACGACCTTTGATTATCTGGTCGTACCACCTACCCCACAAGTGAAGGTTTTTTGTATTCCGGGTCATAGTCTCTGATGAGTGCAAGAACCTCCCGGTCCACAAGTGCCTCAGGGAATCCTCCCTCTGAACGGAAAAATGGGAAAGAGAGATCGGAAGATATGTTGTCTGCAAGAAAGAACAGAATTCGATTGTCAGTGCTATAATTTAATTTCAAAATTCTGACACTCGGCACTTTAAAATTTGTCCCACACTGCAATGCAGTGGAAAGGGGACCCACAAAATCCAGATGACAACATTTCAATTAATAAAACAGCACCATCATTGGATGAGACTCGCAATTAATGAGGAAATCCTCAAAGAATCTTCTCATTGAATGAGAAATCCCTCGGGGAAAAGGAGAAAATCTTCCTTTGAGAGCAAAGCTCTATAACAGAGTGACACTTGTCAAACTCTGGTCATGAAGGAATAAAATTCATTAAAGAGCCTAGCTCTGTAATGATGATGGAAAATCCATCAAAGATTAATTAAAATTAAAATTAATTCTTGAGAACTAAAAATTATGGGATCTTAAAGATCCAAGAAAAACTCTTAAGAGTTATTCATCAAAGATCAAAAGATCTACATATTATCAAAAGAGCAAAGCTCTGATTCATGGGATAAGAACCCCCAAGAAAAGATCTGTTTAGATCTATGGGTTCATGAGAGCAAGGCTCTATTAATGAAACCCTAAAAGGGTTTTCTTTAGATCAAAGATCTATGAAAAGCAAGGCTCTATTAATGGGTAAAAATCCTAATTTATTAAAATTAAAATTTCTAATTTTACCTAAGAGTTCTGACTCTTGAAAGTTCTTAACAAAAGAGCAAGGCTCTGAGCAAAAATTCTTAAAGAGAAGATGAAAATTATCTAAGCGACCAAAGGTCCTATTTATGGGCACTGAACCGCCTCCTCAACTTCTGAGTTGATCCAATGGCTCAGATGTTGCCACTGTTGCACTCATGTGTGCGCCACGTGAGCGCAACGGTGGGGGGGCATTTGTTTCCCCCAATCAGAGCAAAACTCTGTTTTGAATTTCAAAATTCAAAATTTGAAGCAACGCTTCAGATCCTGTGTGCTACGCGCTGCGCGCCATGTGTCAAAAGCAGACATGCCAGCGGCTGGAGCGTTGCACCCTAGGCAGCGCACACCCAATCAGAGCAAAGCTCTGTTTCAAAATTCAAAATTTAAAAGTTGAAGCAACGCTTTAGATCCAGCGCTCTGCGCTGCGCGCCACGTGTCGAACACGGGTGCGCTAGCGCAGTTGCGCTGCGTGCCACGTGTCTAACACGGGTGCGCTAGCGCAGTTGCGCTGCGCTCTGCGTTGCGCGCCACGTGTCGAACGTAGGTGCGCCGGCGCAAGAATTAAAAATTCCCCCACCGTCATATCAAAAGATCTACTAATAATAAATTATTAATTAATTAGAACTAAAGTTCTGTTATGGAAAGATTTTTCAATTTTATTAAAACAAGAATATTATCTTCTGTAAAACAGAAGCCTTAGGATTAAAGATCCGACGGTGGGAAATATTCCCAAATCAATCAGAGAAAGATCTCTTAAAACTGATCTAACAAATCATTTGGCCCTATATAAAGGACCTTAGGCTTCAAGTCTAAAAGATATAGAGAATACAGAAGAAGAGAGAGAAAACCCTCTGCAAAAAAAACAAGCTCTTAAGAAAAGAAGATTTTTCTTCATTTTCGAGGTAAAGAACTATGTTCTTGAATAACAGAGATGAAATCATATCATTAAAAAAGAAGAACCCTCTTCTAAAAAAGTTCATAGATCTGAAAAAAGACCAAGGTCTTTGATAAAAAGAAAAAGATCAAAAGATCTAATCATAAAATAATAAAAGAAGTATTTTTACTTCATTCGCAGATCTTTGATCTATAAAGGCAGAGCCCTTTTATAAAAAATAAGAACTTTTGTTCTTTGATCTTGAGGCAAAGCCTCCTTAGAAGAACATAAAATTTGTTCTTTGATCTTAAAATTGATCAGATGCGCTTTGCGCTATTGAAAAGTGCTTTGCACTCATGAATTGTGCCTTTGTGCTCCTTAGATCGACGCTCAGCGTCAAAACATGTCACGTGTCAACCATAGACACCACTCGCGCTTTGCGCTCCTAAAAATAGCGCACTGCGCTCATGGGCTGGCGCTCAGCACCAAGTGCATTACGTGTCACTCACTGGTGCGCCAACGGACTAGCACAAACCACTCATAAATGGAAAGCGCAATGCGCTAATGAACCAGCGCTTAGTGCTAAGCACGACATGTGCGCTAGCGCAATGCGCTCTTTAATTGGCGCAAAGCGCCTAACGCGCCACGTGGCGCACTGTCAGAACATGCTTTACTCTGATAAAGACAAAAATGTCAAAGCCTAATGCTTAGCATTATTAAAAGGGCCGAGCCAAAATAAAGGCTTAATAGCCAGAACAATAAAATGTTAAACATTTATTGGACTTAACCCAAGATTGGCCGTAAGTCCTCAACTTATATCAACTGAGCCCATATGCTCATAAACCTTTCAACAGACTTTAGTCCCAAATTGGACTATAGATCTCCCAACCAAAATTGGTTTAAGGGTACATCTCTTAACTCCTCTGATATTTGTCGTTGTAATCCTTCAACGTATCCAGAGAGGTGACGGGTCCCGACAACCAAAAACTCTACGGACTGTGGGGTCCTTAAACTCATGGACTATGATGTCCTTAACCTTGACTGTAAGGTCTTTAAACTCATGGACTATGATGTCCTTAACCTTGACTGTGAGGTCTTTAAACTCACGGACTATGATGTCCTTAACCTTAACTATGAGGTCTTTAAACTCACGGACTATGATGTCCTTAACCTTGACTGTGAGGTCTTTAAAATCACGGACTATGATGCCCTTAACCTTGACTGTGAGGTCTTTAAACTCACGGACTACGATGTCCTTAACCTCGACCGTGATGTATTTAAACTAACATTGGACCACCATGTCCTTAAACTGGTAATCGACCACAATGTCCCTAAACTAAACAATAGAGCCCAATTGCTCTTTTGCTGGATCTAAACGATCCCGTTAAGTTGATCTTGGTCTAAAATTAGACTAACGTATCCTTAACTAACGTTTAAATTGATCTTAGTCTCAAATGAGGCTAACGTATCCTTAAACCCAAACCCCCAAACCCAAATCTAAGAAAGATACGAATTTGGACTAGTCCATGCCCTACGGGTGACAACATAACTTAGTCTCCGTATACAATCCACCGGCAAACAAACACAAAACAAACACCCACGACACGAAGTGACCATATGGAGAAGGAGAAAGTTGTTACCGCGATGCGGTAGCGTAATTAACTACAGGGGCTTGTGCCTGCAGGGAAGAGCATCCCACAATCAAAAAAGCCCTCAAACGAGGGGGAATCTGATGAAGTCTGCTACATCGGCCGCATCCGTTTAAACCTTCGATACACGGTGCCATAAATCAACTTGGCATCTTCGGAGAGGTGGACGGATAGCACCAATTAGCATCTGCCCCGAATCTCAGGCTAGACGTCTGTCTTGCCGTCTTTCGGAGGGGAACACTCCCTCAATCATCATAATCACCTCCCTACGATTATGATAATTGCCTTGAGGGCGCTATAGCTAATAATCTCCCACTTGCACTTATGGCCAATTATTGCGATGTCGCATACTCACAGACCGTGTGATACCGAACACTCAACTTCTTTAGTAATCAGTTTCGCAAAGCCCGTTTGCGAAACTATTGCGTTCGAGAAATAGCCTCAGTGAGTGGATCCGCTCCAATGTTTCTTTCTGTATCTCTCTATATCTCAAATCCACGGAGAAAACTATCTCCCGAAATGAGCAATACCTGTCTTAGAATTTGTCTGGATATCTGATGGAACCCAGTTCACAAATGAACTCCAAATCCAGCAAACTTCTTAGACTGTATCGTCCACTGAATTTAATAAATATCATGCTCCATGCCTTTTCTCAGTATCCACTTGGACCACCTGTCCAACATAGTGTCCTACAAAAGAGGAAAAACTATAACTCTGACAGTCACTCTGTCATCCAGATCACCTTGGAAGCCTGAAATGATAACTGTCTCTCGAAGGAGTCTTCCATTACCATATCCCTAGAACATCCATTTATATTTATAAACTGCTTCCCAACGTTTCTCCAGGATTGGATTAATATATCTGCTTATTGCAGTTAGTGCAAAAACAATATCTGGTGTGGTACTTGATATTTCATTATTAACTCAGTTGCCTAAGCAAGTGATATGCTAATCATGCAATTCTTTCTCCCCTTTAGTCTGTAAGACACCTTTAGAGAGGGTGACTCCATCACCTGCAGTTACAAAACACCCGATTAAAATACGGTATCATATACACGCATTTAATCGAGCTCCCGCGCATATGCACACCACATCTTTTCGCCTGAGCTAGGAAACCCCTCTGTGGGACTCTAAGACTCATCAATACGCTAACATTAAGAAGTGATCATATCACATACCCACAAACCGTCAGCGGCACTAGCTGTACGTAATGGCTCCCAGGTATTAAGCGATCAGAAGAAAACAAGCGAAACTGTCAAAACTCTCGTTGAGCCAACTGGCAACACTTACCGTACAGTCCGGTCTCTTCGTCAGATATGCTGCATATCGAGTTTAGGGATGATTTCGTCAACCCCAATAACTCAATAAGTCATGTGGGTATTTGGCCTATAACAGATCGAGAAACTACTGATAACACTTATCAGTAAATCTTATCAGCCTTGGCCAGGGACTTCCTGTTATATCCAATCGAGCATAGCGCAACATCAACCTCCAATACCGGGAGAGACGAAACCCCTCCTATCGCTCATTGCCTCCATGTACCTCGGGACTGTACCCAAAAACCATCTGTTTGCACGACTCAGTAGAGCCGTGGTAGGATGGAGATCAAAGTACAGTGGGAGGACACACAAGACTCTATGACGATCTCGGGTCTACAGACTAACGTGTACCAGTGTCACCTGAGAACTACTATCTGATGATAGATATAATACCACATAGGAGTTCTCGGCGAGTCCGTTCAGTGTACTCAGTCTCTACTGAGAACCCGTATACAATCTTTGGTGTCACCACACCAGTGGATATGGGATCATCCATCGCCCATCATATGGGATAAGAACGGTATACGCTAGTCTACTCTGGAATATCGATACCCTGTCTCGATACACCTACGACTAGGAACGTTTCAAGGCTATGCTTATAAACTACACATGTCCCACTAGTATGATCTGCATCATAGTCCCAGTAGTCAAGAAAATATCCTAAGGGCTTTATCAACATGTACCAAAAGAGTAAGATGCATGATCAAATGAACATGTCAAGATAAAGTACAACCAGATAGCATACTATCATGTCGAGCAAGAATGTCCTCTGAATACACACACACACACACACACACACATACGCATACCGATACATCTACTATCATATAATAGCCTCTAAGGCATACATATATCCAACAATCACCATGCCAGGAGTCGTCTATTCTAAAATACCTTTAGAATAATGTCAAAGTACCCAGATTAGGATACTTCCCAAATCTAGATCTAAAACCATAGATCTAGTCACCAGAACCCTGATATTATATCCAAATCCTATGTGGATAAACCACCTTGTGACAACCTTGCAGGGTTACCTAGCACGGCAGCAAGGTTTCGGGAGGCATCGTCCATACCAAATTCAAAAATTTGCCATTCTAGCTAACCCTAACTAAGAATCGTTAACTAGAAATCGACGGAATATTATGCAAACAACTTTGCAAGTAAAGTGACCAAGAATTACAACCTTTGTAGACCGGTCCTTCACTTCATTAGCTCCGTGTAGTAGTCCCTTCACTGCGATCGTGAACTCCGGACTCTAGAGAGTCTCACATAAAGAAACGAACATGCTTGCTTCGAAGTCTTCGAGGCCAAAGATGATCTACGTCGAGGAGACACTAATCCAAGCTATCTCTTCACTAATTGCGGAATTAGTGAAGCAAACACCCTATACTAAATGACAAGTAGTAGAACATGATGAAGTAGGAAGTGGGCTCACTTTAGATTTGATTTTCTCACATTTTTTCTCATACCTCTATTGAAGCTAGAAAGCTTTGAGAAAGAAGAAGAAGAAGAATGAACTCATCATATGAATTAATCCAAATGAATTATTGCAACCATGGGTGAGTTAAGCCTTCATGCCTAACTCATGTAGAGAATAAACCAAGGGCTAAGGTTAAGGGTTGGGTTAACAAATATCCTATGGAATGACAAAAGAGTGGACTTTGTCAATGTTCTAAAAGCTTCATCCAAGCTTGAAAACATTGACTAAGTCTTTTCTCTTTTGTGATAATTTAAGCAATAAATAAAACCCTAACTTAACCCTAGCATGGTATAAGCCTCATACAGCCATCTTGCTTGTATCATCAAGCATGACACAATACATGTACACAAAAATATATCACATATATTCAATGTGCACAAAATGAGAAAAAGAATCATAAGTGAGCTTAATATTAGCTAATATAATGTAACATATCAAATATATAATTATACATTAAATTATTATATCAACTCTTGATTTAATAATCCGGCTATATCACATATAACCGACTAATATCATATATAACAACTTATCGAATCAACACCTGATCCGATAACCCGGCTATATCGCATATAACCGACCAATGTCACAAATCGCGAGAATAGAATACAGTATCTCATATCGTATCAATCTCGGTTCCGCACATATCATATATGTGCTCCTACTCCGTTTCGCTTGAGCCAGGAAACCTTTGTGTATAACTCTAAAGACTCGTAAATACGCCGGCAGTAGGTGATGATCATATCAAACAACCATAAGCCGCAAGCGGTCTGCTAAACGTAACGGCCACCCGGGTATTGAGCGATCAGAAGATCAACAAGCAAGTCTGCTCGTACTCCTGCAAATCCAATCAGTAACACTACCGTACAGTCCGGTCTCTTCATCTGATATGTCGCATATCTCGTCTAGGGGTGGTAAACGTCGGACCCCAGTAACTCAATGAGTCGTGTCGATATGAGGCTCATAATGGGTCGAGAAACTACTGATAACACTTACCAGTATATCTTTAAAGCAGCCCTGGCCATAGACTTCCTGTTATAGCCAATCGAGCATAGCGCGACATCAACTCCTAATATCGGGAGAAACGAAACCCCTCCTATCGCTCATTGCCTCCATGTGACTCGGGACTGTACCCAAAAGCCACCATTTTGCACGTTCTCTTAAACGTGGTAAGGTGGAAATAAAAGCACAGTGGGAATCACACAAGACTCTATGACGATCTCGGGTCTACAGACTAACCTGTAACAATATCCCCAGAGAACTGCTATCTGACGATAGGTATAATACCATCTAGGAGTTCTCGGCGAGTCCGTCCAGTATACCCAGTCTTCACTAAGCACCCATATACTATCTCTGATGTCAAACACCAATGGATATGAGATCATCCATCGTCCATCTACATGGGTCGAGAAGCTATACGCTAGTCTACTCTGGTATATCGATGCCCTATCTCGATACACCCACGACTAGGAACATTTGATGGATGTACTTAGCGACTACACTGTCCCCACTAGTATGATCTGCATCATAGTCTTGGTAGTCATGTACTCATCCTAAGGGCTTTATCAACATGTAACATAGAGACAATCATAGTAAATGTTAAGATAAAGTGCAACCAGATAGCATACTATCATGTCGAGGAAGAAAGCCCTCTCTATATATGTCCAAGCATCCACTACAATATACATCGTATATACAGTAATGACCTTTAAGGCATACATATAACTAACAAACCTAGTATAACCGATCGTAGTATAGGAATATCTCTTCCTATAAAGTGCATGTCATCTCAATACCTGGACATCACTCTCTATTACCTTCTTAGCAGATCCATCTCCTATTCTGATGAGCTCAAGACTTATGACTGTCACATCAAAAATAGATGATCTATTTCTGCTATACTTGCTTTAGTCTATAAATAGACACAAGCTACTTCCCTACATGTTTCGCTGCTCCCACCGATTACAACAACCCTCTGGCAGAGTCATATACACGTGCACTTCTAAAACTAGTCTAGAACGACGTTATACTCATCCTCCTGGTAGGTCTTATAGTCTAGAACTGCAGCAATGGCAAGTCTGGGTAAACAAGAACCTCCTTGTCACCGTCTCTGAGAAGACCGAAGTACCTCTCGGGCGCCTGAGGTTACCCACCAAATCTACGGAGTGGCTAATGGAACGCCAAAACCAATTGAATTCTCAGGTTCTATTAAATCTTCAGTAATCGTTTGTGGTTCTGGAATCACTTCCAGCCCCACTCCGTTTTTTGAAAAAATATATTTTACTAAAACTGTGGCGAGTTTAGAACAATATAAATATTGATCTTCCAGATGGTAGAAAGTTAACCCTCGTCAAAGCCCGGAATAACCCACAAACAGCCATTACTGAAACGTGCCTTGAGTTTATCCGGATTCTGGTTTTAAGCATCAGCCGGACAACTCCTTATAGCTTAACATAGTTAAGATATAAATTGATTCTATATGTATCCAATATAGAAACAAAAGCACTAATTTAATTGGAACCAGATTCAAAATCATGCATCTGTCTCCAGTGCATATCAACCAAATGGAAAAAAGGTCAAACAACATTACTCATCTAGGAGTGCATCCATATATGAGTAACCTGAAAAAGAAGCAAGTTCTCAAAACCATTACTATCAACGGAATACCAAACACAAGTATCTACATTTTCGACTTCATCGAAGAATCCTGATACCTCCAACAAGTGGTTCTCTACTTTATTCTTATACCTATAACTTCTCAATATCTGGACCTTGTATTTCAACGAAATACCTGTTTAAAATTATAGAAGTCATGAGTAAACAGAATATAGTACGAGTACCAACCCCATTGTCCCAATGGACACCGGACAGCATACAATACTTTGTATAAGTTTACTAAGTTTAATAACTCAAATCTTGTGCGTCGTAGGTTGAAAAACTGTACTATAGTTAAGAAGAATTACACCGCTGTTGAATGTACCTTACCTAATCACTAACTGATATAGGTAAATGTCACAGACATAATATCAAAAAGTTATATCTCACTTTATAAAATAAACATACAGATATATCAGTTTGAAAATGGTGCATAATAACGGATATTCAAAACCAAATATTTGCCATCCGGAAAAATCCAGATGATTTTCTCAAATAACACCAATTACAACGAATTCCTATATAATGAGGATCTAATCACCCAAGTCCCAATATCTTACTCCCACTCACCATCCGTAATAACATACAGATGTGAGAAACTGATCTGGTAAACACATACCCTGGAGTTAGATTCCAATTGGGAAAACAGTTTTCAATTAACATCGCACAGTGAAACTGAAACATGAAAATGTTTCAAAAGGGGTTAACTGGTATTCTTAGTAATGACTCTTCCACTATCCCGATTCATGATGGTAACCATATACTTACCTACCCTCACTCCAATCCCTTTATGATGTCTTTACTTATTACCTTCTGTACACCTTCTTTAGGCTAATTGGTTTTCTTCCTTCCCTACCCTTCGACACCAGCCTAAGGTTTGGAAGAAGACTATCCAATAAACGCAATAGGTGTACTCTCCTAATCCTAGGAGCCCTCGCAACCTGAGAGAAGGTAATGGGAAAAGACATCTGAATAATCCTATTCTATTTCTCCTGAACCGGAAACCATTCTCGAATCTGGAACGAATTCCTTCGAGTTCGTATGTAACTATACGATGGCATATCCAATAGGAGTGGATATCCGTAGTGATATGGAGTGTTCTGGAGAAATCCAAAGTGGATGTGGGAGTGGCAGGGGCATACACGGTTTTGTCTGAAAGATGGTGGTCGCAATTTTCTTTGCCCTTAATCTAATCCCTTTATATGTCTTTACTTATTACCTTCTGTACACTACACTTAGGCTTAATTGGTTTTCTTCCTTCCCTACCTATCGGCACCTGTCTATGGTTTGGAAGAAGACTATCCAATAAGCTCAATAGGTGTACCCTCTCCTAATCCTAGGAGCCCTCACAACCTGAGAGAATGTAAAGGGAAAAGACAACCGAATAATCTTATTCAACCTCTCCAGAACCAGAATCCATCCTCGAATCTGGAACAAGTTCCTTCGAGTGCGTATGTAACTATACGATGGATTTATCCAATGGAAGTGGATGTTCGTAGTGATACGAGATGTTCTAGAGAAATGCAAAGGTGATATAGAAATGGCAATGATGTATGTGACACCGTGACATTCCAAAAGCCAAAGTGTTTTAAGATGGTTCGATTAACTTGGTTCATGAGTTTTAGTTAAGGGTCGGGCCATGGTCGCTGCCAAAGAGAGAGAAAAGAAACACTCTGCGTGCACTTTAACCTAGATCAGAATGGTTAATCACTTTATCTAATCAGGATGGCTCCCACTGTTTTCTTGAATTCTCTTCCAAACCAAAAGGAGAATTAGTCGGAATCACCCGAGGAGTAATCCTGCTCATCAGTGGAAATCGGGATCCAACTATCATCGCATGATAACTTGATGGAAACCACTCAAGTTATCAACTCCAGAAAGTATGTGCAAGCCTAGCAAGTTTCCTGTATGTTTGAAACTCCCGATGTGATTTTTACCCCAAGCAGCTATGACCTTAACGGATGCCAATAAATCATAAGTTGCAAGTCAAGTTCTACCCATCATTGTCCTGATTAATTTAGACCCACCCGTACTTTCCCTTGACAGATGACAACAAGGCTACACGACTATCCTAGATTAATACACATCCATACTACAGAAAAGTAACATATAGCTACCGCACACTATGCCTTGACGGAAGCCAACAAACATAGCACGAATACTAGGCGCTGCTTTTCTGAAATGACGGAGGGTTACGACTGGTTTTTGGCGAAAAACCTTCAACGTAATGAACTTGATATCGTTGAAGGAACCGAGTGGTTTTACAAATATATAGTGGCGAAAACTTTTGCTAAAGAGGTCACTCCCGGTGAAGGGATCTCGGCTCTTTCCTCGTCGAATGAGGTGCAGGATATTCCAAACTGAATACCACGATACAAAGCAAAAAAGAATCGACTATAGCGAAGTTATTACGTTGATGCCAACTTTTACTCAAGGGGTCACTCCCGATGAAGGGATCTCGACCCTTGCCTCGTCGAATGAGGTGCTGGATATTCATAACCGAATACCACTGTGCAAAGCAAAAGAGAACGTCTGTAATATCAGTTTTTTTAAAATCTTGGTTCCAACAACATCATATAGGTTTGTTTTATCCTTGCATTGATCAGAATAAACGCAGTCCCATCAATTAATCATACCAGAAAAGAATGAAAATATATGATGTATGTATATACTATCCGCATTCGCCACTGGGTCCCGTCATCACCCGTTAGGTTACTTAACTAACGACAGAGCGGGGACTGGACTAGCGCGGGTGCAAAACATATACAACAACTACTAGTATATATAAATATATATATAAAATTCGTCCCAGGCATGATATAAAGCAATATCATAGAAGCATCACTGAAGCAACACAGAATGGTGGATAATCTTGGAGCCCCGGGTTTCACTTGAGCCGCAAATGAGACCCGATGTTCCCCTGTCGTGTGGATAACCTGTGCAATGATAACCTAGACCCCTACGAGCGCGGTAAGTTACCCACCAAAACCAGAAGCGAGGCAACCCCTTCAACAACGTGAATGGGCCACCCAGCACTTCACGAAATTTAGTAACTTGGGCACCCCTCCATGGGTCAACCTATACCCCTATGAGTGCAGCGAATAGCCAGCCAATTCTAGAGTAAGGTCCCCTTCGTCTCAATGCCATGAGATGCGGAACCATTTCCCTCTAGAACCCGGCTATTCTTGCACTCTACCGTGGGGTAATCCTAATACAGAAAAAGAAAATAATATACAATGGTGATATCGACCTCAACCCGGTCGTGCCCCAAACTAATAATATACAAACTGGCAGTGACGGCAGTCCACATGTCGGACGCTCGCCCCACAATATCAAATGTATAAATGAAACTAAATTGTGCCAACATTGTACCCAAGCTATCCACCACGACGATCTAACCACAACACAACACAGAACATCAACGTGAATGTCGCGTTCGCAAACCCGTCTAAAAGAACTATTACAATTAGACAAGTTGTACCGATCTAATGACATTCACGGTCGTAGATAATAATGTAAGTACTGTAAACATTTAAACAATGTTAAATTATCGACTTCGAAACACCCAGAATTGCCCCTGAACAAAAGACAACACTATATCCAAACTGGGCAAAACAAGCAATACCACTGAACCAATATTCCAGAGACCAGAAAACACCCAAAATACGAAGCCCAAACTCCTCACTATGACCAGCCATCTCGGATTTTGTGAGCATGTGCTCGGGTCAAAACGGGTGGAATGGGTTCGTATTTGGGGTATGTTCTAGTGGTCATACAAGTAGTCTTCTGCAGTTGCTTAAAATTTTTTTTAAAGACTTTAAAATTCGACAGAGACTGGAATGTGCAGTGCACTGTTTCGGAGTTGTTTCGGTTTCGATACTTTAACATTGTCTAAACTAGCTAACTAAGGGTTTAAAGGCTGGCTCTGATACCATGTTGGGTTACGGCAGCGCCCCGGCCATCAAACTGTGACCAAATGCGGAATAAAAATTTTCTAAACCGGCGCTACCATTACACGAGGTCCGGATCTACCCTAAACCCTATACTAGCGAACTATAAAAAGAAGTTAGAATGGTTATACCAAGTTGATCCGTGTTCTTCGGTCTTCAACCATCATCTCCAAGCTCCTAGTGGCTCCTTGATCGAATTTGGTTGCCGGTCTTCCTCCATCTACGATGATCCACCTGAGGAAAACAGCTCAAGCTTCAGCCTTGTCGAGCGAGGCAACCGACACTCCAAGGTTGCTAGCAATGGAGAGTGGAGTTGTAGGAATGTATCACTATTTTTTTCTCTCATCACAATGCTCAATAGAGCAACTCAAGAAGATGAAGGAGGTAGGGAAACAAGTGGCATAAGCAACTCAAGAAAGTGCTAAGTCTTTTAGTGAGAATGAGAATAGTGATGAGAGAAAGTAATGAGCAAGGCAAGGCAAGAAAACAAATGAGCAAATCTCAAGTGAAATGGCCGCCTCCTCTCTCTCACTCAATCAACCAAAGAAAAATATCTCATCAATTTATCCAATAAACAATTGCATACCATAATTCTCTACATGCTCATGCCACCTCACGCCTCCACTTCATTTGTGAAACAAATGAATTTCCAAAAAAGGCAAATCATACAAATGAGGTGTCCACTTCTAGAAGCTATTCCGTATAAATACGGAATACAACCCGGTACATGTATCGAAATACATATATGTGTATTCATACAAAAATACGAAAAGCCAAGAGAGAAAATGAATAGCGAACAATTATACTAGAATACACACACACACACACACACACACACACACATATAAATTATTAAATCAAAACCTGATTTAATAATCCGGCTCATTTTTTCTAGATAAATAATTAATTGTTTTTTGGAGGAGAGAGAGAGAGATGATGTAGAGGGCTTGAGAGGTGAGAGAGATGATGTGGAGGGCTTGAAAGGTAAGGATTTTTCTCATTTATTCTTTTTTTGTAGAAAAAAAAGAAGGGTGGACCTCTTGGTTAGAGGATCCTATCCTAATTTTTTTTAAATAAATAAGACTCTAGAACCCTCCACATTTCTTTCTCTCCCTTCTTTTTAAATTTTTTAAACTAACACGTGCAACGCATGTGCATAAATTCTAGTTTATATATATTGTAAATACCCTTGGTTAAAGGTTCACCCTTCTGTAATATTTTGAAATATTTTAGATAATTAATTAAATTATTTATTTAAGTAGATAATGTTATTTAAATTTTTATTGTAGAAGAGAAGGCTTTTTTAATTGAAGTAGAAATAAATTAGTAAAGAAAATAGTTGTAACAACCGAGTTCATTTATACCAATTCCAGTTCCCGTATTTATATATCTGTGGTATTTTCTTGATTTATCGTATTTTGGGTGCGAATAGTATTTTACATTTTTACCTTGCATTCGACCCGACCCGCTTGCTTGAACTTGTTTGATACATATTTATGAATTATCTTGACTTGTTACTTAGACACGTGCATCTCATGTATGCTGCATACTGGCAATTTTACCTGGCATTGCATCTTTTACTATATAACATTTTAAGTCACAGAAAATAATTTAAAATTCCATTTCATAGCATGCATGATACCCCCTAACCCTGTGGTAGCATCCACCCATCTTGTTCTCGTCCCGTTCAGTGAAACGGACTTGTTTGGATGGCTACGCGCACGTACGTGCATCCGTTCTTGGGGGTATCCTTTTTCGCTACCTGAGCATTCATTTTTAATTTTGAAATTCGCAAATATTTTTCATATTTTGAATCTGAATTTTAAACCTGACCCGGGCGCGTTTTGAAATATTTTTTGTATTCCGTCAAAATTCCAATTATTTAATATTTAATTTCCGTCTAACAGTTTAAATTTTATTTATATCTAAACAAATATATTATTAAATTAAAATCTTAACATTTAAACAAACCAAAATCTTTTTTTAACCAATCAACGCTTCTCTCTCTCTAACCCAGCCCCACTTATCTCTCTCTCTCTCTTTCTCTCAGCCTCTCTCTTCCTCTCTCTCTTTCCCCACAAAACAACAACTTTCTTTCTCCTAACTATTCACTCTCTCTCTCCCTCTCATCTTGATCTTTCTATCTCTTTCTCTCTCTCTTCTCTCTTTCTTTCTCTCTCCCCCTCTCTCTCACCTCTCGCGTCTACTGTGCACATCTCGATTCTCGTCACCTCCCTTCTTCCTTAGCGTCACCTCCCTCTCTCTCTTCTTCTTTAAATTCCATTGCTGCCGCCACGAGAAGAAGACCCCCACGAGAACCCTAACCCTAAAACTAGCCGCTCATCCGATTAACCTCGTCGGCTTTCCCCCTCGACCACCTCCTCACCTCCCTATCTTTTCTAAACATCACCACCTCCACCTGCAACCTACCCCACACCCGACGCACTAGCCTCACTTGCACCTCGTCGCCATCGCCGACGTGGCTTCGCCGTCGTCTTCTCCATATTCTTTTATCTCCTTTCTCCTCCGTCCCGAGCTCTCTCCACCTGCACAGACCCTGCACACATACCTCGAGAACCCTAACCCATCACCGCCATCCTTACCTCTCATCGCCGCCGACCACCTCGTCGGTCGCCCTTCATCATCATCACCTCCATCCTATCCTCCTCAATCTTAGAACCAGACACCACCATCACCCCGACCCAAGAACACCCGAGCTCTTGCACACCCATCGCCAAGCCCCTGCATTCGTCGTTGCACCTTCACCGGAACTCCGACTTGTCGTTGCCTCCACTCCATCGCCTTCTCTGAACCCTCGAGCCAACCCCTGAAGCAACCCAGTCCTCTTCTTCTTTTTCTTCTTCATTCTGCTTCTTCTACTCCTTCTTCTCTTTCTTCTGGTTTTTCCGACCATCGCCAGAAAACCCGCCTGCACCTTGCCGTCGATAGCTCATTGTCGACGACACCCCCTCGCCTTCTTCTCTGCCCCAGAGAACCCGGGGAACCCTAACCTTCTTCTCTTTCTTCTTCTTCTTCTTCTCTCCTTCTCTTTTCTTTTCTTGATTCATGTTTTCCGGTGATCGACGGAGCCTTGCCCATCGCTATTGATCCGGGTGATCCTGAGGACGTTCCCTGACAGCGTGTGTCATGCCCCGCTTCCCAGAGTACGCTAAGATAGGCACGTGACATAGCCAACCATGCTACCTGTGGATAGGAAATATCCTTCCACAGTCACATTACGGCTGTAGAGATATCAAGAACAATAATAAACTATCTAACACATGTCCATAAGCCAGAATAAAACGAGTCAAGAATAAAATAATGCGGAAGCAAAAGATCCAATACAAGAATAACTGGAATGTATGTCCCATAATGCGGGCTCACATCAGGAATGAAAATACCGAAAATAAAAGAACTAACTACTAGCAAGTCCTCACTGCTCAGCCTGCTGACTGAAGTACTTCTGCTCGGCCTGTAGCGCAGGTAAAGAATCTGGGCCATGCAAAACCCAGACGTTAATGCGTCATAACATCAAGCAATAATATAAACAGGGGCAGCAAGACATGCAGGTATGATCATAAATGGTAAAACAGGTATAACAGCAATATAAATAAGGACAGTGAAGGGTAGTATGCAGTGAGTAATCTGAACTAGTCTACTGTGTTAACTACTCTCAAGTCTTTGAAATCAATTTGATGAATCATTGATATAACTCAATAGTATCCCGTGCATGCCCGGGATCACAGTCTATGATTCTCGGGATGAATTCGAGACGTGCCGCAGGCAATAAAGGGTGGTAGGTAATGATGAGTGATGTCGGCAGCATCATCCCGGGGCTGGCCTAGCCCGTAAGACTGATCAGAAAAGGTGTCGAACTGTCGAGTTACAAGTCAGGTTTCATCATTGATTTCCCCATACCTCTAAGTTATATATGTTCAAGTCAGGTATTAAATAATCTGGAGCTAATGCCAACACAGGATCAGGCAGGTACAGGTTTGTCTGGATAGACAACAGAAAATGTCCGTAGGGACAACAGGTCAGGTTGGTTGGCATTAGTAACAAGATCATGTAACAGGTAAAGCCAAGGTACATCAGGTCAGGTCAAGTAGTATATAGGTATCATGTCATGTCAAGGAGTGCACGGTATCACGTCGTGTCAAGTAATAGGTGTATCAAGTCATGTCAGAGGTGCACAACATGTCACGTGGGTGTTCATAATAAAACTAAGAGAAGCACGGGTATACAAAACAAGTATGGGGTGCTAATGGAACAATAAAATGGAACATTGTAATGTGGTAAGCAAAAGGTACAGATTAAAACATATGGATGCACGGTTATCGATTTGAGTTAGGGTTATGGTTCCAACACTAAGTAAAATACACTTAATCAAATATGGAATGTTAAAATCTCGTTATTATGGGTTAAATGATTTAGGGATGCAATTATATATATAATAGGTTAAATGGATGCAAACGGGTGTCCGATAGGGTAGAAACTATTAAAAGGGTACTGTGGGCTATGCAAATAATTATTATGTGATTTAAATACGGATGTGGGTACTATGTATAGTAAATCAAAATGCAACATGGTATGTTTCAAGTTATAAATCTAAAATGATAAAATGTACATCGAGTGTTAAAATGAAACAAATGGCCTTAAATTTAATTTACAAGTTTAACATGCAATTAAATATGTATAAAATAATAGGAATAGCATGTAGCAAGTCTTACTTGTCTCGACAGATCAAGAAACGGGTATACGGAATGTCATACGTCGGCGGGAAAAGTCGCGACGCGCGCACGATGTACGGAACAGATCCAAACAACGTACAAGTGGATCACACGGGTCAGAGATACTTGCCGGGTCGTCGGGATCGTCGTCGACACGACCGGATTCCGTCAATCAAGAAAATAGTGAATCATGAGAAGTAAATACATAAAGAAAAGAAAGGATGGAGAAAAGGAATGGAAGAAGGGGAGAATGAGAGAGAGCTTACTGTGGATGTGTTCTGTGGTTGCAGAGGGGAGGTATGAACGGCGGTGAATGGAGCTCCTGCGATGAGGATTTGGTGTTTAGGGTTAGGTTTAGGGTTTGGGGTCGATTTTTGTTAGCTGGATTTGGTGTGCAGGGTGTGTAGGGATATTGGTGAGGTGAGGGTGCAGAGGAGAGGGACGAGATGGCAATGGCGATGAGAGATGGTCGGCGGCGATGGGAAGGTGGGTTCTTGGGTTGAGTTGGGTATGTGCAGGGGCTGTTGCAGGGCTCGGAGAGAGGAGAAGATGGTGGAGAAGAGGAAAGAGGATGAGGAAGAAGATGATGAGGGTTGAGGAGCGAAAACGAGGGCAGAGGAGTTAGGGTTAGGGTTTGAGGAGGCGGCGATAGGTTTTCGAAGGAGGAGATGGCACTGGGTTTTTAAAAAAGAAGAAGAAAGAAAAGAATGAAGGGAGGTGAGCACAGCGAGGAGCGGTGACGGGACCGTCTACAGAAATCGTGAGAAGAGAGAGAGAGGATTGCGAGAGGAGAGAGATTGGGCGAGAGCGAGAGGGGAGAGAGAGGAGGAGAGATGAACTTGTCTGCTAGTGAAGGGGAGAGAGAGAGAGAGAAAAATAGAGATTCTGAGAGATAGAGGGAGGAGAGAGATATGGAGTGTGGGGCCGGCGCAATATAAAAGGGGAAATGTTTTGATTGGTTCGTGGGAAAAATTGGGGGAGAGAGAGGATTTGATTTAGTTAGGAAAAATTTAAAAATATTTAAAATTTGTTTTGGAAAATCTTCTCGGTTGAAAATATATCAGAAAAATTAAAAAGATTGAATAATGGAATTTTTTAGCGGGATATAAAAATATTTCAAAATGCATCCGGATCGGATCTAAAATTTTAGATTTAAAATATGAAAATTAAATGCAGCTTTCAAATTTCAAAATGAAAGATTAGGTAACAAAAATGCATACTCCCAAGAACGGACGCACATACGTGCGCGTAGCTATCCAAACACGTCCGTTTCACAGAACGGGACGAGAACACGATGTGTGGACGCTACCACAGGATTAGTGGTATCATGCTGGCTATGAAATGAAATTTTAATTTATTTTCCATGATCTAAAATGTTACATGATAAAATGTGCGATGCCAAATAAAAATCAATATGCAGTCCACATCAAATGCACGTGTCTACTTAACCATCCAGGGTAGTCTATAAATATAAATCAACCAGTTCAAGCAAGCGGGTCGGGTCGAATGCAATGTAAAAGTAAACTACCAATCGCACCCAAATAAGATAAATCAATAAAATGCCACATATAAATAAATACTGGAACTGGAATTGGTATAAATGAACTCGGTTATTACATTATACCCAACTACAAAAAGAATTTCGTCCTCGAAATTCCAAGAATAAGAAAGGATAAACAAACAACAAATTACAAGAACAGATATGGAAACTTCTGCCGGATTTCATCTTTCCGTTCCCAACTTGATTCTCCATATAAGCTATTACCCCAAGAAACAAGTATAAGAGGGATAACTTTGTTCTTAAGAACCTTTTCTCTTCAATCCACAATCGACATTAGTCGCTCCTCAAAAGTCAAATCTTCTCGTACAACCAGCTCCGAATGATCCAACACATGTGTTTCATCTCAAACTTATTTACGGAGTTGAGATACGTGAAACACGTCATGAACATTCGCCAAGGATTGCGGCAACGCCAATCAATATGCTACCTCACCAACACGCTCCAAAATCTCAAAAGGTCCGACAAATCTAGGACTGATCTTTTCTCGACTTCCGAAATGAATCACCTCTCTAGTCAGTGATATCTTCAAGAATACTAAATCATCCACGGTGAACTCTAGAGGTCTTCTCGACGTATCTGCCCAACTCTTCTGCCGGTCTTGTGCTACCTTCATATGATTCCGGATATTGTTAACCTTTTCAACTGTTTGTACGATCAAATCCGGTCCCAACAATCTTCGTTCACCAATATCATCCCAACAAACAGGTGAACGACACTTGCGACCATATAAAGTTTCGAATGGAGCCATCTGAATAGTCGCCTGGAAACTGTTATTGTAAGAAAACTCCACTAAATGTAGATGATCCTCCCATGAGCCCTTGAAGTCTAACATACAAGCTCTCAACATGTCTTCAAGAGTTTGGATCGTTCTCTCCGACTGGCCATCTGTTTGAGGATGATAAGCTGTGCTAAACTTCAAACGAGTCCCCAAACTTTTCTATAAGCTCCTCCAAAAGTGTGATAAGAAACGAGTGTCACGGTCGGACACGATACTCACCGGTACTCCATGCAATCTTACAATCTCCTGCATGTACCGCTCTGCCAAAGCTTCTGTTGATTGACCAACTCGAAAAGGTATGAAATGAGCTGCCTTGGTTAATCTATCAACAATCACCCAAACCGCATTGTTGCCCTTTGGACTCCGCGGTAAAGCTGTCACGAAATCCATGGTTATATGTTTCCACTTCCATTGAGGATTCAGAAGTGGTTGCAATAAACCAGCAACCTTTTGATTTTCAGCCTTAACTTGTTGACATACCAAGCACTTTTCTACAAAGCGGGCAATTTCCCGTTTCATGCCTTCCCACCAGAAATGCTGTCGTATATCTCGGTACATTTTCGTGCCTGCTGGATGTACGGAATATGCTAAACTGTGCGCTTCCTTCATAAGTTCTCCACGAATATCTCCCTTTGGCACACACAAACAGCTACCATATCGCAACGAACCATCTTCATAGATCAGTAAGTCTGTTCAAAGTCCAGCTTCAACCCGTTCTCGAAACTTTTGCAATCTAGGGTCCTGCGACTGCACTGCTTTAATATTCTCGATCCACGATGACTGTACTTGCAACTGCATCAGCTGTCCCGAAGAATGCGGTAGCACCACCTCCAAATCGAATCTTCAAAAGTATTCAATAAGCTTCTTCTGTGCAGTCTATATCTGAATTGCTGGTAACCGACTAAGCGCTTCCGGCACGACATTAACTTTCCCTGGATGGTACTTAAGATCAAGATCATAATCAGCAATCAGCTCTAACCATCTGCGTTGTCTCATATTAAGCTCCTTCTGCATGAACACATACTTCAAGATTTTATGATCGGTGAAAACCTCGACCTTTTCGCCCAATAGGTAGTGTCTCCAAATCTTCAAAGCGAAAATCACAGCTGCTAGCTCCAAGTCATGAGTTGGGTAATTCTTCTCATGGGTTTTCAACTGTCTCGATGCGTATGCTATAACCTTCCCATGCTGCATTAAAACACATCCCAATCCTTTCCCAGATGCGTCGTTGTGAATCACCAATCCTCTAGAACTGTCTGGCACGGTCAGAATAGGAGCAGTTATCAATCTCTGCTTCAACGCTTCAAAGGCTGGCGCACACTTATCCATCCACACAAATGGTACCTCTTTGCGCATAAGCTTGGTCAACGGCTCCGCCAGATGAGCAAAGTTTTCCACGAACCTTCTGTAATACCCAGTAAGTCCAAGAAAGTTTCCGATTTCTACAACGTTCTTCGAAATCGGCCAATCTCGAACTGCTGTAATCTTTTTGGGATCAACGGTGATTCCATTTCGACACGACATGTCCCAAAAACTTCACCTCTTCAAGCCAAAACTCACACTTGCTCATCTTTGCATACAATTTTTCTTGCCTCAACGTCTGCAATGCGATCTTCAAGTGTTATGCATGCTCTTCAATACTCTTCGAGTAGACCAGAATATCATCAATGAACACCATAATAAACTGATCCAAGAATGGTGAAAAGATTCGGTTCATCAAGTCCATAAATATCGCCGGTGCATTCGTTACTCCGAAGGGCATCACTAAGTACTCGTAATGTCCATACCGAGTTCGGAACGCCGTCTTGCAAATATCTTCTGTTTTAACTCCGACCTGATGATATCCGGATCGCAAATCTAGCTTCGAGAATACCCTCGCGCCACTAAGCTGCTTAAATAATTCGCAAATGCGAGGGATCGGGTACTTGTTCTTAATAGTCACCCGGTTTAATTCTCGATAATCGATGCACTTTCTCCTTGTGCCATCTTTCTTCTTAACTAGAAGAACTGGAGCTCCCTAAGGTGAGTTACCGCTACGAATCCAACTCTTCTCAAGTAATTCAGTAACCTGCTTCTTAACTTATTCCAACTTTACTGGTGCCATTGGATAGTACGCTTTAGAAACTGGCGCTGCACCAGGAACAAGATCAATCGCGAACTCCACGTCTCGCTTCGGCGGTAAACCTGATATATCTTCGAACATGTCCATGAAATCTCGAACAACAGCTGGCACTTCATCTTTATCAACCTCCAACGACGAAAGAACACTAGTTTTCGGCCTAGCCCTAAACTCGACTGGCCCGACAAAACTGCTTCCTCCAGTAAAGATAAACTCTGGATGTCCGGAAATCTGGAAAATTATTTTCTTTGCCTTACAATCAATGTGAGCATGGAAGTGCCGAGAAAATCCATTCCCAAGAAGACTTCATAGCTGCCTGTATCAATCACCAAGAAATCTGCAAAAAGCTCCCGTCCGCAAACAACAACTGCACAATCCTTACATTCTCTATTAGATATGATATTCCCATTCCCAGTGTGTATGTCCCAACAACTAGACAGGGTCGTGCAAGTAATCGAGTGTGTAGCAATAAACTTGGACGACATAAAACAATGGGATGCACCAGAATCGAATAACGCTAATGCTGGAAAACCATGAACAAGTAGAATACCTAAAACAACTTCTCCTGAAGCCTTAGCTTCCTCAGCCGTCAGGGTAAATGCTCTAGCTTGATTGGGTCCCTGAGTCAGCTACTTCTGTCCCTGAAACGGTTTCTGCGGTAGCTTCTGAACATCATCCTTCGTGCGAAGCTTCGACGGACAAGTGCTGATAGTATGATCCGCCGATCCACAAACCAAACAGAGTCCCTGCTTTCTTCGACATTCCCTTTGCACGTGCCCAGGTAAATGGCAGTAGTCACAAATCACGGTCCTCCTCTGATTGACAACAACAGGCTTTTTCATCGGTGTTACGCCATGACGGTTCACTGGAATACCTCTGCGTCCATGTGCTCGGTTCGGTGCAAATGCCGGCTTCCGTACTGTAACTGCTGGCTGCTGTGTACTCCCAGTCTTCATAGATAGGCTCTGCTGCTCTCGGGCCGCTGTAAGTACTTGGGAAAAAGTGGTCAAACCCAGGGAGACAGTTTGCCTCTGGATGTCCACATCCAAACTGCGCATAAACCTCCTTGCCCTATCAGCTTCGTTGGCAACCAATGGTCCAGCGAATCTACTGAGCCGCGTCCACTCAGCTGCATGTACATCTACAGGTGCGCCGTTCTGCTTCAAACTGATGAACATTTTTTCCATTTCCTCCTGTGCAGTCCGCGGGAAGAACTTCTCCAAGAAACTCTTCAAAAAATCCGCCCAACTGATCGGCTTGGGCAAGCGGGTCTCTTCCACAAGCCACCATTCATGGGCATATTCCACCAGCTGGATGCATACCACATCCACTCTCTTATCTTTTGGGATCTGTGCCGCAACGAGTAAATTCTCCGTGTCAACCAGCCACTGCTCCGCTGGCAACGGCTCCTCCAAGCCAGTAAAGACAGACGGACCCAGTCTGCTGAAATCCACCACGGTACCCACACGATCCACCGGTCTGGTCCCAACATTGTTCACGAACTGCTGAACGGTCCGCAAACCTTCCTGAAAAGATTCATCTTGCTGCTGGATCAGCTCGGTCTATCGCTTTTGGTTCTCCAACATCCCACGTATTACTCCAAGCATAGCGTCTTCGTTAACACGCCTTTGGTATGTTTTCAGATTCTTGTCTGCCATGTTCCTGAAATCAAAGCACCAAAAAGATTAGCATGATAACAGATTCAAAATAAAGGTCAAGGATATGAATCAAGGCCAGAACTCCAAGTTACTTAAATAGAGTACAGCATTGTAACCATGCCGCGGTATTATAGCTACAATTATATAACTCCACCCAAGTCGCCTAAGTTCTAGAGATAACCAAAAAGAAACCAGGTTTCGAGTTGATATGCAAAGGAGATTTGCATGTCATAAAAGTAGTATCAGGAGGAAGTTAAGATTCAAAAAAATGGTAAGACGGTAAGGTGGCAGGACATGTTTCCTAATCACGAGTATTCTAATTCGTGTATTGGGTCCAATACCCAACTACAAAAGAATCAAACCCGATTAACCTATATCATATGGCTCTGATACCAAAAGAACCATGTCACGCCCCGCTTCCCAGAGTACGCTAAGATGGGCACGTGACATAACCAACCATGCTACCTGTGGATAGGAAATATCCTTCCACAGTCATATTACGGCTGTAGAGATATCAAGAACAATAATAAACTATCTAACACATGTCCATAAGCCAGAATTAAACGAGTCAAGAATAAAATAATGCGGAAGAAAAAGATCCAATACAAGAATAACCGGAATGTATGTCCCATAATGCGGGCTCACATCAGGAATGAAAATACCGAAAATAAAAGAACTAACTGCTAGCAAGTCCTCACTGCTTAGCCTGCTGACTGAAGTACTCCTGCTCGGCCTGTAGCGCAGGTAAAGAATCTGGGCCATGCAAAATCGAGACGTTAGTGCGTCATAACATCAAGCAATAATATAAACAGGGGTAGCAAGACATGCAGGTGTAAGTCCACGTTGCTATCCCCGGTTCTTGCGGGGAGGCGGAAACGGTATAACAATAAAAATTTTGGCGCAAGGAGCAACATGGACTAAACAAGGTCGGGATCGTTACTAAACTAAACTAGCAAACATGCAAAGGAGAGTTAACTACTCGGCAAAGTGGTTATATCTAACTTGAACTCCTTCTTCTTGAAACCTAGTAGAGGTTGATGGTTCTTTCCTCGTTGCCTTCTTCCGTCGAAGATGGATCCACCTGAGGGTTCAACCTTCGGGCTCTTTCTCGAACTTAGAGTGAACTAGGATCTCCGGCTTGCTAAACCCTTAATCCTAGAGTGAGTAGAGAGTGTCTTTGGGGTGTTTATCTTTCAAGGAGAGGGATTCTCAACACATGAGAAGGTTTCTCCTTGAGCCAGAGGAAGAAGAAGATGAAGTGAGGAGAGAGAATCAATATGATAGAATGAGCTCTTTTCTTTTTGCAACCATAACAAAAGAAAAAAGAATTTTCAAATTAATAATAATAAATGAAAATGAAATAGTTGATGGAAGGTTTGGAATGACCATTATCATTTCATTCATTAAATGAATTTTGCTAGAAACAATGAGCATCTTTGCAAAGTAATGATGATGGTCAAACATTCAACCATGGTCAACAAGTCAACCATGGTCAACAAGTCAACAAAACCAACCATGACACAATTTTATTTTATTACTATTATTAATTGATATATCATAAATCCATTAGGGTTTGGAAAAAGACGACTGTCAACTGTGCATACGCACCCGTTCCGAAACCCTAATGAAAAGTCCTCTTCCTCCGCCTCAAACAACTGTGCATACACACCTGCATTCTTGTTCCGAGGAACATGAATACTGAGAGATAAAAGCAACCCCAAAACATATACCAGTATCTGGCTCAAACCAGAGCCCGCTAGTAATATCTGTCCGAACTCCAAACGTGCACAAGTGCGCGGATGAGAACGAACCCTGTCGCAAAACCATGCGACCTCTACTCAGTTTTGCCCAGAGGCGAATAGCCCTCTGTGTGGGACTCTAAAGACTCGACACTACGCTGGCAGTGGGTTTAACCACAGACCGCAAGCGGCACTAGCTGTGCGTAACGGTCCCCAGGTAGATGCCGACAAGAAGACTGACGAGGTCAAACCCATCTGAACTCCTACTGAGTCTGAATGTGACAGTATCCGTACAGTCCGGTCTGTTCGTCTGATACATCGCATGTCGGGCCTAGGGGGCGGTAAACGTCAGTCCCCCAATAGCGGTACAAGTCGTGTCGGAGTGAAGCCCAAAACACCCTGAGATAACACTGGAAGCCTACCAGTATATCTCGCTTGCCCTGGCCAGGGACTACTCGTGTAATGGCTCTCCTAGACACAGCGCGATGTCAACCCCCAATACCGGGAGAGACGAATTCTGTCTAACCGACACTGCCTCCAAGTGCTTCGGGACTGCACCCAACTACCACCTGTTTGCACGACCCCTTTGAGCCGTGGTAGGGTAGTAGTCAAAGTACAGTGGGAACACACTCGAGGCGAAGTGCCAGTGTCAAGTCAGCGGACTAAGCTGTACTCATGTCACCTGGGAACTGATAACTGACGATAGGTATAAAAACCAACTAGTCAGTTCCCGACGAGTCCTGTCCAGTGTACTCGTAACCTAACGAGCACCCGCATACTATCTCAAGTACGACGTACTGACGGCTGTGGGACAGACCGTCTCCCACACTGGGATGAGAAGCACATGCGCTAGTCTACTCCGGAGTATCGATGCCCTGTCTCGATAGTCCTGCGACTAGGGACCTGCATAAGGATGTGCTTATAGATTACCCAGCCCCCACTAGTGTGACTGCCATCACAACGCTGGTAATCAAGCAAAGATCCTAAGGGCTCCACTAATGCGTATAGGTGATATCACAAAATAAACACATGTACACATTGAAGTAGAAACAAACCAAGTAGCATACTACCATTTTGAGCAAGATTGTATATACAAGGTGAATATCCCAAGCTTCCATTAAGTAATATACAAACCAGTATGATACAGTAATGGCCTCTAGGGCATATACACTAACAATCTCCCACTTGCACTAAGACCATGTACTGACGTATCGAAGACCTATCATCTCGATCAGCCGCTCGAACTGAGTCTGGGGTAAGGCCTTGGTGAATGGATCTGCAGTGTTATCTTCTGAAGCGACTCTCCGAACCTCGATCTCCTGGCGATCCACGATCTCCCTGATCAGGTGATACCGCCTCAAGATGTGCCTGGATCTCTGATGGGACCTGGGTTCCTTCGCTAAAGCTATAGCCCCGTTGTTGTCGCAATACAGAGGTATTGGGTCAACAATGGACGGAACCACCTGAAGTTCTTTCAAGAACTTCCTCATCCAGACAGCTTCTTTTGCGGCATCAGATGCAGCGATGTATTCCGCTTCCATCGTCGAGTCTGCAACGGTTTCCTGTTTGGAACTCTTCCAACACACCGCCCCTCCATTGAGGGTAAAGACAAAACCCGACATGGACTTGGAATCATTCTTGTCACTCTGGAAGCTGGAGTCAGCAAAGGCCTCGATCTGGAGGTCTTTTCCGCCATACACCAAGAACATCTCCTTAGTCCTTCTCAGGTACTTGAGAATGTTCTTTACCGCTATCCAGTGTTTCTCCCCAGGTTTTGACTGATACCGGCTTACTACACTCAGTGCATAAGCTACATCCGGTCTGGTACACGACATCGCATACATTATAGAGCCTACCGCAGAAGCGTAGGGTATAATAGACATGCGATCACTCTCCAAATCAGTCTTGGGAGACATCTCTTTAGAGAGGGTGATCCCGTGACAAGCCGGCAGGTTACCGCGCTTGGAATCTTCCATACTGAATCTCTTTAGTACGGTGTCGATGTACCTGGACTGTGAAAGTCCTAATATCCTCTTGGATCTATCACGATGGATCCGGATCCCCAGGATGTATGAGGCATCACCCAGGTCTTTCATGGAGAACCTGTGCGACAAGAATCCCTTGACAGATTGTAGCATAGGAATGTCATTTCCTATTAAGAGAATGTCATCCACGTATAAAACGAGGAATACTACAGTTCTCGCTACAAATCTACTATAGATGCATGGTTCATCTGGATTTTTGATAAAGCCAAATTCCTTGACCGTCTCATCAAAACAGATGTTCCAACTCCGCGATGCCTGCTTTAGTCCATAGATGGACTTAAGCAACTTGCACACCTTTCCGCTGCTCCCACTCTGAATGAAACCCTCTGGCTGATCCATATAGACACACTCCTCTAAATTTCCATTTAGAAAAGCGGTTTTTACGTCCATCTGCCAAATCTCATAATCGTGGAAGGCAGCAATGGCAAGAAGGATCTGAATGGATTTCAGCATAGCCACTGGAGAAAAGGTTTCGTCATAGTCCAAACCAGGTCTTTGACGGAAACCCTTTGCTACAAGTCTAGCTTTATAGGTCTCAACCTGTCCATCTACACCAATCTTCCTTTTGAAGATCCACTTGCATCCTACGGGTTTTACCCCGTCTAGAGCAATGTCCAACGTCCATACTTTGTTGGTGTACATGGACTCCATTTCGGTCCGCATTGCATCCAGCCATTTTACCGAGTCAACCCTCTGAACGGCTTGCTGGAAGCTAGTAGGCTCATCATAATCTATGATGCAATCCTCTCTATCCCCGTCTATGAGAAAACCGTAGTATCTCTCGGGCGGATGAGACTGCCTACTACTCCTGCGGAGCGGCGTAGGAATGTCCTGTTCTTTCGAACCCTCTGGTTCCACTAAACTTTCAGTAATAGTCTGTGGTTCTGGAATTTCTTCCAGTTCTACTGTGCTCCCACTTATCTGTTTTCCAAAAACTCAGTTTCCAAGAAGTAGGCGTGACGAGAAACAAGAACTTTTTGTTCCTCTTCACAGTAGAAAAAATACCCCTTGGAGTTCTTTGGATATCTCACAAACTTTCACTGTACTGAGCGTGCCTCGAGCTTGTCCGCATGCTGCTTTTTGACAAAAGCTGGACATCCCCATGTTTTAATGTGATTAAGATGGGGCCTCTTCCCACACCACATCTCATATGGTGTGGTAGGCACAGTTTTAGTAGAAACTCGGTTCAAAAGGTATGCAGCTGATTCTAGAGCATACCCCCAGAAAGATCGCGGTAACTCAGCATTACTCATCATGGACCGTACCATATCCAATAGGGTCCGGTTCCGTCTCTCCGATACACCGCTGTGTTGCGGAGTGTATGGAGGAGTAAGTTGAGAGAGAATTCCATTCTCTTTTAAGTAATTCAGGAACTCGGCACTTAAGTATTCTCCACCTCGATCCGATCTTAGAATCTTGATACTTTTGCCGGTTTGTTTTTCTACTTCATTCTTATATTCCTGGAATTTTTCGAAGGCTTCGGACTTATGTTTCATTAAGAAGACATAACCGTACCTTGAAAAGTCATCCGTAAAAGTAATGAAGTAAGAATAACCGCTTCGCGCATGTGTAGACATTGGACCGCACACGTCGCTGTGTACGAGTCTCAAGAGCTTGCTCGCTCTTACTCCGTGTCCAGTGAACGGAGTCTTTGTCATCTTTCCTTTGAGACAGGATTAACAAGTGGCATACGATTGATATTCGAACGGATCCAAATATCCTTCTGTATGTAACTTAGTCAACCTTCTCTCATTGATGTGACCCAGTCTACAATGCCATAAGAAAGTCTGATTGATATCTGGAGACTTTCTTTTGTGTGTATTCTGGACATTGAAAATCTGTGGTTGGTTTAATACGTATATACCATTGCTCAGTGTACATGACCCAATCAGAACTTGATTAAGGTGAATGTTTACAACATTACTTACAAACGCAAATTCATAACCTTCTTTTGAAACCAAAGATACAGAAATGATATTACAAGTTGCGTTGGGTACAAAAAAGCAATTACGCAAAACCAAAACATGTCCATCTGACATTCCCAGGTGATAGTCCCCCACGGCTTTAGCATCCATGCTAGCTCCGTTTGCAACTCTGAGGGTCATGTCACCTGCCTTCAAAACCCTACGATTTCTCAACGCCTGCAAAGAATTACAGATATGAGATCCTGATCCGGTATCCAATACCTAGGAAGTAGAGTTTATCGAAAGACAGTTTTCAATAACATACACACCTGAAGCTGAAGCCGCAACCTGCTTCAGTTCCTGTGTCCTGGCTTTCCAAGCCCTGCAATCCTTCTTCCAGTGTCCACTCTTGTGACAATAGAAGCATTCCTCTTTTCCCACAAGCTTCCCCGCTAACTTTGTTGCCTTTTCTTTTCCCTTCTTTTCCACTTTACTAACACTGCCTCTTGGTTTGGCGGGGGCTTTCTTCTTCTTTCCCTTGGTTTTCGCCTTGGACCTAGAAGAAGAAGAACCTCCTACAAACAAAGCGGGTGTTTCCCTACCTTTCTGTAGGGTGCCCTCTGCGCTCCTCAGCATGTTGAGGAGTTCTGAAAGTTCAACTTCTTTTTCTTGCAAGTTGAAATTCAGTATGAACTGGGCGTAAGTGGAAGGAAGGGACTGGAGAATCAAGTCCGTATAGAGCTCACTCTCCAACGTGGTCCCAAGTTCTGCGAGCTCCTCAATGTAGCCAATCATCTTAAGCACGTGTTCCGCTACCGATGATCCGACGGCCAACCTTGCCGAAAATAACTTCTTCGACACTTCGTATCTTGCGATACGAGACTGCTCTCCATACAGTTCTTTTGTATGGAGAAATATGGATTCAAGGTCCATATTCTCGTGCCTCCTCTGATGTTCGTTGTCCATAGAAGCAAGCACGAGGCACTTGGCCTTCGCGCAATCAATCTCCCAAGTCTTACGGATTTCCTTATCCGCGACGCTGGAGGTGGGACCTGGGACGAGGGGAGCTTTGGTGGTAAGAAGATACCCCAGCTTGTCATAAGTGATTGCCATTTTGACATTCCTGAGCCAATCTTTGTAGTTTGGCCCTGTCAGTAGGTTTTTATCTAGGAGTAACTTAAGTCCAGTCATGTTGAATGGTCGCTGTAATTAGGAGAGAGAGAAGAAACACTCAGCACGATGCTCTTGCAAGTTTAGAATGGTTTTTAGTTTGTCTAAACAGGATGGCTCCCACTGTCTTTCGAATCCCTCCTCAAACCATAAAGGAAGAATTAGTCGGGATCAATCCCACCGCACAATACTTGCTTAACCGTTCAGCCAGGCCAGTGTCGGTACTTCAAGGGAGGTTTTCCAACGCTTTCGCGAAGTTCCTTAATTTAAGAACCTCTTTTCCCTGGGGTCGTAGCCCCGCTAACACCTTTCTAGGCACCTACTAGGTTTATAGCATTGATCGTTTAGTGAGAAATTTCCCGAGGAGTAGCATATACTCACAGTAGGATCGAGATCCAAATATCATCGCGTGACGAAAATGAAGGAATCCTACCATAATCATCACTCCAAATGGTATGCAAATCTAGCAAGTTTCAGTACTTATGAAACTCCCGATGTGGATTTTTGCCCCATGCTCTTATGACCTTGACTTTGGCCAACAAATCATAAGTCACATGTCAAGTTCTGCCCGTCGTTCTCCAGGTTAATTTGAATCCATCCGTACCTACCCTTGACTTTGGCCAACAAGGCAGTACGACTGTTCCAAATCAACGCATCTATCTATGCTGCACATGAATACCCAACAGCTACCAATCACTATGCCTTGACTTTGGCCAACAAACACAGCTTGAATACTATTGACTATTCATGTGAAACGACGGAGGGCTACGAATAGTTTTGGTAAAACCGTAAACGTAGTGAACTTGATATAATCGATGGAACGAGATAGCTTTTAAAAGGAGTGGCTCAAACTCCGCATTTAAAAGTTAGTTTTGAAAAGAACCGAGTGGTTTTTCGAAAGTGTTCCAACGACTTTAGCTTGGTTTATTATCTTGCATTAGTTCTTTTAATGCGTGATATTCTTGCATTAGTTCTTTTAATGCGTCCCATCATTTAATCCTACCATTGCAGAAAACATCCAAAATATGACGTACGCTTATGCCATATGCATTCGCCATGGGGCCCCGTCATCACCCGTTAGGTTACTTAACTAACGACAGAGCGGGGGCTGGGCTAGCGCGGCTGTAAAACATAAGCAACGCCTAAATAGTTATAAATATAGCAATGATAGACATTACAGATCACAGATGAATACATTGGATATGCTAGGAATCCGCAATCCTTTCGAGCCTGCAACGAAAAGCGGATTACACGGTCGCGGTGAATAGCCAATACCCCACCTAAGACCCCTACGGGTGCGGCAAACTACCCGCCAAGTATCCGAAGTGGAGCAACCTCCCTCAACGCCGTGAGTAGGCCACTCGGTACTTCGAGATACCCGGTAGTTTGTGCACCCCTCCATGGGTCTATCCTAGGAGCAAAAACAGTAAAAAGAATTATACAATGACGGCTACAACCCCGACCCGGTTGTGCGGCCATACAAATAATAATATTACATCAATTTACATTTTACATGAATGAAAGAAAAGAAACACTCATCTCACATCCACCCCGGCTATTCACCCGCGACAGTCCAACGCATTCATATACACAAACCATCATCAAACACAGATCACAGAGATGTATAACCCCGACTAATCGACATATAGCGATTAGCCGACGTTCAATACATACAAACATCACAGATATAATCAATATAGCCAAAGTGTAGCGAAGTTCGATAAAAATACGGATTTATAGGACCCCAAAAGTAAATTTCTTTTCTGGAAAACCTGGGCACAAATAAACCATCTGAAAAATCCCAAAACCCTACCAGAAAAACACTGCACAAAACCCGATGACATGAAGAGACTAAACGGCGGCGGATCCGCGGCAAATGCATACCTATTGCCGCGGATCCGCGGTGGTTTGAAGGAATCATGGGATCGTTTTTGGTGGGTGTTCTCACAAAACCCTGAGCCGAATTTAGGAGTAAAACTTTTTAATTTTAGAGCACAAAAATATTCAACAGAAACTTAGGGTTTTTGTTTTTCCGGTTTTTGCGATTTTTCCGTTTCGAACTTCAATACACTTCGCTACAAAGCTAGTTTAAGTTTAGTTAGGCTCTGATACCACTGTAAGTCCACGTTGCTATCCCCGGTTCTTGCGGGAAGGCGGAAACGGTATAACAATCAAAATTTTGGCGTAAGGAGCAATATGGACTAAACAAGGTCGGGATCGTTACTAAACTAAACTAGCAAACATGCAAAGGAGAGTTAACTACTCGGCAAAGTGGTTATACCTAACTTGAACTCCTTCTTCTTGAAACCTAGTAGAGGTTGATGGTTCTTTCCTCGTTGCCTTCTTCCGTCGAAGATGGATCCACCTGAGGGTTCAACCTTCGGGCTCTTTCTCGAACTTAGAGTGAACTAGGATCTCCGGCTTGCTAAACCCTTAATCCTAGAGTGAGTAGAGAGTGTCTTTGGGGTGTTTATCTTTCAAGGAGAGGGATTCTCAACACATGAGAAGGTTTCTCCTTGAGCTAGAGGAAGAAGAAGATGAAGTGAGGAGAGAGAATCAATATGATAGAATGAGCTCTTTTCTTTTTGCAACCATAACAAAAGCAAAAAGAATTATCAAATTAATAATAATAAATGAAAATGAAATAGTTGATGGAAGGTTTGGAATGACCATTATCATTTCATTCATTAAATGAATTTTGCTAGAAACAATGAGCATCTTTGCAAAGTAATGATGATGGTCAAACATTCAACCATGGTCAACAAGTCAACCATGGTCAACAAGTCAACAAAACCAACCATGACACAATTTCATTTTATTACTATTATTAATTGATATATCATAAATCCATTAGGGTTTGGAAAAAGACGACTGTCAACTGTGCATACGCACCCGTTCCGAAACCCTAATGAAAAGTCCTCTTCCTCCGCCTCAAACAACTGTGCATACACACCTGCATTCTTGTTCCGAGGAACATGAATACTGAGAGATAAAAGCAACCCCAAAACATATACCAGTATCTGGCTCAAACCAGAGCCCGCTAGTAATATCTGTCCGGACTCCAAACGTGCACAAGTGCGCGGATGAGAACGAACCCTGTCGCAAAACCATGCGACCTCTACTCAGTTTTGCCCAGAGGCGAATAGCCCTCTGTGTGGGACTCTAAAGACTCGACACTACGCTGGCAGTGGGTTTAACCACAGACCGCAAGCGGCACTAGCTGTGCGTAACGGTCCCCAGGTAGATGCCGACAAGAAGACTGACGAGGTCAAACCCATCTGAACTCCTACTGAGTCTGAATGTGACAGTCTCCGTACAGTCCGGTCTGTTCGTCTGATACATCGCATGTCGGGCCTAGGGGGCGGTAAACGTCAGTCCCCCAATAGCGGTACAAGTCGTGTCGGAGTGAAGCCCAAAACACCCTGAGATAACACTGGAAGCCTACCAGTATATCTCGCTTGCCCTGGCCAGGGACTACTCGTGTAATGGCTCTCCTAGACACAGCGCGATGTCAACCCCCAATACCGGGAGAGACGAATCCTGTCTAACCGGCACTGCCTCCAAGTGCTTCGGGACTGCACCCAACTACCACCTGTTTGCACGACTCCTTTGAGCCGTGGTAGGGTAGTAGTCAAAGTACAGTGGGAACACACTCGAGGCGAAGTGCCAGTATCAAGTCAGCGGACTAAGCTGTACTCATGTCACCTGGGAACTGATAACTGACGATAGGTATAAAAACCAACTAGTCAGTTCCCGACGAGTCCTGTCCAGTGTACTCGTAACCTAACGAGCACCCGCATACTATCTCAAGTATGACGTACTGACGGCTGTGGGACAGACCGTCTCCCACACTGGGATGAGAAGCGCATGCGCTAGTCTACTCCGGAGTATCGATGCCCTGTCTCGATAGTCCTGCGACTAGGGACCTGCATAAGGATGTGCTTATAGATTACCCAGCCCCCACTAGTGTGACTGCCATCACAACGCTGGTAATCAAGCAAAGATCCTAAGGGCTCCACTAATGCGTATAGGTGATATCACAAAATAAACACATGTACACATTGAAGTAGAAACAAACCAAGTAGCATACTACCATTTTGAGCAAGATTGTATATATAAGGTGAATATCCCAAGCTTACATTAAGTAATATACAAACCAGTATGATACAGTAATGGCCTCTAGGGCATATACACTAACAGCAGGTATGGTCATAAATGGTAAAACAGGTATAACAACAATATAAATAAGAACAGTGAAGGGTAGTGTGCAGTGACTAATCTAAACTGGTCTACTGTGTTAACTACTCTCAAGTCTTTGAAATCAATTTGATGAATCATCGATATAACTCAATAGTATCCCGTGCATGCCCGGGATCACGGTCTATGACTCTCGGGCTGAATCCGAGACGTGCTGCAAGATAGTAAAGGGTGGTAAGTAATGACGAGTGATGTCAGCAGCATCACCCCGGGGCTGGCCTAGCCCGTAAGACTGATCAGAAAAGGTGTTGAACTGTCGAGTTACAAGTTAGGTTTCTTCATTGATTTCCCCATACCCCCAAGTTATATATGTTCAAGTCAGGTATTAAATAATCTGGAGCTAATGCCAACACAGGATCAGACAAGTACAGGTTTGTCTGGATAGACAACAGGAAATGTCCGTAGGGACAACAGGTCAGGTTGGTTGGCATTAGTAACAAGATCAGGTAACAGGTAACTCCATGGTACATCAGGTCAAGTCAGGTAGTATATAGGTATCACGCCGTGTCAAGTAATAGGTGTAACAAGTCATGTCAGGGGTGCATAACATGTCACGTGGGTGTTCATAATCAAACTAACAGAAGCACGGGTATACAAAACAAGTATGGGGTACTAATGGAACAATAAAATGGAACATTGTAATGTGGTAAGCAAAAGGTATAGATTAAAACATATGGATGCACGGTTATCGATTTGAGTTAGTGTTATGGTTCCAACACTAAGTAAAATACACTTAATCAAATATGGAATGTTAAAATCTCGTTATTATGGGTTAAATGATCTAGGGATGCAAATATATATAATAGGTTAAATGGATGCAAACGGGTGTCCGATAAGGTAGAAACTATTAAAAGGGTACTATGGGCTATGCAAATAATTATTATATGATTTAAATACGGATGTGGGTACTATGTATAGTAAATCAAAATGCAGCATGGTATATTTCTAGTTATAAATCTAAAATGATAAAATGGACATCGAAGTGTTAAAATAAAACAAATGGCCTTAGATTTAATTTACAGGTTTAACATGCAATTAAATATGTATAAAATAATAGGAATAGCATGTAGCAAGTTTTACTTACCTCGACAGATCAAGAAACGGGTATACGGAACGTCACACGTCGGCGGGAAAAGTCGCGACGCGCGCACGATGTACAGAACGGACCCAAATAACGTATAAGTGGATCATACGAGTCAGAGATTCTTGCTGGGTCATCGGGATCATCGTCGGCACGACCAGATTCCGGCAATCATGAAAACAGTGAATCATGAGAAGTAAATACATAATGAAAGAAAAGAAAGGATGGAGAAAAGGAATGGAAGAAGGGGAGAATGAGAGAGAGCTTACTGTGGACGTGTTCTGTGGTTGCAGAGGGGAGGTGTGAACGGCGGTGAACGGAGCTCCGGCGATGAGGGTTTGGTGTTTGGGGTTAGGTTTAGGGTTTGGGGTCAGTTTTTGTTGGCTGGATTTGGTGTGCAGGGTGTGTAGGGATATTGGTGAGGTGAGGGTGCAGAGGAGAGGGAGGAGATGGCGATGGCGATGAGAGATGGTCGGCAGGGCTCGGGGAGAGGAGAAGATGGTGGAGAAGAGGAGAGATGATGAGGAAGAAGATGATGAGGGTTGAGGAGCGAAGACGAAGGCAGAGGAGTTAGGGTTAGGGTTTGAGGAGGAGGCGATGGGTTTTCGAAGGAGGAGATGGCGCTGGGTTTTTAAAAAAGAAGAAGAAAGAAAAGAATGAAGGGTGATGAGCGCAGCGGGTAGCGGTGACGGGATCGTCTACAGAAATCGCGAGAGGATCGCGAAAGGATCGCGAGAGGAGAGAGATAGAGCGAGAGGAGAGAGAGGAGGAGGAGAGATGAACTTGTCTGCTAGTGAAGGGGAGAGAGAAAGAGAGAGAAATAAAGATTCTGAGAGATAGAGGGAAGAGAGAGATAGAGAGATATGGATTGTGGGGCCGGCGTAGTATAAAAGGGGAAATGTTTTGATTGGTTCGTGGGAAAAAATGGGAGAAAGAGAGGATTTGATTTAGTTAGGAAAAATTTTAAAAGATTTAAAATTTGTTTTGGAAAATCTTATCGGTTGAAAATATATCAGAAAAATTAAAAAGATTGAATAATGGAATTTTTTAGCGGGATATAAAAATATTTCAAAATGCGCCCGAGTCGGGTCTAAAATTTTAGATTTCAAATATGAAAATTAAATGCAGCTTTCAAATTTCAAAATGAAAGATTAGGTAATAAAAATGCATACCCCCAAGAACGGATGCACGTACGTGCGCGTAGCTATCCAAACATGTCCGTTTCATAGAACGGGACGAGACCACGATGCGCGGACGCTACCACGGGGTTAGAGGTATCATGCAGGCTATGAAATGCAATTTTAATTTATTTTTCGTGATCTAAAATGTTACATGATAAAATGTGCGATGCCAAATAAAAATCAATATGCAGTCCACATCAAATGAACGTGTCTACTTAACCAGCCACGGTAGTCTATAAATATAACTCAACTAGTTCAAGTAAGCGGGTCGGGTCGAATGCAATGTAAAAGTAAACTGCCAATCGCACCCAAACAAGATAAATCAATAAAATGCCACATATAAATAAATACGGGAACTGGAATTGGTATAAATGAACTCGGTTGTTACAGCGCGGTCGTGTTATTGCCGTCCCTGATTCTGTTCTGTGCTCACGTGGACACATCGCGATGTTTTCCCCGATGTCCGACGTGTTGCACGTACCACTTTGAGATCCGATCAGGCAAGTAAAACTTGCTACATGTTATTTATATTGTTTATACTTATTTAAATGCATAGTAAACCTGTAGATTACATATAATGCCACGTGTTCCATTTTAACATTTCGATATTCCATTATATCATTTTAGATCTAGAATTTGAAACATATCATGTTGCATTTTAGTTTACAATATGTGGTACTCACGTCCATATTTATATCACATAGTGCTTGGTTGCATAGCCCATAATACCATTTTAATTGTTTATAACCTTTAGGACACCGTTTGCATCCATTTAGCCTATTATATATACAATTGCATCTATAGATCACTTCATTAGATAATATTGTAAATTTAACATTCTATATTTGATAAAGTGTATTTTAATTAATATTGGAATTATAAGCTTAACCCAAATCGATAACTGTGCATCCATATGTCTTAGTTTATACCTATTTTGCACACTACATCACAATATTCCATTTTATTGTTCCATTAGTACCCCATACTTGTTTTGTATACCCATACTTATTATAGTTTGATTTTGAGCACCCACTTGTTACTTGTGTACCCATGACATGACTTGATACACCTATTACTTGGCACGACATGGTACCATGCACTTCTTGATATGACATGATACCTATATACTACCTGACTTGACCTGATATACCATGGCTTTACCTGTTACCTGATCTTGTTACTAATGCCAACAGCTTTGACATGTTGTCCCTACGGACATTTCCTGTTGTCTATCCAGACAAACTTTTACCTATTGATCCTGTGTTGGCATTAGCTCCAGATTTATCAATACTTGACTTGAATACATAACTTGGGGGTATGGGAAAATCAATGATGAAACCTGACTTGTAACTCGACAGTTCGATACCTTTAGTGATCAGTTTTAGAGGTTAGGCCAGCCTTGTGATGATGCTGCTGACATCATTCATCTATACATATTTCCTATTTTAGTGCCTAGCGGCATGTCTCGGTTTCAGCCCGAGAATCTTCACCGTAGTCCCGGGCACGCACGGGATACTATTGAGTTACATCGATGATTCATCAAATTGATTTCAAAGACTTGAGAGTAGTCAACCCAATAGACCAGTTTAGATACTCATTACACATTACCCTCACTGTCCTTATTTATATTACGGTTATACCTGTTTTACTGATCATACACATACCTGTATGTCTTGCTACCCCTGTTTATAGTATTGCTTGATATTATGACGCACTGATGTCTAGGTTTTGCATGGCCCAGATCCTCTACCTTTGTGCAGACTGATCAGGAGTACTGCCGCTGTTAGACCGAGCGGTGATGACCCTGTTGGTATCCAGATTTACTATTCCAGGTGTTTTATTTATTGGATTTTTTGCTTCCGCATATTATACTATTTCCTGACTCATTTATTCTGGCTTATGGACATGTACTAGATAGTTTAGTTTACTTTCTTGTTCTTGATATCTCGACAGCCGTAATGTGACTGTGGAAGGATTTTTTCTATCCATAGGTAGTATGGTTGGCGATGTCACGTGCCTATCTTAGCGTACTCTAGGAAGTAGGGCGTGACATAGTTTGTTTGGTATCAGAGCCATAGGATATAGGTTAATCGAGTTTGATTCTTTTGTAGTTGGGTATTGGACCCAATACACGAATCAGAATACTCGTGATTAGGAACATGTCCTGCCACCTTATTATCGTGATTCTGGAATCATATCTTTCTCTTATCCTTTGCCTTGACGATATGCAAACCACTTTGCATCTCGACTTGAAACCATTTTGGTTCTCTATTGTTTCTGCCTATTCTTTGATTCTGATATTAGGATTTGGGCGACTTGAGTGGAGTTATATGATTGTAACTATGAACTGCAGCATAGTTACAATGCGGTACTCTATTTAAGTAACTTGGAGTCCTAGTCTTGATTCACTTCCTTGTTCCATGGTCGTTATATTGCCTTGTTTCTCTTGCTTTCCAGTTCACGTTTTATCCCAAGCTTGAATCCTGTTTACCGTGCTTATTTTCTTCAGTGTTTGGCTTTAGGTGAAATCATTTCAGGGATTCTACTTGTTCATGTCTTTCCCGCATTAGAATTATTCAATTCTGGTGCATTCCTTGTTTGTTGTTGTCTTGTGAATGGATTTTCTCGGCACTTTCCACGCTCACATTGATTGTAGATCAAAGAAAGCAAATTTCCAGATTGCCGGACATCCGGAGTTTGTTATTGCTGGAGGAAGCAGTTCTGTCGGGCCAGTCAAGTTTAAGGCTAGGCCGACAAATAGTGTTCTTTCATCGTTGGAGGTTGCTAAAGATGAAGCGCCAGCTATTGTCTGAGATTTCATGGACGTGTTCGAGAACATATCAGGTTTACCGCCGAAACGAGACGTGGAGTTCGCGATTGATCTTATTCCTGGTGCAGCGCCAGTCTCTAAAGCGTACTATCCAATGGGACCAATGGAGTTAGAAGAAGTCAAGAAGCAGGTTACTGAATTACTTGAGAAGGGTTGGATTCGAAGTAGTAACTCACCTTGGGGAGCTCCAGTTCTTCTAGTCCAGAAGAAAGATGGCACAAGGAAAATGTGCATCGATTATAAAGAATTAAACCGGGTGACTATTAAGAACAAGTACCCAATCCCTCGCATTGGCGAATTATTTGAGAAGCTTAGTGGCGCGAGGGTATTCTTGAAGCTGGATTTGCGATCCGGATATCATCAGGTCCGAGTTAAAACAGATGATATTTGCAAGACGGCGTTCCGAACTTGATATGGGCATTACGAGTATTTAGTGATGCCCTTCGGAGTAACGAATGCACCGACAATATTCATGGACTTGATGAACCGAATCTTTTCACCATTCTTGGACCAGTTTATAGTGGTGTTCATTGATAATATTCTGGTTTACTCGAGGAGCATTAAAGAGCATGCAGAACACTTGAAGATCGCACTACAGACATTGAGGCAAGAAAGATTGTATGCAAAGATGAGCAAGTGCGAGTTTTGGCTTGAAGAAGTGAAGTTTTTGGGGCATGTCGTGTCCGGAGATGGAATCGTCGTTGATCCCGAGAAGATTGCAGCAGTTCAAAATTTGCTGATTCCGAAAAACGGAGCAGAGATCAGAAGTTTTCTTGGACTTGCCGGCTATTACAGAAGGTTCATAGAGAATTTTGCTCGTTTGGCTGAGTCCTTCACCAAGCTTACATGCAGGGAGGTACCATTTGTGTGGAGGAATAAGTGTGCGTCAGCTTTTGAGGCGTTGAAGCAGAGGTTGATAAGCGCACATGTTTTAACAGTACCAGACGGTTCCGGAGAAGTGGTGATTCACAGCGACGCATCTGGGAAAGGTTTGGGATGTGTTTTGATGCAGCATGGGAAAGTTATAGCTTACGCATCGAAGTAGTCAAAGACCTATGAAAAGAATTACCCAACTCATAACTTGGGGCTAGCAGCTGTGATTTTCGCTTTGAAGATTTGGAGGCACTACGTATTGGGCGAAAGAGTCAAAGTATTCACCAATCACAAAATCCTGAAGTATATGTTCACACAGAAGGAGCTTAATATGAGGCAGCGTAGATGGTTGGAGCTGATGGCTGACTACGATTCTTGATTTTAAGTACCATCCGGGAAAGTTAATGTTGTGTCGGATGCGCTTAGTCGATCCCAGCAATTCAGATGTTGACTACACAGAAGGAACTTATTGAAGACTTTCGAAGATTCGATTTGGAGATTGTACTACTGCATTCTTCAGGATAGTTGATGCAGCTGCAAGTACAGTCGTCGTTGATCGAGAATAGTAAAGCAACACAGTTACAGGACCCTAGATTGCAAAAGTTTCGAGAATAGGTTGAAGCTGGACTTCGAATGGACTTATTGATTCACGAAGATGGTTCGTTACGATATGGTAGTCGTTTGTGTGTGCCAAAGGGAGATATCCGTGAAGAAGTTATGAAGGAGGCGCACAGTTCAGCATTTTCCGTACATCCAAGAGGCACGAAGATATACCAAGATCTACGACAGCATTTCTGGTGGAAAGGCATGAAACGGGAGTTTGCCCGCATTGTAGCGAAGTGCTTGGTGTGTCAGCAAGTTAAGGTTGAACATCAAAGGGTTGCTGGTTTATTGCAACCACTTTCGATTCCTCAATGGAAGTGGGAACATATAACCATGGATTTCGTGACGGCTTTACCGCGGAGTTCAAAGGGCAACAATGCAGTTTGGGTAATTATTGATCGATTGACCAAAGCAGCTCATTTCATACCATTTCGAATTGGTCAATCAACAGAAGCTTTGGCAGAATGGTACATGCAGGAGATTGTAAGATTGCATGGAGTACTAGTAAGTATTGTGTCCGACCGTGACACCCGTTTCTTATCACACTTCTGGAGGAGCTTACAGGAAAGTTTGGGGACTCGATTGAAGTTTAGCACAACTTATCATCCTCAAACAGATGACCAGTCGGAAAGAACGATCCAAACTCTTGAAGACATATTGAGAGCTTGCATGTTGGACTTCAAGGGTTCATGGGAGGATCATCTACACTTAGTGGAGTTTTCTTACAACAACAGCTTTCAGGCGACTATTCAGATGGCTCCATTCGAAGCGTTGTATGGTCGCAAGTGTCGTTCACCTGTTGTTGGGACGATGTTGGAGAACAAAGATTATTGGGACCGGAATTGATTGTGCAAGCAGTTGAGAAGGTTAACACTATTCGGAATCATATAAACGCAGCACAAGACCGACAAAAGAGTTGGGCAGATATATCGAGAAGACCTCTAGAGTTCGTCATCAGTGATTTGGTATTCTTGAAGATATCACCGAATAGAGGGGTGATTCGTTTCGGAAGTCGAGGAAAACTTAGTCCTCGATTCGTTGGACCTTTTGAGATTTTGGAGCGGGTTGGAGAGATAGCGTATCGATTGGCATTACCGCAATCTTTGGCGAATGTTCATGACGTGGTTCATGTATCTCAACTCTATAAGTATGTTCGAGATGAAACACACGTGCTGGATCATTCGGAGCTGATTGTACATGAAGATTTAACTTTTGAGGAGCGACCGATGTCGATTGTGGATCGAAGGGAAAAGGTTCTTAAGAACAAAGTTATCCCTCTTGTACTTGTTTCTTTGGGAAATCGCTCGCATGGAGAATCAACTTGGGAACGAGAAAATGAAATCCGACATAAGTTTCCACATTTATTCTTGTAGTTTGTTGTTTGTTTATCCTTTCTTGTTCTTGGAATTTCGAGGACGAAATTCTTTTTGTAGTTGGGTATAATGTAACAACCGAGTTCATTTATACCAATTCCAGTTCCCGTATTTATATATCTGTGGTATTTTCTTGATTTATCGTATTTTGGGTGCGAATGGTATTTTACATTTTTACCTTGCATTCGATCTGACCCACTTGCTTGAACTTGTTTGATTCATATTTATGAAAACATTGACTTGTTACTTAGACACGTGCATCTCATGTATGCTGCATACTGGCAATTTTACCTGGCATTGCATGTTTTACCATATAACATTTTAAGTCACTGAAAATAATTTAAAATTCCATTTCATAGCCTGCATGATACCCCTAACCCCGTGGTAGCATCCGTGCATCTTGTTCTCGTCCCGTTCAGTGAAACGGACGTGTTTGGATGGCTACGCACACGTACGTGCATCCGTTCTTGGAGGTATGCTTTTTCGTTACCTGAGCATTCATTTTGAATTTTGAAAGTCGCAAATATTTTTTATATTTTGAATCTGAATTTTAGACCCGACCCGGGTGCGTTTTGAAATATTTTTTGTATTCCGTCAAAATTCCAATTATTTAATATTTAATTTTCATCTAACAGTTTAAATTTTATTCATATCTAAACAAATATATTATTAAATTAAAATCTTAACATTTAAACAAACTAAAATCTTTTTTTAACCAATCAACGCTTCTCTCTCTCTAACCCGGCCCTACTTGTCTCTTTCTATCTCTTTCTCTCTCCCTCTCTCAGCCTCTCTTCCTCTCTCTCTTTCCCCACAAAACAACAACTTTCTTTCTCCAAACTATTCACTCTCTCTTTCCCTCTCATCTCGATCTCTCTATATCTTTCTCTCTCTCTTTCTTTCTCTCTCTCTCTCGCAGGAATCCCTTTCTCTCTCTTTCTCTCTCCCCCACTCTCTCACCTCTCGTGTCTACTGTGCACATCTCGATTCTCATCACCTCCCTTCTTCCTTAGCGTCACATCCCTCTCTCTCTTCTTCTTTAAATTCTGTCATTGCCGCAACGAGAAGAAGACCCCCACGAGAACCCTAACCCTAAAACTAGCCGCTCACTTCACGTCGCCGACGACCTCCCTTCATCATCCGATCAACCTCGTCGGCTTTCCCCCTCGACAACCTCCTCACTTCCCTATCTCTTCCAAACATCACCACCAGCTCCACCTGCAGCCTACCCCATACCCGATGCCCTAGCCTCGCGTGCACCTTATCGCCATCGCCGACGTGGCTTCGCCGTCGTCTTCTCCATATTCTTTTATCTCCTCTCTCCTCCATCCCGAGCTCTCTCCACCTGCACAGACCCTGCACACCGACCTCGAGAACCCTAACCCATCACCGCCACCCTCACCTCTCATCACCACCGACCACCTCGTCGGTCGCCCTTCATCATCATCACCTCCATCCTATCCTCCTCAATCTGAGAACCAGACACTACCATCAGCCCAACCCAAGAACACCTGAGCTCTTGCACACCCATCGCCAACCCCCTGCACTCGTCATTGCACCTTCACCGAAGCTCCGACTTGTTGTCGCCTCCACTCCATCGCCTTCTCTGAACCCTCGAGCCAACCCCTGAAGCAACCCAGTCCTCTTCTTCTTCTTCTTCATTCTTCTTCTTCTACTCCCTCTTCTCTTTCTTCTGGTTATCCGACCATCGCCGGAAAACCCGCCTGCGCCTTGCCGTCGATGGCTCATTGTCGACGACACCCCATCGCCTTCTTCTCTGCCCCAAAGAACCCGGGGAACCCCAACCTTCTTCTCTTTCTTCTTCTTCTTCTCCCCTTCTCTTTTCTTTTCTTGATTCACGTTTTCCGGTGATCGATGGAGCCTTGCCCGTCGCTGTTGATCCGGGTGATCCTGAGGACGTTCCCTGACAGCGCGGTCATGTTATTGCCGTACCTGGTTCTTTTCTGTGCTCGCGTGGACACATCGCGACGTTTTCCCCGATATCCGACGTGTTGCACGTACCGCTTTGAGATCCGATCAGGCAAGTAAAATTTGCTATATGCTATTTATATTATTTATACTTATTTAAATGCATAGTAAACCTGTAGATTACATATAATGCCACATGTTCCATTTTAACATTTCGATGTTCCATTATATCATTTTAGATCTAAAACTTGAAACATATCATGTTGCATTTTAGTTTATAATACGTGGTACCCACGTTCATATTTATATCACATAGTGCTTGGTTGCATAGCCCATAATACCATTTTAACATTTTAGTTTACAATACGTAGTACCCACGTCCATATTTATATCACATAGTGCTTGGTTGCATAGCCCATAATACAATTTTAATTGTTTATAACCTTTAGGACACCGTTTGCATCCATTTAGCCTATTATATATACAATTGCATCCATAGATCACTTGATTAGATAATATTGTAAATTTAACATTCTATATTTGATAAAGTGTATTTTAATTACTGTTGGAATTATAACCTTAACCCAAATCGATAACTGTGCATCCATATGTCTTAGTTTATACCTATTTTGCATACTACATCACAATATTCCATTTTATTGTTCCATTAGTACCCCATACTTGTTTTGTATACCCATACTTATTATAGTTTGATTTTGAGCACCCACTTATTACTTGTGCACCCATGACATGACTTGATACACCCACTACTTGACACGACATGGTACCGTGCACTTCTTGATATGACATGATACCTATATACTACCTGACTTGACCTGATGTACCATGTCTTTACTTGTTACCTGATCTTGTTACTAATGCCAACAGCTTTGACATGTTGCCCCTACGGACATTTCCTGTTGTCTATCCAGACAAACCTTTACCTGCTGATCCTGTGTTGACATTAACTCCAGATTTATCAATACTTGACTTGAATACATAACTTGGGGGTATGGGGAAATCAATGATGAAACCTGACTTGTAACTCGACAGTTCGATACCTTTACCGATCAGTTTTAGAGGTTAGGCCAGCCTTGGGATGATGCTGCTGACATCATTCATTTATACATATTTCCTATTTTAGTGCCTAGCGGCATGTCTCGGTTTCAACCCGAGAATCTTCACCGTGGTCCGGGGCACGCACGTGATACTATTGAGTTACATCGATGAATCATCAAATTGATTTCAAAGACTTGAGAGTAGTCAACCCAATAGACCAGTTTAGATACTCACTACACATTACCCTCACTGTCCTTATTTATATTACTGTTATACCTGTTTTACTGATCATACACATACCTGTATGTCTTGCTACCCCTGTTTATAGTATTGCTTGATATTATGACGCACTGACGTCTAGGTTTCGCATGGCCCAGATCCTCTACCTTTGTGCAGACTGATCAGGAGTACTGCCGCTGTTAGACCGAGCGGTGAGGACCCTGTTGGTATCCAGATTTACTATTCCAGGTGTTTTATTTATTGGATTTTTTGCTTCCGCATATTATACTATTTCTTGACTCATTTATTCTGGCTTATGGACATATACTAGATAGTTTAGTTTACTTTCCTGTTCTTGATATCTCTACAGCCGTAATGTGACTGTGGAAGGATTTTTCCTTTCTACAGGTAGCATGGTTGGTTATGTCGCGTGCCTATCTTAGCGTACTCTGGGAAGCGGGGCATGACAATAGTGTTTATATAATAACATGTGTAATGAGGGGTTTATGTGAGAAGGTTAGTTCCTTTTGCTAATTAGAGTTGTATAAGGGTTTTATGTAAAGAGGGTTAGATAATGGTTAAGATTAAAATATATCTCCTAGACACCACACCTTAGGTGTAACCACACACACACACCTCTTCCTTGTATGAAACCACCACCATCTTTCATGGTGACACCACCTACTACCTTATCACTTCTTATCCTTTAATTGTACCAATTGATTCAGTTGATATATATTAAGTTAGGGCAAATAAACTGGTTTAGAAAAAGGAAATATTTTTAGGACACACAAAAGAAAAGAAAAGAGAGAAGAGAAGAAGAACTAAGTGTTAAGGACTTTCACCACTACCATCAAGGTAGGATCTTTGAGTTTGTGTATCTTGAACGAAGCCTTTTCAATAATCTTTTGTAGGTATAATCTCTAAACTCTATAGAATTCTAGTTCTGAAAAGTTTACATGTAGAAATCGGATATCGAAAATGTCGTATTTTGGTAAAAATAGGCTCTGTATAAGATCTGCTGTAGTTTAGATGATAATTAATATAACCAAACAGTGCCTTCATCTTATAAATTGGACGTAGAATAACACCTAGGAAGACGGACCCAATCCCACGGATTTTGGCCGGCGACAATGGCCAAAAATCTGAGCTCGCCAGGTTTTTGTGGGAATTGAGTGTTGGGTTTTTTAGGGTACCTCTCAGTATATGTATTAGGATATTTGGTATTGCTAGTTTAAGTTATTTTATCAGTATATGAAATCTGGAAGTTAATATCTGTAAAGGGGTTAAAATTCTAAATTACGATACGGATGTTTCGTGGCACGTTTCTGTTATCTGTTACGAACAGCGAATGGTTAAAATCCAGTTAGTATAAGTGTTAGATAGTTTACAATAGTCATACGTAATATAGTTAATATGTAAATCTTGTATTTTCACGTTTTCGCCTTATCGGAGTTTAGCCGTTTCTTATACAAAGTTAATTTCAATGTTAGATTCGAATACGGAAACTTCGGAGGCCGCAAGGAAAGGAAAGGGATTGAAGATATCCGAGTACATTCAACGTATTCGGGTGAGCAGACTAAACATCTACCAGGGGATTTTGTATGGATGGCGTAATACGCCCGTAGTTTTAAATTTAAATTAAAATTGTTTCTTTGTGTATGAAAGTTGATTTTTAGTAACCTTATTGTATGCATTCATAAATCGTCATGTTTAATAATTACTAGAACACTGCACAAATTATCGACGTGTCATGTTGCACATGCACATATTTACATGTAGCACTACATCTCGTCGATATTGACATGTCACATACATACTTAGTACTTATTATGTCAAATATGATTCATATCATACCTTAAGCATCAATAATGGTAGTTAATTTGCTTCAATGTTATTATGAATACTTATCATGTTTCGTATTCAAATATTAGTAAGTACGATATAAGATGCATTGGATTATTTCGGATTTCTGGTTTTGAGTTTTTATGAACTATTAAGCGTATTCGGTGATCTTCATGATTGATGTGACATGTCCACCATGAGATTTTTTTTGATTTGGTTTTATTCCAAACCGAGTGGGGTAGCTATAAGGTTGCGGATTTTTATGTCATCCGGACTGAGTGGGGTAGCTATAAAGTCGGATTCATGGTGGACCCGGTCGAGACTGAGGGACAGGAAAGCCGCACTTTAGGCGGGGAGCCTAGCGAGGATACTTAATACCGGAGACAGTTGTGAACACGGCGGATATTTAGGTGATACCGACCGGTGTTATTGATTGACAGGATCGTTCGGGGAACGACGCCTGGTGGAATCAGAAGATTTGTGTCGATGTTGGACACGGAAAATGAACCTTATTTAGAAATAATTGATGAGATTTCAGTTATGATTTATACATTGAGTAGTACATATTCATGCTTCCACCTATTATCATGCATTATATTCACACTTGTTGATATTAGCTCTAGTTCGTCATACTTACATTATCAGCCGATATATGTTAGTTTTATTCACTGAGTTGGCAACTCACCCCCATTGTGTCACAGTTCCTTACAGGAGTCGTGTGGACGCGTAGCAGCAGTGCGGATCCACTCGTCAGCTTTTTATCGCTCTTTTTGCTAGGTGGGTTACCTACGTAGTAACCTCCTATTTTGGTATATGTATTTTGGATATAGTATTACTCCATCAGACCTTGTATATTTGACTTAGAACGATCTATGTTTGTATATGTTTAACTCGACTGAGTGAGCTCGTTTAGTTGTGTTAAATTTTACTTGCTTTACTTATGCATGAGATTCCTCACCTTGAGTGTTGTACTATTATTGTGTATTGATTTCCGCCGTTTGGCGTTGTTTGCTCCCAAATAGGGATGCAATTTATCTAAGCAATTTATAACTGCTTTTATTAATAATTAAAATGGAGGTGCGGTCGAGTTTTTAAATGCTAAAAATCAGTTGCTTACATTTCATTTCTTAAAAACATTCGACATGCTACTTCATTTCTTTTACTTAAAAACTGAAATTTTCTTAATTCTGCAAATAGGTTGTTGATCTTGGTTTTCTGAGTTACTTGGATTGTGTCGTCATCTTTAGATATCATACAATCTAAGTGCCGATCACGGACCAAAATTGAGTTGTGACAAAGTTGGTATCAGAGCTTAGGATTAACCTTACGGAATCGAGTAGTTGGTTGAAGTTAGTAGGCTTTAATTTCGTTTGGTAGATTGACCTTTGGTTTGATAAAGTAGGTGTTTTAGGATGAGTAGAGTACCGTACATGTGTTCCGCGGCATATTTACGCTACGATACTCAGCCTAAGTGACCTTAGGACATGTTTGTTCATACTTCCTTCCTTGATTCCATGTATCCTGTGATTCGATTGCAATGTCCTTCTGAATCCTGTTTCTTACTCGAGCCACTATGTTGCCGATGACTATGAGGGCCCAGAGGGCCGCTGTCAGAGATGAGATTGGAGCGGGCTCTTATGAGACGAGGACAGACCAAGGCAGCATGCCTATCTTTCATGGACAGATTGATCCACCCTCTATTGATCGTATAGCTAGGATGGAAGCAAGTATTCAGGATATGCGCCAAATGATCGGATTCTTGATAGAGATTAGTCGAGGACGGAGATCGGCCATTACTCCACTTACGGTTGTTCAGCGACCAAGGCGGATTCATACTGATATATCAGCTCCTGGACATGTTCTTAGAAGCCGTGGCGAATTCTTTATGGACCAGTTATGTTGCTTATACCCACATGATCAACTGCCCTCGCAAGGACGTTTCAGGTGTGGGTGTCCGTATCACTTTATCAGAAATTGTCGCGTGATGCGACAGAGTGAGGCATCGGTCTCACAGGTGACTTCACTACCTGCACCACCTCCTCCGAGCGCATTATCTCCTATACCTGTTGTTGTTCCGTGCCATATCAACGCCCATAGAGGCTGTGATCATGACAGTCGAAATTCGAGAGGACGGGGAGACAGAGGCAGACGACAGTTGATCGCTGGAAGAGGGAAGGCTTTAGCTTTCGTGTTGATTCCTCGGAACGCACAGGCGTCGAACGTTGTCGTAACAGGTATTCATTCAGTATGTTCCTTAGATGCACATATTTTATTAAATCTCGGTTCTATGCACTTGTATGTGTCTGCACACTTTGCACTTTCTCTGAGGAGAGAGTCGGCGATTGTTAGAATTACCGCTTGCTGTGTTTGCTTCGGTAGGAGATTCTTTTGTAGCCAACATGTATTCAGGTCCTGTTCCATACGTATTGGTGATCGAGACTCGTTAGTTGATCTGATTCTTCTGGATATGCTAGATTTTGATGTACTTCTCGGTATGGATTGGCTGGCCGCTTGTCATGCTTACGTTGATTGTCGGGGGAAAACGGTCAGATTCTGTTTTCTAGGCGAACCGATTTTTGTTGTGGAGCAAGACTACAGTGTCACTCCTGCCAAACTGATTTCCGCTCTGTGTGGGACGACTCTTGAAGAAGGGTTGTCGTGGTTTCTTAGCATTTATTCAGGATGTGGGAGCCGCTGAGGTCCCTGTAGGATATTTTTCGTCACCCCATTGAGATGGGAATATGCGCGCGATTGTCAGGCGCATTATAGATTCCCCCTGCCTAGGGTAGGCTGGGGTTTAATGATTATGGGGATCCGAATCTCCGGCAGCCGTGGACTAAGCTGCCGTTAATTACCCCTCGCCTTTAGAGCGAGGAAACCTCCGATTAACGGGTTAAACTGGTCATGTGAACTCAATGTGCAGTGTCGTGTAGAAATTTTTTTCTAAAAGAGATAGTGATGTGGAGTATGTGTGTGTGTGTTTATATATACATATATATAAAATAAAAAAAAGGAAAGGACATCCAAAGGATGCGTGGGAAAAAGCGCCAACGCTTTGTATGCTAGCGACTTGAGCACAAGAGCGCTAGCACTCTGGGTACAAGAGCGCTAGCGCTTTGAGCGCTACGCAAGAACGCTAGCGCTTTGAGCGCTAGCACCCCACATGTCAGCACGTGGGCGCTCAGGCACTAGCGCTTTGGGCGCTAGCACTCTAAGCACAAGAGCGCTAGCGCCCCACGTGTTAGCACGTGGGCACTCGGGCACTAGTGCTTTGGGCGCTAGCGCTCTAAGCGAAAGAGCGCTAGCGCTAAGAGCGTTAGCACCCCACGTGTCAGCACGTGGGCGCTCGGGCGCTAGCGCTCCGAGCGTAAGGGCGCCAGCACCCCACGTGTCAGTATATGGGTGCTCGGGCGCTAGCGCTTTGAGCATAAGGGCGGCAAAAGGGACTTGGTCCCTACAATGGGTGTTGTACTCCCAGAAAGGAGCACTTATTATTTTGTATATATGTATATATATGAGGAGTTAAACTCCTAGGATATTTTGAAGCTGATGAAGGGCTTCTCCTCTTGAGCCCTAGTTCTTCCCCAAAGTGGGGTTTCTGAAGATGGGTCTCCTTCTTCCTCCTCTGTTGACAGGATCTTGAAATGAAAAGATATGAGATTTTAAAAATCTCTCCTTTCTGAGATCTGATGGCAGATCTGAGTTCCCCATTATGGGTTTTGTGGTGAAAACTATTTAGTTTTGGAAAAGGAAGAGAAAACTCTTGATTTAATTGAAAAAGGGGAAGAAGGTTTAGAACCTTGATGAAGGAGCAGGAGGCACAAAGAACCCTAGTTTTGGGGAAATGAAAAGTGTATATCTTTTATTTATCATGTTACCTTTACAGGCTTACATATTTACATATAGCCCCTTGGGCTTTACAAAATGGCATTTTGCCCATCCCATGGCTCATGTGCCATTTCTTTTTGCACATAAGCCATGGGCTTTACAAAAATTTGGCTTTGTGCCCATTCATGAATAAAAAATTACATAAAAATTATTTATTACATTATTTCATTTTGGGAATGGAGGAAGGCCGGCCGCTTTATGTTCGAACTCGACTTGGGCATAGGCCCACTTGATCCGGGCTTGGGCCCACTTGGCTTGGGGTTGACCTTGACTTTGACTTGGTCAACCGGGGTGCAATTTTCGACCCCAACAAAGTGCTCCCCCATCAATAAATACACACCACATATGTGGGTCGTGTGCATGAAATTGATGGATCTTCTTCCGCATGGAGGCGACTTGCTTTGGTTGCCACTTTTTAGGGTGCACTGCCCTTTTAACGACATGGACGGTCGACGCTTGACGCGTCTCCGAGACGGAGTGTCTGTAGTAGACGTTTCCCTGGCCCGGAGCAATTTGGTTCTCGATTTGTGGGAAGCCTACACTCCACTTTTTACGACATGGACGGTCGACGCTCTGATCCGAAGCAATTTGGTTCCCGATTTGTGGGAAGCCTGCACTGCCCTTTTTGTGACATGGACGGTCGACGCTCTGATCTGGAGCGATTTGGTTTCCGCTTTTTTAGGATGCACTGCCCTTTTAACGACATGGACGGTCGACGCTTGACGCGTCTCCGAGACGGAGTGTCCGTGGTAGACGTTTCGCTGGCCCGGAGCGATTTGGTTCCCGATTTGTGGGAAGCCTGCACTGCCCTTTTTGCGACATGGACGGTCGACGCTCTGATCCAGAGCGATTTGGTTCCCGATTCGTGGGAAGCCTGCACTGCCCTTTTTGCAACATGGACGGTCAACGCTCTGATCCAGAGCGATTTGGTTCCCGCTTTTTGGGATGCACTACCCTTTTAACGACATGGACGGTCGATGCTTGACGCGTCTCCGAGACGGAGTGTCCATGGTAGACGTTTCCCTAGCCCGGAGTGATTTAGTAGACGTGCCCTCGGCACGGAGTGTCGCTGGTCGACGTTTCCCCGAGGCGGAGTGTCTGCTTGACGTTTCCTGAGGCGGAGTGTCGGCTGGTTGACGTATCCCGAGATGGAGTGTCTGTTTGACGTTTCCCCGTTACGAAGTGTCGTTGTTGGACGTTTCTCCGATGCGGAGTGTCGCCGGTCGTTTGACTTGTCCCCAACAAGGAGTGTCGCTGATCGTCTTGTCCCCGGCACGGAGTGTCGCTGTTCGACTTGTCCCTGGCACGGAGTGTCGCTGTTCGACTTATCCCCGACACGGAGTGTCGCTGATGTTCGACTTGTCCCCGGCGCAGAGTGTCCCTGATCGACTTTTCCCCGGCACCGAGTGTCGCTGGTCGACTTGTCCCCGGCACGGAGTGTCGCTGATGTTCGACTTGTCCCCGGCGTGGAGTGTCGTTGATCGACTTTTCCCCGATACGGAGTGTCGCTGGTCAACTTGCCCCCGGCACGGAGTGTTGCTGGTCGACTTGCCCTTGGCACGGAGTGTCGCTGGTTGTTCAACTTGTCCCCGGCACGGAGTGTCGCTGATCGACTTGCCCCGGGCATAGAGTGTCACTGGTTGTTCGACTTGTCCCCGGCACGGAGTGTCGCTGATCGACTTTTCCCCGACGCGGAGTGTCGCTAGTTGTTCAAATTTTTCTCGGTGCGGAGTGTCACTGGTTGTTCGACTTGTCCCCGGCACGGAGTGTCGCTGTTCGACTTGTCCCCGGCGCGGAGTGTCGCTGGTCGATTTGTCCCCGGCACGGAGTGTCGCTGGTCGACTTGTCCCCGGCACGGAGTGTCGCTGATATTCGACTTGTCCTCGGTGCGGAGTGTGGCTGATCGACTTGATTCCGAGGCGGAGCATGATTCCGACAGGGAGGTCACTGGTTGACTCCGAGCCGAAGCATAACTCTGACAGGGAAAGTAAATATCCCGAGGCGAAGCATGATTTCGACACGGGGTAAATTCTGGGATGAAGCATGATTCCGCCGCAGAGGTTGTTGGTTTGATTTGATCTGGGTTGACATCAACATCGCTATACTGGAATATGGTACCAGAAGCGAATCATAATTTGCCATGAGTGGATTTGGGGATTTTTTTTTTGTCGGCATCTGCATTGCTGCACTGGAATAATGCCAGGAGCAACTCATCATTTGCTCCGAAAGGATTTGGGAATTGGTGGCTTAGGAGACAGGTTTAGATCCCTATCACCTAAGGCTTTTCAACTTTATGGGTCGTAAGGGTCCCATAAAAGCATTTTCTCCCTACGAGTCGAAAGGATCTCGTAGGTGTATTTTCTCCTTAGGAGTCGTGGGGACTCCTAAGTGTGATGCTCCTTTGTGAGTCGTAAGGATCTCACGCTGGAGCATTCTCCTCACAAAGTCGAGAGGACTTTGCGAGTGCATTTCATCTCTTTTTTATGAGTTTGCGGCCTTTCGGGTTTTCACAAACTCGCCGGCAGTCCTGCTGTTTTTACTCACGGAGCCCTTTCGGGTTTTCATCCGTGCCCATTTTGCTTGTGGACATACCTTCTTTTTTTTCTTTTTTCTTTTTGAACCTTCACCGCCGGTGAGACTTTGAATGTGGTCTCGCCGGTAGGACTTGGGAGAGATTAGGATTGTTTTACGCCCGTAGATTGTATACGGCTTTGCAGGATGTATGATCCAGACCGTAGGGCCAGAAAAATTTCGGGACTTTGTTGGCGTCTACATCGCTGCACTGGAATATGGTACCAGGAGCGACTCATCATTCGCCATTGGGGTATGGGATTTAGAATTTGGTTGGCACCTGCATCACTGCAGTAGAATATGGTACCAGGAGCGACTCATCATTCGCCGCTTGGGGATTTGGATTTTGGCCGGCGTCTGCATCGCTGCACTGGAATATGGTACCAGGAGTGACTCATCATTCACCATTGCCCATTGGGACGCGATGGCTTAGAAGACAGGTTTAGATCCCTATCACCTAAGGCTTTTCAATTTTTTGGGCCGTGAGGGTCCCATAAAAGCATTTTCTCCCTATGAGTCGTAAGGATCCCGCAGATGTATTTTCTCCTTAGGAGTCATGGGGACTCCCAAGTGTATTTTTCCTTCGTGAGTCATAAGGATCCCACGAAGGTGTTTTCTTACGAGTCGTGAGGATCCCGTAAGGTTTGTTCTCCTCATGCATCGTGAGGACACATGAGTGGATTTCTCTCATTCCCAGTTTAATGACTTAGGGGTCATCCGTTTCCAGTTTAACGACTTTGGGGTCATCCGTTTCCAGTTTAACGACGTGGAGGTCATCTGTTTCCAGTTTAACGACTCAGAGGTCGTCTGTTTCCAGTTTAAAGACTTAGAGGTCGCCTATTTCCAGTTTAACGACTTATGGGTCGCCTATTTCCAGTTTAACGACTTAGGGGTCGTCTGTCTCCAGTTTAATGACTTAGGGGTCGTCGGTCTCCAGTTTAACGACTTAGAGGCCACCTGTTCCCAGTTTAACGACTTAGAGGTCATCTGTTTCCAGTTTAAAGACTTAGAGGTCTACTGTTTCCAGTTTAACGACTTAGAGGTCATCTGTTTCCAGTTTAAAGACTTAAAGGTCTACTGTTTCCAGTTTAACGACTTAGGAGTCATCTGTTTCCAATTTAACGGCTTAGAGGTCGTCTGTTTCCAGTTTAACGACTTAGAGGTCATCTGTTTCCAGTTTAACGACGTGGTGGTCATTATTTTCCAGTTTAATGACTTAGAGGTCATCTGTTTCCAGTTTAACGACGTAGTGGTCAGCGGTTCCCAGTTTAAACACTTAGAGGTCTACTGTTTCCAGTTTAACGACTTAGAGTTCATCTGTTTCCAATTTAAAGACATGGAGGTCTATAGCGAGCTTGGAATTTTGGGGTAGGGGCCGGCATCATCGTTGCTAACACTGAAGCACAGGTGCCAGGAGCAATTCATCATTTGCCCTTTCCTGTTGGGGAGTGATGGCTTAGGAGACAGGTTTAGGTCCCTGTCACCTAAGACTTTTCAATTTTATGAGCCGTAAGGGTCCCATAAAAGCATTTTCTCCCTACGAGTCGACAGGATCTCGTAGGTGTACTTTCTCCTTAGGAGTCGTGGGGACTCCCAAGTGTGTTTTTCCTTCGTGAGCCGTAAGGATCCCACGAAGGTTTGTTCTCCTCATGTATCGTGAGGACATATGAGTGGGTCTTTCCAACGGACCATAATTCCAAGGGCGGAGACCAGCCGCGTAACTGGTGGTTGCGGCGGGGCATGGACGTGATGAGAATTATTTGAGCCCGTGGATTGTATACGGTAGTCAATTTAGGGACTGGCCGTAGGGCTGGGAGAATTTTGGGAAATTAGATTTTGGGTTGGTGTCTGCATCGCTACACTGGAATATGGTACCAGGAGCGAATCATCATTCGTCATTTTTTTACCGCGATTGCTCTATCATTTCAGCTCTTCTTATCACGAAGGTCGCGATTGCCCTACCATTTAGGCTTTTATTCGCGGTTGCCCTATCATTTCGGCTTTATTTTTCATTTTTATTTTACTCGCTAATTTTTATTGCGAGTTGCCCCATCATTTCGGCTTTTCTTTATTTTTCTTTTATTTACACATTTTTTTGTTTATTTACACATTTTTTTTACATTCCCAGCTTAACGACCTAGCGGTCGATTGTTCCCAGTTTAATGACGTGGTGGTCGACGGTTTGCTTATCCTAGCTCCTCGAACTTTGATCTTGGCGGGGCTGTGTTGATGACCATAGCTCTGTGGCTTGTTGGTACATCCGACAACTGTGGGGATTTCCCAAGTTTGTATTGGTTCTCTACCCAATCTTTGAAAATATAGCAGTTTTCGATGGTATGACTCGCCATTCTATGATATGGGCAGTATATGGGACTGTCGGTCATGTTCATTTCATGTGGCCTCTTTAGAACAGGCAGTTGCAGACCGTTATTCAAGGCGTCCACGAATATTTTGCGGACTTCATCCCTCCTGAAGGAGTATACCTTCTTCTTTCTCTCTATTGGAGTAGGTGCCTTTACTGATGCTGGTCCTAGAGGCCGATCAGTCTTTGGTTCGCCCTTTTCAGATTATGGCACATGTCTGAGAGAATCAAGTTCCCGAAGAGCTCCAGTCTCCATTTGTATGAAGTCGGCGGTCGTAGCTCGACCGTTTGCTAACACGCGTTTAGACAGTTCTATCTCTCCCGTCTTGTATTGCTTTTCGACCCAATCTTTGAAGACGAAGCAGTCCTTAATGGCGTGACCTATCACTCTGTGATAGGGGCAATACTTTGGGTCGTCGGTCATATTCTCTTCTTGTGGCCTCTTTGATTCTGGCAGTTGTAGACCGTTTCTTAGGGCGTCCTTGAATATCTTGTGGACTTTGTCACTTTTGAAAGAATAGACCTTATCCAGTTTCACTTTCAGAGGCGATTCCCCTTCGGTGTATGTATCGGGGGGACTGGAGGCTGATCGCGGCCGTTTTTCGCGAATGCGCTCGCTCTTAGGCTGAAGGGGGTATTAGTTGGCTGCCTCCGGGTATCAATCTTGGCTCATGAACCAAAATTTGATTCTGCTGTAATTGCAATCGGGCGACTTGGGTCACGAGATCTGCCGTGACGTTTGCCAATTCGTTGACCTTAGACTGAACCTTGGCTAACTTCTCATCCCTTTCCTGAAGCTGCCTCTGGAGCCATCGGAATAATACTTGTTCTGTAGTTCCGGTTGTGACAACCGGGTCATCCTTATTGCCTGAGCTCAATCCCATAGAAACCCCAGGCTCTTTCGGCTTATCGACCTGAGCGAGCTCTTCGTCATTTAGACCGAATTGATATTTGGGCAGCGTCCACCGTATCATCACCCTGGCTGTGAAGCATAGGAGGGCTCGTTTCTTCATTTCCGACCATGTAGACAGTGTGGACCGCATATCCAGCCGTCTCTTTATCTTCGGCGGGGTAACCCCGTTCTTGGAGCCTCATGAAGCTTAGCCTAGCGGGAGCCCTAGACTTTTTGTTGGCTCTGTATCTGAGCCGCTTCTGCCTCAGCTTCTCTGTTTTGAGGGCTTGGCGGGCATCCGTTTTCTGGGAATCCACCGCGAGTCGATCGATAGGGAGCTTAGAGAAGACACCCAATCGAGCAGTTGTTAAGGGCACCACCGGAGCTTGCTCGAGACGCGTTGTAGCTTTGTTGGTATTGATGACCTTGCCCCCAGCTAGGGCCAAGGAAAGCCGTTCAAACACCGACTTGCGTTTAAGTTGGGGTGCCTTCGAGACCACCACATTTGGCCTCTTGCCTTTCGAGAACGGTTTGCCTGTCACCGGGGCTTGAGGAGCTAAGATGGCGTTAGCTGACACGAACATAATAGAGCCGAATGGTACCGGCAACTCCTCCTACTGTCGCCCAAGACTGGCCGGAAGGACCGTCCTGACGTCCATCTTCATCGTGTAGGAGATGGGAACTGTGTCGAGAGCTGAGCTTGTCCTTGGAGACATTTCTGCTGCAACTAGAGATTGCAATTTGAAATTTGTTAACCTGCATAAAGAAGCATGATTTCAGTACAGGCGGTCGATATGTATATTGATTGAGTTCGCATGAACATTTAACCCGAAATATGTGAGGAGAGAAAGGTCCCACCGGGCGTGCCAGAATCTGTAGGGTGTTTTTTGTCACCCCATTGAGATGGAAATACTCGCACGCTTGTCAGGCGCATTACAGATTCCCCCTGCCTAGGGTAAGCCGGAGTTTAATGATTGTGGAGATCCGAATCTCCGGCAGCCGCGTACTAAGCTGCCGTTAATTACCCCTCGCCTTTGGAGCGAGAGAACCTCCGATTAACGGGTTAAACTGGTCATGCGAACTCAATATGCAGTGTCGTGTTTTGAAGGGGTTTTGGATGTATCGGGGGCCCCGTAGAGTTTTTACGGGGGTCCCGCTACCCGGATAGCGGGTTGGGGGTCAAGGGGGCTACCAGCCCCCTTGCGGGGTGCGGGGCAGCGTCCCGTTAAAATTTTTTTCTAACATGGACAATGTCGTGGAGTATATGTGTGTGTACATACATACATATATGTATTTATATATATATATATATATGTATTTATATATATATAAAGGGCATCCAAAGGATGCGTGGGAAAAAGCGCCAGCGCTTTGGGTGCTAGCGCCTTGAGCGCAAGCGCTTTGAGCGCTAGAAAAGAGCGCTAACGCTTTGAGTGCTAGTGCCTCACGTATCAGCACGTGGGCGCTCGGGCGCTAGCGCTTTAGGCGCTATCGCTCTGAACGCAAGAGCGCTAGTGCCCCACGTGTCAGCATGTGGGCGCTCGGGCGCTAGCGCTCTGAGCGTAAAAACGCTAGCACTTTGAGCGCTAACGCCCCACATAGCACGTGGGCGCTCAGGCGGGCGCTAGCGCCCCACGTGTCAGCATTTGGGCTCTAGCGCTTTGAGCGCAAAGGCGGCAAAAAGGACTTAGTCTCTGCAATGGGAGTTGTATTCCCAGAAAGGAGCACTTATTATTTTGTATATATGTATATATATGAGCAGTTAAACTCCTAGGATATTTTGAAGCTGATGAAGGGCTTCTCCCCTTGAGCCCTAGTTCTTCCCCAAAGTGGGGTTTCTGGAGATGGGTTTCCTTCTTCCTCCTCTGTTGGCAGGATCTTGAAGATCAAGAGATGTTGGATTTTAAAAATCTCTCCTTTCTGAGATCTGATGGCAAATCTGAGTTCCCCTTTGTGGGTTTTGTGGTGAAAAACTATTTAGTTTTGGAAAAGGAAGAGTAAAACTCTTGATTTAATTGAAAAAGGAAAAGAAGGTTTAGAACCTTGATGAAGGAGCAGGAGACACAAAGAACCCTAGTTTTTGGAGAATGAAAAGTGTATATCTTTTATTCATCATGTTGCCTTTACAGGCTTACATATTTACATATAGTCCCTTGGGCTATACAAAATGGCATTTTGCTCACCCATGGCTCATGTGCCATTTCTTTTTGCACATAAGCCATGGGCTTTACAAAAATTTGGCTTTGTGCCTATTCATGCATAAAAAATTACATAAAAATTATTTATTACATGATTTCATTTTGGGAATGGAGGAGGGCCGGCCGCTTCATGTTCGGACTCGACCTGGGCATGGGCCCACTTGATCCGGGCTTAGGCACACTAGGCTTGGGGTTGACCTTGACTTTGACTTGGTCAACCGGGGTACAATTTTCGACCCCAACAGTCCCGTTGGACCAGGTTCCGATCGTACGAGAATTTCCTGATGTGTTCCCTGCTGAGTTACTAGGATTGCCGCCTGAGCGTGATATTGAATTTTGGATTGACTTGATTCCGGGTGCAGGGCCTATTTCTATACCACCTTATCGGATGGCCCCAACGGAGCTGAAGGAGCTCAAGAGTCAGTTGCAAGAATTGCTTGATAGATGACTCGTTCGTCCGAGTGTATCGCCATGAGGAACTTTTGTCTTATTCGTTAAGAGAAAGGACGACAGCATGAGATTGTGTATCGACTAAAGGCCGCTGAATCGAGTTATGGTGTGAAATAGGTATTTATTACGTCGCATTGATGACTTATTCAATCAGCTACAGGGAGCTGACTATTTCTCTAAGATCGATTTGCGGTCAGGATATCACCAGTTGAGAGTGCGGAAGGATGACATTCCGAAGACTGCTTTTCGCACACGATACGGGCATTACGAGTTTTAGGTGATGTCGTTCGGGCTCACCAATGACTCAGCAGCTTTCATGGATATGATGAACCGTATTTTCAGGCCATTTCTTTATCAGTTCATCATTGTATTCATTGATGATATTCTTATTTATTCTCGAAGCCGGGAGGAGCACGAGCAACACTTGCGTATCACATTGCAGACCTTGAAGCAGCATCAGCCGTTCGCTAAATTCTACAAGTGTGCTTTCTGGCCAGATTGTGTGGATTTCTTGGGTTACGTAGTTATGAGAGATGGTATACGTATGGACCCAAAGAAGATTGAAGGAGTACAGCACTGGCCCAGACCTGTATCATTTACTGAGGTTCGCAGCTTCTTGGGTCTGGCTGGTTACTACCGACGTTTTATGCAGGATTTTTCTCGGATCGCTGCACCACTGACCGGGTTGACCAGGAAGGAGGCTCCATTTCTTTGGACAAAGGCGTGTGAGCAGAGTTTCCAGTGTTGCGCCACGGCAGCGCCCCAGCCTCTTGCTCGAGGCCAAAATGCGGAATAAAAAATTTCCTTACTCGGAAACCGGCGCTACCGCGGACAATGAAAAACCCGGATCGTTTACCATTAACCTAAAGCTAGCATTTAAGAGATAGGGTGAGAAGTATACCGACTGATCCGAGTCCTCCGGTCTTCATCTCCATCGTCCCGATCTCCCGCGGAAAGTGTTGCCTCCACATCGTCGCCTCCTCGCCGGAAAGGGCACCACATCGCCTTCTTCTTTTACGGGCTCCCGCCTCAATACCGAGGCAACTCGCGCATGAAGCCGGCAACTCGACATGCTCAAGATATGCTGTAGAATGTGTAGTGTAGAGGGTATGTCTCTTTGGGGTTTGTTGCCATGGTGATGGAGGAATCAAGAATAGAAAAATGGTGCTTGCATTTTTCTAGCAAGAAAATGAGATCATGGATGAAACTCTCAAGATGAAGCTCTCTTCTTCTTCTTCTTCTCTTTCTTTTTCCTCTCATGAAAAACTTATCATCCATTTCATCAAGTGAGAAAATGGTGGAGGAGGGAATACTAAAAACACAACCATAGAAGGAAGGTCATGGTAGTAAAAGCAAGTGGTGACTATATCCAAACATAATCATTACAAACTCACATCAACTCTAATCCACTTCTTATCACAATAAAGCATGAAAAGAATGGTATCTAAAAGAAAAGGTTATCATAATAAATCATCTTACAAATAAAACCTCCACCAAAAGTAATTTGCAAAACTGCAAATTACCCCCTCCATCAGAAAAGCCCGGCCGGGAAAGAACAAAGGAAAACCGGCCGGAACGGAATGCAAACTGGCAACTCCAGAAAACTGGTCCCGTAATAAATTACAGGAAAACCCCTATACTGTGCATACACACCCGCATCTGTATTCCGTCCGGATACAAATGCAATGAGACAAAATCTACACTGTACTAAACTAGGACCGGCTTAAACCAAAGCCTGCTAGTAATAACCGTTCGATCCTGATCCGTGCAATACCGCACGTATCTGATCGAACCCTGCCATATAACTATACGGCTACTAGTACAAAACTGTCCGATCCTGATCCGTGCAATACCGCACGTATCTGATCGGACCCTGCCATATCTCCATACGGCCTCTACAGCGTTTCGCCCGAAACTTGAGTAGCTGAAAGTGTGGTGGACTCTAAAGACTCGTCAATACTATGGCTGTGGATTTAACCACTAGCACGTCAGAGGTATAAGCCAATACGTGACGGGCCACCAGCTATTGACCAAAAGGGACGTCGATGAGGAAGCTCACCCCGACACCCTACTGAGCCTGTCAGTGACAATATCCGTACAGTCCGGTCCGTTCGTCTATGAGTATCGCATGGCGGGCCTAGGGGGTTGGTAAAAGTCAGACCCCCAAAAGCGGTACAAGTCGTGTCGGAGCGTAGCCCAGAACACCCTGAGATACTACTGGAATACCTACCAGTAAATCTCCTGCCTCGGCCGAGGGCTTTGTGTAATGGCTCTCCTAGACACAGCGCGACCTCACTCCCAATACCGGGAGAGACGAACCCCTGCAGATCCGCTCATTGCCTCCATGTGGCTCGGGACTGTACCCAACTAAAACCTGTTTGCACGACTCCTTTGAGCCGTGGTAGGGTAGTAATCAAAGCACAGTGGGAACTCACACGAGACAAATGACGATCTCAGGTCGATGAACTAACCTGTACACATGTCACCTGGGAACTGCTATCTGACGTCTGGTATATAACCAACTAGCAGGTTCCCGGCGAGTCCTGTCCGGTGTACTCATAACCCAATGAGCACCTGTATACATCTTAGATGAACCAACTGACACCAGTGGCTTGTGAGACCGGCCACCGCCCCTCGTCGGGGTCTCGACTGTATACACTAGTCTACTAATGGAGTATCGATGCCCTGTCTCGAAACTCCTACGACTAGGGACCTTTTAAGGATGTGCTTATAGACTACCATCTCCCACGTATATGATCGCCATCATACTGCTGGCAGTCAAGCAAGAATCCTAGGGGCTCTATCAACGTGTAATAGCGACATGTCAGGTCACCTAAAGCAGTACACGATGATAAAGATAAACCAGATAGCATACTATCATCTCGAGTAAGACTGTCCTACCGGGATAGGTCCTCCCTCAATCATTGCAATCACGTGCCTGTGATCCAATAATTGACTCTGAGGGCACTATCTCCAACAATCTCCCACTTGCACTCAAGGCTAATTATTGCGATGCCGCATACTCACTGCCCGTGTGATACCGAACACCCAACTCCTCTACTAGTCAGTCTCACAAAGCTCGTTTGCGAAACTATTGCGTTCGAGGAATAGCCTCAGTGAGTGGATCCGCAGAGAAGTTTCTTTCTATGTCTCTCTATATCTCAAGTTCGCGGAGAAAGCCATCTCCCGAAATGAGCAATACCTGTCTTAGAATGTCTGGATGTCTGATGGGACCTAGCTCATAAATGAACTCCAAATCCAAACTTCTTAGACTGTATCGTCAACTGAACTTAATCAGTATCCTGCGCCAGGCCACCCTCAGTATTGCCTTGGACCACCTGTCCAAAATACTGCCCCTCGTCAGAAGGAAAACTATAACTCTGACAACCTCCTTGTCATCCATGTCACCTTGGAAGCCTGGAATGATAACTGTCTCCCAAATGAGGCTGTCGTTATCATATCCCTAGAACATCCACTTATGTTCTAAGACTGCTTCCGATTGTTTCTCCAGGATTGGATTAATATCAACTTATTGCATCTACTGCAAGAACAACATCTGGTGTGGTACTTGACATCTCATGATTGACTCAATTGCCTAAGCAAGTGATCTGCCAATCATGAACATCCCTCTCCCCTTTAGTCTGTAAGACACCTTTAGAGAGGGTGACTCCATCACCTGCAGGTATACTACCGTGCCAGGAGTCGTCCATTCTAAATACTCATAGAATGCTGTCAAGGTACCCAGATTGGGAAACCACCCAAATCTAGATCTAAAACCATAGATCTAGTAACCAGTATGTCTGATATAATGTCCAAGTCCTATGTGGAGAAAACACTGTGTGACGACCAAAGTATAACCGATCGTAGTATAGGAATATCACTTCCTACTACCTTCTCAACAGATCCACCCCTTATTCTGATGACGTCAAACCTATGACTGTCACATCAGAAATAGATGATCTATCTCCGCTACATCTGCTTTAGTCTATAAATAGACATAAGCCTGATGTCCACCAATGCTTCCGCTGCTCCCACTGACTACGACAACCCTCTGGCAGAGTCATATAGACGTGCACTTCCAAAGCTAGTTTAGAACGACGCTATACTCATCCTCCTGCCGGGTCTCGCAGCCTGGAACAACAGCAATGGCAAATGTGGGTAAACAAGAACTTCCCTGTCACCGTCCTTGAGGCTACCGAAGTACCTCTCGGGTGCCTGAAGTTACCCACCTTATCTGCGGAGTGGCCAATGGAATGTCAAACCAGATTGAATCTTTAGGTTCCTTATCAAATCTTCGGTAATCGTTTGTGGTTCTGGAATTACTTCCAGTTCTACCATACTCCCACTACTGTTTTCTGAAAAATCCATTTCTTTTAAAAACTGTGGCAAGTCTAGAACAATATTGCTATTGTTCATCCAGATGGTAGAAAGTCAACCCCCGTCATAGCCTGGGTCAACCCACAAACAGCCATTACAGAAACGTGCCTTGAGTTGTCCAGTGTCTGGTTTTAATCATAAGCCGGACAACTCCCCGTACCTTAACATCGTTAAGATATGAAATGTTCTATATCCAATATAGAACCAGAGGCACTGATTTAATTGAACCAGATTCAAATCATGCAGCTGTCTCCAGTGCATGTCAACTAAATGGAAGGAGGCCGATCAGCGTTACTCATCTTAGGAATGCTTCCAATTATGAGTAACCTGAAAGAGAAGCAATTTCTCTTTATCATTACTATCAACTGAATACCATATACAAGTATCTACATCTTCGATCACTTTGAAGAATCCCGATACTTGCTACACCTGGTTCTCTACTCTATTCAAATACCTATAACTCCTCAAAACTTAGACCCTGAGTTTCCACGAAACACATGTCTAAGAACTAGAGAAGTTAAAAGTAAACAGAATATAGTACGAGGACCAACCCCTCTGTCCTAATGGACACTGGACAACATACAATACTCTGTACAAGTCCGCTGAGTCTAACAACTCTTTCACTGTGCGTCGTAGGTTGAAAAACTGTACTTATGGTTAAGAAGAATTACACCGCTGTTTAATGCTCCTTACCTAACCATCCACTGATATAGGTAAATGTCATCGACATAATATCAAAAGGTATATCTCACTCTATAAAATAGACGTACAGATATATCAATTTGAAATTGGTGCATAACCGCGGATATTCAAAACCAAATAATTGCCGTCCGGCAAACAACCCAGGTGACTTCCTCAAATATCACCGATTACAATGAATCCCGATATAATGAGGATGATCACCCAATTCCCAATAACTTACTCCCACTCAGCATCTGTAAAACCATACAGATGTGAGAATCATACCTGGTAAATACATACCCTGGAGCAAGTGTCCAACTGGGAAATCAGTTATCCATTAACAGTACACAGTGAAACTGAAACATTGAAATGTTTCGTCGGGGTATCCTGGTATTCCTAGTAATGCCTCTTCCATTATCCAGATTCACAACTATAACCGTATAATTCTTTGCCACCTCTCCAAATCCCTTCATATGTCTTTAGTCATTACCTTCTGTACACCCCTTTAGGCCAAATGGTTTTCTTCCTTCCCTACCGTTCGGCACCAGCCTATGGTTTGGAAGAAGACTTATCCAATAAGCATAATGGGTGTACTGTCCCAATCCTAGGAACACTCGCAATGCGAGAGAAGGTGAAGATAAAAGACACCTGAATGTACTTTATTCCTATTTCTCCTGAACCAGAATCCATCCCCGAACTGGAACAAGTGCCTTTCGAGTTCGTATATAACCATACGATGGAGTATCCAATAAAATGGGATCTTCGTAGTGATACGGAGTGTCCTGGAGAAATACAAAGGTGATTTAGGATTGGCGAAGAAATACTTGGTTTGGTCGTGAATAGCGGTCGCAACTTACTTTGCCCTCTTACTAATCCCTTGCTTTGTCTTAACTTAATACCTTCTGCACACTATCGTTATGCTAATTGGTTTTCTTCATTCCCCACCGTTCGGCACCAGCCTAAGGTTTGGAAGAAGACTATCCAATTTGCGTAATAGGTGTACTATCTCCTAAACCAAGGAGTACTCGCAACCTGAGAGAAGGTGAAAAGAAAAGACAACTGAATAGTCCTATCCGTTTTCTCCAGAACCAGAAACCATCCTCGAAGTCCTTCGAGTTCGTATCTAACCATACGATGGTTTTGTCCAATGGAAGTGGACGTTCGTAGTAATACGGGGTGTCCTGGAGAAAAGGGTAAAAGTAGGAGTGGCAATGAGGTCTGCAACTCTGACAATCCAAAAGCCAGTGTTAAGAAGGTTCGGTTAACTGGGTCACTGAGTCAAAGTCCAGGGTCGGGTCAATGGTCGCTGCCAAAGAGAGAGAGAAAAGAAACACTCAGCGTGCACTCTAACCTAGATCAGAATGGTTATCACTTTGTCTAATCTGGAAACCTCCCACTGTACCTCAAATTCTCCTCCAAACCTGAAAGAAGAACTAGTCGGTGTCACCCAAGGAGTAAAATAACTCATCAGTGGGAATCGGGATCCAACTATCATCGCATGATAACGTGACGGAATCCACTCACGCTACCACACTCCAGAAGGTATGCGCATGCCTGGCAAGTTTCAGTTCTTTTGAAACTCCCGATGTGATTTTTACCCCTAGGACCCAAGTGACCTTGACTGAGCCAACATATCAAAGGATCCTAGTCAAGTTCAACCCGTCATTATCTTGATTGCATTAGACCCACCCGCACGAGTCCTTGACTGAGCCAAAATGACCGTACGACTGTCCTAACCAATCACATATCTATGCAACAGAAAAGCACTACATAGCTACCGAACACTACGCCTCGGCTGAGCACGACATACGCAGCACGAATACTAAGTAATACCAATCTGAAATGACGGAGGGCTACGACTGGTTTTTGGCGAAAAACCTTTAACGTAATGAACTTGATATCGTTGAAGGAACTGCACAACTTTTTATAAAATATAGTGACGAAAACCTTTACTAAAGAGGTCACTCCCGGTGAAGGGATCTCGGCTCTTTCCCCGTAGAATGAGGTGCAGGATATTCCAACTGAATACCACGATGCAAAGCAAAAGTAATCGGCTATAGTGAAGTTATTACCCTGACGCAAACTTTTGTCCAAGGGGTCACTCCCGGTGAAGGGATCTCGGCCCTTGCCTCGCCGACTGAGGAGCAGGATATTCCAAATGAATACCACGATGCAAAACAAAAGTGAACGTCCTTGCAATAACAGCTTTTTGAAAAATGTTCCAACAACACCAGAATAGGTTTGTTTATAACTTGCGTTGATCCGAATCAACGCAGTCCCATCAATTGATCACACCACAAAGAACGAAAATATACTGATGTACGTATATGCCATCCGCATTCGCCACTGGGTCCCGTCATCACTCGTTAGGTTAGCTAACTAACGACAGAGCGGGGACTGGACTAGCACGGATGTAAAACATATACAACATCTACTAATATATATACCAATATATAATTTTCGCTCAAGGCGTGATAAAATGCAACATCTCAGAAAAGTACAGCATCACAGAACAATACAGATATCTGGAAGCCCCGGGTTTCACAGAGCCGCTGCTGAAACCCGACATTCCCCTGGTCGTGTGGATAGCCTATGCAATGAAATCCTAGACCCCTACGGGCACGGCAAGTCACCCGCCAAAACCTGAAGCGAGGCAGCCCCCTTCAGCTCCGTGAATGGACCACCCAGCACTTCATGGAATCCGGTAACTTGGGCACCCCTCCTGGGTCAACCTGTACCCCCTACGAGTGCGGCGAATAGCCCGCCAATCCTAGAGTGAAGCCCCTTCCGTCTCAATGCCATGAGATGCGGGCCCGTTGCCCTCTAGAACCCGGCTATCCGTGCACCCCACCGCGGGGTAATCCTAGTACAGAAAGTAAAATATACATATACCGGGTACATCGACCGCAACCAGGTCGTGCCCCAAAAGAATAATACAAACAGGCAGTGACGGCAGTCCACATGTCGGACGCTCGCCCCGCAATATCAAATGTACATAATACACCAAAACTGTACTAGCATTGCATCCAGGCTATCTCCCACGACCGATCCGCAACATCACAGCATAAACATAGAACATCAACGTGAAAGTCACGTTCGCAAATCCGTCTAACCGGGCTATAGCAGTTAGACCGGATTTACCGATCGAGTGACATTCACGGTCGCAGATATAATGTAAATACTGTGAAAAATGTGTTTAAAATTTTTTCCGATTGACCAAAAATTAACAAGTGGGCCCCCAATCAAAACTGTAGCAATCACAGAAAACCTGGGCCCAAATTTAATATCCCAAAAGCCCTAAAATTAGCCCACAAGCCCTCTGTAAAAATTGGGCACAGTGGCGACACCAGAGTGCGGCGGAAGCGCGGCCCAAGGTGGGATTTGGCCGCGCTTCCGCGCTCAGGTAGTCGATTGAAGTTGTCGAATTTTTACAGTGGTCTTATATTTCCCTGCACATCATTCTGAGACCACCTGAAAATTTTCTGAGACCAAAAATTTTCAACAGAAACTGATGTGAACTAAAATACGGTTTTTGGGATTTTGGTCGATCGGAAATGAAAAACACATTAAACAAAGCTAGGTAAGGTTAATGGCGTGGCTCTGATACCATGTTGCGCCACGGCAGCGCCCCGGCCTCTTGCTCGAGGCCAAAATGCGGAATAAAAAATTTCCTTACTCGGAAACCGGCGCTACCGCGGACAATGAAAAACCCGGATCGTTTACCATTAACCTAAAGCTAGCATTTAAGAGATAGGGTGAGAAGTATACCGACTGATCCGAGTCCTCCGGTCTTCATCTCCATCGTTCCGATCTCCCGCGGAAAGTGTTGCCTCCACATCGTCGCCTCCTCGCCGGAAAGGGCACCACATCGCCTTCTTCTTTTACGGGCTCCCGCCTCAATACCGAGGCAACTCGCGCATGAAGCCGGCAACTCGACATGCTCAAGATATGCTGTAGAATGTGTAGTGTAGAGGGTATGTCTCTTTGGGGTTTGTTGCCATGGTGATGGAGGAATCAAGAATAGAAAAATGGTGCTTGCATTTTTCTAGCAAGAAAATGAGATCATGGATGAAACTCTCAAGATGAAGCTCTCTTCTTCTTCTTCTTCTCTTTCTTTTTCCTCTCATGAAAAACTTATCATCCATTTCATCAAGTGAGAAAATGGTGGAGGAGGGAATACTAAAAACACAACCATAGAAGGAAGGTCATGGTAGTAAAAGCAAGTGGTGAATATATCCAAACATAATCATCACAAACTCACATCAACTCTAATCCACTTCTTATCACAATAAAGCATGAAAAGAATGGTATCTAAAAAAAAAAGGTTATCATAATAAATCATCTTACAAATAAAACCTCCACCAAAAGTAATTTGCAAAACTGCAAATTACCCCCTCCATCAGAAAAGCCCGGCCGGGAAAGAACAAAGGAAAACCGGCCGGAACGGAATGCAAACTGGCAACTCCAGAAAACTGGTCCCGTAATAAATTACAGGAAAACCCCTATACTGTGCATACACACCCGCATCTGTATTCCGTCCGGATACAAATGCAATGAGACAAAATCTACACTGTACTAAACTAGGACCGGCTTAAACCAAAGCCGGCTAGTAATAACCGTTCGATCCTGATCCGTGCAATACCGCACGTATCTGATCGAACCCTGCCATATAACTATACGGCTACTAGTACAAAACTGTCCGATCCTGATCCGTGCAATACCGCACGTATCTGATCGGACCCTGCCATATCTCCATACGGCCTCTACAGCGTTTCGCCCGAAACTTGAGTAGCTGAAAGTGTGGTGGACTCTAAAGACTCGTCAATACTATGGCTGTGGATTTAACCACTAGCACGTCAGAGGTATAAGCCAATACGTGACGGGCCACCAGCTATTGACCAAAAGGGACGTCGATGAGGAAGCTCACCCCGACACCCTACTGAGCCTGTCAGTGACAATATCCGTACAGTCCGGTCCGTTCGTCTATGAGTATCGCATGGCGGGCCTAGGGGGTTGGTAAAAGTCAGACCCCCAAAAGCGGTACAAGTCGTGTCGAAGCGTAGCCCAGAACACCCTGAGATACTACTGGAATACCTACCAGTAAATCTCCTGCCTCGGCCGAGGGCTTTGTGTAATGGCTCTCCTAGACACAGCGCGACCCCACCCCCAATACCGGGAGAGACGAACCCCTGCAGATCCGCTCATTGCCTCCATGTGGCTCGGGACTGTACCCAACTAAAACCTGTTTGCACGACTCCTTTGAGCCGTGGTAGGGTAGTAATCAAAGCACAGTGGGAACTCACACGAGACAAATGACGATCTCAGGTCGATGAACTAACCTGTACACATGTCACCTGGGAACTGCTATCTGATGTCTGGTATATGACCAACTAGCAGGTTCCCGGCGAGTCCTGTCCGGTGTACTCATAACCCAATGAGCACCTGTATACATCTTAGATGAACCAACTGACACCAGTGGCTTGTGAGACCGGCCACCGCCCCTCGTTGGGGTCTCGACTGTATACACTAGTCTACTAATGGAGTATCGATGCCCTGTCTCGAAACTCCTACGACTAGGGACCTTTTAAGGATGTGCTTATAGACTACCAGCTCCCACGTATATGATCGCCATCATACTGCTGGCAGTCAAGCAAGAATCCTAGGGGCGCTATCAACGTGTAATAGCGACATGTCAGGTCACCTAAAGCAGTACACGATGATAAAGATAAACCAGATAGCATACTATCATCTCGAGTAAGACTGTCCTACCGGGATAGGTCATCCCTCAATCATTGCAATCACGTGCCTGTGATCCAATAATTGACTCTGAGGGCACTATCTCCAACATCCAGCAGTTGAAAACTCGCTTGGACTGCACCAGTATTATCTTTATCTTCTGGGTCAAGTGGTTTTGTTGTTTATTGTGACGCCTCTTGAGTGGGTTTAGGCTGTGTGTTGACCCAGCACGGTAGAGTCGTCGCTTATGCTTCTCGACAGTTGAAGAAGCACGACCAGAACCATCCTACTCATGACTTAGAGATGGCTGTTGTGGTATTCGCACTGAAGATTTGGAGGCATTACTTATACGGTGAGTCATGCCAGATATTCACAGATCACAAGAGTTTGAAATATATTTTTTAGCAGCGGGATCTGAATATGAGGCAGCGTCGATGGATGGAACTCATAAAGGATTTCGATTGCGAGATTCTTTACCATCCGGGCAAGGCAAATATTATAGCAGATGTTTTGAGTAGGAAGCTTGGAGGTAGCTTATCTCATTTGTGCACTATGCAGAGACAGTCTTCTGCAGACTGGCAGATTCTGTGTGATAACCGTGTACAGTTTGAGTTCACATCGACAAGAGGACAGTTAGCTCATGTTCGCAACCGTCCTCAGTTATTGGATCGTATCCGAGAGACACAGCCCACAGATGCTCACTTGTCGGAGATCATAGATCGGGTTAAACAGGGTAGAGATTCTGACTTCGGGATAAATGACCGTGGAGTATTACAATTTGGGACTTGTCTTTGTGTGACGGATTCAGAGGGACTGAGACGTGAAAGTCTTAGAGGAGGCCCATCAGTCAGCATATAGTATTCATCCTGGTTCCACCAAGATATATCATGACTTGAAGGATGTCTATTGGTGGGAAGGAATGAAGAGAGATGTCGCGGAGTTTGTTTCGAGATGCTTAACTTGTCAGCAAGTCAAAGACAAGCACCAAAGGCCGGGAGGAGAGTTGCAGCCCTTGCCCATTCCGGAGTGGAAATGGGAGCAGATCTCCATGGATTTTATTGTGGGACTGTCCAGGACTAATAAAGGGTATGATTCCATCAGGGTAATTATGGATCGATTGACAATGACAGTTCATTTTCTTCCGGTGAAGACGATTTATGGATATGCGCAGTATGCCCAGATCTACATTGATGAGATTGTGCGATTGCATGGTGTTCCGGCGTGCATAGTGTCCGAGAAGGGTGCGCAGTTCTCCAGCCGACTATGCCAGAAAATTCAAGAGGCTTTAAGCACTCGATTGAGTTTTAGTACAGCTTTCTACCCACAGACTGATGGTCAGTCAGAGTGGACTATACAGACACTTGAGAATATGCTTCGAGCCTGTAGTCTTGATTTTGGTGGCAGTTGGGATCATCACTTGCCTTTGATAGAATTCTCCTACAACAACAATTTTTGGGAGACGGTCCAGTTGGCACCCTTTGAAGCTTTGTATGGGAGAAAGTGTCGATCACCCGTTTGCTGGACAAAACTCAGCAAGAATAGCATTTTGGGACCGCAGATAGTGCAGGAAACTATAGAAAAGATCCAGTTGATACAGGACAGGATGAGAGCGGCCGAGTGCATACAGAAATCATATACTGATCGACGCCGTCGCAAACTCGAGTTCGATGTGGGAGATCATATGTTCCTTTATGTATCTCCGATAAAGGGTGTGATGCGTTTCGGGAAAAAAAGGAAGCTCGGTCCCAGATATGTTGGACCCTATGAAATTCTGGAGAGAGTGGGTACTGTAGCTTATCATTTAGCACTTCCACCGAGTTTTCCTAATGTGCATCCGGTGTTCCACGTGTCTATGCTTCGCAAGTATCTTCACGATCCCTCTCACACGATTCAACATCAGACTTTATAGCTTGAGCAGGATTTATCCTACACTGTGCAGCCGGTAGCTATTCTAGATCGGCAGGCAAAGAAACTAAGATCGAAGGTACCTCCGTCTGTAAAGGTTCTTTGACGAGGAACAAATTGCGAGGAGGTCACTTGGGAGACTGAGAATACGATGCGGAAGAAATTCCCATATCTTTTTGAAGGTACGTGTAGTTAAATTTTTTAATTCGGAGACCGAATTTTCTTAAGGGGGGATATTGTAACATTCTGAAATATTTTAGATAATTAATTAAATTATTTATTTAAGTGGATAATGTTATTTAAATTTTTATTGTAGAAGAGAGGGCATTTTTAATTGAAGTGGAAATAAATTAGTAAAGAAAATAGTGTTTATATAATAACATGTGTAATCAGGGGTTTATGTGAGAAAGTTAGTTCCTTTTGCTAATTAGAGTTGTATAAAGGTTTTTATGCAAAGAGGGTTAGATAATGGTTAAGCTTAGAATATACCTCCTAGACACCACACCTTAGGTGTAACTACACACACATCTCCTCCTTGCATGAAACCACCACTATCTTGCATGGTGACACCACCTACTATCTTATCACTTCTTATCTTTTAATTGTACCAATTGATTCAGTTGATATATATTAAGTTAGGGCAAATAGAAAAAGGAAATATTTTTAGAACACACAAAAGAAAAGAAAAGAGAGAAGAGAAGAAGAACTAAGTGCTAAGGTCTTTCACCACTACCATTAAGTTAGGATCTTTGAGTTTGTGCATCTTGGAGAAAGCCTTTTCAGTAATCTTTTGTAGGTATAATCTCTAAACTCTATAGAATTCTAATTCTGAAAAGTTTAAATGTAGAAATCGGATATCAGAAATGTCGTATTTTGGTAAAAATAGGCTCTGTGTAAGATATGCTATAATTTAGATGATAATTAAAATAACCAAACAGTACCTTCATCTTATAAATTGGACGTAGAATAACACTTAGGAAGACGGACACATTCCCTTAGATTTTGGCCGGCGACAATTACCAAAAATCCGAGCTCGCCGGGTTTTTATGGGAGTTAGGCGTTGGGTTTTTTAGGATAGCTCTCTGTATATGTATTAGAATGTTTGGTATTGCTAGTTTAAGTTATTTTATCAGTATATGAAATCTGGAAGCTAATATGTGTAAAGGGGTTAAAATTCTAAATTACGACACGGATGTTTCGTGGCACGTTTCTGTTTTCTGTTACGAACAGCGAATGGTTAAAATCCAGTTAGTATAAGTATTAGATAGTTTACAATAGTCGTACATAATATAGTTAGTATGTAAATCTTGTATTTTCACGTTTTCGCGGCACCGGAGTTTAGCCGTTTCTTATACAAAGTTAATTTCAATGTAAGATTCGAATACGGAAACTTCGGAGGCCGCAAGGAAAGGAGAGGGATTGAAGATATCCGAGTAGATTCGACGTATTCGGGTGAGCAGACAAAAATCTACCGGGGGATTTTGTATGGATGGTGTAATACGCCCGTAGTTTTAAGTTTAAATTAAAATTGTTCTTTTGTGTATAAAAGTTGATTTTTAGTAACTTCATCGTATGCATTCATAAATCGTCATTTTTAATAATTACTAGAACACTGCACAAATTATCGACGAGTCATGTTGCATGCGCACATATTTACATGTTACACTACACCTCGTCGATATTGACATGTCATATACACACTTAGTACTTATTATGCCAAATATGATTCATATCATACCTTAAACATCAATAATGGTAGTTAATTTGCATCAATGTGATTATGAATACTTATCATGTTTCATATTCAAATATTAGTAAGTATGATATAAGATGCATTGGATTATTTCGAATTTCTGGTTTTGAGTTTTTATGAACTATTAAGCGTATTCAATGATTCTTCATGATTGATGTGACATGTCCACCATGAGATATTTTTTTATTTGGTTTTATTCCGAACCGAGTGGGGTAGCTATACGGTTGCAGATTTTTACGTCATCCGGACTGAGTGGGGTAGCTATACAGTCGGATTCATGATGGACGCGGTCGAGACCGAGAGGCAGGAAAGCCGTACTTTAGGCGGGGAGTCTAGCGAGGATACTCGATACCGGAGACAGTTGTGAACACGGCGGATACTTAGGTGATACCGACCAGTGTTATTGATTGACAGGATCGTTCGGAGAACGATACCTGATGGAAACAGAAGATTTGTGTCAATATTGGACACGAAAAAATGAACCTTATTTGGAAATAATTGATGAGATTTCAGTTTTGATTTATACATTGAGTAGTACATATTCATGATTCCACCTATTATCATGCATTATATTCATTTTTGTTGATATTAGCTCTAGTTCGTCATACTTACATTATCAGCCGATATATGTTAGTTTTATTCACAGAGTTGGCAACTCACCCCCGTTGTGCCATAGTTCCTTGCAGGAGTCGTGTGGACGCGTAGCAGCAGTGCGGATTCACTCGTCAGCTTTTTATCGCTCTTTTTGCTAGGTGGGTTACCTACGCAGTAACCTCTTATTTTGATATATGTATTTTTGATCTAGTATTACTCCATCAGACCCTGTATATTTGACTTAGAACGATCTATGTTTGTATATGTTTAACTCGACTGAGTGAGATCGTTTAGTTGTGTTAAATTTTTCTTGCTTTACTTATGCATGAGATTCTTCACCTTGAGTGTTGTATTATTATTGTGTATTGATTTCCGCCGTTTGGTGTTGTTTGCTCCTAAATAGGGATGCGATTTATCTAAGCAATTTATAACTGCTCTTATTAATAATTAAAAATGGAGGTGCGGTCGAATTTTTAAATGCCAAAAATCAGTTGCTTACATTTTATTTCTTAAAAACCATTCGACATGCTGCTTCATTTCTTTTACTTAGAAACTGAAATTTTCTTAATTCCGCAAATAGGTTGTTGATCTTGGTTTTCTGGCTTACTTGGACTGTGTCGTCAATTTTAGATATCATACAATCTAAGTGCCGGTCACGGACCAAAATTGGGTCGTGACACCTTCTCCGTTTTTTAGAAAAAATGAGAAAAATCATTATCTTTCAAGCTCTCCACATCATCTTTCTCACCTCTCAAGCCTCCACGTCATCATCTCTCTCTCCTCTCATAAAACAATTAATTATTTATCTAAAATTCTCCACATTATCAATCCCTGTTTTTTAAAAAAATTAATAAATAAAACTCTAAAACTCTCCATTTCTCTCTTCTTTCTTCTCAAAATTTTTTAAACTTACAAGGATGTGTATAAATTCTAGTAAACAATAAAGTCAGCTTTAAGGTCCATAATTAATTGCACCGGTTCCGTCTCTTGAACCTTCTTCTTGGTTCCTTCTCCACTTGGTCCCTACTCTAAGAAAAATAAAATGGGGAGAGAGAGGGAGAAGAGAGAGAGGGGGGAATGGAGGATACAGTTGAGGAGAAGAGGGGAAAATGAAAGAAAATTTAAAAAGAAAGGAGGATCCAGTGGCTCGGTAGGGTTGGGCCACGGGCCTAAAAAGTAAAGAAAATTTACTAGACTATGCATTGGATGGCGATATAGACTATGCATAATGGCCGCTAATCAGTACACGAACGGGTTAGTAACACAAGCTCTTACTAGTTTATCCATTACCTTTTGTATCCCATTTTCTTTATTTTTTATTTTCTCTTTTTACCCTATTGGAAATTCGAGAAAATAGCTTTAACTTTTTTCCAAGTTATATTAATCCAATCCTAAACTACATCTCAATCAAACTTACCAAATACTGATTAACCCACCAATTTTATTTGAGCATTTGCAGATCGGTTTTGACCCTAGCTATATCATGTTCTTTTTCAAGTTTTCATGTTAAAGATTTCTTTCCTTTTTGCTTTTTTCATTATTTATTCCTTTTACATTTTTGCCATTTAAAACAAAATCCAGCATAAGCCTAAGCCCTACTATGGGCCACCAAGAAAAGAATGTAAACAGGGTCTAATTGACCCAATGCTAAATCCACTAACCCTATGCTAATGCTCGCTTTGCTCGCCAATTCTAGATTTTTAGGAGCTGTTTTAATTTATTTTGATTAAATTACCCTTAAATGTAGCTTTATAAAGAAGCTTACCATAGTTTGAGACTAAAAAGCTTCAAGAAAGTCTAGTGGGAAGGAGCAATATCAAGGGAATTTTTGCGAACTATATCCTAAATGCTTATCTTATCGTGGAACACCTTATAAATTTCTTGAATTTGGTCAAAACAAATTTTGTTCTTTGAACGAACATACATTCGCTTCTTTGGTTATACATACATTATCATATTCTGCTAATGTTATTTCAGCAAAAACCATATGTCTCACTATCAGTCACCCATGGCAAACATTACTAACTGGTGTAGTCTATATTAGCAGCATACCTTGCTTGTCAGGTTGTTGTTCAATCAACTACCTCTATCTCATGTCTCGATCACCACCTTTCATATCGTTTATTGTTAACACCATCCATAATTATACCGCTCGCTTAAGTTTTCTTGGATGCTAAAGCTATAGTCAGGTGTCACAACTTGTGCTCACCGGCACCTGGCATCATTGAACACCACCACTTTTGGATAGTTATTGCTACCACTATCATCATCTTCTATTTGACAATGCTTGTAGATATCTGAAAATCTATTTTTTTTAAAATATATGCCATGAAATGAAATCTTACGGCTACTTGGTCCATGGAACTGTCAGAGACGACGGGTTCAAGTGCATCAGAAACGTAAGCCGTTGCATCAGAAACGACGGGTTCAAGTGCTATCTATTTGACTCTTCCGGCTCCCTCTTCTATAAAAAGTGAGAGGGAGGAGGAGGAGAGAGAGAGAGAGAGAGAGAGGAATGGAGGATCCAGTGGAGGAGAAGAGGGTTTGTGTGACTGGTGCTGGGGGTTTTGTGGCCTCATGGCTCATCAAGATCCTCCTCTCCAAAGGCTACTTGGTCCATGGAACTGTCAGAGACCCAAGTAATTAATGACCCCTTTCTTCTTCATATATGTACTCTTTCGAATTCAATTTTTTTTTATAACGAGAAATCTATGATGGGTCTCTCTCTCTCTCTTCCCTTCTAAATTTATTGTTGAATTGCTAGGTTTTAGGTAAATCTGTTGAATTGCTAGGTTTTAGGAAAATCTGTTGAATAAGCTGGATGGGTTTTGTTTGAATTGGTGTTTAGCGAAAGGGTTGTGTTATTGTGAGGTTTGGAGTTTGTTTGGTAGGCTAATTGCATTATGATTGAGAATTCTTTGATTTGGATTCAGTTAGCTATTAGGCCCGATCCGGCCCAATACCCGTCCATATGTGGGGGCTAGGGTTCTATATGAGACATATGCATACAGAACATCTCTAGATTAAATTCACATTTATCTATAGTTTAAATATGGATTTATCTCCTGGCATTTATTTACCCTATAAATATGAGATTTTCTCTAGGGAATTTTGTATCCATAATTCTCTAGTAACCCAGGATTTGATTAGAGTGAGAGCGGCTAAGCACGGTCGCAGGATAGAGATGTTTTGTAAGATGGTATTTATTTGTGAAGGAGGGTGAGAAGTCAATATAATCTCATGTAATTCTTTATCATAGTGGAAGTTTTCGTCGCGGTTTGCAGGATTAGGTGCTAGTTGCGCCGAACCTGGGTAAATCTTGTGTATGGTTGTCGGTGTGTTCTTTCCGTTTGATTTGGTATCCGTTGGATAGTTATTTTTCAATCTACCCTAAAATAAAGGTCTTGAATTTTCGCTGCGTAAAGATACATAATCCTTACAACAAGTGGTATCAGAGCGTCAAGTTCGCGTTTTGGAGTCGATTGGGAAGTTGACATCTACAAATTACGAGATCGAAAAGTTTGATATGCACAATAAATTCAATCTATGGAGATTGAAGATAACGGCGCTGCTGAAACAACAAGGTGTGCACAAAATTGTCTTTGCAAAAGACAGAAATCCGGCGACGACGACGACGATAGCGGATAGTGTGGAGATGGAGGACAAAGCTCACAGTTCAATTCATCTTTCAATGGCCGATAAAGTCTTTTGCGAAGTGGCGCAAGAGACGACGACAGAATTGTGAAACATATTGGAGTCTTTTTACGTGAAGAAATCTCTTAATAACCGATTCTATCTAAAGTAGTCCGGGAACCGTGTAAAGGTTTTTTAGTTTGGATTATGCGAAGGGTTCGCTTCGCTAGAGTTCACAGGATTATGCAGGCAGGAGAGGATCGTGCATCAGTATACCACATTGAGAGATCCTCGGTTAGATGGCATTGCATGGCGAATGGTTCAGACAGTTTTGAAGAACGGAATTTTACGGCTTACGGCTGGTTTTCCAAGGGAATTTCAGGTTGGAGCCCTATCTACTACCGAGTATCTCATCGATCGGTCACCATCGACGACGGTAGATATGAGAAATCCCGAGAAGTTATGGACTCGAGGGATTGAGAATTACTCGGGGCTTCGTGGAGTTTGATAGAGCCGAGGATCAAGAGATGTTTTCTTATCGGTTTTGGAGACAGCAAAAGGGTCCAGGTCGTGATGTCGCGTGGAGTAATCAACCAAGTCACATTCGTTGAGTCTGCGATATTTCGAAGAAGACAGACTCGGTCAGATGGTAAACAGAGAATAAGTATGCCGCCAAGCGAGGTGGAGATTGTTAAATTTGATTTAAATTCGGATTAGTTATGGATTAGTTAGGATTTAAATCTAATCTCTTTAGTTTAGATTTAAATATAATATCTAGATTAAATTCATATTTATTTATAGTTTAAATATGGATTTATCTCCTATCATTTATATACCCTATATATACGAGGCATTCTCTAAGTTTTTTTAAAAGTATCCATAATTTTCTGATAATCTAGGATTTGATTAGAGTGGTAGGGATGGCCAAGCGCGGTTGCGGATAGAGAGGTTTTTTAAAAGAAGGAAATTCTTTGTAAATGAAGGGTGAGAAGTCAGTGTAATCTAATCTTTTTTTCAATCTACCCCTAAACAAAGATCTTGAATTTTCGCTGTGCATAGATACGTAATTCTTACAACAAGTGGTAAATGTTCGAAGTCCCGGTCCAAATTATGAAAGATGAGGTGATCGGTATTTCAATTCAGGTGGAGAGTCCGGTAGAGCCAGTGGTGCAGAGGCCGAGGACAGTTCGACGCACATGAGTGGTTAGAGACGAGTCTCCAAGGCAAGAGGATCAGGAGTTCGATAGAAAAACCGCATGTTTGATTCGTGGCATAGAGTGTCATGGATGGGAGTTGCGTCGGTTGCAGCAGAGTATCTAGCAGGTTCCAGTCGGTATGGGATAGAGGAGATTCGGCTAGGATCTTCTCACTTAGAAGCGCACTTTAGGCTTTCGGCGATATTATCGTCAGGTATAGATTACGCTGATGATAAAGACAGATGGAGGTCGATGACGAGTTACATATTAAACATGGATGCAATGCCGGGAAGATCGATGTTTCAGTCCGGTATCGCGGTTTCAACAATGGAGGCATGGTTGATAGCTGTCATGCAGGCGGTTAGGGAGGCTATCGATTTGCGGAGATTGTTAGGGTTCGGAGTTCCAGAGGAAGTAAGTATTTTTCTTGGAGACTGAGAAGAATGTGATGGCAGTTACGTTGGTGACCTAAAGGATTCGACAGACGCGTTTCTAAGATGGTTTCGATCTAAACTCAAGTTTTGCCAAGTAGATTGTTGAGGTGCCTTTAGACTCAAGGGGATGAGAATGGAGTTCCCAGGTGTTGATAAATTGAAGAGATTGCGGCGAATTTGAATCAAGGTGGAGATTGTTAAATTTGATTTAAATTTGGATTAATTTTGAATTAGTTAGGATTTAATTCTAATCTCTTTAGTTTAGATATAAATCCAATCTTTAGATTAAATTCATATTTATCTCTAATTTAAATATGGATTTATCTTTTAGCATGTATTTACTCTATAAATATGATACTTTCTCAAGGGTTGTATATCCATAATTCTCTAATAACCTAGGGTTTGCTTAGAGTGGGAAATGCGGCTAAGCGCGATTGCGGATAGAGGTATTATAAGAGGGTATTTCTTTGTAAATGAGGGGTAAGAAGTCGGTGTAATCTCTTGTAATTCTTTTTCATAGTAGAAGTTTTCGTTGCGGTTTGTAGGATTAGGTGCTAGTTACGCCGAACTTGGCTAAATCTTGTATGTTTTTATTGGTGTATTCTTTTCGTATGATTTGGTATCCGTCGGATGGCATTTTTTCAATCTACCATAAAACAAAGGTATTGAATTTTCACAGTGCATAGATACGTGATCCTTACAAAAAAAGTGTTTGAGCGTCAAGTTCATGTTTTGGAGTCGATTGGGGAGAAGACGTCTACAAATTACGAGATCGAAAAGTTCGATGGACGCAATAAATTCAGTATATGAAGATTGAAGATGACGGCGCTGTTGAAACAATAAGGTATGCACAAGATTGTCTTTGCAAAAGACAGGAATCCGGCGACGACCACTGTAGCGGAAAGTGTAAAGATGGAGAATAAAGCTCACAGTTCAATCCAGGTTTCAATGGCCGATAAGGTTATTTACGAAGTGGCGCAAGAGACGACATCGGTAGAATTGTGGAACATAATGGAGGCCTTTTACGTGAAGAAAGCTCTTACTATCCGATTTTATCTAAAATAGTCCGGGAACCGCGTAGAGGTTCTTCGGTTCGGATTATGCGGAGGGTTCGCTTCGCTGGAGTTCGCAGAATTGTGCAGACCGGAGAGGATCGTGCATCAGTACACCACATTGGGAGATCCCCTGTTAAATGGCATTGCATGGCGGATGGTTCAGACAGTTTGGAAGAATATAACTTTACGGTTTATGGCTGGTTTTCTAAGGGAATTTCGGGCTAGGAATTATTCGTGGTTTCGTGGAATTTGATGCATCAAGGAGGCGAGGATCAAGAAACGTTTTCTTGTCGGCTTTGGAGACGGAGGAAAAGGGTACAGGTCGTGGTGTCTTGGGACCCAGAGTGGAGTAATCAGCCAAGTGATATTCGTTGAGTATGCGTTTTTTCGAAGAAGATAGACTCGGTCAGATGGTGAACGGAGAACATATATGCCGCAAAGTGAGGTGGAGTTTGAAGACCCAGTTCAAGTTATGAAAGATGAGGTGGTCAGTATTTCGATTCAGGTGAAAAGTCCAGTAGAGACAGTGGTGCAGAAGTCGAGGACAGTTCAACATACAGGAGTCGTTAGGGACGAGTCTCTAAGGAAAGAGAATCGGGAGTTCGACAGAAAAACTGCATGTTTGATTCATGGTATAGAGTGTGTCATGGATAGGGAGTTGCGTCGGTTGCAGCAGAGTATCGAGCATGTTTTAGCTCAGTACGAGATGGAGGAGATTCGGCCTGTATCTTCTCACTTAGAGGCACACTTCAGGCTTTCAGCGATATTGACATCGGGTATAGATTACGCTGGTGATAACGGCAGATGGAGGTCGACGACAGGTTATATGTTGAGCACGGATGCAGTGCCAGTGAGATCGATGCTTCAGTCTGATATCGCGGTTTCAACAATGGAGGTATGGTTGATAGCCATCATGCAGGCTGTTAGGGAAGCCATCGATTTGCGGAGATTGTTGGGTTTAGGAGTTCCAAAGGTGGTGAGAGTGTTCTTGCATGTCGAGAAGAAGGTAATGCCTTTTATGAAGATTGGTACCCTAAAGGATCCGACAGATGTATTTTTGAGATGGTTCCGGTACAAGTTCAAGTTTTGCCTAGTAGATTGTTGATTTGTTTTTGGGCACAAATCAACGAGCACAGAGTTCCAAGATATTGAGAAAGTAATGGAGCTGAATCCAGGTGGAGATTGTTGAATTTAATTTAAATTCGGATTAGTAAGGGATTAGTTAGGATTTAAATCTAATCTCATTAGTTTAGATTTAAATCTAATTTTTAGATTAAATTCATATTTATTTCTAGTTTAAATATGGATTTATCTCCTAGCATTTTTCACCCTATAAATATGAGACTCTCTAGGGATTTTTGTATCCATAATTCTCAAATAGCCTAGGGTTTGATTAGAGTGGGAGAGCAGTCAAACGCGGTCGCGGGATAGATAGAGGTTTTGTAAGAGAGTATTTCTTTGTGAAGGAGGGTAAGAAGTTAGCGTAATATCTTGTAATTGTTTATCATAGTTGATGTTTTCGTTGCGGTGTGCAAGATTAGGAGCTAGTTGCACCGAACCTGGGTAAATCTTATATATTGTTATTGGTGTGTTCTTTCCGTGTGTTTTGGTATCAGTCGGACAGTTCTTTTTCAATCTGCCCTAAAACAAAGATCTTGAATTTCTGGTGCGTATAGATACTCAATCCTTACAACATAGTTCTCGTCCTCCTTTGTGTCCCTTTGAGAGTCTGGGATCACTTGAGACATTTCTTTACTGATCTTATGTCAAGTATCTATTGTGGCAAGAGAAACCTAATTATTAGATATAGAGGCACAAACTTTAGCCATAAATATAGAAAAATACTTCATTTGCTTTTAAAAATCACATTATCACGCTCTAGCCACTCTCCCCAACACATGGGTTGATGGGCACGCCTATCACTCTTTTTCAATGTTGATTTACCCCATAGTTAATTGAAAGTTCCCGGATACCCCCATATATTGAATCTGGACATGACAATCTTTCGCACTTCTTTGGAGTATGGACGATGTAACATAAGGTGGTCAATTGTTTCGAAGGACATTGCAAAAACGGCAGTTTAACGGTCATTTGCCATTTTCTTCTAGTGAGGTTGTTACTAATAAGTCCACTCTAATAGTTATGCGTATAATGCTTTAGAATCCATCATTGCTCTATAATAAATCCACCAATAGTCCGTATGTATTATACAGGAACTTTGATCGAGTTTGTTAATCCTCATTATTACCTTATTTAGATGGGCCCTGTCATTCTAAGATGGATAAAGCCTTCTCTTGGTTTTTAGTTCTTTCCCATTTGAAATTATAACAAATTGTTGATTGCTGTGATTTTACTTTTTACTATCTCAATCCTGAGCATTCTGCTACCAATAATATAGGGAAATTAAGAATCCGCATCAGGATTTAAGATGATTTTATTACTTGGAAGTGTAAATAGAGAAAATAATTCTAAAAAAATTCAGTGCAACATAAATTATACTCGATAAAAGAGAGAAATGTGCAACATCAAAAGTGAATGATATAATCTATTACTTGTTGTTATGCTAGTTTTGTAAAAATTGTGGATGCTTTTTTATGTTATGAGATTTCAATTGTTATTCTGTTACGAATTTTCTTTCTATTTCATTGTTTAATATTTAATTTTTTAAATCAACTTATTATAAAAAAATTCCAATAAGTTTTGGCTTCCCTGAGAAAAGAATTCTGGCACTCATGGAATTGTTTTAGGGGAATGGCTTTAAACAGAAACGATTTAGAGTTTGGGAATTAGTACATCCTGTGTTTGACGTTATGCTTGAATATACCAAAAAGATAACTCATTGAAAGGTCTCTGTCTTTTGTTGGTTTGGGATACAAAAAGGGTTTGAACTATTTCACATAGGTAAAGTCCCTATTCATTTTGCCTCCAAATATTGGTTGTTTGGGTTTCCTTCAAATGTTGTTTTAGCAATTCAATATTATTTGAAACTTTTAACATCCTGTTAAATCGATAAATTCTTTTCTTTATTTGTTCATCCTGTTCAGTTAGTGAATTATCTGGATATTGAAATTCTCTTAATAATTGTTAAAATGTTAGGGTATTGATTGTGAACCTCTTTTTTACAGAAAGTATTTTTTAATGACGGCAGTTGAATTTTCAATGCAGGGTAACACATTTATTTTGTTGTATCTTAAATCTGTAGCTTACCTCCCTCTAAAAAATGGTTCCAGGTGACGAAAAGAATGCTCATTTGAAGAATTTGGATAAAGCCTCAGAAAACCTGAAATTGTTTAAGGCAGACTTGTTAGACTATGATTCAGTGGCTGCTGCTATTGAAGGATGTGAAGGAGTTTTCCATGTTGCTAGTCCTGTTCCTGCAACAAAAGTGCCCAACCCTGAGGTAATTATCTTTGTTATTTGTTACAAATATTTCTAAAATTGATAGAAATGTTGTTTTCTGGTAGATTTTACTCTTCTCACTAGCTATTTCATCAGATTAGTATTTAATCATGCACAGTTAGGCAATTAGGAAATGTTGGATTGTATTTGCATCTTAGGCTGGATAAAAGCTTATGATTGAACAGTGGATGCTAAATTCAATCCCCGGAATGACATTTCTCAGCCCTCGGCTCCCGTATTTATTTTTTCCAAAAAAATCCTATATTCATCTTGCACCTATTGATTGTGTAAGACATTAGGGTCCTGTTTGGGTGTGGAGTTAGGAAAACTGGAGTTTATTTTTAAGTTGGGTAGAGGCTATGCATGCTCTTGTTTGTAAGGTCCTACCTCCACCCAAAATTTAACTTGATGGGTTGTTTGGCTTTGGAGTTATTTAAACTCAAAAATGTTGTTTTGGAGATATCTAACTCCAAAGTGAGGGTTTACTTCACACTTTGTGGAGTTTAAAAAACTAACTTTGTGGTTCAGATAACACGAGTTTCCTAAACTCCAAAATGGAAGCCAAACGGGGCATAAGATTTTGGAGGTAAGTCTTGATGACTTTATGGAAAATTTAGTTATCCTAACTCCAAACTCGAGCAGGCCCTAGATAGTAAAAGAGCATTGGTTTGAACTCCATTACAAGCAATATTATAAAACATATATTTCTATCATATACTTAGATAAGCAGGCGCGATTTGGATCATTGTTGGTTAATTTGATAATGTTCAGGTAGAGGTAATTGCTCCTGCTGTAACGGGCACTTTGACTGTACTTAAAGCATCCTCTGAGGCTAAAGTTAAAAGAGTGGTTGTGGTTTCCTCAGTTGCAGCAGTTAGTATGGTCCCAAACTGGCCGCAAGATAAGCTCATGGATGAGGATTGTTGGTCAGATGCCGAATATTGCAGGACAACCGAGGTAATTTATGTCTAGTATTTGAGGTTTGAGATCCGCAGTCCTTGTTGAGATCTACTAGCATTATAGTTTTGATTGTGTGCGACATGCAAAACTACCATGCCATAGAAGTCTGAGACACTATTTTTCATGCTTCTATCCGCCATAACTTAATGCAAAGTTCAGGTTTCAAACATATGCCACATTAAGTTTATCTTGTTTCTGTAGGCAAGCTTTGCAATCGAGACATGATTTTAAAACGAGCGGAAGCAATGAATTTCAAAAATGAAGAGAGCAAAAGCATGCACACATAGAACCATGAACAAAGACTAAAACTTGTAACTAAACTAGTAAGCTAAAAACAAGAGTTGGCGGACTACAACCTTTGTAGCACGTTAGCCACTTCTTCTTGGACTCCGGCTAGTCTCTACGAAGTCCGGAACAAGCTTGTTCGATGATGTCCTTGCCGAAAATGATCCACCTTGAGATAACTCCAACATAAGCTTTAGCTTCAAATTGATCTCTTCAAAATGATGAAACTCACTAATTAAACTTACTAAGAATGATCAGCAGGAGATGTAGATTAATTAGCTCACTAAATTTTTCTCTTTTCCTTTTCCATTTCTCACTTGAAGAAAATCAAGAGAGAAAAGAACCATGGAGATGAGAGAATGAAGAAGATAATGATTTAGATGAGAACAAATATAAGAATGAGTCATAACTCATGAGTCACAAAAAATGAGTCAAGTCTACAAGCATCTTAAATCCATGACTCGTTCTGATATCATTTCGTTCATATAAGTCTCATACTCCAATCTCACATGTATCATCATACATGTCACAATATTTATATCAAATATAATTATTATTAAAAAGAAGAAAATAATAAAGTGAATATGATATTAGTTAATATATAAATATATCAATATATAAATATATATTTAATTATTAAATCAACACTTGATTTAATAATCCGGTTATATATATATATACATATACCGGCTAATATCAATTAACACCCGATTAAAATACATGTATCAAATACACGTATTTAATCGAACTCCTGCATGTCTATACGCTCCTTACATCGTTTCACATGTGCTGTGAAATTTCTGTGTGGGACTCTAAATACTCAACAATACGCTGGCAGTAGGTTAGGATCATATCTATAGCCCACAAGAACGTCAACGATATTAGCTGCACGTAACGGCTACCCAGATATTGATCAAAAAGTCAACGAGCAAGCTTATCCGAACCCGGCAAAGTCTACCCGTGACATTACCGTACAGTCCGTTCTCTTCATATAAGAGTATCGTATATCGGTTCTAGCTTTCTTCGGAGTCGCTGAGATGGATGGCGTACCAGGTCATGACATGGACCTCATCATCAGTATCTTTTTCCAGCTCTTTTAGAATTTCGGCCGCTTCTATAGAGAAAAACGCCTTCAATTGAATTAGGGTTCTTTCCTTTTGCACATAGTCTTCGAGAGAGTCAATATATTTTTGAATGGTCGATTTTCTCGCAGACCCTTCGCATCAAGCCACGCTTTTCTTTTTAAGCTTCTTGGACTTTGAGCTCGAACAAGCCGAATCAACGACCGGAAGAGTGGGTTCTTTTTGCCCATCCCATTCGATTCTGGGCTCTTTCTGAAGCAGTTTCTGTTGGAGATAGTGCCCTCAGAGTCAATTATTGGATCACAGGCACGTGATTGTAATGATTGAGTGAGGACCTATACCGGTAAGACAGTCTTACTCAAGATGATAGTATGCTATCTGGTTTATCTTTATCATCGTGTACTGCTTTAGGTGACCTTACATATCACTATTGCGCGTTGATAGAGCTCTTAGGATTCTTGCTTGACGGCCAGCAGTATGATGGCGATCATATACGTGGGAGCTGGGGTCTATAAGCACATCCTTAAAAGGTCCCTAGTCGTGAGAGTTTCGAGATAGGGCATCGATACTCCAGAGTAGACTAGTGTATACAGTCGAGACCCCGACGAGGGGCGGTGGCCGGTCTCACAAGCCACTGATGTCAGTTGGTTCACCTAAGATGTATACAGGTGCTCATTGGGTTATGAGTACACCGGACAGGACTCGCCGGAAACATACTAGTTGGTCTTATACCAGACGTCAGATAGCAGTTCCCTAGTGACATGTGTACAGGTTAGTTCATCGACCTGAGATCGTCATTTGTCTCGTGTGAGTTCCCACTGTACTTTGATTACTACCCTACCACGGCTCAAAGGAGTCGTGCAAACAGGTTTTAGTTGGGTACAGTCCCGAGCCACATGGAGGCGGTGAGCGGATCTGCAGGATTTCGTCTCTCCCGGTATTGGGGGTGAGGTCGCGCTGTGTCTAGGAGACCCATTACACGAAGTCCTTGACCAAGGCAGGAGATTTACTGGTAGGTATTCCAGTAGTATCTCAGGGTGTTCTGAGCTACACTCCGACATGACTTGTATCGTTTTTGGGGGTCTGACTTTTACCAACCCCCTAGGCCTGCCATGCGATGCTCATAGACGAACGGACCGGACTGTACAGATATTGTCACTAATAGGCTCAGTAGGGTGTCAGGATTAGTTCGCTCATCGACGTCCCTTTTGGTCAATACCTGGTAGCCCGTTACGTATGGCTAATACTTCTGACGTGCTAGTGGTTAAATCCACAGCCAAGGGATTGACGAGTCTTTAGAGTTCTCCACAGACCGTTTCTCAAGTTTCGGGCGAAACGCTGTAGAGGCCGTATGGAGATATGGCAGGGTTCGATCATATACGTGCGGTATTGCACGGATCATGATCGGACGGCTAATACTAGCGGGCTTTGGTTTAAGCTGGATCCTAGTATTATACAGTATAGATTTTGTCTCATTGCATTTGTATTCGGTCGGAATACAAATGCGGGTATGTATATACAGTCGCGGGGTTTTCCTGTAATTTATTACGGGATCGGTTTTCTGAAGTTGCCAGTTTGTTTTCCGTTTCGGCCATTTTCTTTTGTTTCTTTCCTTGGCTGAAAATTGGTGGAGGGCTTATTTGCAAGCATGCAAATTGGTATTGTGGAGGGTGGTCTTTGTAACTTGTTGCTTCATGATGGTTTCACCATACATTGACTTCTTAGCTCATGATTGCTTGACTTTTGCTTGATAAGATAGTTGATGAGGATTGAACTTTAGTTGTGATCATGATTCATCATCATAAGCCTTTTTCTCTTTCTTGCATTATTCTTTTTGCTAACTCCCTCTTCTCATCTTCTTGAAGCCAAGGCCGGCCTTCCCTTTAGGGGCTGTCCAAAAATTTTTGTGTGGGAATTTTGTTCTCTTCTTGCTACAAAAATTCCTTAGTTCATAGCAAAAGGTTCATATCTCCCTCCACCTTCAAAATGGAAACTTCTCCACAACCTCTTGAGACAAAGAGTCTACACTAGCCTACAACATTTCTTGGACACGTCGACTCGCCAACTTCGTGCCCGAGTTGTCTCGGTCCAGAGGTGGGAGCCCGTAAAAGAATCCGGCGATGTGGTGTCCTTCCGACGAGGAGATGAAGACCGGAGATTCCGTGGGGAGATCGGGACGACGACGGGAAGACCGAAGGACACGGATCGCTTGGTATATCTCTCTACCCCTTCTCTAGTTAGCTAGGAGTAGGTTAATGGCCCGATCCGGGTTTAAAAGTCCGCAGTAGTGCCGGTTCTAGTTTTTAGAAAAGTCTTGTATTCCGCATTTTGGCCTCGTACAGACGGCCGGGGCGCTGCCGTGCACTTACAGTTTCAGCATCTTCTCCGTTTTCTTGGATATGTATACACTCCACGGAGGTTGTAGCAGATTGGCATCATTTCATGGAGCGGATGGTTCAGCTGTCTGTTTCTAGAAGGCAGCAGCTCCTGTCTGTATGAAGTTGGCGGTCACGGTTTGATTGTTCGCTAACATGCTCTTAGACAATTCGATTTCTCCTGTCTTGTATTGTTTCTCGACCTAATTCTTAAAAAAATAGTAGTCCTCAATTGCATGATGCGACATTCTATGATATGGGCAATATAGACGATTGTCGGTCATGTTTGCTTCATGTGGTCTCTTTGATTTCGGCAATTGCAAACCATTCATGGCGTTTTTGAACCCTTTAGAAGAAGTAAACCTTGTTCTTTCTCTCTTCAAGAGTCGGTCCTCCTCCTGGTAATGGTTTCTGAAGCCCGTCGGTCTTTGATCCGCCCGCTTTTCGCTTGCCCTCGTCATCAGAAGTATTGAAAGAATCGGCTTTATTGGATCTCCCACTTTTGCGATTATCGTTTTTCCGGTTCCTCCAGGGTTTGTTATTTTGGGAATCCGAGGCGGACTCTTGTTTTGAGCATTTCAACATTTGAACTCTCTTGGTCAACTCCTGAAACATTTTTAGACCTACGGTGCATAGAAACGGAACTATCCAATTGTTGAGATTCCCGATAAGGCCGACGGATTGATCCTGCTTTAATGGCGGTTCGCACTTGACGGTAAGATTACGACCATCGGGCTATGAAATCCGTGTTTCTTTCGTTACGTTCTGATTTGATCCTCATAAGGTCAGCTAATGGTGATTTTATCACTGAAACATGGATCTTTACCTAAACAGAGATTCTATTTTGGTGAACGTGGTAACAGAGCCATCCGGTATGCTTGCATACCAGTCAAAAGCGATATCGGTCAAGCTGGTAACGAACTGTCAGAGGAGTGCATCATTGCTCCTGGTATTCCCGCACGATACTTTAAAGTGGGCAATGTGCCGGTTCGCATTTCCTGTCCCATCGAATCTTCCGAATTTGGAGACGACGTAGCCACTTGGAAACTCCACTAGATCATATCGTGCAGGGTACGACCTGTTACTATTGCTGGTATCTTTCTGCGTCTCGGCTTCAACCACCAATATTTTGACTCTGTCGGTGACCAAATCTATGATCTGATTTTGCATTAGCGGGATACTGCCATCGAGAGTCCAGACATTCCCTGAAGCGAAATATGGTCGACTTTCATGTGGCTCACTTATCTTTGGACTTAAGGGAATATGCGTCGGCTGCTTCGGGTCACTGTCACCTAGCTCATGAGTAGAGCTTTGCGATTGATTGGGCGGCGGCCGAGCAATTTGTGTCGTGAGCTGCATGATGACATTTTGTCAAGTCATCAATTTTGGAGTAAAGTTTGGCCATCTCATTATTTTTGTTTTTGAGCTATTTTTGGAGTTCTTGGAGAAGCCGATGCTCCGCTATCTTGGGGCGGAAAAACGGCTCTTCTTCACTGTTCGAGCCTGAATCCCCATGAATTGAGGGATTTTTCTGCTTACCAGTCTCACCAAAAGGGTTTTTGTTATCTTCTGGGAAGTAGCAGCCACATTCAAACCATATTGGGCTTGGGATATGGTGGCCTCATCCTTATTCTTGCTGCACGTGCCTGCCATATAGACCATATGAACCACATTTCCAGTCATCCCTTTATCGTTGACGGCTGAATTTTCGGACCGTCGTCGTGGCCCTTCCTTTTCAGGAAAGGACAAGCGACAAAAGACGGTCGACTTGCGCGGGTTCTTAAGTGGAGCCGGTATCCCTCTATGGATTTTTCACGTTGCTTTCGCGCGGCACGGAGCGCTTGATAGACTCTTAAAGAGACGGTGTCAGGCTGTTTGAATCGTCGTTCGCAGCGCTGTTTGAATCGTCGTCTTCTTGAGTTTGGCGGTTATGGCGTTTCTCTGAACCCACGTTAAATGTTCGAAGGAATTGTTAATTTTCACGGCCGATTCAGTTGTCGTTGTGGGGTAACGCTGTTCTTAGAACCTCACAAAATTCAATTTGACCGAAGCCTTGGCCCTCTTGTTGGTTTTATATCTGAGTCGCTTTTGTCTTAGCTTTTCAGTCTTGAGGGCTTGACGAGCATTTGCTCACTTGGAAGCCACCGTAGGCCAATTGACGGGGAGTCCAGAGAAGACACCCGATCGTGCAGTTGTTAAGAGCACCGTCTGAGACTCCTTGTATTTTCCTTGGTTTTTACGGATTTGCCCCTAGCTAGAGCAACAGAGAGCCGCTCGAAAAAAGACTTGTGCTTAAACTGGGATGCTCTTACAACCACGACATTTGGCCTTCTTCCCTTTGAGGATGGTTTTGCCGACATCCTTGTTGGAGCCTCAACAATAAGAGGACTGAAGGCAGAAGAAAATATGATGGAGCCGAATGGTAGTGGTGGCTTCTCCCATTGCTGCTTGAGATCTGCCGAAAGTACCAGCCGAGAGTTTGTCTTGACGGTGTAAGAGATTGGAGTTGTATCAAAAGTTGAGCTTGTTGCAGGAGACATCGTCGTGTTTGCAATTGCAGTTGAAAGTTCATAATGTGCATGAAGAAGCATGATTTCAGTACGACAAAAATATATATATTAAATGAGTTCGCATAGTCGTTTGACCCGAAATATGGGAGTGATAGGTCCCACCGGATGTGCCAGAATCTGTAGAGTGTTTTTCACTACCCTACTGAGATAGGAATGTGCTTGCTTTTCAGTCATGTGCAGATTTCCCCTGTCTAAGGTAGACTGGGGTTTATTGATTGTGGGGTCCTAATCTCATGCAGCCGCGGACGAAACTACCGTTATTACATATCGCTCTGAGGCGAGGGAACATACGATTAACGGATCATGTGATCATACGAACTCAATGTGCAACATGCGTGTGTTATGTTTTGAAAACAATTTTGAGGGTGTTTTGGACACATCGGGGACCTCACGGAGTTTACGAGGGTCCTGCTATCCGGATAGTGGGTTGGGAGTCAAGAGAGCTAGCAGTCCCCTTATGGGATGCGGGGCAACGCCCGTTAGAATTTTTTTTTAACAGAATGCTACTCGATCCTTGTTTGTTGGAAACTTAAGTTCCATGAAGCTCAAGTTTCGACACTTGGAAAATTTTGCCAAGTCCTAACTTATGCTTCAGCGTCTATGTGCGCTGAAGTCCTAACTTATGCTTCAGCAAATTTTGCCATGTCCTAACTTATGCTTTAGCACCCATGCATTGCACGTAGTGCATATGCACGATTCAACAGATTGCGCCTTTTGTATGGGCGCTGGCGCACGTGCATTGCACATGGTGCTGGCGCAATTTTACAAAAGGGCCTTTAGCGCTAGCTCACGTGTATTGCACGTAGCGCATTTCCACAACTTGGAAGAAGGCGTCTCTGGCGCTGGCGTACGTGCATTGCACGTAGCGCACATGCGCAACTTGGCAGAAGGCGCCTCTGGCGTTGGCACACACGCATTGCATGTAGTGCTCATGTGCAACTTGGCAAAGAGCGTCCATGGCGCCGGTGTCTTGACATAGGGCGCACCTATGGATGAAAGTTGGTACTTTCAGAAAAATTAAGTTTTCGATTGGTGAAGCATATGCTTCTGTTTGATTATATTATTTTTTTGGTGATCTTTGAATCTTCGGGTTTTTGGGTCTTGTCGCTGCCTCGCTGGTGCGTTTTTTTTTTGTTTGGAAGATGAGATCTCTTCTCCGCCTCCTTTTTCCTTCTTGGATCTTGATAAACAGGAAATGAGAAGAGATAAAAAGATCTTTTTTTGTATGGAGATTTTAGATTTCAATCTATTGACCGATGCAAAAGGGAAGGAGGCTCGAGTGGTATTTTACCCGGAACCAATTTAAGAATAACGCGTGCTATATTTCAAAACCTTGCATATAATCCGTTTTCTTGCTGGTCAAAATGCATGAAAAAAATTTGGAAGAAGGAAACCTACGTGAGAGAAAAGTGCGACGGCTTAAAACCTTATTTTTTTAAGAGGAGAAAAATCTTCTTTATTTCGTCACGAAGGTTGGCTTCTCTAGCCTTTACACTTTTACACTTGGGCTTCTAAGGCTTTACAATATTGGTTTTTTCCCCCTACCATGTCTATATGCTTATTTATTTTTGCACATAAGCCATGGATTGTACAATTATTTGGTTTTTTGCCCATTTCCCTTGCATTTATTCATAAAAAAATACGTTAAATTTATTTAATACACAATCTTTTTTTTTTCTTTTCTTTTCTTGGCATAGGGGCCGACCCCTTGCTTGAACTTCAACTTGACTCGAGTCTGCTTGACTCGGACTCAGGCTTGGGCCCACTTGTACGGACATTGACTTTGACTTTCCAGACAAAGGGGTGTAAATTTTGACCCCAACAATTATGTTTCTCTTACTTTTATGATTGCTGAACTCATTAGGGATCATAATTTTTCCCATTTGCATCATGGAATTTTCATGGCTGGTGAGAGATTTTAATCCTCAACGAATTATTGTTGCAGAACTGGTATTGCCTTTCGAAGACATTGGCAGAGAGGGAGGCTCTGGATTATGCAGCAAAGCACGGACTCGATGTAGTGACTGTTTGCCCGTCTATGGTTCTGGGCCCGCTGCTCCAATCTACTGTGAATGCTAGTAGCTCATATCTCGTCAACACCTTGAAAGGTATGTCTCTAATCTCTGTATTAATTTTACAATCGTTTTCCATTCGGAAATATACTTTGTGCGTGCGCATGCTTGTATTCTCCTGATTATATATTTTTCGGTATATGAATGAAACTCATCTTAATCAAGTAAATATTGTGAGAGATGAAATGCTCATTTCCGAAATACGCTTAGCCGCTTTGGTTTATCCTCAAGAGATATATTGTGGAGGTTTTTATTGGGTATTAGATAAGTATAGGATGAGCATGGTGTGTATTATCAGCTGATATTCTATATTACATTCATGTCATAGAATGTGACAAAGTTTTACGTTGGCTGTCACAAGCCTACCACAACCCTCACCCTTTCTCATCCGGACTTGGGACCGGCAACGGTGGGTTTATATTCTATATTACATTATGAAAAAATTTTGTAGTATCGAACAGAGGTTTAAAAACACCAAAAAAGAAAAGAAAAGAAACTTCTCACTATTTAAAATTGTTCTACCCATATCATATATATCCGCAACGTTACAAACTTACAAGCTTACGGGCATGTGTATACGCTCGTGGCTGAGAGGATTTGAGTCATATATCAACAGATAACAAACATCGAAAGTTTCATACCCATATCATATAGTTGCGGATGCAAGTATGAATAGGACTAGTTATCAGAAGTCAATCTTATAAGGCATATTTAGAAAATTCAATGGTGTAATCGGTTTTGGCAATCCTTTGTGACATTACAGGCAAGCGCGAGTCAATGGATAACATGATGATGTATTTTGTGGATGTTCGAGATGTAGCCGATGCCCTTCTCCTTGCATACGAGAAGCCTGAAGCATCTGGCCGTTACATTTGTGCGCCTCATCCGATGAAAGTCCGCGACTTAGTAGACAAGCTGAAGACCATGTATCCCAATTACGAGTACCCAAAGAAGTAAGCCTTTTTTTTTTGCCTTTCTGTATGAAATTTTCATTGCTAGTGGATTCTCTCTAAGTATTATATATTTTCGATGGCAGATTTAATGAGATCGATATGAAAAACCTGATGAATTCGGACAAGTTGAAGACGTTGGGGTGGAAATGTAGGCCATTGGAGGAGTCTATTGTGGATGCAATTGAGTACTACAAGGAAGCTGGCCTGTTGGATAACAAGGAATAGAGCCCCTTTAATGTCGAGTCCAAATATGTTGGAGAGCTGAGAACTTTTTCCTTGGGCTTGCATGAACACCGTAAAACTATTACCATGTGGTTTGAATTATTGTTCTAGTTTGGACCCGTTTGGACTGGTTTTTATTTATTATTAATATTTTCACGCCGAGTTTGGATGACTCTTTAATTATTGAAAAAAATATTAGAGTTAGCACGATAATGTTGGGGTTATAATTGTTGCTTGGTCACGCAATCAAGATTTATTAGAGTTCGCATAATTTAGCAAAATAAAATTTCAATCATTTTATCCATCTTTATTCTTTAATGATGGTTATTTACCATATTAATAACAATAATAGTCCGACTTGAGATGCAAGGGCTTGTGCACAAAGCAAAAGGAGGTGCGTTAGTAACCTAAGTCATTAATCAAATTTTAGTTATGAGATATATAATTAGCTTGATTTCAAATGATGTAAACGCTGTCAGTAAAAATCAAATTAAATTGTTATTAAAGTAAATTTTCGTATTTTAGAATGCTGGTAGGATAAATATCAATATCAGAGCTATTTATTGTTTCCTACTTATAGGTTATTTGAATATATATTATCAAAATTCTAGTCTTTATGGTTTTTCTATCAAGAATCAAACAATTTTAATATTAAATTATAACCATAATTTGCAAAAGTTTACATGTGTTAATATTATAAGTAAAAAAAATCAAGAATGAAGGGGAACCAAACCTTAAAGCATAAGCTAACTCTTGAACCTAGAGGCAAACCTCTACTATTATAATTCCAACTCCAAGGGTGTAGCTAATATCCTCAATTGATCTTAATAATGCTCGATACTGGCGGCTTCAAAGGTCAGGACACGTGGCAGATGACGTGTCTCAAAACTCATAAGAAAGGGCCCACAGGGGCCGACCAGGCCGTCCCTGTATCCGACCCGCGAGCAAAAGCTGGCCGTCCTCGGAGCCCCTGCAAATCAGCCTCCTCGGCCTCTCAGCTCGTCCCCGAGCTACCACAGGACCAAGATGCTTCGACTCTCCCGCTCGTTCCCGAGCTCTCCCGCCGAAGCCATCTTCCTCGGTCCCTCCGACCAACTCCACCACTCACAGGCGTAACCGCCGCTCCGCAAATCTCGTCATGCGCAGATTCTCCGCCAGCAACATCCCACGTTCTACGCCATCACGATCCCCATTAACGGGCGATCCGCTCATTACGCGGGCGTGACGTCAGGAGCGTAACTGCCGGTGAGATTCTCGCGCCTGCTGCTGCGTGCTGCCGCCACTACATAAGCCCCCATCACAGAAGGGTCAAGTAAGCCATTCTCTACACTTTACGCCGTTACTCTGCTCAGATGTGATTACTGACTTGAGCGTCGGAGGGTCCTCGATGGTACCAAACCACCCCGGGACTTCTGTGCAGGCACTCGGCGACGGCCCCATCACTTCGCCCCCTCCTTTCAAAACCCATTGAGACCCACATGCAACGAAGAACAATCAATCCAGTTCACCCCGAGATCAACGGAAGACAACATCTGACGGAGGCCCGAAAAAAAGCCCCATCAATTGGCGCCATCTGCGGGAAACGTCCACAAAATACAAAGTTGGCCTTCCGATCTCCGCCGACATGACAGCTAATTCCCCTAGAGATCTAAACGCTCACCGTCGTTTTCCTCGCAACGGGGACGCGGGCGAACCCTCACCTGAGGTCGTCGGTCTCCCCGCGGGCATCAGTCTCGCGGGCTACGGCGAACGCCCGAACAAAAGGGCTAGGGGCCGAGAGCCCATCACCTTTGGCGACGAAGATCTCCATGGCTCTGTGCCCCATAGCGATCCGCTGGTGATCGTAGCACGAATTCACCGATACGAGGTCCACCGGATACTCATCGATTCGGTAGCTCGGTGGACATCCTCATCCACGATTGCTTTTTGCGTATGGGGCTTGCCCCAGAAGACCTGAGGCCGGCCTCTCACGTCCTTTCTGGGTTCACCAATCACTCCATCCCGGCACAAGGGATGATCACCCTGCAGTTCACGATCGGGGAGCCCGGCCACACGCGCACACTGCCGGTAGACTTCATTGTGGCGAGGGTCCCATCAGCCTACAACGTTATCTTCGGCCGTCCGACGCTGAGCTCCCTCCGGGCCCAGATCTCGACGTACCACCTGGCGAAGAAATTCCCCCTCGATCAGGGGGGATAGGACGAGCATACGGGAGCCAGCGAATCGCGGAAGTGGGCCTGGCAGAAGCATTCCCCCCGAGCAGCCTGCTGATAGCGCCGATGCAAGCGGTGACATTAAAGGGGCCCTGGATACTCGAGACGAGCGGAAGGAGGTCCGCGGGGCACTGGTCGAGCCTCTGACCGAGGAACCATTATCAAAAGGGGACTCAGGAAAGACTGTCCAGGTCAGGTCACTCCTGACGGGAATCCAACGGGATGACCAGATCGAGTTCCTCCGAAGATATTCCGACGTCTTTGCCTGGGCACCGGCAGACATGCCTGGGATCGACCCCAAAGTCATCTCCCACAAGCTCAGAGTTGATCCTGCTGCCCGACCCGTCAGGCAGAAGAAAAGAAGCTTCGCCCTGGCCAAACAGAAGGCTATTGAAGAAGAGGTTGACCGGCTTCTCGCCGCCAATTTCATCGGGAATGTGCCCTACTCGGAGTGGCTGGCGAACGTAGTTCTGGTTAAGAAGTCGAGCGGAAAGTGGCGCATGTGCGTCGACTTCACCGACCTCAACAAAGCCTGTCCTAAGGACAATTTCCTGCTCTCCCGCATAGACCAGCTCGTCGACAGCTCGGCCGGGCATGAGCTTCTGAGCTTTATGGACGGTTTCTCCGGCTATAACCAGTTCCGCATGAATCCGGCCGACAAAGATATGACCGCGTTCACCACGGATCGGGGAGTATACTGCTACAGAGTTATTCTCTCCAGCCTCAAGAATACCGGGGCCATGTACCAGAGGCTGGTCAACCGCATGTTCAAACCACAGATCGGCAGGAACATGGAAGTCTACGTTGACGACATGCTCGTCAAGTCCGTCTCGTCGGCCGACCTGGGTGAGGCGTTCGGGGTGCTCCGCAAATTCAACATGAAGCCGAACCCCTCCAAGTGCGCATTCGGAGTCACCGGGGGAAATTCCTCGGGTTCATAGTCACTCATCGAGGTATCGAAGCTAACCCAAAGAAGATCAACGCCATCCTGAGCATGACCGCGCCCAAGACCAACGTCGAGATCATGAGGCTCACGGGGCGAGTGGCCGCTCTGAGCCGTTTCATGTCCAGGTCGGGGGAGAAGTGCCTCCCGTTCTTCAAAGCGCTGAGGAAAATTTCGAGGTTCGAGTGGTCGGAGGACTGCCAAGCCGCCTTCGACCAACTGAAGATGTAATACCCTAGTTCATTCATACAAGTTTTATTTTTTTGGGTATTTCTTTATTTATGGCTACTTCTTGATTTATTGCTCTTTGGGTGTGAATAGTATTATATCTGGTATCTGCATTTTTTTAATATAATATATAAAGTCGAATAAAATATTTTTAAAATACCTAACATGGCCTGCATGATACCCCTAACCCCGTGGTAGCATCCACGCATCTTGTTCTCGTCCAGTTCAGCAAAACGGATGTGTTTGGATCGCTACGTGCATTTTACGTGCATCCAATCTTGGGGGTATGCATTTTCGTTACCTGAGCATTCATTTCGAAATTTGGACGTCACATATATTTTTCATATTTTAAATCTGAATTTTTAGACCCAACCCAGGCGTGTTTTGGAGTAAGTTTGTATTTGCCAAAATCTCAAAACGGACGAATATTATATTCTTTAATTATACCTAATTTAATCCTAACTCACCTCTCTCTTCCATTCATTCCCTCATGTTCACTCCCTCACAACACATTATTCTCTTTCCCTTTACACCTCCCCCACTCCTCTCTTTACAACACACACCCTCACACACATTATTCCCTCTTCCCCTCTTTTCTCTTTACACCCTCACACCTCACTCTCTTTCTTTCTTTACACCCTCACACCTCACTCCCTCTCTTCTTTACAACTCACCCCCACTCATTCCCAAATCTCCCGTTCCCTCCCTCTCTCCCTCTATAAAATCTACATTCTCATTCTAACAAATCACACACTCTCTAAATCTCTCTCACTTCCTCTCTCAATTTCCCAAAGTCCCTAGCTCCTTCTCTCCTTCTTCTTCATCCCGCGACCACGAGAAAACTCGAACCCACGCCCGCACCGCGCCCGTCGCTGCCCTCGCCGACCGTCGTCGTCAGGCAAGTTTAATACTTGCTTCATGCTATTATATGTTCATTTCGATTGCGATACTATATTATTATAAGTGTTCGATGCAAAACACGAACTGAAAACACCCTTTAAATTGACGGAAACTAATCACGACTGATGGCCCAAGTGATAATGAATATTGTGTTAAAAGTTGGCTCGAAAATACGGATCCTAACACCGTGAAATGTCATCCCCATTTAGATCCATCGAATCTGTAAATTTCTGTACCTTAATTTTTGTAAAAATCATAGTAAATTGATTATACATCGGAATGTTGCGTTCAAGGGCTCATATCGAATCCGACTCGACAACCTAGAATCCCATATAATTTTTAGTATGTTTCTGCTTTAAATATATGACAGAAATTGGTTCGGAGTGCGGCTCTGGACAGTCCAGAGCAGCATTGGCTGTCAATTCTCATTTTACAACACTTCTCCCTGCCGTATGAAAATTCCATGATGCGGAACCCTATACTATAGCGAATATAAGTCTGTTATGCAACCATTGGGAGTGATTTCATTCGTTTTCGTTGTCGTTTACTATTTAAATTATATTTTAAATTAACAGAACCTATGGCTGCCCCAAACAGGGACAGAATGTATACCCCTTTATTGTACAAGGCATAACTTCCAGCACACCATGGGTATTATCGATCCGTCTGGCTCGTATCGAAGCCAACAGATAAACCTACAGTACTCCATAGTTCATCTTTACATTTTGATAAGTTATAACAATGAATACTGAGGCGATTCGCGGCCCTGAACTGCAGTTTGGGGAAACGTTCGTTCGAATACCTGAACTTGGTAACACCTGTACACCCCTTCCTTAAACTGAAAATACTAGGAACCCCATATTGTTGCCTAGAGAATTTAGTTAGCCAACCGTTGAATCTGGTCCGGTGTCATTTCACCATCATTTGATATTTAATTTGTATTTTAGAATACCGTGGTGTTCTGCAGTTTCTGCAGTGATCCCTCTTACACCAGCACCTTGTACATAACATAACTTTTAATACAAAACTGCTATCGATGATCCGTTTGATGAGTTGGATACATAACAGTAAAATACACAATTAGTTTAACTGTAACATCGCTCAATTCTGAGCCCAACTGGGTACAATTCATGTCGCGAAACGGACGTTCAGTTCTGAAACTGAATTTCCAGCCGCGAGCACTTAAAATGAAACAGCTATATCTTAAGAACCGGAATCCCGATTGAGCTGAAACAAATTTTGATGAATTGCTGACTGAGTGTTCTATTTATCTTACTTGTATCATTTTGCTGAATTCTTAACATATTAATTTATGCAATTTATGTAAGTTAATGACATGCATATTGATTCATAACATACAGAGCGTATTGGTAGCATACATACATATATCATACCCTTGCCATATACTCAGTGTTAGTGCGTGTGGACATTGCATTATCGTGCGTGATAGATATTGGTTTAGGAGTGACGAGTACACCAATGGAAAGTGAATATTCGTGACAGTGATAAATACAGTGAACAGTGATAAAACCCTGTCATTGGTATACTTGTACACGACTAGATCAAGATCATAAATAGTGTAAACCTGGGGAAAAGGGGGAAATCAAAGTGGAAAGAGTATCGTATTTAGCGGGACCGTGTTTTAGAGGATGATCATTCGAACCGTGATACTGATACATGTAGGGTAGGATCTAGTGATCCGGCTGACAGGGTTATGTCCCGGGCATGTGGGCCGTTGTCTCGGGTATGTACGAGACTCCTGTTAAACATGATCCTCCTTCCACTATGTGATTTCAAACATGACCTAGAGACCGATAGGGACACATAACATATTCTGCATCATGTAATGACACAGTGATTACTTGCATTATTCTTACACCATTATTACCTCATATACCTGTTTTATCTTATTATAATAATATTGTTGTTGCATCGCTCTGACGACCTGAGTATGCATGCTCAGTGTGAGGAGAAGATTTAGGCTGGACCAGTGCATCACAGACTTCTTGTCTTGCCATTCCGAGTTACATTCGTTTGTTCCACTTCAGGTCAGTCTTCACAATGTTCCTTTCAGTTACTGCATTTCTCATTACCTGCGCATCTTTACTGTTTACCATGATAAACTAGAAGCCGAAGTATGACTACGGCAGAACATTTTCTTGACCGTAGGAGCATGGCTGGCCTTGTCTACCCCTCGTATTCCGTATTTTGGGAAGCGAGGCGTGACATGGTTTTGTTGGTATCAGAGCCATAGGGTATAGGTTAATCGAGTTTGATTCTTTTGTAGTTGGGTATTGGACCCAATACACGAATCAGAATACTCGTGATTAGGAACATGTCGTGCCACATTGCTATCATGATTCTTGAATCATATCTTTCTTTTATCCTTCGTCTTGACGATATGCAAACCACTTTGCATCTCGACTTGAAACCTTTTGGTTCTCTATTGTTTCTCCATGTTCCTTGATTCTAATACTAGGATTTGGGCGACTTGAGTAGAGTTATGTGATTGTAACTATGAACTGCAGCATGGTTACAATGCGGTACTCTATTTAAGTAACTTGGAGTCCTGGTCTTGATTAATTTCCGTGTTCCATGGTCTTCATATTGCCTTGATTCTCTTACTTTCCAGTTCATATTTTATCGCAAGCTTGAATCCTGTTTACCGTGCTTAATCTTCTTCAGTATCTTGACGTTGGATGAAGTCATCTCGGTATCTTACTTGTTCTTGTTTTCCCCGCATTAGGATTATTCAATTCTGGTACATCCCTTTGTTGTTGTCTTGGGAATGGATTTTCGCGGCACTTTCCACGCTCATATTGATTGTAAGGAAAGGAAAGTGATTCTCCAGATTCCCGGACATCCGGAGTTTATTTTGCTGGAGGAAGCAGTTCTGTAGGGCCAGTCGAGTTTAGGGCTAGGCCGACAAACAATGTTCTTTCATCGATGGAGGTGGATAAGGAAGATGTGCCAGCTGTTGTTCGAGATTTCATAGACGTGTTCGAAGACATATCAGGTTTACCGCCGAAGCGAGACGTAGAGTTCGCGATTGATCTTGCTCCTGGTGCAGCGCCAATCTTAAGGCATACTATCCAATGACACCAGTGGAATTGGAAGAAGTCAAGAAGCAGGTTGCTGAATTGCTAGAGAAAGGGTTGGAATCGCAGCAGCGATTCACCTTGGGAAGCTCCAGTTCTTCTAGTCAAGAAGAAAGATGGCATAAGGAGGATGTGCATCGATTATCGAGAATTAAACCGGGTGACTATTAAGAACAAGTACCTGATCCCTCTTATTGGTGGATTATTTGAGCAGTTTTATGGCGCGAGGGTATTCTCGAAACTGGATTTGCGATCCGGATAACATCAAGTCCGAGTTAAATCAGGAGATATTTGCAAGGCGGCGTTCCGAACTCAGTATGGACATTGCTAATGCCCTTCGGAGTAACGAATGCACCGGCAATATTCGTGGACTTGATGAACCAAATCTTTTCACCATTCTTGGACCAGTTTATACTGGTGTTCATTGATGATATTCTGGTCTACTCCAAGAGTACTGAAGAGCATGCAAAACATTTGAAGATCGCACTGCAAATATTGAGGCAAGAAAAATTGTATGCGAAGATAAGCAAATGCGAGTTTTGGCTCGAAGAAGTGAAATTTTTGGGGCACGTCGTATCCGGAGATGGAATCGCTGTTGATCCTGAAAAGATTGTAGCAGTTCAAGATTGGCCGATTCCGAAGAACGTAGCAGAGATCAGAAGTTTTCTTGGACTTGCCGGATACTACAGAAGGTTCGTAGAGAATTTTTCTCGTTTAGCTGAGCCTTTGACCAAGCTTACGCGGAAGGAGGTACCGTTCGTATGGACGGATAGTTGTGCATCAGCTTTTGAGGCGTTGAAGCAAAAATTGATAACCGCTCCTATTCTGACCGTACCAGACGGTTCCGGAGGATTGGTGATTCACAGTGACGCATCTGGGAAAGGTTTAGGGTGTGTTCTTATGCAGCATGGGAAGGTTATAACATACGCATCAAGACAATTGAAGACCCATCAGAAGAATTACCCAACTCACGATTTGGAACTAGCAGCTGTAACATTCGCTCCGAAAATTTGGAGACACTACTTGTTGGGCGAAAGGGTAAAAGTATTCACCGATCACAAAAGCCTAAAGTACGTGTTCACACAAAAAGAGCTTAATATGAGGCAGCGTAGATGGTTAGAACTGGTGGCTGACTACGATCTTGATCTTAAGTACCATCAGGAAAAAGTTAATGTTGTACCGAATACGCTTAGTCGGTTGCCAGCAATACGAATGTTGACAGCACAGAAAGAGCTTATCGATGATTTTCGGAGATTCGAGTTGGAGATCCTGCTACTGCATTTTTCGGGACAGTTAATACAGCTGCAAGTACAGTCGTCGTTGATCGATAATATTAAAGCAGCACAGTCACACGATCCAAGATTTCAGAAGTTCCGAGAACAGTTTGAAGAAGGAGTTCGAACGAACTTGTTGATTCATGAAGATGGTTCGTTGCGATATGGTAGCCGTTTGTGTGTGCCGAAAGGAGACATTCGCGAAGAAGTTATGAAGGAGGCACACAATTCCGCATATTCCGTACATCCAGGAGGCACGAAGATGTACCGTGATCTACGACAAAATTTTTGGTGGGAAGGCATGAAAAGGGAGATCGCCCGCTTTGTAGCAAAGTGCTTGGTGTGTCAACAAGTTAAGGCTGAACATCGAAGGGTGGCTGGTTTATTGCAACCACTTCCGATTCCTCAATGGAAGTGGGAACATATAACCATGGATTTCGTGACAGCTTTACCGCGGAGTCCTAAGGGAAATAATGCAGTTTGGGTGATTGTTGATCGATTGACCAAGGCGGCTCATTTCATTCCGTTTCAAGTTGGTCAGTCGACGGAAGCGTTAGCAGAACGGTACATGCAGGAGATTGTGAGATTGCATGGAATACCTGTGAGCATCGTTTCCGACCGTGATACCCGATTTTTATCACACTTCTGGAGAAGCTTACAGGAAAGTTTGGGGACCCGATTGAAGTTTAGCACTGCTTATCATCCCCGGACAGATGGCCAATCAGAAAGAACGATCCAAACTCTTGAAGATATGTTGCGAGCTTGCATGTTGGACTTCAAGGGTTCGTGGGAGGATCATCTACACTTGGTGGAGTTTTCTTATAATAATAGCTTTCAGGCGACTATACAGATGGCTCCATTCGAAGCGTTATATGGTCGCAAGTGTCGTTCACCTGTTTGCTGGAACGATGTTGGAGAGCGAAGGTTATTGGGACCAGATCTTATTGTGCAAACCGTGGAGAAAGTTAATACGATCCGGAAGCACATGAAGGCGGCACAAGATCGACAGAAAAGTTGGGCCGATACATCGAGAAGACCTCTAGAGTTTGCCATTGGTGATCTGGTATTCTTGAAGATATCACCGACTCGAGGAGTGATTCGTTTTGGGAGTCGAGGCAAGCTCAGCCCTCGATTCGTGGGGCTTTTCGAGATTATGGAGCGTATTGGAGGAGTGGCGTACCAATTGGCTTTACCACCATCTTTGGCGAATGTTCATGACGTGTTTCATGTATCTCAACTTCGTAAGTATGTTCGAGATTAAACACATGTGTTGGATCATTCGGAGCTGACTGTACGAGAAGATTTAAGTTTTGAGGAGCGACCGATGTCGATTGTGGATCGAAGGGAAAAGACCCTCAAGAACAAGGTTATCCCTCTCGTACTGGTTTCATGGGGGAATCGCTCGTACGGAGAATTGATTTGGGAACGAGAAGACGGGATTCGATAGAAGTTTCCACATCTCTTCACGTAGATTCATGTTTGATTACCTTTCCTTGTTTTAGGAATTTCGAGGACGAAATTCTTTTTATAGTTGGGTATAATGTAATACCCTAGTTCATTCATACAAGTTTTATTTTTTTGGGTATTTCTTTATTTATGGCTACTTCTTGATTTATTGCTCTTTGGGTGTGAATAGTATTATATCTGGCATCTGCATTTTTTTTAATATAATAAATAAAGTCGAATAAAATATTTTTAAAATACCTAACATGGCCTGCATGATACCCCTAACCCCGTGGTAGCATCCACGCATCTTGTTCTCGTCCCGTTCAGCAAAACGGACGTGTTTGGATCGCTACGTGCATTTTACGTGCATCCAATCTTGGGGGTATGCATTTTCGTTACCTGAGCATTCATTTCGAAATTTGGACGTCACATATATTTTTCATATTTTAAATCTGAATTTTTAGCCCCAACCCGGGCGTGTTTTGGAGTAAGTTTGTATTTGCCAAAATCTCAAAACGGACGAATATTATATTCTTTAATTATACCTAATTTAATCCTAACTCACCTCTCTCTTCCATTCATTCCCTCATGTTCACTCCCTCACAACACATTATTCTCTTTCCCTTTACACCTCCCCCACTCCTCTCTTTACAACACACACCCTCACACACATTATTCCCTCTTCCCCTCTTTTCTCTTTACACCCTCACACCTCACTCTCTTTTTTTCTTTACACCCTCACACCTCACTCCCTCTCTTCTTTACAACTCACCCCCACTCATTCCCAAATCTCTCGTTCCCTCCCTCTCTCCCTCTATAAAATCTACATTCTCATTCTAACAAATCACACACTCTCTCAATCTCTCTCACTTCCTCTCTCAATTTCCCAAAGTCCCTAGCTCCTTCTCTCCTTCTTCTTCATCCCGCGACCACGAGAAAACTCGAACCCACGTCCGCACCGCGCCCGTCGCTGCCCTCGCCGACCGTCGTCGTCAGGCAAGTTTAATACTTGCTTCATGCTATTATACGTTCATTTCGATTGCGATACTATATTATTATAAGTGTTCGATGCAAAACACGAACTGAAAACACCCTTTAAATTGACGGAAACTAATCACGACTGATGTCCCGAGTGATAATGAATATTGTGTTAAAATTTGGCTCGAAAATACGGATCCTAACACCGTGAAATGTCATCCCCATTTAGATCCATCGAATCTGTAAATTTCTGTACCTTAATTTTTGTAAAAATCATAGTAAATTGATTATATATCGGAATGTTGCGTTCGAGGGCTCATATCGAAGCCGACTCGACAACCTAGAACCCCATATAATTTTTAGTATGTTTCTTCTTTAAATATATGACGGAAATTGGTTCGGAGTGCGGCTCTGGACTGCAGTCCAGAGCAGCATTGGCTGTCAATTCTCATTTTACAACACCTTTTCCCTGCCGTATGAAAATGCCATGATGCGGAACCCTATACTATAGCGAAGATAAGTCTGTTATGCAACCATTGGGAGTGATTTCATTCGTTTTCACTGTCGTTTACTATTTAAATTATATTTTAAATTAACAGAACCTATGGCTGCCCCAAACAGGGACAGAATGTATACCCCTTTATTGTACAAGGCATAACTTCCAGCACACCATGGGTATTATCGATCCGTCTGGCTCGTATCGAAGCCAACAGATAAACCTACAGTACTCCATAGTTCATCTTTACATTTTAATAAGTTATAATAATGAATACTGAGGCGATTCGCGGCCCTGAACTGCAGTTTGGGGAAACGTTCGTTCAAATACCTGAACTTGGTAACACCTGTACACCCCTTCCTTAAACTGAAAATACACGGAACCCCATATTGTTGCGTAGAGAATTTAGTTAGCCAACCCTTGAATCTGGTCCCGTGTCGTTTCACTATCATTTGATATTTAATTTGTATTTTAGAATACTGTGGTGTTCTGCAGTTTCTGCAGTGATCCCTCTTACACTAGCACCTTGTACATAACATAACTTTTAATAAAAAACTGCTATCGATGATCCGTTCGATGAGTTGGATACATAACAGTAAAATCCACAATTAGTTTAACTGTAACATCGCTCAATTCTGAGCCCAACTGGGTACAATTCGTGTCGCGAAACGGACGTTCAGTTCTGAAACTGAATTTCCAGCCGCGAGCACTTAAAATGAAACAGCTATATCTTGAGAACCGGAATCCCGATTGAACTGAAAAATTTTTTGATGAATTTCTGACTGAGTGTTCTATTTATCTTACTTATATCATTTTGCTGAATTCTTAACATATTAATTTATGCAATTTATGTAAGTTAATGACATGCATATTGATTCATAACATACAGAGCGTATTGGTAGCATACATACATATATCATACCCTTGCCATATACTCAGTGTTAGTGCGTGTGGACATTGCATTATCGTGCATGATAGATATTGGTTTAGGAGTGACGAGTACACCAATGGAAAGTGATTATTCGTGACAGTGATAAATACAGTGAACAGTGATAAAACCGTGTCATTGGTATACTTGTACACGACTAGATCAAGATCATAAATAGTGTAAACCTGGGGAAAAAGGGAAAATCAAAGTGGAAAGAGTATCGTATTTAGCGGGACCGTGTTTTAGAGGATGATCATTCGAACCGTAATACTGATACATGTAGGGTAGGATCTAGCGATCCGGCTGACAGGGTTATGTCCCGGGCATGTGGGCCGTTGTCTCGGGTATGTACGAGACTCCTGTTAAACATGATCCTCCTTCCACTATGTGATTTCAAACATGACCTAGAGACCGATAGGGACACATAACATATTCTGCATCATGTAGTGACACAGTGATTACTTGCATTATTCCTACACCATTGTTACCTCATATACCTGTTTTATCTTATTATAATAATATTGTTGTTGCGTCGCTCTGTCGACCTGAGTATGCATGCTCAGTGTGAGGAGAAGATTTAGGCTGGACCAGTGCATCACAGACTTCTTGTCTTGCCATTCCGAGTTACATTCGTTTGTTCCACTTCAGGTCAGTCTTCACATTGTTCCTTTCAGTTACTGCATTTCTCATTACCTGCGCATCTTTACTGTTTACCATGATAAATTAGAAGCCGAAGTGTGACTACGACAGGACATTTTCTTGACCGTAGGAGCATGGCTGGCCTTGTCTACCCCTCGTATTCCGTATTTTGGGAAGCGGGGCGTGACATGGTTTTGTTGGTATCAGAGCCATAGGGTATAGGTTAATCGAGTTTGATTCTTTTGTAGTTGGGTATTGGACCCAATACACGAATCAGAATACTCGTGATTAGGAACATGTCGTGCCACATTGCTATCATGATTCTTGAATCATATCTTTCTTTTATCCTTCGTCTTGACGATATGCAAACCACTTTGCATCTCGACTTGAAACCTTTTGGTTCTCTATTGTTTCTCCATGTTCCGTGATTCTAATACTAGGATTTGGGCGACTTGAGTGGAGTTATGTAATTGTAACTATGAACTGCAGCATGGTTACAATGCGGTACTCTATTCAAGTAACTTGGAGTCCTGGTCTTGATTAATTTCCGTGTTCCATGGTCTTCATATTGCCTTGATTCTCTTACTTTCCAGTTCATATTTTATCGCAAGCTTGAATCCTGTTTACCGTGCTTAATCTTCTTCAGTATCTTGACGTTGGATGAAGTCATCTCGGTATCTTACTTGTTCTTGTTTTCCCCGCATTAGGATTATTCAATTTTGGTGCATCCCTTTGTTGTTGTCTTGGGAATGGATTTTCGCGGCACTTTCCACGCTCATATTGATTGTAAGGAAAGGAAAGTGATTCTCCAGATTCCCGGACATCCGGAGTTTATTTTGCTGGAGGAAGCAGTTCTGTAGGGCCAGTCGAGTTTAGGGCTAGGCCGACAAACAATGTTCTTTCGTCGATGGAGGTGGATAAGGAAGATGTGCCAGCTGTTGTTCGAGATTTCATGGACGTGTTCGAAGACATATCAGGTTTACCGCCGAAGCGAGACGTAGAGTTCGCGATTGATCTTGCTCCTGGTGCAACGCCAATCTTAAGGCATACTATCAAATGACACCAGTGGAATTGGAAGAAGTCAAGAAGCAGGTTACTGAATTGCTAGAGAAAGGGTTGGATTCGCAGCAGCGATTCACCTTGGGAAGCTCCAGTTCTTCTAGTCAAGAAGAAAGATGGCATAAGGAGGATGTGCATCGATTATCGAGAATTAAACCGGGTGACTATTAAGAACAAGTACCCGATCCCTCTTATTGGCGGATTATTTGAGCAGTTTTATGGCGCGAGGGTATTCTCGAAACTGGATTTGCGATCCGGATAACATCAAGTCCGAGTTAAATCAGGAGATATTTGCAAGACGGCGTTCCGAACTCAGTATGGACATTGCTAATGCCCTTCGGAGTAACGAATGCACCGGCAATATTCGTGGACTTGATGAACCAAATCTTTTCACCATTCTTGGACCAGTTTATACTGGTGTTCATTAATGATATTCTGGTCTACTCCAAGAGTACTGAAGAGCATGCAAAACATTTGAAGATCGCACTGCAAATATTGAGGCAAGAAAAATTGTATGCGAAGATAAGCAAGTGCGAGTTTTGGCTCGAAGAAGTGAAATTTTTGGGGCACGTCGTATCCGGAGATGGAATCGCTGTTGATCCTGAAAAGATTGTAGCAGTTCAAGATTGGCCGATTCCGAAGAACGTAGCAGAGATCAGAAGTTTTCTTGGACTTGCCGGATACTACAGAAGGTTCGTAGAGAATTTTTCTCGTTTAGCTGAGCCTTTGACCAAGCTTACGCGGAAGGAGGTACCGTTCGTATGGACGGATAGTTGTGCGTCAGCTTTTGAGGCGTTGAAGCAAAAATTGATAACCGCTCCTATTCTGACCGTACCAGACGGTTCCGGAGGATTGGTGATTCACAGTGACGCATCTGGGAAAGGTTTAGGGTGTGTTCTTATGCAGCATGGGAAGGTTATAACATACGCATCAAGACAATTGAAGACCCATGAGAAGAATTACCTAACTCATGATTTGGAACTAGCAGCTGTAACATTCGCTCTGAAAATTTGGAGACACTACTTGTTGGGCGAAAGGGTAAAAGTATTCACCGATCACAAAAGCCTAAAGTACGTGTTCACACAAAAAGAGCTTAATATGAGGCAGCATAGATGGTTAGAACTGATGGCTGACTACGATCTTGATCTTAAGTACCATCAGGGAAAAGTTAATGTTGTGCCGGATACGCTTAGTCGGTTGCCAGCAATACGAATGTTGACAGCACAGAAAGAGCTTATCGATGATTTTCGGAGATTCGAGTTGGAGATCCTGCTACTGCATTTTTCGGGACAGTTAATACAGCTGCAAGTACAGTCGTCGTTGATCGATAATATTAAAGCAGCACAGTCACACGATCCAAGATTTCAGAAGTTCTGAGAACAGTTTGAAGAAGGACTTCGAACGGACTTGTTGATTCATGAAGATGGTTCGTTGCGATATGGTAGCCGTTTGTGTGTGCCGAAAGGAGACATTCGCGAAGAAGTTATGAAGGAGGCACACAATTCCGCATATTCCGTACATCCAGGAGGCACGAAGATGTACCGTGATCTACGACAAAATTTTTGGTGGGAAGGCATGAAAAGGGAGATCGCCCGCTTTGTAGCAAAGTGCTTGGTGTGTCAGCAAGTTAAGGCTGAACATCGAAGGGTGGCTGGTTTATTGCAATCACTTCCGATTCCTCAATGGAAGCGGGAACATATAACCATGGATTTCGTGACAGCTTTACCGCGGATTCCTAAGGGAAATAATGCAGTTTGGGTGATTGTTGATCGATTGACCAAGGCGGCTCATTTCATTCCATTTCAAGTTGGTCAGTCGACGGAAGCGTTAGCAGAACGGTACATGCAGGAGATTGTGAGATTGCATGGAATACCTGTGAGCATCGTTTCCGACCGTGATACCCGATTTTTATCACACTTCTGGAGAAGCTTACAGGAAAGTTTGGGGACCCGATTGAAGTTTAGCACTGCTTATCATCCCCGGACAGATGGCCAATCAGAAAGAACGATCCAAACTCTTGAAGATATGTTGCGAGCTTGCATGCTGGACTTCAAGGGTTCGTGGGAGGATCATCTACACTTGGTGGAGTTTTCGTATAATAATAGCTTTCAGGCGACTATACAGATGGCTCCATTCGAAGCGTTATATGGTCGCAAGTGTCGTTCACCTGTTTGCTGGGACGATGTTGGAGAGCGAAGGTTATTGGGACCAGATCTTATTGTGCAAACCGTGGAGAAAGTTAATACGATCCGGAAGCACATGAAGGCGGCACAAGATCGACAGAAAAGTTGGGCCGATACATCGAGAAGACCTCTAGAGTTTGCCATTGGTGATCTGGTATTCTTGAAGATATCACCGACTCGAGGAGTGATTCGTTTTGGGAGTCGAGGCAAGCTCAGCCCTCGATTCGTGGGGCTTTTCGAGATTATGGAGCGTATTGGAGGAGTGGCATACCAATTGGCTTTACCACCATCTTTGGCGAATGTTCATGACGTGTTTCATGTATCTCAACTTCGTAGGTATATTCGTGATAAAACACATGTGTTGGATCATTCGGAGCTGACTGTACGAGAAGATTTAAGTTTTGAGGAGCGACCGATGTCGATTGTGGATCGTAGGGAAAAGACCCTCAAGAACAAGGTTATCCCTCTCGTACTGGTTTCATGGGGGAATCGCTCGTACGGAGAATTGACTTGGGAACGAGAAGACGAGATTCGATAGAAGTTTCCACATCTCTTCTCGTAGATTCATGTTTGATTACCTTTCCTTGTTTTAGGAATTTCGAGGACGAAATTCTTTTTGTAGTTGGGTATAATGTAATACCCTAGTTCATTCATACCAGTTTTATTTTTTTGGGTATTTCTTTATTTATGGCTACTTCTTGATTTATTGCTCTTTGGGTGTGAATAGTATTATATCTGGTATCTGCATTTTTTTAATATAATATATAAAGTCGAATAAAATATTTTAAAAATACCCAACATGGCCTGCATGATACCCCTAACCCCGTGGTAGCATCCACGCATCTTGTTCTCGTCCCGTTCAGCAAAACGGACGTGTTTGGATCGCTACGTGCATTTTACGTGCATCCAATCTTGGGGGTATGCATTTTCGTTACCTGAGCATTCATTTCGAAATTTGGACGTCACATATATTTTTCATATTTTAAATCTGAATTTTTAGACCCAACCCGGGCGTGTTTTGGAGTAAGTTTGTATTTGCCAAAATCTCAAAACGGACGAATATTATATTCTTTAATTATACCTAATTTAATCCTAACTCACCTCTCTCTTCCATTCATTCCCTCATGTTCACTCCCTCACAACACATTATTCTCTTTCCCTTTACACCTTCCCCACTCCTCTCTTTACAACACACACCCTCACACACATTATTCCCTCTCACTCTCTTTCTTTCTTTACACCCTCACACCTCACTCTCTTTCTTTCTTTACACCCTCACACCTCACTCCCTCTCTTATTTACAACTCACCCCCACTCATTCCCAAATCTCCCGTTCCCTCCCTCTCTCCCTCTATAAAATCTACATTCTCATTCTAACAAATCACACACTCTCTCAATCTCTCTCACTTCCTCTCTCAATTTCCCAAAGTCCCTATCTCCTTCTCTCCTTCTTCTTCATCCCGCGACCACGAGAAAACTTGAACCCACGCCCGCACCACGCCCGTCGCTGCCCTCGCCGATCGTCGTCGTCAGGCAAGTTTAATACTTGCTTCATGCTATTATACGTTCATTTCGATTGCGATACTATATTATTATAAGTATTCGATGCAAAACACGAACTGAAAACACCCTTTAAATTGACGGAAACTAATCACGACTGATGTCCCGAGTGATAATGAATATTGTGTTAAAAGTTGGCTCGAAAATACGGATCCTAACACCGTGAAATGTCATCCCCATTTAGATCCATCGAATCTGTAAATTTCTGTACCTTAATTTTTGTAAAAATCATAGTAAATTGATTATATATCGGAATGTTGCGTTCGAGGGCTCATATCGAAGCCGACTCGACAACCTAGAACCCCATATAATTTTTAGTATGTTTCTGCTTTAAATATATGACGGAAATTGGTTCGGAGTGCGGCTCTGGACTGCAGTCCAGAGCAGCATTGGCTGTCAATTCTCATTTTACAACACCTTCTCCCTGCCGTATGAAAATGCCATGATGCGGAACCCTATACTATAGCGAAGATAAGTCTGTTATGCAACCATTCTGAGTGATTTCATTCGTTTTCACTGTCGTTTACTATTTAAATTATATTTTAAATTAACAGAACCTATGGCTGCCCCAAACAGGGACAAAATGTATACCCCTTTATTGTACAAGGCATAACTTCCAGCACACCATGGGTATTATCGATCCGTCTGGCTCGTATCGAAGCCAACAGATAAAGATACAGTACTCCATAGTTCATCTTTACATTTTGATAAGTTATAACAATGAATACTGAGGCGATTCGCGGCCCTGAACTGCAGTTTGGGGAAACGTTTGTTCAAATACCTGAACTTGGTAATACCTGTACACCCCTTCCTTAAACTGAAAATACGCAGAAACCCATATTGTTGCGTAGAGAATTTAGTTAGCCAACCCTTGAATCTGGTCCCTTGTCGTTTCACCATCATTTGATATTTAATTTGTATTTTAGAATACCGTGGTGTTCTGCAGTTTCTGCAGTGATCCCTCTTACACCAGCACCTTGTACATAACATAACTTTTAATACAAAACTGCTATTGATGATCCGTTCGATGAGTTGGATACATAACAGTAAAATCCACAATTAGTTTAACTGTAACATCGCTCAATTCTGAGCCCAACTGGGTGCAATTCGTGTCGCGAAACGGACGTTCAGTTCTGAAACTGAATTTCCAGCCGCGAGCACTTAAAATGAAACAGCTATATCTTGAGAACCGGAATTCCGATTGAACTGAAATTTTTTTTGATGAATTTCTGACTGAGTGTTCTATTTATCTTACTTGTATCATTTTGCTGAATTATTAACATATTAATTTATGCAATTTATGTAAGTTAATGACATGCATATTGATTCATAACATACAGAGCATATTGGTAGCATACATACATATATCATACCCTTGCCATATACTCAGTGTTAGTGCGTGTGGACATTGCATTATCGTGCGTGATAGATATTGGTTTAGGAGTGACGAGTACACCAATGGAAAGTGAATATTCGTGACAGTGATAAATACAGTGAACAGTGATAAAACCGTGTCATTGGTATACTTGTACACGACTAGATCAAGATCATAAATAGTGTAAACCTGGGGAAAAGGGGGAAATCAAAGTGGAAAGAGTATCGTATTTAGCGGGACCGTGTTTTAGAGGATGATCATTCGAACCGTGATACTGATACATGTAGGGTAGGATCTAGCGATCCGGCTAACAGGGTTATGTCCCGGGCATATGGGCCGTTGTCTCGGGTATGTACGAGACTCCTGTTAAACATGATCCTCCTTCCACTATGTGATTTCAAACATGACCTAGAGACCGATAGGGACACATAACATATTCTGCATCATGTAGTGACACAGTGATTACTTGCATTATTCTTACACCATTATTACCTCATATACCTGTTTTATCTTATTATAATAATATTGTTGTTGCGTCGCTCTGACGACCTGAGTATGCATGCTCAGTGTGAGGAGAAGATTTAGGCTGGACCAGTGCATCACAGACTTCTTGTCTTGCCATTCCGAGTTACATTCGTTTGTTCCACTTCAGGTCAGTCTTCAAATTGTTACTTTCAGTTACTGCATTTCTCATTACCTGCGCATCTTTACTGTTTACCATGATAAACTAGAAGCCGAAGTATGACTACGGCAGGACATTTTCTTGACCGTAGGAGCATGGCTGGCCTTGTCTACCCCTCGTATTCCGTATTTTGGGAAGCGGGGCGTGACAGAAGAGGCACTTCGCAACACCTCCCTTGCTCACCCGGCCAAAGGAAGGGACGAACTGTCACTGTACCTGGCCGTATCCGATCAAGCGGAGGGCTCCGTGCTCGTCCGAGAGACCGAGGGAGCGCAGAAGCCGGTGTACTATGTGAGCCACGTGTTCAAAGACGCAGAGACGAGATACCCCGCTATCGAGAAGATCATCCTGGCCCTCGTGGTAACCTCACCTAAACTGCGGCACTACTTCCAGGCACACACCATCATCGTCCTCACCGAGCGCCCGTTGGGAGCTATCCTGGCGTCACCGGAATCCCCAGGCCGCTTAGAAAAATGGAGATGGGAGCTGTCTTAGTTCGACATAAGGTATCGCCCGAGGCAAGCCATCAAGGTGCAGGATCTGGCCGATTTCATTGTTGAATGCACCATCCCTAGCAGGGACCCGGACTCCTCGCCGCCCTTCACCGCCCGGCATCTCATCCGGGAAGGCCATAGCTCAGCCCCGGGGTGGGTAATCTACGTCGACGGGTCCTCTACCGAGGAAGGCTGCGGAGCTGGCCTCATCATCTGAGGCCCAAATGAAGTTAAGATGGAGTACTCCCTGAGGCTCGGTTTCAAGGCGTCGAACAACGCGGCGGAGTATGAAGCCCTCCTGGCCGGGCTACGTATGGCCACAGGGCTGGGGCTGAAAGTTGTCCGAGTCCGCAGCAACTCAGCCCTGGTTGTTGGCCAAGTGACTGGCCGCTTCGAGGCTTGAGAACCACTAATGATGAGGTACCTAGAAGAAGTAAAGAAGCTCCGGAGAAACTTTGACAAGGTAGAGGTAGAACAAATACCCAGGCAGCTGAACGCGCAAGCAGACGCCCTTAGCAAGCTAGCTTCGTCATACTCAGCCAACAACAGGCGATCAATACTCTTCAAAACCCTGGCTCGACCCAGCGTGGGAGACGAAACGACGACACTCCAGGTGTACACGGTGCAGGAGAGTGACCAAGATTGGAGGAAGCCCCTAGTGGAGTTCCTGAAGGATGGCGTTCTCCCAGAGGACAGAGCAGCCGTCCACCGCCTCCGGGCCAAAGCCACCCATTTCGTCTGGAGCAACGGGAATCTCTACAAGAAGGCATTCACTCAACCCCTTCTCCAGTGCGTCGACTCCCACGAAGCCGACTACGTCCTGCGGGAGATCCACGAAGGAGTGGGCGGCGCACACCAGGGGGCTCGAACCCTGATCCAGAAAGCACTGCTCCAGGGGTACTACTGGCCCACCATGCACGATGACGCCCCGAAGCTGGTCAGGAGGTGCAAGAGCTGCCAACTCCACGGCAGTATTCCCCGCCTACTGGCTACTGAGCTGACTGCCCTGACATCCCCGTGGCCATTTGCCCAGTGGGGACTAGACATGATCAGCCAATTCCCTACCGGAACTGGCGGGCATAAATACGTCCTCGTCGCGGTAGATTACTTTACCAAGTGGATCGAGGCCGTCCCCATCAGGAAGCCGGATGCCGCCACCACCATCAAGTTCCTGCAAAACAACCTGATACACAGGTTCGGAATCCCAAGGTGCATCATTACCGACCACAGGACGAACTTCGAGAACGAGAAAGTGAGGGACTTCTGCAAGGAGTATCATATCCTCATGAAATTCGCCGTGGTCGCACATCCCCAATGTAACGGTCAAGCTGAGGTTGCTAACCGGGATGTCCTCCGAGGCCTCCGAATCCGCCTGGAAGAGAAACAAGGCAGTTGGGTCGAAGAGTTACCCCGGGTCTTATGGGCCCTGCGCACGTCGAAAAAGACCCCCACCGGGGAAACCCCTTTTAGCCTCTGCTATGGGACCGAGGCGATGGTCCCAGCGGAGATCGGGCTATCCAGTCACCGGGTCGAGCATTTCGACTACGACGCAAACACCATGGCGCTACGAACCAACCTAGATATTCTGTTGGAGAAAAGGGACCGAGCCTAGATCAGAGCCGCCGCTTACCAATAGCAGACGGCCCGGTACTACAGCGCTCGAGTGAAGCACCGCTCCTTTAAGATCGGGGACCTGGTGCTGCGACGAAACGAGTTCATCGACCAGGGTAGGCTCCACAAGTTCTTCCCAAAATGGGAGGGCCCCTTCCTCGTTTCCGAAGCGCTCCCCGGCAGAGCCTACCGCCTGCAAGACACGAACGGACGAAAGCTCCCCCGTCCTTACAATGCGGAGAAGCTCAAGCTATACCTATGAAGTCAAAACTAGCAAAGCACCGCACCCAGGCTACCGCTCAAAATCTCCCTTTGAAACGATGGTGTATAGCGTTGTCTAAAATTCATATCCATGCGAATAAAGAAACTTTCGAACCTTCTTTCCCGGTAGGGTTCCCGCTGTACAACAAGAAGGATCTCACCAAGGCCCTCTCAGAAGCAGCCGAGCCTGAGGTTCCCTCGCTCAGCTATCCCCCGCGGGCAGCTTCCCTGCCATTTTGGCTGTTGTTTCTTGCCGCGATGACAATATACCGCATATACCGGGCAGTGTCAGGAAAGCAGATGAATAACAGACCTAATTAGTTAGAGTCGGAGGAAGATCGATTGGAACGCCTTCTGATTGTATCGCATGTCCAACCCTTATTGACGCTAGAGTGGCGAAATTTAAGAGTGTGATGAATGAAGGATCTACCGTGGTGTTCAAATATGCTTTTGAGAGGGATCGAAGGTGCTTGGGCAGACATATCCGATCAGATCTGGTGTATGAGATTTCGCGAGCCTAATATATTTTGGTTCATGTTTTCTTTTAGGGAGATCCTTGTATCAATCCTAACGGATCTGGTTGAAAGGCTACCCGCTTGCAGATTCTCAACGGTCCACGCCGCACCAACATATGAGTATGGGTATGAACGAGGAAGGGAAGGAGATTCTCAGGGAGATAATTGATTAAGAGAATCAATAGTTCAGAGAACCAGCTCAGAGAGCTATCTACGGCACCCACTTGAATGTGCGAGTGGAAGTATGTTAGCTATTAGGCCCGATCCGGCCCAATACCAGCATATACGAGTGGGTACTCTATATATTCATATATGGGGGATAGGGTTTTATATGAGACATGCATACAATATATAGAGTTTTTCTAGAGAGACAAAAGAGCCGTTGTCTCCTTTTCTCATCCTTTTCTAATTTGGGTTGGCTTGCGGGATGATCAAGATATAGATCCTTGTTTCCTACCAAAGTGTGGTTTTCCTCCGGCTGTTACTTGGAGGTACTAAAGATTAGATTTTATACGTGAGGTATATTGTAAATCTCTTGCGTAGATAGATAGTATTTTCGCTGCCATATATGTTTATATTGCATCTACGCACCATAGTTGAACATATTCTTTTGTTTTATAGATGGATTGCTAGTTTTACTGTAAATTCATGTGTGTCCGGTTTCATTTTTTCATTACTTTATAGGGACCTTGAAATATAAATTTTATTGCCGGTTTTGTTTGAGTTATTTAATCGTATGTTTTTTCTTTCTGTGAACGTATATTGGTTTTTATTGGAGAGTAAGAAACTACCAGATGTGAGTGCCCAATCAAGTGGTAAAACCTTCTCCCAGATGAGTAGGAGGTCTGGGTTCAAACCCCGCTTGCATAATGACTCTATGAAATTACGTCGATATTTGCACCTATTATGGATACCAATGATTATCCTATTACATGAATAGCCTATTAATCAAAAAAGAAAAAGAAAAATAATGAAACTACTAGGTTAATGTAATCTTAAGGAATTTAATGATAGGCTCTTTTATCTATTAGCATTGGGGGGAGCCTAGGCTCCCATAGGATTTGCAAAACTTACTTTATAGTTCTATATTTCACCTTTTTCTTTTCAAGAAAATGGTGGGCTAAATCCCCAAGCACATTATCATGCTGATAGCAAGAAGCATGGCAACAAAGATAAAATAAAGAAAATACAACAGATGCACCAAAATGAAATACAATACTTGCTAACCATCAATTGCAACAAAGACACAAGGTATTGGAGACAAAATAAAACTAAGCCCACAAAATATCCACGTATGCAGTCATTCTATCAACCTGACTCACCTGGTCTTCTGACCTGCCAATGTATAGTTTGTTGAATTTGATTTAAATTCGGATTAGTGAGGGATTAGTTAGGATTTAAATCTAATCTCTTTAGTTTATATTTAAATCTAATTTCTATATTAAATTCATATTTATCTCTAGTTTAAATATGGATTTATCTCCTAGTATTTATTTACCCTATAAATATGAGACTTTCTCTAAGGATTTTTATATCCATAATTCTCTATTAATCCAGGGTTTGATTAGAGTGAGAGAGAGCGGCTAAGCACGTACGCGTGATAGAGAGGTTTTGTAAGAGAGTATTTATCTGTAAAAGAAGGTGAGAAGTCGGTATGGTCTCTTATAATTCTTTATTATAGTGGAAGTTTTCGTCGCGGTTTGCAGGATTAGATACTAGTTGTGCCGAACCTGGATAAATCTTATGTATTGTTGTCGGTGTGTTCTTTTCGTTTGATTTTGTATCCGTCGGATGGTTATTTTTCAATCTATCCTAAAACAAAGGTCTTGAATTTTCCCTGCTCAAAGATATATAATCCTTACAACAAGTGGTATTAGAGCGTCAAGTTCGCGTTTTGGAGTCGATTAAGGAGTTGACATCTATAAATTACGAGATCGAAAAGTTTGATGTGCGCAATAAATTCAGTCTATGGAGATTGAAGACAATAAGGTGTGCATAAAATTGTCTTTGCAAAAGACAAGAATCCGGCGACGACGACGACGATAGCGGAAAGTGTAAAGATGGAGGACAAAGCTCACCATTTAATTCATCTTTCAATGGCCGATAAGGTTCTTTGCGAAGTTGCGCAAGAGATGACAGCAGCAGAATTGTGGAATGTATTGGAGTCCTTTTACGTGAAGAAATCTCTTACTAACCGATTCTATCTAAAGCAGTCCGGGAAGCGCGTAAAGGTTTTTTGGTATGGATTATGCGGAGGGTTCGCTTCACTGGAGTTCGCAAGATTATGCAAGCCGGAGAGGATCATGCATCAGTATACCATATTGGGAGATCCCTGGTTAGATGGCATTGCATGGCGGATGGTTCAGACAGTTTGAAAGAACAGAACTTTACGGCTTACCGTCACACCCCGCTTCCCAGAGTGCGCTAAGATAGGCACGTGACAGAGCCAACCATGCTACCTGTGGATAAGAAATATCCCTCCACAGTCAAATTACGGCTGTAGAGATATCAAGAACAGTAAAAATAATAAACAATTATCTAATACATGTCCATGAGGCAGAATAACGAGTCAAGAATAAAAATAATGCGGAAGCTAAAAGATCCAATAAACAATAATAATCTGGAATGTACGTCCCAAAATACGGGCTCACAGCAGGAATAAAATAATACTGAAACGAACTGAAACTAAACTAATACAGATCCTCACTGCTCGGCCTGCAGCAAAGGTAAAGGATCTGGGCCATGCAAAACCTAGACGTCGGTGCGTCATAATATCAAACAATAATAAAGTCAAGGAGTAGCAAGACATGCAGGTACGAGTATGAACGGTAAATAAGGTATAACAGTAACATAAATTAGGACAATAAAGGGTAAGGCACAGGTGATGTGCAGTGAGTAATCTAAACTGGTCTACTGGGCTAACTACTCTCAAGTCTTTGAAATCAATTTGATGAATCGTCGATATAACTCAATAGTATCCCGTGCGTGCCCGGGACCACGGTCAATACTCTCGGGCTAAATCCGAGACGTGCCGCTAGGTAGTAAAAGGTAGTATGTAAAGATGAATGATATCAGCAGCATCATTCCGGGGCTGGCCTAGCCCGTAAGACTGATCAGTAAAGGTATCGAACTGTCGAGTTACAAGTCAGGTTTCATCATCGATTTCCTCATACCCCCAAGTTATGTGTTCAAGTCAATTGATAAATCTGGAGCTAATGCCAACACATGATCAAGCAGGTACAGGTTTGTCTGAATAGACAACAGGAAATGTTCGTAGGGACAACATGTCAAGGTTGTCGGCATTAGTAACAAGATCGGTATCAAGTCAGGCTGTGATACATCAGGTCATGTCAGGTAGTGTACATGGAATCAAATCATGTCAGGTAGTGTACATGGAATCAAATCATGTCAAGTAGTGCACATGCATCAAATCATGTTAAGTAGTAGTGTATCAGGTCATGTCAGGTAGTGCACACGTATCAAGTGGGTGCTCATAATCAAACTGTAATAAGTATGGGTACACAAAAACAAGAATGGAGTACTAATATAACAATAAAATGGAATAATGTGATATGGAATGTAAATAGATATAAATTCAAAGATATGGATGCACAATTATCGATTAGGATTACATTTATAATTCCAATACTAATTAAGATGCACTTTATTAAACATGGGGTGTTAATATCACAGTGTTATATATTAATGTGATCTATGGATGCAGTTATATATATTTTAAATGAGATGGATGCAAACGAGTATCCGAAATCAGTAAAACCGTAAAATGGTAATGTGGGATGTACAACTAAGCAACATGTGATGTAAATATTCCATTGGGTGCAGTATGTTGTAATATAGTATGTAACAAGATAAGTTTTCATGACCTAGATCTGAAATGATATGAATGGATGCAAACGGAACATCGAAAAGTTATAAAACTAAACATGGGGTGCATGATTTTAAATACAGGTATGATATTTATTTAAATAGGTATATAATGAGTTATATAGCATATAACAAGATTAACTTGTCTAGACGGATCAAGAAACGGATATGTACGGTATGTCCGACGTCGGCAAAATGTCACGACGCGCGCACGATACACGGAACGGTTCCAAATAACATGCGAGAGTGATCACGCAAGCAAGGCACTTCCTCTGAGTCGTTTGGATCGTCGACGACGATCCCGGCTCCGGCGAACTACGAGAATACAAAGATCAAGAATCGAAAAAGAAAAGAAAAGAAAAAAAAGAGGAAGAGAGGAAGAGGGATTGCTCACTGTGGTTGTGGTTGCTGTGGATTCAGGGAGAGGTGGTGGTGTCGACGGTGATGAACGGAGCTCCGGCGAAGAGGGTTTTGTGTTGGGTTTCGGTTAGGGTTAAGCTAGGGTTAAGGCTTGGTTTTGTTGTCTGGGGTTTTCTTGCTATGCAGGGATAATGGTGAGGGAGAAGCACAGAGGAGAAGGAGAGGAGGAGAGGTGGAGGGAGATGGCGATGGTGAGGGATGATTGGCGACGAGGTGTGCAAGGTGGTGATGATGGGTTCTGTGGGGTTCTGTGGGTGTGCAGGGTGCAGTGGAAGGAGGAAGAAGATGGAGGGTATGCGAGGAGGAGCCTCGGTTGAGAGAGTTGAGGTGAGGGGCTTTAGGGTTAGGGTTTGAGAAAAGATGATGGGTAGATGGAGGAAGCTCTGGGTTTTTAAAGAGAAAGAAAAAATATAGAAACTGTGAAGGGAGGTGACCGCACTCGCGGGGAGGTGACGCGATCCGAGGACGCTATAGGAATTGCGAGACGAGAGAGAAAGTGGGAAGAGAGAGATAGAGAGAACAGAGAGATCGAGAGGAGAGAGAGAGAATGAACAGTTAGGAGAGATAAATTTGGATTTAGTGGGGAGAGAGAGATCCGCGCGCGGGTGAGAGAGAGAGAGAAGAAAGAGAGAGAGAGAGAGAGAGTCGAGTGGTGGAACCAGCAACGGAAAAGAGAGGGGGAGAGAGATTCTGTAGTTAGGATTTTAGATTTTTAAATTGAAAAAGATTTTTAGTTATTGAAAATTAAAAAAAGCTGTCGATTAAAATATAAAGATATTAAATTAAATTTTGGCGGGATACAAAAATATTCCAAAATATGCCCGGGTCGGGTCTAAAAATTCAGATTTAAAATATGAAAAATATATGCGACTTTCAAAATTCAAAATGAATGCTTAGGTAACGAAAATGCATACCCCCAAGAACGGATGCACGTACGTGCGCGTAGTCATCCAAACGCGTCCGTTTCACTGAACGGGATGAGAAAAAGATGCACGGATGCTACCATGGGGTTTAGGGGTATCATGCAGGCCAAGTTATGTAATTTTAAATTATTTTACGTGACTTAAAATGTTATATGGTAAAAGATGCAATGCCAGATAAAATGCCAGTATGCGGTATTCATGAAAATGCACATGTCTATGTAACAAGTCGAGATAATTCATAAATATGAATCAAACAAGTTCAAGCAAGCAGGTCGGGTCGAATGCAAAGTAAAATGTAAAATACCATTCGCACCCAAAACTTGATAAATCAAGAAATACCACAAATAAGAAAAATACGAGAACTGTAATTGGTATAAATGAACTAGGTTGTTACACTTACGGCTGGTTTTCCAAGGGAATTTTAGGCTGGAGCCCTATCTACTACCGAATACTTTATCGATTGGTCACTATCGACGATGGTAGATATGAGAATTCCCGAGGAGTTATGGACTAGAGAGGCTGGGAATTACTCAGGGTTTCGTAGAGTTTGATGGAGCCGAGGATCAAGAGACGTTTTCTTGTTGGTTTTGGAGACATCAAAAGGGTCTAGGTCGTGGTGTCGCATGGAGTAATCAGCCAAGTGACATTCGTTGAGTCTGCGATATTTCGAAGAAGTCGGACTCGGTCAGATGATGAACAGAGAACAGGTATGCCGCCAAGCGAGGTGGAGATTGTTAAATTTGATTTAAATTCGGATTAGCTGGGGATTAGTTAGGATTTAAATATAATATCTTTAGTTTAGATTTAAATTTAATATCTAGATTATATTCATATTTATCTGTAGTGTAAATATGGATTTATCTCCTAGCATTTATATACCTTATATATATGAGGCTTTCTCTAGGTTTTTTTTAAAGTATCCATAATTCTCTAATAACTTAGGGTTTGATTAGAATGGTAGGGACGACCAAGCACGGTCGCGGATAGAGTGGTTTTGTAAAAGAGGGCAATTCTTTATAAAGGATGGGTGAGAAGCCAGTGCAATCTAATCTCTTTTTCAATCTATCCTAAAACAAAGGTCCTGGATTTCTGCTGCGCATAGATACGTAATCCTTACAACAAGTGGTATCTGTTCGAAGTCGGTCCAAATTATGAAAGATGAGGTGATCGGTATTTCAATTCAGGTGGAGAATCCAGTAGAGCCAGTGGTGCAGAGGCCGAGGACAGTTTGACACACATGAGTGGTTTAGGACGAGTCTCCAAGTCATAAGGATCGGAAGTTCGACAGAAAAACTGCCTGTTTGATTCGTGGTATGGAGAGTGTCATGGATGGGAGTTGCGTCGGTTGCAGCATAGTATCTAGCAGGTTCCAGCTCGGTACAGGATGGAGGAGATTCAGCTAGGATCTTCTCACTTAGAGGCGCGCTTTCGACGATATTATCATCAGGTATAGATTACGCTGACGATAAAGGCAGATGGAGGTCGATGATGGGTTACATATTGAGCACGGATGCAGTGCTAGGGAGATCGACGCTTTAGTCTGGTATCGCGGTTTTAATAATGAAGGCATGGTTGATAGCCGTCATGCAGATGGTTAGGGAGGCCATCGATTTGCGGAGATTGTTGGGGTTCGGAGTTCTAGAGGAAGTGAGTATTCTTCTTGAAGACCGAGAAGAATGTGATAGCACTTACGTTGGTGACCTAGAGGATCCGACATACGCGTTTCTAAGATGGTTCCGGTCTAAATTCAAGTTTTGTCAAGTAGAATGTTGAGGTGCCTTCGAGCTCAAGGGGACGGGAATGGAATTCTAAGGTGTTGATAAATTGAAGAGATTGCGGCGAATTTAAATTAAGGTGGAGATTGATAAATTTGATTTAAATTTGGATTAGTTAGGATTTAATTCTAATCTTTTTAGTTTAGATTTAAATCCAATCTTTAGATTAAATTCATATTTATCTCTAATTTAAATATGGATTTATCTCTTAGCATGTATTTACCCTATAAATATGATGCTTTCTCTAGGGTTTGTGTATCCATAATTCTCTAATAACCTAGGATTTACTTAGAGTGAGAGAGACGGCCAAGCGCGATTGCAGATAGAGAGGTTTTATAAGAGGGTATTTCTTTGTAAATGAAGGATGAGAAGTCGGTGTAATCTCTTGTAATTTTTTCTCATAGTGGAAGTTTTTGTCGCGGTTTGTAGGAGTTGGTGCGAGTTGCGCCGCACCTGCGTAAATCTTGTATGTTTTTATTAGTGTGTTCTTTTCGTATGATTTGGTATCCGTCGGATGACCTTTTTTCAATCTACCCTAAAACAAAGGTCTTGAATTTTCGCTGTGTATAGATGCGTAATCCTTACAAAAAAAATGTTTGAGCGTCAAGTTCGCGTTTTGGAGTCTATTGGGGGAGATGACGTCTACAAATTACGAGATCGAAAAGTTCGATGGGTGCAATAAATTCAATATATGGAGATTAAAGATGACGGTGCTGCTGAAACAAAAAGGTGTGCACAAGATTGTATTTGCGAAAGACAGGAATCCGACGACGACCACTGTAGCGGAAAGTGTAAAGATGGAGAACAAAGCTCACAGTTCAATTTAGTTTTCAATGGCCGATAAGGTTTTTTGCGAAGTGGCGCAAGAGACGACATCGGCAGAATTGTGGTACATATTGGAGGCCTTTTACGTGATGAAATCTCTTACTATCCGATTTTATCTAAAACAGTCTGGGAAGCGCGTAGAGGTTCTTCGTTCGTATTATGCGGATGGTTCGCTTCGTTGGAGTTTGCAGAATTGTGCAGGACGGAGAGGATCTTGCATCAGTACACCACATTGGGAGATCCTCTGTTAAATGGCATTGCATGGCAGATGGTTCGGACAGTTCGGAAGAACATAACTTTACAATTTATGGCTGGTTTTCCAAGGGAATTTCGGGTTAAAGCTCTATCTACTTCCGAGTACCTCATCGATCAGTTACCATCGACGGCGGTAGATATGAGAATTTCCGAGGAGTTGTGGACTGGAGGGGCTAGGAGTTACTTATGATTTCATGGAATTCGATGCATCAAGGAGCCAAGGATCCAGAGACATTTTCTTGTCGGCTTTGGAGACGGAGCAAAAGGGTACAGGTCGTGGTGTCTTTGGACCCAGAATGGAGTAATCAACCAAATGATATTCGTTGAGTCTGTGATACTTCGAAGAAGACAGACTCAGTCAGATGGTGAACGGAGAACATGTATGCAGCAAAGCGAGGTGGAGTTCGAAGTTCCAGTTCAAGTTATGAAAGATGAGGTGGTCAGTATTTCGATTCAGGTGAAGAGTCCATTAAAGTCAGTGGTGCAGAAGTCGTGGACAGTTCGACATACAGGAGTCGTCAAGGACGAGTCTCTAAGGAAAGGGGATCGGGAGCTCGACAGAAAACTGCATGTTTGATTCATGGTATGGAGAGTGTCATGGATAGGGAGTTGCATCGGTTGCAGCAGAGTATCGAGCAGGTTCCAGCTCGGTACGAGATGGAGGGGATTCGACTCGTATCTTCTCATTTAGAGGCGCACTTCAGGCTTTCAGCGATATTGTCATCTGGTATAGATTATGCTGGTGATAACGACAGATGGAGGTCGACGACGGGTTGCATGTTGAGCACGGATACAGTGCCAATGAGATCGACGCTTCAGTCCGTTATTGAAGTTTCAACAATGGAGGTATGGTTGATAGCCATCATGCAGGCTGTTAGGGAGGCCATCGATTTGCGGAGATTGTTGGGTTTAAAAGTTCCAAAGATAGTGAGTGTTCTTGCATGTCGAGAAGAAGTTAATGTCTTTTACAAAGTTTGGTACTGTAGAGGATCCGGCAGATGTATTTTTGAGATGGTTCCGGTGCAAATTCAAGTTTTGCCTAATAGATTATTGATGTGCCTTTGAGCACAAGGCGATGAGCACGGAGTTTCAAGATGTTGAGAAAGTGGTGGATCTGAATCAAGGTGAAGATTGTTGAATTTAATTTAAATTCGGATTAGTGAGGGATTAGTTAGGATTTAAATCTAATCTCTTTAGTTTAGATTTAAATCTAATATTTAGATTAAATTCATATTTATTTCTAGTTTAATATGGATTTATCTCCTAGCATTTTTCACCCTATAAATATGAGACTCTCTTGGGATTTTTGTATCCATAATTCTCAAATAGCCTAGGATTTGATTAGAGTGGGAGAGAGCAGGCAAGAGCGGTCGCGGAATAGAGAGGTTTTGTAAGAGGGTATTTCTTTGTAAAGGAGGGTAAGAAGTCAACGTAATCTCTTGTAATTCTTTATCATAGTGGAAGTTTTCGTCGCGGTGTGCAGAATTAGGTGCTAGTTGCACCAAACTTGGGTAAATCTTGTATATTGTTGTTGGTGTGTTCTTTTCATGTGATTTGGTATCCGTTGGATGGGTCTTTTTCAATCTACCATAAAACAAAGATCTTGAATTTCCGCTGCGCATAGATACGCAATCCTTACAACATAGTTCTCTTCCTCCTTTGTGTCCCTTTGAGAGTCTGGGATCACTTGAGACATTTCTTTACTGAGCTTAATTATGTTAAGTATCTATTGTGGCAAGAGAAACCTAATTAGATACATAGGCACAAACTTTAGCCATAAATATACAGAAATACTTCATTTTGCTTTTTAAAAACACATTATTACGCTCTAGCCACTCTCCCCAACACATGGGCTGATGGGCATACTCACAAGGTCACATATCACTCTTTTTCACTATCGATTTACCCCATAGTTAATTGAAAGTTCCCGGATACCCCCTTATAAAGTTCCCGGATACCCCCTTATATTGAATCTGGACATGACAATCTTTCACACTTCTTTGGAGTATGGACGATGTAACATAAGGTGGTCAATTATTTCGAAGGACGCATTGCAAAAAACGGCAGTTCAACGGTCATTGCCATTTTCTTCTAGTGAGGTTGTTGCTAATAAGTCCACTCTAATAGTTATGCGTATAATGCTTTAGAATCCATCATTGCTCTAAAATAAATCTACCAATAGTCCGTATGTATTATACAGGAATTATGATCGAGTTTGTTAATCCTCATTATTACCTTATTTAGCTGGGCCCCGTCATTCTAAGATGGATAAAGTCTTCTCTTGGTTTTTAGTTCTTTCCCATTTGAAATTATAACAAATTTTTGATTACTGTGATTTTACTTTTTACTATCTCAATCCTGAGCATTCTGCTACCAATAATATAGGGAAATTAAGAATCCACATCAGGATTAAAGATGATTTTATTACTTGGATGTGTAAACGGAGAAAATAATTCTAAAAAAATTTCAGTACAACGTAAATTATACTCGATAGAAGAGAGAAAAGTGCAACATCAAAAGTGAATGATATAACCTATTACTTGTTGTTATGCTAGTTTTGTAAAAATTGTGGATGCTTTTTTATGTTATGACATTTCAATTGTTATTTTGTTATGAATTTTCTTTCTAATTTCATTGTTTAATATATAATTTTTTAAATCAACTTATTATAAAAAATTTCCAATAAGTTTTGGCTTCCCTAAGAAAAAGAATTCTGGCTCGCATGGAATTGTTTTAGGGGAATGGCTTTAAATAGGAACGATTTAGAGTTTGGGAATTAGTACAGACCCAAGCAAGCTGTATACTGTGGAATTAAGAAATTGACTATTGGTACATGCTGTGTTTGACGTGATGCTTGAATATACCAAACGAGAACTCATTGAAAGGTCTCTGTCTTTTGTTGGTTTGGGATAGAAAAAGGGTTTGTACTATTTCACATAGGTAAAGGCCCCATTCATTTTGCCTCCAAATATTGGTTGTTTGGGTTTCCTTCAAATGTTGTTTTAGCAATTCAATATTATTTGAAACTTTTAACATCCTGTTAAATCGATAAATTCTTTTCTTTATTTGTTCACCCTCTTCAGTTAGTGAATTATCTGGACATTGAAATTCTCGTAATAATTGTTAAAATGTTAGGGTATTGATTGTGAAACTTTTTTTACAGAAAGTATTTTTTAATGACGGCAGTTGAATTTTCAATGCAGGGCAACACATTTATTTTTTTTGTATCTTAAATCTGTAGCTTACCTCCCTCGAAAAAATGGTTCCAGGTGACGAAAAGAATGCTCATTTGAAGAATTTGGATAAAGCCTCAGAAAACCTGAAATTGTTTAAGGCAGACTTGTTAGACTATGATTCAGTGGCTGCTGCTATTGAAGGATGCGAAGGAGTTTTCCATGTTGCTAGTCCTGTTCCTGCAACAAAAGTGCCCAACCCTGAGGTAAGACATTTTAGTTGGTAATTATCTTTGTTATTTGTTACAAATATTTCTAAAATTGATACAAATGTTGTTTTCTGGTAGATTTTACTCTTCTCACCAACTATTTCATCAGATTAGTATTTAATTATGCACAGTTAGGCAATTAGGAAATGTTGGATTGTATTTGCATCTTAAGCTGGATAAAAGCTTATGATTGAACAGTGGATGCTAAATTCAATCCCCGGAATGACATTCTCAGCTCTCGGCTCCCGTATTTATTTTTTTCAAAAATTTCCTCTATGCATCTTGCACCTATTGGATTGTGTAAGACATTAGGGTCCTGTTTGGGTGTGGAGTTTGGAAAACTGGAGTTTATAAGGTCCTACCTCCACCCAAAATTTAACTTGATGGGTTGTTTGGCTTTGGAGTTATTTAAACTCAAAAATGTTGTTTTGGAGATATCTAACTCCAAAATGAGGGTTTACTTCACACTTTGTGGAGCTTAAAAAACTAACTTTGTGGTTCAGATAACCGGAGTTTCCTACACTCCAAAATGGAAGCCAAACGGGGCATAAGATTTTGGAGTTAAGTCTTGATGACTTTATGGAAAATTTAGTTATCCTAACTCCAAACTCGAGCAGGCCCTAGATAGTAAAAGAGCATTGGTTTGAACTCCATTTCAAGCAATATTATAAAACATATATTTCTATCATATACTTAGATAAGTAGGCGCCTTTTGGATCATTGTTGGTTAATTTGATAATGTTCAGGTAGAGTTAATTGCTCCTGCGGTAAAGGGCACTTTGAATGTACTAAAAGCATCCTCTGAGGCTAAAGTTAAAAGAGTGGTCGTCGTTTCCTCAGCTGCAGCAGTTGCTATGGTCCCAAACTGGCCGCAAGATAAGCTCATGGATGAGGATTGCTGGTCAGATACCGAATATTGCAGGACAACCGAGGTAATTTATGTCTAGTATTTGAGGTTTGAGATCCGCAATCGTTGTTGAGATCTACTAGCTTTATAGTTTTGATTGTGTGCGACATGCAAAACTACCACGCCAAAGAAGTCTGAGACACTATTTTTCATGCTTCTATCCGCTATAACTTAATGCGAAGTTCAGGTTTCAAACATATGCCACATTAAGTTTATCTTGTTTCTTTAACATCCAAACTCAAGTTTGTCCTCATCTTGTTTATTTTGGTCTTCGAGCTTAATCCTAGATATTTAGTCCTTGTTTACTAAAGTCGGTGAGACTCGAATATAAAGAAACGGTGCATGGAATTTGATTTTTTCCTCACATTATGGTCGGTAAAAGGTGATGCATCATCTATCATGTATATAGACTCTGCAAACAATGAATCACTTGCATTGAAGAGAATTTTGACTTGGCCATCATAAAGAAACTCAACAAGATGCTCTTATCATTTTTAGTGAATAAGCAAGTGGTTTGGCAGATGCTCAATTGTGATATCTTGCTATTTTAGCAAGTGAACATGTTCTAAGTATTGCTTATGCTGTAAATAGTTTAATTCTTGACTTATATTGTTGCAGAACTGGTATTGTCTTTCCAAGACATTGGCAGAGAGGGAGGCTCTGGATTATGCAGCGAAACACGGCCTCGATGTTGTGACTGTTTTCCCGTCTATGGTTTTGGGCCCGCTCCTCCAATCTACCGTGAACGCTAGTAGCTTGTATCTCCTTAGCATCCTATCAGGCGTGCCCCTAATCTCTATTTTTCTTTTATGCTTGTTTTCCTTTGGCAATGTATTTTGTGTGCGCACACATGCATGTGTTTGTCCTGATTATATCAGTATATGAATCAAACTTTGCAAGGCATATAGTGAATTTGTGATTCATAGAAAGATAGTAATTTAGCAATTAATATTAAGAATGCAAATGCTATTTATTAGCGCAAGTGATACTTATCGATAACTTGCTAGCATATGCAAGATGAGTATATGGGATTAGCATGGTGTGTATCTTTTTTTTGGGGTGTGGTTTGGGAAGGGGGGTGGGGTGGACTATGGTGTGTATATTCAGTGGGTTCTACCCAACATACCATTACACCTGTTTTGACTCGACCTCTTCCTTTCCCCATAAAAAAAGCTTCTCGCAGTTCACAACTTTGACACCCGTGTTTTCATATTGTTCCTTTCAGTTACTGCATTTCTCATTACCTGCGCATCTTTACTGTTTACCATGATAAACTAGAAGCCGAAGTGTGACTACGGCAGGACATTTTCTTGACCGTAGGAGCATGGCTGGCCTTGTCTACCCCTCGTATTCCGTATTTTGGGAAGCGGGACGTGACAGAAGAGGCACCTCGCAACACCTCCCTTGCTCACCCGGCCAGAGGAAGGGACGAACTGTCACTGTACCTGGCCGTATCCGATCAAGCGGAGGGCTCCGTGCTCGTCCGAGAGACCGAGGGAGCGCAGAAGCCGGTGTACTATGTGAGCCACGTATTCAAAGACGCAGAGACGAGATACCCCGCTATCGAGAAGATCATCCTGGCCCTCGTGGTAACCTCACCTAAACTGCGGCACTACTTCCAGGCACACACCATCATCGTCCTCACCGAGCGCTCGTTGGGAGCTATCCTGGCGTCACCGGAATCCCCAAGCCGCTTAGAAAAATGGAGATGGGAGTTGTCTTAGTTCGACATAAGGTATCGCCCGAGGCAAGCCATCAAGGTGCAGGATCTGGCCGATTTCATTGTTGAATGCACCATCCCTAGCAGGGACCCGGACTCCTCGCCGCCCTTCACCGCCCGGCATCTCATCCGGGAAGGCCATAGCTCAGCCCCGGGGTGGGTAATCTACGTCGACGGGTCCTCTACCGAGGAAGGCTGCGGAGCTGGCCTCATCATCCGAGGCCCAAATGAAGTTAAGATGGAGTACTCCCTGAGGCTCGGTTTCAAGGCGTCGAACAACGCGGCGGAGTATGAAGCCCTCCTGGCCGGGCTACGTATGGCCACAGGGCTGGGGCTGAAAGTTGTCCGAGTCCGCAGCAACTCAGCCCTGGTTGTCGGCCAAGTGACTGGCCGCTTCGAGGCTTGAGAACCACTAATGATGAGGTACCTAGAAGAAGTAAAGAAGCTCCGGAGAAACTTTGACAAGGTAGAGGTAGAACAAATACCCAGGCAGCTGAACGCGCAAGCAGACGCCCTTAGCAAGCTAGCTTCGTCATACTCAGCCAACAACAGGCGGTCAATACTCTTCAAAACCCTGGCTCGACCCAGCGTGGGAGACGAAACGACGACACTCCAGGTGTACACGGTGCAGGAGAGTGACCAAGATTGGAGGAAGCCCCTAGTGGAGTTCCTGAAGGATGGCGTTCTCCCAGAGGACAGAGCAGCCGTCCACCGCCTCTGGGCCAAAGCCACCCATTTCGTCTGGAGCAACGGGAATCTCTACAAGAAGGCATTCACTCAACCCCTTCTCCAGTGCGTCGACTCCCACGAAGCCGATTACGTCCTGCGGGAGATCCACGAAGGAGTGGGCGGCGCACACCAGGGGGCTCGAACCCTGATCCAGAAAGCACTGCTCCAGGGGTACTACTGGCCCACCATGCATGATGACGCCCCGAAGCTGGTCAGGAGGTGCAAGAGCTGCCAACTCCACGGCAGTATTCCCCGCCTACTGGCTACTGAGCTGACTGCCCTGACATCCCCGTGGCCATTTGCCCAGTGGGGACTAGACATGATCAGCCAATTCCCTACCGGAACTGGCGGGCATAAATACGTCCTCGTCGCGGTGGATTACTTCACCAAGTGGATCGAGGCCGTCCCCATCAGGAAGCCGGATGCCGCCACCACCATCAAGTTCCTGCAAAACAACCTGATACACAGGTTCGGAATCCCAAGGTGCATCATTACCGACCACAGGATGAACTTCGAGAACGAGAAAGTGAGGGACTTCTGCAAGGAGTATCATATCCTCATAAAATTCGCCGTGGTCGCACATCCCCAATGTAACGGTCAAGCTGAGGTTGCTAACCGGGACGTCCTCCGAGGCCTTCGAACCCGCCTGGAAGAGAAACAAGGCAGTTAGGTCGAAGAGCTACCCCGGGTCTTATGGGCCCTGCGCACGTCGAAAAAGACCCCCACCGGGGAAACCCCTTTTAGCCTCTGCTATGGGACCGAGGCGATGGTCCCAGCGGAGATCGGGCTATCCAGTCACCGGGTCGAGCATTTCGACTACGACGCAAACACCATGGCGCTACGAACCAACCTAGATATTCTGTTGGAGAAAAGGGACCGAGCCTAGATCAGAGCCGCCGCTTACCAACAGCAGACGGCCCGGTACTACAACGCTCGAGTGAAGCACCGCTCCTTTAAGATCGGGGACCTGGTGCTGCGACGAAACGAGTTCATCGACCAGGGTAGGCTCCACAAGTTCTCCCCAAAATGGGAGGGCCCCTTCCTCGTCTCCGAAGCGCTCCCCGGCAGAGCCTACCGCCTGCAAGACACGAATGGACGAAAGCTCCCCCGTACTTACAATGCGGAGAAGCTCAAGCTATACCTATGAAGTCAAAACTAGCAAAGCACCGCACCCAGGCTACCGCTCAAAATCTCCCTTTGAAACGATGGTGTATAGCGTTGTCTAAAATTCATATCCATGCGAATAAAGAAACTTTCGAACCTTCTTTCCCGGTAGGGTTCCCGCTGTACAACAAGAAGGATCTCACCAAGGCCCTCTCAGAAGCAGCCAAGCCTGAGGTTCCCTCGCTCAGCTATCCCCCGCGGGCAGCTTCCCTGCCACAACGCCGGGGATCGAAAAGCCCTCCCAGAGGTAGTCGAGGCTAGAGGTTCCCTCGCTCGGCTATCCCCCGCGGGCAGCTTCCTCGCCACAACTCCGGGGATCAAAAAGCCCTCCCAGAGGCAGTCGAGGCTAGAGGTTCCCTCTATAAGTGCACGGCGGCGCCCCGGCCGTCAATCCGACGCCGGAAACGCGAAAACGAAAAACTTTGCAAACTAGCAAACCGGCACCACCGCGCACTAAAAACCCGGATCGGGCCATTAATCTAGCTACTAGCAAAATAGAAAAGAGTAAAGATGCTATACCAAGCGATCCGTGTCCTTCGGTCTTCGTCTCCACTCCGATCTCCTCGCGGAATCTCCGGTCGTCGCCTCCTCGTCGGAAAGGGCACCACGTAGCCGGATTCTTTTACGGGCTCCCATCTCTGGACCGAGGCAACTCGGGCGTGAAGTTGGATAGCCGACGCGTCCAAGGTTTGCTGTAGGCAAGTGTAGAAACCATTTCTCTTTAGGGTCAAGAAGTTGCCATTGATGGAGGAGTCAATATGAACTTTGGAGTGATAAGGAATTTTGTAGCAAGCTAGAAATGTAATGAATCATTTTCCTTCACTCAAATAAAACCTCTCTCTCCTCACTCACAAAAGTGGCCGGCCCCTTATCTTTGATGGGGAAAGAATAATCAAATTATCAAGAGAAGAAAAGAATGAATAAAAATGAAAAGAAAAATGGTCACCACATTTCAAATCCAAATCAACTCCTCACCTTTTCCTTTTCTAATCTCATAAATGCTAGGATTGACTAGAAAAGAATCTCATGATGATAAGAAGCCACAAATCACAATAAACCCCTCCACAAAAGTTATTTACAAACTTGCAAATAACCCCCTTCCACCAGAAAGTCCGGCCGTGAAAGAACAAAGGAAAACCGACCGGAACGGAATGCAAACTGGCAACTTCCGAAAAGTGATCCCGTAATAAATTACAGGAAAAACCCCGCGACTGCATTTACATGCCCGCATTTGTATTCCCACTGAACACTAATGCAAAGAGACAAAATCTACACTGTCTAATACTAGGATCCGGCTTAAACCAAAGCCGGCTAGTAAAAACCGTCCGATCACGATCCGTGCAATACCGCACGTATCTGATCGAATCCTGCCATATCTCCATACGGCCTCTACAGCGTTTCGCTCGAAACTTGAGTAACTGTGTGTGTGGTGGACTCTAAAGACTCGTCAATACTATGGTTGTGGACTTAACCACTAGCACGTCAGAGGTATTAGCCATACGTGATGGGCCACCAGCTATTGACCAAAGGGGACGTCGATGAGCGAACTCATCCTGACACCCTACTGAGCCTGTCAGTGACAATATCTGTACAGTCCGGTCCGTTTGTCTATGAGCATCGCATGGCGGGCCTAGGGGGTTGGTAAAAGTCAGACCCCCAAAAGCGGTACAAATCGTGTCGGAGTGTAGCCCAAATTACCCTGAGATACTACTGGAATACCTACCAGTAAATCTCCTTCCTTGGCCAAGGACTTTTCATGTGCTGGTTGTCCTAGACACAGCGCGACCTCACCCCCAATACCGGGAGAGACGAACCCCTGCTGATCCGCTCACTGCCTCCATGTGGCTCGGGACTGTACCCAACTAAAACCTGTTTGCACGTCTCTTTTGAGCGTGGTAGGGTAGTAATCAAAGTACAGTGGGAACTCACACGAGACAAATGACGATCTCAGGTCGATGAACTAACCTGTACACATGTCACCTGGGAACTGCTATCTGACGTCTGGTGTAATCCCAACTAGCAGATTCCCGGCGAGTCCTGTCCGGTGTACTCATAACCCAATGAGAACCTGTATACATATTAGGTGAACCAACTGACACCAGTGGCTTGTGAGACCGTCACCGCCCCTCGTCGGGGTCTCGACTGTATACACTAGTCTACTCTGGAGAATCGATGCCCTGTCTTGAAACTCCCACGACTAGGGACCTTTTAAGGATGTGCTTATAGACTACCAGCTCCCACGTATATGATCGCCCTCATACTGCTGGCAGTTAAGCAAGAATCCTAGGGGCTCTATCAACGTGTAATAGTGACCTGTAAGATCATCTAAAGCAGTACACGATGATAAAGATAAACCAGATAGCATACTATCATCTCGAGTAAGACCGTCCTACAGGGATAGGTCCTCCCTCAATCATTGCAATCACGTGCCTGTGATCCAATAATTGACTCTGAGGGCACTATCTCCAACAATCTCCCACTTGCACTCAGGGCTAATTATTGCGATGTTGCATACTCACAGCCGTGTGATACCGAACACCCAACTCCTCTACTAGTCAGTCTCACAAAGCCTGTTTGCGAAACTATTGCGTTCGAGGAATAGCCTCAGTGAGTGGATCCGCTTTGATGTTTCTTTCTATGTCTCTCTATATCTCAAGTTCACGGAGAAAGCCATCTCCTAAAATGAGCAATACCTGTCTTAGAATGTCTGGATGTCTAATGGGACTTAGCTCATAAATGAACTCCAAATCCAAACTTCTTAGACTGTATCGTCAACTGAACTTAATCAGTATCCTGCGCCATGCCTCCCTCAGTATCCGCCTGGACCACCTGTACAAAATACTGCCCCTCGTCAGAGGGAAAAACTATAACTCTGACAGTCACTCTGTCATCCAGGTCACCTTGGAAGCCTGGAATGATAACCGTCTCCAAAAAGAGGCTGTCATTATCATATCCCTAGAGCATCCACTTATGTTCTAAAACTGCTTCCTAATGTTTCTTCAGGATTAGATCAATATCAACTTATTGCATCTACTGCAAGGACAACATCTGGTGTGGTACTTGACATCTCATGATTGATTCAATTGCCTAAGCAAGTGATCTGCCAATCATGCACATCCCTTTCTATTTTAGTCTGTAGGACACCTTTAGGGAGGGTGACTCCATCACCTGCAGGTACACTACCGTGTCAGGAGTCGTCCATTCTAAATACTCATAGAATGCTGTCAAAGTACCCAGATTGGGAAACTACCCAAATCTAGATCTAATACCATAGATCCAGTAACCAGAATGTCTGATATAATATCCAAGTCTTATGTGGAGAAACCTCTGTGTGACGACCAAAGAATAACCAATCGTAGTATAGTAATATCACTTCCTACTCTGTGTATGTCATCCAAATACCAGGACATAACACCCTACTACCTTCATAACAGATCCATCCCTTATTCTGATGAAATCAAACCTATGACTGTCACATCAGAAATTGATGATCTATCTCCGCTAAATCTGCTTTAGTCTATAAGTAGACATAAGCTACCTGTCCACCATGCTTCCGCTGCTCCAACTGACCACGACAACCCTCTGGCAGAGTCATATACACGTACACTTCTAAAGCAAGTTTAGAACGACGCTATAATCATCCTCCTGCCGGGTTTCACAGTCTGGAACAACAGCAATGGCAATTCTGGGTAAACAAGAACCTCCCTGTCACCGTCCTTGAGGCTACCGGAGTACCTCTCGGGTGCCTGAGGTTACCCACTATATCTGTGGAGTGGCTAATGGAATGTCAAACCAGATTGAATCTTTGGGTTCTTTATCACATCTTCAGTAATCGTTTGCGGTTCTGGAATCACTTCCAGTTCTACCATACTCCCACTACTATTTTCTGAAAAAATCCATTTTTATTAAAACTGTGGCGAGTTTAGAACAATATCACTATTGATCTTCCAGATGTTAGAAAGTCAACCCTCGTCATAGCCTGGGTCAACCCACAAACAGCCATTACGGAAATGTGCCTTGAGTCATCCAGAGTCTGGTTTTAAGCATAAGCTGGACAACTCCCCGCATCTTAACAATGTCAAGATGTGAACTGTTCTATATCCAATACAGAAACAGAGGCACTGATTTAATTGAACCAGATTCAAATCATGCAGCTGTCTCCAGTGAATGTCAAGTAAATGGAGAGAGGCCGATCAGCGTTACTCAACTTAGGAGTGCTTCCAATTATGAGTAATCTGAAAGAGAAGCAAGTTCTCTTAAACATTGCTATTAACTGAATACCATACACAAGTATCTACATCTTCGATCACCTTGAAGAATCCCGATACTTGCAATACCTGGTTCTCTACTTTACTCTTATACCTATAACTTCTTAAAACTTGGACCCTGTGTTTCTACGAAACACTTGTCTAAGAACTAGAGAAGCCATATGTAAACAGAATATAGTACGAGGACCAACCCCTCTGTCCTAATGGACACTGGACAATATACAATCCTCTGTATAAGTGCTCTGAGTCTAATAACTCAACCCTGTGCGTCGTAGGTTGAAAACTGTACTATGGTTATGAAGAATTACACCGCTGTTTAATGCTCCTTACATAACCATCCATTGATATAGGTAAACGTCATAGACATAATTTCAAAAAGTTATATCTCACTCTATGAAAATAGACATACAGATATATCAATTTGAAATTGGTGCATAACAACGGATATTCAAAACCAAACACTTGCCGTCCGGTAAACAACCTAGGCGATTTCCTCAAATATCACCAATTACAACGAATTCCGATATAATGAGGATGATCACCTAATTCCCAATAACTTACTCCCACTCATCATCTGTAAAACCATACAGATATGAGAATCATACCTGGTAAATACATACCCTGGAGCAAGTGTCTAATTGGGAAATCAGTTTTCTTTTAACAGTACACAGTGAAACTGAAACATTGAAATGCTTCGATGGGGTATCCGGGTATTCCTAGCAATACATTTTCCATTATCCAGATTCACAACTGTAACCGTGTATTTCTTTGTCACCTCTCCAAATCCCTTTATATTTCTTTAGTTGTTACCTTCTGCACACCCTTTTAGGCTAAATGGTTTTCTTCCTTCCCTACCGTTCGGCACCAGCCTATGATTTGGAAGAAGACTATCCAATAAGCATAATGGGTGTACTGTCCTAATCCTAGGAACACTCGCAATGCGAGAGAAGGTGAAGATAAAAGACAACCGAATAAACCTTATTCCTATTTCTCCTGAACCAGAATCTATCCCCGAACTGGAACAAGTTCCTTTCGAGTTCGTATATAACCATACGATGGAGTATCCAAATAACTGTGGATCTTCGTAGTGATACGGAGTGTCCTGGAGAAATACAAAGGTGAAGTGGGAGTGCTAATGAAATACTTGGTTTGGTCATGAATATCAGTCGCAATTTACTTTGCCCTCCTTTTAATCCCTTTCTTTGTCTTAACTTAATACCTTCTGCACACCGTTTAGGCTAATTGGTTTTCTTCATTCCCTACCAGTCAGCACCTGCCTATGGTTAGGAAGAAGACTATCCAATTTGCGTAATAGGTGTACTATCTCCTAAACCAAGGAGTACTCGCAACCTGAGAGAAGGTAAAAGGAAAAGACAACTGAATAGTCCTATTCGTTTTCTCCAGAACCAGAAACCATCCTCGAATAAATCCTTTGAGTTCGTATATAACCATACGATGGTTTTGTCCAATAGAAGTGGGCGTTCGTAGTAATATGGGGTGTCCTGGAGAAAAGGGTAAAAGTAGGAGTGGCAATGAGGTCTGCAACTCTAACAATCCAAAAGCCAGCCTTATAAGAAGGTTCAGTCAACTTGGTCACTGAGTCATAGTCTAGGGTCGGGTCAATGGTCGCTGCCAAAGAGAGAGAGAAAAGAAATACTCAGCGTGCACTCTAACCTAGATCAGAATGGTTACCAATTTATCTAATCTGGAAACCTCCCACTGTACCGTCAAATTCTCCTCCAAACCTAAAAGAAGAATTAGTCGGGAACACCCGAGGAGTAAACCAACTCATCAGTGGGAATCGGGATCCAACTATCATCGCATGATAACATGACGGAATCTGTTCACGCTATCACACTCTAGAAGGTATGCGCATATCTGGCAAGTTTCAGTTTCTTTTGAAACTCCCGATGTGGATTTTTGCCCCATGCTCTTATGACCTTGACGAAGGCCAACAAATCATAAGACACATGTCAAGTTCTACCCGTCATTGTCCAGGTTAATTTGAACCCACCCGTACAAGCCCTTGACGAAGGCCAACAAGGCTATACGACTGTCCCAAACCAACGCATCTATCTATGCAGCAGAAAGGCAACAAGCAGCTACCATACACTATGCCTTGACGAAGGCCAACAAACATAGCATGAATACTACGTGCTACCCGTCTGAAACGACGGAGGGCTACGAATGGTTTCTGGCGAAAACCTTTAACGTAATGAACTTGATATCGTTGAAAGAATGGATAGCTTTTTAGAAAAATATAGTAACGAAAACCTTTGCTAAAGAGGTCACTCCCGGTGAAGGGATCTCGGCTCTTTCCCCGTAGGATGGGGTGCAGGATATTCCAACTGAATACCACGATGCAAAGCAAAAGTAATCGGCTATAGTGAAGTTATTGCCCTGACGCGAACTTTTGTCCAAGGGGTCACTCCCGGTGAAGGGATCTCGGCCCTTGCCTCGTCGACTGAGGTGCTGGATATTCATAACCGAATACCACTGTGCAAAACAAAAGAGAATGCCCTTGCAATAACAGCTTTTTGAAAAAAATTCCAACAACATCAGAATAGGTTTGTTTAGCTTGCATTGATCCGAATCAACGCAGTCCCATCAATCGATCACACCAATAAAGAGCGAAAATAATGATGTACGTATATGTCATCCGCATTCGCCACTGGGTTCCATCATCACCCATTAGGTTACTTAACTAACGACAGAGCGGGGACTGGACTAGTGCGGATGCAAAACATATACAACATCTACTAATATATATATAATATATAATTTTCGCTCAAGGCGTGATAAAATGCAACAACACAAAAATGTACAGCATCACAGAACAATACAGATATCTGGGATCCCCGGGTTTCATAGAGCCGCTACTGAAATCCGACGTTCCCCTGATCGTGTGGATAGCCTGTGCAATGAAATCCTAGACCCCTACGGGCACGGCAAGTTACCCGCCAAAACCTGAAGCGAGGCAGCCCCTTTCAGCAACGTGAATGGACCACCCAGCACTTCACGGAATCCGGTAACTTGGGCACCCCTCCTGGGTCAATCCTATACCCCCTACGAGTGCGGCGAATAGCCCGCCAATTCTAGAGTGAAGCCCCCTCCGTCTCAACGCCATGAGATACGGGCTTGTTGCCCTCTAGAACCCGGCTATCCGTGCACCCCTCCGCGGGGCAATTCTAGTACAGAAAGTAAAATATACATACAACGGGTACATCGACCTCAGCCCGGTCGTGCCCCAAAAAAATAATACAAACAGGCAGTGACGGCAGTCCACATGTCAGACACTCGCCCCGCAATATCAAGTATACATAATACAACAAAACTGAACTAATACTGCAACCAGGCTATCCCCCACGACCGATCCGCAACAACACAGTACAACACAGAACATCAATGTGAATGTCACGTTCGCAAATCCGTCTAACCGGGCTATAGCAGTTAGACAGGATTTACCGATCAAATGACATTCACGGTCGCAGATATAATGTAAATACTATGAACTAGCGTGTTTAAAATTTCCGATCGAACAAATTTACCGAAGTGGGCCCCAAGCAGTACTGTAGCACTTACAGAAATTCTGGGCCCAAAAATAATATCCCAAAACCCCTATTTCTAAGTCTAAAGCCCTCTGGAAAAATTTGGCACGCTGGACAGTGAAAATGGCGGCGGAACCGCGGCCCAAGCATGGGTTTGGCCGCGGTTCCGCGGTGGAGTAATGGGTTCAGGCGACCAAATTTTACCAGAGTTCTTATACTTCACTGTACATCATTCTGCAACTACCTGAAAAATTTTTGGAGCTAAAAAAAATTCGACAGAAACTGATGCACATGAAAACGCGGTTTTTGGAATTTTGTTCGATCGGGGATGTAAACACACTAGACCATGCTAGGCTAAGTTAATGGTGTGGCTCTGATACCAATGTAAGTGCACGGCGGCGCCCCGGCCGTCAATCCGACGCCGGAAACGCGGAAACGAAAAACTTTGCAAACTAGCAAACCGGCACCACCGCGCACTAAAAACCCGGATCGGGCCATTAACCTAGCTACTAGCAAAATAGAAAAGAGTAGAGAAGCTATACCAAGCGATCCGTGTCCTTCGGTCTTCGTCTCCACTCCGATCTCCTCGCGAAATCTCCGGTCGTCGCCTCCTCGTCGGAAAGGGCACCACGTAGCCGGATTCTTTTACGGGCTCCTACCTCTGGACCGAGGCAACTCGGGCGTGAAGTTGGCTAGCCGACGCGTCCAAGTTTTGCTGTAGGCAAGTGTAGAAACCATGTCTTTTTGGGGTCAAGAAGTTGCCATTAATGGAGGAGTCAATATGAACTTTGGAGTGATAAGGAATTTTGTAGCAAGCTAGAAATGTAATGAATCATTTTCCTTCACTCAAATGAAACCTCTCTCTCCTCACTCACAAAAGTGGCCGGCCCCTTATCTTTGATGGGGAAAGAATAATCAAATTATCAACAGAAGAAAAGAATGAATAAAAGTGAAAAGAAAAATGGTCACCACATTTCAAATCCAAATCAACTCCTTATCTTTTCCTTTTCTAATCTCATAAATGCTAGGATTGACTAGAAAAGAATCTCATGATGATAAGAAGCCACAAATCACAATAAACCCCCTCCACAAAAGTTATTTGCAAACTTACAAATAACCCCCTTCCACCAGAAAGTCCGGCCGTGAAAGAACAAAGGAAAACCGACCGGAACGGAATGCAAACTGGCAACTTCCGAAAAGTGATCCCGTAATAAATTACAGGAAAAACCCCGCGACTGCGTATACATGCCCGCATTTGTATTCCCACTGAACACTAATGCAAAGAGACAAAATCTACACTGTCTAATACTAGGATCCGGCTTAAACCAAAGCCGGCTAGTAAAAACCGTCCGATCACGATCCGTGCAATACCGCACGTATCTGATCGAACCCTGCCATATCTCCATACGGTCACTACAGCGTTTCGCCCGAAACTTGAGTAACCGTGTGTGTGGTGGACTCTAAAAACTCGTCAATACTATGGTTGTGGACTTAACCACTAGCACGTCAGAGCTATTAGCCATACGTGACGGGCCACCAGCTATTGACCAAAAGGGACGTCGATGAGCGAACTCATCCTGACACCCTACTGAGCCTGTCAGTGAAAATATCCGTACAGTCCGGTCCGTTCGTCTATGGGCATCGCATGGCGGGCCTAGGGGGTTGGTAAAAGCCAGACCCCCAAAAGCGGTACAAGTCGTGTCGGAGTGTAGCCCAAAACACCCTGAGATAGGACTGGAATACCTACCAGTAAATCTCCTGCCTTGGCCAGGGACTTTTCATGTACTGGCTCTCCTAGACACAGCGTAACCTCACCCCCAATACCGGGAGAGACGAACCCCTGCAGATCCGCTCACTGCCTCCATGTGGCTCGGAACTGTACCCAACTAAAACTTATTTGCACGCCTCCTTTGAGCGTGGTAGGGTAGTAATCAAAGTACAGTGGGAACTCACACGAGACAAATAACGATCTCAGGTCGATGAACTAACCTGTACATATGTCACCTGGGAACTGCTATCTGACGTCTGGTATAATCCCAACTAGCAGGTTCCCGGCGAGTCCTATCCGGTGTACTCATAACCCAATGAGCACCTGTATTCATCTTAGGTGAACCAACTGACACCAGTGGCTTGTGAGACCGGCCTGTTTCCTCCAATCAGAGCAAAACTCTGTTTGAATTTCAAAATTCAAAATTCGAAGCAACGCTTCAAATTCTTTGTGCTGCGCACAACGCGCCACGTGTCAAAAACTGATACGGCAGCGCAGCGCCCAAGGCAGCTCGCCCAATCAGAGCAAAGCTTTATTAAAAACAAAATAGAAGCAAAGCTTCAGTTGCGCAAGCGCTGCGTTGCGCGACACGTGTCAGCGCAGTTGCGCAATTGCAGCAGCGCTGCGCTGCGCGCTGCGCGACACGTGTCAGCGTAGATGCGCAAGCGCAGTTGTGTTGCGCGACACGTGTCAGCGCAGATGCGCTGCGCTGTGCGCTGCGCGACACATGTCAGCGCAGATGCGCAAGCGCAGATGCGCTGCGCAGTGCGCTGCGCGACACGTGTCAGCGCTCTGGAGCATTTGCGCCAAACAGAATTAAAATTCTAAGAAATCTTTCTGTTCTTTTTAAAATAAGAAGATTTTCCTTTTTAAAAAGAAGCCCTTGGATCAAAAGATCCAACGGTGGGGAAAATTCCCCAAATCACTCAGAGAAAGATCTCTTTAACAAATTTAACTAATTTATGAGCACTATAAAATGGGCTCTAGACCTCAATTCAAAGGCATGAACATTTTCTATAAAAAAAAAGAGAGAACTCCTCAAGAACAAAAAAGGTAAAAAACCTTTAGAAAAAGAGAAAATTCTTTTAAAAACAGATCATTGATCTAAGAACAAGATCAATGATCTTCAATAAGAAAGAAAACTAACTAATAATAGTGCTTTGCATTTTTTATGAACCTTTGGTTCTTTGAGAAAAGAAAAACTTATCTTTTTCTTTGATCTAAATTAGATCAAGAAATCAAATAGTGCTTTGCACTTCTGTTCTTGAATCTAAAAGATTCTTAGTGCTTTGCACTTCCAAACTGCGCTGTTGCGCTCTTGGGAAAGCGCCACGTGTCAACATGTAAACTACTTGCGCTATGCGCTTTATGATAGAGCTTCGCTTTCTGTAATTGGCGCAACTCACCAAGGTACGCCACATGTCAGCAGCGCAGCGCACTGCGCTGTTGCGCTTGCGCTCACCAGAGCGTGAAACGCGTCACCATCACATACGCTTGCGCTCCTTAATTGGCTCAAAGCACCTGACAAGCCACGTGGGGCACTGTCAGAGTATTTAATGCTCTGCATTATTAAAGAAAAGGGACAGAGCCCAATTAAAAGGCCTAACATGCCTAATAAAAAATGCCATGCATTCTAAAAAGAAAAGGGGCAGAGCCCAGACAAAATAGATGCTCTGCATCACTTATAAAAGGGCAGAGCCCAACCAAGGCAAAAATGATGCAGTGCATTAATAAAAAGGGGCAAAGCCCTAGCACAGGTCTAATAGACCAAAAACAAAAGAATGTTGAAACTGGACTTAGCCCAATCATGGCCATAAGTCCTCAAACTAAATTGACTGAGCACGGCTGCTCCCTAAATCAATTTATATCCGGTTCAAGGGTACATCTCCGAACTCCTCTGACATCTATCGTTGTAATCCTTCAACGGCGTCAGAGAGGTGACGAGTCTCAACGACCATACATGAATATGGACTGCGGGGTCCTTAAACTCGTGGACCGAGACGTCCTTAAACTAATATTGGAACGAGACGTCCTTAAACTAATATCGGACCGAGACGTCCCTAAACTAATAATGGACCACCACGTCCTTAAACTGGAGATGGACCATCATGTCCCTAAACTGGCGATGGACCACTACGTCCCTAAACTGTAACCCAGACCGCTAAGTCCCTAAACTGGAACAATAGAGCTCCCAAATGCTCTTTCGTTGGATCTAAATGATCCCGTTTAAGTCGATCTTAGCCTAAAATACGGTTAACGTATTCTTAAATCTTCAAACAGACTTTAGTCCCAAATTGGACTACAACCCCCCTAACCAACTTTGGGCTCAAGGGTACATCTCCGAACTCCGCTGACACCTATCGTTGTAATCCTTCAATGATGTCAGAGAGGCGACGGGTCCCCGATGGCCATAGACATAAAACGGACCACTATGTCCCTAAACTGGAATAATAGAGCTCTAAAATGCTCTTCCCGTTAAGTTGATCTTAGTCTCAAATCAGACTAACGCATTCTTAACAAACGTTTAAGTTGATCTTAGCCTCAAAAATGGCTAACGTATCCTTAAACTAAAACACCAAACACAAATCTAAGTAAATACGGATTTGGACTAATCCATGTCCTACGGGCGACAGCATTACTCAGTCTCCGTATACAATCCACGGGCAACCACAAACAAAACAAACACCCACGACACGAAGTGAAATTCTGGAGAAGGAGAAAGTTGTTACAGCGATGCGGTAGCGTAATTAACTGCAGGGGCTTGCGCCTGCAGGGAAAATCGTCCACACAATCAAAACCCCTCAAGCGAGGGGGAATCTGACGAAGTCTGCTACATCGGCCGCATCCGTCTAAACCTCCGATACACGGTGCCATAAATCAACTTGGCATCTTCGGAGAGGTAGACGGATAAAACCAAATAGCATCTGCCCCGAATCTCAGGCAAGACGGCGTCCTCACGTCGTCGGTGCCGCCATTCGGAGAGGAACAGATTTTGGCACGCCCGGTGGGACCTTTTCCTCTTTCCACTCCACACTTCGTGTGTCGTGTTCGCGAACAAATCGCGGTTTGCTGTGGTTGCCTATGGATTCAAGGTACTAAGATTTGGTGTCTTGCTCCGTGCAGAAAACAAAAGATCGATGGCTTCGAACTGCACTGCTTGCAGCAACAACTCTCGCTCCGTCATTGCTGGAGGAGTGACTTATGGGCCCCAAGCGGCCTCCCTTTTTAAAATGCCAGCGGAGCAAGTAACTCAAGCCACCACTGGATTATTCTTCGGGACCATGCTCCCACCAATGAGCTTCAATGCCCCAACGACGGTGCACGAAGCCCCCAAGAAGTCGGTCTTCGATCGACTTACCACTGCCGCGACCTCTCTCAATGGGTCGCCCAACTCCACTGCCTCGGTTTTTGACAGACTAGACCAGAGCTCCATCGGGCCCATGAAGAAGCCTGCCATACCAGAAGGCGTTATCCCGAAGAGGATAGCCATACCAACTCCCGTTCTTAGCGAAATCACCAAGGTTGCTTCCCCTGTTCGGAAGTCCGCTTCTGACAGGTTGGCCGTCCCCGTTCAACGGACGTCGGTCTTTAAAAGGCTGGTACCAACATATTCTGACCAACACAGGGGGCATGAGAAGGTCACCCCTATAGCTGAAACAACTCCATCAGCACGACATGCTCGACGTCGCTACTGGCGCCGAGTGAGGAAGGCTGGGGGCAACTTCCCCTCTGGATTTACTCCTCCAGCTCCAACGGTGGGGATCGATACTGCTGTTCCAACCGGGAACAGCTTTGAATTGCTGAACACGGTGCGCAGAAATTCCCTACTGCAGTGTTGAAACGAACTCCTTCACTTGTAGAGAATACTCCAGAGAAGAAGCTAGAACAGCCCCCTCAACGGCTGTCCTCTAAAATTTACAAGGTCTGGCGACAGGTCCAGGAGTCGGTGATTGATGAAAACTATCTCCACCGATAGAAAAGGACGGAGGTTCGGCAAAAGAAAGATTACTCTGTCAGGCCAGAAGAAGCAACGGCTATTCGGGTGTCTACTGCAGCGACACCCTCAACGCCAATCACCCAAAAGAGAAGGAGGCCGCAAAAAGCCCCTGTGAACAAAGCGCTGGACACAAACGCCCGGCATGGTAGTGCACACAGTTTATATGGCCTCTGGAAAGGAGGAAAGCCGCGCTTTGACGGGTCACCGACCGCTCACCCGATCAGTGACGAAAGCCCAGGAGCAACAACAAAAACTTCAAGAAATGATGACTGCAATGGCCGCACTCACTGGGCCAAAAGAAAGCTCTGAAACGTCTTCGGATGAGCGTCAAGAACAAGAAACTGACGCTGAGTTTCTTCGCCGGATATTAGAGAAAAAGGATAAAGAGGCTGCGGAACAAGCAGCCAGCATAAACAAAATGGCCCTCCTCTTCCAAGATATGGTAGGGATGATGTCACAGCCGGACCCTCCAGCTGAAGACCCTCCAATCATTGTTGAAGATGATAGAGGGGAGACATCTAATCCTCCGCCGGCTCTTTCAGCAGCCAAAGATGAAACCATTTCCAAGGCCGCGCTAGACGATTATATAGCTCAGCAGATCCGGGTTCATCAGGCGAATGAAGCGGCTGGGCAAATTGTTAGAACCGGACGACCCTATCCGAGCTGGTACGACCAAATCAGTTACCCGCCGGGATATACGATCCCTAAATTCCACGTATATAAAGGGACAGGGAATCCGCATCAGCATGTCGCTCAATTCAGGGCCTTATGCGGCAATACTGGAGGCGATGATAAGTTCCTGCTACGCCAATTCGTCGGCAGCTTAGCAGAAACAGCCTTTGAATGGTATTCAGAACTACCTGACGACTCTGTCAAAACATTTGCGGAGATGGAGCTACTATTCACACAAAGATTCGCAAGTGCCAGTGAATGCACCCCGATTACAGCACTGATAAATGCCAGGATAAGGCCAGGCGAAACGTGGGTCCAATACGCAACACGATGGTGAAACCTATGGTCGAAATGCGAACAACGCATAGAAGAGGCACCGCGGTAGGCATGTTTGTGGGCACTCTCGATCCGAAGGCGACCATCTCGCAATTCATGACCACCTTCCAGGCCGACCACCTTCCAGGCCTTGATCGACAAATTAGCCCAAATGGGCCAGATGGGCCATGGACCGTCTCCTCCAAGACCCGATCCCCGAAATGAGAAAGGAAAAGGGAAAGCGATCATCGTCGCCAATGTTCAGCAACAGTCGAGCAACTCAAAGCCGGCCGTTCGCCAAAACAACGTGCGTCCACGCCCATCCCTCGAAGAGAGGCTAGGACGTCCTTACTCGTTTCCTCAGAATAAAACGAGAAGACTGTTTGAGCTGGCAGTGCGTAACAGACTCATCAATCTGCCGAGTCCAAAACGTCTATCGCAGCCAGGCGATCTTAATAATCCAAATTATTGCCCTTACCACCAAACAGTAAGTCACCCGATTGAGGATTGTTTCGTCTTTAAGGGATGGATCGAGGATCAGTACCTACAAGGCAAGTTCGCGCTGTCGGAAAACTGGAAGGTAAACCCACCACAGCCGCACTCTCCAAAGAAGACGGACACGCTGGGGGCAGCTTGTTCTTTAGTCAAGGATGAAAACGATGGAGAAAACTCATCGGATGAATCCGAAGACTACGTAGCGACTTGTCATGTGATTTCTCACTCACTGGCAGACGTTGAGGAGGCTCCTTGCGCTGAGAAACCAATAGCGAATCCTGAGCCGAAGATCCTATAGCCATCAGACGAGTTGATCGATGCCTTCCTAAATGAAATTCGTCTGAAAGCAAAAGCCAATCAAGAGCATGAAATGGCCATACTGGAAAGAGCCAAGGCATTCCCGTCAAATCAAAAGCCATACACTGCGGGTAAAAACAAATTCAAGACGAGGAAAAGGTTCGCCAAAGCTCTATCAGTAGGAATGAAGCTACCGCACTCTGAAGAAAATACTCTCACTGAGGTAGAGATGCATCCTAACTTCTGTTTATATCATCAGAAGATCATACATCCTACCAAAGACTGCGAATCCTTTAACTGTTGGTGGCAAGGGTATGTCGCTCAAAAGCAACACTTCGACAGGACAAAGTATGAAGCTTGTGGACATCGGAAAAATGCGATATATGAGCGCAAAGGAGCCGCCGACGATTGTCATATAGCCGACTTCAAGGGATCGTAAGTTATCACCTTTGGAAGCGACTCTGACGAAGAAGCTACCCCTAACTCTTCCCTCGGGGAATCTATTTCAAAAATAAAGAAATTGAGAAGCTGCGAGAACGTTCAACCATGCAATCGCATGCTACTCGGAAAAAATCCCGGCCCCGCAAACAACGGAGAGAACAAAAAAAATAAAGGAAAAGGAAAAACGGCTTTCGTCGCCAGCGCTCAACAACAATTAAGTGACCCTAGACCGATTGCTCGCCAAAGCAACAAGCGGCAACCCCTCCAGGAAAAGTTGAAACGTCCTTACTTGTTTCCGCAAGATAAAACAAGGGGACTGTTCGAGCTGGCAGTATGCGACAGACTCATCAATCTGCCGAGTCTAAAACGTCCGTGGCGGCCAGGCGATTTTAATAATCCAAATTATTGCCCTTACCATCAAACGGTAGGTCATTTGATCGAGAATTGCTACGTCTTCAAGAACTGGGTTGAAGACCAATACCAACAGGGCAAGTTCGCGTTGTCCGAAAATTGGAAGGTGAACCCGCCACAACCGCATGCTCCGAGAAAGATGGATACGCCGGGGGCATCATGGTCAGTCATGGGGAAGGACCTATAGACCGAAAAGCCAATAAACTAGATATTCGCCTCAAATACGGTGACACCGGACCGAGATGTCCTTAAACTAATGATGGACCGCAATGTCCTAAAACTTGCAAATGACCGAAATGTCTTTAAACTAATACCGCAGCATTCTTAGGCTGACGAGGTGAATAAAAAAAATATAAATAAAGAAAAATATAATAAATAAAAACGGTATGTCCATAAGCAAAAAGGGCACGGATGAAAACCCGAAAGGGCTCCGTGAGTAAAAGCAGCAGGGCTACCGGCGGGTGTTCGTGAAAACCCGAAAGGGCGCGACCTCGTAAAAAAAAAGAGAAGAAGAAGATAAAAAGAATAAAAAAAACGGTATGTCCATAAGAAAAATGGGCACGGATGAAAACCCGAAAGGACTCCGTGAGTAAAAACAGCAGGGCTACCGGCGAGTGTTTGTGAAAACCCGAAACGGCGCAACCTCGTTAAAAGACACTTATAGGGTCCTCTCAACCTTGTAAAGAGAAACCACCCGCGTGAGATCCTTACGACTCACAAGGGAGCAACACACTTAGGGATTCCCATGATTCCTAAGGAGAAAATACACTTGCGAGATCCCCACGACTCGTAAGTAGAACTCTCTTATGGGACCCTCACGGCTCATAAGATTTGAAAGTCTTAAGTTAAAAAGACCTAAACCTGTGCTTAAGCAACCCCCACAACTTTCGACATTGCCCTACAAGTGGCTCAATACTGACCCTTGTATACAATCCACGGGTGCGAATAAACATTTCCCTAATCAAGTCACATCCGAGACTGAGGATATGTTCGCACGGTGAACAACCCTTGTAAATCCTCTCGATTTATGGGGATAAAAACCCTCCTGTAGGATTCTTACGACTTACAGAGGAACAAACACTTAGGAATCCTCACGATTCCTAAGGAGAAAATACACTTACAAGATCCTTACGACTTGTAGAGAGAAATACCTTTGTGAGACCCTTACGGCTCATGAAGTCAAAGCCTTAGTCGACAGGACCCTAACCCTGGTCGCTAAGCCTCCTTTGTTCGACAACGACAGAGACAAATGATATTCGCTTCTGGCGATATCCCAGTTGTAGCGATGTTGATGCTGAAATCAGTGTCCAATTTCAGGTTTACGACGAAAGGCCAGTAGGCCGCACATGCATACGAAATAGCCGAAATGATGGGGCAACTTGCAATAAAAAGTAGCAAGTAAAAAGTATGCATGCAGAATAGCCGAAATGATTGGGCAACTTGCAATAAAAAGCAGCGAGTAAAAATAAAATAAATAACCGAAATGATTGGGTAACTCGCAATAAAAAGCAGCGAGTAGAAATAAAGTAAACAGCCGAAATGATTGGGCACCGCGAAAAATAGCCGAAATGATTGGGCAATCGCGACCTTCGCGATATAAAAGCTGAAATGATAGAGCATCGCGGAAAGAAATAAAATAAAATAAATATATATGTAACGAAATTCATGCCCTACAGATGATAGCACAGCAATCCCTGTATACAATCCAGGGGCACAAACAAAGAGGGAACCATACCTTCCTGACAGGCTCCGCCAAAAAGTGAAGCCAAATCTCGACGGTTCAACAAAAATCTAGAGACAACCGTGACATTCGTCTCGATACAGTAGACGCAATGTCAACAATAACGTTCTTCCTCCAACAAGCTTCGAACATGACAAAGTAAACGAAGCAAAGGCTAAATTCCTAGCTTCAAGGTCTTGACGGCAACCCATATAAAGCCAGAAAGACAACTGGAGATCGTCTCACACCAGTGTGGAATGATCACCACCTCGACGTTTGTCTCGACACAGCTGACGCAACATTATCAAACAAACGGAGCCACGGAAAAATCCCAGCTCTACCCCGACGTTCGTTTCGATACAGCAGACGAGTTGTCACCCCAGCGTTCTTCCTCCAGCGGGATTCGGACGCGACAATCAAACAAACGGAGCCACGGCAAAATTCCAGCTCCACCTCGACGCTCGTTTCGATACAGCAGACGAGTTATCACCCCAGCGTTCTTCCTCCAGCGGGATTCGGACGCGACAATCAAACAAACGGAGCCGCGGCAAAATTCCAGCTCCACCTCGACGTTCGTTTCGATACAGCAGACGAGTTGTCACCCCAGCATTCTTCCTCCAGCGGGATTCGGACGCGACAATCAAACAAACAGAGCCACCTCAAATTCCAGCTCTATCTCGACGTTCGTTTCGATACAGCAGACGAGTTGTCACCCCAGCGTTCTTCCTCCAGCGGGATTCAGACGCGACAATCAAACAAACGGAGCCACGGCAAAATCCTTAGTTCCAAACCTCAACGGTTCATCAGCAAACTAAAAACAACTGCGACATTCGTCTCGATACAGCAGACGCGATGCCAGCAAAACGAAGCAAAGGCCAAATTCCTAACTTCAGGGTCTTGACGGCAACTCACATAAAACCTGAAAGACTATCGGAGATCATCCCACACCAGCGCAGAGTGGTTATGACTCATCAGGGCTCGCCAAAATGAGCCCAACCTCAAGTAAAAAGCGGCATGGCAAATCCCTAACGCTTACTCTTCCGACAGTCAAACTGCCTAGAAAGATTGCTTGAAGACGTCTTGTCCAGCCCCTGAAGGGATCAGAGACATGGCAGTCGCAGGGCTACTCGAACAGCATGATTGCCTATCGAGGACTATATCAGCTTATGCGACGGTACGATGGCCAAAACCCTAAGTACCACCAACCTTAACGGGCTTCTGTCGTAAAGAGCAGAGGTTAAATGCGACATTAAGATGTTCTTGTGAGAAACGCTCGATTCGTCTCGACTTGTGAAGAAATTGTTGAGGCGGCTCGACTCGTGAGATAAAGCCTTAGGCAGTGGGCATAAAAGAAGCCTGTTTCTTAAGCACTGGGACCCTGCAAGTTGGCCCAAAACGGTCTCTTGCATACCATCCACGGGTCTCACTCTCCAACATCGAACTTCGACAAGGAGGGAAACAACCGCTTACAAGTCCTCTCGACTCGTAAGAGGGAAAAATCTCTTATAGGATCCTTACGACTTATAAGAGTAAACACACTTAGGAATCCTCACGTTTCCTAAGGAGAAAACCCACCTACGAGATCCTCTCGATCTGTAGGGAGAAAAGTCTCTATGAGACCCTCACGGCTGATAGAGTTGAAAAGTCTTAGGCAGCAGATCTGAACCTGCGGCCTAAGCGATCGCTATCTCGTGGAGGAATTAAGATGCTTACTTTATTATCTGTCAATCATGTTCATCAAGACAATATACTGATGATAAGAGAAAGGGAGAAAAGCCGAAGGGCATACAAGACATTGCAAAGAAAAAATGTGTATCTTTATTTATTAATTCAGTCAAGTACAAGGTGGATTGTACAAAAGAATAAAGAATGGATGCATGCTATTTGAAAAGGAAAATTTTTTATAAGTAAATGGATACAAGGGGAACTACGGGGAAGAAATCATCTTGCATAGTCCTAACAATTGTTCACGCGCCTCCTTCCACGCTTTCTCCTGATCGGCCGCCACCGCCAAGTCTGCCTCCACTTGAGCCCGCTGCTGCAAGAAAGATGCAAGCTGCTCCCCTATGGCCTGATGAGCAGCTTCGCGGTCTGGAGCGTCACGCTTGGTGACGTCAAGCTCCCGCTTCAAGTTTAGCCCGTGAGAAATGCGCCCCATGAGGCCCTCAAAAATAGCCTTCACTTGGGCAGCATTCGCTTCAACCTCAGCACGCAGGCGAGCAGTCTTGCTCGAGATCTCTTGATACTCCCTCAGCCTTAAAGCCGCTTCTTGTTCCAAGTGGTGGACATAAGAAGCGCTTTGCTCAATCCACGCGGCTCTTTGAAGACTTGCGGCTAAGGTCTCAGGAGCGGGACGCATAAGCTCCAGTTGATGCAGGCGGGCTTCAATCTCCCGGCAGTGGTTAACCCAAGACGTGACGATGTCCTCGTTATGGAAGTTCATGAATATCACCAGCATTAGGTTAACCGTCATAGCAAAATCCGCGGTAGACGTAGGAGTTTCGACGTTGAGCTTCTCAATGTAGTCGCTCACCATGCACAAACTATTCACGGCACCCTTTGAAGACAGACATCTCAGGAAGGGGCCTGCTGGCATAATAATACAAGACTCGAATGGTGCCGAGATCGGAATGACAGCTGAAAAGACAAAATGCGATTAGATAACGGTTCAAGAAATATGAAGAAGTTATTGATGGGATGGTCTACTATACCAGCTGCAGCGGGTGGCAAGGCCGGAAGGGCCGATGGCGTGACCGATCTTTCGTCTCCCCCTTCGATTTGTAGCACTGCAGTCAGGACAAGGAAAAGTTAGAAATAATTTCATCGTCGAAAGACAAAGATATCAGTCGGGAACTATACTCACCAGCGCCACCCGAGGGAGAGGCGAGTTCAGATGGGAAGGAGAAGTGTAGGAGCAACACTTGATATAGATGATCAAAGAGCACTCCTGAAAAGACATAGTAGTACGACTTTAGTACATAAATTATACGTCTGAAAGATAAGATTAATAAATTGCAAACCCATACCTTCCAACATCTTCGACGGCATGAGAGAGGGTGGAGAGGTGACCACCGCCAGGGCGGTCGTTGAAGGCGCTCCCTCGAGCAGCGGGGCATCGGCACTGGCTGCACCTGCGTTACGAAAAAGGTGAACTTGTCAGAAGAGATCGTAAGGTAAAGAAAGACAACAACTTAAGATTTACCTGATAAGCTCCCGGCTGAAACGGAGGCGACTCTCTCCTCCATCGACATGAGGCCACCGCCCGTGGCCTCATTACCCGACTCGATGGGGACCGTTGTCGTGCTCGCACGGCCAGGAGACGGCGGAAAATCGTAAATGGGGAGGGCAATGATCGGAGCATTGCCGGACCCTTGAGAGGGAGCAGCTGACTCTTCCTCGAGAGTCGTGCTCATCTCACCCGCTACTTCTTCGGGCCCCGCGATCTCCATTGGCTCATCCGCCGTCACCACGAGGTCGCCAGCCTCAAGCGCCTCGTCCACCACTACCCTGGGCTCAGTCATAACGATCATTTCATTTGCCGCCACTTCAGGTTTGGCATCAATGACCTTCTCGGCTGCAGACCCCTCAACCGCTATCTCAGGCTCCGAAGCCTCAGCGATGTTGCCACCGTCGACTCGGGTTCGGCAAGTGCCGCCTTCCCTGTTTCCTTGGGTTCAACGGTCTCCGCCTCCCCCTCGGTTGGACTTGGCCCTGCGAGATAAAATATATAAGAACCGTTGGCATTATAACTCTCACAATAAGAATTTTGAAAGAAATGTTACCTGAAGTGGATTTATCATTTGCGCTTCGAGCGGCGCGTGCCACTTGTCTGCGAGCAGTGGATAGGGTGGCAGCGGCCTCTTCGGAGGGAGTATCTGCCTAAGGGACGGTGCTTGGGCCCGCTCCCGTAGCCAAAGCAGCCCGGCGCGCCTTCGCCTTGCGCCTCAACCGCTTTCTCTCCTCCCGGGCCGTTGAGACGGACCTCACCAGAGCCTCTCTCATTGAGGCGTCCTCGTCTGTATATAGGGATGCCTCCAAATTCTTCAAGGCATCCCTTGTCGACTTGTCAAGTCGAGGCTCTTGCAGCAACCCCGACGAGACCGGAACTCCAATAACAGGTTCAGGGAGGATCCCCTCATCGACTGATATAACCCCTACAAAGAAACAAAGGAAGAAAGTTTAGTTGACTATTGAAAAAGATAATGAAATTTGTTTTAAAAAAAGGGGGGTGAGACATACCGGTGCCCGCTAAAGCGCGTTTCTTCTCCTCCTCTTGGAAGGTTTTCAAAGAGGCAGCAATAGCTTCTTCGGTAGAGACACCTGTTGAAATGGGGAAAGGTATTAGCCGAGAATAATGATAAAAAATGCGATGAAATGATGAAGAAAGCAGCTAATAATTACCTAACTCAGCGAGTTTACTCAACCACGCTTCAAGTCTCGCTGATCGCGCGGAAGCCGCAATGGCGGCCGCCAGGTCGGTGTCTGCGGGGTCTACCGTGAAGCCCCTATTGCTGCCATATTCACTTATTCCCTCAGTAAGAGGGGCCTCAGGCTCTAAGCCAAGAATCGCGTCAAGGGAAAGGAGCGACTTCTTCTTCTTTTGCCCGCCAACTCTGGATGCACCCGGGACTGTTTTATGCTTGGCAGACACTTGGGGAGGCGGGTCCCGATATCTGCGCCTGCACCGGACTCCGGCGATACCACAGTTACCGCCTCCACTGGAGCACGGGGGGCTGGTATCGCATCCACAGTATCGCGAAGCGGCAATCCGCGTGGAGGGCTCAACACACGCGGAGGTCCAACTCCGGCACCTTTCAATGGAGGAATGACCGGGGTCCTCGGTCTCAAGGGAGCCTTGCGATCGCCGCCGAGCGGTGCACCCTTGCGGTCAACCAGCATACGCTTCTCCATCAGAATAACGGGCCCTATTGCATGCACATACCAGGCCACGTACGCGTTGAGGACTTTAGGGACGCAGCTCGGCTCGCTAATAAAGAAATAAAAACCCGTGTTAAGCCGCCTAAAGTGGTGCATTGTGTTCTTTATCCCCTCTCGGCTAACCACGGGCTTTTCCAAAAAAGCTTCCATTGGGATCCCTTGGTTGTAGCTCGATTGTTGAGTGAACCGGTGCGGATTATACCTCATAAAGAGTGTTGTCTCATTCTGCATGAACACCAAATAGCCCGGCCGAATGGAATAGAGGTGGAGGATTTCCCGAGCCTTCAATATGGAAGCCTCGTCCTTAAAATCATCACGTAGCGACACTACTGACTTGGTGGTCTCGGAGCTTATTGTTATGACCTTATCCAAGAAAGAAGTCTTCGCCCCGACCAGGTGCGGTCGAAGGAGCAGCCCCCTAGCCTCCCACGGAGGTGCGACTACGATCGAAGCCCCGACCAGCCGTATGACCCTTGGGAGCCTGCATTTCTCAAAAAATGGAGGAATCTTATGGGCACCGAACACCCCATGCACGTGCATTTCCATCCAAGAGGTAAAGTAGTGCATCGGGAAGTTGGCGGGTTGCACCCCTGGCTCACTAGCGTCCGCCGCTACACTAAGTCCATTATAAAGATGAGCCAGCCCGGCGATTCCTACTGACAACTGCAAACCAGCCACCATCCGATGCGCTGGGTAGAAAACAGTCGGCCGCATATGGTGTGGGTACATAGGAAGAGCAAAGCTGCATAGCCACAAACCCAAGAACCCTATAAAAAAGGTCTCCTCATCTATGCCCGCGACGACAATTTCTGAGAAAGGGACGCTGGCAGCGCCGGAGAGATAAAAATCCCTTTGATCATTCTCTGGTACGGGTCGGCGGTCCAAGCCGAAACCGAAAGGATCATCGAGCTGGGCGAACTTCTCGCTCCGCTCTGATAGGAACTCCGGGCAAATGAAGTGGGCAATAAAATCTGCGAAACTGACGCCCCAGTCTCCCGATTCCAGATGGAGTCCTTCGTAGATCTCCAACACCTTCACTAAGCCCGGATATTGATGCTGAATGGCGTTCTCCGGAGTCAGGTCAAACACCAGCGGCTTGGTGGCAAAGACGTATTCGTCAGGAGGGAGCAACTCCTCGTAATGCTCCCCCCTCATTGGCAGACCCGAGACTTCCGCAAACTCCTCCAAAGAGATAGAAACCTCCCGGTCCGTCATCAGGAAGGTATGGGTGGGGATATTCCATTGTTCAATAAAGGCCTTGATCCACCACGTTGGAGGAGAGGGATACTCGAAGAGCGAGACATAGATGGCTGAATATAAGCCAATCTTCGTCAAATGAGTCCTCTTCGCCGATAGGATATACCGGGCCCACTGCAAGTATCCGGCGGGGGGTCTCGGGACCAATCCAATATTATAGGCCTGTCCCCAAGGGCATGCTTCACCTTGACAGATTCGCTTTCCTAAAATATCTATTGCCAACGGCGGCTGCACGGGAATAGCACTAATTGCAGGCTGTAAGAGGTCATCTGAATTCCAATTCTTAACCTCCACGGCACACTTTACCGGGGGTTCATCCGCATATAGGATCGAAAATATCGGCTCAGACGGCATGGCGAAGCTGAAACTGCGGCGACCCTGGATGATCTCACTGTACCACCTTCCCCACAAGTGAAGGTTTTTGCACTCGGGGTCATGATTCTTAATAAGAGCGAACGCCACCCGGTCCACTGGTGCATGGGGAAACCCTCCCTCCGAGCGAACAAACGGGAAAGACAAATTACCAGACATGTTTCCTGCGGAGAGACAAAATTTTTTAATTAACCGTCGGTGTTGTAACTCCAACGCTCGACATTTTAAAATTTTACGCCACACTGCAATGCAGTGGGCAAGGGACCAAATGAGGACCCACAAAATCTGAATGACAGCGCATCATTTAATAAGACAGTCCCATCATTGGATGAGACTGTCAGTTAATGAAAAGACCCCCAAGAGAATATCCTCATTGATGGGAAATCACTAGAGACAAGGAGAAAATCTCCTCTTTTAGAGTAAAGCTCTGTCACAGAGTGACATTTGTCAAACTCTGGTCTCAAGGGAATAAAAATTTCCTTGGAAAGAGCTCAGCTCTATAATGATGATGGAAAAGCCATCAAAAAGGTAAACTTTAACTCCTAAAGATTAAAAATTTGGGATCTTAAAGATCCATAAAAACTTTTAGGAGCTCTCCATTTTCAGATCAGAAAAGATCTACATTTGATCCATGAGCAAAACTCTGTTCATGGGTTAAAACCCATGAACAAGATCTCTGTAGACCTATGAAATTTCCAGAGCAAGGCTCTGTTAATAAACCCCAAAGGGATTTTCTTTAGATCAAAGATCTATAAGAGCAAGGCTCTGTTGATGAAACCCCAAAGGGGTTTTAGATCAAAGATCTGTGAGAGCAAGGCTCTATTAATCAAATTTAATTTAATCTAATTTTAATTAATTATAACTAAGAGAGTTCTAAATTCTGAGCTCTAAAGTTCTTGGGAAGAAACAAGAGCAAGGCTCTGAAATTCTTAAGCAAGAGAAAGGCTCTGAAAATGAAAATCTTGGAAAATGGTAAAAAATTTCTAAGGACCGGGGGTCCTATTTATAGGCGCCTGCGCCCTTTCACCTGACCCCTTAGATCCAACGGCCAAGATTTTGCCACCGCTGCACTCACGTGTGCGCCACGTGAGCGCAACGGTGGGGGGGCATTTGTTTCCCCCAATCAGAGCAAAGCTCTGTTTGAATTTCAAAATTCAAAATTCGAAGCAACGATTCAAATTCTTTGCGCTGCGCACAACGTGCCACGTGTTAAAAACTGATACGAAAGCGCAGCGCCCAAGGCAGCGCGCCCAATCAGAGCAAAATTCTATTAAAAACAAAATAGAAGTAAAGCTTCAGTTGCGCTAGCGCTGCGCTGCGCGACACGTGTCAGCGCAGTCGCTTTTGCGTAAGCGCTGCGCTGCGCGACACGTGTCAGCGCAGTTGCGCAATCGCAGCAGCGCTGCGTGACACGTGTCACGCTCTGGAGCATTTGCGCCAAACAGAATTAAAATTCTAAGAAATCTTTCTGTTCTTATTAAAATAAGAAGATTTTCTTCTGTAAAACAGAAGCCCTTAGATCAAAGATCCAACGATGGGGAAAATTCCCCAAATCACTCAGAGAAAGATCTCTTTAACAAATTTAACTAATTTATAGGCACTATAAAAAGGGCTCTAGACCTCAATTCAAAGGCATGAACATTTTCTAAAAAAAAAAGAGAGAACTCTGAAGAACTCCTCAAGAACAAAAAAGGTAAAAAAAACCTTTAGAAAAAGAGAAAATTCTCTTAAAAACAGATCATTGATCTAAGAACAAGATCAATGATCTTCAATAAGAAAGAAAACTAACTAATAATAGTGCTTTGCATTTTTTATGAACCTTTGGTTCTTTGAGATACGAAAAACTTATCTTTTTCTTTGATCTAAATTAGATCAAGAAATCAAATAGTGCTTTGCACTTCTGTTCTTGAATCTAAAAGATTCTTAGTGTTTTGCACTTCCAAACTGCGCTGTTGCGCTCTTGGAAAAGCGCCACGTGTCAACATTTGAACTACTTGCGCTATGCGCTTTAAGATAGAGCTTCGCTCTCTGTAATTGGCGCAACTCACCAAGGTACGCCACGTGTCAGCAGCACAGTGCACTGACACAACGCACTGCGCTGTTGCGCTTGCGCTCACCAGAGCGTGAAACGTGTCACCATCACATACGCTTGCGCTCATTAATTGGCTCAAACCGCCTGACAAGCCACGTGGGGCACTGTCAGAGTATTTAATGCTCTGCATTATTAAAGAAAAGGGACAGAGCCCAATTAAAAGGCCTAACAGGCCTAATAAAAAATGCCATGCATTCTAAAAAGAAAAGGGGCAGAGCCCAGACAAAATAGATGCTCTGCATCACTTATAAAAGGGCAGAGCCCAACCAAGGCAAAAATGATGCAGTGCATTACTAAAAAAAGAGGCAAAGCCCTAGCACAGGTCTAATAGACCAAAAACAAAAGAATGTTGAAACTGGACTTAGCCCAATCATGGCCATAAGTCCTCAAACTAAATTGACTGAGTACGGCTGCTCCCTAAATCAATTTATATCCGGTTCAAGGGTACATCTCCGAACTCCTCCGACATCTATCGTTGTAATCCTTCAACGGCGTCAGAGAGGTGATGAGTCCCAACGACTATACATGAATATGGACTGTGGGGTCCTTAAACTCGTGGACCGAGACGTCCTTAAACTAATATTGGACCGAGACGTCCTTAAACTAATATCGGACCGAAACGTCCCTAAACTAATGATGGACCACCACATCCTTAAATTGGCGATGGACCACCACGTCCCTAAACTGGCGATGGACCACCACGTCCCTAAACTGGAACCCGGACCGCTAAGTCCCTAAACTGGAACAATAGAGCCCTCAAATGCTCATTTGTTGGATCCAAAAAGATCTCGTTTAAGTCGATCTTAGCCTATAATACGGTTAACGTATCCTTAAACCTTCAAACAGACTTTAGTCCCAAATTGGACTACAACCCCCCAAACCAACTTTGGGCTCAAGGGTACATCTCTGAACTCCTCTGACACCTATCGTTGTGATCCTTTAATGGTGTCAGAGAGGCGACGGGTCCCCGATGGCCATAGACATAAAACAGACCACTATGTCCCTAAACTGGAATAATAGAGCCCTAAAATGCTCTTCCCGTTAAGTTGATCTTAGTCTCAAATCAGACTAACGCATCCTTAACAAACGTTTAAGTTGATCTTAGCCTCAAAAATAGCTAACGTATCCTTAAACTAAAACACCAAACCCAAATTTAAGTAAATACGGATTTGGACTAATCCACGTCTTACGGGCGACAGCATTACTCAGTCTCCGTATACAATCCACGGGCAACCACAAACAAAACAAACACCCACGATAAGAAGTGAAATTCTGGAGAAGGAGAAAGTTGTTACCGTGATGCGGTATTGTAATTAACTGCAGGGACTTGCGCCTGTAGGGAAGAGCGTCCCCACAATCAGAAACCCCTCAAGCGAGGGGGAATCTGACGAAGTCTGCTACATCGGCCGCATCCTTCTAAACCTCCGATACACGGTGCCATAAATCAACTTGGCATCTTCGGAGAGGTAGACAGATAAAACCAAATAGCATCTGCCCCGAATCTCAGGCAAGACGGCGTCCTCACGTCGTCAGCGCTGCCATTCGGAGGGGAACATGGCCACCGCCCCTTGTCGGGGTCTCGACTGTATACACTAGTCTACTCTGAAGAATCGATGCCCTGTCTCGAAACTCTCACGACTAGGGACCTTTTAAGGATGTGCTTATAGACTACCAGCTCCCACGTATAGGATCGCCCTCATACTGCCGGCAGTCAAGCAAGAATCCTAGGGGCTCTATCAACGCGTAATAGTGACCTGTAAGGTCACCTAAAGCAGTACACGATGATAAAGATAAACCAGATAGCATACTATCATCTCGAGTAAGACTGTCCTACCGGGATAGGTCCTCCCTCAATTATTGCAATCACGTGCCTGTGATCCAATAATTGACTCTGAGGGCACTATCTCCAATACCCTCACTCGGCTATCCCCCACGGGCAGCTTCCCTGCCACAACGCCGGGGATTAAAAAGCCCTCCCAGAGGCGGTCGAGGCCAGAGGTTCCCTCGCTCGGCTATCCTTCAGGATAAAAGACCTCACCAAGAGGCACCGGGCAGTAACCTTGCCCAGCCAAAGGTCCTTGGTGGGCTTCCTACAGCCTCATAGCTTTCCTCACGCCAAGGGCCAAAGTCCTCCCAGAGGCGGCTGGGTCTTTACCCGGCTATCCCCGGCCATCCCCGGCCGGTAGCTTCCTACCGCAACCGACAGGGATCAAAGTCCTCGCCAAGAGGAACTGGGCAGTAACCCTGCTCGGTCCCCGTCCTGAAAGATCTGAAAGCCCTCCCAGAGGCAGCCGAGCCTGAGGTTCCCTCGCTCAGCTATCCCCAGCGGGCAGCTTCCCTGCCACTCGCTCAAGGATCTGAGACACCCGGAAGGACGGCCGGTTCGTCCAAACCCGAACGATCTCCCATCGACCTAGGGGGGAACATGAGGAAACCTCCACGGCAGCGCTTGGCACCCTTGCCGGCTGGCAAGCTCGACAGGAGATCGTCGAACATATGGCCAACCTTACATGGAGACGCAACAATACAAGCAAGGACAAGTCTACGAACGTCCTTCACATAAAAAAAAGAGAAGAGGAAAAACACATCAAGGGTTCTTTTTTCCTTTATTGACAAAGTCAGGATCTTTACAAAAGGTACTCTGGGACCCCAGCCCTACAGATTGCCTGGAGACTTACTTCGACCACTTCATCGCCGGCGCTACGGCCCAAGGCCCTAACACCAAAGACTTTGATGCCAAGGGCGCGCCCTGCTTCCCTCGCCATCCCTCGCCGGAGACCTCGTCACCGGAAGCGGAACCCGAGCGCGGAGTTCACCATCGTCGAACTCGGGAAGCTGTTCCTTCACGGCGTCCAGAGCCTTATTCCATCCAACGGAAGAATACCCTACGAGCTCGGCATTAAATTGCTCGGAAGCTTTGTACTCGGCCACAGCTTTCTTAGCCCAAGCCTTGGCAACCTGGGCCTTCAACAGCGCCGCCTCGGCATCCCCTCTGCTTGCGTCCCTCTCCTTCTCCAATGCCGCAAAGTGTTCAGCCATGTCCGCCGGCTTTCTATCGGCAACCCGGAGAGACGCACTCAGGCGGCGAATGGCACCCCGAGTCGTCGAGTTGGCGAGCTCCGCAGCCTCCGCCCAACCCGTTACGACATCGGCCCTATCCCTCTCCCGACGCAGGTCACTCTGCAAGATTTCTACCTCCGAAGGAAACGCCTCCACTGGCCTTGGGGCATGGAACGCCCCCTCGGCCTCCATACGAACGGCAAGGGCGCAGTGCTGAAGAACCTGACAGAAAGCCGGTGAGAAACCATGAAGCGTCCGAACCGAGGCAAATGCGCGTAGAAGGATTCGTACCTGGACCGCCCCTTGGGCCATGGCCTCCAATTGATCCTTCAAGGAGCCGCACGAGGACTTCCCCCAGCCGATTCCTCCATCTCGGCAAGAAGACCCGTGGCAACGGAAAACTCGGACGGAACAGTGAAGACGGAGCCCCCTTCCCGCACGGGAATCCTTTCGGAGGCCTTCGACGGCGGCGCACGAGAAACCGTCCTTTTCCTCTTAGGAAAGGGCCGGCCCTCGCCCTTCCTCCCATCACCGGCCTGGGACTCGGGTAACGGATGATGACTCCGGCCACCGCCGGAAAAACTCCCAGATGCCGGAGACGAAAAGAGCGGCCTTTCCATCGGCGGAGAATCAGGCGGAGGGCGCGGGCTAGCTGGGGGCTCGGCTACGCCACTCGCTTCCCCCCAGCGCGAGCAGCCCCGAAAGTAGGAGCGAACCATGCCTCACGGAGGAGGAAGAACGCCGAGCGATAGCGACTCGAGAAAGAAGGGAGATGAAAGGTTAAAGGCCCTAGGATGGGCCCCACCCGTATTTATTATCACACGTGGCCTCATCCAACGGCGCCCACCGAAACGGCTCCCTGCGCCCAGTGGCTCCGATCGCTCCACGCGGCAGTCCGACGATTGGCTGCGTCCCATCAGACGCCGCAGACCAGCGCACGTCACATCAGCCAGCAGGCGCTCAACACATGGACCATCGCTTCAACTACATAGTGCACGAAACGGCGCACCCTCCTGGAATGTAAAGAACTCGCCTCGATTCGCTAGCGGAAAAGACAACCAACGGCCCTAAGACTCAACCCTGAGGAAGAGCTCACCTCGGGAACCCGGCCGTCCACTCCTGACCCGACCACTATCTGGTCGGGACAAGAGTGGGGGGCTAATGATAATGCTCGATACTGGCGGCTTCAAAGATCAGGACACGTGGCAGATGACGTGTCCCAGAACTCATAAAAAAGGGCCTACAGGGGCCGACCAGGCCGCCCCTGTATCCGACCCGCGAGCACAAGCTGTCCCTCCTCAGAGCCCCTGCAAATCAGCCTCCTTGCCCTCTCATCTCTTCCCTGAGCTACCAAGGACCAAGATGCCTCGGCTCTCCCGCTCGTTCCCGAGCTCTCCTGCCGAAGCCATCTTCCTCGGTCCCTCCGACCAACTCCACCACTCACAGGCGTAACCGCCGCTCCGCAAATCTCGCCATGCGCAGATTCTCCGCCGGCAACATCCCACGTTCCATGCCATCACGATCCCCATTAACGGGCGATCCGCTCATTACGCGGGTGTGACATCGGGAGCGTAACTGTCGGCGAAATTCTCGCGCCTGCTGCTGCGTGCTGCCGCCACTACATAAGCCCCCATCACAGAGGGGTCAGGTAAGCTATTCTCTACACTTTACGCCGTTACTCTGCTTGGATCTGATTACTGACTTGAGCGTCGGAGGGTCCTCGGTGGTATCAAACCATCCCGGGACTTCTGTGCAGGCACTCGGCGACGGCCCCATCACCTCACCCCCTCCTCTCAAAACCCATTGAGACCCACACGCAATGAAGGAAAATCAATCCAGTTCACCCCGAGATGAACGGAAGACAACATCTGACGGAGGCCCGAAAAGGAGCCCCATCAGATCTCAATTGATACTATGTCTTTTTAATAATAAAGGCTCAAACGCAAGGACCCCTCGTTTGGCTCAAAAGCAATGACCCTCCCGTTTTAAAAGCCTTCCTTTTGTCCCCCTCACTTAATCGCCATTATATTTTTCATTCAAAAATTAAACGACCTAGACAAAAATGCCCTGCAAAATTTTTTAAAATATCCAAAAATAGCATTTAGAAAAACCCAAGGGTATTTTCGGCTGGCATGAAAAAATTGGATGAAAAATTTAATAGATGTTAAGTTATTTTTTTTAGGGGGAGGGGGGACGGGGTTTCGGGGAGGAAGAGTTTTCTGATTTCGGGCCAAAAATAAATTAGGATTAAATAGTGGCCCCACCGATTTGTGAATGGAGCCTCAAATGTACCGTAACATCCACATCACGCAGACCCTTTATAGTCAACTCTCCAAATTAGTCATGTTTAAAAGATTTGTCGGATACGAGGCCACACTATATCCATCCATGTACTAAAATGTTAGTCAACAAAATAGGGGCCATAAACAATTAATCCTCATCCATCCATCTCTGTATATAATGCAAATATCCTTTATTAGAGATCCATCCTTTTTCTTTTTTCTAGAAAAAATGAGAAAAATTCTCACCTCTCAAGTTCTCCACATCATCTCTCTCCTAAAAAACAATTAATTGTTTATGTAGAACCTTCCATATCATCTCTCTCAATACACACACAATCCCTCACCCTCTCCCTCCTAAAAACAATTAATTGTTTATTTAGGACCTTCCATATCATCTCTCCCAATATATATATATATATATATATATATATATATATATATATATATAGAGAGAGAGAGAGAGAGAGAGAGAGAGATTAATGGAGGAAAGAGGCCATAGGAGGGAATTCCCTCCTATGGCGTCGAAAAAATACCCCCTCCACCAATTTTTCCGACGATCGGCCCCCATCATCTTCATCGTCATCATTTAAGATGTGGGTACACCAAATTTCATGTGATTCTACAAATTTTTCACCGTTGATTTAGTGGGTTCAAAATTAACGGTTTACCGACAATAGAACTTTTTACATTACTAAATCAACGGTGAAAAAGTTGTAGAATCACATGAAATTTGGTGTACCCACATCTTAAATGATGACGATGAAGATGATGGGGGCCGATCGTCGGAAAAATTGGTGGAGGGGGTATATTTTCGACGCCATAGGAGGGAATTCCCTCCTATGGCATCTTTTCTCCATTATTCTCATATATATATATATATATATATATATATATATATATATATATATATAATGAAGGAAAGATACCGTAGGAGGGAATTTCCTCCCATGTCGTCGAAAAAATACAACTTCCATCATTTTTTCCGACGATCGGAACCCATCATCTTCATCGTTATCATCTAAGATTTGGGTACACCAAATTTCATGTGATTCTATAACTTTTTCACCGTTGAATTAGTGGGTTCAAAATTAACGATTTACCGATAATAGAACTTTTTACATTGCAAAATCAACGGTGAAAAGGTTGTACAATCACATGAAATTTGTTGTACCCACATTTTAGATGATAACGATGAAGATGATGGATTCCGATCGTCGAAAAACACGATAGAGGGTATATATTTTTGACGCCATAGGTGGAAATTCCCTCTCTTTCCTCCATTTCTCTCTCTTTCTCTCTCTCTCTCTCTCTATATATATATATATATATATATATATATAGAGAGAGAGAGAGAGAGAGAGAGAGGAAAGAGGCCATAGGAGGGAATTTCCTCCTATGGCGTCGAAAAATTACATCCTCTCTCGTTTTGTTCGACAATCGGCTCACATCATCTTCATCTAAGATGTGGGTACATCAAATTTCATGTGATTCTACAACTTTTTCACCGTTGATTTAGCAAAACAAAACGTTATGTTGTCGGTAAACTATTAATTTTGAACCCACTAAATCAACGGTGAAAAATGATAGAATCACATTAAATTTGGTATACCCACATCATGATAATGATGAAGATGATGAGTGTCGATCGTCGGAAAAAATGAGGGAGCATGTATTTTTTTGCCGCCATAGGAGGAAATCCCCTCCTATGGCATACTCCATATATATATTCTAGTATAAATAATGCAAATACACTTGGTTAGAGATCCACCCTTCTCCTTTTTTTCTTGAAAAATAGAAAAAATGAGAAAAATCCTCACCTCTCAAACCCTCCACATCATCTCTCTCACCTGTTGGGTTACGGCAGCGTCCCGGCCATCAAATCATGGCCAAATGCGGAACAAAATTTTTCTAAACTAGCGCTACCATTACCCGATACCCGGATCTACCCTAGACCCTATACTAGCAAGCTATAAAAAGAAATTACAATGGTTATACCGAGTCGATCCGTATCCTTTGGTCTTCAACCATCATCCCCAAGCTCCTAGTGGCTCCTCGATTGAATTTGGTTGCCGGTCTTCCTCCATCTACGATGATCCACCTGAGGGAAACGGCGCAAGTTTCAACCTCGTCAAGCAAGGCAACCGACGCTCCAAGGTTGCTAGCAATGGAGAGTGGAGTTGTAGGAATGTGTCACTATCTTTTTCTCTCATCACAATGCTCAATAGAGCAACTCAAGAAGATGAAGGAGGTGAGGAAACATGTGGTATGAGCAACTCAAGAAAGTGCTAAGTCTTTTAGTGAGAATGAGAGTCAAGTGAAGAGAGCAAGTAATGAGCAAGGCGAGGCAAGAAAACAATTAAGCAAACCTCAAGTGAAGTGGTTGCCTCCTCTCTCTCACTCAATCAACCAAAGAAAAATATATCATCAATTTATCCAATAAACAATTGCATGCCATACCTCTCTACATGCTCAAGCCTATGCTCATGCCACCTCACTCCTCCACCTCATTTGCGAAACAAATGAATTTCCAAAAGAAGGCAAATCATACAAATGAGGTGTCCACTTCTAGAAGCTATTCCGTATAAATACGGAATACAAACCGGTACATGTATTGAAATACATATACGCATATTCGTACAAAAATACGAATAGCCAAGAGAGAAAATGAATAGCGAACAATAATACTATAAAATACATATATATATAAATACATATATAAATTATTAAATCAAAACCTGATTTACGAATCCGGCTCAATCCTAAGCCGCTGGTATTATCAACCGTCCGATTAAAGTCTGTGCAGCATGTGCACATATTTAATCGGACACCTGTATGTACCAACATACGTCATCTACACCATATCGCCTGAACCGTGAAAACCCTCTATGTGGGACTCTAAAGACTCGTCAATATGCTGGCAGTAGGTTTAACCACAAGTACGTCAGCGGCACTAGTTGTACGTAACGGCTACCCAGGTATTGAGCGAAAGGGAGGCCGATAAGCAAACTCATCCTGAATCTCTACTGAGCCTGACAGTGACAATATCCGTATAGTCTGGTCTGTTCGTCTAAGAGTAACGCATATCGAGTCTAGGGGGTGGATAAAGTCAGACCCCTAACAACGCAACATTTAGTGTCGGCATGAAATCCATCACCACCTTAGAAACTATCGATGCTGGATCGGTAATTCTCATCCACCGTGGCCATGGATTTCTGGTGATGGAGACCCGTACACAACGCGACATCAACCCCCAATACCAGGAGAGACGAATCCCCGACGATCCGATCACTGCCTCTATGTGGCTCGGGACTGTACCCAACTAAAACCTATTTGCACGACTCCTTTGAGCCGTGGTAGGGTAGTAATTAAAGCACGGCGGGAACTCACACGAGACAAATGACGATCTCAGGTCGACAGACTAACCTGTACACATGTCACCTTGGAACTGCTATCTGACAATAAGTATAATACCAACTAGCAGGTTCCCGGTAAGTCCGTCCAGTGTACTCATAACCCGATGAGCACCTGTATACTATCTTAGGCGAACAAACTAACACCAGTGGCATGTGAGACCTGGCCACTGTCTCTAGTCGGGGTCTCGATCAGTATACACTAGTGTACACTGGAGTATCGATGCCCAGTCTTGATACTCCTATGACTAGGGACATTTAAGGATGTGCTTATAAACCCCCAGCTCCCACGTATATGATCGCCATCATAATGCTGGTAGTCAGGCAAGAATCCTATGGGCTCTATCAATATGTACATGATGATAAAGACAAACCAGATAGCATACTATCATCTCGAGTAAGACTGTTCTACCGGTATAGGTCCTCCCTGTTTCCCCCAATCAGAGCAAAGCTCTGTTTTGAATTTCAAAATTCAAAAATTGAAGCAACGCTTCAGATCCTGTGCTCTGCACGCTGTGCGCCACGTGTCAAAAGCAGACACGCCAGCGGCAGGAGCGCTGCGCCCTAAGCAGCGCACCCCATATCAGAGCAAAGCTCTGTTTCAAAATTCAAAATTTAAAAGTTGAAGTAACGTTTCAGATCCAGCGCTCCACGCTGCGCGCCACGTGTCAAACACGGGTGCGCTCGCGCAGTTGCGCTGCGCTCTACGTTGCGCGCCACGTGTCGAACGTTGGTGCGCTAGCGCAAGCAGCGCCAGCGCTGGAATTAAAAATTCCCTCACCGTCAGATCAAAAGATCTACTAATAATAAATTATTAATTAATTAGAACTAAAGGGCTGTTATGGAAAGATTTTTCAATCTTATTAAAACAAGAAAATTATCTTCTGTAAAACAGAATCCTTAGGATCAAAGATCCGACGGTGGGAAATATTCCCAAATCAATCAGAGAAAGATCGCTTAAAACTGATCTAACAAAGCATTTGGCCCTATATAAAGGACCCTAGGCTTCAAATCTAAAAGATATAGAGAATACAGAAGAAGAGAGAGAAAAACCCTCTGGAAAAAAAAGCAAGCTCTTAAGAAAAGAAGATTTTTCTTCATCTTCGAGGTAAAGAACTATGTTCTTGAATAACAGAGATGAAATCATCTCATTAAAAAAGAAGAACCCTCTTCTAAAAAAGATCATAGATCTGAAAAAAGACCAAGGTCTTTGATAAAAAGAAAAAGATCAAAAGATCTAATCATAAAATAATAAAAGAAGTATTTTTACTTCATTCGCAGATCTTTGATCTATAAAGGCAAAGCCCTTTTATAAAAAAACAAGAACTTTTGTTTTTGGATCTTGAGGCAAAGCCTCCTTAGAAGAACATAAAATTTGTTTTTTGATCTTAAAATTGATCAGATGCGCTTTGCACTATTGAAAAGTGTTTTGTACTCATGAACTGCGCCTTTGCGCTCCTTGGATCGGCGCTCCGCGTCAAAACATGCCACGTGTCAACCATAAACACCACTTGCACTTTGCGCTCCTGAAAACAGCGCACTGCGCTCATGGGCTGGCGCTCAGCACCAAACGCACCACGTGTCACTCACTGGTGCGCTAACAGACTAGCGCAAAGCGCTCATAAATAGAAAGCGCAATACGCTAATGAACCAGCGCTTAGCGCTAAGTGCGACACGTGTGCTAGCGCAATGCACTCTTTAATTGGCGCAAAACGCCTGACGCGCCATGCGGCGCACTGTCAGAACATGCTCTGCTCTGATAAAGACAAAAATGTCAGAGCCTAATGCTTAGCATTATTAAAAGGGCCGAGCCCAAATAAAGGCTTAATAGCCAGAACAATAAAATGTTAAACATTTATTGGACTTAGCCCAAGATTGGTCGTAAGTCCTCAACTCATATCAACTGAGCTCATATGCTCATAAACCTTTCAACAGATTTTAGTCCCAAATTGGGCTATAGATCTCCCAACCAAAATTGGTTCAAGGGTACATCTCTGAACTCCTCTGATATTTGTCGTTGTAATCCTTCAACGTCTTCAGAGAGGTGACGGGTTCCGACAACCAAAAACTCTACAGACTGTGGGGTCCTTAAACTCACGGACTATGATGTCCTTAACCTTGACTGTGAGGTCTTTAAACTCATGGACTATGATGTCCTTAACCTTGACTTTGAGGTCTTTAAACTCATGGACTACGATGTCCTTAACCTCGACCATGATGTCTTTAAACTAATATTGGACCACCATGTCCTTAAAGTGGTAATCGACCGCAATGTTCCTAAATTAAACAATAGAGCCCAATTGCTCTTTTGCTTGATCTAAACGATCCCGTTAAGTTGATCTTGGTCTAAAAATTAGACTAACGTATCCTTAACTAACTTTTAAGTTGATCTTAGTCTCAAATGAGGCTAACGTATCCTTAAACCCAAACCCCCAAACCCAAATCTAAGAAAGATACGGATTTGGACTAGTCCACGCCCTACGGGCGACAACATAACTTAGTCTCCGTATACAATCCACCGGTAACCAAACACAAAACAAACACCCACGACACGAAGTGACCATATGGAGAAGGAGAAAGTTATTACCGCGATACGATAGTGTAATTAACTGCAGGGGCTTATGCCTGCAGGGAAGAGCGTCCCCGCAATCAAAAAACCCCTCAAACGAGGGGAATCTGACAAAGTCTGCCATATCGGCTGCATCCATTTAATCCTTCGATACACGGTGCCATAAATTAACTTGGCATCTTCGGAGAGGTGAACGGATAGCACCAATTAGCATCTGCCCCGAATCTCAGGTTAGACGTCTGTCTTGCCGTCTTTCGGAGGGGAACAGACTCTGGCACGCCCGGTGGGACCTTTTCCTCTTTCCACTCCACACTTCGTGTGTTGTGTTCGCAAAACAAATCACGGTTTTCTTTGGTTGCCCCTGTATTTGAGGTACTAAGATTGGGTGTCTTGCTCCGTGCAGAAAACAGAAGATCAATGGCTTCGACCTGCACTAACTGCAACTGCAACTCTCACTCCATCCTCGCCGGAGAAGTGACCTATGGGCCTCAAGCGGCCTCCCTTTTTAAGATGCCAGTGGAGCAGGTAACTCAGGCCACCACTGGGCTGTTCTTTGGGACCATGCTCCCACCAATGAGCTTCAATACTCCTGCGCCATTACAAGAAGCTCTGAAGAAGTCGGTTTTTGATCGCCTTGCAACTTCTGCGGCCCCTCTCAACGGGTCGCCCAATCCAAATGCCTCAGTATTTGCCAGATTGGGCCAAAATCCATGTGGGCCTATGAAGAAGCCTGCAATTCCGGAAAGGGTTATTCCAAAGAGGATAGCCATCCCTGCTCAGAAGTCTGTTTTTGACCGGTTGGATACCGCTTCTCAATGGACATCAGTCTTCAAGAGGCTGACGCCAGCAACAGCCCCTTACCTGGACAGGGGGCAACATAAAGTCATTCCCATCACCGAACCAACACCGTCATCTAGACACGCTTGACGTCGCCATTGGCGCTGAGTAAGGAAGGCTGGGGGCAACTCTCCCTCTGGGCTAACTCCACCAGCCCCAATGGTGGAAGTCAATGATGCTGTTCCAACTGGGAACAGCTTCGAGCTGCTTAATAGGGTGCGTAGGAATTCACCCACTGCAATGCTAAAGAGATCTCCTCCACCCGAGGAGAATGCACCGAAGGCGAGGCCAGAATAACCCCCTCAGCGGCTGTCCTCCAAAATTTACAAGGTCAGGTGACAGGTTCAAGACTCAGTAATTGATCAAGATTACTCTCGCCGATAGGAAAAGGTGAAGGTCCAGCGAGAAGAGAACCATCCTGTCAAGCCACAAAAGGCGACAGCTACCTGGGTGCCCACTGCAATGGCTCCCTCAACATCAATCACCCAAAAGAGAAGGAGGCCAGAGAAAGCCCCTGTGACTGCGGCAGACCACGAAGACGCTGAACCCAAACACCCCAAGTCTGGGGGCATAATGGTGCATACTGTTTGCATGGCTTCCAGAAAAGAGGAAAGCCGCGCTTCGACGGGTCACCGACCGCTCACCCGATCCGTAACAAAAGCCCAAGAGCAGCAACAGAAGCTTCAAGAAATGCTGAAGCAAATGGCCACACTCACCGGGCCAAAAGAAAGCCCGGAGGCGTCATCAGAATAGCGTCATGAACAAGAAACCAATGCTGACTTCCTCCGCAGAGTCCTCGAAAAGAAGGACAGAGAAGTAGCAGAACAAGCTGCCAACATAAAACGAATGGCGCATCTCTTCCAAGACATAGTAGGGATGATGTTACAGCTAGATCCTCCAGCTGAAGACCCTTCGATCATTATTGAAGATGACCAAGCGGAGACGTCAAATCCCCTTCCGGTTTGTTCAGCAGCCAAAGAGGAGACCATCTCAAAAGCTGCGCTCGATGGTTATATTGCTTAGCAAATACGAGCTCACCAGGCAAATGAAGCGACTGGCCAAATTGTCAAGACCGGATGACCCTATTCGGACTGGTATGACCAAATAAGTTACCCGCTGGGATATACGATTCCCAAATTCCATGTGTACAAGGGGACAGGGAATCCACATCAGCATGTCGCTCAATTCAGGGCCTTATGCGGCAACACTGGAGGCAACGACAAACCGTTGCTTCACCAATTCATCGACAGCTTAGCGGAAACGGCCTTCGAATGGTATTCGGAGTTGCCTAACGACTCTGTCAAAACATTTGCGGAGATGGAGCTGCTGTTTACACAAAAATTTGCAAGTTCCAGAGAGCGCACCCTAATAACGGCATTGATCAATGCCAGGGTGAAGCCGGGTGAGACGTGGGTTCAGTACGCAATCCGATGGCGGAATCTATGGTCAAAATGCGAACAACGCATCGAAGAAGCACCCGCGGTAGGCATGTTCGTGAGCACCCTAGACCCTATTGCAACCATTTCACAGTTCATGATGTTTTTCAAACCGACCACGTTCCAAGCTTTAATCGACAAGCTGGCCCAAATGGACCAGATGGGCATAGACTGTCTCCTCCAAAGCCGAATTCTCGAAATGAAAAAGGGAAAGGAAAAGCAACTTTCGTCGCCAATACTCAACAACAGCCGAGCAACTTAAAGACGATTGTTCTCCAAAACAATATGGGTCTACGCCCATCCCTTGAGGAGAGACTAGGACGCCCCTACTCGTTTCCCCAAGATAAAACGAGGAGACTGTTTGAGCTGGCGGTGCGCAACGGACTCATCAATCTGCCAGATCCAAAAGGTCCGTTGCAGCCAAACAACTTCAACGATCCTAATTACTGCCCCTACCACCGAGTATTGAGCCATCCGATCGAAGACTGCTACGTCTTCAGAAACTGGGTTGAAGACCAATACCAAAAAGGCAAGTCTGCGTTATCGGAAAATTGGAAGGTGAAACCGCCATAACCTCATGCCCCTAAAAAGGTGGACACGCCGGGGGTATCATGCTCTTTTATAGAAGAAATTCCATAGGAGGTCGCTCTTTCAACCAAAACTAAAAGAATGCTGAAAGATCTCCAAACGTGCCCGGCAATCAGGTGGAAAAATCCACTGGAACCCGAGATCGTCGAGGGAATGCTAAAACCCGTCCAACTCCAAAGATCGGTCGTGATTGCCAAAGCACACACACCCAGCCATCGAAATCTTCGAAAAAGAAGAAGAAGAACCCCGTGAAGCCTGGTGACAAGCGCACGGACCTACAAAAGAAGATTGACGCGCTGGAAGAGTATAAACAGAAGGCGTGGACTCCAGTCACACTCCAAGAGTTTCTCAGCTACGTTCTTGAGAACGAAGATGATGGAGAAGACTCATCGAGTGAATCTGAAGATTACGTAGGAAGCTGCCATGTGATCTCTCACTCGTCAATAGACAATGAGGAAGCTCTTTGCACCGAGAAACTGGGGGCAGGATCGAAGCCAAAACCCTTGGAGCCGTCTGACGAGATGATCAACTTGTTGTTGAACAAAGCCCGCCAGAAAAGCAAAACCAATCAAGAGCGTGAACTGGCTATATTCGAAAAAGCCAAACGCCGACGACTGGAGGAAAAGGTCAAAACACCCCAACTCGAGCAAAGCATCCCTACCACCAGCAAAAGCAAGCTTAAAGTAAGGAAAAGATTCGTTAGGGCCCTGGCAATAGGAATGAAGTTACCCTCTTTCAAAGGAAATTCCCCTGGCAATATACGTCTTGATGAAGCGGACATACATCCTAACTTCTGCCTATACCATCAGAGGATTGCACACCCTACGAGGAGTGCATAGCCTTTAAAAACTGGTGGCAGGGATATGTTGCCCATCGACGACATGTTCAACGAGTGAAGCGCAAGGCTCGTCGGAAACAGAAAAGTATGGCAGACGAACGTGAAAGAGCTGCTGGCAACTGTCACATAGCCGACACCAAGGGATCGCAAGTTGTCACCTTTAGAAGTGACTCTGACGAAGAAATCGCCCTCAGCCCTCTCTTCAAGGAACCCACCTCCGACACAAAACATGCGAAGATTTGCGGCAAAATCTAGCTGCGTAATCGCATGCAGGCTAATGACCGAAACGTCGTTAAACTACTACCAACCCGCAGCATCCTTAGGCTGACGTGATAAAAAACGGTATGTCCATAAGCAAATAGACACGGATGAAAACCCGAAAAGGCTCCGTGAGTAAAAACAGCAGGGCTACCGGCGAGTTTTATGAAAACCCGAAAGGGCGCAATCTCGTTGAAAGACATTTGCAAGGTCCTCTCGACTTTGTAAGGAGAAGCCGCCTGTGTGAGATCCTTACGACTCACAAGGGAGCAACACACTTAGGGATCCCCACGATCCCTAAAGAGAAATTACACTTGCGAGATCCTCACGACTCGTAAGGAGAACCCTCTTATGAGACCCTTACGGCTCATAAGATTTGAAAGTCTTAAGCTACAGGGATCTGAACCTGTTCTTAAGCAGTCCCCACAACCTCCACTACTGCCCTACAAGCGGCTCAATGCTGAACCTTGTATACAATCCACGGGCGCGAATAAACATTTCCCTAACAAAGTCCCATCCGTGACTAGGGATATGTCTACACGGTGAACAACCCTTATAAGTCCTCTCGACTTATAAGAAGAAAATACGCTTGTATGATCCTTATGACTTATAAGAGACCATACACTTAGGAGTCCTCACGATTCTTAAGGAGAAAACCACCTACGAGATCCTCACGACGCGCAGGGAGAAATACCTTTATGAGACCCTTACGGCTCATGAAGTCAAAAGCCTTAGTCGACAGGATCCTAACCCTGTTCGCTAAGCCACCTTTGCTCAATATCGATAGAGGCAAATGATGATTCGCTCCTGGCAATATCCCAGTTGTAGCGGTATTGATGCCGAAATCGGTGTCTAATTCCAAGCTTGCACCAAGAAGCGAGCAAGCCACACATGTATACAAAATAGCCGAAATGATAGGGCAACTTGCAACAAAATCAGCAAGTAAAATGTATGCATGGAAAATAGCCAAAATGATTGGGCAACTCGCAATAAAAAAAAAAAGCGAGTAAAAATAAAACAAATAGCCGAAATGATTAGGCAACTCGCAATAAAAAACAATGAGTAAAAATAAAACAAATAGCCGAAATGATTGGGCAACTCGCAATAAAAAACAGCGAGTAAAAATAAAACAAATAGCCGAAATGATTGGGCACTGTGAAAAAATAGCCGAAATAATTGGGCAACCGCGACTTTCGCGATACAAAAAGCTGAAATGATAGAGCATCGCGGAAAGAAAAAAAATATAATACATATAAAATGAAAATTTTGCCCTACAGGTGAGATCACATCGATTCCTGTATACAATCCAGGAGCACAAATAAAGAGGGAACCATATAATCCCACCAGGCTCCATCAGAAAGAGAGCCAAGTCTCGACGGTCATATCTGCATCCCAGAAGGCCAACAACAACGTTCCTCCTTATGCCAGCAAGGCACGGAAGCGATACAACGAAACAAAGCGGAGTAACGGCAAAATCCCAGCTCCATCTCAGCATTCGTCTTGTTACAGCAGACGCAATGTCAACAACGACGTTCCTTCGCATTCCAGCAGGATGCAGACGCAACGTCAACAAAAGACCTCACGGTCAAAACAAAATGAAGCGAAGGCCAAACTCCTAGCTTCAGGGTCTTGACGGTAACTCATATAAAACCTGAAAGACTACCGAAGATCATCCCACATAGAGTGATCACCACCTCGACGTTCATCTCAATACAGCAGACGAGATGTTACTACAGCGTTCTTCCTCCAACAGGATTCGGACACGCCAAAGTAAACAAAGCGAAGACCAAATTCCTAGCTTCAGGGTCTTGATGGTAACTTATATAAAACTTGAAAGACTACCGGAGATCATCCCACACTAGCATGGAGTGATCTCCACCTCGACGTTCGTCTCGATACAGCAGACGAGACGTCACCCCAGCGTTCTTCCCCCAGCAGGATTCAGACGCAACAATCAAACAACGAAGCAAAGACCAAATTCCTAGCTTCAGGGTCTTGATGGTAACTCATATAAAACCTGAAAGACTACCGGGGATCACCCCACATGGAGTGGTCACCACCTCGACGTTCGCCTCGATACAGCAGACGAAATATCATCAGAGCGTTCTTCCTCCAACAGGATTTGGACACGCCAAAGTAAACGAAGCGAAGGACAAATTCCTAGCTTCATGGTCTTGATGGTAACTCATATAAAACCTGAAAGACTACCGGAGATCATCCCACACCAGCATGGAGTGATCGCCACCTCGACGTTCGTCTCGATACAGCAGACGAGATGTCACCCCAGCGTTCTTCTCTTAGTAGGATTCAGACGCAACAATCAAACAATGAAGCAAAGGACAAATTCCTAGCTTCAGGGTCTTGATGGTAACTCATATAAAACCTGAAAGACTACCGGGGATCACCCACATGGAGTGGTCACCACCTCGACGTTCGTCTCGATACAGCAGACGAAATGTCACCAGAGCATTCTTCCCCCAGCAGGATTCAGACGCAACAATCAAACAACGAAGCAAAGGCCAAATTCCTAGCTTCAGGGTCTTGATGGTAACTCATATAAAACCTGAAAGACTACCAGGGATCACCCCATATGGAGTGGTCACCACCTCGACGTTCGTCTCGATACAGCAGACGAAATGTCACCAGAGCGTTCTTCCTCCAGCAAGATCCAGACGCAACAATCAAACAATGGAGCCACGGCAAAATCCCTAGTTCCAAGCCTCGACGGTTCACACGCAACCTAGAGACAATCGCGACATTCGTCTCGATACAGCACGCAATGCCAGCAAACGAAGCAAAGGCCAAATTCCTAGCTTTAGGGTCTTGACGACAACTCATATAAAACCTGAAAGACCATCGGAGATCATCTCACACCAGTGCGGAGTGGTCACCACCTTGACTTCGTCTTGATACAGCAGACGCAATTCCAGCAAACGAAGCGAAGGCCAAATTCCTAGCTTCAGGGTCTTGACGGCAACTCATATAAAACCTGAAAGACTATCGGAGATCATCCCACACCAGCGCGGAGTGGTTATGACTCATCGGGGCTCTCCAAAATGAGCCTAACCTCAAGTAAAAAGCGGCATGGAAAAATTCCTAACGCTTGCTCTTCTGACGGTCAAACTGCCTAAGAAGATTGCTTGAAGATGTCTTGTCCAGCCCCCGAAGGGATCAAAGACACGACAGTCACAAGGCTACTCGAACAACAAGATTGCCTATCGAGGAATACATCAGCCAACGCGACGATACGACGGGCAAAACTCTAATACCACAGACCCTAACGGACCTCTGTCGTAAAGAGTAAAGGTTAACTGTGACGTTAGGACATTCTTGCGAGAAATGCTCGATTCGTCTCAACTCGTGAGGAAAAGCCTTAGGCAATCGGAGTAAGAAATGGTTTCCTAAGCACTAGGGCCCTGCAAGTCAATCCAAAATGAACTCTTGCATACTATTCATGGGTCACACTCTCCCAAAATCGAATCTCGATAAGGAGGGAAACAACCGCTTACAGGTCCTCTCGACTCGTAAGAGGGAAAATTCTCTTATAAGATCCTTACGACTTATAAGGGAAAATGCACTTAGGAATCCTCACGATTCCTAAAGAGAAAATACACTTACGGGATCCTCTCGACTCGTAGGGAGAAAAGTCTTCATGAGACCCTCACGGCTCATGAAGTTGAAAAGTCTTAGGTGACAGATCCTAACCCTGTTTTCTAAGCCATCACTACTCTTCAAAGAAGCCAAAACAAGATGCTCACCCTATCATCTGCCGGCTATATTTGCTAAGGTGACATACTGATAACAAAAGAAAGAAGTAAGCAAAAAGATGACACAAGACATTGCGAAAGAAATGTATCTTTTATTCATGAATTCAATTGAGTACAAACTACATCATCCGAAAGGATAAAGAAAAATGAATACATTTTATTCAAGATTTACAAATGGTGCAAAATGCAACTATTGGGAGGGAAGCATCTTCAGTAGGCCAATCAATTGCGCACGCACTCCCCTCAGCCTTTTGTCACGGTCAGTTGCCACGGCCAACTCCATTTCAACCTGAGCCCGTTGCTGCAAATAAGATGAAAGTCGCTCATCAACGACCCACCGAGCTGCCTCACGGCTCTACGCATCCTGCTCGATGAGGTTGAGTTTCTGCCTTGGCGTTATCCCATCAAAAATGCATCGCAGAAGGCCTTCGAAGATAACTTTCAACTGAGCAGCGTTCGCATCAACTTCAGCATGCAGTCGAGCAGATTCACTTGAAGTTTCTTTACATTCCTTCTGCTTTAAAGCCACTTCTTGTTCAAGATGGCGGAAGTAAGAAGTGCTCTGCTCGACCCACGCAGCCCGTTGAGCGTTCATAGCCAGGACTTCTGGAGTAGGACGTCCAATCTCGAGCTCATGCAGGCAAGCCTCGATCTTCCTGCAGTGACTAACCCAAGACTCGACGACGCCTTCATTATGGAAATTTACAAGCGTCGCCAGCATCGGATTGACCTCAGCGGCAATATCCACAGCAGATGTGGGAGTCTCCACGTCGAGCTCCTCAATGTAGTCGCTCAGCATGCGCAGACTATTCACGGCGCCTTTTAAGGACGGACGTCTAGAAAAGGGCCCTGTCGGCATCATGATGCGAGACTCGAAAGAGGCCGGAGTCGATGTGATTGCTGCAAAATAAATCACAATCAGATCATGGCTCGAGAAATAAAGAATATACATACACAAAAAAATAGTTTACTATACCAGCTGCAACAGGAGGCAGAGCCGGGAGTGCTGGTAGCGCAACTGATCTCTCATCTCCTCCTTTAATCTGTAGCACTGCAATCAAGGCAAAGAAGAATCAGAAATAATTTCATTGTCGGTAAAAGAAAGAGTATTAATTGAAAGCTGTATTCACCAGTGCCACTGGATGAAGCAATCTCCGACGGGAAGGAGAAGTGGGGATGTAGCACCTGGTACAGGTGGTCAAAAAGGACTCCTGCAAAAACGCGATAATGCAACGTCAGGACATGAATTATACAGCCGAGAGATAAGACTGATGGGTTACAAATCCATACTTTCCAGCATCTGCGACGGTACGAGAGAAGGTAGAGAGGTGGTCACCGTCAGGGCGGTAACTGGCGGGGCTGTCTCGAGTAGCTCGACATCAGCACTGGCTGCACCTGCATTAGAGACAAGATAAACCTTGTTAGGAAAGATTGCAGAATAAAAAGAAGGGCAGTAACCTAAAATCTACCTGAAGAGTCGCCAGCTGGAGCCGTGACGAGGGCGTCACTTGATTCAACAACGACGTCTCCCTCCTCTATCGGGGTAGCCTCACCTCCCGTCGTCTCGTCCCCTGACTCCACAAGAGCCGTCGTCACGCTTGCGACGCCAGGAGATGATAAAGAATCGTAGGCAGGAAGAGCGATGATCGGAGCGGTGCCCGACTCTTGAGAAAGAGTGGCCACATCGGACCCAGCAATTACACCCGTTTTGCTCGCCACCACATCGGGCTCAGTAATTGCAGCCGTCTCATCCACCGCTGCTTTAGGCTCGGTCGTGGTAGCCGTTTCGTCGGCCACTACCTCGAGCCCGGCAATTGCGACCACATCGCCTGCCACCGCCCCGGGTTCGGGAATAGCAACTGCCTCCTCCACCGCTCTCTCAGGCTCAGCGGTCGCCGCCACTTCTTCGGGATGACTCGGCTCTGCAAAGATAAGATATATGAGAACTGATAGTTTAAAACTTTGACAACGGAGCCTCAATGCACATTACCTGGAGTTGATTTACCGTTTGCTTCCCGAGCCGCCCGTGCCGCCCGTCTGTGAGCAGTAGACAAGGCATCCGGAGACTCCTCTGAAGGAGTAGCAGCAGGAGTAACGGCGCTCGAACCAGCTCCCGCAGCTAAAGCAGCACTACGCTCCCTTGTCGCGCGCCTCAGGCGCTTCCTTTCTTCTCGAGCCGTCAAAACAGACCTTTTAGAGGCCTTCTTTAATAGGACGTCATCGTCCACATCCAGGGGTACCTCAGGAGCCGTCAAGGCTTCCGTCATCGGTTTTTTGAGTAATGCCTCCTTCGGCAGTGCCGAAGAGGCCGGCACTTCGGTGGCCGGCCCGGGACGAGTTTCCACGTCACCTTGCAGGACCGGCATTGTGGTTCCTGCGATGAGATAAAGAAAGGGTTAGATCGTACATAACAAGGAGAATGAAGACTCAATGAGCCGAGATATACCAATGCCCAATGAAGCGTGATTCCTTTCCTCCTCCTCGAAAGTCCTGAGGGAAGGCGCCAGAACCTCTTCAGTAGTAAAGCCTGTTACAAAAGGAAGAATGTCAGTCAAGACATGATAATAAAAATAAAAATATAACGCAAAAACAAAGTGTGACTAATAACTACTTGATTGCACGAGAGCGGCTATTTCCGCTTGGTGGCCCGCGAGTCGCGCAGAAGCAGCAATAGCGGCATCGAGAGCAGTGTCTTATGGCGCTATGAAGAGACCCTCATTGGTCCCATATTCACTTAGGTCTTCGGTAAGAGGTGCCTGAGGCTCTAGGCCGAGTACGGCATCAAGGGAGAGGACCGACTTCTTCTTCTTCAGTGCACGAGCTCCGGTCGCAGCCAGAACTAGCTTACGCTTCATGGGCACTTTAGGACGACGAGTCCCGATATTCGAGCCCACACCAGATTCGGGTGAAGCTACGGTTACCGTCTTCATGGGAGCACGGGGCACCGATGGTACATCTACAAGATCACGGGGCAATCCACGCGTGGGACTTAGCACACGTGGAGGATCAACTGGAACATCCCCTCTTAATAGGGGAGGGACAGCAATCCGTTGCTTTAAAGGGACGCTGTGATCGCTGGCAGGGGGTGCACTTTTGTGATCGAACAGCAGTCGCCTCTCTTCTCTGATGATAGCACCCATCGCATGTTGATACCAGGCCCCGTGTATGTTATGGGCCCTCGGAATGCAACTCGGCTCGCTAATGAAGAAGTGGGAGCCCGTATTTAACCGCATAAAGTGATGCAGTGCACTCTGTATTCCCTCTCTGGTGGCAGCAGGTTCTTCCAAAAACGACTCCAGTGGAACCCCCTGGTTATAACTCAGCTGCTGGGCAAAATGATGGGGATTATATCTCATAAAAAGCGCCACGTAATTTTTCCTGAATACGAGGAAGCCCGGCCTGATGGAATATAGATATAGAATCTCCCGGGCTTTCAACACGGATGCCCCGTCCTTAAAATTGTCGCGCAATGCCAGCACCATCTTGGAAGTTTCCTGACCGATTGTCAGGACTTTGTCCATGAAAGACATACCGGCCCCGACCGTGTGCGGACGAAGAAGCAAGCCCCTAGCCTCCCGCTGAGACGGATTCACGATAGAAGCGTCGATCAGCCACATAATTCTCGGGAATCTGCACTTCTCGAAAAACGAGGGTCTTTTATGAAACCAAATACCCTAAGCACGTGCATTTCCATCCATAAAGTAAAATAGTGCATCGAGAAGTTGGCAGCATGCACCCCCGGTTCAGTTGTATCCGCCGCCACGCTAAGACCATTGTATAAGTGGGCCAGCCCGGCAATCCCGATGGTGAAAGGTTCCTAGGCACCCTATAGAGGTCTCACAAGGCATCGAACATGCCAAATTAAAATTTTATGGGTACCGAGAAACCCTAATACGGATCTTAGACTAGAATTCTAGGCGAAATATAAATCTAGTTAACAACTTAACTAAAGTTAAGATGCTACAACCTTTGTAGATCCGGATATCCACTTCCTTAGCTCTACGTGGGCGTCCTCTCGCTGTCCATCTTGAATCTTGGACTCTCGCGACGGCTTCATCGGAGAAACGAGCGGAATAGGTCGTCGGCTTCGTGCCGAAGATGATCTACGTCGAGGTTGTACAAGTTCAAGCTCCAACTTCACCAAGTGGTGAAACTTGTGAAGAAAACACCCAAAACAACTTGGCAAGAGGTAGAGGGTGAAGAAATAGGAGGTGGGTTCACTTTAGAATTTGATTTCTCACTTTAAAACTCAAGTTGCCATTGATGGCATCAAGGTTTTTCTCTTGATGATGAAGAAGAAGATGAAGCTAGAATTATGATGAGTATTTTAAAATATCAAATAAAATGATACTTATCATAATAGCAACCATAGTTAGGTGTAGAGAATAAACCATGGTTAGGGTTAATGGTTAGGTTTAGGAAAAGAACAAGAATGGTCAAACTTTCAACACTTCATGAAGTTTCCACAAAACTACAAAAAAAGCCACCATTCTCTTTATCTTTTCAAAATGAAATAATTAAAATAAATAAATAGATAAAAGTAAACCATAACCACTAACTTAACCATTGTTTAATTCTTTACACAAACATAAGCTTGCATGTATCATCAAACATGATACAATCTAGTGCACAAAAATATATCACATATACAATGTGCAATTCAAGTGAGAAAATCCATTTAAAGTGAATCAATACTAGTTTATGCAAATTAATATATCAAATATATAATTATGCATTAAGTCATTAAATCAACACTTGATTTAACGATCCGGTTATATCGCATATAACCGACTAGTATCTTATGTATCGTCTTATCAAATCAACCCTTGATTCAATAACTAGGTTATATCGAATATAACCATTCGATACATTCATCGCGAGAATGAAATGCGGTATCACATACACGCATTATTCTCGGTCCCGCACATATCTCATATGCGCTCCTATTTCGTTTCGCTTGAGCCAGGAAACCTCTGTGTAGGACTCTAAAGACTCGTCAATACGCCGGCAGCAGATGATGATCATATCAAGCACCCACAAGCCGCAAGCGGTCTGCTAAACGTAACGGCCATCCGGGTATTGAGCGATCAGAAGATCGACGAGCTAGCCCGCTCACACTCCTGTGAATCCAACCAGTAACATTTACCGTACAGTCCGGTCTGTTCGTCTGATATGTCGCATATCAAGTTTAGGGGTGGTAAACGTCAGACCCCAATAACCGATAAGTCGTGCCGATGTGAGGCTCATAACGGGTCGAGAAACTACCGGTAACACTTACCAGCAAATCTCTGATCAGCCCTGGCCAGGGACTTCCCTGTTACGGCCAATCGAGCACAGCGCAACATCAACCCCCAATACCGGGAGAGACGAAACCCCTCCTATCGCTCATTGCCTCCATGTGACTCGGGACTGTACCCAAAGACCACCGTTTTGCACGCCCTCATGGACGTGGTAAGGTGGAGATCAAAGCACAGTGGGAATCACACAAGACTCTATGACGATCTCGGGTCTACAGACTAACCTGTACAAGTGTCACCTGAGAACTGCCATCTGACGTGAGGTATAATACCATCTGGGAGTTCTCGGCGAGTCCGTCCAGTGTACCCAGTCTCCACTGAGCACCCGTATACCATCTTTGATGTCAAACACCAATGGATATGGGATCATCCATCGCCCATCTCATGGGTCGAGAAGCGTATACGCTAGTCTACACTGGTATATCGATGCCCCGTCTCGATACACCCACGACTAGGGACCTTGAAGAATGTACTTATGGACTACCATATCCCCACTAGTATGATCTGCATCATAGTCCAGGCAGTCAAGTACACATCCTAAGGGCTTTACCAACATGTAACTATAAGACAGTTTAAAGAGACAAGTGTACATGTTAAGATAAAGAGTAACCAGATAGCATACTATCATATCGAGCAAGAAAGTCATCTCTATATATGTCCAAGCATCCAATATAATATACATCATCTGTACAATACTGGCCTCTAGGGCATACATACAACTAACAATTTCCCACTTGCACTAGGGCCAGCTGCTGTAGTATCGCATACCGAGCATCCCGAAGAGTCTCTCAAACTGTATCTGGGGAATGGCCTTCGTGAGTGGATCCGCCGTGTTGTTCTTCGTGTCAACCCTCCTGACCTCGATCTCCCGGCGATCAACTATCTCCCGGATCAGGTGATACCGCCTCAGAATATGCCTGGATCGCTGATGGGACCTGGGTTCCTTGGCCAAAGCCACCGCTCCATTGTTATCGCAATACAAAGGTATTGGATGCTCAATGGATGGAACCACTCCAAGTTCAGTAATGAACTTCTTGATCCAGACAGCCTCTTTGGCAGCATCGTTGGCAGCGATGTATTCAGCCTCCATCGTCGAGTCTGTCACGATTTCCTGCTTGGAACTCTTCCAGCTAACCGCCCCTCCGTAAAGGGTAAAGACAAAGCCCGACTGCGACTTAGAGTCGTCCTTATCACTCTGGAAGCTCGAATCGGTAAAGGACTCCACTTGGAGCTCTCCGTTACCATACACCAAGAACATATCTCTAGTCCTTCGTAAGTACTTGAGAATGCTCTTCACAGCTGTCCAGTGACTCTCTCCAGGATCAGCTTGATACCTGCTCACTACACTTAGTGAGTATGCTATATCGAGTCTGGTACATAGCATCGCATACATGATAGAGCCTACTGCCAAAGCATAGGGTATCCCTTGCATGCGAGCTCTCTCCAAATCAGGCTTGGGAGACATTTCTTTGGAGAGAGTGACTCCAGAGATCGTGGGTAAGTTCCCACGCTTGGACTCTTCCATACTAAACCTCTTTAGTATTGTGTCAATGTACCTGGATTGGGACAATCCCAAAATCCGTTTGGATCTATCTCTATAGATCCTAATTCCCAATATGCAGGAGGCATCACCAAGATCTTTCATTGAGAATCTTTGTGATAAGAAGAGCTTAGCCGATTGCAGCATAGGAATATCATTTCCTATCAAGAGTATGTCGTCGACGTACAATACGAGGAAGACAACCTTACTCTCTGCCACCTTCTTGTAGATACAAGGTTCATCTGGATTTTTGACAAAATCAAACTCTTTGATGACGACGTCAAAGCAGATGTTCCAACTCCGCGATGCTTGCTTTAATCCATAAATGGATTTAAGCAGCTTGCACACCTTTCCGCTGCTCCCACTGTCTACGAAGCCCTCTGGCTGAGTCATGTACACGCACTCTTCTAAATCACCGTTTAGAAAGGCGGTCTTAACATCCATTTGCCAGATTTCGTAATCATGATAAGCAGCGATGGCAAGCATGATCCGGATGGATTTAAGCATAGCCACTGGAGAAAAGGTCTCGTCATAGTCCACACCTGGTCTTTGACGAAAACCCTTTGCAACAAGTCTAGCTTTGAAAGTCTCCACTTTCCCATCTACACCAAGTTTCTTCTTGAAGATCCACTTGCTCTCAATGGGTTTTACCCCTTCAGGAGCAACGTCCAAAGTCCATACTTTGTTGGTGTACATGGATTCCATCTCGGACCGCATAGCATCCAGCCATTTCACTGAGTCCCCACTCGTGATGGCCTGCTCGAAGCTAGTTGGGTCATCATCCTCCATGATGCAATCCTCGCTTCCACCATCCATGAGAAAACTGTAGTATCTCTCAGGTTGGCGAGGAACCCTACTAGATCGGCGGAGTGGCTGGGGTTCATCGGGAACTACGGAATCCTCTGGTTCTACCATGTCTTGTGTTATAGTTTGTGCCGCTGGAGCCTCTTCCAGTTCTACCTCAATGCCACTTGTCTGTTTCATAAGAAAACTCTTTTCTAAGAAAGTGGCATGTCGAGAAACAAACACTTTTTGTTCCTCGGGATGGTAGAAGATATACCCTTGTGAATTCTTGGGATATCCTACAAACTTACATAAGACTGATCTTGCCTCGAGTTTGTCCGGATTCTGTCTTTTGACATAGGCTGGACAACCCCATATCTTAATGTAATTAAGATGTTGTCTTTTCCCTTTCCATATCTCATATGGAGTGGTAGGCACTGATTTGGTAGGAACTCTATTCAATAGGTCCATGGCTGTCTCAAGCGCATATCCCCAGAAGGAAATAGGTAACTCAGCTGTGCTCATCATAGAGCGCACCATATCTAATAGGGTGCGGTTCCTCCGTTCTGATACACCGTTGTGCTGTGGTGTATATGGAGGAGTCAGCTGAGAGAGAATCCCATTCTCTTTTAGGAAGTCCAGGAATTCATTGCTCAAGTATTCACCTCCTCGATCAGATCGAAGGATTTTAATACTTTTTCCGGTTTGGTTCTCGACTTCTTGTTTATATTCTCTAAATTTCTCAAAAGCTTCTGATTTGTGTTTCATCAGGAACACATATCCGAATCTAGAGAGATCGTCAGTGAATGTAATGAAGTACGAAGAACCATCCCTGGCATGTGTAGACATGAGACCGCATACATCACTATGTATCAGTCCCAAGAGTTCGGTAACTCTTTCTCCGTGTCCCGTAAATGGAGTTTTGGTCATCTTGCCTTTGAGACATGACTGGCAAGTGTCATAAGATGAAAATTCAAACGAATTTAAATATCCATCTTTATGCAACTTAGCTAGTCGTGTCGCATTGATGTGACCCAGTCTACAATGCCACAAGAAGGATTCGTTGAGTTCAGAACTCTTCCTCTTGTGTGTGTTTGTTATGCTCAGAACTGTTGATTGATTTAGAACATAAATGCAATTGCATAACGTGCCTGATCCAACCAACTTTTGGTTACGGAAAATGTTCATAACATTGTCCTGTAATACAAAATTATATCCTTCTTTGCTTAATAAAGAAACCGATATAATGTTGCATATCAGGTTCGGCATGTAATAGCATTCGTTCAGAACCAATGTATTACCAGTTGGTAATACAAGGTGATATTCCCCGACAGTCTTAGCTGCAACAATTGCACCATTTCCAACTCTAATGTCTTTATCACCTTCTCCAAGTTCTCTACCTTTCCTGAGCCCATGTAACTGATTACATATATGGGATCCTGACCCGGTATCTAATACCCAGGACGTAGAGCAAATGGAGAAACAGTTCTCAGTAACAAACACACCCGAAGAAAATGCATCAACATGTACTTTCTTCATTCGGGTGGCATGGGAATCCTGGCATTCCCCTATAACCTGTTCATTCCTATAACTCTTATAAGAAAGAACGGAACCAACGTTCCCCAGCACAGTATAACATGCGGGTTCGGTCAATACATCCATATTATTATCTTCATTAGGGCATGAAATGGTCGCTACCTGGAGAGAGAGAGAAGAAAACACTTTAGCGTATGCTCGTGCAAGATCAGATTGGTTATTATCTTATCTAATCAGGATGGCTCCCACTGCTTTTTATCAAATCTTCCTCCAAACCCTAAAAGGAAAGACTAGCCGGGATTAATTACATACTACAAGTTCGCCAGTCTTTCAGCCAGGCCAGTGTCGGTACTTTGAGGGAGGTCCCCCGTGCTTTCGCACGAACCTAATTAATGTAAACCTCGTTTTCCCAGAGGTGTAACCTCGTTAACACCTTTCTAGACACCTACTTGATCGGCTAATTGCAATGTGTAAAACTCTCTCATGAGTAACTCTTACTCGCAGTGGGTATCGGGATCCAACTATCTCATAGAAGGTATGCAATCTCATTGCAAATTTCAACACTTGAAATTCCCGATAATGCTTTTGCCCCTAGCGGGCTATGACCTTGACGCATGCCAAACAACCCATAGTCCGCTAGTCAAGTTCAACCCGTACAATTCGTGATCGAATTAAACCCACCCGTACGACCCTTGACGCATGCCAAACAACGCCGTACGAATACCTTAATCCAATCGCATCTCATGCTACAGATAAGTAATAATCAGCTACCATACACTACGCCTTGACGCATGCCAAACAACCGTAGCACGAATACTGAATATTACATATCTGAATTGACGGAGGGCTACGCAGGTTTTTTCTGAAAACCATAAGCGTAATGAACTTGATATCGTTGTAGAATCAAATGAAGTTTTGAAATGGAGTGATTTTGAGGCTTTTCTAGTTTTGCTAAAGGAGTCACTCCCGGCGAAGGGATCTCGGTCCTTTCCTCGTCGAATGAGGTGCAGGATATATCACATATATCGCTGTGCAAAGCAAAAACCCAAAAGCAGTCAAAAGCAAACCGAGTGTGTAGCATCTGCCAGTTATTGCTAAAGTAGTCACTCCCGGTGAGGGGATCTCGGTCCTTTCCTCATCGAATAAGGTGCAGGGTATATCATATATACCGCTATGCAAAGCAAGAACTGTAGCTACCTGTTTTATTTTAAAATTCGATTCCACAACATCTTAGGTTTCTTATCTTTCATTAATCACATTAATGAAGTCCCATCATTTAAATACCTAAACATCACGGATAGATATGACGTACACTTATGCCATCCGCATTCGCCTCGATGTCCCCTCGTGCACCGTTAGGTTAGGTAACTAACGACAGAGCAGGGCAGGGCTAGCGCGGGTGTAAAACATAAGTAACGTCTATATAATATATCATATATACTATATACTATATCCATCACAGAATCACATCATGATCACATCACAGATATCGCAGCAGAAGAAACATATGAAATATTGGATATACTAGGACGTCCGTGTTTTCAATACGAGCCAGTATAAAACACGGATTCCACGGTCGTGATGAATAGCCAATCCCACACCCCTAGACCCCTACGAGAGCGGCAAGCAACCCTACCAATTCTAGGGTTAGGAGACCCGGACTCGACTCCTCGAGTTGGTCTCCCACTGGACCCCAGAACCCGGTTACTTGTGCTCCCCTCCTTGGGTCTATCCTAATGCGGAAAAGTAAATAATATACAAAAGGTGACAACTACCGCTACCTGGAAGTGCCCCAAATAAAAGAATATTACATACAAGTTTTTACATGAATGAAAATGAAAAACACTCATCTCACATAAAAACCCCCGGCTATTCAAACACGACGATCCAATATAACATATCCAACAACACATAACATCACATGTCATCAACGTAAGTAAGTATGCATACCCCAATTGTCGTTGACGTATAGCAACGAAACCGGCGATATGAACATACTACACTTACGGTCACAGAAAAGAAAGTGTAAAACTACAACAGTTGGAATCCACAACTTCTTTAGACATCGCATGCCTAATCAAATGAAATACTTAGACATCACATGCCTAACAGATATAAATCCCGCATTTTAGTCTCATTATCGAAAACTCTTTTCAATATCATGTGGGACTAAACTGCTAGATTTATAACATTCATTCAGTTATCTCATAACTGTTTGTGAATTCCAATTATTGTATCACATTCCAGATAAACAGAAAATGTTAAACTTTCCGATCGAACAGTCGAATACCCAAGTTTTCCCGATACAGCTCAACACATGAAATAAGTCTAACAACATTCAGTTCGTGCCTCAGTACCAACGGTCCAGCCGTAGAAGGGTCAAGCCAACGCCTCACATGTGGCACGCCGTACTCCCCCAAACCCGAAGGTTCAAAGGGCAGTTCAAGACGGTCACATAATCGAGTTAAGGTTTGTTGTCTTCTAGAGGGTCCATCGCGTTACTTGCACTACTCAGAACGTCGTTAAACTACGGAAAAATCCAACACTTGGAAATTTCCCGACAGGGGAAAAATTGGGTATTTATATCCGGTCGAACTTTTTAACAAATTCTAAAAATTATCCGGAAATACACAAAGACGAAATTTGATAATCCGATCGAACTATCGAAGCTCCAAAACAACCCCAGAAAATGCAACTCTTGATTAAATTTTAAAAATTCCCAGGAAAACCAGCAATGGAAAATAAGAATTACTGTGCAGAATTCTTTGTTTAATGAGGCCGTACGGCCGCGGAACCGCCGCATGAGCCATGCTCATGCCGCTGAACCGCGGCGGCTTGGTGGATTTGGGCTGTCGAATTTCACAGTAACTCTTAGATTCTCCTACTTGTTTTTCTGCATATTTTTAATTTGGAAAAATCCCAGATTTTAGAAAATGTACAGAGAGCATTTTGTGAGTTAGGGTTTCGGTTCGTTCGGACTTCAAACTCCGTCTGGACTTCGCCTAAGGCTCTAGCTAGACTCTGATACCAGTGAAAGGTTTCTAGGCACCCTATAGAGGTCTCACAAGGCATCAAACATGCCAAATTAAAATTTTATGGGTACCGAGAAACCCTAATACGGATCTTAGACTAGAATTCTAGGCGAAATATAAATCTAGTTAACAACTTAACTAAAGTTAAGATGCTACAACCTTTGTAGATCCGGATATCCACTTCCTTAGCTCCACGTGGGCGTCCTCTCGCTGTCCATCTTGAATCTTGGACTCTCGCGACGGCTTCATCGGAGAAACGAACGGAATAGGTCGTCGGCTTCGTGCCGAAGATGATCTACGTCGAGGTTGCACAAGTTCAAGCTCCAACTTCACCAAGTGGTGAAACTTGTGAAGAAAACACCCAAAACAACTTGGCAAGAGGTAGAGGGTGAAGAAATAGGAGGTGGGTTCACTTTAGAATTTGATTTCTCACTTTAGAACTCAAGTTGCCATTGATGGCATCAAGGTTTTTCTCTTGATGATGAAGAAGAAGATGAAGCTAGAATTATGATGAGTATTTTAAAATATCAAATAAAATGATACTTATCATAATAGCAACCATAGTTAGGTGTAGAGAATAAACCATGGTTAGGGTTAATGGTTAGGTTTAGGAAAAGAATAAGAATGGTCAAACTTTCAACACTTCATGAAGTTTCCACAAAACTACAAAAAAAGCCACCATTCTATTTATCTTTTCAAAATGAAATAAATAAAATAAATAAATAGATAAAAGTAAACCATAACCACTAACTTAACCATTGTTTAATTCTTTACACAAACATAAGCTTGCATGTATCATCAAACATGATACAATCTAGTGCACAAAAATATATCACATATACAATGTGCAATTCAAGTGAGAAAATCCATTTAAAGTGAATCAATACTAGTTTATGCAAATTAATATATCAAATATATAATTACGCATTAAGTCATTAAATCAACACTTGATTTAACGATCCGGTCATATCGCATATAACCGACTAGTATCTTATGTATCGGCTTATCAAATCAACCCTTGATTCAATAACTAGGTTATATCGAATATAACCATTCGATACATTCATCGCGAGAATGAAATGCGGTATCACATACACGCATTATTCTCGGTCCCGCACATATCTCATATGCGCTCCTATTTCGTTTCGCTTGAGCCAGGAAACCTCTGTGTAGGACTCTAAAGACTCGTCAATACGCCGGCAGCAGATGATGATCATATCAAGCACCCACAAGCCGCAAGCGGTCTGCTAAACGTAACGGCCATCCGGGTATTGAGCGATCAGAAGATCGACGAGCTAGCCCGCTCACACTCCTGTGAATCCAACCAGTAACACTTACCGTACAGTCCGGTCTGTTCGTCTGATATGTCGCATATCAAGTTTAGGGGTGGTAAACGTCAGAACCCAATAACCGATAAGTCGTGCCGATGTGAGGCTCATAACGGGTCGAGAAACTACCGGTAACACTTACCAGCAAATCTCTGATCAGCCCTGACCAGGGACTTCCCTGTTACGGCCAATCGAGCACAGCGCGACATCAACCCCCAATACCGGGAGAGACGAAACCCCTCTTATCGCTCATTGCCTCCATGTGACTCGGGACTGTACCCAAAGACCACCGTTTTGCACGCCCTCATGGACGTGGTAAGGTGGAGATCAAAGCACAGTGGGAATCACACAAGACTCTATGACGACCTCGGGTCTACAGACTAACCTGTACAAGTGTCACCTGAGAACTGCCATCTGACGTGAGGTATAATACCATCTGGGAGTTCTCGGCGAGTCCGTCCAGTGTACCCAGTCTCCACTGAGCACCCGTATACCATCTTTGATGTCAAACACCAATGGATATGGGATCATCCATCGCCCATCTCATGGGTCGAGAAGCGTATACGCTAGTCTACACTGGTATATCGATGCCCCGTCTCGATGCACCCACGACTAGGGACCTTGAAGGATGTACTTCTGGACTACCATGTCCCCACTAGTATGATCTGCATCATAGTCCAGGCAGTCAAGTACACATCCTAAGGGCTTTACCAACATGTAACTATAAGACAGTTTAAAGAGACAAGTGTATATGTTAAAATAAAGAGTAACCAGATAGCATACTATCATATCGAGCAAGAAAGTCATCTCTATATATGTCCAAGCATCTAATATAATATACATCATCTGTACAATACTGTCCTCTAGGACATACATACAACTAACAGATGGCCACTTGTATTCCGGCCACCATTCGATGTGCTGGGTAGAAGACGGACGGCCTCATATAGCGAGGGTGCATTGGGAGTGCGAACCAGCACAACCAAAGCCTAAGAAACCCAAGGAATAATGCCTCCTCGTCAATGCCAGGAGCGGCGATTTCTGACAGAGGAATGATCGCGGCATCAGGGAAGAAAGAGCCGTTCTGATCAGCTTCCAAGACTGGTCGACGGTCCAAGCCAAAGCCAAAGGGGTCGTCGAGCTTGGCAAATTTTTGCCTCGTTGCGATAGAATCTCCGGGCGAAGAAACCGGGCAATGAAGTCTGCGAAACTGACCCCTCAGCCTCCGGATTCCAAGAAGAGACTCTCGTACATATTCAGCACCTTTATCAGACTTGGAAACTGGTGCTGAATAGCGTTCTCCGGCGTTAGGCCCATCATCACCAGCTTGGTGACAAAAATGTATTCATCCGGATGAAGCAGCTCCTCATAGTGCTCCCCCCTCACCGGCAGACCGGAAATCTCAGCAAGTTCTTCTAAGGAGATGGAAACTTCTCTGTCCAGTAGAAGAAATGTATGGGTTGGGATGTTCCATTTCTCCAAGAACGCCTTAATCCACCATGTCGGAGGAGTAGAATATTGGAACAATGAAGCGTAAACCGCAGGGTATAGACCAATTTTCAGCAGTTGCGTCTTCTTCGCTGACAAAATGTACCTTGCCCACTGCAAATACCCAGCCGAATGTCGGGGAGTTAACCCGATGTTGTAAGGTTGTCCCTAAGGGCACGACTCGCCCTGGCATATGCGTCACCCCAAAGTATCCAAAGCTGCCGGTAGCTGCATGGGTATGGCGGCAATCGAAGGTTGAAGAAGACCCTTCGAAGTCCAATCGACAACCTCCACGGCATAGTTCGCCGGAGGCACATCTGCATACGAAATCAACGAGATCGGGTCTGATGGCGTCGCACAGGAGAAGCTTCGACGACCTTTGATTATCTGGTCGTACCACCTACCCCATAAGTGAAGGTTTTTTGTATTCCGGGTCATAGTCTCTGATGAGTGCAAGAACCTCCCGGTCCACAAGTGCCTCAGGGAATCCTCCCTCTGAACGGAAAAATGGGAAAGAGAGATCGGAAGATATGTTGTCTGCAAGAAAGAACAGAATTCGATTGTCAGTGCTATAATTTAATTTCAAAATTCTGACACTCGGCACTTTAAAATTTGTACCACACTGCAATGCAGTGGAAAAGGGACCCACAAAATCCAGATGACAACATTTCAATTAATAAAATAGCACCATCATTGGATGAGACTCGCAATTAATGAGGAAATCCTCAAAGAATCTTCTCATTGAATGAGAAATCCCTCGGGGAAAAGGAGAAAATCTTCCTTTGAGAGCAAAGCTCTATAACAGAGTGACACTTGTCAAACTCTGGTCATGAAGGAATAAAATTCCTTAAAGAGCCTAGCTCTGTAATGATGATGGAAAATCCATCAAAGATTAATTAAAATTAAAATTAATTCTTGAGAACTAAAAATTATGGGATCTTAAAGATCCAAGAAAAACTCTTAAGAGTTATTCATCAAAGATCAAAAGATCTACATATTATCAAAAGAGCAAAGCTCTGATTCATGGGATAAGAACCCCCAAGAAAAGATCTGTTTAGATCTATGGGTTCATGAGAGCAAGGCTCTATTAATGAAACCCTAAAAGGGTTTTCTTTAGATCAAAGATCTATGAAAAACAAGGCTCTATTAATGGGTAAAAATCCTAATTTATTAAAATTAAAATTTCTAATTTTACCTAAGAGTTCTGACTCTTGAAAGTTCTTAACAAAAGAGCAAGGCTCTGAGCAAAAATTCTTAAAGAGAAGATGAAAATTATCTAAGGGACCAAAGGTTCTATTTATGGGCACTGAACCGCCTCCTCAACTTCTGAGTTGATCCAATGGCTCAGATGTTGCCACTGTTGCACTCATGTGTGCGCCACGTGAGCGCAACGGTGGGGGGGCATTTGTTTCCCCCAATCAGAGCAAAACTCTGTTTTGAATTTCAAAATTCAAAATTTGAAGCAACGCTTAAGATCCTGTGTGCTACGCGCTGCGCGCCATGTGTCAAAAGCAGACACGCCAGCGGCAGGAGCGTTGCGCCCTAGGCAGCGCACACCCAATCAGAGCAAAACTCTGTTTCAAAATTCAAAATTTAAAAGTTGAAGCAACGCTTTAGATCCAGCGCTCTGCGCTGCGCGCCACGTGTCGAACACGGGTGCGCTAGCGCAGTTGCGCTGCGCGCCACGTGTCTAACACGGGTGCGCTAGCGCAGTTGCGCTGCGCTCTGCGCTGCGCGCCATGTGTCGAACGTAGGTGCGCCGGCGCAAGAATTAAAAATTCCCCCACCGTCATATCAAAAGATCTACTAATAATAAATTATTAATTAATTAGAACTAAAGTTCTGTTATGGAAAGATTTTTCAATTTTATTAAAACAAGAAGATTATCTTCTGTAAAATAGAAGCCTTAGGATTAAAGATCCAACGGTGGGAAATATTCCCAAATCAATCAGAGAAAGATCTCTTAAAACTGATCTAACAAATCATTTGGCCCTATATAAAGGACCCTAGGCTTCAAGTCTAAAAGATATAGAGAATACAGAAGAAGAGAGAGAAAACCCTCTGCAAAAAAAACAAGCTCTTAAGAAAAGAAGATTTTTCTTCATTTTCGAGGTAAAGAACTATGTTCTTGAATAACAGAGATGAAATCATATCATTAAAAAAGAAGAACCCTCTTCTAAAAAAGTTCATAGATCTGAAAAAAGACCAAGGTCTTTGATAAAAAGAAAAAGATCAAAAGATCTAATCATAAAATAATAAAAGAAGTATTTTTACTTCATTCGGAGATCTTTGATCTATAAAGGCAGAGCCCTTTTATAAAAAATAAGAACTTTTGTTCTTTGATCTTGAGGCAAAGCCTCCTTAGAAGAACATAAAATTTGTTCTTTGATCTTAAAATTGATCAGATGCGCTTTGCGCTATTGAAAAGTGCTTTGCACTCATGAATTGTGCCTTTGTGCTCCTTAGATCGGCGCTCAGCGTCAAAACATGTCACGTGTCAACCATAGACACCACTCGCGCTTTGCGCACCTAAAAACAGCGCACTGCGCTCATGGGCTGGCGCTCAGCACCAAGTGCATTACGTGTCACTCACTGGTGCGCCAACGGACTAGCACAAAGCACTCATAAATGGAAAGCGCAATGCGCTAAAGAACCAGCGCTTAGCGCTAAGCACGACATGTGCGCTAGCGCAATGCGCTCTTTAATTGGCGCAAAGCGCCTAACGCGCCACGTGGCGCACTGTCAGAACATGCTTTACTCTGATAAAGATAAAAATGTCAAAGCCTAATGCTTAGCATTATTAAAAGGGCCGAGCCCAAATAAAGGCTTAATAGCCAGAACAATAAAATGTTAAACATTTATTGGACTTAACCCAAGATTGGCCGTAAGTCCTCAACTTATATCAACTGAGCCCATATGCTCATAAACCTTTCAACAGACTTTAGTCCCAAATTGGACTATAGATCTCCCAACCAAAATTGGTTTAAGGGTACATCTCTTAACTCCTCTGATATTTGTCGTTGTAATCCTTCAACGTATTCAGAGAGGTGACGGGTCCCGACAACCAAAAACTCTACGGACTGTGGAGTCCTTAAACTCATGGACTATGATGTCCTTAACCTTGACTGTAAGGTCTTTAAACTCATGGACTATGATGTCCTTAACCTTGACTGTGAGGTCTTTAAACTCACGGACTATGATGTCCTTAACCTTAACTATGAGGTCTTTAAACTCACGGACTATGATGTCCTTAACCTTGACTGTGAGGTCTTTAAAATCACGGACTATGATGTCCTTAACCTTGACTGTGAGGTCTTTAAACTCACGGACTACGATGTCCTTAACCTCGACCGTGATGTATTTAAACTAACATTGGACGACCATGTCCTTAAACTGGTAATCGACCACATTGTCCCTAAACTAAACAATATAGCCCAATTGCTCTTTTGCTGGATCTAAACGATCCCGTTAAGTTGATCTTGGTCTAAAATTAGACTAACGTATCCTTAACTAACGTTTAAATTGATCTTAGTCTCAAATGAGGCTAACGTATCCTTAAACCCAAACCCCCAAACCCAAATCTAAGAAAGATACGAATTTGGACTAGTCCATGCCCTACGGGTGACAACATAACTTAGTCTCCGTATACAATCCACCGGCAAACAAACACAAAACAAACACCCACGACACGAAGTGACCATATGGAGAAGGAGAAAGTTGTTACCGCGATGCGGTAGCGTAATTAACTACAGGGGCTTGTGCCTGCAGGGAAGAGCATCCCTACAATCAAAAAAGCCCTCAAACGAGGGGGAATCTGACGAAGTCTGCTACATCGGCCGCATCTGTTTAAACCTTCGATACACGGTGCCATAAATCAACTTGGCATCTTCGGAGAGGTGGACGGATAGCACCAATTAGCATCTGCCCCGAATCTCAGGCTAGACGTCTGTCTTGCCGTCTTTCGGAGGGGAACACTCCCTCAATCATCATAATCACCTCCCTACGATTATGATAATTGCCTTGAGGGCGCTATAGCTAATAATCTCCCACTTGCACTTATGGCCAATTATTGCGATGTCGCATACTCACAATCCGTGTGATACCGAACACTCAACTTCTTTAGTAATCAGTTTCTCAAAGCTCGTTTGCGAAACTATTGCGTTCGAGAAATAGCCTCAGTGAGTGGATCCGCTCCAATGTTTCTTTCTGTATCTCTCTATATCTCAAATTCGCGGAGAAAACTATCTCCCGAAATGAGCAATACCTGTCTTAGAATTTGTCTGGATATCTGATGGAACCCAGTTCACAAATGAACTCCAAATCCAGCAAACTTCTTAGACTGTATCGTCCACTGAATTTAATAATTATCATGCTCCATGCCTTTTCTCAGTATCCGTTTGGACCACCTGTCCAACATAGTGTCCTACAAAAGAGGGAAAACTATAACTCTGACAGTCACTCTGTCATCCAGATCACCTTGGAAGCCTGAAATGATAACTGTCTCTCGAAGGAGTCTGCCATTACCATATCCCTAGAACATCCATTTATATTTATAAACTGCTTCCCAACGTTTCTCCAGGATTGGATTAATATATCTGCTTATTGCAGTTAGTGCAAAAACAATATCTGGTGTGGTACTTGATATTTCATTATTAACTCAGTTGCCTAAGCAAGTGATATGCTAATCATGCAATTCTTTCTCCCCTTTAGTCTGTAAGACACCTTTAGAGAGGGTGACTCCATCACCTGCAGTTACAAAACACCCGATTAAAATACGGTATCATATACACGCATTTAATCGAGCTCTCGCGCATATGCACACCACATCTTTTCGCCTGAGCTAGGAAACCCCTCTGTGGGACTCTAAGACTCATCAATACGCTAACATTAAGAAGTGATCATATCACATATCCACAAACCGTCAGCGGCACTAGCTGTACGTAATGGCTCCCAGGTATTAAGCGATCAGAAGAAAACAAGCGAAACTGTCAAAACTCCCGTTGAGCCAACTGGCAACACTTACCGTACAGTCCGGTCTCTTCGTCAGATATGCTGCATATCGAGTTTAGGGATGGTTTCGTCAACTCCAATAACTCAATAAGTCATGTGGGTATTTGGCCTATAACAGATCGAGAAACTACTAATAACACTTATCAGTAAATCTTATCAGCCTTAGCCAGGGACTTCCTGTTATATCCAATCGAGCATAGCGCAACATCAACCTCCAATACCGGGAGAGACGAAACCCCTCCTATCGCTCATTGCCTCCATGTACCTCGAGACTGTACCCAAAAACCATCTGTTTGCACGACTCAGTAGAGCCGTGGTAGGATGGAGATCAAAGTACAGTGGGAGGACACACAAGACTCTATGACGATCTCGGGTCTACAGACTAACGTGTACCAGTGTCACATGAGAACTACTATCTGATGATAGATATAATACCACATAGGAGTTCTCGGCGAGTCCGTTCAGTGTACTCAGTCTCTACTGAGCACCCGTATACAATCTTTGGTGTCACCACACCAGTGGATATGGGATCATCCATCGCCCATCATATGGGACAAGAACGGTATACGCTAGTCTACTCTGGAATATCGATACCCTGTCTCGATACACCTACGACTAGGAACGTTTCAAGGCTATGCTTATAAACTACACATGTCTCACTAGTATGATCTGCATCATAGTCCCAGTAGTCAAGAAAATATCCTAAGGGCTTTATCAACATGTACCAAAAGAGTAAGATGCATGATCAAATGAACATGTCAAGATAAAGTATAACCAGATAGCATACTATCATGTCGAGCAAGAATATCCTCTATATATATATATATATATACATACGCATACCAATACATCTACTATCATATAATAGCCTCTAAGGCATACATATATCCAACAATCACCATGCCAGGAGTCGTCTATTCTAAAATACCTTTAGAATAATGTCAAAGTACCCAGATTAGGATACTTCCCAAATCTAGATCTAAAACCATAGATCTAGTCACCAGAACCCTGATATTATATCCAAATCCTATGTGGATAAACCACCTTGTGACAACCTTGCAGGGTTACCTAGCACGGCAGCAAGGTTTTGGGAGGCATCGTCCATACCAAATTAAAAAATTTACCATTCTAGCTAACCCTAACTAAGAATCGTTAACTAGAAATCGACGGAATATTATGCAAACAACTTTGCAAGTGAACAAGGATTACAACCTTTGTAGACCGGTCCTTCACTTCATTAGCTCCGTGTAGTAGTACCTTCACTGCGATCATGAACTCCGGACTCTAGAGAGTCTCACATAAAGAAACGAACATGCTTGCTTCGAAGTCTTCGAGGCCGAAGATGATCTACGTCGAGGAGACACTAATCCAAGCTATCTCTTCACTAATTGCTGGAATTAGTGAAGCAAACACCCTATACTAAATGACAAGTAGTAGAACATGATGAAGTAGGAAGTGGGCTCACTTTAGATTTGATTTTCTCACATTTTTTCTCATACCTCTATTGAAGCTAGAAAGCTTTGAGAAAGAAGAAGAAGAAGAATGAACTCATCATATGAATTAATCCGAATGAATTATTGCAACCATGGGTGAGTTAAGCCTTCATGCCTAACTCATGTAGAGAATAAACCAAGGGCTAAGGTTAAGGGTTAGGTTAACAAATATCCTATGGAATGACAAAAGAGTGGACTTTGTCAATGTTCTAAAAGCTTCATCCAAGCTTGAAAACATTGACTAAGTCTTTTCTCTTTTGTGATAACTTAAGCAATAAATAAAACCCTAACTTAACCCTAGCATGGTATAAGCCTCATACACCCATCTTGCTTGTATCATCAAGCATGACACAATACATGTACACAAAAATATATCACATATATTCAATGTGCACAAAATGAGAAAAAGAATCATAAGTGAGCTTAATATTAGCTAATATAATGTAACATATCAAATATATAATTATACATTAAATTATTAAATCAACTCTTGATTTAATAATCCGGCTATATCACATATAACCGACTAATATCATATATAACAACTTATCGAATCAACACCTGATCCGATAACCCAGCTATATCGCATATAACCGACCAATGTCACAAATCGCGAGAATAGAATACAGTATCTCATATCGTATCAATCTCGGTTCCGCACATATCATATATGTGCTCCTACTCCGTTTCGCTTGAGCCAGGAAACCTTTGTGTATAACTCTAAAGACTCGTAAATACGCCGGCAGTAGGTGATGATCATATCAAACAACCATAAGCCGCAAGCGGTCTGCTAAACGTAACGGCCACCCGGGTATTGAGCGATCAGAAGATCAACAAGTAAGTCTGCTCGTACTCCTGCAAATCCAATCAGTAACACTACCGTACAGTCCGGTCTCTTCATCTGATATGTCGCATATCTCGTCTAGGGGTGGTAAACGTCGGACCCCAGTAACTCAATGAGTCGTGTCGATATGAGGCTCATAATGGGTCGAGAAACTACTGATAACACTTACCAGTATATCTTTAAAGCAGCCCTGGCCATGGACTTCCTGTTATAGCCAATCGAGCATAGCGCGACATCAACTCCTAATACCGGGAGAAACGAAACCCCTCCTATCGCTCATTGCCTCCATGTGACTCGAGACTGTACCCAAAAGCCACCATTTTGCACGTTCTCTTAAACGTGGTAAGGTGGAAATAAAAGCACAGTGGGAATCACACAAGACTCTATGACGATCTCGGGTCTACAGACTAACCTGTACCAATATCCCCAGAGAACTGCTATCTGACGATAGGTATAATACCATCTAGGAGTTCTCAGCGAGTCCGTCCAGTATACCCAGTCTTCACTAAGCACCCATATACTATCTCTGATGTCAAACACCAATGGATATGAGATCATCCATCGTCCATCTACATGGGTCGAGAAGCTATACGCTAGTCTACTCTGGTATATCGATGCCCTATCTCGATACACCCACGACTAGGAACACTTAAAGGATGTACTTAGCGACTACACTGTCCCCACTAGTATGATCTGCATCATAGTCTTGGTAGTCATGTACTCATCCTAAGGGCTTTATCAACATGTAACATAGAGACAATCATAGTAAATGTTAAGATAAAGTGTAACCAGATAGCATACTATTATGTCAAGGAAGAAAGCCCTCTCTATATATGTCCAAGCATCCACTACAATATACATCGTATATACAGTAATGACCTTTTAGGCATACATATAACTAACAAACCTCAGTATAACCGATCGTAGTATAGGAATATCTCTTCCTATAAAGTGCATGTCATCTCAATACCCGGACATCACTCTCTATTACCTTCTTAGCAGATCCATCTCCTATTCTGATGAGCTCAAGACCTATGACTGTCACATCAAAAATACATGATCTATTTCTGCTATACTTGCTTTAGTCTATAAATAGACACAAGCTACTTGCCTACATGTTTCGCTGCTCCCACTGATTACAACAACCCTCTGGCAGAGTCATATACATGTGCACTTCTAAAGCTAGTCTAGAACGACGTTATACTCATCCTCCTGGTAGGTATTATAGTCTAGAACTGCAGCAATGGTAAGTCTGGGTAAACAAGAAACTCCTTGTCACCGTCTCTGAGAAGACCGAAGTACCTTTCGGGCGCCTGAGGTTACCCACCAAATCTACGGAGTGGCTAATGGAACGTCAAAACCAATTGAATTCTCAGGTTCTATTAAATCTTCAGTAATCGTTTGTGGTTCTGGAATCACTTCCAGCCCCACTCCGTTTTTTGAAAAAATATATTTTACTAAAACTGTGGCGAGTTTAGAACAATATAAATATTGATCTTCCTGATGGTAGACAGTTAACCCTCGTCAAAGCCCGGAATAACCCACAAACAGCCATTACTGAAACGTGCCTTGAGTTTATCCGGATTCTGGTTTTAAGCATCAGCCGGACAACTCCTTATAGCTTAACATAGTTAAGATATAAATTGATTCTATATGTATCCAATATAGAAACAAAAGCACTAATTTAATTGGAACCAGATTCAAAATCAAGCATCTGTCTCCAGTGCATATCAACCAAATGGAAAAAAGGTCAATCAACATTACTCATCTAGGAGTGCATCCATATATGAGTAACCTGAAAAAGAAGCAAGTTCTCAAAACCATTACTATCAACGGAATACCAAACACAAGTATCTACATTTTCGACTTCATCGAAGAATCCTGATACCTCCAACAAGTGGTTCTCTACTTTATTCTTATACCTATAACTTCTCAATATCTGGACCTTGTATTTCAACGAAATACCTGTTTAAAATTATAGAAGTCATGAGTAAACAGAATATAGTACGAGTACCAACCCCATTGTCCCAATGGACACCGGACAGCATACAATACTTTGTATAAGTTTACTAAGTTTAATAACTCAAATCTTGTGCGTCGTAGGTTGAAAAACTGTACTATAGTTAAGAAGAATTACACCGCTGTTGAATGCATCTTACCTAATCACTAACTGATATAGGTAAATGTCACAGACATAATATCAAAAAGTTATATCTCACTTTATAAAATAAACATACAGATATATCAGTTTGAAAATGGTGCATAATAACGGATATTCAAAACCAAATATTTGCCATCCGGAAAAATCCAGATGATTTTCTCAAATAACACCAATTACAACGAATTCCGATATAATGAGGATCTAATCACCCAATTCCCAATATCTTAATCCCACTCACCATCCGTAATAACATACAGATGTGAGAAACTGATCTGGTAAACACATACCCTGGAGTTAGATTCCAATTGGGAAAACAGTTTTCAATTAACATCGCACAGTGAAACTGAAACATGAAAATGTTTCAAAAGGGGTTAACTGGTATTCTTAGTAATGCCTCTTCCACTATCCCGATTCATGATGGTAACCATATACTTACCTACCCTCACTCCAATCCCTTTATGATGTCTTTACTTATTACCTTCTGTACACCTTCTTTAGGCTAATTGGTTTTCTTCCTTCCCTACCCTTCGACACCAGCCTAAGGTTTGGAAGAAGACTATCCAATAAACGCAATAGGTGTACTCTCCTAATCCTAGGAGCCCTCGCAACCTGAGAGAAGGTAATGGGAAAAGACATCTGAATAATCCTATTCTATTTCTCCTGAACTGGAAACCATTCTCGAATCTGGAACGAATTCCTTCGAGTTCGTATGTAACTGTACGATGGCATATCCAATAGGAGTGGATATCCGTAGTGATATGGAGTGTTCTGGAGAAATCCAAAGTGGATGTGGGAGTGGCAGGGGCATACACGGTTTTGTCGTGAAAGATGGTGGTCGCAATTTTCTTTGCCCTTAATCTAATCCCTTTATATGTCTTTACTTATTACCTTCTGTACACCACACTTAGGCTTAATTGATTTTCTTCCTTCCCTACCTATCGGCACCTGTCTATGGTTTGGAAGAAGACTATCCAATAAGCTCAATAGGTGTACCCTCTCCTAATCCTAGGAGCCCTCACAACCTGAGAGAAGGTAAAGGGAAAAGACAACCGAATAATCTTATTCAACATCTCCAGAACCAGAATCCATCCTCGAATCTGGAACAAGTTCCTTCGAGTGCGTATGTAACTATACGATGGATTTATCCAATGGAAGTGGATGTTCGTAGTGATACGAGGTGTTCTGGAGAAATGCAAAGGTGATATAGAAATGGCAATGATGTATGTGACACCGTGACATTCCAAAAGCCAAAGTGTTTTAAGATGGTTCGATTAACTTGGTTCATGAGTTTTAGTTAAGGGTCGGGCCATGGTCGCTGCCAAAGAGAGAGAAAAGAAACACTCTGCGTGCACTTTAACCTAGATCAGAATGGTTAATCACTTTATCTAATCAGGATGGCTCCCACTGTTTTCTTGAATTCTCTTCCAAACCAAAAGGAGAATTAGTCGGAATCACCCGAGGAGTAATCCTACTCATCAGTGGAAATCGGGATCCAACTATCATCGCATGATAACTTGATGGAAACCACTCAAGTTATCAACTCCAGAAAGTATGTGCAAGCCTAGCAAGTTTCCTGTATGTTTGAAACTCCCGATGTGATTTTTACCCCAAGCAGCTATGACCTTGACGGATGCCAATAAATCATAAGTTGCAAGTCAAGTTCTACCCATCATTGTCCTGATTAATTTAGACCCACCCGTACTTTCCCTTGACGGATGACAACAAGGCTACACGACTGTCCTAGATTAATACACATCCATACTGCAGAAAAGTAACACATAGCTACCGCACACTATGCCTTGACGGAAGCCAACAAACATAGCACGAATACTAGGCGCTGTTTTTCTGAAATGACGGAGGGTTATGACTGGTTTTTGGCGAAAAACCTTCAACGTAATGAACTTGATATCGTTGAAGGAACCGAGTGGTTTTACAAATATATAGTGGCGAAAACTTTTGCTAAAGAGGTCACTCCCGGTGAAGGGATCTCGGCTCTTTCCTCGTCGAATGAGGTGCAGGATATTCCAAACTGAATACCACGATACAAAGCAAAAAGAATCGACTATAGCGAAGTTATTACGTTGATGCCAACTTTTACTCAAGGGGTCACTCCCGATGAAAGGATCTCGGCCCTTGCCTCGTCGAATGAGGTGCTGGATATTCATAACCGAATACCACTGTGCAAAGCAAAAGAGAACGTCTGTAATGTCAGTTTTTTTAAAATCTTGGTTCCAACAACATCATTTAGGTTTGTTTTATCCTTGCATTGATCAGAATAAACGCAGTCCCATCAATTAATCATACCAGAAAAGAACGAAAATATATGATGTATGTATATACCATCCGCATTCGCCACTGGGTCCCGTCATCACCCGTTAGGTTACTTAACTAACGACAGAGCGGGGACTGGACTAGCGCGGGTGCAAAACATATACAACAACTACTAGTATATATAAATATATATATAAAATTCGTCCCAGGCATGATATAAAGCAACATCATAGAAGCATCACTGAAGCAACACAGAATGGTGGATAATCTTGGAGCCCCGGGTTTCACTTGAGCCGCAAATGAGACCCGATGTTCCCCTGTCGTGTGGATAACCTGTGCAATGATAACCTAGACCCCTACGAGCGCGGTAAGTTACCCACCAAAACCAGAAGCGAGGCAACCCCTTCAACAACGTGAATGGGCCACCCAGCACTTCACGAAATTTGGTAACTTGGGCACCCCTCCATGGGTCAACCTATACCCCTACGAGTGCAGCGAATAGCCAGCCAATTCTAGAGTAAGGTCCCCTTCGTCTCAATGCCATGAGATGCGGACCCATTTCCCTCTAGAACCCGGCTATTCTTGCACTCTACCGTGGGGTAATCCTAATACAGAAAAAGAAAATAATATATAAGGGTGATATCGACCTCAACCCGGTCGTGCCCCAAACTAATAATATACAAACTGGCAGTGACGGCAGTCCACATGTCGGACGCTCGCCCTACAATATCAAATGTACAAATGAAACTAAATTGTGCCAACATTGTACCTAAGCTATCCACCACGACGATCTAACCACAACACAACACAGAACATCAACGTGAATGTCGCGTTCGCAAACCCGTCTAAAAGAACTATTACAATTAGACAAGTTGTACCGATCTAATGACATTCACGGTCGTAGATAGTAATGTAAGTACTGTAAACATTTAAACAATGTTAAATTATCGACTTCGAAACACCCCGAATTGCCCCTGAACAAAAGACAACATTATATCCAAACTGGGCAAAACAAGCAATACCACTGAACCAATATTCCAGAGACCAGAAAACACCCAAAATACGAAGCCCAAACTCCTAACTATGACCAGCCATCTCGGATTTTGTGAGCATGTGCTCGGGTCAAAACGGGTGGAATGGGTTCGTATTTGGGGTATGTTCTAGTGGTCATACAAGTAGTCTTCTGCAGTTGCTTAAAATTTTTTTTAAAGACTTTAAAATTCGACAGAGACTGGAATGTGCAGTGCACTGTTTCGGAGTTGTTTCGGTTTCGATACTTTAACATTGTCTAAACTAGCTAACTAAGGGTTTAAAGGCTGGCTCTGATACCATGTTGGGTTACGGCAGCGCCCCGGCCATCAAACTGTGGCCAAATGCGGAATAAAAATTTTCTAAACCGGCGCTACCATTACACGAGGCCCGGATCTACCCTAAACCCTATACTAGCGAACTATAAAAAGAAGTTAGAATGGTTATACCAAGTTGATCCGTGTCCTTCGGTCTTCAACCATCATCTCCAAGCTCCTAGTGGCTCCTTGATCGAATTTGGTTGCCGGTCTTCCTCCATCTACGATGATCCACCTGAGGAAAACAGCTCAAGCTTCAGCCTTGTCGAGCGAGGCAACCGACACTCCAAGGTTGCTAGCAATGGAGAGTGGAGTTGTAGGAATGTATCACTATTTTTTTCTCTCATCACAATGCTCAATAGAGAAACTCAAGAAGATGAAGGAGGTAGGGAAACAAGTGGCATAAGCAACTCAAGAAAGTGCTAAGTCTTTTAGTGAGAATGAGAATAGTGATGGGAGAAAGTAATGAGCAAGGCAAGGCAAGAAAACAAATGAGCAAATCTCAAGTGAAATGGCCGCCTCCTCTCTCTCACTCAATCAACCAAAGAAAAATATCTCATCAATTTATCCAATAAACAATTGCATACCATATTTCTCTACATGCTCAAGCCCATGCTCATGCCACCTCACGCCTCCACTTCATTTGTGAAACAAATGAATTTCCAAAAAAGGCAAATCATACAAATGAGGTGTCCACTTCTAGAAGCTATTCCGTATAAATACGGAATACAACCCGGTACATGTATCGAAATACATATATGTGTATTCATACAAAAATATGAATAGCCAAGAGAGAAAATGAATAGCGAACAATTATACTAGAATACACACACACACACACATAAATTATTAAATCAAAACCTGATTTAATAATCTGGCTCATTTTTTCTAGATAAATAATTAATTGTTTTTTGGAGGAGAGAGAGAGAGAGATGATGTAGAGGGCTTGAGAGGTGAGAGAGATAATGTGGAGGGCTTGAGAGGTAAGGATTTTTCTCATTTTTTCTTTTTTTTGTAGAAAAAAGAGAAGGGTGGACTTCTTGGTTAGAGGATCCTATCCTAATTTTTTTAAAAATAAATAAGACTCTAGAACCCTCCACATTTCTTTCTCTCCCTTCTTCTTAAATTTTTTAAACTAACACGTGCAACGCATGTGCATAAATTCTAGTTTATATATATTGTAAATACCTTTGGTTAGAGGTTCACCCTTCTGTAATATTTTGAAATATTTTAGATAATTAATTAAATTATTTATTTAAGTAGATAATGTTATTTAAATTTTTATTGTAGAAGAGAAGGCTTTTTTAATTGAAGTAGAAATAAATTAGTAAAGAAAATAGTTGTAACAACCGAGTTTATTTATACCAATTCCAGTTCCCGTATTTATATATCTGTGGTATTTTCTTGATTTATCGTATTTTGGGTGCGAATAGTATTTTACATTTTTACCTTGCATTCGACCCGACCCGCTTGCTTGAACTTGTTTGATACATATTTATGAATTATCTTGACTTGTTACTTAGACACGTGCATCTCATGTATGCTGCATACTGGCAATTTTACCTGGCATTGCATCTTTTACTATATAACATTTTAAGTCACAGAAAATAATTTAAAATTCCATTTCATAGAATGCATGATACCCCCTAACCCTGTGGTAGCATCCACCCATCTTGTTCTCGTCCCGTTCAGTGAAACGGACTTGTTTGGATGGCTACGCGCACGTACGTGCATCCGTTCTTGGGGGTATCCTTTTTCGCTACCTGAGCATTCATTTTGAATTTTGAAATTCGCAAATATTTTTCATATTTTGAATCTGAATTTTAGACCTGACCCGGGCGCGTTTTGAAATATTTTTTGTATTCCGTCAAAATTCCAATTATTTAATATTTAATTTCCGTGTAACAGTTTAAATTTTATTTATATCTAAACAAATATATTATTAAATTAAAATCTTAACATTTAAACAAACCAAAATCTTTTTTTAACCAATCAACGCTTCTCTCTCTCAAACCCAGCCCCACTTATCTCTCTCTCTCTCTCTTTCTCTCTCCCTCTCTCAGCCTCTCTCTTCCTCTCTCTCTTTCCCCACAAAACAACAACTTTCTTTCTCCTAACTATTCACTCTCTCTCTCCCTCTCATCTTGATCTTTCTATCTCTTTCTCTCTCTCTTCTCTCTTTCTTTCTCTCTCCCCCTCTCTCTCACCTCTCGCGTCTACTGTGCACATCTCGATTCTCGTCACCTCCCTTCTGCCTTAGCGTCACCTCCCTCTCTCTCTTCTTCTTTAAATTCCGTTGCTGCCGCCATGAGAAGAAGACCCCCACGAGAACCCTAACCCTAAAACTAGCCGCTCATCCGATTAACCTCGTCGGCTTTCCCCCTCGACCACCTCCTCACCTCCCTATCTTTTCCAAACATCACCACCACCTCCACCTGCAACCTACCCCACACCCGACGCACTAGCCTCGCTTGCACCTCGTCGCCATCGCCGACGTGGCTTCGCCGTCGTCTTCTCCATATTCTTTTATCTCCTTTCTGCTCCGTCCCGAGCTCTCTCCACCTGTACAGACCCTGCACACAGACCTCGAGAACCCTAACCCATCACCGCCATCCTTACCTCTCATCGCCGCCGACCATCTCGTCGGTCGCCCTTCATCATCATCACCTCCATCCTATCCTCCTCAATCTTAGAACCAGACACCACCATCACCCCGACCCAAGAACACCCGAGCTCTTGCACACCCATCGCCAATCCCCTGCATTCGTCGTTGCACCTTCACCGGAACTCCGACTTGTCGTTGACTCCACTCCATCGCCTTCTCTGAACCCTCAAGCCAACCCCTGAAGCAACCCAGTCCTCTTCTTCTTTTTTTTCTTCATTCTGCTTCTTCTACTCCTTCTTCTCTTTCTTCTGGTTTTTCCGACCATCGCCAGAAAACCCGCCTGCACCTTGCCGTCGATAGCTTATTATCGACGACACCCCCTCGCCTTCTTCTCTGCCCCAGAGAACCCGGGGAACCCTAACCTTCTTCTCTTTATTCTTCTTCTTCTTCTCTCCTTCTCTTTTCTTTTCTTGATTCATGTTTTCCGGTGATCGACGGAGCCTTGCCCATCGCTATTGATCCGGGTGATCCTGAGGACGTTCCCTGACAGCGTGTATCATGCCCCGCTTCCCAGAGTACGCTAAGATAGGCACGTGACATAGCCAACCATGCTACCTGTGGATAGGAAATATCCTTCCACAGTCACATTACGGCTGTAGAGATATCAAGAACAATAATAAACTATCTAACACATGTCCATAAGCCAGAATAAAACGAGTCAAGAATAAAATAATGCGGAAGCAAAAGATCCAATACAAGAATAACTGGAATGTATGTCCCATAATGCGGGCTCACATCAGGAATGAAAATACCGAAAATAAAAGAACTAACTACTAGCAAGTCCTCACTGCTCAGCCTGCTGACTGAAGTACTTCTGCTCGGCCTGTAGCGCAGGTAAAGAATCTGGGCCATGCAAAATCCAGACGTTAATGAGTCATAACATCAAGCAATAATATAAACATGGGGCAGCAAGACATGCAGGTATGATCATAAATGGTAAAACAGGTATAACAGCAATATAAATAAGGACAGTGAAGGGTAGTATGCAGTGAGTAATCTGAACTGGTCTACTGTGTTAACTACTCTCAAGTATTTGAAATCAATTTGATGAATCATCGATATAACTCAATAGTATCCCGTGCATGCCCAGGATCACGGTCTATGATTCTCGGGCTGCATTCGAGACGTGCCGCAGGCAATAAAGGGTGGTAGGTAATGATGAGTGATGTCGGCAGCATCACCCCGGGGCTGGCCTAGCCCGTAAGACTGATCAGAAAAGGTGTCGAACTGTCGAGTTACAAGTCAGGTTTCATCATTGATTTCCCCATACCCCTAAGTTATATATGTTCAAGTCAGGTATTAAATAATCTGGAGCTAATGCCAACACAGGATCAGGCAGGTACAGGTTTGTCTGGATAGACAACAGAAAATGTCCGTAGGGACAACAGGTCAGGTTGGTTGGCATTAGTAACAAGATCATGTAACAGGTAAAGCCAAGGTACATCAGGTCAAGTCAAGTAGTATATAGGTATCATGTCATGTCAAGGAGTACACGGTATCACGTCGTGTCAAGTAATAGGTGTATCAAGTCATGTCAGAGGTGCACAACATGTCACGTGGGTGTTCATAATAAAACTAACAGAAGCACGGGTATACAAAACAAGTATGGGGTGCTAATGGAACAATAAAATGGAATATTGTAATGTGGTAAGCAAAAGGTACAGATTAAAACATATGGATGCACGGTTATCGATTTGAGTTAGGGTTATGGTTCCAACACTAAGTAAAATACACTTAATCAAATATGGAATGTTAAAATCTCGTTATTATGGGTTAAATGATTTAGGGATGCAATTATATATATAATAGGTTAAATGGATGCAAACGGGTGTACGATAGGGTAGAAACTATTAAAAGGGTACTGTGGGCTATGCAAATAATTATTATGTGATTTAAATACGGATGTGGGTACTATGTATAGTAAATCAAAATGCAACATGGTATGTTTCAAGTTATAAATCTAAAATGATAAAATGTACATCGAAGTGTTAAAATGAAACAAATGGCCTTAAATTTAATTTACAAGTTTAACATGCAATTAAATATGTATAAAATAATAGGAATAGCATGTAGCAAGTCTTACTTGTCTCGACAGATCAAGAAACGGGTATACGGAACGTCATACGTCGGCGGGAAAAGTCGCGACGCGCGCACGATGTACGGAACAGATCAAAACAACGTACAAGTGGATCACACGGGTCAGAGATACTTGCTGGGTCGTCGGGATCGTCGTCGACACGACCGGATTCCGTCAATCAAGAAAACAGTGAATCATGAGAAGTAAATACATAAAGAAAAGAAAGGATAGAGAAAAGGAATGGAAGAAGGGGAGAATGAGAGAGAGCTTACTGTGGATGTGTTCTGTGGTTGCAGAGGGGAGGTATGAACGGCGGTGAATGGAGCTCCGGCGATGAGGATTTGGTGTTTAGGGTTAGGTTTAGGGTTTGGGGTCGGTTTTTGTTAGCTGGATTTGGTGTGCAGGGTGTGTAGGGATATTGGTGAGGTGAGGGTGCAGAGGAGAGGGACGAGATGGCAATGGCGATGAGAGATGGTCGGCGGCGATGGGAAGGTGGGTTCTTGGGTTGAGTTGGGTATGTGCAGGGGCTGTTGCAGGGCTCGGGGAGAGGAGAAGATGGTGGAGAAGAGGAAAGAGGATGAGGAAGAAGATGATGAGGGTTGAGGAGCGAAAACGAGGGCAGAGGAGTTAGGGTTAGGGTTTGAGGAGGCGGCGATAGGTTTTCGAAGGAGGAGATGGCGCTGGGTTTTTAAAAAAGAAGAAGAAAGAAAAGAATGAAGGGAGGTGAGCGCAGCGAGGAGCGGTGACGGGACCGTCTACAGAAATCGTGAGAGGAGAGAGAGAGGATTGCGAGAGGAGAGAGATTGGGCGAGAGCGAGAGGGGAGAGGGAGGAGGAGAGATGAACTTGTATGCTAGTGAAGGGGAGAGAGAGAGAGAAATAGAGATTCTGAGAGATAGAGGGAGGAGAGAGATAGAGAGAGATATGGAGTGTGGGGCCGGCGCAATATAAAAGGGGAAATGTTTTGATTGGTTCGTGGGAAAAATTGGGGGAGAGAGAGGATTTGATTTAGTTAGGAAAAATTTAAAAATATTCAAATTTTGTTTTGGAAAATCTTCTCGGTTGAAAATATATCAGAAAAATTAAAAAGATTGAATAATGGAATTTTTTAGCGGGATATAAAAATATTTCAAAATGCACCCGGATCGGATCTAAAATTTTAGATTTAAAATATGAAAATTAAATGCAGCTTTCAAATTTCAAAATGAAAGATTAAGTAACAAAAATGCATACTCCCAAGAACGGACGCACATACGTGCTCGTAGCTATCCAAACACGTCCGTTTCACAGAACGGGACGAGAACACGATGTGTGGACGCTACCACGGGATTAGTGGTATCATGCTGGCTATGAAATGAAATTTTAATTTATTTTCCATGATCTAAAATGTTACATGATAAAATGTGCGATGCCAAATAAAAATCAATATGCAGTCCACATCAAATGCACGTGTCTACTTAACCATCCAGGGTAGTCGATAAATATAACTCAACCAGTTCAAGCAAGCGGGTCGGGTCGAATGCAATGTAAAAGTAAACTACCAATCGCACCCAAATAAGATAAATCAATAAAATGCCACATATAAATAAATACTGGAACTGGAATTGGTATAAATGAACTCGGTTATTACATTATACCCAACTACAAAAAGAATTTTGTCCTCGAAATTCCAAGAATAAGAAAGGATAAACAAACAACAAATTACAAGAACAGATGTGGAAACTTCTGCCGGATTTCATCTTTCCGTTCCCAACTTGATTCTCCATATGAGCGATTACCCCAAGAAACAAGTATAAGAGGAATAACTTTGTTCTTAAGAACCTTTTCTCTTCGATCCACAATCGACATTTGTCGCTCCTCAAAAGTCAAATCTTCTCGTACAACCAGCTCCGAATGATCCAACACATGTGTTTCATCTCAAACTTATTTACGGAGTTGAGATACGTGAAACACGTCATGAACATTCGCCAAGGATTGCGGCAACGCCAATCAATATGCTACCTCACCAACACGCTCCAAAATCTCAAAAGGTCCGACAAATCTAGGACTGATCTTTTCTCGACTTCCGAAATGAATCACCTCTCTAGTCAGTGATATCTTCAAGAATACCAAATCATCCACGATGAACTCTAGAGGTCTTCTCGACGTATCTGCCCAACTCTTCTGCCGGTCTTGTGCTACCTTCATATGATTTCGGATATTGTTAACCTTTTCAACTGTTTGTACGATCAAATCCGGTCCCAACAATCTTCGTTCACCAATATCATCCCAACAAATAGGTGAACGACACTTGCGACCATATAAAGTTTCGAATGGAGCCATCTGAATAGTCGCCTGGAAACTGTTATTGTAAGAAAACTCCACTAAATGTAGATGATCCTCCTATGAGCCCTTGAAGTCTAACATACAAGCTCTCAACATGCCTTCAAGAGTTTGGATCGTTCTCTCCGACTGGCCATGTTTGAGGATGATAAGCTGTGCTAAACTTCAAACGAGTCCCCAAACTTTCCTATAAGCTCCTCCAAAAGTGTGATAAGAAACGAGTGTCACGGTCGGACACGATACTCACCGGTACTCCATGCAATCTTACAATCTCCTGCATGTACCGCTCTGCCAAAGCTTCTGTTGATTGACCAACTCGAAAAAGTATGAAATGAGCTGCCTTGGTCAATCTATCAACAATCACCCAAACCGCATTGTTGCCCTTTGGACTCCGCGGTAAAGCTGTCACGAAATTCATGGTTATATGTTTCCACTTCCATTAAGGATTCGGAAGTGGTTGCAATAAACCAGCAACCTTTTGATTTTCAGCCCTAACTTGTTGACATACCAAGCACTTTGCTACAAAGCGGGCAATTTCCCGTTTCATGCCTTCCCACCAGAAATGCTGTCGTATATCTCGGTACATTTTCGTGCCTGCTGGATGTACGGAATATGCTGAACTGTGCGCTTCCTTCATAAGTTCTTCACGAATATCTCCCTTTGGCACACACAAACAGCTACCATATCGCAACGAACCATCTTCATAGATCAATAAGTCTGTTCAAAGTCCAGCTTCAACCCGTTCTCGAAACTTTTGCAATCTAGGGTCCTGCGACTGCACTGCTTTAATATTCTCGATCCACGATGACTGTACTTGCAACTGCATCAGCTGTCCCGAAGAATGCGGTAGCACCACCTCCAAATCGAATCTTCAAAAGTATTCAATAAGTTTCTTCTGTGCAGTCAACATCTGAATTGCTGGTAACCGACTAAGCGCTTCCGGCACGACATTAACTTTCCCTGGATGGTACTTAAGATCAAGATCATAATCAGCAATCAACTCTAACCATCTGCGTTGTCTCATATTAAGCTCCTTCTGCATGAACACATACTTCAAGATTTTATGATCGGTGAAAACCTCGACCTTTTCGCCCAATAGGTAGTGTCTCCAAATCTTTAAAGCGAAAATCACAGCTGCTAGCTCCAAGTCATGAGTTGGGTAATTCTTCTCATGGGTTTTCAACTGTCTCGATGCGTATGCTATAACCTTCCCATGCTGCATTAAAACACATCCCAATCCTTTCCCAGATGCGTCGTTGTGAATCACCAATCCTCCAGAACTGTCTGGCACGGTCAGAATAGGAGCAGTTATCAATCTCTGCTTCAACGCTTCAAAGGCTGGCGCACACTTATCCGTCCACACAAATGGTACCTCTTTGCGCATAAGCTTGGTCAACGGCTCCGCCAGATGAGCAAAGTTTTCCACGAACCTTCTGTAATACCCAGTAAGTCCAAGAAAGTTTCCGATTTCTACAACGTTCTTCGAAATCGGCCAATCTCGAACTGCTGTAATCTTTTTGGGATCAACGGTGATTCCATTTCGACACGACATGTCCCAAAAACTTCACCTCTTCAAGCCAAAACTCACACTTGCTCATCTTTGCATACAATTTTTCTTGCCTCAACGTCTGCAATGCGATCTTCAAGTGTTATGCATGCTCTTCAATACTCTTCGAGTAGACCAGAATATCATCAATGAACACCATAATAAACTGGTCCAAGAATGGTGAAAAGATTCGGTTCATCAAGTCCATAAATATCGCCGGTGCATTCGTTACTCCGAAGGGCATCACTAAGTACTCGTAATGTCCATACAGAGTTCGGAACGCCGTCTTGCAAATATCTTCTGTTTTAACTCCGACCTGATGATATCCGGATCGCAAATCCAGCTTCGAGAATACCCCCGCGCCACTAAGCTGCTTAAATAATTCGCAAATGCGAGGGATCGGGTACTTGTTCTTAATAGTCACCCGGTTTAATTCTCGATAATCGATGCACTTTCTCCTTGTGCCATCTTTCTTCTTAACTAGAAGAACTGGAGCTCCCTAAGGTGAGTTACCGCTACGAATCCAACTCCTCTCAAGTAATTCAGTAACCTGCTTCTTAACTTATTCCAACTTTACTGGTGCCATTGGATAGTACGCTTTAGAAACTGGCGCTGCACCAGGAACAAGATCAATCGCGAACTCCACGTCTCGCTTCGGCGGTAAACCTGATATATCTTCGAACATGTCCATGAAATCTCGAACAACAGCTGGCACTTCATCTTTATCAACCTCCAACGACGAAAGAACACTAGTTTTCGGCCTAGCCCTAAACTCGACTGGCCCGACAAAACTGCTTCCTCCAGTAAAGATAAACTCTGGATGTCCGGAAATCTGGAAAATTATTTTCTTTGCCTTACAATCAATGTGAGCATGGAAGTGCCGAGAAAATCCATTCCCAAGAAGACTTCATAGCTGCCTGTATCAATCACCGAGAAATCTGCAAAAAGCTCCCGTCCGCAAACAACAACTGCACAATCCTTACATTCTCTACTAGATATGATATTCCCATTCCCAGTGTGTATGTCCCAACAACTAGACAGGGTCGTGCAAGTAATCGAGTGTGTAGCAATAAACTTGGACGACATAAAACAATGGGATGCACCAGAATCGAATAACGCTAATGCTGGAAAACCATGAACAAGTAGAATACCTGAAACAACTTCTCCTGAAGCCTTAGCTTCCTCAGCCGTCAGGGTAAATGCTCGAGCTTGATTGGGTCCCTGAGTCAGCTACTTCTGTCCCTGAAACAGTTTCTGCGGTGGCTTCTGAACATCATCCTTCGTGCGAAGCTTCGACAGACAAGTGCTGATAGTATGATCCGCCGATCCACAAACCAAACAGAGTCCCTACTTTCTTCGACATTCCCTTTGTACGTGCCCAGGTAAATGGCAGTAGTCATAAATCACGGTCCTCCTCTGATCGACAACAACAGGCTTTTTCATCGGTGTTACGCCACGACGGTTCACTAGAATACCTCTGCGTCCATGTGCTCGGTTCGGTGCAAATGCCGACTTCCGTACTGTAACTGCTGGCTGCTGTGTACTCGCAGTCTTCATAGATAGGCTCTGCTGCTCTCGGGCCGCTGTAAGTACTTGGGAAAAAGTAGTCAAACCCAGGGAGACAGTCTGCCTCTGGATGTCCACATCCAAACTGCGTATAAACCTCCTTGCCCTATCAGGTTCGTTGGCAACCAATGGTCCAGCGAATCTACTGAGCCGCGTCCACTCAGCTGCATGTACATCTATAGGTGCGCCGTTCTGCTTCAAACTGATGAACATTTCTTCCATTTCCTCCTGTGCAGTCCGCGGGAAGAACTTCTCAAAGAAACTCTTCAAAAAATCCGCCCAACTGATCGGCTTGGGCAAGCGGGTCTCTTCCACAAGCCACCATTCACGGGCATAGTCCACCAGCTGGATGCATACCACATCCACTCTCTTATCTTTTGGGATCTGGGCCGCAACGAGTAAATTCTCCGTGTCAACCAGCCACTGCTCCGCTGGCAATGGCTCCTCCAAGCCAGTAAATACAGATGGACCCAGTCTGCTGAAATCCACCACGGTACCCACATGATCCACTGGTCTGGTCCCAACATTGTTCACGAACTGCTGAACGGTCCGCAAACCTTCCTGAAAAGATTCATCTTGCTGCTGGATCAGCTCGGTCTATCGCTTTTGGTTCTCCAACATCCCACGTATTACTCCAAGCATAGCGGCTTCGTTAACATGCCTTTGGTACGTTTTCAGATTCTTGTCTGCCATGTTCCTGAAATCAAAGCACCAAAAAGATTAGCATGATAACAGATTCAAAATAAAGGTCAAGGATATGAATCAAGGCCAGAACTCCAAGTTACTTAAATAGAGTACAGCATTGTAACCATGCCGCGGTATCATAGCTACAATTATATAACTCCACCCAAGTCGCCTAAGTTCTAGAGATAACCAAAAAGAAACCAGGTTTCGAGTCGATATGCAAAGGAGGTTTGCATGCCATAAAAGTAGTATCAGGAGGAAGTTAAGATTCAAAAAAATGGTAAGACGGTAAGGTGGCAGGACATGTTTCCTAATCATGAGTATTCTAATTCGTGTATTGGGTCCAATACCCAACTACAAAAGAATCAAACCCGATTAACCTATATCATATGGCTCTGATACCAAAAGAACCATGTCACGCCCCGCTTCCCAGAGTACGCTAAGATGGGCACGTGACATAGCCAACCATGCTACCTGTGGATAGGAAATATCCTTCCACAGTCATATTACGGCTGTAGAGATATCAAGAATAATAATAAACTATCTAACACATGTCCATAAGCCAGAATAAAACGAGTCAAGAATAAAATAATGCGGAAGAAAAAGATCCAATACAAGAATAACCGGAATGTATGTCTCATAATGCGGGCTCACATCAGGAATGAAAATACCGAAAATAAAAGAACTAACTGCTAGCAAGTCCTCACTGCTTAGCCTGCTGACTGAAGTACTCCTGCTCGGCCTGTAGCGCAGGTAAAGAATCTGGGCCATGTAAAACCGAGACGTTAGTGCGTCATAACATCAAGCAATAATATAAACAGGGGTAGCAAGACATGCAGGTGTAAGTCCACATTGCTATCCCCGGTTCTTGCGGGGAGGCGGAAACGGTATAACAATCAAAATTTTGGCGCAAGGAGCAACATGGACTAAACAAGGTCGGGATCGTTACTAAACTAAACTAGCAAACATGCAAAGGAGAGTTAACTACTCGGCAAAGTGGTTATACCTAACTTGAACTCCTTCTTCTTGAAACCTATAGAGGTTGATGGTTCTTTCCTCGTTGCCTTCTTCCGTCGAAGATGGATCCACCTGAGGGTTCAACCTTCGGGCTCTTTCTCGAACTTAGAGTGAACTAGGATCTCCGGCTTACTAAACCCTTAATCCTAGAGTGAGTAGAGAGTGTCTTTGGGGTGTTTATCTTTCAAGGAGAGGGATTCTCAACACATGAGAAGGTTTCTCCTTGAGCTAGAGGAAGAAGAAGATGAAGTGAGGAGAGAGAATCAATATGATAGAATGAGCTCTTTTCTTTTTGCAACCATAACAAAAGCAAAAAGAATTATCAAATTAATAATAATAAATGAAAATGAAATAGTTGATGGAAGGTTTGGAATGACCATTATCATTTCATTCATTAAATGAATTTTGCTAGAAACAATGAGCATCTTTGCAAAGTAATGATGATGGTCAAACATTCAACCATGGTCAACAAGTCAACAAAACCAACCATGACACAATTTCATTTTATTACTATTATTAATTGATATATCATAAATCCATTAGGGTTTGGAAAAAGACGACTGTCAACTGTGCATACGCACCCGTTCCGAAACCCTAATGAAAAGTCCTCTTCCTCCGCCTCAAACAACTGTGCATACACACCTGCATTCTTGTTCCGAGGAACATGAATACTGAGAGATAAAAGCAATCCCAAAACATATACCAGTATCTGGCTCAAACCAGAGCCCGCTAGTAATATCTGTCCGGACTCCAAACGTGCACAAGTGCGCGGATGAGAACGAACCTTGTCGCAAAACCATGCGACCTCTACTCAGTTTTGCCCAGAGGCGAATAGCCCTCTGTGTGGGACTCTAAAGACTCGACACTACGCTGACAGTGGGTTTAACCACAGACCGCAAGCGGCACTAGCTGTGCGTAACGGTCCCCAGGTAGATGCTGACAAGAAGACTGACGAGGTCAAACCCATCTGAACTCCTACTGAGTCTGAATGTGACAGTCTCCGTACAGTCCGGTCTGTTCGTCTGATACATCGCATGTCGGGCCTAGGGGGCGGTAAACGTCAGTCCCCCAATAGCGGTACAAGTCGTGTCGGAGTGAAGCCCAAAACACTCTGAGATAACACTGGAAGCCTACCAGTATATCTCGCTTGCCCTGGCCAGGGACTACTCGTGTAATGGCTCTCCTAGACACAGCGCGATGTCAACCCCCAATACCGGGAGAGACGAATCCTATCTAACCGGCACTGCCTCCAAGTGCTTCGGGACTGCACCCAACTACCACCTGTTTGCACGACTCCTTTGAGCCGTGGTAGGGTAGTAGTCAAAGTACAGTGGGAACACACTCGAGGCGAAGTGCCAGTGTCAAGTCAGCGGACTAAGCTGTACTCATGTCACCTGGGAACTGATAACTGACGATAGGTATAAAAACCAACTAGTCAGTTCCCGACGAGTCCTGTCCAGTGTACTCGTAACCTAACGAGCACCCGCATACTATCTCAAGTACGACGTACTGACGGCTGTGGGACAGACCGTCTCCCACACTGGGATGAGAAGCGCATGCGCTAGTCTACTCCGGAGTATCGATGCCCTGTCTCGATAGTCCTGCGACTAGGGACCTGCATAAGGATGTGCTTATAGATTACCCAGCCCCCACTAGTGTGACTGCCATCACAATGCTGGTAATCAAGCAAAGATCCTAAGGGCTCCACTAATGCGTATAGGTGATATCACAAAATAAACACATGTACACATTGAAGTAGAAACAAACCAAGTAGCATACTACCATTTTGAGCAAGATTGTATATACAAGGTGAATATCCCAAGCTTCCATTAAGTAATATACAAACCAGTATGATACAGTAATGGCCTCTAGGGCATATACACTAACAATCTCCCACTTGCACTAAGGCCATGTACTGGCGTATCGAAGACCTATCATCTCGATCAGCCGCTCGAACTAAGTCTGGGGTAAGGCCTTGGTGAATGGATCTGCAGTGTTATCTTCTGAAGCGACTCTCCGAACCTCGATCTCCTGGCGATCCACGATCTTCCTGATCAGGTGATACCGCCTCAAGATGTGCCTGGATCTCTGATGGGACCTGGGTTCCTTCGCTAAAGCTATAGCCCCGTTGTTGTCGCAATACAGAGGTATTGGGTCAACAATGGACGGAACCACCTGAAGTTCTTTCAAGAACTTCCTCATCCAGACAGCTTCTTTTGCGGCATCAGATGCAGCGATGTATTCCGCTTCCATCGTCGAGTCTGCAACGGTTTCCTGTTTGGAACTCTTCCAACACACCGCCCCTCCATTGAGGGTAAAGACAAAACCCGACATGGACTTGGAATCATCCTTGTCACTCTGGAAGCTGGAGTCAGCAAAGGCCTCGATCTGGAAGTCTTTTCCGCCATACACCAAGAACATCTCCTTAGTCTTTCTCAGGTACTTGAGAATGTTCTTTACCGCTATCCAGTGTTTCTCCCCAGGGTTTGACTGATACCGGCTTACTACACTCAGTGCATAAGCTACATCCGGTCTAGTACACAACATCGCATACATTATAGAGCCTACCGCAGAAGCGTAGGCTATAATAGACATGCGATCCCTCTCCAAATCAGTCTTGGGAGACATCTCTTTAGAGAGGGTGATCCCGTGACAAGCCGGCAGGTTACCACGCTTGGAATCTTCCATACTGAATCTCTTTAGTACGGTGTCGATGTACCTGGACTGTGAAAGTCCTAATATCCTCTTGGATCTATCACGATGGATCCGGATCCCCAGGATGTATGAGGCATCACCCAGGTCTTTCATGGAGAACCTGTGCGACAAGAATCCCTTGACAGATTGTAGCATAGGAATGTCATTTCCTATTAAGAGAATGTCATCCACGTATAAAACGAGGAATACTACAGTTCTCGCTACAAATCTACTATAGATGCATGGTTCATCTGGATTTTTGATAAAGCCAAATTTCTTGACCGTCTCATCAAAACAGATGTTCCAACTCCGCGATGCCTGCTTTAGTCCATAGATGGACTTAAGCAACTTGCACACCTTTTCGCTGCTCCCACTCTGAATGAAACCCTCTGGCTGATCCATATAGACACACTCCTCTAAATTTCCATTTAGAAAAGCGGTTTTTACGTCCATCTGCCAAATCTCATAATCGTGGAAGGCAGCAATAGCAAGAAGGATCTGAATGGATTTCAGCATAGCCGCTGGAGAAAAGGTTTCGTCATAGTCCAAACCAGGTCTTTGACGGAAACCCTTTGCTACAAGTCTAGCTTTATAGGTCTCAACCTGTCCATCTACACCAATCTTCCTTTTGAAGATCCACTTGCATCCTACGGGTTTTACCCCGTCTGGAGCAATGTCCAACGTCCATACTTTGTTGGTGTACATGGACTCCATTTCGGTCCGCATTGCATCCAGCCATTTTACCGAGTCAATGCTCTGAACGGCCTGCTGGAAGCTAGTAGGCTCATCATAATCTATGATGCAATCCTCTCTATCCCCATCTATGAGAAAACCGTAGTATCTCTCGGGCGGATGAGACTGCCTACTACTCCTGCGGAGCGGCGTAGGAATGTCCTGTTCTTTCGAACCCTCTGGTTCCACTAAACTTTCAGTAATAGTCTGTGGTTCTGGAATTTCTTCCAGTTCTACTGTACTCCCACTTATCTGGTTTTCCAAAAACTCAGTTTCCAAGAAGTAGGCATGACGAGAAACAAGAACTTTTTGTTCCTCTTCACAGTAGAAAAAATATCCCTTGGAGTTCTTTGGATATCCCACAAACTTGCACTGTACTGAGCGTGCCTCGAGTGTAAGTCGATGTAGTACACCCCAGTACTTGTGGGGAGGCGGAATTTTCAAAAACGATCATGTTTAAAGAACGAACATCGACTAACCGCTTAAATCGAAGCTAAACGATAACTAACCAAACATATAGTTATTCTAAACTACTATGCTTAGGGATTATACCTATCGAAACCGGTCCTTCGTCTTTGTGTCCTCCTTTGTTCTCCTCGACCTTCTCTAGGTAGTAGACGATCCACCCGAGAGCAAAACACCAAGCTACACCTCTAACTTAAGGTAACTAATCTACTTTGATTGCTAATCAAAGAAGAAAGGATGATATAGAGTGAAGGTAATGGATGTTTAAGTCTAACTAAACCTTTGATCTCAACACATGAGGATTAAGGATTAGTCTCTTGAAGATGAGAGCTTGAGGAGAGAGAATGTGAGATAAGATAATGAGATGAGAGAGAGTGTATCATAATATATTATGAAGCATTCTTATTATAGAATAAATCAATAATAGAAATGAATAAGCATGCTTCATAAATGAAAAGAGGTGATTCATTAACATGAGTCATTAAGCATTTATGGTGCATTAATGATCATGATGAATCACCCTCATGACTCACTAATCTTATCCAAAGTTTATGTCACCTTAACCTCCTTAGTCACATCTTCTAGAAGCTTCTCGTACAATTACGAGAACGCCCCTCCAATCCGCAAAAATACGGAAAAACTTTAGACTGAAAAAATCCAATAACCGGATACCAGTAACTGGCTTAAACCAAAGCCGACTGGAAAAAACTGTCCGAAAGTCGTACGTGCGTAAACGCACGTATGCGTCCGAACCCTTTGTCGCAAAACCATGCGACCTCTATATCGTTTTGCCTGGAGTAGGAAACTCTCTGTGTGGGACTCTAGAGACTCGACTACTACGCTGGCAGTGGGTTTAACCACAGACCGCAATCGGCACTAGCTGTACGTAACGGTCCCCAGGTAGTTGTCGATAAGAAGGCCGATGAGAAAACCCATCCGAACTCCTACTGAGTCTGATGTGACAATCTCCATACAGTCCGGTCCGTTCGTCCAAGACTATCGCATATCGGGCCTAGAGGGGCGGCAAGCGTCAGTCCCCTAATAGCGGTATAAGTCATGTCGGAGGGAAACCCATTACACCCTGAGAAACTACTGGAACCTACCAGCAAATCTCGCTTGCCCTGGCCAGGGACTTTGCGTAATGGCTCTCTGACACAGCACGATATCTACTCCCAATACCGGGAGGGACGAATCCTGTCTAACCGCCACTGCCTCCAAGTGCTCGGGACTGCACCCAACTGCTACCTGTTTGCACGACTCCTTTGAGCCGTGGTAGGGTAGCAATCTAAGAACAGTGGGACACACTCGAGGCGAAGTAGCAGTGTCAAGTCTGCGGACTATGCTGTACTCATATCACCTGGGAACTGTTCACTGACGACTGGTATCAAACCAACCAACAGTTCCTTGTGAGTCCTGTCCGGTGTACCCATAACCTAACGAGCACCTGTATACTATCTCCAGTACGACGTACTGACGGCTGTGGGACAGACCATCTCCCCAACTGGGATGAGAAGCGTACACACCAGTCTACTCCGGAGTATCGATGCTCTGTCTCGATAATCCAACGACCAGGGACCTGAATAAGGATGTGCTTGTAGACTACCCAGCCCCCACTAGTGTGACTGCCATCACAACGCTGGTAGACAAGCAAGATCCTAAGAGCTCTATCAATACGTACACTCACATATTAAGATAGAAAAACCAAGTAGCATACTACCATGTTTAGCAAGACTGTTATATACATGTGAATATCCCAAGCTTCCATTAAGTAATATACAAGCTAGTATGATACAGTAATGGCCTTCTAGGGCATAAACACTAACAATCTCCCACTTGCACTAGGGCCATGTACTGGCATATCGTAGACCAATGATCTCGAGCAGCCTCTCGAACTGAATCTGAGGAAGGGCCTTTGTGAATGGATCATCAATGTTCTCTTCTGAAGCAACTCTCCGAACCTCGATCTCCTGACGATCAATGATCTCCCTGATCAGGTGATACCGCCTCAAGATGTGTCTGGACTTCTGATGGGACCTTGGTTCCTTCGCTAAAGCTATAGCTCCGTTGTTGTCGCAATACAGAGGTATTGGATCAACTATGGTAGGAGCAACCTGAAGTTCTGTTAGGAACTTCTTCATCCAGACTGCTTCTTTTGCGGCATCGCAAGCAGCTATATACTCCGCTTCCATCGTCGAGTCGGCAACGGTGTCCTGCTTGGAGCTCTTCCAGCACACCGCCCCTCCATTGAGGGTAAAGACATAACCCGACATGGACTTGGAATCGTCCTTATCACTCTGGAAGCCGGAATCAGCAAAGGCCTCCAACCTGAGGTCTTTTCCGCCGTAAACCAAGAACATCTCCTTAGTCCTCCTCAGGTACTTGAGAATGTTCTTTACTGCTATCCAGTGTTTCTCCCCTGGGTCTGACTGATACCGGCTTACCACGCTCAGTGCGTAAGCTACATCTGGTCTGGTACACAACATCGCATACATTATAGAGCCTACCGCAGAAGCGTAGGGTATAATAGACATGCGTTCCCTTTCCAAATCAGTCTTGGGAGACATCTCTTTGGAGAGGGTGATTCCGTGACAAGCCGGCAGATTACCGCGCTTAGAATCTTCCATACTGAATCTTTTCAGTACAGTGTCGATATACCTGGACTGCGAAAGTCCCAACATCCTCTTGGATCTATCACGATAGATCCGGATCCCCAGAATGTAAGAGGCATCATCCAGGTCTTTCATGGAGAACCTGTGTGACAAGAATCCTTTGACAGATTGTAGCATAGGAATGTCATTTCCTATCAATAGAATGTCATCCACGTACAAGACGAGGAATACGACACTTCTGGCCACAACTTTACTATATATGCACGGTTCATCTGGATTTTTGATAAAGTCATATTCTTTGACTGTCTCATCAAAACAGATGTTCCAACTCCGCGATGCTTGCTTTAGTCCATAAATGGACTTAAGCAGCTTGCATACTTTCCCGCTGCTCCCACTCTGATTGAAACCCTCTGGCTGATCCATATAGACGCACTCTTCTAAATTTCCATTCAGAAAAGCCGTCTTTACGTCCATCTGCCAGATTTCATAATCATGGAAGGCAGCAATAGCAAGAAGGACCCGAATGGATTTGAGCATAGCTACTGGAGAAAAAGTTTCGTCATAGTCCAAACCAGGTCTTTGACGAAAACCCTTTGCAACAAGTCTAGCCTTATAGGTTTCCACCTGTCCATCTACACCAATCTTTTTCTTGAAGATCCATTTGCATCCTATGGGTTTTACCCCATCTGGAGCAAAGTCCAAAGTCCATACTTTGTTGGTGTACATGGACTCCATTTCGGTTCGCATTGCATCTAGCCATCGTACCGAGTCGCCGCTCTGGATGGCCTGCTGGAAGTCAGTAGGTTCATCATCATCTATGATGCAATCCTCTCCATCCCCGTCAATGAGAAAACCGTAGTATCTCTTAGGCGGATGAGACGGCCTACTACTCCTGCGGAGGGGTGCGGGAATGTTCTGTTCTTCTTGAACCTCTGGTTCTACCAAACTTTCAGTAGCAGCTTGTGGTTCTGGAATTTCTTCCAGTTCTATTTCGCTCCCATTAGTATCCTTTTCTAAAACTTGTTGTTCTAGAAAATGGGCATTACGAGAAACAAATACCTTTTGTTCCTCTGCGTAATAGAATAGATATCCCCTGGAGTGCTTTGGATATCCCACAAACAAACACTTTACTGATCGTGCCTCGAGCTTGTTCACATGCTGCTTTTTAACAAAAGCTGGACATCCCCAAATCTTTATATACTGTAGATGGGGTTTCTTCCCACTCCACATCTGATATGGAGTGGTAGGCACAGTCTTGGTAGGTACCATGTTCAAAAGATATGCCGCTGATTCTAGCGCATGTCCCCAGAAAGATCGCGGTAACTCGGCATTACTCATCATGGATCGTACCATATCCAATAGGGTTCGATTCCGTCTCTCCGATACACCGTTATGCTGTGGAGTGTACGGAGGAGTAAGCTGAGAGAGAATTCCTTTCTCTTTTAGGTAACCTAGGAACTCGGCACTCAAGTATTCACCACCTCGATCAGATCTAAGTGTCTTTATACTTTTGTCGGTTTGGTTTTCTACTTCATTCTTATACTCTTGGAATTTCTCAAAAGCCTCGGATTTATGTTTCATCAGATAAATGAATCCGTATCTTGAGTAATCATCCGTGAAAGTAATGAAGTAGGAAAAACCACCTCTTGCATGTGTAGACATTGGACCACATACATCGCTGTGTATGAGTCCTAAGAGATCGCTCGCTCTTACTCCTTGTCCAGTAAATGGAGTCTTTGTCATCTTTCCTTTGAGACAAGATTGACAAGTGTCATAAGATTGATATTCGAACGAGTCCAAATATCCTTCTCTATGCAACTTAGTCAACCTTCTCTCATTGATGTGACCCAGTCTACAATGCCATAAGAAAGCTTTATTTAAATCTGGAGACTTTCTTTTTAGTGTGTTCTGGACATTGAAAATTTGGAGTTGGTTTAAAACATATATTGCGTTATTTAATGTACCGGACCCAATCAAACCATGATTAAGGTGGATGTTGACAACATCTCTTACAAACGTGAAATCATAACCTTTATTTGATAACAAGGAAACTGATATGATATTACACGTTAAGCTGGGTACAAAATAACAGTTATGTAAAACCAAAATGTGTCCACTCGTCAATCCTAGGTGATAGTCCCCGACGGACGCAGCTCCCACGCTAGCTCCGTTAGCAACCTTTAGGGTCATATCACCTTCCTTCAGCACTCTACGGTTTCTCAGTGCCTGCAATGAATTGCAAATATGAGATCCTGATCCGGTATCCAATACCCAGGAAGTAGAGTTGATCGACAGAAAATTCTCAATTACAAACACACCTGAAGTCGAAGCCACAGCTTGCTTCGGTTCCTGGTTCTTGGCGTTCCACGCCTTGCAATCCTTCTTCCAGTGCCCTTTCCTGTGAAAATGGAAGCACTCATCCTGACCAACTATCGGTACTGCTTTCTTTTTCTTTCCCTTCCCTCCCACCTTACTAACACCTCCTCTAGGTCTGGGTGCGGCCTTCTTCTTCCTTCCTTTGGCCCTAGCCTTGGACCCGGAAGAAGATGAACCGCCAACAAACATAGCGGGTGTTTCCCTTGATGTCTTCAAGGTGCCCTCTGCACTCCTTAACATGTTCAGGAGTTCCGGAAGTTCAACTTCTTTTCTTTGAAGGTTGAAGTTCAGGATAAACTGGGCGTAGGTGTGAGGAAGGGACTGGAGAATAAGGTCTGTATAGAGCTCATTATCCAAAGTCGTCCCAAGGTCTGCGAGCTCTTCAATATAGCTGATCATCTGTAGGACATGTTCACCTACCGATGACCCGGCAGCCAACCTCGCTCGAAACAAGTTCTTAGAGGTCTCGTATCTTGCTATACGAGATTGCTCTCCATAAAGTTCCTTTGTATGGAGAAATATGCCATCTAGGGACATATCCTCGTGCCTCCTCTGATGTTCATTGTTCATTGAGGCAAGCACGATGTACTTGGCTCTCGCGCAATCTAAATCCCAGGTTTTGCGGATTTCCTTATCCGCATTGCTGGATTTGGGACCAGGGACAGCAGGTGCCGTAGCGGTGAGGACGTACCCCAGTTTGTCATAGGTCAAAGCCATTTTGACATTCCGCAGCCAATCTTTATAGTTTGGCCCCGTCAGTATATTTTTCTCTAAAAGTAACTTAAGTCCAGTCATTTTCAGGGTCGCTGCAATTAGGAGAGAGAGAAGAAAACTCTTTAGCATGATGCTCTTGCAAGTTTAGAGTGGTTTTTAGTTTATCTAAACTGGATGGCTCCCACTGTTTCTCGAATCCTTCCTCAAACCATAAAAGAAGAATTAGTCAAGACTATTCTCACCGTACAATACTTGCTTAACCGTTCAGCCAGGCTGGTGTCGGTACTTCGAGGGAGGTTTTCCAACGCTTTCGCGAAGTTCCTTAATTAAATAACCTCTTTTCTCTGGGGGCGTAACCCCGCTGACACTTTTCTGGACACCTACTAGGTTTATAGCATTGATCGTTAAGTGACGAATATCCTGATAAGTATCATATACTCACAGTAGGATCGGGATCCAAATATCATCGTATGATAATGTTGAAGGAATGCTACCAACATTCATCAAACTCAAAATGGTATGCATCTCTTTGCAAATTTCAGTTTCTTTAGAAATTCCCGATATAAGTTTTTGCCCCATGCTCTTATGACCTTGGCGTTAGGTCAAAATGTCATAAGTCACATGTCAAGTTCTACCCATCATTATCTTGTCAATTTGAACCCATCCGTATATATCCTTGACGTTCGGCCAAAATGATAATACGACTGTCCCAAACTAACTCATCTATCTATGCAACAAATGAATATCCAGCAGCTACCAAACACTATGCCTTGGCGTTAGGTCAAAATACATAGCTTGAATACTACTGAATACCCAGATGAAATGACGGAGGGCTACGACTGGTTTTGGCGAAACCGTGAACGTAGTGAACTTGATATAACCGAAGGAACCTGATAGCTTTTAAAAGGAGTGGTTAAAGCTCCGCATTTAAAAATATCTGTTTTAAAAATAACCGAGTGGTTTCTTTTAAATTGTTCCAACGATTAAAACTTTGGTTTATTTTCTTTGCATTATAGATAATGCGTCCCATCATTAACCTATCATTGCAGAAACAACGAAAATACAACGTCCTCTTATGCCATCCGCATTCGCCACGGGGTCCCGTCATCACCCGTTAGGTTACTTAACTAACGACAGAGCGGGGGCTGGGCTAGCGCGGGTGTAAAACATAAGTGACGTCTAAATAGCTACAATATATATAGAGATTTTACATTTGTCTGACGCAATGATATTCATTCCAGAACACAGATAAACAATATTGGATTTGCAAGCAATCTGTATTTCTTTTGAGCCTGCAAGAAAAGACAGATTACACAGTTGTGATGAATAGTCGTTACCCCACCCTCGACCCCTACGGGTACGGCAAACTACCCGCCCGGCAGTTTGTGTACCCCACCTTGGGTCAGTCCTAGGAGCAAAAACAGTAAAATGAAATAATACAACGGTGGCTACAACCGCAACCTGGAAGTGCCCCGCGAAAATAATATTACAACAAATTACATTTACAACAAATGAATTAAACAATAACCCATTGCAAACCCCGGCTATACACCACAACAGTCCAATACAGTTTATATGCACAAACAGATATAACCATTTCAGAAATGTGCAACCCCCTGCCAACCGACATACTAGCAGTTGGGGGAGGTTTACGAACACATTAAACAATCACAGATATAATCCAATATGCAAATACTGTACAATTTCGATCGATTAAACAACATCAATATTGCTCCAAAATCTGCTCTGTTAAACAGTAACCTGAGCAAATATTAAATATTCCAGAAAACCCCAAATATCACAGGGGACCCACACACGAAAGATGAGTCCATGACTCGGCAACTCGGCCGCGTAAGCGCGGCGGATCGGTGGGATCCGCCGCCCTTCCGCGGCGCTTTAGCCGAGTCATGGGCTCGAATTTCTTGGGTGTTCTCCTGGACTCCTTTCTAGCTTTCTGAGCAACCCTGAACAATTTTAGGACATCATTTTAAATTCGACAGAAACTGATTTTAATTAGGGTTTTCCGGCTTCGTTTTTCCGTTCGAAATTCGTACAAATTTGCAATCAAGTTATTTATTGTTTAGCGAGGCTCTGATACCACTGTAAGTCGATGTAGTACACCCCAGTACTTGTGGGGAGGCGGAATTTTCAAAAACGATCATGTTTAAAGAACGAACATCGACTAACCGCTTAAATCGAAGCTAAACGATAACTAACCAAACATATAGTTATTCTAAACTACTATGCTTAGGGATTATACCTATCGAAACCGGTCCTTCGTCTTTGTGTCCTCCTTTGTTCTCCTCGACCTTCTCTAGGTAGTAGACGATCCACCCGAGAGCAAAACACCAAGCTACACCTCTAACTTGAGGTAACTAATCTACTTTGATTTCTAATCAAAGAAGAAAGGATGATATAGAGTGAAGGTAATGGATGTTTAAGTCTAACTAAACCTTTGATCTCAACACATGAGGATTAAGGATTAGTCTCTTGAAGATGAGAGCTTGAGGAGAGAGAATGTGAGATAAGATAATGAGATGAGAGAGAGTGTATCATAATATATTATGAAGCATTCTTATTATAGAATAAATCAATAATAGAAATGAATAAGCATGCTTCATAAATGAAAAGAGGTGATTCATTAACATGAGTCATTAAGCATTTATGGTGCATTAATGATCATGATGAATCACCCTCATGACTCACTAATCTTATCCAAAGTTTATGTCACCTTAACCTCCTTAGTCACATCTTCTAGAAGCTTCTCGTACAATTACGAGAACGCCCCTCCAATCCGCAAAAATACGGAAAAACTTTAGACTGAAAAAATCCAATAACCGGATACCAGAAACTGGCTTAAACCAAAGCCGACTGGAAAAAACTGTCCGAAAGTCGTACGTGCGTAAACGCACGTATGCGTCCGAACCCTTTGTCGCAAAACCATGCGACCTCTATATCGTTTCGCCTGGAGTAGGAAACTCTCTGTGTGGGACTCTAGAGACTCGACTACTACGCTGGCAGTGGGTTTAACCACAGACCGCAAGCGACACTAGCTGTACGTAACGGTCCCCAGGTAGTTGTCGATGAGAAGGCCGATGAGAAAACCCATCCGAACTCCTACTGAGTCTGATGTGACAATCTCCATACAGTCCGGTCCGTTCGTCCAAGACTATCGCATATCGGGCCTAGGGGGGCGGCAAGCGTCAGTCCCCTAATAGCGGTATAAGTCGTGTCGGAGGGAAACCCATTACACCCTGAGAAACTACTGGAACCTACCAGCAAATCTCGCTTGCCCTGGCCAGGGACTTTGCGTAATGGCTCTCTGACACAGCACGATATCTACTCCCAATACCGGGAGGGACGAATCCTGTCTAACCGCCACTGCCTCCAAGTGCTCGGGACTGCACCCAACTGCTACCTGTTTGCACGACTCCTTTGAGCCGTGGTAGGGTAGCAATCTAAGAACAGTGGGACACACTCGAGGCGAAGTAGCAGTGTCAAGTCTGCGGACTATGCTGTACTCATGTCACCTGGGAACTGTTCACTGACGACTGGTATCAAACCAACCAACAGTTCCCTGTGAGTCCTGTCCGGTGTACCCGTAACCTAACGAGCACCTGTATACTATCTCCAGTACGACGTACTGACGGCTGTGGGACAGACCATCTCCCCAACTGGGATGAGAAGCGTACACACCAGTCTACTCCGGAGTATCGATGCTCTGTCTCGATAATCCAACGACCAGGGACCTGAATAAGGATGTGCTTGTAGACTACCCAGCCCCCACTAGTGTGACTGCCATCACAACGCTGGTAGACAAGCAAGATCCTAAGAGCTCTATCAATACGTACACTCACATATTAAGATAGAAAAACCAAGTAGCATACTACCATGTTTAGCAAGACTGTTATATACATGTGAATATCCCAAGCTTCCATTAAGTAATATACAAGCTAGTATGATACAGTAATGGCCTTCTAGGGCATAAACACTAACATCGAGCTTGGCCGCATGCTGCTTTTTGACAAAAGCTGGACATCCCCATGTTTTATTGTGATTAAGATGGGGCCTCTTCCCACACCACATCTCATATGGTGTGGTAGGCACGGTTTTAGTAGGAACTCGGTTCAAAAGGTATGCAGCTGATTCTAGCGCATACCCCCAGAAAGATCGCGGTAACTCAGCATTACCCATCATGGACCGTACCATATCCAATAGGGTCCGGTTCCGTCTCTCCGATACACCGTTGTGTTGCAGAGTGTATGGAGGAGTAAGTTGAGAGAGAATTCCATTCTCTTTTAAGTAATTCAGGAACTCGGCACTTAAGTATTCTCCACCTCGATCCGATCTTAGAATCTTGATACTTTTGCCGGTTTGTTTTTCTACTTCATTCTTATATTCCTGGAATTTTTCAAAGGCTTCGGACTTATGTTTCATTAAGAAGACATAACCGTATCTTGAAAAGTCATCCGTAAAAGTAATGAAGTAAGAATAACCGCTTCGCGCATGTATAGACATTGGACCGCACACGTCGCTGTGTACGAGTCCCAAGAGCTTGCTCGCTCTTACTCCGTGTCCAGTGAACGGAGTCTTTGTCATCTTTCCTTTGAGACAGGATTGACAAGTGGCATACGATTGATATTCGAACGGATCCAAATATCCTTCTGTATGTAACTTAGTCAACCTTCTCTCATTGATGTGACCCAGTCTACAATGCCATAAGAAAGTCTGATTGATATCTGGAGACTTTCTTTTGTGTGTATTCTGGACATTGAAAATCTGTGGTTGGTTTAATACGTATATACCATTGCTCAGTGTACCTGACCCAATCAGAACTTGATTAAGGTGAATGTTTACAACATTACTTACAAACGCAAATTCATAACCTTATTTTGAAACCAAAGATACAGAAATGATATTACAAGTTGCGTTGGGTACAAAAAAGCAATTACGCAAAACCAAAACATGTCCATCTGACATTCCCAGGTGATAGTCCCCCACGGCTTTAGCATCCATGCTAGCTCCGTTTGCAACTCTGAGGGTCATGTCACCTGCCTTCAAAACCCTACGATTTTTCAACACCTGCAAAGAATTACAGATATGAGATCCTGATCCGGTATCCAATACCCAGGAAGTAGAGTTTATCGAAAGACAGTTTTCAATAACATACACACCTGAAGCTGAAGCCGCAACCTGCTTCAGTTCCTGTGTCCTGGCTTTCCAAGCCCTGCAATCCTTCTTCCAGTGTCCACTCTTGTGACAATAGAAGCATTCCTCTTTTCCCACAAGCTTCCCCGCTAACTTTGTTGCCTTTTCTTTTCCCTTCTTTTCCACTTTACTAACACCGCCTCTTGGTTTGGCGGGGGCTTTCTTCTTCTTTCCCTTGGTTTTCGCCTTGGACCTAGAAGAAGAAGAACCTCCTACAAACAAAGCGGGTGTTTCCCTACCTTTCTGTAGGGTGCCCTCTGCGCTCCTCAGCATGTTGAGGAGTTCTGAAAGTTCAACTTCCTTTTCTTGCAAGTTGAAATTCAGTATGAACTGGGCGTAAGTGGAAGGAAGGGACTGGAGAATCAAGTCCGTATAGAGCTCACTCTCCAACGTGGTCCCAAGTTCTGCGAGCTCCTCAATGTAGCCAATCATCTTAAGCACATGTTCCGCTACCGATGATCCGACGGCCAACCTTGCCGAAAATAACTTCTTCGACACTTCGTATCTTGCGATACGAGACTGCTCTCCATACAGTTCTTTTGTATGGAGAAATATGGATTCAAGGTCCATATTCTCGTGCCTCCTCTGATGTTCGTTGTCCATAGAGGCAAGCACGAGGCACTTGGCCTTCGCGCAATCAATCTCCCAAGTCTTACGGATTTCCTTATCCGCGACGCTGGAGGTGGGACCTGGGACGGGGGGAGCTTTGGTGGTAAGAAGATACCCCAGCTTGTCATAAGTGATTGCCATTTTGACATTCCTGAGCCAATCTTTGTAGTTTGGCCCTGTCAGTAGGTTTTTATCTAGGAGTAACTTAAGTCCAGTCATGTTGAATGGTCGCTGCAATTAGGAGAGAGAGAAGAAACACTCAGCACGATGCTCTTGCAAGTTTAGAATGGTTTTTAGTTTGTCTAAACAGGATGGCTCCCACTGTCTCTCGAATCCCTCCTCAAACCATAAAGGAAAAATTAGTCGGGATCAATCCCACCGCACAATACTTGCTTAACCGTTCAGCCAGGCCAGTGTCGATACTTCGAGGGAGGTTTTCCAACGCTTTCGCGAAGTTCCTTAATTTAAGAACCTCTTTTCCCTGGGGGCGTAGCCCCGCTAACACCTTTCTAGGTACCTACTAGGTTTATAGCATTGATCGTTTAGTGAGAAATTTCCCGAGGAGTAGCATATACTCACAGTAGGATCGGGATCCAAATATCATCGCGTGACGAAAATGAAGGAATCCTACCATAATCATCACACTCCAAATGGTATGCAAATCTAGCAAGTTTCAGTACTTATGAAACTCCCGATGTGGATTTTTGCCCCATGCTCTTATGACCTTGACTTTGGCCAACAAATCATAAGTCACATGTCAAGTTCTGCCCGTCGTTCTCCAGGTTAATTTGAATCCATCCGTACCTACCCTTGACTTTGGCCAACAAGGCAGTACGACTGTTCCAAATCAACGCATCTATCTATGCTGCACATGAATACCCAACAGCTACCAATCACTATGCCTTGACTTTGGCCAACAAACACAGCTTGAATACTATTGACTATTCATGTGAAACGACGGAGGGCTACGAATGGTTTTGGTAAAACCGTAAACGTAGTGAACTTGATATAATCGATGGAACGAGATAGCTTTTAAAAGGAGTGGCTCAAACTCCGCATTTAAAAGTTAGTTTTGAAAAGAACCGAGTGGTTTTTCGAAAGTGTTCCAACGACTTTAGCTTGGTTTATTATCTTGCATTAGTTCTTTTAATGCGTGATATTCTTGCATTAGTTCTTTTAATGCGTCCCTGTCGGAGATAGTGCCCTCAGAGTCAATTATTGGATCACAGGCACGTGATTGCAATGATTGAGGGAGGACCTATCCCGGTAGGACAGTCTTACTCGAGATGATAGTACGCTACCTGGTTTACCTTTATCATCGTGTACTGCTTTAGGTGACCTGACAGGTCGCTATTGCACGTTGATAGAGCCTCTAGGATTCTTGCTTGACTGCCAGCCGTATGAGGGCGATCATATAAGTGAGAGCTGAAGTCTATAAGCACATCCTTAAAAGGTCCCTAGTCGTGGGAGTTTCGAGACAGGGCATCGATTCTCCAGAGTAGACTAGTGTATACAGTCGAGACCCCGACGAGGGGCGGTGGCCGGTCTCACAAGCCACTGGTGTCAGTTGGTTCACCTAAGATGTATACAGGTGCTCATTGGGTTATGAGTACACCGGACAGGACTCGCCGGGAACATGCTAGTTGGTCTTATACCTGACGTCAGATAGCAGTTCCCAGGTGACATGTGTACAGGTTAGTTCATCGACCTGGGGATCGTCATTTGTCTCGTGTGAGTTCCCACTGTACTTTGATTACTACCCTACCACGGCTCAAAGGAGTCGTGCAAACAGGTTTTAGTTGGGTACAATCCCGAGCTACATGGAGGCAGTGAGCGGATCTTCAGGGGTTCGTCTCTCCCGGTATTGGGGGTGAGGTCGCGCTGTGTCTAGGAGAGCCATTACACGAAATCCTTGGCCAAGGCAGGAGATTTACTGGTAGATATTCCAGTAGTATCTCAGGGTGTTCTGGGCTACACTCCGACACGACTTGTACCGCTTTTGGGGGTCTGACTTTTACCAACCCCCTAGGCCCGACATGCGATGCTCATAGACGAACGGACCGGACTGTACGGATATTGTCACTGACAGGCTCAGTAGGGTGTCAGGATGAGTTCGCTCATTGACGTCCCTTTTGGTCAATAGCTGGTGGCCCGTTACGTATTGGCTTATACCATTGACGTGCTAGTGGTTAAATCCACAGCCATAGTATTGACGAGTCTTTAGAGTCCACCACACTTACAGTTACTCAAGTTTCGGGCGAAACGCTGTAGAGGCCGTATGGAGATATGGCAAGGTTCGATCAGATACGTGCGGTGTTGCACGGATCATGATCGGACAGTTTTTACTAGCCGGCCTTTAGCTTAAGCCGGATCTTAGTATTAGTTAGTGTAGTTTTGTCTCTTTGCATTTGTGTTCAGTGGGAATTCAAATGCGGGCATGTATTTGCAGTAGTGGGGTTTTCCTCTAATTTATTACGGGAACAGTTTTCTGAAGTTGCCAGTTTGCATTCCGTTCCGGCCGGTTTTCCTTCATTCCTTCTCGGCCGGACTTTCTGTTGGAGGGTGTTAATTGCAAGTTTGCAATTAACATTTTGTGAGGGGTTTCTTTGCATGAGTGTGGCTTCATAATTATGATATTCTTTTCTTGTCTATTCCTTGCATTTATGATGATGGTTAGTGAAAGGGTTTGAGCTTGATTTTGGTGTGACCATTATTCTTTTTGTTTTTTCTTTTTCTCCTTTGAAAAATTAATCATCCCTTTTTCCACTCACTTTTGATTGGGCCGGCCACTGTTTGGGATTGGAGTGAGGTTTTAATTTGTGTATGGATTATTGTTTCATGTAATTTTAGTGGACCCCCCCCCCCCATATGAGTGTGCTGGAGTTTTGTTTGGTGAGATGAGGGTTTAATTTCTTTGGAAATGAATGAGCTAAAAAATGAGGCTTATTTTTCACAGCAAGAGGGAGAGAGAGATGCTTCATTCAGATTTTCCAGTGAGCACTTTCTCTTGGCTGGCCGAGCTCATTTCCAATGATGCTCAATTTTTCTTTAGCATCCATCCATGAAAATCATTGTGCAAAATTCCTCCAACATGGCAACCTCTTAAACCCCAAAGAGACAACTATTCTACACTATTCTATAGCAAGTCTTGGACGCGTCGGCTAGCCAACTTCGCGCCCGAGTTGCCTCGGTCAAGAGGTGGGAGCCCGTAAAAGATTCCGGCTACGTGGTGCCCCTTTCCGACGAGCGAGGAGGTGACGGAGATTCCGCAGGAGATCGGAGTGGAGACGAAGACCGAAGGACTCGGATCATTCGGTATATCTCTAACCCGTCTTGTAGTTAGCTAGAACTAGTTTAATGGTTCGATCCGGGTGTTTAGTGCGCGGTGGTGCCGGTTTGCTAAGTTCGCAAAATTAAAGTTTATCACCGCTTCCGCATTCCGGCGTCGGATTGACGGCCGGGGCGCCGCCGTGCACTTACAGTGGTATCAGAGCCTCGCCATTAACATAGTCTAGCTTTGTTTATTGTGTTTTATGTTTCCGATCGGACAAAATCCCAAAACCCGCATTTTCTTTGCATCAGTTTTCTGTCGTTTTTTTTCTGGCTCGAAAATTTTTTCAGGGTGTTGCAGAATACTGTGCAGGGACATATTAGCATTCTGGGAAAATTTGGTTGCACGAACCCACTATCCCACCGCGGAACCGCGGCCAAACCCATGCTTGGACCGCGGTTCCGCCGCAATATATACTGTTCAGTGCATCAAATTTTTTCAGAGGGTCTCTGGGCTGAAAATAGGGGTTTTGGAATATTAATTTTGGGTCCAGAATTTCTTGATGTGCTACAGTAGTACTTAGGGCCCACTTGTTAAAATTTGATCGATCGGATATTTTAAACACATTATTTCACAGTATTTACATTATATCTGCGACCGTGAATGTCACTCGATCGGTAAATCCTGTCTAGCTGCTATAGCCCGGTTAGACGGATTTGCGAACGTGATTTTCACGTTGATGTTCTGTGTATTGCTGTGATGTTGCGGATCGGTCGTGGGGGATAGCCTGGATGCAATGCTAGTACAATGCTGTTGTATTATGTACATTTGATTTTGCGGGGCGAGCGTCCGACATGTGGACTGCCGTCACTGCCTGATTGTATTATTCTTTTGGGGCACGACCTGGTTGCGGTCGATGTACCTGTTGTATGTATATTTTACTTTCTGTACTAGGATTATCCCGCGGTGGGGTGCACGGATAGCCGGGTTCTGGAGGGCAACAAGCCCGCATCTCATGGCATTGGGACGGAGGGGGCTTCACTCTAGAATTGGCGGGCTATTCGCCGCACTCGTAGGGGGTACAGGTTGACCCAGGAGGGGTGCCCAAGTTACCGGATTCCGTGAAGTGCTGGGTGGTCCATTCACGGTGCTGAAGGGGGCTGCCTCGCTTCAGGTTTTGGCGGGTAACTTGCCGCGCCCGTAGGGGTCTAGGATTTCATTGCACAGGCTATCCACACGACCAGGGGAACGTCGGGTTTCAGTAGTGGCTCTGTGAAACCCGGGGATCCCAGATATCTGTATTGTTCTATGATGCTGTACATTTCTGTGATGTTGCATTTTATCACGCCTTGAGCGAAATATAATATATTGGTATATATATTAGTAAATGTTGTATATGTTTTACATCCGCGCTAGTCCAATCCCCGCTCTGTCGTTAGTTAGCTAACCTAACGGGTAATGACGGGACCCAGTGGCGAATGCGGATGGCATATACGTACATCAGTATATTTTCGTTCTTTGTGGTGTGATCAATTGATGGGACCGCGTTGATTCAGATCAATGCAAGTTAAAAACAAACCTATTCTGATGTTGTTGGAACACTTTTCAAAAAGCTGTTATTGCAAGGACGTTCACTTTTGTTTTGCATCGCGGTATTCATTTGGAATATCCTGCTCCTCAGTCGACGAGGCAAGGGCCGAGATCCCTTCACCGGGAGTGACCCCTTGGACAGAAGTTTGCGTCAGGGCATTAACTTCACTATAGCCGATTACTTTTGCTTTGCATCGTGGTATTCATTTGGGATATCCTGCACCCCATTCTACGGGGAAAGAGCCGAGATCCCTTCACCGGGAGTGACCTCTTTAGTAAAGGTTTTCGTCACTATATTTTCTAAAAAGCTATCCGTTCCTTCAACGATATCAAGTTCATTACGTTAAAGGTTTTCGCCAGAAACCATTCGTAGCCCTCCGTCGTTTCATATGGGTAGTCAATAGTATTCAAGCTGTGTTTGTTGGCCAAAGTCAAGGCACAGTGTTTGGTATCTGTTGGTTATTCATATGCAGCATAGATAGATGCGTTGGTTTGGGGCAGTCGTATAGCCTTGTTGGCCAAAGTCAAGGGCTTGTACGGGTGGGCTCAAATTAACCTGGAGAATGACGGGCAGAACTTGACATGTGACTTATGATTTGTTGGCCAAAGTCAAGGTCATAAGAGCATGGGGTAAAAATCACATCGGGAGTTTCAAAAGAACTGAAACTTGCCAGATATGCGCATACCTTCTGGAGTGTGATACCGTGAGCGGATTCCGTCACGTTGTCATGCGATGATAGTTGGATCCCGATTCCCACTGATGAGTTAGTTTACTCCTCGGGTGACCCCGACTAATTCTTCTTTCAGGTTTGGAGGAGAATTTGAGGTACAGTGGGAGGTTTCCAGATTAGATAAATTGGTAACCATTCTGATCTAGGATAGAGTGCACGCTGAGTGTTTCTTTTTTCTCTCTCTGGCAGCGACCATTGACCCGACCCTAAGACTATGACTCAGTGACCAAGTTGACCGAACCTTCTTAACACTGGCTTTTGGATTGTCAGAGTTGCAGACCTCATTGCCGCTCCTACTTTTACCCTTTTCTCCAGGACACCCCGTATTACTACGAACGTCCACTTCCATTGGACAAAACCATCGTTTGGTTAGATACGAACTCGAAGGAATTCGAGGATGGTTTCCGGTTCTGGAGAAAACGGATAGGATTATTCAGTTGTCTTTTCCTTTTTTCCTTCTCTCAAGATTGTGAGTACTCCTTGGTTTAGGAGATAGTACACCTATTACGCAAATTGGATAGTCTTCTTCCAAACCTTAGGCTGGTGCCGAACGGTGGGGAATGAAGAAAACCAATTAGCCTAACGATGGTGTGCAAAAGGTATTAAGATTAAGACAAAGCAAGGGATTAGTAAGAGGGCAAAGTAAATTGCGACTGATATTCACGACCAAACCAAGTATTTCTTCGCCAATCCTAAATCACCTTTGTATTTCTCCAGGACACTCCGTATCACTACGAAGATCCACAGTTTATTTGGATACTCCATCGTATGGTTATATACGAACTCGAAAGGAACTTGTTCCAGTTCGGGGATGGATTCTGGTTCAGGAGAAATAGGAATAAGGTTTATTCGGTTGTCTTTTATCTTCACCTTCTCTCGCATTGCGAGTGCTCCTAGGATTAGGACAGTACATCCATTATGCTTATTGGATAGTCTTCTTCCAAACCATAGGCTGGTGCCGAACGGTAGGGAAGGAAGAAAACCATTTGGCCTAAGGGGTGTGCAGAAGGTAATGACTAAAGACATATAAAGGGATTTGGAGAGGTGGCAAAGAATTATACGGTTATAGTTGTGAATCTGGATAATGGTAGAGGCATTACTAGGAATACCAGGATACCCCATCGAAACATTTCAATGTTTCAGTTCAGCTGTGTACTGTTAAAAGAAAACTGATTTCCCGATTAGACACTTGCTCCAGGGTATGTATTTACTAGGTTTGATTCTCACATCTGTATGGTTTTACAGATGATGAGTGGGAGTAAGTTATTGGGAATAGGGTAATCATCCTCATTATATCGGGATTCGTTGTAATCGGTGATATTTGAGGAGATCATCTGGGCTGTTTGCCGGTCGGCAAATATTTGGTTTAGAATATCCGCTGTTGTGCACCAATTTCAAATTGATATATCTGTACGTCTATTTTCATAGAGTGAGATATACCTTTTGATATTATGTCGATGACATTTACCTATATCAGTGGATGTTTAAGTAAGGAGCATTAAACAGCGGTGTAATTCTTCTTAACCATAAGTACAGTTTTCAACCTACGACACACAGTGAAAGAGATGTTAGACTCAGCGGACTTATACAGAGTATTGTATGTTGTCCAGTGTCCATTAGGACAGAAGGGTTGGTCCTCATACTATATTCTGTTTACTTTTAACTTCTCTAGTTCTTAGACATGTGCTTCATAGAAACACAGGGTCTAAGTTTTGAGGAGTTATAGGTATTTGAATAAAGTAGAGAACCAGGTATTGCAAGTATCGGGATTCTTCAAAGTGATCGAAGATATAGATACTTGTGTATGGTATTCAGTTGATAGTAATGATTAAGAGAACTTGCTTCTCTTTCGGGTTACTCATAATTGGAAGCATTCCTAAGTTGAGTGACGCTGATCGGCCTCCTTCCATTTAGTTGACATGCACTGGAGACAGCTGCATGATTTGAATCTGGTTCAATTAAATCAGTGCCTCTGGTTCTATATTGGATATAGTACAGTTCATATCTTAACATTGTTAAGGTACGGGGAGTTGTCCGGCTTATGATTAAAACCAGATTCTGGATAACTCAAGACACGTTTCTGTAATGGCTGTTTGTGAGTTGACCCAGGCTATGACGAGGGTTGATTTTCTACCATCTGGCAGAACAATAGAAATATTGTTCTAGACTCGCCACAGTTTTATTAAAAATGGATTTTTTCAAAAACAGTAGTGGGAGTATGGTAGAACTGGAAGTGATTCCAGAACCGCAAACGATTACTGAAGATTTGATAAGGAACCTAAAGATTCAATCTGGTTTGACATTCCATTGGCCACTCCGCAGATACGGTGGGTAACCTCAGGCACCCGAGAGGTACTCCGGTAGCCTCAAGGACGGTGGCAGGGAGGTTCTTGTTTACCCACACTTGCCATTGCTGTTGTTCCAGGCTGCGAGACCCGGTAGGAGGATGAGTATAGCGTCGTTCTAAACTAGCTTTAGAAGTACACGTATATATGACTCTGCCAGAGGGTTGTCGTAGTCAGTGGGAGCAGCGGAAGCATTGGTGGACATCAGGCTTATGTCTATTTATAGACTAAAGCAGATGCAGCTGAGATAGATCATTTATTTCTGACGTGACAGTCATAGGTTTGACTTCATCAGAATAGGGGATGGATCTGTTGAGAAGGTAGTAGGGTGTGATATCCTGGTATTTGGATGACATACACAGAGTAGGAAAAGAAAATCCTATACTACGATTGGTTATACTTTGGTCGTTACACAGTGGTTTCTCCACAAGGGACTTGGACATTATATCAGACATACTGGTTACTAGATCTATGGTTTTAGATCTAGATTTGGGTGGTTTCCCAATCAGGGTACTTTGACAGCATTCTAAGAGTATTTAGAATGGACGACTCCTGGCACGGTACTGTACCTGCAGGTGATGGAGTCACCCTCTCTAAAGGTGTCTTATAGACTAAAGTAGAGAGGGATGTGCATGACTGGCAGATCACTTGCTTAGGCAATTGAGTCAATCATGAGATGTCAAGTACCACACCAGATGTTGTTCTTGCAGTAGATGCAATAAGTTGACATTGATCCAATCCTGGAGAAACAGTCGGAAACAGTTTTAGAACATAAGTGAATGTTCTAGGGATATGATAACGGCTGCCTCCTTTGGGAGACAGTTATCATTCCAGGCTTCCAAGGTGACATGGACGACAAGGAGGTTGTCAGAGTTATAGTTTTCCTTCTGACGAGGGGCAGTATTTTGGACAGGTGGTCCAAGGCAATACTGAGGGAGGCATGGCGCAGGATACTGATTAAGTTCAGTTGACGATACAGTCTAAGAAGTTTGGATTTGGAGTTCATTCATGAGCTAGGTCCCATCAGACATCCAAACATTCTAAGACAGGTATTGCTCATTTCGGGAGATGGCTTTCTCCGCGAACTTGAGATATAGAGAGAGACATAGAAAGAAACATCAAGGCGGATCCACTCACTGAGGCTATTCCTCGAACGCAATAGTTTCACAAACGGGATTTGTGAGACTGACTAGTAGAGGAGTTGGGTGTTCGGTATCACACGGGCTGTGAGTATGCGACATCGCAATAATTAGCCTTGAGTGCAAGTGGGAGATTGTTGGAGATAGTGCCCTCAGAGTCAATTATTGGATCACAGGCACGTGATTGCAATGATTGAGGGAGGACCTATCCCGGTAGGACAGTCTTACTCGAGATGATAGTACGCTATCTGGTTTACCTTTATCATCGTGTACTGCTTTAGGTGACCTGACAGGTCGCTATTGTAACGTTGATAGAGCCCCTAGGATTCTTGCTTGACTGCCAGCAGTATGAGGGCGATCATATAAGTGAGAGCTGAAGTCTATAAGCACATCCTTAAAAGGTCCCTAGTCGTGGGAGTTTCGAGACAGGGCATCGATTCTCCAGAGTAGACTAGTGTATACAGTCGAGACCCCGACGAGGGGCGGTGGCCGGTCTCACAAGCCACTGGTGTCAGTTGGTTCACCTAAGATGTATACAGGTGCTCATTGGGTTATGAGTACACCGGACAGGACTCGCCGGGAACATGCTAGTTGGTCTTATACCTGACGTCAGATAGCAGTTCCCAGGTGACATGTGTACAGGTTAGTTCATCGACCTGGGGATCGTCATTTGTCTTGTGTGAGTTCCCACTGTACTTTGATTACTACCCTACCACGGCTCAAAGGAGTCGTGCAAACAGGTTTTAGTTGGGTACAGTCCCGAGCCACATGGAGGCAGTGAGCGGATCTTCAGGGGTTCGTCTCTCCCGGTATTGGGGGTGAGGTCGTGCTGTGTCTAGGAGAGCCATTACACGAAATCCTTGGCCAAGGCAGGAGATTTACTGGTAGGTATTCCAGTAGTATCTCAGGGTGTTCTGGGCTACACTCCGACACGACTTGTACCGCTTTTGGGAGTCTGACTTTTACCAACCCCCTAGGCCCGAAATGTGATGCTCATAGACGAACGGACCGGACTGTACGGATATTGTCACTGACAGGCTCAGTAGGGTGTCAGGATGAGTTCGCTCATCGACGTCCCTTTTGGTCAATAGCTGGTGGCCCGTTACGTATTGGCTTATACCTTTGACGTGCTAGTGGTTAAATCCACAGCCATAGTATTGACGAGTCTTTAGAGTCCACCACACTTACAGTTACTCAAGTTTCGGGCGAAACGCTGTAGAGGCCGTATGGAGATATGGCAAGGTTCGATCAGATACGTGCGGTGTTGCACGGATCATGATCGGACAGTTTTTACTAGCCGGCCTTTAGCTTAAGCCGGATCTTAGTATTAGTTAGTGTAGTTTTGTCTCTTTGCATTTGTGTTCAGTGGGAATTCAAATGCGGGCATGTATTTGCAGTAGTGGGGTTTTCCTGTAATTTATTACCGGAACAGTTTTCTGAAGTTGCCAGTTTGCATTCCGTTCCGGCCGGTTTTCCTTCATTCCTTCTCGGCCGGACTTTCTGTTGGAGGGTGTTAATTGCAAGTTTGCAATTAACATTTTGTGAGGGGTTTCTTTGCATGAGTGTGGCTTCATAATCATGATATTCTTTTCTTGTCTATTCCTTGCATTTATGATGATGGTTAGTGAAAGGGTTTGAGCTTGATTTTGGTGTGACCATTATTCTTTTTGTTTTTTCTTTTTCTCCTTTGAAAAATTAATCATCCCTTTTTCCACTCACTTTTGATTGGGCCGGCCACTGTTTGGGATTGGAGTGAGGTTTTAATTTGTGTATGGATTATTGTTTCATGTAATTTTAGTGGACCCCCCCCTATGAGTGTGCTGGAATTTTGTTTGGTGAGATGAGGGTTTAATTTCTTTGGAAATGAATGAGCTAAAAAATGAGGCTTATTTTTCACAGCAAGAGGGAGAGAGAGATGCTTCATTCAGATTTTCCAGTGAGCACTTTCTCTTGGCTGGCCGAGCTCATTTCCAATGATGCTCAATTTTTCTTTAGCATCCATCCATGAAAATCATTGTGCAAAATTCCTCCAACATGGCAATCTGTTAAACCCCAAAGAGACAACTATTCTACACTATTCTATAGCAAGTCTTGGACGCGTCGGCTAGCCAACTTCGCGCCCGAGTTGCCTCGGTCAAGAGGTGGGAGCCCGTAAAAGATTCCGGCTACGTGGTGCCCCTTTCCGACGAGCGAGGAGGTGACGGAGATTCCGCAGGAGATCGGAGTGGAGACGAAGACCGAAGGACTCGGATCATTCGGTATATCTCTAACCCGTCTTGTAGTTAGCTAGAACTAGTTTAATGGTTCGATCCGGGTGTTTAGTGCGCGGTGGTGCCGGTTTGCTAAGTTCGCAAAATTAAAGTTTATCACCGCTTCCGCATTCCGGCGTCGGATTGACGGCCGGGGCGCCGCCGTGCACTTACAGTCCCATCATTTAATCCTACCATTGCAGAAAACAACCAAAATATGACGTACGCTTATGCCATATGCATTCGCCACGGGGCCCCGTCATCACCCGTTAGGTTACTTAACTAACGACAGAGCGGGGGCTGGGCTAGCGCGGCTGTAGAACATAAGCAACGCCTAAATAGTTATAAATATAGCAATGATAGACATTACCGATCATAGATGAATACATTGGATATGCTAGGAATCCGCAATCCTTTCGAGCCTGCAACGAAAAGCGGATTACACGGTCGCGGTGAATAGCCAATACCCCACCCAAGACCCCTACGGGTGCGGCAAACTACCCGCCAAGTATCCGAAGTGGAGCAACCTCCCTCAACGCCATGAGTAGGCCACTCGGCACTTCGAGATACCCGGTAGTTTGTGCACCCCTCCATGGGTCTATCCTAGGAGCAAAAACAGTAAAAAGAATTATACAATGACGGCTACAACCCCGACCCGGTTGTGCGGCCATACAAATAATAATATTACATCAATTTACATTTTACATGAATGAAAGAAAAGAAACACTCATCTCACATCCATCCCGGCTATTCACCCGCGACAGTCCAACGCATTCATATACACAAACCATCATCAAACACAGATCACAGAGATGTATAACCCCGACTAATCGACATATAGCGATTAGCCGACGTTCAATACATACAAACATCACAGATATAACCAATATAGCCAAAATGTAGCGAAGTTCGATAAAAATACGGATTTATAGGACCCCAAAAGTAAATTTCTTTTCTGGAAAACCTGGGCACAAATAAACCATCTGAAAAATCCCAAAACCCTACCAGAAGAACACTGCACAAAACCCGATGACATGAAGAGCCTAAACGGCGGCGGATCCACGGCAAATGCATACCTATTGCCGCGGATCCGCGGCGGTTTGAAGGAATCATGGGATCGTTTTTGGTGGGTGTTCTAACAAAACCCTGAGCCGAATTTAGGAGTAAAACTTTTTAATTTTAGAGCACAAAAATATTCAACAGAAACTTAGGGTTTTTGTTTTTCCGGTTTTTGCGATTTTTCCGTTTCGAACTTCAATACACTTCGCTACAAAGCTAGTTTAAGTTTAGTTAGGCTCTGATACCACTGTAAGTCCACGTTGCTATCCCCGGTTCTTGCGGGGAGGCGGAAACGGTATAACAATCAAAATTTTGGCGCAAGGAGCAATATGGACTAAACAAGGTCGGGATCGTTACTAAACTAAACTAGCAAACATGCAAAGGAGAGTTAACTACTCGGCAAAGTGGTTATACCTAACTTGAACTCCTTCTTCTTGAAACCTAGTAGAGGTTGATGGTTCTTTCCTCGTTGCCTTCTTCCGTCGAAGATGGATCCACCTGAGGGTTCAACCTTCGGGCTCTTTCTCGAACTTAGAGTGAACTAGGATCTTCGGCTTGCTAAACCCTTAATCCTAGAGTGAGTAGAGAGTGTCTTTGGGGTGTTTATCTTTCAAGGAGAGGGATTCTCAACACATGAGAAGGTTTCTCCTTGAGCTAGAGGAAGAAGAAGATGAAGTGAGGAGAGAGAATCAATATGATAGAATGAGCTCTTTTCTTTTTGCAACCATAACAAAAGCAAAAAGAATTATCAAATTAATAATAATAAATGAAAATGAAATAGTTGATGGAAGGTTTGGAATGACCATTATCATTTCATTCATTAAATAAATTTTGCTAGAAACAATGAGCATCTTTGCAAAGTAATGATGATGGTCAAACATTCAACCATGGTCAACAAGTCAACCATGGTCAACAAGTCAACAAAACCAACCATGACACAATTTCATTTTATTACTATTATTAATTGATATATCATAAATCCATTAGGGTTTGGAAAAAGACGACTGTCAACTGTGCATACGCACCCGTTCCGAAACCCTAATGAAAAGTCCTCTTCCTCCGCCTCAAACAACTGTGCATACACACCTGCATTCTTGTTCCGAGGAACATGAATACTGAGAGATAAAAGCAACCCCAAAACATATACCAGTATCTGGCTCAAACCAGAGCCCGCTAGTAATATCTGTCCGGACTCCAAACGTGCACAAGTGCGCGGATGAGAACGAACCCTGTCGCAAAACCATGCGACCTCTACTCAGTTTTGCCCAGAGGCGAATAGCCCTCTGTGTGGGACTCTAAAGACTCGACACTACGCTGGCAGTGGGTTTAACCACAGACCGCAAGCGGCACTAGCTGTGCATAACGGTCCCCAGGTAGATGCCGACAAGAAGACTGACGAGGTCAAACCCATCTGAACTCCTACTGAGTCTGAATGTGACAGTCTCCGTACAGTCCGGTCTGTTCGTCTGATACATCGCATGTCGGGCCTAGGGGGCGGTAAACGTCAGTCCCCCAATAGCGGTACAAGTCGTGTCGGAGTGAAGCCCAAAACACCCTGAGATAACACTGGAAGCCTACCAGTATATCTCGCTTGCCCTGGCCAGGGACTACTCGTGTAATGGCTCTCCTAGACACAGCGCGATGTCAACCCCCAATACCGGGAGAGACGAATCCTGTCTAACCGGCACTACCTCCAAGTGCTTCGGGACTGCACCCAACTACCACCTGTTTGCACGACTCCTTTGAGCCATGGTAGGGTAGTAGTCAAAGTACAGTGGGAACACACTCGAGGCGAAGTGCCAGTGTCAAGTCAGCGGACTAAGCTGTACTCATGTCACTTGGGAACTGATAACTGACGATAGGTATAAAAACCAACTAGTCAGTTCCCGACGAGTCCTGTCCAGTGTACTCGTAACCTAACAAGCACCCGCATACTATCTCAAGTACGACGTACTGACGGCTGTGGGACAGACCGTCTCCCACACTGGGATGAGAAGCGCATGCGCTAGTCTACTCCGGAGTATCGATGCCCTGTCTCGATAGTCCTGCGACTAGGGACCTGCATAAGGATGTGCTTATAGATTACCCAGCCCCCACTAGTGTGACTGCCATCACAACGCTGGTAATCAAGCAAAGATCCTAAGGGCTCCACTAATACGTATAGGTGATATCACAAAATAAACACATGTACACATTGAAGTAGAAACAAACCAAGTAGCATACTACCATTTTGAGCAAGATTGTATATACAAGGTAAATATCCCAAGCTTCCATTAAGTAATATACAAACCAGTATGATACAGTAATGGCCTCTAGGGCATATACACTAACAGCAGGTATGATCATAAATGGTAAAACAGGTATAACAACAATATAAATAAGAACAGTGAAGGGTAGTGTGCAGTGACTAATCTAAACTGGTCTACTGTGTTAACTTCTCTCAAGTCTTTGAAATCAATTTGATGAATCATCGATATAACTCAATAGTATCCCGTGCATGCCCGGGATCACGGTCTATGACTCTCGGGCTGAATCCGAGACGTGCTGCAAGACAGTAAAGGGTGGTAAGTAATGACGAGTGATGTCAGCAGCATCACCCCGGGCTGGCCTAGCCCGTAAGACTGATCAGAAAAGGTGTCGAACTGTCGAGTTACAAGTTAGGTTTCATCATTGATTTCCCCATACCCTCAAGTTATATATGTTCAATTCAGGTATTAAATAATCTGGAGCTAATGCCAACACATGATCAGGCAAGTACAGGTTTGTCTGGATAGACAACAGGAAATGTCCGTAGGGACAACAGGTCAGGTTGGTTGGCATTAGTAACAAGATCAGGTAACAGGTAACGCCATGGTACATCAGGTCAAGTCAGGTAGTATATAGGTATCATATCATGTCAAGGAATGCACGGTATCACGCCGTGTCAAGTAATAGGTGTATCAAGTCATGTCAGGGGTGCATAACATGTCACGTGGGTGTTCATAATCAAACTAACAGAAGCACGGGTATACAAAACAAGTATGGGGTACTAATGGAACAATAAAATGGAACATTGTAATGTGGTAAGCAAAAGGTATAGATTAAAACCTATGGATGCACGGTTATCGATTTGAGTTAGTGTTATGGTTCCAACACTAAGTAAAATACACTTAATCAAATATGGAATGTTAAAATCTCGTTATTATGGGTTAAATGATCTAGGGATGCAATTATATATATAATAGGTTAAATGGATGCAAACGGGTGTCCGATAAGGTAGAAACTATTAAAAGGGTACTATGGGCTATGCAAATAATTATTATATGATTTAAATACGGATGTAGGTACTATGTATAGTAAATCAAAATGCAACATGATATATTTCAAGTTATAAATCTAAAATGATAAAATGGACATCGAAGTGTTAAAATGAAACAAATGGCCTTAGATTTAATTTACAGGTTTAACATGCGATTAAATATGTATAAAATAATAGGAATAGCATGTAGCAAGTTTTACTTACCTCGACAGATCAAGAAACGGGTATACGGAACGTCACACGTTGGCGGGAAAAGTCGCGACGCGCGCACGATGTACAGAACGGACCCAAATAACGTATAAGTGGATCACACGAGTCAGAGATTCTTGCTGGGTCATCGGGATCATCGTCGGCACGACCAGATTCCGGCAATCAAGAAAACAGTGAATCATGAGAAGTAAATACATAATGAAAGAAAAGAAAGGATGGAGAAAAGGAATGGAAGAAGGGGAGAATGAGAGAGAGCTTACTGTGGACGTGTTCTGTGGTTGCAGAAGGGAGGTGTGAACGGTGGTGAACGGAGCTCCGGCGATGAGGGTTTGGTGTTTGGGGTTAGGTTTAGGGTTTGGGGTCGGTTTTTGTTGGCTGGATTTGGTGTGCAGGGTGTGTAGGGATATTGGTGAGGTGAGGGTGCAGAGGAGAGGGAGGAGATGGCGATGGCGATCAGAGATGGTCGGCAGGGCTCGGGGAGAGGAGAAGATGGTGGAGAAGAGGAGAGATGATGAGGAAGAAGATGATGAGGGTTGAGGAGCGAAGACGAGGGCAGAGGAGTTAGGGTTAGGGTTTGAGGAGGAGGCGATGGGTTTTCGAAGGAGGAGATGGCGCTGGGTTTTTAAAAAAGAAGAAGAAAGAAAAGAATGAAGGGTGGTGAGCGCAGCGGGGAGCGATGACGGGATCGTCTACAGAAATCCCGAGAGGATCGCGAAAGGATCGCGAGAGGAGAGAGATAGAGCGAGAAGAGAGAGAGGAGGAGGAGAGATGAACTTGTCTGCTAGTGAAGGGGAGAGAGAAAGAGAGAGAAATAGAGATTCTGAGAGATAGAGGGAAGCGAGAGATAGAGAGATATGGATTGTGGGGCCGGCGTAGTATAAAAGGGGAACTGTTTTGATTGGTTCGTGGGAAAAAATAGGAGAAAGAGAGGATTTGATTTAGTTAGGAAAAATTTTAAAAGATTTAAAATTTGTTTTGGAAAATCTTATCGGTTGAAAATATATCAGAAAAATTAAAAAGATTGAATAATGGAATTTTTTAGCGGGATATAAAAATATTTCAAAATGCGCCCGAGTCGGGTCTAAAATTTTAGATTTCAAATATGAAAATTAAATGCAGCTTTCAAATTTCAAAATGAAAGATTAGGTAATAAAAATGCATACCCCCAAGAACGGACGCACGTACGTGCGCGTAGCTATCCAAACATGTCCGTTTCATAGAACGGGACGAGAACACGATGCGCGGACGCTACCACGGGGTTAGGGGTATCATGCAGGCTATGAAATGCAATTTTAATTTATTTTTCGTGATCTAAAATGTTACATGATAAAATGTGCGATGCCAAATAAAAATCAATATGCAGTCCACATCAAATGCACGTGTCTACTTAACCAGCCACGGTAGTCTATAAATATAACTCAACTAGTTCAAGTAAGCGGGTCGGGTCGAATGCAATGTAAAAATAAACTACCAATCGCACCCAAACAAGATAAATCAATAAAATGCCACATATAAATAAATACGGGAACTGGAATTGGTATAAATGAACTCGGTTGTTACAGCGCGGTCGTGTTATTGCCGTCCCTGATTCTGTTCTGTGCTCGCGTGGACACATCGCGATGTTTTCCCCGATGTCCGACGTGTTGCACGTACCACTTTGAGATCCGATCAGGCAAGTAAAACTTGCTACATGTTATTTATATTGTTTATACTTATTTAAATGCATAGTAAACCTGTAGATTACATATAATGCCACGTGTTCCATTTTAACATTTCAATATTCCATTATATCATTTTAGATCTAGAATTTGAAACATATCATGTTGCATTTTAGTTTACAATATGTGGTACTCACGTCCATATTTATATCACATGGTGCTTGGTTGCATAGCCCATAATACCATTTTAATTGTTTATAACCTTTAGGACACCGTTTGCATCCATTTAGCCTATTATATATACAATTGCATCTATAGATCACTTCATTAGATAATATTGTAAATTTAACATTCTATATTTGATAAAGTGTATTTTAATTAATATTGGAATTATAAGCTTAACCCAAATCGATAACTGTGCATCTATATGTCTTAGTTTATACCTATTTTGCACACTACATCACAATATTCCATTTTATTGTTCCATCAGTACCCCATACTTGTTTTGTATACCCATACTTATTATAGTTTGATTTTGAGCACCCACTTGTTACTTGTGCTCCCATGACATGACTTGATACACCTATTACTTGGCACGACATGGTACCATGCACTTCTTGATATGACATGATACCTATTTACTACCTGACTTGACCTGATATATCATGGCTTTACCTGTTACCTGATCTTGTTACTAATGCCAACAGCTTTGACATGTTGTCCCTACGGACATTTCCTATTGTCTATCCAGACAAACTTTTACCTACTGATCCTGTGTTGGCATTAGCTCCAGATTTATCAATACTTGACTTGAATACATAACTTGGGGGTATGGGAAAATCAATGATGAAACCTGACTTGTAACTCGACAGTTCGATACCTTTAGTGATCAGTTTTAGAGGCTAGGCCAGCCTTGTGATGATGCTGCTGACATCATTCATCTATACATATTTCCTATTTTAGTGCCTAGCGGCATGTCTCGGTTTCAGCCCGAGAATCTTCACCGTGGTCCCGGGCACGCACGGGATACTATTGAGTTACATTGATGATTCATCAAATTGATTTCAAAGACTTGAGAGTAGTCAACCCAATAGACCAGTTTAGATACTCACTACACATTACCCTCACTGTCCTCATTTATATTATTGTTATACCTGTTTTACTAATCATACACATACCTGTATGTCTTGCTACCCCTGTTTATAGTATTGCTTGATATTATGACGCACTGATGTCTAGGTTTTGCATGGCCCAGATCCTCTACCTTTGTGCAGACTGATCAGGAGTACTGCCGCTGTTAGACCGAGCGGTGAGGACCCTGTTGGTATCTAGATTTACTATTCCAGGTGTTTAATTTATTGGATTTTTTGCTTCCGCATATTATACTATTTCCTGACTCATTTATTCTGGCTTATGGACATGTACTAGATAGTTTAGTTTACTTTCTTGTTCTTGATATCTCGACAGCCTTAATGTGACTGTGGAAGGATTTTTTCTATCCACAGATAGTATGGTTGGCGATGTCACGTGCCTATCTTAGCGTACTCTAGGAAGTAGGGCGTGACATAGTTTGTTTGGTATCAGAGCCATAGGATATAGGTTAATCGAGTTTGATTCTTTTGTAGTTGGGTATTGGACCCAATACACGAATCAGAATACTCGTGATTAGGAACATGTCCTGCCACCTTATTATCGTGATTCTGGAATCATATCTTTCTCTTATCTTTTGCCTTGACGATATGCAAACCACTTTGCATCTCGACTTGAAACCATTTTGGTTCTCTATTGTTTCTGCCTATTCTTTGATTCTGATATTAGAATTTGGGCGACTTGAGTGGAGTTATATGATTGTAACTATGAACTGCAGCATAGTTACAATGCGGTACTCTATTTAAGTAACTTGGAGTCCTGGTCTTGATTCACTTCCTTGTTCCATGGTCGTTATATTGCCTTGTTTCTCTTGCTTTCCAGTTCACGTTTTATCCCAAGCTTGAATCCTGTTTACCGTGCTTATTTTCTTCAGTGTTTGGCTTTAGGTGAAATCATTTCAGGGATTCTACTTGTTCATGTCTTTCCCGCATTAGAATTATTCAATTCCTGTGCATTCCTTGTTTGTTGTTGTCTTGTGAGTGGATTTTCTCGGCACTTTCCATGCTCACATTGATTGTAGATCAAAGAAAGCGAATTTCCAGATTGCCGGACATCCGGAGTTTGTTATTGCTGGAGGAAGCAGTTCTGTCGGGCCAGTCGAGTTTAAGGCTAGGCCGACAAATAGTGTTCTTTCATCGATGGAGGTTGCTAAAGATGAAGCGCCAGCTATTGTCCGAGATTTCATGGACGTGTTCGAGAACATATCAGGTTTACCGCCGAAACGAGACGTGGAGTTCGCGATTGATCTTATTCCTGGTGCAGCGCCAGTCTCTAAAGCGTACTATCCAATGGGACCAATGGAGTTAGAAGAAGTCAAGAAGCAGGTTACTGAATTACTTGAGAAGGGTTGGATTCGAAGTAGTAACTCACCTTGGGGAGCTCCAGTTCTTCTAGTCCAGAAGAAAGATGGCACAAGGAGAATGTGCATCGATTATAAAGAATTAAACCGGGTGACTATTAAGAACAAGTACCCGATCCCTCGCATTGGCGAATTATTTGAGAAGCTTAGTGGCGCGAGGGTATTCTTGAAGCTGGATTTGCGATCCGGATATCATCAGGTCCGAGTTAAAACAGATGATATTTGCAAGACGGCGTTCCGAACTTGATATGGGCATTACGAGTATTTAGTGATGCCCTTCGGAGTAACGAATGCACCGACAATATTCATGGACTTGATGAACCGAATCTTTTCACCATTCTTGGACCAGTTTATAGTGGTGTTCATTGATAATATTCTGGTTTACTCGAGGAGCATTGAAGAGCATGCAGAACACTTAAAGATCGCACTACAGACATTGAGGCAAGAAAGATTGTATGCAAAGATGAGCAAGTGCGAGTTTTGGCTTGAAGAAGTGAAGTTTTTGGGGCATGTCGTGTCCGGAGATGGAATCATCGTTGATCCCGAGAAGATTGCAGCAGTTCAAAATTTGCTGATTCCGAAAAACGGAGCAGAGATCAGAAGTTTTCTTGGACTTGCCGGCTATTACAGAAGGTTCGTAAAGAATTTTGCTCGTTTGGCTGAGTCCTTTACCAAGCTTACATGCAGGGAGGTACCATTTGTGTGGAGGAATAAGTGTGCGTCAGCTTTTGAGGCGTTGAAGCAGAGGTTGATAAGCGCACATGTTTTAACAGTACCAGACGGTTCCGGAGAAGTGGTGATTCACAGCGACGCATTTGGGAAAGGTTTGGGATGTGTTTTGATGCAGCATGGGAAAGTTATAGCTTACGCATCGAAGTAGTCGAAGACCTATGAGAAGAATTACCCAACTCATAACTTGGGGCTAGCAGCTGTGATTTTCGCTTTGAAGATTTGGAGGTACTACGTATTGGGCGAAAGAGTCAAAGTATTCACCAATCACAAAAGCCTGAAGTATGTGTTCACACTGAAGGAGCTTAATATGAGGCAGCGTAGATGGTTGGAGCTGATGGCTGACTACGATTCTTGATTTTAAGTACCATCCGGGAAAGTTAATGTTGTGCCGGATGCGCTTAGTCGATCCCAGCAATTCAGATGTTGACTACACAGAAGGAACTTATTGAAGACTTTCGAAGATTCGATTTGGAGATTGTACTACTGCATTCTTCAGGATAGTTGATGCAGCTGCAAGTACAGTCGTCATTGATCGAGAATAGTAAAGCAGCACAGTTATAGGACCCTAGATTGCAAAAGTTTCGAGAATAGGTTGAAGCTGGACTTCGAATGGACTTATTGATTCACGAAGATGGTTCGTTACGATATGGTAGTCGTTTGTGTGTGCCAAAGGGAGATATCCGCGAAGAAGTTATGAAGGAGGCGCACAGTTCAGCATTTTCCGTACATCCAAGAGGCACGAAGATATACCAAAATCTACGACAGCATTTCTGGTGGAAAGGCATGAAATGGGAGTTTGCCCGCATTGTAGCGAAGTGCTTGGTGTGTCAGCAAGTTAATGTTGAACATCAAAGGGTTGCTGGTTTATTGCAACCACTTTCGATTCCTCAATGGAAGTGGGAACATATAACCATGGATTTCGTGACGGCTTTACCGTGGAGTCCAAAGGGCAACAATGCAGTTTGGGTAATTGTTGATCGATTGACCAAAGCAGCTCATTTCATACCATTTCGAATTGGTCAATCAACAGAAGCTTTGGCAGAATGGTACATGCAGGAGATTGTAAGATTGCATGGAGTACTAGTAAGTATCGTGTCCGACCGTGACACCCGTTTCTTATCACACTTCTGGAGGAGCTTACAGGAAAGTTTGGGGACTCGATTGAAGTTTAGCACAACTTATCATCCTCAAACAGATGACCAGTCGGAAAGAACGATCCAAACTCTTGAAGACATATTGAGAGCTTTCATGTTGGACTTCAAGGGTTCATGGGAGGATCATCTACACTTAGTGGAGTTTTCTTACAACAACAGCTTTCATGCGACTATTCAGATGGCTCCATTCGAAGCGTTGTATGGTCGCAAGTGTCGTTCACCTGTTGTTGGGACGATGTTGGAGAACAAAGATTATTGGGACCGGAATTGATCGTGCAAGCAGTTGAGAAGGTTAATACTATTCGGAATCATATAAACGCAGCACAAGACCGACAAAAGAGTTGGGCAGATACATCGAGAAGACCTCTAGAGTTCGCCATCAGTGATTTGGTATTCTTGAAGATATCACCGACTAGAGGGGTGATTCGTTTCGGAAGTCGAGGAAAACTTAGTCCTCGATTCGTTGGACCTTTTGAGATTTTGGAGCGGGTTGGAGAGATAGCGTATCGATTGGCATTACCGCAATCTTTGGCGAATGTTCATGACGTGGTTCATGTATCTCAACTCTATAAGTATGCTCGAGATGAAACACACGTGCTGGATCATTCGGAGCTGATTGTACGTGAAGATTTAACTTTTGAGGAGCGACCGATGTCGATTGTGGATCGAAGGGAAAAGGTTCTTAAGAACAAAGTTATCCCTCTTGTACTTATTTCTTTGGGAAATCGCTCGCATGGAGAATCAACTTGGGAACGAGAAAATGAAATCCGACATAAGTTTCCACATTTATTCTTGTAGTTTGTTGTTTGTTTATCCTTTCTTGTTCTTGGAATTTCGAGGACGAAATTCTTTTTGTAGTTGGGTATAATGTAACAACCGAGTTCATTTATACCAATTCCAGTTCCCGTATTTATATATCTGTGGTATTTTCTTGATTTATCGTATTTTGGGTGCGAATGGTATTTTACATTTTTACCTTGCATTCGATCTGACCCGCTTGCTTGAACTTGTTTGATTCATATTTATGAAAACCTTGACTTGTTACTTAGACACGTGCATCTCATGTATGCTGCATACTGGCAATTTTACCTGGCATTGCATGTTTTACCATATAACATTTTAAGTCACAGAAAATAATTTAAAATTCCATTTCATAGCCTGCATGATACCCCTAACCCCGTGGTAGCATCCGTGCATCTTGTTCTCGTCCCGTTCAGTGAAACGGACGTGTTTGGATGGCTACGCGCACGTACGTGCATCCGTTCTTGGAGGTATGCTTTTTCATTACCTGAGCATTCATTTTGAATTTTGAAAGTCGCAAATATTTTTCATATTTTGAATCTGAATTTTAGACCCGACCCGGGTGCGTTTTGAAATATTTTTTGTATTCCGTCAAAATTCCAATTATTTAATATTTAATTTTCATCTAACAGTTTAAATTTTATTCATATCTAAACAAATATATTATTAAATTAAAATCTTAACATTTAAACAAACTAAAATCTTTTTTTAACCAATCAACGCTTCTCTCTCTCTAACCCGACCCTACTTGTCTCTCTCTATCTCTTTCTCTCTCCCTCTCTCAGCCTCTCTTCCTCTCTCTCTTTCCCCACAAAACAACAACTTTCTTTCTCCAAACTATTCACTCTCTCTTTCCCTCTCATCTCGATCTCTCTATATCTTTCTCTCTCTCTCTCGCAGGAATCCCTTTCTCTCTCTTTCTCTCTCCCCCACTCTCTCACCTCTCGCGTCTACTGTGCACATCTCGATTCTCATCACCTCCCTTCTTCCTTAGCGTCACATCCCTCTCTCTCTTCTTCTTTAAATTCTGTCATTGCCGCAACGAGAAGAAGACCCCCACGAGAACCCTAACCCTAAAACTAGCCGCTCACTTCACGTCGCCGATGACCTCCCTTCATCATCCGATCAACCTCGTCGGCTTTCCCCCTCGACCACCTCCTCACCTCCCTATCTCTTCCAAACATCACCACCACCTCCACCTGCAGCCTACCCCATACCCGATGCCCTAGCCTCGCGTGCACCTTATCTCCATCGCCGACGTGGCTTCGCCGTCGTCTTCTCCATATTCTTTTATCTCCTCTCTCCTCCATCCCGAGCTCTCTCCACCTGCACAAACCCTGCACACCGACCTCGAGAACCCTAACCCATCACCGCCACCCTCACCTCTCATCGCCGCCGACCACCTCGTCGGTCGCCCTTCATCATCATCACCTCCATCCTATCCTCCTCAATCTGAGAACCAGACACTACCATCAGCCCAACCCAAGAACACCTGAGCTCTTGCACACCCATCGCCAAGCCCCTGCACTCGTCATTGCACCTTCACCGAAGCTCCGACTTGTCGTCGCCTCCACTCCATCGCCTTCTCTGAACCCTCGAGCCAACCCCTGAAGCAACCCAGTCCTCTTCTTCTTCTTCTTCATTCTTCTTCTTCTACTCCCTCTTCTCTTTCTTCTGGTTATCCGACCATCGCCGGAAAACCCGTCTGCGCCTTGCCGTCGATGGCTCATTGTCGACGACACCCCATCGCCTTCTTCTCTGCCCCAAAGAACCCGGGGAACCCCAACCTTCTTCTCTTTCTTCTTCTTCTTCTTCTCCCATTCTCTTTTCTTTTCTTGATTCACGTTTTCCGGTGATCGATGGAGCCTTGCCCGTTGCTGTTGATCCGGGTGATCCTGAGGACGTTCCCTGACAGCGCGGTCATGTTATTGCCGTACCTGGTTCTTTTCTGTGCTCGCGTGGACACATCGCGACGTTTTCCCCGATATCCGACGTGTTGCACGTACCGCTTTGAGATCCGATCAGGCAAGTAAAATTTGCTACATGCTATTTATATTATTTATACTTATTTAAATGCATAGTAAACCTGTAGATTACATATAATGCCACATGTTCCATTTTAACATTTCGATGTTCCATTATATCATTTTAGATCTAAAACTTGAAACATATCATGTTGCATTTTAGTTTACAATACGTGGTACCCACGTTCATATTTATATCACATAGTGCTTGGTTGCATAGCCCATAATACCATTTTAACATTTTAGTTTACAATACGTAGTACCCACGTCCATATTTATATCACATAGTGCTTGGTTGCATAGCCCATAATACAATTTTAATTGTTTATAACCTTTAGGACACCGTTTGCATCCATTTAGCCTATTATATATACAATTGCATCCATAGATCACTTGATTAGATAATATTGTAAATTTAACATTCTATATTTGATAAAGTGTATTTTAATTACTGTTGGAATTATAACCTTAACCTAAATCGATAACTGTGCATCCATATGTCTTAGTTTATACCTATTTTGCACACTACATCACAATATTCCATTTTATTGTTCCATTAGTACCCCCATACTTGTTTTGTATACCCATACTTATTATAGTTTGATTTTGAGCACCCACTTGTTACTTGTGCACCCATGACATGACTTGATACACCTACTACTTGACATGACATTGTACCGTGCACTTCTTGATATGACATGATACCTATATACTACCTGACTTGACCTGATGTACCATGGTTTTACTTGTTACCTGATCTTGTTACTAATGCCAACAGCTTTGACATGTTGTCCCTACGGACATTTCCTGTTGTCTATCCAGACAAACCTTTACCTGCTGATCATGTGTTGACATTAACTCCAGATTTATCAATACTTGACTTGAATACATAACTTGGGGGTATGGGGAAATCAATGATGAAACCTGACTTGTAACTCGACAGTTCGATACCTTTACTGATCAGTTTTAGAGGCTAGGTCAGCCTTGGGATGATGCTGCTGACATCATTCATTTATACATATTTCCTATTTTAGTGCCTAGCGGCATGTCTCGGTTTCAACCCGAGAATCTTCACCGTGGTCCGGGGCACGCATGTGATACTATTGAGTTACATCGATGATTCATCAAATTGATTTCAAAGACTTGAGAGTAGTCAACCCAATAGACCAGTTTAGATACTCACTACACATTACCCTCACTGTCCTTATTTATATTACTGTTATACCTGTTTTACTGATCATACACATACCTGTATGTCTTGCTACCCCTGTTTATAGTATTGCTTGATATTATGACGCACTGACGTCTAGGTTTCGCATGGCCCAGATCCTCTACCTTTGTGCAGACTGATCAGGAGTACTGCCGCTGTTAGACCGAGCGGTGAGGACCCTGTTGGTATCCAGATTTACTATTCCAGGTGTTTTATTTATTGGATTTTTTGCTTCCGCATATTATACTATTTCTTGACTCATTTATTCTGTCTTATGGACATATACTAGATAGTTTAGTTTACTTTCCTGTTCTTGATATCTCTACAGCCGTAATGTGACTGTGGAAGGATTTTTCCTTTCTACAGGTAGCATGGTTGGCTATGTCACGTGCCTATCTTAGCGTACTCTAGGAAGCGGGGCATGACAATAGTGTTTATATAATAACATGTGTAATGAGGGGTTTATGTGAGAAGGTTAGTTCCTTTTGCTAATTAGAGTTGTATAAGGGTTTTATGTAAAGAGGGTTAGATGATGGTTAAGATTAAAATATATCTCCTAGACACCACACCTTAGGTGTAACCACACACACACACCTCTTCCTTGTATGAAACCACCACCATCTTGCATGGTGACACCACCTACTACCTTATCACTTCTTATCCTTTAATTGTACCAATTGATTCAGTTGATATATATTAAGTTAGGGCAAATAAACTGGTTTAGAAAAAGGAAATATTTTTAGGACACACAAAAGAAAAGAAAAGAGAGAAGAGAAGAAGAACTAAGTGTTAAGGACTTTCACCACTACCATCAAGGTAGGATCTTTGAGTTTGTGTATCTTGAACGAAGCCTTTTCAATAATCTTTTGTAGGTATAATCTCTAAACTCTATAGAATTCTAGTTCTGAAAAGTTTACATGTAGAAATCGGATATCGAAAATGTCGTATTTTGGTAAAAATAGGCTCTGTATAAGATCTGCTGTAGTTTAGATGATAATTAATATAACCAAACAGTGCCTTCATCTTATAAATTGGACGTAGAATAACACCTAGGAAGACGGACCTAATCCCACGGATTTTGGCCGGCGACAATGGCCAAAAATCTGAGCTCGTCAGGTTTTTGTGGGAATTGAGTGTTGGGTTTTTTAGGGTACCTCTCAGTATATGTATTAGGATATTTGGTATTGCTAGTTTAAGTTATTTTATCAGTATATGAAATCTGGAAGTTAATATCTGTAAAGGGGTTAAAATTCTAAATTACGATACGGATGTTTCGTGGCACGTTTCTGTTATCTGTTACGAACAGCGAATGGTTAAAATCCAGTTAGTATAAGTGTTAGATAGTTTACAATAGTCATACGTAATATAGTTAATATGTAAATCTTGTATTTTCACGTTTTCGCCTTATCGGAGTTTAGCCGTTTCTTATACAAAGTTAATTTCAATGTTAGATTCGAATACGGAAACTTCGGAGGCCGCAAGGAAAGGAAAGGGATTGAAGATATCCGAGTACATTCAACGTATTTGGGTGAGCAGACTAAACATCTACCAGGGGATTTTGTATGGATGGCGTAATACGCCCGTAGTTTTAAATTTAAATTAAAATTGTTCCTTTGTGTATGAAAGTTGATTTTTAGTAACCTTATTGTATGCATTCATAAATCGTCATGTTTAATAATTACTAGAACACTGCATAAATTATCGACGTATCATGTTGCACATGCACATATTTACATGTTGCACTACATCTCGTCGATATTGACATGTCACATACATACTTAGTACTTATTATGTCAAATATGATTCATATCATACCTTAAGCATCAATAATGGTAGTTAATTTGCTTCAATGTTATTATGAATACTTATCATGTTTCGTATTCAAATATTAGTAAGTACGATATAAGATGCATTGGATTATTTCGGATTTCTCGTTTTGAGTTTTTATGAACTATTAAGCGTATTCGGTGATCTTCATGATTGATGTGACATGTCCACCATGAGATATTTTTTTGATTTGGTTTTATTCCAAACCGAGTGGGGTAGCTATAAGGTTGCGGATTTTTATGTCATCCGGACTGAGTGGGGTAGCTATAAAGTCGGATTCATGGTGGACCCGGTCGAGACTGAGGGACAGGAAAGCCGCACTTTAGGCCGGGAGCCTAGCGAGAATACTTAATACCGGAGACAGTTGTGAACACGGCGGATATTTAGGTGATACCGACCGGTGTTATTGATTGACAGGATCGTTCGGGGAACGACGCCTGATGGAAACAGAAGATTTGTGTCGATGTTGGACACGGAAAATGAACCTTATTTGGAAATAATTGATGAGATTTCAGTTATGATTTATACATTGAGTAGTACATATTCATGCTTCCACCTATTATCATGCATTATATTCATCCTTGTTGATATTAGCTCTAGTTCGTCATACTTACATTATCAGCCGATATATGTTAGTTTTATTCATTGAGTTGGCAACTCACCCCCATTGTGTCACAGTTCCTTACAGGAGTCGTGTGGACGCGTAGCAGCAGTGCGGATCCACTCGTCAGCTTTTTATCGCTCTTTTTGCTAGGTGGGTTACCTACGTAGTAACCTCCTATTTTGGTATATGTATTTTGGATCTAGTATTACTCCATCAGACCTTGTATATTTGACTTAGAACGATCTATGTTTGTATATGTTTAACTCGACTGAGTGAGCTCGTTTAGTTGTGTTAAATTTTACTTGCTTTACTTATGCATGAGATTCCTCACCTTGAGTGTTGTACTATTATTGTGTATTGATTTCCGCCGTTTGGCGTTGTTTGCTCCCAAATAGGGATGCAATTTATCTAAGCAATTTATAACTGCTTTTATTAATAATTAAAAATGGAGGTGCGGTCGAGTTTTTAAATGCTAAAAATCAGTTGCTTACATTTCATTTCTTAAAAACATTCGACATGCTACTTCATTTCTTTTACTTAAAAACTGAAATTTTCTTAATTCTGCAAATAGGTTGTTGATCTTGGTTTTCTGAGTTACTTGGATTGTGTCGTCATCTTTAGATATCATACAATCTAAGTGCCGATCACGGACCAAAATTGAGTCGTGACAAAGTTGGTATCAGAGCTTAGGATTAACCTTACGGAATCGAGTAGTTAGTTGAAGTTAGTAGGCTTTAATTTCGTTTGGTAGGTTGACCTTTGGTTTGATAGAGTAGGTGTTTTAGGATGAGTAGAGTACCGTACATGTGTTCCGCGGCATATTTACGCTACGATACTCAGCCTAAGTGACCTTAGGACATGTTTGTTCATACTTCCTTCCTTGATTCCATGTATCCTGTGATTCGATTGCAATGTCCTTCTGAATCCTGTTTCTTACTCCAGCCACTATGTTGCCGATGACTATGAGGGCCCAGAGGGCCGCTGTCAGAGATGAGATTGGAGCGGGCTCTTATGAGACGAGGACAGACCAAGGCAGCATGCCTATCTTTCATGGACAGATTGATCCACCCTCTATTGATCGTATAGCTAGGATGGAAGCAAGTATTCAGGATATGCGCCAAATGATCGGATTCTTGATAGAGATTAGTCGAGGACGGAGATCGGCCATTACTCCACTTACGGTTGTTCAGAGACCAAGGCGGATTCATACTGATATATCAGCTCCTGGACATGTTCTTAGAAGCCATGGTGAATTCTTTATGGACCAGTTATGTTGCTTATACCCACATGATCAACTGCCCTCGCAAGGACGTTTCAGGTGTGGGTGTCCGTATCACTTTATCAGAAATTGTCGCGTGATGCGACAGAGTGAGGCATCGGTCTCACAGGTGACTTCACTACCTGCACCACCTCCTCCGAGCGCATTATCTCCTATACCTGTTGTTGTTCTATGCCATATCAACGCCCATAGAGGCTGTGATCATGACAGTCGAAATTCGAGAGGACGGGGAGACAGAGGCAGACGACAGTTGATCGCTGGAAGAGGGCAGGCTTTAGCTTTCGTGTTGATTCCTCGGGACGCACAGGCGTCGAACGTTGTCGTAACAGGTATTCATTCAGTATGTTCCTTAGATGCACATATTTTATTAAATCTCGGTTCTATGCACTTGTATGTGTCTGCACACTTTGCACTTTCTCTGAGGAGAGAGTCGGCGATTGTTAGAATTACCGCTTGCTGTGTTTGCTTCGGTAGGAGATTCTTTTGTAGCCAACATGTATTCAGGTCCTGTTCCATACGTATTGGTGATCGAGACTCGTTAGTTGATCTGATTCTTCTGGATATGCTAGATTTTGATGTACTTCTCGGTATGGATTGGCTGGCCGCTTGTCATGCTTACGTTGATTGTCGGGGGAAAACGGTCAGATTCTGTTTTCTAGGCGAACCGATTTTTGTTGTGGAGCAAGACTACAGTGTCACTCCTGCCAAACTGATTTCCGCTCTGTGTGGGACGACTCTTGAAGAAGGGTTGTCGTGGTTTCTTAGCATTTATTCAGGATGTGGGAGCCGCTGAGGTCCCTGTAGGGTATTTTTTGTCACCCCATTGAGATGGGAATATGCGCGCGATTGTCAGGCGCATTATAGATTCCCCCTGCCTAGGATAGGCTGGGGTTTAATGATTATGGGGATCCGAATCTCCGGCAGCCGTGGACTAAGCTGCCGTTAATTATCCCTCGCCTTTAGAGCGAGGAAACCTCCGATTAACGGGTTAAACTGGTCATGTGAAATAAATGTGCAGTGTCGTGTAGAAATTTTTTTTCTAAAAGAGATAGTGATGTGGAGTATGTGTGTGTGTGTTTATATATACATATATATAAAATAAAAAAAAAAAGAAAAGGACATCCAAAGGATGCGTGGGAAAAAGCGCCAGCGCTTTGTATGCTAGCGGCTTGAGCACAAGAGCGCTAGCACTCTGGGTACAAGAGCGCTAGTGCTTTGAGCGCTACGCAAGAGCGCTAGCGCTTTGAGCGCTAGCACCCCACATGTCAGCACGTGGGCGCTCAGGCACTAGCGCTTTGGGCGCTAGCACTCTGAGCGCAAGAGCGCTAGCGCCCCACGTGTTAGCACGTGGGCACTCGGGCGCTAGTGCTTTAGGCGCTAGCACTCTGAGCGAAAGAGCGCTAGCGCTAAGAGCATTGGCGCCCCACGTGTCAGCACGTGGGCGCTCGGGCGCTAGCGCTCCGAGCGTAAGGGCGCCAGCGCTTTGAGCGCTAGCGCCCCACGTGTCAGCATATGGGTGCTCGGGCGCTAGCGCTTTGAGCATAAGGGCGGCAAAAGGGACTTGGTCCCTGCAATGGGTGTTGTACTCCCAGAAATGAGCACTTATTATTTTGTATATATGTATATATATGAGGAGTTAAACTCCTAGGATATTTTGAAGCTGATGAAGGGCTTCTCCCCTTGAGCCCTAGTTCTTCCCCAAAGTGGGGTTTCTGAAGATGGGTCTCCTTCTTCCTCCTCTGTTGACAGGATCTTGAAATGAAAAGATATGAGATTTTAAAAATCTCTCCTTTCTGAGATCTGATGGCAGATCTGAGTTCCCCTTTGTGGGTTTTGTGGTGAAAACTATTTAGTTTTGGAAAAGGAAGAGTAAAACTCTTGATTTAATTGAAAAGGGGGAAGAAGGTTTAGAACCTTGATGAAAGAGCAGGAGGCACAAAGAACCCTAGTTTTGTGGAAATGAAAAGTGTATATCTTTTATTTATCATGTTGCCTTTACAGGTTTACATATTTACATATAGCCCCTTGGGCTTTACAAAATGGCATTTTGCCCATCCCATGGCTCATGTGCCATTTCTTTTTGCACATAAGCCATGGGCTTTACAAAAATTTGGCTTTGTGCCCATTCATGCATAAAAAATTACATAAAAATTATTTATTACATTATTTCATTTTGGGAATGGAGGAGGGCCGGCCGCTTTATGTTCGAACTCGACTTGGGCATAGGCCCACTTGATCCGGGCTTGGGCCCACTTGGCTTGGGGTTGACCTTGACTTTGACTTGGTCAACCGGGGTGCAATTTTCGACCCCAACAAAGTGCTCCCCCATCAATAAATACACACCACATATGTAGGTCGTGTGCATGAAATTGATGGATCTTCTTCCGCATGGAGGCGACTTGCTTTGGTTGCCACTTTTTAGGGTGCACTGCCCTTTTAACGACATGGACAGTCGACGCTTGACGCGTCTCCGAGACGGAGTGTCTGTAGTAGACGTTTCCCTGGCCCAGAGCGATTTGGTTCTCGATTTGTGGGAAGCCTGCACTCCACTTTTTACGACATGGACGGTCGACGCTCTGATCCGAAGCGATTTGGTTCCCGATTTGTAAGAAGCCTGCACTGCCCTTTTTGTGACATGGACGGTCGACGCTCTGATCTGGAGCGATTTGGTTTTCGCTTTTTTAGGATGCACTGCCCTTTTAACGACATGGACGGTCGACGCTTGACGCGTCTCCGAGACGGAGTGTCCGTGGTAAACGTTTCGCTGGCCCGGTGCGATTTGGTTCCCGATTTGTGGGAAGCCTGCACTGCCCTTTTTGCGACATGGACGGTCGACGCTCTGATCCGGAGCGATTTGGTTCCCGATTCGTGGGAAGCCTGCACTGCCCTTTTTGCAACATGGACGGTCAACGCTCTGATCCAGAGCGATTTGGTTCCCGCTTTTTGGGATGCACTGCCCTTTTAACGACATGGACGGTCGATGCTTAACGCGTCTCCGAGACGGAGTGTCCGTGGTAGACGTTTCCCTGGCCCGGAGTGATTTAGTAGACGTGCCCTCGGCACGGAGTGTCGCTGGTCGACGTTTCCCCGAGGCGGAGTGTCTGCTTGACGTTTCCCCGAGGCGGAGTGTCGGCTAGTTGACGTATCCCGAGATGGAGTGTCTGTTTGACGTTTCCCCGTTACGAAGTGTCGTTGTTGGACGTTTCTCCAATGCGGAGTGTCGCCGGTCGTTTGACTTGTCCCCAACAAGGAGTGTCGCTGATCGTCTTGTCCCCGGCACGGAGTGTCGCTGTTCGACTTGTCCCTGGCACGGAGTGTCGCTGTTCGACTTGTCCCCGACACGGAGTGTCGCTGATGTTCGACTTGTCCCCGGCGCAGAGTGTCCCTGATCGACTTTTCCCCGGCACGGAGTGTCGCTGGTCGACTTGTCCCCGGCACGGAGTGTCGCTGATGTTCGACTTGTCCCCGGCGTGGAGTGTCGTTGATCGACTTTTCCCCGATACGGAGTGTCGCTGGTCAACTTGCCCCCGGCACGGAGTGTAGCTGGTCGACTTGCCCTTGGCACGGAGTGTCGCTGGTTGTTCAACTTGTCCCCGGCACGGAGTGTCGCTGATCGACTTGCCCCCGACATAGAGTGTCACTGGTTGTTCGACTTGTCCCCGGCACGGAGTGTCGCTGATCGACTTTTCCCCGGCGCGGAGTGTCGCTGGTTGTTCAAATTTTTCTCGGTGCGGAGTGTCACTGGTTGTTCGACTTGTCCCCGGCACGGAGTGTCGCTGTTCGACTTGTCCCCGGCGCGGAGTGTCGCTGGTCGATTTGTCCCCGGCACGGAGTGTCGCTGGTTGACTTGTCCCCGGCACGGAGTGTCGCTGATATTCGACTTTTCCCCGGTGCGGAGTGTGGCTGATCGACTTGATTCCGAGGCGGAGCATGATTCCGACAGGGAGGTCGCTGGTTGACTCCGAGCCGAAGCATAACTCTGATAGGGAAAGTAAATATCCCGAGGCGAAGCATGATTTCGACACGGGGTAAATTCTGGGATGAAGCATGATTCCGCCGCAGAGGTTGTTGGTTTGATTTGATCTGGGTTGACATCAACATCGCTATACTGGAATATGGTACCAGAAGCGAATCATAATTTGCCATGAGTGGATTTGGGGATTTTTTTTTGTCGGCATCTGCATTGCTGCACTGGAATAATGCCAGGAGCAACTCATCATTTGCTCCGAGAGGATTTGGGAATTGGTGGCTTAGGAGACAGGTTTAGATCCATATCACCTAAGGCTTTTCAACTTTATGGGTCGTAAGGGTCCCATAAAAGCATTTTCTCCCTACGAGTCGAAAGGATCTCGTAGGTGTATTTTCTCCTTAGGAGTCGTGGGGACTCCTAAGTGTGATGCTCCTTTGTGAGTCGTAAGGATCTCACGCTGGAGCTTTCTCCTCACAAAGTCGAGAGGACTTTGCGAGTGCATTTCATCTCTTTTTTACGAGTTTGCGGCCTTTCGGGTTTTCACAAACTCGCCGGCAGTCCTGCTGTTTTTACTCACGGAGCCCTTTCGGGTTTTCATCCGTGCCCATTTTGCTTGTGGACATACCTTCTTTTTTTTCTTTTTTCTTTTTGAACCTTCACCGCCGGTGAGACTTTGAATGTGGTCTCGCCGGTAGGACTTGGGAGAGATTAGGATTGTTTTACACCCGTAGATTGTATACGGCTTTGCAGGATGTATGATCCAGACCGTAGGGCCAGAAAAATTTCGGGACTTTGTTGGCGTCTACATCGCTGCACTGGAATATGGTACCAGGAGCGACTCATCATTCGCCATTGGGGTATGGGATTTAGAATTTGGTTGGCACCTGCATCGCTGCAGTAGAATATGGTACCAGGAGCGACTCATCATTCGCCGCTTGGGGATTTGGATTTTGGCCGGCGTCTGCATCGCTGCACTGGAATATGGTACCAGGAGCGACTCATCATTCACCATTGCCCATTGGGACGCGATGGCTTAGAAGACAGGTTTAGATCCCTATCACCTAAGGCTTTTCAATTTTTTGGGCCGTGAGGGTCCCATAAAAGCATTTTCTCCCTATGAGTCGTAAGGATCCCGCAGATGTATTTTCTCCTTAGGAGTCATGGGGACTCCCAAGTGTATTTTTCCTTCGTGAGTCATAAGGATCCCACGAAGGTGTTTTCTTACGAGTCGTGAGGATCCCGTAAGGTTTGTTCTCCTCATGCATCGTGAGGACACATGAGTGGATTTCTCTCATTCCCAGTTTAATGACTTAGGGGTTATCCGTTTCCAGTTTAATGACTTAGGGGTCATCCGTTTCCAGTTTAACGACATGGTGGTCATCTGTTTCCAGTTTAACGACTCAGAGGTCGTCTGTTTCCAGTTTAACGACTTAGAGATCGCCTGTTTCCAGTTTAACGACTTATGGGTCGTTTGTCTCCAGTTTAACGACTTAGGGGTCGTCTGTCTCCAGTTTAATGACTTAGGGGTCGTCAGTCTCCAGTTTAACGACTTAGTGGCCACCTGTTCCCAGTTTAACGACTTAGAGGTCATCTGTTTCCAGTTTAAAGACTTAGAGGTCTACTGTTTCCAGTTTAACGACTTAGAGGTCATCTGTTTCCAGTTTAAAGACTTAAAGGTCTACTGTTTCCAGTTTAACGACTTAGGAGTCATCTGTTTCCAGTTTAACGGCTTAGAGGTCGTCTGTTTCCAGTTTAACGACTTAGAGGTCATCTGTTTCCAGTTTAACGACGTGGTGGTCATTTGTTTCCAGTTTAATGACTTAGAGGTCATCTGTTTCCAGTTTAACGACGTAGTGGTCAGCGGTTCCCAGTTTAAAGACTTAGAGGTCTACTGTTTCCAGTTTAACGACTTAGAGTTCATCTGTTTCCAATTTAAAGACATGGAGGTCTATAGCGAGCTTGGAATTTTGGGGTAGGGGCCGGCATCATCGTTGCTAACACTGAAGCACAGGTGCCAGGAGCAATTCATCATTTGCCCTTTCCTGTTGGGGAGTGATGGCTTAGGAGACAGGTTTAGGTCCCTGTCACATAAGACTTTTCAATTTTATGAGCCGTAAGGGTCCCATAAAAGCATTTTCTCCCTACGAGTCGACAGGATCTCGTAGGTGTACTTTCTCCTTAGGAGTCGTGGGGACTCCCAAGTGTGTTTTTCCTTCGTGAGCCGTAAGGATCCCACGAAGGTTTGTTCTCCTCATGTATCGTGAGGACATATGAGTGGGTCTTTCCAACGGACCATAATTCCAAGGGCGGAGACCAGCCGTGTAACTGGTAGTTGCGGCGGGGCATGGACGTGATGAGAATTATTTGAGCCCGTGGATTGTATACGGTAGTCAATTTAGGGACTGGCCGTAGGGCTGGGAGAATTTTGGGAAATTAGATTTTGGGTTGGTGTCTGCATCGCTACACTGGAATATGGTACCAGGAGCGAATCATCATTCGTCGTTTTTTTACCGCGATTGCTCTATCATTTCAGCTCTTCTTATCACGAAGGTCGCAATTGCCCTACCATTTAGGCTTTTATTCGCGGTTGCCCTATCATTTCGGCTTTATTTTTCATTTTTATTTTACTCGCTAATTTTTATTGCGAGTTGCCCCATTATTTCGGCTTTTCTTTATTTTTCTTTTATTTACACATTTTTTTGTTTATTTACACATTTTTTTTACATTCCCAGCTTAACGACCTAGAGGTCGATTGTTCCCAGTTTAATGACGTGGTGGTCGACGGTTTGCTTATCCTAGCTCCTCGAACTTTGATCTTGGCGGGGCTGTGTTGATGACCATAGCTCTGTGGCTTGTTGGTACATCCGACAACTGTGGGGCTTTCCCAAGTTTGTATTGGTTCTCTACCCAATCTTTGAAAATATAGCAGTTTTCGATGGTATGACTCACCATTCTATGATATGGGCAGTATATGGGACTGTCGGTCATGTTCATTTCATGAGGCCTCTTTAGAACAGGCAGTTGCAGACCGTTATTCAAGGCGTCTATGAATATTTTGCGGACTTCATCCCTCCTGAAGGAGTATACCTTCTTCTTTCTCTCTATTGGAGTAGGTGCCTTTACTGATGCTGGTCCTAGAGGCCGATCAGTCTTTGGTTCGCCCTTTTCAGATTATGGCACATGTCTGAGAGAATCAAGTTCCCGAAGAGCTCCAGTCTCCATTTGTATGAAGTCGGCGGTCGTAGCTCGACTGTTTGCTAACACGCCTTTAGACAGTTCTATCTCTCCCGTCTTGTATTGCTTTTCGACCCAATCTTTGAAGACGAAGCAGTCCTTAATGGCGTGACCTATCACTCTGTGATAGGGGCAATACTTTGGGTCGTCGGTCATATTCTCTTCTTGTGGCCTCTTTGATTCTGGCAGTTGTAGACCGTTTCTTAGGGCGTCCTTGAATATCTTGTGGACTTTGTCCCTTTTGAAAGAATAGACCTTATCCAGTTTCACTTTCAGAGGCGATTCCCCTTCGGTGTATGTATCGGGGGGACTGGAAGCTGATCGCGGCCGTTTTTCGCGAATGCGCTCGCTCTTAGGCTGAAGAGGGTATTAGTTGGCTGCCTCCGGGTATCAATCTTGGCTCATGAACCAAAATTTGATTCTGCTGTAATTGCAATCGGGCGACTTGGGTCACGAGATCTGCCGTGACGTTTGCCAATTCGTCGACCTTAGACTGAACCTTGGCTAACTTCTCATCCCTTTCTTGAAGCTGCCTCTGGAGCCATCGGAATAATACTTGTTCTGTAGTTCCGGTTGTGACAACCGGGTCATCCTTATGGCCTGAGCTCAATCCCGTAGAAACCCCAGGCTCTTTCGGCTTATCGACCTGAGCGAGCTCTTCGTCATTTAGACCGAATTGATATTTGGGCAGCGTCCACCATATCATCACCCTGGCTGTGAAGCATAGGAGGGCTCGTTTCTTCATTTCCGACCATGTAGACAGTGTGGACCGCATATCCAGCCGTCTCTTTATCTTCGGCGGGGTAACCCCGTTCTTGGAGCCTCATGAAGCTTAGCCTAGCGGGAGCCCTAGCCTTTTTGTTGGCTCTGTATCTAAGCCGCTTCTGCCTCAGCTTCTCTGTTTTGAGGGCTTGGCGGACATCCGTTTTCTGGGAATCCACCGCGAGTCGATCGATAGGGAGCTTAGAGAAGACACCCAATCGAGCAGTTGTTAAGGGCACCACCGGAGCTTGCTCGAGACGCGTTGTAGCTTTGTTGGTATTGATGGCCTTGCCCCCAGCTAGGGCCAAGGAAAGCCGTTCAAACACCGACTTGCGTTTGAGTTGGGGTGCCTTCGAGACCACCACATTTGGCCTCTTGCCTTTCGAGAACGGTTTGCCTGTCACCGGGGCTTGAGGAGCTAGGATGGCGTTAGCTGACACGAACAGAATAGAGCCGAATGGTACTGGCAGCTCCTCCTACTGTCGCCCAAGACTGGCCGGAAGGACCGTCCTGACGTCCATCTTCATCGTGTAGGAGATGGGAACTGTGTCGAGAGCTGAGCTTGTCCTTGGAGACATTTCTGCTGCAACTAGAGATTGCAATTTGAAATTTGTTAACCTGCATAAATAAGCATGATTTCAGTACAGGCAGTCGATATGTATATTGATTGAGTTCACATGAACATTTAACCCGAAATATGTGAGGAGAGAAAGGTCCCACCGGGCGTGCCAGAATCTGTAGGGTGTTTTTTGTCACCCCATTGAGATGGAAATACTCGCGCGCTTGTCAGGCGCATTACAGATTCCCCCTGCCTAGGATAAGCCGGAGTTTAATGATTGTGGAGATCCGAATCTCCGGCAGCCGCGTACTAAGCTGCCGTTAATTACCCCTCGCCTTTGGAGCGAGAGAACCTCCGATTAACGGGTTAAACTGGTCATGCGAACTCAATATGCAGTGTCGTGTTTTGAAGGGGTTTTGGATGTATCGGGGGCCCCGTAGAGTTTTTACGGGGGTCCCGCTACCCGGATAGCGGGCTGGGGGTCAAGGGGGCTACCAGCCCCCTTGCGGGGTGCGGGGCAGCGTCCCGTTAAAATTTTTTTCTAACATGGACAATGTCGTGGAGTATGTGTGTGTGTACATACATATATATATATATATATATATATATATATATATATATATATAAAAGGCATCCAAAGGATGCGTGGGAAAAAGCGCCAGCGCTTTGGGTGCTAGCGCCTTGAGCGCAAGAGCGCAAGCGCTTTGAGCGCTAGAAAAGAGCGCTAACGCTTTGAGTGCTAGTGCCTCACGTATCAGCACGTGGGCGCTCGGGCGCTAGCGCTTTAGGCGCTATCGCTCTGAACGCAAGAGCGCTAGTGCCCCACGTGTCAGCATGTGGGCGCTCGGGCGCTAGCGCTCTGAGCGTAAAAACGCTAGCACTTTGAGCGCTAACGCCCCACATAACACATGGGCGCTCAGGCGGGCGCTAGCGCCCCACGTGTCAGCACTTAGGCTCTAGCGCTTTGAGCGCAAGGGCGGCAAAAAGGACTTGGTCTCTGCAATGGGAGTTGTATTCCCAGAAAGGAGCACTTATTATTTTGTATATATGTATATATATGAGCAGTTAAACTCCTAGGATATTTTGAAGCTGATGAAGGGCTTCTCCACTTGAGCCCTAGTTCTTCCCCAAAGTGGAGTTTCTGGAGATGGGTTTCCTTCTTCCTCCTCTGTTGGCAGGATCTTGAAGATCAAGAGATGTTGGATTTTAAAAATCTCTCCTTTCTGAAATCTGATGGCAAATCTGAGTTCCCCTTTGTGGGTTTTGTGGTGAAAAACTATTTAGTTTTGGAAAAGGAAGAGTAAAACTCTTGATTTAATTGAAAAAGGAAAAGAAGGTTTAGAACCTTGATGAAGGAGCAGGAGACACAAAGAACCCTAGTTTTTGGAGAATGAAAAGTGTATATCTTTTATTCATCATGTTGCCTTTACAGGCTTACATATTTACATATAGTCCCTTGGGCTTTACAAAATGGCATTTTGCTCACCCATGGCTCATGTGTCATTTCTTTTTGCATATAAGCCATGGGCTTTACAAAAATTTGGCTTTGTGCCTATTCATGCATAAAAAATTACATAAAAATTATTTATTACATGATTTCATTTTGGGAATGGAGGAGGGCCGACCGCTTCATGTTCGGACTCGACCTGGGCATGGGCCCACTTGATCCGGGCTTAGGCACACTAGGCTTGGGGTTGACCTTGACTTTGACTTGGTCAACCGGGGTACAATTTTCGACCCCAACAGTCCCGTTGGACCAGGTTCCGATCGTACGAGAATTTCCTGATGTGTTCCCTGCTGAGTTACTAGGATTGCCGCCTGAGCGTGATATTGAATTTTGGATTGACTTGATTCCGGGTGCAGGGCCTATTTCTATACCACCTTATCGGATGGCCCCAACGGAGCTGAAGGAGCTCAAGAGTCAGTTGCAAGAATTGCTTGATAGATGACTCGTTCGTCCGAGTGTATCGCCATGAGGAACTTTTGTCTTATTCGTTAAGAGAAAGGACGACAGCATGAGATTGTGTATCGACTAAAGGCCGCTGAATCGAGTTATGGTGTGAAATAGGTATTTATTACCTCGCATTGATGACTTATTCAATCAGCTACAGGGAGCTGACTATTTCTCGAAGATCGATTTGCGGTCAGGATATCACCAGTTGAGAGTGCGGAAGGATGACATTCCGAAGACTGCTTTTCGCACACGATACGGGCATTACGAGTTTTAGGTGATGTCGTTCGGGCTCACCAATGACTCAGCAGCTTTCATGGATATGATGAACCGTATTTTCAGGCCATTTCTTGATCAGTTCATCATTGTATTCATTGATGATATTCTTATTTATTCTCGAAGCCGGGAGGAGCACGAGCAACACTTGCGTATCACATTGCAGACCTTGAAGCAGCATCAGCCGTTCGCTAAATTCTACAAGTGTGCTTTCTGGCCAGATTGTGTGGATTTCTTGGGTTACGTAGTTATGAGAGATGGTATACGTATGGACCCAAAGAAGATTGAAGGAGTACAGCACTGGCCCAGACCTGTATCAGTTACTGAGGTTCGCAGCTTCTTGGGTCTGGCTGGTTACTACCGACGTTTTATGCAGGATTTTTCTCGGATCGCTGCACCACTGACCGGGTTGACCAGGAAGGAGGCTCCATTTCTTTGGACAAAGGCGTGTGAGCAGAGTTTCCAGCAGTTGAAAACTCGCTTGGACTGCACCAATATTATCTTTATCTTCTGGGTCAAGTGGTTTTGTTGTTTATTGTGACGCCTCTTGAGTGGGTTTAGGCTGTGTGTTGACCCAGCACGGTAGAGTCGTCGCTTATGCTTCTCGACAGTTGAAGAAGCACGACCAGAACCATCCTACTCATGACTTAGAGATGGCTGTTGTGGTATTCGCACTGAAGATTTGGAGGCATTACTTATACGGTGAGTCATGCCAGATATTCATAGATCACAAGAGTTTGAAATATATTTTTTAGCAGTGGGATCTGAATATGAGGCAGCGTCGATGGATGGAACTCATAAAGGATTTCGATTGCGAGATTCTTTACCATCCGGGCAAGGCAAATATTATAGCAGATGTTTTGAGTAGGAGGCTTGGAGGTAGCTTATCTCATTTGTGCACTATGCAGAGACAGTCTTCTGCAGACTGGCAGATTCTGTGTGATAACCATGTACAGTTTGAGTTCACATCGACAGAAGGACAGTTAGCTCATGTTCGCAACCGTCCTCAGTTATTGGATCGTATCCGAGAGACAGCCCACAGATGCTCACTTGTCGGAGATCATAGATCGGGTTAAACAGGGTAGAGATTCTGACTTCGGGATAAATGACCGTGGAGTATTACAATTTGGGACTTGTCTTTGTGTGACGGATTCAGAGGGACTGAGACGTGAAAGTCTTAGAGGAGGCCCATCAGTCAGCATATAGTATTCATCCTGGTTCCACCAAGATATATCATGACTTGAAGGATGTCTATTGGTGGGAAGGAATGAAGAGAGATGTCGCGGAGTTTGTTTCGAGATGCTTAACTTGTCAGCAAGTCAAAGGCAAGCACCAGAGGCCGGGAGGAGAGTTGCAGCCCTTGCCCATTCCGGAGTGGAAATGGGAGCAGATCTCCATGGATTTTATTGTGGGACTGTCCAGGACTAATAAAGGGTATGATTCCATCTGGGTAATTGTCACGCCCCGCTTCCCAGAGTACGCAAGATTGGGCACGTGACATAGCCAACCATGCTACCTGTGGGTAGGAAGTATCCATCCACAGTCACATTACGGTTGTAAGGATATCAAGAACAAGATAATAAGCTAATCTAATACATGTCCAAATCCATAATAACAAGAATCAATAAACAATAAGTGCGGAAGCAAATGATCCAATATAATCATAGAAAGGTACGCCCCATAATGCGGGATCGCACCTGAAAATAAAATGCAATAAACAAACTAACCACTATAGAACTCAAATCAGCCTGCTGGCTGAAGTACTCCTGCACGGTCGGCGACAGTGGTAAAGAATCTGGGCCATGCAAAACCCAGACGTCAGCGCGTCATGACATCAAGTATATAATGTAAACATGGTGATAAGCAATGCAAATATGAACATGAATAAAGCAGTACTAAGAAATAACAGAGCAGGGAAATGTGCAATGGTGACTAAGCTGTCCTATCAGGTTTTCTACTCTATAGTCTTTGAAACCAATTGATGAATCGTCGATGTAACCCAATAGTATCCCGTACATACCCGGGACCACGGCCACAATATTCTCGGCTGCAGCCGAGACATGCCGTTAGGCACAGAATAGGAAAGTGTACACTCGGTATTACCCCGTACATACCCGGGATCACGGCCACAATATTCTCGGCTGAAACCGAGACATGCCGCTGGGCACAGAATAGGAAAGTGTACACTCGGTATTATCCCGTACATACCCGGGATCACGGCCACAATATTCTCGGCTGAAACCGAGACATGCCGCTGGGCACAGAATAGGAAAGTGTACACTTGAACGGTAGTGAACTGTCGAGTTACAAGTCAGGTTCATCTTTGATTTCCCCATACCCCCAAGTTATGTATGTCAGGTCAGGTATTCAATAGTCAAGGACTAATGCCAACACAAAATCGGGTAAAGTAAGTCTGTCTGGATAGACAGCAGGAATGGTCAGGTTTGTCGGCATTAGGCATGAGATCAGGTAACAGGTAAAGCCATGGTACATCAGGTCAAGCCAGGTAATGTATAAAGGTGTCATGTCATGTCAAGAGTGTACGGTACCATGTCATGTCAAGTAGGAAGTGTAACAGGTCATGTCAGGAAGCACAAGATGTCATGTGGGTGCTCATAATCAAACTAACATAAACATGTGTATACATAAACAAGCATGAGTACTATCAGAACAATAACTGGAACATGTAATATGATATGCCAATAGATATAATTTCAAGGATATGGATGCACAGTTATCGATTAGGGTCACATTTATAGTTCCAATATTAATTAGGATACAATTTATTAAACATGGAGTGTTAATATCACATTATTATGTAGCGATGTGATCTATGGATGCAATTGTATGTATCTTAAATGCGATGGATGCAAACGGGTATCCGAAAAGTTATAAAACTATAAAATGGTAATGTGGGATGTACAACTAAGCAATCTGTGATATAAATATTGATATAATAATATTAATATCGATAGCATATTCAAAGCGATTAATAACTATAAAAGTGGTATTGATTAACCATGCACAAGAAGGTTCCGTTCAGAAATTCAGCGTCACCCTAATTTGTAAAATAGCTTAAAAATAACAAACGTTCTCCAAAAGGGACGTATCTTATACCAAAACAAAGATAATTCAATAAGGTTTTCAGTTTTATAAGTATAAGCATCTCAGGTTATCCCTACGAAAAGTTATGAATATTCGAAGTTGAAAGTTTGCTGCTGGAATTTCCCTGGACAGCAGTTTAGAGACGTGTTCATTTGTATTTTACGTTAATTAAACAATTTATTTTGCAAGTAAATATTTCATAGAGTTATAGTATTCTAAATTAGCTTCGTAACTAACTAAAGAACGTATACTAATGATTTTTCTATGATTTCTAATGAATTTTATAAGATAAGGTGTACAGTAAATTTCAGATTTGTCATATCCGATTTTTCAACGACATTTCATATGTAAACTATAAGATTTTAAAATGTATAATATTATAAAATGAAGATTATAAAAGTATATAGCATGTAGCAAGATTAACTTGCCTCGATGGGTCGCGAATCGGGAAAACGGAACGTTAACCGTCGGCGGGGAAAACTCGCAACGGCGCACGGTTCACGGAATGAACCCAAACGACGAACAAAAGAACTACACGGGTCGGGGTATCTCGCTGGAACGTCGAGAAACGTCACCGCCACGACGGAATTCCGGTAACAAAAGAACAGTTCAAAAAATGAGAAACGAGACATGAAGGAAGAAGAGAAAGAATGATAAAGAGAAGTACGAGAGAATATATGAGGGAGAGGAAGAGAGAGGAAAAAGTGGAGAGAGAGAGAGAAAGTAGGGCCCACGGGGTTAAAGGGGAGGTTGTGATTGGCTGAGAGAATAAATTGAGAAGGATATAAAAGATTGTAAAAATATTATATGGTTAACTTAAAGATTTAAAAGATAGGTAATGAACAGTAAGATATCAGGTTAGTTAGAAAAATATATGTGATGGTTTTAATAATATTAAAATTTGGGATTTTGGCGCCAAATGAAACATTTCCAAATTGCGCCCGGGTTGGGTCCAAAAATTCGAAATTCAAATAATAGGATTTTAAGCGGGTTCCAAATTTTAAAATGAAATGTTTTATGATTAAAAAGCATACTCTCAAAACGGACACACGTGCGTGCACGTAGCCATCCAAACTCGCCCGTTTCACTGAACGGGACGAGAACACAATGCACGGACGTTACCACGAGGCTAGGGGTGTCAAGTAGGCCAAGATGAATATTTTTAATTTCATTTTAGGAGTTAAAATTTGTTATGTGCCAAAATGACTTAACCGGTTAAAATTTTGCAAAAAGCACCAAACAATCAGGATAATTGGAAAAGAGCAATATATAACCCTCAACTAGTAATAGAGATAGTATTATTGGGCTCGGGTGTTACATCATACCCAACTACAAAAGAATTTCGTCCTCGAAATTCCAAGAATACAAGATAGATAACTACAAGAAAAGGTGAGGAAACTTCTGCCGGATTTCATCTTCTCGTTCCCAAGTGGATTCTCCATGCGATCGATTATCCCAAGAAACTAGCACAAGAGGGGTAACCTTGTTCTTAAGAACCTTTTCTCTTCGATCCTTGATTTCAACCGGTCGCTCCTCAAAAGTTAGGTCCTCCCGTACAGTCAACTCCGAATGATCCAATACGTGGGTTTCATCTCGAACATACCTCCGTAGTTGAGATACATGAACCACATCATGCACACCTGCCAAGGACTGTGGTAACGCCAAACTGTACGCTACCTCTCCAACACGCTCCAATATCTCAAAGGGTCCAACGAATCGAGGACTAAGCTTTCCCCGACTCCCAAAGCGAATCACCCCTCTAGTCGGTGATATCTTCAAGAATACCAAATCACCCACGGTGAACTCCAGAGGTCTTCTTGACGTATCTGCCCAACTCTTCTGTCGGTCCTGTGCTGCCTTCATATGATTTCTGATAGGGTTAACCTTCTCAACTGTCTGCACAACCAAATCTGTTCCCAATAATCTTCATTCACCGACATCGTCCCAACAAACAGGTGAACCGCATTTACGACCATACAAAGCTTCAAATGGAGCCATCTGAATAGTTGCCTGAAAACTGTTGTTGTAAGACAACTCCACCAAAAGTAGATGATCCTCCCAAGACCCCTTGAAGTCCAACCTGCATGTTCTCAACGTATCCTCAAGAGTTTGGATCGTTCTCTCCGACTGACCATCAGTTTGAGGATGATAAGCTGTGCTAAACTTCAATCGAGTCCCCAAACTTTCCTGTAAACTCCTCCAGAAGTGTGATAAGGACTGAGTGTCCCGATCGGACACGATGCTCACCGGTACTCCTTGCAATCTTATGATCTCCTGCATGTACCGCTCTGCCAAAGTCTCTAATGATTGACCAACCCGAAAAGGAATAAAGTGAGCTGCCTTGGTCAACCGATCAACAATCACCCATACTGCATTGTTGCCTTTTGGACTCCGCGGTAAAGCCGTCACGAAATCCATGGTTATATGTTCCCACTTCCACTGAGGAATCGGAAATGGTTGCAATAAACCAGCAACCATTTGGTGTTCAGCCTTGACTTGCTGACATACCAAGCACTTAGCCACGAAGCGAGCAATCTCCCGTTTCATGCCTTCCCACCAGAAATGCTGTCGAATATCTTGGCACATCTTTGTACCTCCTGGATGTACAGAGTAAACTGAATTGTGTGCCTCCTTCATAAGCTCTTCACGCACATCCCCTTTTGGCACACACACACGGCTACCATACCTCAATGAACCATCTTCGTGGATCAATAAATCTGTTCGTAGTCCGGCTTCAACCTGCTCTCGAAACTTTTGTAGTCTAGGATCCTGCGATTGTGCTGTTTTAATCTTCTCAACTAAGGATGACTGTACTTGCAACTGCATCGACTGTCCCGTAGCATGTGGTAGCACAACCTCCAAGTCAAATCTCCGAAAATCCGCAATGATCTCCCTTTGTGCGGTCAATACCTGAATTGCTGGTAACCGACTTAGCGCATCTGGCACGACGTTAACTTTTCCCGGATGGTACTTAAGATCAAGGTCGTAGTCGGCCGTCAGCTCCAACCATCTATGCTGCCTCATGATAGGCTCCTTCTGCGTGAACACGTACTTCAAGCTCTTATGATCTGTAAAACTTCGACTCTTACGCCCAAAAAGGTAGTGTCTCCAAATCTTCAAAGCGAAAATCACAGCCGCAAGCTCCAAGTCATGAGTTGGATAATTCTTCTCATGGGTCTTCAGTTGTCTTGATGCGTATGCTACGACCTTTCCATGCTGCATCAAAACACATCCCAATTCTTTCCCAGATGCGTCGCTATGAGTCATCAGTCCTCCGGAATTGTCTGGTACGGTCAGGATAGGGGCGGTTATCAACTTCTGCTTCAACGTCTCAAAGCCAACGCACACTTATCCGTCCATATAAAAGGTACCTCCTTACGCATAAGCTTGGTCAGCGGTTCTGCCAAACGAGCAAAGTTCTCCACAAATCTCCTGTAGTATCCGGCTAATCCAAGGAAACTTCTTATCTCAGCTACATTCCTTGGAATAGGCCAATCTCGAACTGCTGCAATCTTTTCGGGATGGACGGCGATTCCATCACCCGACACGACATGTCCCAGAAATTTCACTTCTTCCAGCCAGAATTCGCACTACTCATCTTCGCATAAAGCTTCTCCTGTCTCAACATCTGCATGACCTAATGATATCCGGATCGCAAATCCAGTTTCGAGAATACTCTCGCGCCACTAAGCTGCTCAAAAGTCCTCCAATGCGAGGGATCGGGTACTTGTTCTTAATAGTCACCCGGTTCAATTCTCGATACTCAATGCACATCCTTCTCGTGCCATCCTTCTTCTTTACTAAAAGAACTGGAGCTCCCAAGGCGAGTTGCTGCTTCGAATCCAACCCTTCTCAAGTAATTCACCAACTTGCTTCTTAACTCCTTCCAATTCCACTGGTGCCATTGGATAGTAAGCTTTAGACACTGGCGCTGCACCAGGACTAAGGTCAATCGTGAACTCCACGTCTCGCTTCGGCGGTAAGCCCGATATATCTTCAAACACGTCCATAGAATCACGAACAACAGCCGGCTCTTTACTTTCATCACTTCCATTGATGCAAAAACATTGTTTGTCGGCCTAGCCCTAAACTCGACCGGCCCGACAGAACTGCTTCCTTACCGCAACTGCTGTCTGCTGTGAACTCCCAATTTTCCTGATATGCTCTGCTGTTCTCGAGCTGCCGTAAGAACCTGTGAGAAAGTGGTCAAACCCAGGGAGACGGTTTGCCTTTGGATGTCCACATCCAAGCTGCGCATGGACCTTCGTGCCCTGTCTGCATTGTTGGCGACTAAAGGTCCAGCGAAACTGCTGAGTCTCGTCCACTCTGCTGCATGCACGTCCACGGGTGCTCCATTCTGCCTCAGCCCAATAAATTTCTCTTCCATTTCCTCCCGTGCAGTCCGCGGAAAGAACTTCTCCAGGAAACTCTTAGAGAAATCCGCCCAACTGCTTGGCTTGGGCAAACGGTTCTCCTCCACAAGCCACCACTCTCGGCGTACTCCACTAGTTGAATGCGCACCACATTAACTCCTTTGTCCTCTGGAATCTGTGCCGCAATCAGCAAAGTCTCCGTGCTGACTAGCCACTGCTCGGCTGGCACGGCTCCTCCGAACCAGTGAAAGTAGTAGGACCCACACGTCTGAACTCTGCCACGGTCCCTACTCGGTCAACTGGTCTAGTTCCAATCTTGTTCACAGACTGCTGAACGATCTGCAAACCTTCCTGAAACGAGTCCGCTTGCTGCTGGATCAGCTCGGGCTGTTTCTTTGATTTCCAGCATTCCTCTTATCACTCCAAGCATGGCGGCTTCGTTCACACGCCTCTGGTACGTCTTCAACTTCTTACCTGTCATAATCCTGAACTCAAAACACCCAATATTAGCATGATGATAGATTCTGAATATGGATCAAGGCTAGAACTCCAAGATACTTAAATAGAGTACCGCATTGTAGCTATGCCGCGGTATCATAGCCGCAATTACTTAACTCCACCCAAGTCGCCTAAGTCCTAGAGATAACAAGGAATTAGGTTTTCGAATTGACAATGCAAAGTAAGTTTGCATGTCGACATGATCCAGAAGAATGATTCAAAGATGGTAAAACGGTCAAGGTGACTGGACATGTTTCCTAATCACGGGTGTTCTGATTCGTGTATTGGGTACAATACCCAACTACAAAAGAATCAACCCAACTAACCTATGGCTCTGATACCAAAAGAACCATGTCACGCCCCGCTTCCCAGAGTACGCAAGATTGGGCACGTGACATAGCCAACCATGCTACCTGTGGGTAGGAAGTATCCATCCACAGTCACATTACGGTTGTAAGGATATCAAGAACAAGATAATAAGCTAATCTAATACATGTCCAAATCCATAATAACAAGAATCAATAAACAATAAGTGCGGAAGCAAATGATCCAATATAATCATAGAAAGGTACGCCCCATAATGCGGGATCGCACCTGAAAATAAAATGCAATAAACAAACTAACCACTATAGAACTCAAATCAGCCTGCTGGCTGAAGTACTCCTGCACGGTCGGCGACAGTGGTAAAGAATCTGGGCCATGCAAAACCCAGACGTCAGCGCGTCATGACATCAAGTATATAATGTAAACATGGTGATAAGCAATGCAAATATGAACATGAATAAAGCAGTACTAAGAAATAACAGAGCAGGGAAATGTGCAATGGTGACTAAGCTGTCCTATCAGGTTTTCTACTCTATAGTCTTTGAAACCAATTGATGAATCGTCGATGTAACCCAATAGTATCCCGTACATACCCGGGACCACGGCCACAATATTCTCGGCTGCAGCCGAGACATGCCGTTAGGCACAGAATAGGAAAGTGTACACTCGGTATTACCCCGTACATACCCGGGATCACGGCCACAATATTCTCGGCTGAAACCGAGACATGCCGCTGGGCACAGAATAGGAAAGTGTACACTCGGTATTATCCCGTACATACCCGGGATCACGGCCACAATATTCTCGGCTGAAACCGAGACATGCCGCTGGGCACAGAATAGGAAAGTGTACACTTGAACGGTAGTGAACTGTCGAGTTACAAGTCAGGTTCATCTTTGATTTCCCCATACCCCCAAGTTATGTATGTCAGGTCAGGTATTCAATAGTCAAGGACTAATGCCAACACAAAATCGGGTAAAGTAAGTCTGTCTGGATAGACAGCAGGAATGGTCAGGTTTGTCGGCATTAGGCATGAGATCAGGTAACAGGTAAAGCCATGGTACATCAGGTCAAGCCAGGTAATGTATAAAGGTGTCATGTCATGTCAAGAGTGTACGGTACCATGTCATGTCAAGTAGGAAGTGTAACAGGTCATGTCAGGAAGCACAAGATGTCATGTGGGTGCTCATAATCAAACTAACATAAACATGTGTATACATAAACAAGCATGAGTACTATCAGAACAATAACTGGAACATGTAATATGATATGCCAATAGATATAATTTCAAGGATATGGATGCACAGTTATCGATTAGGGTCACATTTATAGTTCCAATATTAATTAGGATACAATTTATTAAACATGGAGTGTTAATATCACATTATTATGTAGCGATGTGATCTATGGATGCAATTGTATGTATCTTAAATGCGATGGATGCAAACGGGTATCCGAAAAGTTATAAAACTATAAAATGGTAATGTGGGATGTACAACTAAGCAATCTGTGATATAAATATTGATATAATAATATTAATATCGATAGCATATTCAAAGCGATTAATAACTATAAAAGTGGTATTGATTAACCATGCACAAGAAGGTTCCGTTCAGAAATTCAGCGTCACCCTAATTTGTAAAATAGCTTAAAAATAACAAACGTTCTCCAAAAGGGACGTATCTTATACCAAAACAAAGATAATTCAATAAGGTTTTCAGTTTTATAAGTATAAGCATCTCAGGTTATCCCTACGAAAAGTTATGAATATTCGAAGTTGAAAGTTTGCTGCTGGAATTTCCCTGGACAGCAGTTTAGAGACGTGTTCATTTGTATTTTACGTTAATTAAACAATTTATTTTGCAAGTAAATATTTCATAGAGTTATAGTATTCTAAATTAGCTTCGTAACTAACTAAAGAACGTATACTAATGATTTTTCTATGATTTCTAATGAATTTTATAAGATAAGGTGTACAGTAAATTTCAGATTTGTCATATCCGATTTTTCAACGACATTTCATATGTAAACTATAAGATTTTAAAATGTATAATATTATAAAATGAAGATTATAAAAGTATATAGCATGTAGCAAGATTAACTTGCCTCGATGGGTCGCGAATCGGGAAAACGGAACGTTAACCGTCGGCGGGGAAAACTCGCAACGGCGCACGGTTCACGGAATGAACCCAAACGACGAACAAAAGAACTACACGGGTCGGGGTATCTCGCTGGAACGTCGAGAAACGTCACCGCCACGACGGAATTCCGGTAACAAAAGAACAGTTCAAAAAATGAGAAACGAGACATGAAGGAAGAAGAGAAAGAATGATAAAGAGAAGTACGAGAGAATATATGAGGGAGAGGAAGAGAGAGGAAAAAGTGGAGAGAGAGAGAGAAAGTAGGGCCCACGGGGTTAAAGGGGAGGTTGTGATTGGCTGAGAGAATAAATTGAGAAGGATATAAAAGATTGTAAAAATATTATATGGTTAACTTAAAGATTTAAAAGATAGGTAATGAACAGTAAGATATCAGGTTAGTTAGAAAAATATATGTGATGGTTTTAATAATATTAAAATTTGGGATTTTGGCGCCAAATGAAACATTTCCAAATTGCGCCCGGGTTGGGTCCAAAAATTCGAAATTCAAATAATAGGATTTTAAGCGGGTTCCAAATTTTAAAATGAAATGTTTTATGATTAAAAAGCATACTCTCAAAACGGACACACGTGCGTGCACGTAGCCATCCAAACTCGCCCGTTTCACTGAACGGGACGAGAACACAATGCACGGACGTTACCACGAGGCTAGGGGTGTCAAGTAGGCCAAGATGAATATTTTTAATTTCATTTTAGGAGTTAAAATTTGTTATGTGCCAAAATGACTTAACCGGTTAAAATTTTGCAAAAAGCACCAAACAATCAGGATAATTGGAAAAGAGCAATATATAACCCTCAACTAGTAATAGAGATAGTATTATTGGGCTCGGGTGTTACAGTAATTATGGATCGATTGACAATGACAGTTCATTTTCTTCCGGTGAAGACGATTTATGGATATGCGCAGTATGCCCAGATCTACATTGATGAGATTGTGCGATTGCATGGTGTTCCGGCGTGCATAGTGTCCGAGAAAGGTGCGCAGTTCTCCAGCCGACTATGCCAGAAAATTCAAGAGGCTTTAAGCACTCGATTGAGTTTTAGTACAGCTTTCTACCCACAGACTGATGGTCAGTCAGAGTGGACTATACAGACACTTGAGAATATGCTTCGAGCCTGTAGTCTTGATTTTGGTGGCAGTTGGGATCATCACTTGCCTTTGATAGAATTCTCCTACAACAACAATTTTTGGGAGACGGTCCAGTTGGCACCCTTTGAAGCTTTGTATGGGAGAAAGTGTCGATCGCCCGTTTGCTGGACAAAACTCAGCGAGAATAGCATTTTGGGACCGCAGATAGTGCAGGAAACTATAGAAAAGATCCAGTTGATACAGGACAGGATGAGAGCGGCCCAGTGCATACAGAAATCATATACTGATCGACGCCGTCGCAAACTCGAGTTCGATGTGGGAGATCATATGTTCCTTTGTGTATCTCCGATAAAGAGTGTGATGCGTTTCGGGAAAAAAAAAAGGAAGCTCGGTCCTAGATATGTTGGACCCTATGAAATTATGGAGAGAGTGGGTACTGTAGCTTATCATTTAGCACTTCCACCGAGTTTTCCTAATGTGCATCCGGTGTTCCACGTGTCTATGCTTCGCAAGTATCTTCACGATCCCTCTCACACGATTCAACATCAGACTTTATAGCTTGAGCAGGATTTATCCTACACTGTGCAGCCGGTAGCTATTCTAGATCGGCAGGCAAAGAAACTAAGATCGAAAGTACCTCCGTCTGTAAAGGTTCTTTGACGAGGAACAAATTGCGAGGAGGTCACTTGGGAGACTGAGAATACGATGTGGAAGAAATTCCCACATCTTTTTGAAGGTACGTGTAGTTAAATTTTTTAATTCGGAGACCGAATTTTCTTAAAGGGGGATATTGTAACATTTTGAAATATTTTAGATAATTAATTAAATTATTTATTTAAGTGGATAATGTTATTTAAATTTTTATTGTAGAAGAGAGGGCTTTTTTAATTGAAGTGGAAATAAATTAGTAAAGAAAATAGTGTTTATATAATAACATGTGTAATCAGGGGTTTATGTGAGAAAGTTCCTTTTGCTAATTAGAGTTGTATAAAGGTTTTTATGCAAAGTGGGTTAGATAATGGTTAAGCTTAGAATATACCTCCTAGACACCACACCTTAGGTGTAACTACACACACATCACTATCTTGCATGGTGACACCACCATCTTGCATGGTGACACCACCTACTATCTTATCACTTCTTATCTTTTAATTGTACCAATTGATTCAGTTGATATATATTAAGTTAGGGCAAATAGAAAAAGGAAATATTTTTAGAACACACAAAAGAAAAGAAAAGAGAGAAGAGAAGAAGAACTAAGTGCTAAGGACTTTCACCACTACCATTAAGTTAGGATCTTTGAGTTTGTGCATCTTGGAGAAAGCCTTTTCAGTAATCTTTTGTAGGTATAATCTCTAAACTCTATAGAATTCTAGTTCTGAAAAGTTTAAATGTAGAAATCGGATATCAGAAATGTCGTATTTTGGTAAAAATAGGCTCTGTGTAAGATATGCTATAATTTAGATGATAATTAAAATAACCAAACAGTACCTTCATCTTATAAATTGGACGTAGAATAACACTTAGGAAGACGGACCCATTCCCTTAGATTTTGGCCGGCGACAATTGCCAAAAATCCGAGCTCGCCGGGTTTTTATGGGAGTTAGGCGTTGGGTTTTTTAGGATAGCTCTCTGTATATGTATTAGAATGTTTGGTATTGCTAGTTTAAGTTATTTTATCAGTATATGAAATCTGGAAGCTAATATGTGTAAAGGGGTTAAAATTCTAAATTACGACACGGATGTTTCGTGGCACGTTTCTGTTTTCTGTTACGAACAGCGAATGGTTAAAATCCAGTTAGTATAAGTGTTAGATAGTTTACAATAGTCGTACGTAATATAGTTAGTATGTAAATCTTGTATTTTCACGTTTTCGCGGTACCGGAGTTTAGCCGTTTCTTATACAAAGTTAATTTCAATGTAAGATTCGAATACGGAAACTTCGGAGGCCGCAAGGAAAGGAGAGGGATTGAAGATATCCGAGTAGATTCGACGTATTCGGGTGAGCAGACAAAAATCTACCGGGGGATTTTGTATGGATGGTGTAATACGCTCGTAGTTTTAAGTTTAAATTAAAATTGTTCTTTTGTGTATAAAAGTTGATTTTTAGTAACTTCATCGTATGCATTCATAAATCGTCATTTTTAATAATTACTAGAACACTGCACAAATTATCGACGAGTCATGTTGCATGCGCACATATTTACATGTTACACTACACCTCGTCGATATTGACATGTCATATACACACTTAGTACTTATTATGCCAAATATGATTCATATCATACCTTAAAGATCAATAATGGTAGTTAATTTGCATCAATGTGATTATGAATACTTATCATGTTTCATATTCAAATATTAGTAAGTATGATATAAGATGCATTGGATTATTTCGAATTTCTGGTTTTGAGTTTTTATGAACTATTAAGCGTATTCAATGATTCTTCATGATTGATGTGACATGTCCACCATGAGATATTTTTTTATTTGGTTTTATTCCGAACCGAGTGGGGTAGCTATACGGTTGCAGATTTTTACGTCATCCGGACTGAGTGGGGTAGCTATACTGTCGGATTCATGGTAGACGCGGTCGAGACCGAGAGGCAGGAAAGCCGTACTTTAGGCGGGGAGTCTAGCGAGGATACTCGATACCGGAGACAGTTGTGAACACGGCGGATATTTAGGTGATACCGACCAGTGTTATTGATTGACAGGATCGTTCGGAGAACGATACCTGATGGAAACAGAAGATTTGTGTCAATATTGGACACGAAAAAATGAACCTTACTTGGAAATAATTGATGAGATTTCAGTTTTGATTTATACATTGAGTAGTACATATTCATGATTCCACCTATTATCATGCATTATATTCATTCTTGTTGATATTAGCTCTAGTTCGTCATACTTACATTATCAGCCGATATATGTTAGTTTTATTCACTGAGTTGGCAACTCACCCCCGTTGTACCATAGTTCCTTGCAGGAGTCGTGTGGACGCGTAGCAGCAGTGCGGATTCACTCGTCAGCTTTTTATCGCTCTTTTTGCTAGGTGGGTTACCTACGCAGTAACCTCTTATTTTGATATATGTATTTTTGATCTAGTATTACTCCATCAGACCCTGTATATTTGACTTAGAACGATCTATGTTTGTATATGTTTAACTCGACTGAGAGAGATCGTTTAGTTGTGTTAAATTTTTCTTGCTTTACTTATGCATGAGATTCTTCACCTTGAGTGTTGTATTATTATTGTGTATTGATTTCCGCCGTTTGGCGTTGTTTGCTCCTAAATAGGGATGCGATTTATCTAAGCAATTTATAACTGCTCTTATTAATAATTAAAAATGGAGGTGCGGTCGAATTTTTAAATGCTAAAAATCAGATGCTTACATTTCATTTCTTAAAAACCATTCGACATGCTGCTTCATTTCTTTTACTTAAAAACTGAAATTTTCTTAATTCCGCAAATAGGTTGTTGATCTTGGTTTTCTGGCTTACTTGGACTGTGTCGTCAATTTTAGATATCATACAATCTAAGTGCCGGTCACGGACCAAAATTGGGTCGTGACACCTTCTCCGTTTTTTAGAAAAAAAGAAAAATTGAGAAAAATCATCATATTTCAAGCTCTCCACATCATCTCTCTCACCTCTCAAGCCTCCACATCATCATCTCTCTCTCATCTCATAAAATAATTAATTATTTATCTAAAATTCTCCACATTATCAATTCCTGTTTTTAAAAAAAATTAATAAATAAAACTCTAAAACTCTCCATGTCTCTCAACTTCCTTCTCAAATTTTTTTAAACTTACATGTGTAAAGGATGTGTATAAATTCTAGTAAACAATAAAGTCAGCTCTAAGGTCCATAATTAATTGCACCGGTTCCGTCTCTTGAACCTTCTTCTTGGTTCCTTCTCCACTTGGTCCCTACTCTAAGAAAAATAAAATGGGGAGAGAGAGGGAGAAGAGAGAGAGGGGGGAATGGAGGATACAGTTGAGGAGAAGAGGGGAAAATGAAAGAAAATTTAAAAAGAAAGGAGGATCCAGTGGCTCGGTAGGGTTGGGCCACGGGCCTAAAAAGTAAAGAAAATTTACTAGACTATGCATTGGATGGCGATATAGACTATGCATAATGGCCGCTAATCAGTACACGAACGGGTTAGTAACACAAGCTCTTACTAGTTTATCCATTACCTTTTGTATCCCATTTTCTTTATTTTTTATTTTCTCTTTTTACCCTATTGGAAATTCGAGAAAATAGCTTTAACTTTTTTCCAAGTTATATTAATCCAATCCTAAACTACATCTCAATCAAACTTACCAAATACTGATTAACCCACCAATTTTATTTGAGCATTTGCAGATCGGTTTTGACCCTAGCTATATCATGTTCTTTTTCAAGTTTTCATGTTAAAGATTTCTTTCCTTTTTGCTTTTTTCATTATTTATTCCTTTTACATTTTTGCCATTTAAAACAAAATCCAGCATAAGCCTAAGCCCTACTATGGGTCACCAAGAAAAGAATGTAAACAGGGTCTAATTGACCCAATGCTAAATCCACCAACCCTATGCTAATGCTCGCTTTGCTCGCCAATTCTAGATTTTTAGGAGCTGTTTTAATTTATTTTGATTAAATTACCCTTAAATGTAGCTTTATAAAGAAGCTTACCATAGTTTGAGACTAAAAAGCTTCAAGAAAGTCAAGTGGGAAGGAGCAATATCAAGGGAATTTTTGCGAACTATATCCTAAATGCATATCTTATCGTGGAACACCTTATAAATTTCTTGAATTTGGTCAAAACAAATTTTGCTCTTTGAACGAACATACATTCGCTTCTTTGGTTATACATACATTATCATATTCTGCTAATGTTATTTCAGCAAAAACCATATGTCTCACTATCAGTCACCCATGGCAAACATCACTAACTGGTGTAGTCTATATTAGCAGCATACCTTGCTTGTCGGGTTGTTGTTCAATCAACTACCTCTATCTCATGTCTCAATCACCACCTTTCATATCGTTTATTGTTAACACCATCCATAATTATACCGCTCGCTTAAGTTTTCTTGGATGCTAAAGCTATAGTCAGGTGTCACAACTTGTGCTCACCGGCACCTGACATCATTGAACACCACCACTTTTGGATAGTTATTGCTACCACTATCATCATCTTCTATTTGACAATGCTTGTAGATAACTGAAAATCGATTTTTTTAAAAATATATGCCATGAAAAGAAATCTTACATTTTTTTTTTGTGTGCCTACCGTGTATACACCCTAACATCTACATCGTCCAAATCCAGTACAAGCCGGCCGGCTCTACGGAATGGTCCTTATTTTTTAAAGAAGTTTTTGTGGAATCTTGTCATAAGCTGTGACAACAAAATATATGTATTGATAACCAAAACGATTACAAAGCCAAAAAGAATATTCAGATAATTAATAAATAAATATTAATTAGTCCTCGTAACGTAAGCCGTTGCATCAGAAACGACGGGTTCAACTGCTATCTATTTGACTCTTCCGGCTCCGTCTTCTATAAAAAGTGAGAGGGAGGAGGAGGAGGAGGAGGAGGAGGAGGGGAGAGAGAGAGAGGAATGGAGGATCCAGTGGAGGAGAAGAGGGTTTGTGTGACTGGTGCTGGGGGTTTTGTGGCCTCATGGCTCATCAAGATCCTCCTCTCCAAAGGCTACTTGGTCCATGGAACTGTCAGAGACCCAAGTAATTAATGACCCCTTTCTTCTTCATATATGTACTCTTTCGAATTCAATTTTTTTTTATAACGAGAAATCTATGATGGGTCTCTCTCTCTCTTCTTCTAAATTTATTGTTGAATTGCAAGGTTTTAGGTAAATCTGTTGAATTGCTAGGTTTTAGGAAAATCTGTTGAATAAGCTGGATGGGTTTTGTTTGAATTGGTGTTTAGCGAAAGGGTTGTGTTATTGTGAGGTTTGGAGTTTGTTTGCTAGGTTAATTGCATTATGATTGAGAATTCTTTGATTTGGATTCAGTTAGCTATTAGGCCCGATCCGGCCCAATACCCGTCCATATGTGGGAGCTAGGGTTCTATATGAGACATATGCATACAATATAGAGAGTTTTTCTAGAGAGAAACAAAAGAGCCGTTGTCTCCTTTTCTCATCCTCTTCTAATTTGGGTTGGCTTGCGGGATGATCAAGAGAGGGATTCTCGCTTTCTACCAAAGCGTGGTTTCCCTTCGGCCGTTACTTGGAGGCACTAAAGATCAGATTTTTTACGTGACGTAGACAAGATGAACGATCATACAACCAATACAAGGTGTATCGTAAATCTCTTGCGTAGATAAATAGTATTTCCGCTGCTATATATGTTTATATTGCATTTACGCACCATAGTTGAACAGATTCTTTTGTTTTATAGATGGATTGCTAGTTTTACTGTAAATCCATATGTCCGGTTTCGTTTTTTGATTACTTGTATAGGGGCCTTGAAATATGTGAAATTTTATGGTTGGTTTTGTTTGAGTTATTTAATCGTATGATTTTTTTCTTTCTGTAAACGTACATTGGATTTTATTGGAGAGTAAGAAACTACTAGATGTGAGTGCCCAATCAAGTGGTAAAACCTTCTTCCAGATGAGTGGGAGGTCTGGGTTCAGATCCCGCTTGCATAATGACTCTATGAACTTATGTCGATATTTGCACCTATTATGGGTACCAATGGTTATCCTATTACAGGAATAGCTTATTAATCAAGAAAGAAAAAGAAAAAGAAAAATAAAGAAACTACTAGGTTAATGTAATCTTAAGGAATTTAATGATAGGCTCTTTTATCTATTAGGATCGGGCGGATCCTAGGCTCCCATAGGATTTGTAAAACTCACCTTATAGTTCTATATTTCACCTTTTTCTTTTCGAGAAAATGGTGGGCTAAATCCCTAAGCACATTATCATGTTGCTAGCAAGAAGCGTGGCAACAAAGATAAAATAAAGAAAATGCAACAGATGCATCAAAATGAAATACACTACTTGCTAACCATCAATTGCAGAAAAAACACAAGGTATTGGAGACAAAATAAAACTAAGCCCACAAAATATCCACCTATGCAGTCATTCTATCAACTCGATTCACCTGGTCTTCTGACCTGCCAATGGATAGTTTGTTGAATTTGATTTAAATTCGAATTAGTGAGGGATTAGTTATGATTTAAATCTAATCCCTTTAGTTTAAATTTAAATCTAATCTCTAGATTAAATTCACATTTATCTATAGTTTAAATATGGATTTATCTCCTGGCATTTATTTACCCTATAAATATGAGACTTTCTCTAGGGAATTTTGTATCCATAATTCTCTAGTAACCCAGGATTTGATTAGAGTGAGAGCGGCTAAGCACGGTCGCAGGATAGAGATGTTTTGTAAGATGGTATTTATTTGTGAAGGAGGGTGAGAAGTCAGTATAATCTTTTGTAATTCTTTATCATAGTGGAAGTTTTCGTCGCGGTTTGCAGGATTAGGTGCTAGTTGCGCCGAACCTGGGTAAATCTTGTGTATGGTTGTCGGTGTGTTCTTTCCGTTTGATTTGGTATCCGTTGGATAGTTATTTTTCAATCTACCCTAAAATAAAGGTCTTGAATTTTCGCTGCGTAAAGATACATAATCCTTACAACAAGTGGTATCAGAGCGTCAAGTTCGCGTTTTGGAGTCGATTGGAAAGTTGACATCTACAAATTACGAGATCGAAAAGTTTGATATGCATAATAAATTCAATCTATGGAGATTGAAGATGATGGCGCTGCTGAAACAACAAGGTGTGCACAAAATTGTCTTTGCAAAAGACAGAAATCCGGCGACGACGACGACGATAGCGGATAGTGTGGAGATGGAGGACAAAGCTCACAGTTCAATTCATCTTTCAATGGCCGATAAAGTCCTTTGCGAAGTGGCGCAAGAGACGACGACAGAATTGTGAAACATATTGGAGTCTTTTTACGTGAAGAAATCTCTTAATAACCGATTCTATCTAAAGTAGTTCGGGAACCGTGTAAAGGTTTTTTAGTTTGGATTATGCGAAGGGTTCGCTTTGCTAGAGTTCGCAGGATTATGCAGGCAAGAGAGGATCGTGCATCAGTATACCACATTGAGAGATCCTCGGTTAGATGGCATTGCATGGCGAATGGTTCAGACAGTTTTGAAGAATGGAATTTTACGGCTTACGGCTGGTTTTCCAAGGGAATTTCAGGTTGGAGCCCTATCTACTACCGAGTATCTCATCGATCGGTCACCATCGACGACGGTAGATATGAGAAATCCCGAGAAGTTATGGACTCGAGGGATTGAGAATTACTCGGGGCTTCGTGGAGTTTGATAGAGCCGAGGATCAAGAGATGTTTTCTTATCGGTTTTGGAGACAGCAAAAGGGTTCAGGTCGTGATGTCGCGTGGAGTAATCAACCAAGTCACATTCGTTGAGTCTGCGATATTTCGAAGAAGACAGACTCGGTCAGATGGTAAACAGAGAATAAGTATGCCGCCAAGCGAGGTGGAGATTGTTAAATTTGATTTAAATTCGGATTAGTTATGGATTAGTTAGGATTTAAATCTAATCTCTTTAGTTTAGATTTAAATATAATATCTAGATTAAATTCATATTTATTTATAGTTTAAATATGGATTTATCTCCTATCATTTATATACCCTATATATACGAGGCATTCTCTAAGTTTTTTTAAAAGTATCCATAATTTTTTGATAATCTAGGATTTGATTAGAGTGGTAGGGATGGCCAAGCGCGGTTGCGGATAGAGAGGTTTTTTAAAAGAAGGAAATTCTTTGTAAATGAAGGGTGAGAAGTCAGTGTAATCTAATCTTTTTTTCAATCTACCCCTAAACAAAGATCTTGAATTTCCGCTGTGCATAGATACGTAATTCTTACAACAAGTGGTAAATGTTCGAAGTCCCGGTCCAAATTATGAAAGATGAGGTGATCGGTATTTCAATTCAGGTGGAGAGTCCGGTAGAGCCAGTGGTGCAGAGGCCGAGGACAGTTCGACGCACATGAGTGGTTAGAGACGAGTCTCCAAGGCAAGAGGATCAGGAGTTCGATAGAAAAACCGCATGTTTGATTCGTGGCATAGAGTGTCATGGATGGGAGTTGCGTCGGTTGCAGCAGAGTATCTAGCAAGTTCCAGTCGGTATGGGATAGAGGAGATTCGGCTAGGATCTTCTCACTTAGAAGCGCACTTTAGGCTTTCGGCGATATTATCGTCAGGTATAGATTACGCTGATGATAAAGACGGATGGAGGTCGATGACGAGTTACATATTAAACATGGATGCAATGCTGGGAAGATCGATGTTTCAGTCCGGTATCGCGGTTTCAACAATGGAGGCATGGTTGATAGCTGTCATGCAGGCGGTTAGGGAGGCTATCGATTTGCGGAGATTGTTAGGGTTCGGAGTTCCAGAGGAAGTAAGTATTTTTCTTGGAGACTGAGAAGAATGTGATGGCACTTACGTTGGTGACCTAAAGGATTCGACAGACGCGTTTCTAAGATGGTTTCGATCTAAACTCAAGTTTTGCCAAGTAGATTGTTGAGGTGCCTTTGGACTCAAGGGGATGAGAATGGAGTTCCAAGGTGTTGATAAATTGAAGAGATTGCGGCGAATTTGAATCAAGGTGGAGATTGTTAAATTTGATTTAAATTTGGATTAATTTTGGATTAGTTAGGATTTAATTCTAATCTCTTTAGTTTAGATATAAATCCAATCTTTAGATTAAATTCATATTTATCTCTAATTTAAATATAGATTTATCTTTTAGCATGTATTTACTCTATAAATATGATACTTTCTCAAGGGTTGTATATCCATAATTCTCTAATAACCTAGGGTTTGCTTAGAGTGGGAAATGCGGCTAAGCGCGATTGCGGATAGAGGTATTATAAGAGGGCATTTCTTTGTAAATGAGGGGTAAGAAGTCGGTGTAATCTCTTGTAATTCTTTTTCATAGTGGAAGTTTTCGTCGCGGTTTATAGGATTAGGTGCTAGTTACGCCGAACCTGGCTAAATCTTGTATGTTTTTATTGGTGTGTTCTTTTCGTATGATTTGGTATCCGTCGGATGGCATTTTTTCAATCTACCATAAAACAAAGGTATTGAATTTTCACAGTGCATAGATACGTGATCCTTACAAAAAAAGTGTTTGAGCGTCAAGTTCATGTTTTGGAGTCGATTGGGGAGAAGACGTCTACAAATTACGAGATCGAAAAGTTCGATGGACGCAATAAATTCAGTATATGAAGATTGAAGATGACGGCGCTGTTGAAACAATAAGGCATGCACAAGATTGTCTTTGTGAAAGACAGGAATCCGGCGACGACCACTGTAGCGGAAAGTGTAAAGATGGAGAATAAAGCTCACAGTTCAATCCAGCTTTCAATGGCCGATAAGGTTATTTACGAAGTGGCGCAAGAGACGACATCGGTAGAATTGTGGAACATATTGGAGGCCTTTTACGTGAAGAAAGCTCTTACTATCCGATTTTATCTAAAACAGTCCGGGAAGCGCGTAGAGGTTCTTCGGTTCGGATTATGCGGAGGGTTCGCTTCGCTGGAGTTCGCAGAATTGTGCAGACCGGAGAGGATCGTGCATCAGTACACCACATTGGGAGATCCCCTGTTAAATGGCATTGCATGGCGGATGGTTCAGACAGTTTGGAAGAATATAACTTTACGGTTTATGGCTGGTTTTCTAAGGGAATTTCGGGCTAGGAATTATTCGTGGTTTCGTGGAATTTGATGCATCAAGGAGGCGAGGATCAAGAAACGTTTTCTTGTCGGCTTTGGAGACGGAGGAAAAGGGTACAGGTCGTGGTGTCTTGGGACCCAGAGTGGAGTAATCAGCCAAGTGATATTCGTTGAGTATGCGTTTTTTCGAAGAAGATAGACTCGGTCAGATGGTGAACGGAGAACATATATGCCGCAAAGTGAGGTGGAGTTTGAAGACCCAGTTCAAGTTATGAAAGATGAGGTGGTCAGTATTTCGATTCAGGTGAAAAGTCCAGTAGAGACAGTGGTGCGAAGTCCAGGACAGTTCAACATACAGGAGTCGTTAGGGACGAGTCTCTAAGGAAAGAGAATCGGGAGTTCGACAGAAAAACTGCATGTTTGATTCATGGTATAGAGTGTGTCATGGATAGGAAGTTGCGTCGGTTGCAGCAGAGTATCGAGCATGTTTTAGCTCAGTACGAGATGGAGGAGATTCGGCCCGTATCTTCTCACTTAGAGGCACACTTCAGGCTTTCAGCGATATTGACATCGGGTATAGATTACGCTGGTGATAACGGCAGATGGAGGTCGACGACAGGTTATATGTTGAGTACGGATGCAGTGCCAGTGAGATCGATGCTTCAGTCCGATATCGCGGTTTCAACAATGGAGGTATGGTTGATAGCCGTCATGCAGGCTGTTAGGGAAGCCATCGATTTGCGGAGATTGTTGGGTTTAGGAGTTCCAAAGGTGGTGAGAGTGTTCTTGCATGTCGAGAAGAAGGTAATGCCTTTTATGAAGATTGGTACCCTAAAGGATCCGACAGATGTATTTTTGAGATGGTTCCGGTACAAGTTCAAGTTTTGCCTAGTAGATTGTTGATTTGTTTTTGGGCACAAATCAACGAGCACAGAGTTCCAAGATATTGAGAAAGTAATGGAGCTGAATCAAGGTGGAGATTGTTGAATTTAATTTAAATTCGGATTAGTAAGGGATTAGTTAGGATTTAAATCTAATCTCATTAGTTTAGATTTAAATCTAATTTTTAGATTAAATTCATATTTATTTCTAGTTTAAATATGGATTTATCTCCTAGCATTTTTCACCCTATAAATATGAGACTCTTTAGGGATTTTTGTATCCATAATTCTCAAATAGCCTAGGGTTTGATTAGAGTGGGAGAGCAGTCAAACACGGTCGCGGGATAGATAGAGGTTTTGTAAGAGAGTATTTCTTTGTGAAGGAGGGTAAGAAGTTAGCGTAATATCTTGTAATTGTTTATCATAGTGGATGTTTTCGTCGCGGTGTGCAAGATTAGGAGCTAGTTGCACCGAACCTGGGTAAATCTTATATATTGTTATTGGTGTGTTCTTTCCGTATGATTTGGTATCAGTCGGACAGTTCTTTTTCAATCTGCCCTAAAACAAAGATCTTGAATTTCTGGTGGGTATAGATACTCAATCCTTACAACATAGTTCTCGTCCTCCTTTGTGTCCCTTTGAGAGTCTGGGATCACTTGAGACATTTCTTTACTGATCTTATGTCAAGTATCTATTGTGGCAAGAGAAACCTAATTATTAGATATAGAGGCACAAACTTTAGCCATAAATATAGAAAAATACTTCATTTGCTTTTAAAAATCACATTATCACGCTCTAGCCACTCTCCCCAACACATTGGTTGATGGGCACGCCTATCACTCTTTTTCAATGTTGATTTACCCCATAGTTAATTGAAAGTTCCCGGATACCCCCATATATTGAATCTGGACATGACAATCTTTCGCACTTCTTTGGAGTATGGACGATGTAACATAAGGTGGTCAATTGTTTCGAAGGACATTGCAAAAACGGCAGTTTAACAGTCATTGCCATTTTCTTCTAGTGAGGTTGTTACTAATAAGTCCACTCTAATAGTTATGCGTATAATGCTTTAGAATCCATCATTGCTCTATAATAAATCCACCAATAGTCCGTATGTATTATACAGGAACTTTGATCGAGTTTGTTAATCCTCATTATTACCTTATTTAGATGGGCCCTGTCATTCTAAGATGGATAAAGCCTTCTCTTGGTTTTTAGTTCTTTCCCATTTGAAATTATAACAAATTGTTGATTACTGTGATTTTACTTTTTACTATCTCAATCCTGAGCATTCTGCTACCAATAATATAGGGAAATTAAGAATCCGCATCAGGATTAAAGATGATTTTATTACTTGGATGTGTAAATAGAGAAAATAATTCTAAAAAGATTCAGTGCAACATAAATTATACTCGATAAAAGGGAGAAATGTGCAACATCAAAAGTGAATGATATAATCTATTACTTGTTGTTATGCTAGTTTTGTAAAAATTGTGGATGCTTTTTTATGTTATGAGATTTCAATTGTTATTCTGTTACGAATTTTCTTTCTATTTCATTGTTTAATATTTAATTTTTTAAATCAACTTATTATAAAAAAAATTCAATAAGTTTTGGCTTCCCTGAGAAAAGAATTCTGGCACTCATGGAATTGTTTTAGGGGAATGGCTTTAAACAGAAACGATTTAGAGTTTGGGAATTAGTACATCCTGTGTTTGACGTTATGCTTGAATATACCAAAAAGATAACTCATTGAAAGGTCTCTGTCTTTTGTTGGTTTGGGATACAAAAAGGGTTTGAACTATTTCACATAGGTAAAGTCCCTATTCATTTTGCCTCCAAATATTGGTTGTTTGGGTTTCCTTCAAATGTTGTTTTAGCAATTCAATATTATTTGAAACTTTTAACATCCTGTTAAATCGATAAATTCTTTTCTTTATTTGTTCATCCTGTTCAGTTAGTGAATTATCTGGATATTGAAATTCTCTTAATAATTTTTAAAATGTTAGGGTATTGATTGTGAACCTCTTTTTTACAGAAAGTATTTTTTAATGACGGCAGTTGAATTTTCAATGCAGGGTAACACATTTATTTTGTTGTATCTTAAATCTGTAGCTTACCTCCCTCTAAAAAATGGTTCCAGGTGACGAAAAGAATGCTCATTTGAAGAATTTGGATAAAGCCTCAGAAAACCTGAAATTGTTTAAGGCAGACTTGTTAGACTATGATTCAGTGGCTGCTGCTATTGAAGGATGTGAAGGAGTTTTCCATGTTGCTAGTCCTGTTCCTGCAACAAAAGTGCCCAACCCTGAGGTAATTATCTTTGTTATTTGTTACAAATATTTCTAAAATTGATAGAAATGTTGTTTTCTGGTAGATTTTACTCTTCTCACTAGCTATTTCATCAGATTAGTATTTAATCATGCACAGTTAGGCAATTAGGAAATGTTGGATTGTATTTGCATCTTAGGCTGGATAAAAGCTTATGACTGAACAGTGGATGCTAAATTCAATCCCCGGAATGACATTTCTCAGCCCTCGGCTCCCGTATTTATTTTTTCCAAAAAATTCCTATATGCATCTTGCACCTATTGATTGTGTAAGACATTAGGGTCCTGTTTGGGTGTGGAGTTAGGAAAACTGGAGTTTATTTTTAAGTTGGGTAGAGGCTATGCATACTCTTGTTTGTAAGGTCCTACCTCCACCCAAAATTTAACTTGATGGGTTGTTTGGCTTTGGAGTTATTTAAACTCAAAAATGTTGTTTTGGAGATACCTAACTCCAAAGTGAGGGTTTACTTCACGCTTTGTGGAGTTTAAAAAACTAACTTTGTGGTTCAGATAACACGAGTTTCCTAAACTCCAAAATGGAAGCCAAACGGGGCATAAGATTTTGGAGGTAAGTCTTGATGACTTTATGGAAAATTTAGTTATCCTAACTCCAAACTCGAGCTGGCCCTAGATAGTAAAAGAGCATTGGTTTGAACTCCATTACAAGCAATATTATAAAACATATATTTCTATCATATACTTAGATAAGCAGGCGCGATTTGGATCATTGTTGGTTAATTTGATAATGTTCAGGTAGAGGTAATTGCTCCTGCTGTAACGGGCACTTTGACTGTACTTAAAGCATCCTCTGAGGCTAAAGTTAAAAGAGTGGTCGTGGTTTCCTCAGTTGCAGCAGTTAGTATGGTCCCAAACTGGCCGCAAGATAAGCTCATGGATGAGGATTGTTGGTCAGATGCCGAATATTGCAGGACAACCGAGGTAATTTATGTCTAGTATTTGAGGTTTGAGATCCGCAGTCCTTGTTGAGATCTACTAGCATTATAGTTTTGATTGTGTGCGACATGCAAAACTACCATGCCATAGAAGTCTGAGACACTATTTTTCATGCTTCTATCCGCCATAACTTAATGCAAAGTTCAGGTTTCAAACATATGCCACATTAAGTTTATCTTGTTTCTGTAGGCAAGCTTTGCAATCGAGACATGATTTTAAAACGAGCGGAAGCAATGAATTTCAAAAATGAAGAGAGCAAAAGCATGCACACATAGAACCATGAACAAAGACTAAAACTTGTAACTAAACTAGTAAGCTAAAAACAAGAGTTGGCGGACTACAACCTTTGTAGCACGTTAGTCACTTCTTCTTGGACTCCGGCTAGTCTCTACGAAGTCCGGAACAAGCTTGTTCGATGATTTCCTTGCCGAAAATGATCCACCTTGAGATAACTCCAACATAAGTTTTAGCTTCAAATTGATCTCTTCAAAATGATGAAACTCATTAATTAAACTTACTAAGAATGATTAGCAGGAGATGTAGATTAATTAGCTCACTAAATTTTTCTCTTTTCCTTTTCCATTTCTCACTTGAAGAAAATCAAGAGAGAAAAGAACCATGGAGATGAGAGAATGAAGAAGATAATGATTTAGATGAGAACAAATATAAGAATGAGTCATAACTCATGAGTCACAAAAAATGAGTCAAGTCTACAAGCATCTTAAATCCATGACTCGTTCTGATATCATTTCGTTCATATAAGTCTCATACTCCAATCTCACATGTATCATCATACATGTCACAATATTTATATCAAATATAAATATTATTAAAAAGAAGAAAATAATAAAGTGAATATGATATTAGTTAATATATAAATATATCAATATATAAATATATATTTAATTATTAAATCAACACTTGATTTAATAATCCGGTTATATATATATACATATACCGGCTAATATCAATTAACACCCGATTAAAATACATGTATCAAATACACGTATTTAATCGAACTCCTGCATGTCTATACGCTCCTTACATCGTTTCACATGTGCTGCGAAATTTCTGTGTGGGACTCTAAATACTCAACAATACGCTGGCAGTAGGTTAGGATCATATCTATAGCCCACAAGAACGTCAACGGTATTAGCTGCACGTAACGGCTACCCAGATATTGATCAAAAAGTCAACGAGCAAGCTTATCCGAACCCGGCAAAGTCTACCCGTGACATTACCGTACAGTCCGTTCTCTTCATATAAGAGTATCGTATATCGGTTCTAGCTTTCTTCGGAGTCGCTGAGATGGATGGCGTACCAGGTCATGACATGGACCTCATCATCAGTATCTTTTTCCAGCTCTTTTAGAATTTCGGCCGCTTCTATAGAGAAAAACGCCTTCAATTGAATTAGGGTTCTTTCCTTTTGCATATAGTCTTCGAGAGAGTCAATATATTTTTGAATGGTCGATTTTCTCGCAGACCCTTCGCATCAAGCCACGCTTTTCTTTTTAAGCTTCTTGGACTTTGAGCTCGAACAAGCCGAATCAACGACCGGAAGAGTGGGTTCTTTTTGCCCATCCCATTCGATTCTGGGCTCTTTCTGAAGCAGTTTCTGTTGGAGATAGTGCCCTCAGAGTCAATTATTGGATCACAGGCACGTGATTGCAATGATTGAGTGAGGACCTATACCGGTAAGACAGTCTTACTCAAGATGATAGTATGCTATCTGGTTTATCTTTATCATCGTGTACTGCTTTAGGTGATCTTACAGGCCACTATTGCGCGTTGATAGAGCCCTTAGGATTCTTGCTTGACGGCCAGCAGTATGATGGCGATCATATACGTGGGAGCTGGGGTCTATAAGCACATCCTTAAAAGATCCCTAGTCATGAGAGTTTCGAGATAGGGCATCGATACTTCAGAGTAGACTAGTGTATACAGTCGAGACCCCGACGAGGGGCGGTGGCCGGTCTCACAAGCCACTGGTGTCAGTTGGTTCACCTAAGATGTATACAGGTGCTCATTGGGTTATGAGTACACCGGACAGGACTCGCCGGGAACATACTAGTTGGTCTTATACCAGACGTCAGATAGCAGTTCCCTAGTGACATGTGTACAGGTTAGTTCATCGATCTGAGATCGTCATTTGTCTCGTATGAGTTCCCACTGTACTTTGATTACTACCCTACCACGGCTCAAAGGAGTCGTGCAAACAGGTTTTAGTTGGGTACAGTTCCGAGCCACATGGAGGCAGTGAGCGGATCTGCAGGATTTCGTCTCTCCCGGTATTGGGGGTGAGGTCGCGCTGTGTCTAGGAGACCCCTTACACGAAGTCCTTGACCAAGACAGGAGATTTACTGGTAGGTATTCCAGTTATATCTCAGGGTATTCTGAGCTACACTCCGACACGACTTGTATCGCTTTTGGGGGTCTGACTTTTACCAACCCCCTAGGCCTGCCATGCGATGCTCATAGACGAAGACTTTTACCAACCCCCTAGGCCTGCCATGCGATGCTCATAGACGAACGGACCGGACTGTACAGATATTGTCACTAACAGGCTCAGTAGGGTGTCAGGATTAGTTCGCTCATCGACGTCCCTTTTGGTCAATACCTGGTAGCCCGTTACGTATGGCTAATACTTCTGACGCGCTAGTGGTTAAATCCACAGCCAAGGGATTGACGAGTCTTTAGAGTTCTCCACATATCGTTTCTCAAGTTTCGGGCGAAACGCTGTAGAGGCCGTATGGAGATATGGCAGGGTTCGATCATATACGTGCGTTATTGCACGGATCATGATCGGACGGCTAATACTAGCGGGCTTTGGTTTAAGCTGGATCCTAGTATTATACAGTATAGATTTTGTCTCATTGCATTTGTATTCGGTCGGAATACAAATGCGGGTATGTATATACAGTCGCGGGGTTTTCCTGTAATTTATTACGGGATCAGTTTTCTGAAGTTGCCAGTTTGTTTTCCGTTTCGGCCATTTTCTTTTGTTTCTTTCCTTGGCTGAAAATTGGTGGAGGGCTTATTTGCAAGCATGCAAATTGGTATTGTGGAGGGTGGTCCTTGTAACTTGTTGCTTCATGATGGTTTCACCATACATTGACTTCTTAGCTCATGATTGCTTGACTTTTGCTTGATAAGATGGTTGATGAGGATTGAACTTTAGTTGTGATCATGATTCATCATCATAAGCCTTTTTCTCTCTCTCTCTTGCATTATTCTTTTTCCTAACTCCCTCTTCTCATCTTCTTGAAGCCAAGGCCGACCATTCCCTTTAGGGGCTGTCCAAAAATTTTTGTGTGGGAATTTTGTTCTCTTCTTGCTACAAAAATTCCCTAGTTCATAGCAAAAGGTTCATATCTCCCTCCACCTTCAAAATGGAAACTTCTCCACAACCTCTTAAGACAAAGAGTCTACACTAGCCTACAGCATTTCTTGGACACGTCGACTCGCCAACTTCGTGCCCGAGTTGTCTCGGTCCAGAGGTGGGAGCCCGTAAAAGAATCCGGCGATGTGGTGTCCTTTCGACGAGGAGATGAAGACCGGAGATTCCGTGGGGAGATCGGGACGACGACAGGAAGACCGAAGGACACGGATCGCTTGGTATATCTCTCTACCCCTTCTCTAGTTAGCTAGGAGTAGGTTAATGGCCTGATACGGGTTTAAAAGTCCGCAGTAGCGCCGGTTCTAGTTTTTAGAAAAGTCTTGTATTCCGCATTTTGGCCTCGTACAGACGGCCGGGGCGCTGCCGTGCACTTACAGTTTCAGCATCTTCTCCATTTTCTTGGATATGTATACACTCCACGGAGGTTGTAGCAGATTGGCATCATTTCATGGAGCGGATGGTTCAGCTGTCTGTTTCTAGAAGGCAGCAGCTCCTGTCTGTATGAAGTTGGCGATCACGGTTTGATTGTTCGCTAACATGCTCTTAGACAATTCGATTTCTCCTGTCTTGTATTGTTTCTCGACCTAATTCTTAAAAAAATAGTAGTCCTCAATTGCATGACGCGACATTCTATGATATGGGCAATATAGACGATTGTCGGTCATGTTTGCTTCATGTGGTCTCTTTGATTTCGGCAATTGCAAACCATTCATGGCGTTTTTGAACCCTTTAGAAGAAGTAAACCTTGTTCTTTCTCTCTTCAAGAGTCGGTCCTCCTCCTGGTAATGGTTTCTGAAGCCCGTCGGTCTTTGATCCGCCCGCTTTTCGCTCGCCCTCGTCATCAGAAGTATTGAAAGAATCGACTTTATTGGATCTCCCGCTTTTGCGATTATCGTTTTTCCGGTTCCTCCAGAGTTTGTTATTTTGGGGATCCGAGGCGGACTCTTGTTTTGAGCATTTCAACATTTGAACTCTCTTGGTCAACTCCTGAAACGATTTTACACCTGCGGTGCATAGAAACAGAACTATCCAATTGTTGAGATTCCCGATAAGGCCGACGGATTGATCCTGCTTTAATGGCGGTTCGCACTTGACGGTAAGATTACGACCATCGGGCTATGAAATCCGTGTTTCTTTCGTTACGTTCTGATTTGATCCTCATAAGGTCAGCAATGGTGATTTTATCACTGAAACATGGATCTTTACCTAAATAGAGATTCTATTTGGGTGAACGTGGTAACAGAGCCATCCGGTATGCTTGCATACCAGTCAAAAGCGATATCGGTCAAGCTGGTAACGAACTGTCAGAGGAGTGCATCATTGCTCCTTGTATTCCCGCACGATACTTTAAAGTGGGCAATGTGCCGGTTCGCATTTCCTGTCCCATCGAATCTTCTGAATTTGGAGACGACGTAGCCACTTGGAAACTCCACTAGATCATATCGTGCAGGGTACGACCTCTTACTATTGCTGATATCTTTCTGCGTCTCGGCTTCAACCACCAATATTTTGACTCTGTCGGTGACCAAATCTATGATCTGATTTTGCATTAGCGGGATACTGCCATCGAGAGTCCAGACATTCCCTGAAGCGAAATATGGTCGACTTTCATGTGGCTCACTTATCTTTGGACTTAAGGGAATATGCGTCGGCTGCTTCGGGTCACTGTCACCTAGCTCATGAGTAGAGCTTTGCGATTGATTGGGCGGCGGCCGAGCAATTTGTGTCGTGAGCTGCATGATGACATTTTGTCAAGTCATCAATTTTGGAGTAAAGTTTGGCCATCTCATTATTTTTGTTTTTGAGCTATTTTTGGAGTTCTTGGAGAAGCCGATGCTCCGCTATCTTGGGGCGGAAAAACGGCTCCTCTTCACTGTTCGAGCCTGAATCCCCTATGAATTGAGGGATTTTTCTGCTTACCAGTCTCACCAAAAGGGTTTTTGTTATCTTTTGGGAAGTAGCAGCCACATTCAAACCATATTGGGCTTGGGATATGGTGGCCTCATCCTTATTCTTGCTGCACGTGCCTGCCATATAGACCATATGAACCACATTTCCAGTTATCCCTTTATCGTTGACGGCTGAATTTTTGGACCGTCGTCGTGGCCCTTCCTTTTCAGGAAAGGACAAGCGACAAAAGACGGTCGACTTGCGCGGGTTCTTAAGTGGAGCCGGTATCCCTTTATGGATTTTTCACGTTGCTTTCGCGCGGCACGGAGCGCTTGATAGACTCTTAAAGAGACTGTGTCAGGTTTTCTATGTTGAGGTTTAGACATGTCTTTCGTAGCGCTGTTTGAATCGTCGTTTTCTTGAGTTTGGCGGTTATGGCGTTTCTCTGAACCCACGTTAAATGTTCGAAGGAATTGTTAATTTTCACGGCCGATTCAGTTATCGTTGTGGGGTAACGCTGTTCTTAGAACCTCACAAAATTCAACTTGACCGAAGCCTTGGCCCTCTTGTTGGTTTTATATCTGAGTCGCTTTTGTCTTAGCTTTTCAGTCTTGAGGGCTTGACGAGCATCTGCTCACTTGGAAGCCACCGTAGGCCAATTGACGGGGAGTCCAGAGAAGACACCCAATCGTGCAGTTGTTAAGAGCACCGTCTGAGACTCCTTGTATTTTCCTTGGTTTTTACGGATTTGCCCCTAGCTAGAGCAACAGAGAGCCGCTCGAAAAAAGACTTGTGCTTAGACTGGGTGCTCATACAACCACGACATTTGGCCTTCTTCCCTTTGAGGATGGTTTTGCCAACATCCTTGTTGGAGCCTCAACAATAAGAGGACTGAGGGCAGAAGAAAATATGATGGAGCCGAATGGTAGTGGTGGCTCCTCCCATTGCTGCTTGAGATCTGCCGAAAGTACCAGCCGAGCGTTTGTCTTGATGGTGTAAGAGATTGGAGTTGTATCAAAAGCTGAGCTTGTTGCAGGAGACATCGTCGTGTTTGCAATTGCAGTTGAAAGTTCATAATGTGCATGAAGAAGCATGATTTCAGTACGACGAAATTATATATATTAAATGAGTTCGCATAGTCGTTTGACCCGAAATATGGGAGAGATAGGTCCTACCGGATGTGCCAGAATCTGTAGAGTGTTTTTCACTACCCTACTGAGATAGGAATGTGCTTGCTTTTCAGTCATGTGCAGATTTCCCCTGTCTAAGGTAGACTGGGGTTTATTGATTGTGGGGTCCTAATCTCATACAGCCGCCGACGAAACTACCGTTATTACATATCGCTCTGAGGCGAGGGAACATACGATTAACGGATCATGTGATCATACGAACTCAATATGCAACATGCGTGTGTTATGTTTTGAAAACAATTTTGAGGGTGTTTTGGACACATCGGGGACCTCACGGAGTTTACGAGGGTCCTGCTATCCGAATAGTGGGTTGGGAGTCAAGAGAGCTAGCAGTCCCCTTACGGGATGCGGGGCAACGCCCGTTAGAAATTTTTTTTAACAAAATGCTACTCGATCCTTGTTTGTTGGAAACTTAAGTTCCATGAAGCTCAAGTTTCGACACTTGGAAAATTTTGCCAAGTCCTGACTTATGCTTCAGCGTCTATGTGCGCTGAAGTCCTAACTTATGCTTCAGCAAATTTTGCCATGTCCTAACTTATGCTTTAGCACCCATGCATTGCACATAGTGCATATGCACGATTCAACAGATTGCGCCTTTGGTATGGGCGCTGGCGCACGTGCATTGCACATGGTGCTGGCGCAATTTTACAAAAGGGCCTTTAGCGCTAGCTCACGTGTATTGCACATAGCGCATTTCCACAACTTGGAAGAAGGCGTCTCTGGCGCTGGCGCACGTGCATTGCACGTAGCGCACATGCGCAACTTGGCGGAAGACGCCTCTGGCGTTGGCACACGCATTGCATGTAGTGCTCATGTGCAACTTGGCAAAGAGCGTCCATGGCGCCGGTGTCTTGACATAGGGCGCACCTATGGATGAAAGTTGGTACTTTCAGAAAAATTAAGTTTTCGATTGGTGAAGCATATGCTTCTGTTTGATTATATTATTTTTTTGGTGATCTTTGAATCTTCGGGTTTTTGGGTCTTGTCGCTGGTGCGTTTTTTTTTTGTTTGGAAGATGAGATCTCTTCTCCGCCTCCTTTTTCCTTCTTGGATCTTGATAAACAGGAAATGAGAAGAGATAAAAAGATCTTTTTTTGTATGGAGATTTTAGATTTCAATCTATTGACCGATGCAAAAGGGAAGGAGGCTCGAGTGGTATTTTACCCGGAACCAATTTAAGAATAACGCGTGCTATATTTCAAAACCTTGCATATAATCCGTTTTCTTGCTGGTCAAAATGCATGAAAAAAATTTGGAAGAAGGAAACCTACGTGAGAGAAAAGTGCGACGGCTTAAAACCTTATTTTTTTAAGAGGAGAAAAATCTTCTTTATTTCGTCACGAAGGTTGGCTTCTGTAGCCTTTACACTTTTACACTTGGGCTTCTAAGGCTTTACAATATTGGTTTTTTCCCCCTCCCATGCCTATATGCTTATTTATTTTTGCACATAAGCCATGGATTGTGCAATTATTTGGTTTTTTGCCCATTTCCCTTGCATTTATTCATAAAAAAAATACGTTAAATTTATTTAATACACAATCTTTTCTTTTCTTTTCTTGGCATAGGGGCCGACCCCTTGCTTGAACTTCAACTTGACTCGAGTCTGCTTGACTCGGACTCAGGCTTAGGCCCACTTGTACGGGCATTGACTTTGACTTTCCGGACAAAGGGGTGTAAATTTTGACCCCAACAATTATGTTTCTCTTACTTTTATGATTGCTGAACTCATTAGGGATCATAATTTTTCCCATTTGCATCATGGAATTTTCATGGCTGGTGAGAGATTTTAATCCTCAACGAATTATTGTTGCAGAACTGGTATTGCCTTTCGAAGACATTGGCAGAGAGGGAGGCTCTGGATTATGCAGCAAAGCACGGACTCGATGTAGTGACTGTTTGCCCGTCTATGGTTCTGGGCCCGCTGCTCCAATCTACTGTGAATGCTAGTAGCTCATATCTCGTCAACACCTTGAAAGGTATGTCTCTAATCTCCGTATTAATTTTACAATCGTTTTCCATTCGGAAATATACTTTGTGCGTGCGCATGCTTGTATTCTCCTGATTATATATTTTTCGGTATATGAATGAAACTCATCTTAATCAAGTAAATATTGTGAGAGATGAAATGCTCATTTCCGAAATACGCTTAGCCGCTTTGGTTTATCCTCAAGAGATATATTGTGGAGGTTTTTATTGGGTATTAGATAAGTATAGGATGAGCATGGTGTGTATTATCAGCTGATATTCTATATTACATTATGAAAAAATTTTGTAGTATCGAACAGAGGTTTAAAAACACCAAAAAAGAAAAGAAAAGAAACTTCTCACTATTTAAAATTGTTCTACCCATATCATATATATCCCCAATGTTACAAACTTACAAGCTTACGGGCATGTGTATACGCTCGTGGCTGAGAGGATTTGAGTCATATATCAACAGATAACAAACATCGAAAGTTTCATACCCATATCATATAGTTGCGGATGCAAGTATGAATAGGACTAGTTATCAGAAGTCAATCTTATAAGGCATATTTAGAAAATTCAATGGTGTAATCGGTTTTGGTAATCCTTTGTGACATTACAGGCAAGCGCAAGTCAATGGATAACATGATGATGTATTTTGTGGATGTTCGAGATGTAGCCGATGCCCTTCTCCTTGCATACGAGAAGCCTGAAGCATCTGGCCGTTACATTTGTGCGCCTCATCCGATGAAAGTCCGCGACTTAGTAGACAAGCTGAAGACCATGTATCCCAATTACGAGTACCCAAAGAAGTAAGCCTTTTTTTTTTGCCTTTCTGTATGAAATTTTCATTGCTAGTGGATTCTCTCTAAGTATTATATATTTTCGATGGCAGATTTAATGAGATCGATATGAAAAACCTGATGAATTCGGACAAGTTGAAGACGTTGGGGTGGAAATGTAGGCCATTGGAGGAGTCTATTGTGGATGCAATTGAGTACTACAAGGAAGCTGGCCTGTTGGATAACAAGGAATAGAGCCCCTTTAATGTCGAGTCCAAATATGTTGGAGAGCTGAGAACTTTTTCCTTGGGCTTGCATGAACACCGTAAAACTATTACCATGTGGTTTGAATTATTGTTCTAGTTTGGACCCGTTTGGACTGGTTTTTATTTATTATTAATATTTTCACGCCGAGTTTGGATGAGGGCAAATTAAATCCCATCCGCTCATCCGTAATGCCTCCCGAACCCGTCCGATTATACTTGGTGCCGCCAAACACCCAAACTATCCATTAAAGTATTAGCCTATATATACTTGCCCAAGTTGCCCTAGCTGGTTCTCAAAGTTCACTGATTAACATGTGGCGGACACAGAAAATTTGAACGATGGGTCACTAACAATAGTGCCAAAAACCCACTAGCTAGTAATTTAATGCCAAACTTAATAAAAATTTGTCCCTATGTTTGACTCTTTAATTATTGAAAAAAATATTAGAGTTAGCACGATAATGTTGGGGTTATAATTGTTGCTTGGTCACGCAATCGAGATCTATTAGAGTTCGCATAATTTAGCAAAATAAAATTTCAATCATTTTATCCATCTTTATTCTTTAATGATGGTTATTTACCATATTAATAACAATTCAAGTCCGACTTGAGATGCACGGGCTTGTGCACAAAGAAAAAGGAGGTGCGTTAGTAACCTAAGTCATTAATCAAATTTTAGTTATGAGATATATAATTAGCTTGATTTCAAATGATGTGAACGCTGTCAGTAAAAATCAAATTAAATTGTTATTAAAGTAAATTTTCGTATTTTAGAATGTTGGTGGGATAAATATCAATATCAGAGCTATTTATTGTTTCCTACTTATAGGTTATTTGAATATATATTATCAAAATTCTAGTCTTTATGGTTTTTCTATCAAGAATCAAACAATTTTAATATTAAATTATAACCATAATTTGCAAAAGTTTACATGTGTTATTATTATAAGTAAAAAAAATCAAGAATGAAGGGGAACCAAACCTTAAAGCATAAGCTAACTCTTGAACCTAGAGGCAAACCTCTACTATTATAATTCCAACTCTAAGGGTGTAGCTAATATCCTCAATTGATCTTGATAATGCTCGATACTGGCGGCTTCAAAGGTCAGGACACGTGGCAGATGGCGTGTCTCAAAACTCATAAGAAAGGGCCCACAGGGGCCGACCAGGCCGTCCCTGTATCCGATCCGCGAGCACAAGCTGGCCGTCCTTGGAGCCCCTGCAAATCAGCCTCCTCGGCCTCTCAGCTCGTCTCCGAGCTACCACAGGACCAAGATGCTTCGACTCTCCCGCTCGTTCCCGAGCTCTCCCGCCGAAGCCATCTTCCTCGGTCCCTCCGACCAACTCCACCACTCACAGGCGTAACCGCCGCTCCGTAAATCTCGTCATGCGCAGATTCTCCGCCGGCAACATCCCACGTTCCACGTCATCACGATCCCCATTAACGAGCGATCCGCTCATTACGCGGGCGTGACGTCAGGAGCGTAACTGCCGGTGAGATTCTCGCGCCTGCTGCTGCGTACTGCCGCCACTACATAAGCTCCCATCACAGAAGGGTCAAGTAAGCCATTCTCTACACTTTACGCCGTTACTCTGCTCAGATGTGATTACTGACTTGAGCGTCGGAGGGTCCTCGGTGGTACCAAACCACCCCGGGACTTCTGTGCAGGCACTCGGCGACGGCCCCATCACCTCGCCCCCTCCTCTCAAAACCCATTGAGTCCCACATGCAACGAAGGACAATCAATCCAGTTCACCCCGAGATCAACGGAAGACAACATCTGACGGAGGCCCGAAAAGGAGCCCCATCAGTTGGCGCCATCTGTGGGAAACGTCCACAAAATACAAAGTTGGCCTTCCGATCTCCGTCGACATGACAGCTAATTCCCCTAGAGATCCAAACGCTCACCGTCGTTTTCCTCGCAACGGGGACGCGGGAGAACCCTCACCTGAGGTCGTCGGTCTCCCCGCGGGCATCAGTCTCGCGGGCTACGGCGGACGCCCGAACAAAAGGGCGAGGGGCCGAGAGCCCATCACCTTTGGCGACGAAGATATCCACGGCTCTGTGCCCCATAGCGATCCGCTGGTGATCGTAACGCGAATTCACCGATACGAGGTCCACCGGATACTCGTCGATTCAGGTAGCTCGGTGGACATCCTCATCCACGATTGCTTTTTGCGTATAGGGCTTGCCCCAGAAGACCTGAGGCCGACCTCCCACGTCATTTCTGGGTTCACCAATCACTCCATCCCGGCACAAGGGATGATCACCCTGCAGTTCACGATCGGGGAGCCTGGCCACACGCGCACACTGCCGGTAGACTTCATTGTGGCGAGGGTCCCATCAGCCTACAACGTCATCTTCGGCCGTCCGACGCTGAGCTCCCTCCGGGCCCAGATCTCGACGTACCACCTGGCAAAGAAATTCCCCCTCGATCAGGGGGGGATAGGACGAGCATACGGGAGCCAGCGAATCGCGGAAGTGGGCCTGGCAGAAGCATTCCCCCCGAGCAGCCTGCTGATAGCGCCGATGCAAGCGGTGACATTAAAGGGGCCCTGGATACTCGAGACGAGCGGAAGGAGGTCCGCGGGGCACCGGTCGAGCCTCTGACCGAGGTACCATTATCAAAAGGGGACTCAGGAAAGACTGTCCAGGTCAGGTCACTCCTGACGGGAATCCAACGGGATGACCTGATCGAGTTCCTCCGAAGATATTCCGACGTCTTTGCCTGGGCACCGGCAGACATGCCTGGGATCGACCCCAAAGTCATCTCCCACAAGCTCAGAGTTGATCCTGCTGCCCGACCCGTCAGGCAGAAGAAAAGAAGCTTCGCCCTGGCCAAACAGAAGGCTATTGAAGAAGAGGTTGACCGGCTTCTCGCCGCCAATTTCATCAGGAATGTGCCCTACTCGGAGTGGCTGGCGAACGTAGTTCTGGTTAAGAAGTCGAGCGGAAAGTGGCGCATGTGTGTCGACTTCACCGACCTCAACAAAGCCTATCCCAAGGACAATTTCCTGCTCCCCCGCATAGACCAGCTCGTCGACAGCTCGGCCGCGCATGAGCTTCTGAGCTTTATGGACGCTTTCTCTGGCTATAACCAGATCCGCATGAATCCGGCTGACAAAGATATGACCGCGTTCACCACGGATCGGGGAGTATACTGCTACAGAGTTATTCTCTTCGGCCTCAAGAATGCCGGGGCTATGTACCAGAGGCTGGTCAACCGCATGTTCAAACCACAGATCGGCAGGAACATGGAAGTCTACGTTGACGACATGCTCGCCAAGTCCGTCTCGTCGGCCGACCTGGACGAGGCGTTCGGGGTGCTCCGTAAATTCAACGTGAAGCTGAACCCCGCCAAGTGCGCATTCGGAGTCACCGGGGGAAATTCCTCGGGCTCATAGTCACTCATCGAGGTATCGAAGCTAACCCAAAGAAGATCAACGCCATCCTGAGCATGACCGCGCCCAAGACCAACGTCGAGATCATGAGGCTCACGGGGTGAGTGGCCGCTTTGAGCCATTTCATGTCCAGGTCGGGGGAGAAGTGCCTCCCGTTCTTCAAAGCGCTGAGGAAAATTCCGAGATTCGAGTGGTCGAAGGACTGCCAAGCCGCCTTCGACCAACTGAAGAGGCACCTCGTAACACCGCCCTTGCTCACCCGGCCAGAGGAAGGGATGAACTGTCACTGTACCTGGCCGTATCCGATCAAGCGGAGGGCTCCGTGCTCGTCCGAGAGACCGAGGGAGCGCAGAAGCCGGTGTACTATGTGAGCCATGTGTTCAAAGACGCAGAGACGAGATACCCCGCTATCGAGAAGATCATCCTGGCCCTCGTGGTAACCTCACCTAAACTGCGGCACTACTTCCAGGCACACACCATCATCGTCCTCACCGAGCGCCCGTTGGGAGCTATCCTGGCGTCACCGGAATCCCCAGGCCGCTTAGAAAAATGGAGATGGGAGCTGTCTTAGTTCGACATAAGGTATCGCCCGAGGCAAGCCATCAAGGCGCAGGATCTGGCCGATTTCATTGTTGAATGCACCATCCCTAGCAGGGACCCGGACTCCGCGCCGCCCTTCACCGCCCGGCATCTCATCCGGGAAGGCCATAGCTCAGCCCCGGGGTGGGTAATCTACGTCGATGGGTCCTCTACCGAGGAAGGCTGCGGAGCTGGCCTCATCATCCGAGGCCCAAATGAAGTTAAGATGGAGTACTCCCTGAGGCTCGGTTTCAAGGCGTCGAACAACGCGGCGGAGTATGAAGCCCTCCTGGCCGGGTTTACGTATGGTCGCAGGGCTGGGGCTGAAAGTTGTCCGAGTCCGCAGCGACTCAGCCCTGGTTGTCGGCCAAGTGACTGGCCGCTTCGAGGCTTGAGAACCACTAATGATGAGGTACCTAGAAGAAGTAAAGAAGCTCCAAAGAAACTTTGACAAGGTAGAGGTAGAACAAATACCCAGGTAGCTGAACGCGCAAGCAGACGCCCTTAGCAAGCTAGCTTCATCATACTCAGCCAACAACAGGCGGTCAATACTCTTCAAAACCCTGGCTCGACCCAGCGTGGGAGACGAAACGACGACACTCCAGGTGTACACGGTGCAGGAGAGTGACCAAGATTGGAGGAAGCCCCTAGTGGAGTTCCTGAAGGATGGCGTTCTCCCAAAGGACAGAGCAGCCGTCCACCGCCTCCGGGCCAAAGCCACCCACTTCGTCTGGAGCAACGGGAATCTCTACAAGAAGGCATTCACTCAACCCCTTCTCCAGTGCGTCGACTACCATGAAGCCGACTATGTCCTGCGGGAGATCCACGAAGGAGTGGGCGGCGCACACCAGGGGGCTCGAACCTTGATCCAGAAAGCACTGCTCCAGGGGTACTACTGGCCCACCATGCACGATGACGCCCCGAAGCTGGTCAGGAGGTGCAAGAGCTGCCAACTCCACGGCAGTATTCCCCGCCTACTGGCTACTGAGCTGACTGCCCTGACATCCCCATGGCCATTTGCCCAGTGGGGACTAGACATGATCAGCCAATTCCCTACCGGAACTGGCGGGCATAAATACGTCCTCGTCGCGGTGGATTATTTCACCACGTGGATCGAGGTCGTCCCCATCAGGAAGCCGGATGCCGCCGCCACCATCAAGTTCCTGCAAAACAACCTGATACACAGGTTCGGAATCCCAAGGTGCATCATTACCGACCACAGGACGAACTTCGAGAACGAGAAAGTGAGGGACTTCTGCAAGGAGTATCATATCCTCATGAAATTCACCGTGGTCGCACATCCCCAATGTAACGGTCAAGCTGAGGTTGCTAACCGGGACGTCCTCCGAGGCCTCCGAACCCGCCTGGAAGAGAAACAAGGCAGTTGGGTCGAAGAGCTACCCCGGGTCTTATGGGCCCTGCGCACGTCGAAAAAGACCCCCACCGGGGAAACCCCTTTTAGCCTCTGCTATGGGACCGAGGCGATGGTCCCAGCGGAGATCGGGCTACCCAGTCACCGGGTCGAGCATTTCGACTACGACGCAAACACCATGGCGCTACGAACCAACCTAGATATTCTGTTGGAGAAAAGGGACCGAGCCTAGATCAGAGCCGCCGCTTACCAACAGCAGACGGCCCGGTACTACAATGCTCGAGTGAAGCACCGCTCCTTTAAGATCGGGGACCTGGTGCTGCGACGAAACGAGTTCATCGACCAGGGTAGGCTCCACAAGTTCTCCCCAAAATGGGAGGGCCCCTTCCTCGTCTCCGAAGCGCTCCCCGGCAGAGCCTACCGCCTGCAAGACACGAACGGACGAAAGCTCCCCCGTCCTTACAATGCGGAGAAGCTCAAGCTATACCTATGAAGTCAAAACTAGCAAAGCACCGCACCCAGGCTACCGCTCAAAATCTCCCTTTGTAACGATGGTGTATAGCGTTGTCTAAAATTCATATCCATGCGAATAAAGAAACTTTCGAACATTCTTTCCCGGTAGGGTTCCCGCTGTACAACAAGAAGGGTCTCACCAAGGCCCTCTCAGAAGCAGCCGAGCCCGAGGTTCCCTCGCTCAGCTATCCCCCGCGGGCAGCTTCCCTGCCACAACGCCGGGGAACGAAAAGCCCTCCCAGAGGTAGTCGAGGCTAGAGGTTCCCTCGCTCGGCTATCCCCCGCGGGCAGCTTCCTCACCATAACTCCGGGGATCAAAAAGCCCTCCCAGAGGCAGTCGAGGCTAGAGGTTCCCTCTATAAGTGCACGGCGGCGCCACGGCCGTCAATCCGACGCCGGAAACGCGAAAACGAAAAACTTTGTAAACTAGCAAACCGGCACCACCGCGCACTAAAAACCCGGATCGGGCCATTAACCTAGCTACTAGCAAAATAGAAAAGAGTAGAGAAGCTATACCAAGCGATCCGTGTCCTTCGGTTTTCGTTTCCACTCCGATCTCCTCGCGGAATCTCCGGTCGTCGCCTCCTCGTCGGAAAGGGCACCACGTAGCCGGATTCTTTTACGGGCTCCCATCTCTGGACCGAGGCAACTCGGGCGTGAAGTTGGATAGCCGACGCGTCCAAGGTTTGCTGTAGGCAAGTGTAGAAACCATTTCTCTTTAGGGTCAAGAAGTTGCCATTGATGGAGGAGTCAATATGAACTTTGGAGTGATAAGGAATTTTGTAGCAAGCTAGAAATGTAATGAATCATTTTCCTTCACTCAAATGAAACCTCTCTCTCCTCACTCACAAAAGTGGCCGGCCCCTTATCTTTAATGGGGAAAGAATAATCAAATTATCAAGAGAAGAAAAGAATGAATAAAAATGAAAAGAAAAATGGTCACCACATTTCAAATCCAAATCAACTCCTCACCTTTTCCATTTCTAATCTCATAAATGCTAGGATTGACTAGAAAAGAATCTCATGATGATAAGAAGCCACAAATCACAATAAACCCCATCCACAAAAGTTATTTGCAAACTTGCAAATAACCCCCTTCCACCAGAAAGTCCGGTCGTGAAAGAACAAAGGAAAACCGACCGGAACGGAATGCAAACTGGCAACTTCTGAAAAGTGATCCCGTAATAAATTACAGGAAAAACCCCGCGACTGCATATACATGCCCGCATTTGTATTCCCACTGAACACTAATGCAAAGAGACAAAATCTACACTGTCTAATACTAGGATCCGGCTTAAACCAAAGCCGGCTAGTAAAAACCGTCCGATCACGATCCGTGCAATACCGCACGTATCTGATCGAATCCTGCCATATCTCCATACGGCCTCTACAACGTTTTGCTCGAAACTTGAGTAACTGTGTGTGTGGTGGACTCTAAAGACTCGTCAATACTATGATTGTGGACTTAACTACTAGCACGTCAGAGGTATTAGCCATACGTGACGGGCCACCTACTATTGACCAAAAGGGTCGTCGATGAGCGAACTCATCCTGACACCCTACTGAGCCTGTCAGTGACAATATCTGTACAGTCCGGTCCGTTTGTCTATGAGCATCGCATGGCGGGCCTAGGGGGTTGGCAAAAGTCAGACCCCTAAAAGCGGTACAAATCGTGTCGGAGTGTAGCCCAGAATACCCTGAGATACTACTGGAATACCTACCAGTAAATCTCTTGCCTTGGCCAAGGACTTTTCATGTGCTGGCTGTCCTAGACACAGCGCGACCTCACCCTCAATACCGGGAGAGACGAACCCCTGCGGATCCGCTCACTGCCTCCATGTGGCTCGGGACTGTACCCAACTAAAACCTGTTTGCACGTCTCTTTTGAGCGTGGTAGGGTAGTAATCAAAGTACAGTGGGAACTCACACGAGACAAATGACGATCTCAGGTCGATGAACTAACCTGTACACATGTCACCTGGGAACTGCTATATGACGTCTGGTATAATCCCAACTAGCAGGTTCCCGGCGAGTCCTGTTCGGTGTACTCATAACCCAATGAGCACCTGTATACATCTTAGGTGAACCAACTGACACCAGTGGCTTGTGAGACCGCCACCGCCCCTTGTCGGGGTCTCGACTGTATACACTAGTCTACTCTGGAGAATCGATGCCCTGTCTCGAAACTCCCACGACTAGGGACCTTTTAAGGATGTGCTTATAGACTACCAGCTCCCACGTATATGATCGCCCTCATACTGCTGGCAGTTAAGCAAGAATCCTAGGGTCTCTATCAACGCGTAATAGTGACATGTAAGGTCACCTAAAGCAGTACACGATGATAAAGATAAACCAGATAGCATACTATCATCTCGAGTAAGACTGTCCTACCGGGATAGGTCCTCCCTCAATCATTGCAATCACGTGCCTGTGATCCAATAATTGATTCTGAGGGCACTATCTCCAACAATCTTCCACTTGCACTCAAGGCTAATTATTGCGATGTCGCATACTCACAGCCCGTGTGATACCGAACACCCAACTCCTCTACTAGTCAGTCTCACAAAGCCTGTTTGCGAAACTATTGCATTCGAGGAATAGCCTCAGTGAGTGGATCCGCTTTGATGCTTCTTTCTATGTCTCTCTATATCTCAAGTTCGCGGAGAAATCCATCTCCCGAAATGAGCAATACCTGTCTTAGAATGTCTGGATGTCTAATGGGACTTAGCTCATAAATGAACTCTAAATCCAAACTTCTTAGACTGTATCGTCAACTGAACTTAATCAGTATCCTGCGCCATACCTCCCTCAGTATCCGCCTGGACCACCTGTACAAAATACTGCCCCTCGTCAGAGGGAAAAACTATAACTCTGACAGTCACTCTGTCATCCAGGTCACCTTGGAAGCCTGGAATGATAACCGTCTCCAAAAAGAGGCTGTCGTTATCATATCCCTAGAACATTCACTTATGTTCTAAAACTGCTTCCTAATGTTTCTTCAGGATTAGATCAATATCAACTTATTGCATCTACTGCAAGGACAACATCTGGTGTGGTACTTGACATCTCATGATTGATTCAATTGCCTAAGCAAGTGATCTGCCAATCATGCACATCCCTCTCTATTTTAGTCTGTAGGACACCTTTAGGGAGGGTGACTCCATCACCTGCAGGTACACTACCGTGTCAGGAGTCGTCCATTCTAAATACTCATAGAATGCTGTCAAAGTACCCAGATTGGGAAACTACCCAAATCTAGATCTAATACCATAGATCCAGTAACCAGAATGTCTGATATAATATCCAAGTCCTATGTGGAGAAACCTCTGTGTGACGACCAAAGAATAACCAATCGTAGTATAGTAATATCACTTCCTACTCTGTGTATGTCATCCAAATACCAGGACATAACACCCTACTACCTTCATAACAGATCCATCCCTTATTCTGATGAAATCAAACCTATGACTGTCACATCAGAAATAGATGATCTATCTCCGCTAAATCTGCTTTAGTCTATAAGTAGACATAAGCTACCTGTCCACCATGCTTCCGCTGCTCCAACTGACCACGACAACCCTCTGGCAGAGTTATATACACGTACACTTCTAAAGCAAGTTTAGAACGACGCTATACTCATCCTTCTGCCGGGTTTCATAGTCTGGAACAACATCAATGGCAATTCTGGGTAAACAAGAACCTCCCTGTCACCGTCCTTGAGGCTACCGGAGTACCTCTCGGGTGCATGAGGTTACCCACTATATCTGTGGAGTGGCTAATGGAATGTCAAACCAGATTGAATCTTTGGGTTCTTTATCAAATCTTCAGTAATCGTTTGCGGTTCTGGAATCACTTCCAGTTCTACCATACTCCCACTACTATTTTCTGAAAAAATCCATTTTTATTAAAAATGTGGCGAGTTTAGAACAATGTCACTATTGATCTTCCAGATGTTAGAAAGTCAACCCTCGTCATAGCCTGGGTCAACCCACAAACAGCCATTATGGAAACGTGCCTTGAGTCATCCAGAGTCTGGTTTTAAGCATAAGCTGGACAACTCCCCGCATCTTAACAATGTCAAGATCTGAACTATTCTATATCCAAAACAAAAAAAGAGGCACTGATTTAATTGAACCAGATTCAAATCATGCAGCTGTCTCCAGTGCATGTCAAGTAAATGGAGAGAGGCCGATCAGCGTTACTCAACTTAGGAGTGCTTCCAATTATGAGTAATCTGAAAGAGAAGCAAGTTCTCTTAAACATTGCTATTAACTGAATACCATACACAAGTATCTACATCTTCGATCACCTTGAAGAATCCCGATACTTGCAATACCTGGTTCTCTACTTTACTCTTATACCTATAACTTCTTAAAACTTGGACCCTGTGTTTCTACGAAACACTTGTCTAAGAACTAGAGAAGTCATAAGTAAACAGAATATAGTACGAGGATCAACCCCTCTGTCCTAATGGACACTGGACAATATACAATCCTCTGTATAAGTGCTCTGAGTCTAATAACTCAACCTTGTGCGTCGTAGGTTTAAAACTGTACTATGGTTATGAAGAATTACACCGCTGTTTAATGCTCCTTACACAACCATCCACTGATATAGGTAAACGTCATAGACATAATTTCAAAAAGTTATATCTCACTCTATGAAAATAGACGTACAGATATATCAATTTGAAATTGGTGCATAATAACGGATATTCAAAACCAAACACTTGCCGTCCGGCAAACAACCCAGGCAATTTCCTCAAATATCACCAATTACAACGAATTCCGATATAATGAGGATGATCACCTAATTCCCAATAACTTACTCCCACTCATCATCTGTAAAACCATACAGATATGAGAATCATACCTGGTAAATACATACCCTGGAGCAAGTGTCTAATTGGGAAATCGGTTTTCTTTTAACAGTACACAGTGAAACTGAAACATTGAAATGCTTCGATGGGGTATCCGGGTATTCCTAGCAATACATCTTCCATTATCCAGATTCACAACTGTAACCGTGTATTTCTTTGTCACCTCTCCAAATCCCTTTATATTTCTTTAGTTGTTACCTTCTGCACACCCTTTTAGGCTAAATGGTTTTCTTCCTTTCCTACCGTTCGGCACCAGCCTATGATTTGGAAGAAGACTATCCAATAAGCATAATGGGTGTACTGTCCTAATCCTAGGAACACTCGCAATGCGAGAGAAGGTGAAGATAAAAGACAACCGAATAAACCTTATTCCTATTTCTCCTGAACCAGAATCTATCCCCGAACTGGAACAAGTTCCTTTCGAGTTCGTATACAACCATACGATGGAGTATCCAAATAACTGTGGATCTTCGTAGTGATACGGAGTGTCCTGGAGAAATGCAAAGGTGAAGTAGGAGTGTTAATGAAATACTTGGTTTGGTCATGAATATCAGTCGCAATTTACTTTACCCTCCTTTTAATCCCTTTCTTTGTCTTAACTTAATACCTTCTGCACACCGTTTAGGCTAATTGGTTTTCTTCATTCCCTACCAGTCAGCACCTGCCTATAGTTAGGAAGAAGACTATCCAATTTGCGCAATAGGTGTATTATCTCCTAAACCAAGGAGTACTCGCAACCTGAGAGAAGGTAAAAGGAAAAGACAACTGAATAGTCCTATTCATTTTCTCCAGAACCAGAAACCATCGTCGAATAAATCCTTCGAGTTCGTATATAACCATAAGATGGTTTTGTCTAATAGAAGTGGACGTTCGTAGTAATACGGGGTGTCCGGGAGAAAAGGGTAAAAGTAGGAGTGGCAATGAGGTCTGCAACTCTAACAATCCAAAAGCCAGCCTTATAAGAAGGTTCAGTCAACTTGGTCACTGAGTCATAGTCTAGGGTCAGGTCAATGATCGCTGCCTAAGAGAGAGAGAAAAGAAATACTCAGCGTGCACTCTAACCTAGATCAGAATGGTTACCAATTTATCTAATCTGGAAACCTCCCACTGTACCGTCAAATTCTTCTCCAAACCTAAAAGAAGAATTAGTCGGGAACACCCGAGGAGTAAACCAACTCATCAATGGGAATCGGGATCCAACTATCATCGCATGATAACATGACGGAATCCGCTCACGCTATCACACTCCAGAAGGTATGCGCATATCTGACAAGTTTCAGTTTCTTTTGAAACTCCCGATGTGGATATTTGCCCCATGCTCTTATGACCTTGACGAAGGCCAACAAATCATAAGACACATGTCAAGTTCTACTCGTCATTGTCCAGGTTAATTTGAACCCACCCGTACAAGCCCTTGACGAAGGCCAACAAGGCTATACGACTGTCCCAAACCAACGCATCTATCTATGCAGCAGAAAAGCAACAAGCAACTACCATACACTATGCCTTGACGAAGGCCAACAAACATAGCATGAATACTACGTGCTACCCGTCTGAAACGACGGAGGGCTACGAATGGTTTCTGGCAAAAACATTTAACGTAATGAACTTGATATCGTTGAAAGAACGGATAGCTTTTTAGAAAAATATAGTAACAAAAACCTTTGCTAAAGAGGTCACTCCCGGTGAAGGGATCTCGGCTCTTTCCCCGTAGGATGGGGTGCAGGATATTCCAACTGAATACCACGATGCAAAGCAAAAGTAATCGGCTATAGTGAAGTTATTGCCCTGACGCAAACTTTTGTCCAAGGGGTCACTCCCGGTGAAGGGATCTCGGCCCTTGCCTCGTCGACTGAGGTGCTGGATATTCATAACCGAATATCACTGTGCAAAACAAAAGAGAATGCCCTTGCAATAACAGCTTTTTGAAAAAAATTCCAACAACATCAGAATAGGTTTGTTTAGCTTGCATTGATCCGAATCAACGCAGTCCCATCAATTGATCACACCAATAAAGAACGAAAATAATGATGTACATATATGTCATCCGCATTCGCCACTGGGTCCCATCATCACCCGTTAAGTTACTTAACTAACGACAGAGCGGGGACTGGACTAGTGCGGATGCAAAACATATACAACATCTACTAATATATATATAATATATAATTTTCGCTCAAGGCGTGATAAAATGCAACAACACAAAAATGTACAGCATCACAGAACAATACAGATATCTGGGATCCCCGGGTTTCATAGAGCCGCTACTGAAACTCGACGTTCCCCTGATCGTGTGGATAGCCTGTGCAATGAAATCCTAGACCTCTACGGGCACGGCAAGTTACCCGCCAAAACCTGAAGAGAGGCAGCCCCTTTCAGCAACGTGAATGGACCACCCAGCACTTCACGGAATCCGGTAACTTGGGCACCACTCCTGGGTCAATCCTATACCCCCTACGAGTGCGGTGAATAGCCCGCCAATTCTAGAGTGAAGCCCCCTCCGTCTCAACGCCATGAGATGCGGGCTTGTTGCCCTCTAGAACCCGGCTATCCGTGCACCCCTCCGCGGGGCAATTCTAGTATAGAAAGTAAAATATACATACAACGGGTACATCGACCTCAGCCCAGTCGTTCCCTAAAAGAATAATACAAACAGGCAGTGACGACAGTCCACATGTTAGACGCTCGCCCCGCAATATCAAGTGTACATAATACAACAAAACTGAACTAATACTGCAACCAGGCTATCCCCCACGACCGATCCGCAACAACACAGTACAACACAGAACATCAACGTGAATGTCACGTTCGCAAATCCGTCTAACCGGGCTATAGCAGTTAGACAAGATTTACCGATCAAATGACATTCACGGTCGCAGATATAATGTAAATACTGTGAACTGGCGTGTTTAAAATTTCCGATCGAACAAATTTACCGAAGTGGGCCCCAAGCAGTACTGTAGCACTTACAGAAATTCTGGGCCCAAAAATAATATCCCAAAACCCCTATTTCTAAGTCTAAAGCCCTCTGGAAAAATTTGGCACGCTGAACAGTGAAAATGGCGGCGGAACCGCGGCCCAAGCATGGGTTTGGCCGCGGTTCCGCGGTGGAGTAATAGGTTCAGGCGACCAAATTTTACCAGAGTTCTTATACTTCACTGTACATCATTCTGCAACTACCTGAAAAAATTTTGGAGCCAAAAAAAATTCGACAGAAACTGATGCACATGAAAACGCGGTTTTTGGAATTTTGTTCGATCGGGGATGTAAACACACTAGACCATGCTGGGCTAAGTTAATGACATGGCTCTGATACCAATGTAAGTGCACGGCGGCGCCCCGGCCGTCAATCCGACGCCGGAAATGCGGAAACGAAAAACTTTGCAAACTAGCAAACCGGCACCACCGCGCACTAAAAACCCGGATCGGGCCATTAACCTAGCTACTAGCAAAATAGAAAAGAGTAGAGAAGCAATACCAAGCGATCCGTGTCCTTCGGTCTTCGTCTCCACTTCGATCTCCTCGCGAAATCTCCGGTCGTCGCCTCCTCGTCGGAAAGGGCACCACGTAGCCAGATTCTTTTACGGGCTCCTATCTCTGGACCGAGGCAACTCGGGCGCGAAGTTGGCTAGCCGACGCGTCCAAGGTTTGCTGTAGGCAAGTGTAGAAACCATGTCTTTTTGGGGTCAAGAAGTTGCCATTGATGGAGGAGTCAATATGAACTTTGGAGTGATAAGGAATTTTGTAGCAAGCTAGAAATGTAATGAATCATTTTCCTTCACTCAAATGAAACCTCTCTCTCCTCACTCACAAAAGTGGTCGGCCCCTTATCTTTGATGGGGAAAGAATAATCAAATTATCAAGAGAAGAAAAGAATGAATAAAAGTGAAAAGAAAAATGGTCACCACATTTCAAATCCAAATCAACTCCTTATCTTTTCCATTTCTAATCTCATAAATGCTAGGATTGACTAGAAAAGAATCTCATGATGATAAGAAGCCACAAATCACAATAAACCCCCTCCACAAAAGTTATTTTCAAACTTGCAAATAACCCCCTTCCACCAGAAAGTCCGGCCGTGAAAGAACAAAGGAAAACCGACCGGAAAGGAATGCAAACTGGCAACTTCCGAAAAGTGATCCCGTAATAAATTACAGGAAAAACCCCGCGACTGCGTATACATGCCCGCATTTGTATTCCCACTGAACACTAATGCAAAGAGACAAAATCTACACTGTCTAATACTAGGATCTGGCTTAAACCAAAGCCGGCTAGTAAAAACCGTCCGATCACGATCTGTGCAATACCACACGTATCTGATCGAACCCTGCCATATCTCCATACGGTCACTACAGCGTTTCGCCCGAAACTTGAGTAATCGTGTGTGTGGTGGACTCTAAAAACTCGTCAATACTATGGTTGTGGACTTAACCACTAGCACGTCAGAGCTATTAGCCATACGTGACAGGCCACCAGCTATTGACCAAAAGGGACGTCGATGAGCGAACTCATCCTGACACCCTACTGAGCCTGTCAGTGACAATATCCGTACAGTCCGGTCCGTTCGTCTATGGACACCGCATGGTGGGCCTAGGGGGTTGGTAAAAGTCAGACCCCCAAAAACGGTACAAGTCGTGTCAGAGTGTAGCCCAGAACACCCTGAGATAGTACTGGAATACCTACCAGTAAATCTCCTGCCTTGGCCAGGGACTTTTCATGTACTGGCTCTCCTAGACACAGCGCAACCTCACCCCCAATACCGGGAGAGACGAACCCCTACAGATCCGCTCACTGCCTCCATGTGGCTCGGGACTGTACCCAACTAAAACTTGTTTGCACGTCTCCTTTGAGTGTGGTAGGGTAGTAATCAAAGTACAGTGGGAACTCACACGAGACAAATAACGATCTCAGGTCGATGAACTAACCTATACATATGTCACCTGGGAACTGCTATCTGACATCTGGTATAATCCCAACTAGCAGGTTCCCGGCGAGTCCTGTCCGGTGTACTCATAACCCAATGAGCACCTGTATACATCTTAGGTGAACCAACTGACACTAGTGGCTTGTGAGACCGGCCTGTTTCCTCCAATCAGAGCAAAGCTTTGTTTGAATTTCAAAATTCAAAATTCGAAGCAACGCTTCAAATTCTTTGCGCTGCGCACAACGCGCCACGTGTCAAAAACTGATACGGCAGCGCAGCGCCTAAGGCAGCGCGCCCAATCAAAGCAAAGCTCTATTAAAAACAAAATAGAAGCAAAGCTTCAGTTGCGCAAGCGCTGCGCTGTGCGACACGTGTCAGCGCAGTTGCGCAATTGCAGCAGCGCTGCGCTGCGCGACACGTGTCAGCGCAGATGCGCAAGCGCAGCTGCGCTGTATGCTGCGCGACACGTGTCAGCGCAGATGCGAAAGCACAGCTGCGCTGCGCTTTGCGCTGCGTGACACGTGTCACGCTCTGGAGCATTTGCGCCAAACAGAATTAAAATTCTAAGAAATCTTTCTGTTCTTGTTAAAATAAGAAGATTTTCTTCTGTAAAACAGAAGCCCTTGGATCAAAGATCCAACGGTGGGGAAAATTCCCCAAATCACTCAGAGAAAGATCTCTTTAACAAATTTAACTAATTTATGAGCACTATAAAAAGGGCTCTAGACCTCAATTCAAAGGCATGAACATTTTCTAAAAAAAAGAGAGAACTCTGAAGAACTCCTCAAGAACAAAAAAGGTAAAAAACCTTTAGAAAAAGAGAAAATTCTTTTAAAAACAGATCATTGATCTAAGAACAAGATCAATGATCTTCAATAAGAAAGAAAACTAACTAATAATAGTGCTTTGCATTTTTTATGAACCTTTGGTTCTTTGAGATAAGAAAAACTTATCTTTTTCTTTGATCTAAATTAGATCAAGAAATCAAATAGTGCTTTGCACTTCTGTTCTTGAATCTAAAAGATTCTTAGTGCTTTGCACTTCCAAACTGCGCTGTTGCGCTCTTGGGAAAGAGCCACGTGTCAACATCTAAACTACTTACGCTATGCGCTTTAAGATAGAGCTTCGCTCTCTGTAATTGGCGCAACTCACCAAGGTACGCCACGTGTCAGCAGCGCAGCGCACTGATACAGTGCATTGCGCTGTTGCGCTTGCGCTCACCAGAGCGTGAAACGCGTCACCATCACATACGCTTGCGCTCATTAATTGGATCAAAGCACCTGACAAGCCACGTGGGGCACTGTCAGAGTATTTAATGCTCTGCATTATTAAAGAAAAGGGACATTGCCCAATTAAAAGGCCTAACATGCCTAATAAAAAATGCCATGCATTCTAAAAAGAAAAGGGGCAGAGCCCAGACAAAATAAATGCTCTGCATCACTTATAAAAGGGCAGAGCCCAACCAAGGCAAAAATGATGCAGTGCATTACTAAAAAGGGGCAAAGCCCTAGCACAGGTCTAATAGACCAAAAACAAAAGAATGTTGAAACTGGACTTAGCCCAATCATGGCAATAAGTCCTCAAACTAAATTGACTGAGCACGGCTGCTCCCTAAATCAATTTATATCCGGTTCAAGGGTACATCTCTGAACTCCTCTGACATCTATCGTTGTAATCCTTCAACGGCGTCAGAGAGGTGACGAGTCCCAACGACCATACATGAATATGGACTGCGGGGTCCTTAAACTCATGGACCGAGATGTCCTTAAACTAATATTGGACCGAGACGTCCTTAAACTAATATCGGACCGAAACGTCCCTAAACTAATGATGGACCATCACGTCCTTAAACTGGAGATGGACCACCATGTCCCTAAACTGGCGATGGACCACTACGTCCCTAAACTGGAACCCGGACCGCTAAGTCCCTAAACTGGAACAATAGAGCCCCCAAATGCTCTTTCGTTGGATCTAAATGATCCCGTTTAAGTCGATCTTAGCCTAAAATACGGTTAACGTATCCTTAAACCTTCAAACAGACTTTAGTCCTAAATTGGACTACAACCCCCTAACCAACTTTGGGCTCAAGGGTACATCTCCGAACTCCTCTGACACCTATCGTTGTAATCCTTCAACGATGTCAGAGAGGCGACGGGTCCCCGATGGCCATAGACATAAAACGGACCACTATATCCCTAAACTGGAATAATAGAGCCCTAAAATGCTCTTCCCGTTAAGTTGATCTTAGTCTCAAATCAGACTAACGCGTTCTTAACAAACGTTTAAGTTGATCTTAGCCTCAAAAATGGCTAACGTATCCTTAAACTAAAACACCAAACCCAAATCTAAGTAAATACGGATTTGGACTAATCCACGTCCTACGGGTGACAGCATTACTCAGTCTCCGTATACAATCCACGGGCAACCACAAACAAAATAAACACCCACGACACGAAGTGAAATTCTGGAGAAGGAGAAAGTTGTTACAGCGATGCGGTAGCGTAATTAACTGCAGGGGCTTGCGCCTGCAGGGAAAAGCGTCCACACAATCAAAATCCCTCAAGCGAGGGGGAATCTGACGAAGTCTGCTACATCGGCCGCATCCGTCTAAACCTCCGATACACGGTGCCATAAATCAACTTGGCATCTTCGGAGAGGTAGACGGATAAAACCAAGTAGCATCTGCCCCGAATCTCAGGCAAGACGGCGTCCTCACGTCGTCGGCGCCGCCATTCGGAGGGGAACAGATTCTGGCATGCCCGGTGGGACCTTTTCCTCTTTCCACTCCACACTTCGTGTGTCGTGTTCGCGAACAAATCGCGGTTTGCTGTGGTTGCCTGTGGATTCAAGGTACTAAGATTTGGTGTCTTGCTCCGTGCAGAAAACAAAAGATCGATGGCTTCGAACTGCACCGCCTGCAGCAATAACTCTCGCTCCGTCATTGCTAGAGGAGTGACTTATGGGCCCCAAGCGGCCTCCCTTTTCAAAATGCCAGTGGAGCAAGTAACTCAAGCCACCACTGGATTATTCTTCGGGACCATGCTCCCACCAATGAGCTTCAATGCCCCAACGACGGTGCACGAAGCCCCCAAGAAGTCGGTCTTCGATCGACTTACCACTGCCGCGACCCCTCTCAATGGGTCGCCCAACTCCACTGCCTCAGTTTTTGACAGACTAGACCAGAGCTCCATCGGGCCCATGAAGAAGCCTGCCATACCAGAAGGCGTTATCCCGAAGCGGATAGCCATACCAACTCCCGTTCTTAGCGAAATCACCAAGGTTGCTTCCCCTGTTCGGAAGTCCGCTTCTGACAGGTTGGCCGTCCCCGTTCAACGGACGTCGGTCTTTAAAAGGCTGGTACCAGCATATTCTGACCAACACAGGGGGCATGAGAAGGTCACCCCTATAGCTGAAACAACTCTATCAACACGACATGCTCGACGTCGCTACTGGCGCCGAGTGAGGAAGGCTGGGGGCAACTTCCCCTCTGGATTTACTCCTCCAGCTCCAACGGTGGGGATCGATACTGCTGTTCCAACTGGGAACAGCTTTGAATTGCTGAACACGGTGCGCAGAAATTCCCCTACTGCAGTGTTGAAACGAACTCCTTCACTTGTAGAGAATACTCCAGAGAAGAAGCTAGAACAGCCCCCTCAACGGCTGTCTTCTAAAATTTACAAGGTCTGGCGACAGGTCCAGGAGTCGGTGATTGATGTAAACTATCTCCACCGACAGAAAAGGACGGAGGTTCGGCAAAAGAAAGATTACTCTGTCAGGCCAGAAGAAGCAACGGCTATTCGGGTGTCTACTGCAGCGACACCCTCAATGCCAATCACCCAAAAGAGAAGGAGGCCGCAAAAAGCCCATGTGAACAAAGCGCTAGACACAAACGCCCGGCATGGTAGTGCACACAGTTTATATGGCTTCTGGAAAGGTGGAAAGTCGCGCTTTGACGGGTCACCGACCGCTCACCCGATCAGTGACGAAAGCCCAGGAGCAACAACAAAAACTTCAAGAAATGATGACTGCAATGGCCGCACTCACTGGGCCAAAAGAAAGCTCTGAAACGTCTTCCGATGAGCGTCAAGAACAAGAAACTGACGCTGAGTTTCTTCGCCGGATATTAGAGAAAAAGGATAAAGAGGCTGCGAAACAAGCAGCCATCATAAACAAAATGGCCCTCCTCTTCCAAGATATGGTAGGGATGATGTCACAGCCGGACCCTCCAGCTGAAGACCCTCCAATCATTGTTGAAGATGATGGAGGGGAGACATCTAATCCTCCGCCGGCTCTTTCAGCAGCCAAAGATGAAACCATTTCCAAGGCCGCGCTAGACGATTATATAGCTCAGCAGATCCGGGTTCATCAGGCGAATGAAGAGGCTGGGTAAATTGTTAGAACCGGACGACCCTATCTGAGCTAGTACGACCAAATCAGTTACCCGCCGGGATATACGATCCCTAAATTCCACGTATATAAAAGGACAGGGAATCCGCATCAGCATGTCGCTCAATTCAGGGCCTTATGCGGCAATACTGGAGGCGATGATAAGTTCCTGCTACGCCAATTCGTCGGCAGCTTAGCAGAAACAACCTTTGAATGGTATTCAGAACTACCTGACGACTCTGTCAAAACATTTGCGGAGATGGAGCTACTGTTCACACAAAGATTCGCAAGTGCCAGTGAATGCACCCCGATTACAATACTGATAAATGCCAGGATAAGGCCAGGAGAAACGTGGGTCCAATACGCAACACGATGGCGAAATCTATGGTCGAAATGCGAACAACGCATAGAAGAGGCACCTGCGGTAGGCATGTTTGTGGGCACTCTCGATCCGAAGGCGACCATCTTGCAATTCATGATGTTCTTCAGGCCGACCACCTTCCAGGCCTTGATCGACAAATTAGCCCAAATGGGCCAGATGGGCCATGGACCGTCTCCTCCAAGACCCGATCCCCGAAATGAGAAAGGAAAAGGGAAAGCGATCATCATCGCCAATGCTCAGCAACAGTCGAGCAACTCAAAGCCGGCCGTTCGCCAAAACAACGTGCGTCCACGCCCATCCCTCGAAGAGAGGCTATGACGTCCTTACTCGTTTCCTCAGAATAAAACGAGAAGACTGTTTGAGCTGGCAGTGCGTAACAGACTCATCAATCTGCCGAGTCCAAAGCGTCTATCGCAGCCAGGCGATCTTAATAATCCAAATTATTGCCCTTACCACCAAACGGTAAGTCACCCGATTGAGGATTGTTTCGTCTTTAAGGGATGGATCGAGGATCAGTACCTACAAGGCAAGTTCGCGCTGTCGGAAAACTGGAAGGTAAACCCACCACAGCCGCACTCTCCAAAGAAGACGGACACGCTGGGGGCAGCTTGTTCTTTAGTCAAGGATGAAAACGATGAAGAAAACTCATCGGATGAATCCGAAGACTACGTAGCGACTTGTCATGTGATTTCTCACTCACTGGCAGACGTTGAGGAGGCTCCTTGCGCTGAGAAACCAATAGCGAATCCTGAGCCGAAGATCCTACAGCCATCAGACGAGTTGATCGATGCCTTCCTAAATGAAATTCGTCTGAAAGCAAAAGCCAATCAAGAGCATGAAATAGCCATACTGGAAAGAGCCAAGGCATTCCCGTCAAATCAAAAGCCATACACCGCGGGTAAAAACAAATTCAAGACGAGGAAATGGTTCGCGAAAGCTCTATCAGTAGGAATGAAGCTACCGCCCTCTGAAGAAAATACTCTCACTGAGGTAGAGATGCACCCTAACTTCTGTTTATATCATCAGAAGATCATACATCCTACCAAAGACTGCGAATCCTTTAACTGTTGGTGGCAAGGGTATGTCGCTCAAAAGCAACACTTCGACAGGACAAAGTATGAAGCTTGTGGACATCGGAAAAATGCGATATATGAGCGCAAAGGAGCCGCTGACGACTGTCATATAGCCGACTTCAAGGGATCGCAAATTATCACCTTTGGAAGCGACTCTGACGAAGAAGCTACCCCCAACTCTTCCCTCGGGGAATTTATTTCAAAAATAAAGGAATTGAGAAGCTGGGAGAACGTTCAGCCATGCAATCGCATGCTACTCGGAAAAAATCCCGGCCTCGCAAACAACGGAGAGAACAAAAAAAATAAAGGAAAAAGAAAAACGACTTTCGTCGCCAGCGCTCAACAACAATGAAGTGACCCTAGACCGATTGCTCGCCAAAGCAACAAGCGGCAACCCCTCCAGGAAAAGTTGAAACGTCCTTACTTATTTCCGCAAGATAAAACAAGGGGACTGTTCGAGCTGGCAGTATACGACAGACTCATCAATCTGCCGAGTCCAAAACGTCCGTGGCGGCCAGGCGATTTTAATAATCCAAATTATTGCCCTTACCATCAAACTGTAGGTCATTTGATCGAGGATTGCTACGTCTTCAAGAACTGGGTTGAAGACCAATACCAACAGGGCAAGTTCGCGTTGTCCGAAAATTGGAAGGTGAACCCACCACAACCGCATGCTCCGAGAAAGATGGATACACCGGGGGCATCATGGTCAGTCATGGGGAAGGACCCATAGACCGAAAAGCCAATAAACTAGATATTCGCCTCAAATACGGTGACACCGGACCAAGATGTTCTTAAACTAATGATGGACCGCAATGTCCTAAAACTTGCAAATGACCGAAATGTCTTTAAACTAATACCGCAGCATCCTTAGGCTGACGAGGTGAATAAAAAAAATATAAATAAAGAAAAATATAATAAATAAAAATGGTATGTCCATAAGCAAAAAGGGCATGGATGAAAACCCGAAAGGGCTCCGTGAGTAAAAGCAGCAGGGCTACCGGCGAGTGTTCGTGAAAACCCGAAAGGGCGCGACCTCGTAAAAAAAAAGAGAAGAAGAAAATAAAAAGAAAAAAAAACGGTATGTCCATAAGCAAAATGGGCACGGATGAAAACCCGAAAGGACTCCGTGAGTAAAAACAGCAGGGCTACCGGCGAGTGTTTGTGAAAACCCGAAACGGAGCAACCTTGTTAAAAGACACTTATAGGGTCCTCTCGACCTTGTAAGGAGAAACCACCCGCGTGAGATCCTTACGACTCACAAGGGAGCAACACACTTAGGGATCCCCATGATTCCTAAGGAGAAAATACACTTGCGAGATCCCCACGACTCATAAGGAGAACTCTCTTATGGGACCCTCATAGCTCATAAGATTTGAAAGTCTTAACTTAAAAAGACCTAAACCTGTGCTTAAGCAACCCCCACAACTTTCGACATTGCCCTACAAGTGGCTCAATACTGACCCTTGTATACAATCCACGGGCGCGAATAAACATTTCCCTAATCAAGTCCCATCCGAGACTGAGGATATGTTCGTATGGTGAACAACCCTTGTAAATCCTCTCGATTTATGGGGAGAAAAACCCTCCTGTAGGATTCTTACGACTTACAGAGGAACAAACACTTAGGAATCCTCACGATTCCTAAGGAGAAAATACACTTACAAGATCCTTACGACTTGTAGAGAGAAATACCTTTGTGAGACCCTTACGGCTCATGAAGTCAAAGCCTTAGTCGACAGGACCCTAACCCTGGTCGCTAAGCTTCCTTTGTTCGACAACGACAGAGACAAATGATATTCTCTCCTGGCGATATCCCAGTTGTAGCGATATTGATGCCGAAATCAGTGTCCAATTTCAGGTTTACGACGAAAGGCCAGTAGGCCGCACATGCATACGAAATAGCCGAAATGATGGGGCAACTTGCAATAAAAAGCAGCAAGTAAAGAGTGTGCATGCAGAACAACCGAAATGATTGGGCAACCTGCAATAAAAAGAAGTGAGTAAAAATAAAATAAATAACCGAAATGATTGGGTAACTCGCAATAAAAAGCAGCGAGTAGAAATAAAGTAAACAGATGAAATGATTGGGCACCGTGAAAAATAGCCGAAATGATTGGGTAATCGTGACCTTCGCGATATAAAAGATGAAATGATAGAGTATCGCGGAAAGAAATAAAATAAAATAAATATATATGTAACGAAATTCATGCCCTACAGATGATAGCACAGCAATCCCTGTATACAATCCAGGGGCACAAACAAACAGGAAACCATACCTTCCTGACAGGCTCCGCCAAAAAGTGAAGCAAAATCTCGACGGTTCAACAACAACCTAGAGACAACCGTGAAATTCGCCTCGATACAGTAGACGCAATGTCAACAATAACGTTCTTCCTCCAACAAGCTTCGAACATGACAAAGTAAACGAAGCAAAGGCTAAATTCCTAGCTTCAAGGTCTTGACGGCAACCCATATAAAGCCAGAAAGACAACTGGAGATTGTCTCACACCAGTGTGGAATGATCACCACCTCGACGTTCGTCTCGACACAGCTGATGCAACATCATCAAACAAACGGAGCCACGGCAAAATCCCAGCTCTACCCCGACGTTCGTTTCGATACAGCAGACGAGTTGTCACCCCAGCGTTCTTCCTCCTGCGGGATTCGGACGCGACAATCAAACAAACGGAGCCACGACAAAATTCCAGCTCCACCTCGACGCTCGTTTCGATACAGCAGACGAGTTATCACCCCAGCGTTCTTCCTCCAGCGGGATTCGGACACGACAATCAAACAAACGGAGCCGCGGCAAAATTCCAGCTCCACCTCGACGTTCGTTTCGATACAGCATACGAGTTGTCACCCCAGCATTCTTCCTCCAGCGGGATTCGGACGCGACAATCAAACAAACAGAGCCACGACAAAATTCCAGCTCCATCTCTACGTTCGTTTCGATACAGCAGACGAGTTGTCACCCCAGCGTTCTTCCTCCAGCGGGATTCGGACGCGACAATCAAACAAACGGAGCCACAGCAAAATCCCTAGTTCCAAACCTCAACGGTTCATCAGCAAACTAAAAACAACTGCGACATTCATCTCGATACAGCAGATGCTATTCCAGCAAAACGAAGCAAAGGCCAAATTCCTAACTTCAGGGTCTTGACGGCAACTCACATAAAACCTGAAAGACTATCGGAGATCATCCCACACCAGCGCGGAGTGGTTATGACTCATCGGGGCTCGCCAAAATGAGCCCAAGCTCAAGTAAAAAGCGGTATGGCAAATCCCTAACGCTTACTCTTCCGACGGTCAAATTGCCTAGGAAGATTGCTTGAAGACGTCTTGTCCAGCCCCCGAAGGGATCAGAGACACGGCAGTCGCAGGGCTACTCGAACAGCATGATTGCCTATCGAGGACTATATCAGCTTATGCGACGGTACGATGGCCAAAACCCTAAGTACCACCAACCTTAACGGGCTTCTGTCGTAAAGAGCAGATGTTAAATGCGACATTAAGATGTTCTTGCGAGAAACGCTCGATTCGTCTCGACTTGTGAAGAAATTGTTGAGGCGGCTCGACTCGTGAGATAAAGCCTTAGGCAGTGGGCATAAAAGAAGTCTGTTTCTTAAGCACTGGGACCCCGCAAGTTGGCCCAAAACGGTCTCTTGCATACCATCCACGGGTCTCACTCTCCAACATCGAACTTCGACAAGGAGGGAAACAACCGCTTACAAGTCCTCTCGACTCGTAAGAGGGAAAAATCTCTTATAGGATCCTTACGACTTATAAGAGAAAACACACTTAGGAATCCTCACGATTCCTAAGGAGAAAACCCACCTACGAGATCCTCTCGATCCGTAGGGAGAAAAGTCTCTATAAGACCCTCACGACTGATAGAGTTGAAAAGTCTTAGGCAGCAGATCTGAACCTGCGGCCTAAGCCATCGCTATCTCGTGGAGGAATTAAGATGCTTACTTTATTATCTGTCAATCATGTTCATCAAGACAATATACTGATGATAAGAGAAAGGGAGAAAAGCCGAAGGACATACAAGACATTGCAAAGAAAAAATGTGTATCTTTATTTATTAATTCAGTCAAGTACAAGGTGGATTGTACAAAAGAATAAAGAATGGATGCATGCTATTCGAAAAGGAAATTTTTTTACAAGTAAATGGATACAAGGGGAACTACGGGGAAGGAATCGTCTTGCATAGTCCTAACAATTGTTCACACGCCTCCTTCCACGCTTTCTCCTGATCGGCCGCCACCGCCAAGTCTGCCTCCACTTGAGCCCGCTGCTGCAAGAAAGATGCAAGCTGCTCCCCTACGGCCTGATGAGCAGCTTCGCGGCCTGGAGCGTCACGCTCGGTGACGTCAAGCTCCCGCTTCAAGTTTAGCCCGTGAGAAATGCGCCCTATGAGGCCCTCAAAAATAGCCTTCACTTGGGCAGCATTCGCTTCAACCTCAGCGCGCAGGCGAGCAGTCTTGCTCGAGGTCTCTTGATACTCCCTCAGCCTTAAAGCCGCTTCTTGTTCCAAGTGGTGGACATAAGAAGCGCTTTGCTCAATCCACGCGGCTCTTTGAAGACTTGCGGCTAAGGTCTTAGGAGCGGGGCGCATAAGCTCCAGTTGATGCAGGCGGGCTTCAATCTCCCGTCAGTGGTTAACCCAAGACGTGACGATGTCCTTGTTATGGAAGTTCATGAATATCATCAGCATTGGGTTAACCGTCATAGCAAAATCCGCGGTAGACGTAGGAGTTTCGACGTTGAGCTCCTCAATGTAGTCGCTCACCATGCACAAACTATTCACGGTACCCTTTGAAGACGGACATCTCAGGAAGGGGCCTGCTGGCATAATAATACGAGACTCGAATGGCGCCGAGATCGGAACGACAGCTGAAAAGACAAAATGCGATTAGATAACGGTTCAAGAAATATGAAGAAGTTATTGATGGGATGGTCTACTATACCAGCTGCAGCGGGTGGCAAGGCCGGAAGGGCCGATGGCGTGACCGATCTTTCGTCTCCCCCTTCGATTTGTAGCACTGCAGTCAGGACAAGGAAAAGTTAGAAATAATTTCATCGTCGAAAGACAAAGATATCAGTCGGGAACTATACTCACCAGCGCCACCCGAGGGAGAGGCGAGTTCAGATGGGAAGGAGAAGTGTGGGAGCAACACTTGATATAGATGATCAAAGAGCACTCCTGAAAAGACATAGTAGTACGACTTTAGTACATAAATTATACGTCTGAAAGATAAGATTAATAAATTGCAAACCCATACCTTCCAACATCTTCGATGGCATGAGAGAGGGTGGAGAGGTGACCATCGCCAGGGCGGTCGTTGAAGGCTCTCCCTCGAGCAGCGGGGCATCGGCACTGGCTGCACCTGTGTTACGAAAAAGGTGAACTTGTCAGAAGAGATCGTAAGGTAAAGAAAGACAACAACTTAAGATTTACCTGATAAGCTCCCGGCTGAAACGGTGGTGACTCTCTCCTCCATCGACATGAGGCCACCGCCCGTGGCCTCATCACCCAACTCGATGGGGACCGTTGTCGTGCTCACACGGCCAGGAGACGGCGGAAAATCGTAGATGGGGAGGGCAATGATCGGAGCATTGCCGGACCCTTGAGAGGGAGCAGCTGACTCTTCCCCGAGAGTCGTGCTCATCTCACCCGCTACTTCTTCGGGCCCCGCGATCTCCATTGGCTCATCCGCCATTACCATGAGGTCGCCAGCCTCAAGCGCCTCGTCCACCACTACCCTGGGCTCAGTCATAACGATCATTTCATTTGCCGCCACTTCAGGTTTGGCATCAATGACCTTCTCGGCTGCAGACCCCTCAACCGCTATCTCAGGCTCCAAAGCCTCAGCGATGTTGCCACCGTCGACTCGGGTTCGGCAAGTGCCGCCTCCCTTGTTTCCTTGGGTTCAACGGTCTCCGCCTCCCCCTCGGTTGGACTTCGCCCTGCGAGATAAAATATATAAGAACCGTTGGCATTATAACTCTCACAATAAGAATTTTGAAAGATATGTTACCTGAAGTGGATTTATCATTTGCGCTTCGAGCGGCGCGCGCCACTTGTCTGCGAGCAGTGGATAGGGTGACAGGGGCCTCTTCGGAGGGAGTATCTGCCTGAGGGACGGTGCTTGGGCCCGCTCCCGTAGCCAAAGCAGCCCGGCGCGCCTTCGCCTCGCGCCTCAGCCGCTTTCTCTCCTCCCGGGCCGTTGAGACGGACCTCACCAGAGCCTCTCTCATTGAGGCGTCCTCATCTGTATAAAGGGATGCCTCCAAATTCTTCAAGGCATCCCTCGTCGACTTGTCAAGTCGAGGCTCTTGCAGCAGCCCTGACGAGACCGGAACTCCAGTAACAGGTTCAGGGAGGATCCCCTCATCGACTGATATAACCCCTACAAAGAAACAAAGGAAGAAAGTTAAGTTGACTATTGAAAAAGATAATGAAATTTGTTTTAAAAAAAGGGGGGTGAGACATACCGGCGCCCGCTAAAGCGCTTTCTTCTCCTCCTCTTGGAAGGTTTTCAAAGAGGCAGCAATAGCTTCTTCGGTAAAGACACCTGTTGAAATGGGGAAAGGTATTAGCCGAGAATAATGATAAAAAATGCGATGAAATGATGAAGAAAGCAGCTAATAATTACCTGACTCAGCGAGTTTACTCAACCACGCTTCAAGTCTCGCTGATCGCGCGGAAGCCGCAAAGGCGGCCGCCAGGTCGGTGTCTGCGGGGTCTACCGCGAAGCCCCTATTGCTGCCATATTCACTTATTCCCTCAGTAAGAGGGGCCTCAGGCTCTAAGCCAAGAATCGCGTCAAGGGAAAGGAGCGACTTCTTCTTCTTTTGCCCGCCAACTCTGGATGCACCCGGGACTGATTTATGCTTGGCAGACACTTGGGGCGGTGGGTCCCGATATCTGCGCCTGTACCGGACTCCGGCGATACCACAGTTATCGCCTCCACTGGAGCACGGGGGGCTGGTGGCGCATCCACAGTATCGCGAAGCGGCAATCCGCGTGGAAGGCTCAACACGCGCGGAGGTCCAACTCCGGCACCTTTCAATGGAGGAATGACCGGGGTCCTCGGTCTCAAGGGAGCCTTGCGATCGCCGCCGGGCGGTGCACCCTTGCGGTCAACCAGCATACGCTTCTCCATCAGAATAACGGGCCCTATTGCATGCGCATACCAGGCCACATACGCGTTGAGGACTTTAGGGACGCAGCTCGGCTCGCTAATAAAGAAATAAGAACCCGTGTTAAGCCGCATAAAGTGGTGCATTGTGTTCTTTATCCCCTCTCGGCTAACCACGGGCTTTTCCAAAAAAGCTTCCATTGGGATCCCCTGGTTGTAGCTCGATTGTTGAGCGAACCGGTGCGGATTATACCTCATAAAGAGTGCTGTCTCATTCTGCATGAACACCAAATAGCCCGGCTGAATGGAATAGAGGTGGAGGATTTCCCGAGCCTTCAATATGAAAGCCCCGTCCTTAAAATCATCACATAGCGACACTACTGACTTGGTGGTCTCGGAGCCTATTGTTATGACCTTATCCAAGAAAGAAGTCTTCGCCCCGACCAGGTGCGGTCGAAGGAGCAGCCCCCTAGCCTCCCACGGAGGTGCGACTACGATCGAAGCCCCGACCAGCCATATGACCCTTGGGAGCCTGCATTTCTCAAAAAATGGAGGAATCTTATGGGCACCGAACACCCCGTGCACGTGCATTTCCATCCAAGAGGTAAAGTAGTGCATCGGGAAGTTGGCGGGTTGCACCCCTGGCTCACTAGCGTCCGCCGCTACACTAAGTCCATTATAAAGATGAGCCAGCCTGGCGATTCCTACTGACAACTGCAAACCAGCCACCATCCGATGCGCTGGGTAGAAAACAGTCGGCCGCATATGATGTGGATGCATAGGAAGAGCAAAGCTGCATAGCCACAAACCCAAGAACCCTATAAAAAAGGTCTCCTCATCTATGCCCGGGACGGCAATTTCTGAGAAAGGGACGCTGGCAGCGCCGGAGAGATAAAAATCCCTTTGATCATTCTCTGGTACGGATCGGCGGTCCAAGCCGAAACCGAAAGGATCATCGAGCTGGGCGAACTTCTCGCTCCGCTCTGATAGGAACTCCGGGCAAATGAAGTGGGCAATAAAATCTACGAAACTGACGCCCCGGTCTCCCGATTCCAGATGGAGTCCTTCGTAGATCTCCAACACCTTCACTAAGCCCGGATATTGATGGTGAATGGCGTTCTCCGGAGTCAGGTCAAACACCAGCGGCTTGGTGGCAAAGACGTATTCGTCAGGAGGGAGCAACTCCTCGTAATGCTCCCCCCTCATTGGCAGACCCGAGAATTCCGCAAACTCCTCCAAAGAGATAGAAACCTCCCGGTCCGTCATCAGGAAGGTATGGGTGGGGATATTCCATTGTTCAATAAAGGCCTTGATCCACCACGTTGGAGGAGAGGGATACTCGAAGAGCGAGACATAGATGGCCGAATACAAACCAATCTTCGTCAAATGAGTCCTCTTCGCCGATAGGATATACCGGGCCCACTGCAAGTATCCGGCGGGGGGTCTCGGGACCAATCCAATATTATAGGCCTGTCCCCAAGGGCGTGCTTCACCTTGACAGATTCGCCTTCCTAAAATATCTATTGCCAGCGGCGGCTGCACGGGAATAGCACTAATTGCAGGCTGTAAGAGGTCATCTGAATTCCAATTCTTAACCTCCACGGCACACTTCACCGGGGGTTCATCCGCATATGGGATCGAAAATATCGGCTCAGACGGCATGGCGAAGCTGAAACTGCGGCGACCGTGGATGATCTCACTGTACCACCTTCCCCACAAGTGAAGGTTTTTGCACTCGGGGTCATGATCCTTAATAAGAGCGAACGCCACCCGGTCCACTGGTGCATGGGGAAACCCTCCCTCCGAGCGAACAAACGGGAAAGACAAATTACCAGACATGTTTCCTGCGGAGAGACAAAAATTTTTAATTAACCGTCGGTGTTGTAACTCCAACGCTTGACATTTTAAAATTTTACGCCACACTGCAATGCAGTGGGTAAGGGACCAAATGAGGACCCACAAAATCTGAATGACAGCGCATCATTTAATAAGACAGTCCCATCATTGGATGAGACTGTCAGTTAATGAAAAGACCCCCAAGAGAATATCCTCATTGATGGGAAATCACTAGAGACAAGGAGAAAATCTCCTCTTTTAGAGCAAAGCTCTGTCACAGAGTGACATTTGTCAAACTCTGGTCTCAAGGGAATAAAAATTTCCTTGGAAAGAGCTCAGCTCTATAATGATGATGGAAAAGCCATCAAAAAGGTAAACTTTAACTCCTAAAGATTAAAAATTTGGGATCTTAAAGATCCATAAAAACTTTTAGGAGCTCTCCATTTTCAGATCAGAAAAGATCTACATTTGATCCATGAGCAAAACTCTGTTCATGGGTTAAAACCCATGAACAAGATCTCTGTAGACCTATGAACTTTCCAGAGCAAGGATCTGTTAATAAAACCCCAAAGGGATTTTTTTTAGATCAAAGATCTATAAGAGCAAGGCTCTGTTGATGAAACCCCAAAAGGGTTTTAGATCAAAGATCTGTAAGAGCAAGGCTCTATTAATCAAATTTAATTTAATCTAATTTTAATTAATTGTAACTAAGAGAGTTCTAAATTCTGAGCTCTAAAGTTCTTGGGAAGAAACAAGAGCAAGGCTCTGAAATTCTTAAGCAAGAGAAATGCTCTGAAAATCAAAATCTTGGAAAATGGTAAAAAATTTCTAAGGACCGGGGGTCCTATTTATAGGCGCCTGCGTCCTTTCACCTGACCCCTTAGATCCAACGGCCAAGATTTTTCCACCGCTGCACTCACGTGTGCGCCACGTGAGCGCAACGGTGGGGGGGCATTTGTTTCCCCCAATCAAAGCAAAGCTCTGTTTGAATTTCAAAATTCAAAATTCGAAGCAACGCTTCAAATTCTTTGCGCTGCGCACAACGCACCACGTGTTAAAAACTGATACGGAAGCGCAGCGCCCAAGGCAGCGCGCCCAATCAGAGCAAAGCTCTATTGAAAACAAAATAGAAGTAAAACTTCAGTTGCGCAAGCGCTGCGCTGCGCGACACGTGTCAGCGCAGTCGCTTTTGCGCAAGCGCTGCGCTGCGCGACACGTGTCAGCGTAGTTGCGCAATCGCAGCAGCGCTGCGTGACACGTGTCACGCTCTGGAGCATTTGCGCCAAACAGAATTAAAATTCTAAGAAATCTTTCTGTTCTTATTAAAATAAGAAGATTTTCTTCTGTAAAACAGAAGCCCTTGGATCAAAGATCCAACGGTGGGGAAAATTCCCCAAATCACTCGGAGAAAAATCTCTTTAACAAATTTAACTAATTTATGGGCACTATAAAAAGGGCTCTAGACCTCAATTCAAAGGCATGAACATTTTCTAAAAAAAAGAGAGAACTCTGAAGAACTCCTCAAGAACAAAAAAGGTAAAAAAACCTTTAGAAAAAGAGAAAATTCTCTTAAAAACAGATCATTGATCTAAAAACAAGATCAATGATCTTTAATAAGAAAGAAAACTAACTAATAATAGTGCTTTGCATTTTTTATGAACCTTTGGTTCTTTGAGATAAGAAAAACTTATCTTTTTCTTTGATCTAAATTAGATCAAGAAATCAAATAGTGCTTTGCACTTCTGTTCTTGAATCTAAAAGATTCTTAGTGCTTTGCACTTCCAAACTGCGCTGTTGCGCTCTTGGAAAAGCGCCACGTGTCAACATTTTAACTACTTGCGCTATGCGCTTTAAGATAGAGCTTCGCTCTCTGTAATTGGCGCAACTACCAAGGTACGCCACGTGTCAGCAGCGCAGTGCACTGACACAGCGCACTGCGCTGTTGCGCTTGCGCTCACCAGAGCGTGAAACGTGTCACCATCACATACGCTTGCGCTCATTAATTGGCTCAAAGCGCCTGACAAGCCACGCAGGGCACTGTCAGAGTATTTAATGCTCTGCATTATTAAAGAAAAGGGACAGAGCCCAATTAAAAGGCCTAACAGGCCTAATAAAAAATGCCATGCATTCTAAAAAGAAAAGGGGCAGAGCCCAGACAAAATAGATGCTCTGCATCACTTATAAAATGGCAGAACCCAACCAAGGCAAAAATGATGCAGTGCATTACTAAAAAGGGGCAAAGCCCTAGCACAGGTCTAATAGACCAAAAACAAAAGAATGTTGAAACTGGACTTAGCCCAATCATGGCCATAAGTCCTCAAACTAAATTGACTGAGCACGGCTGCTCCCTAAATCAATTTATATCCGGTTCAAGATTACATCTCCGAACTCCTCTGACATCTATCGTTGTAATCCTTCAACGGCGTCAGAGAGGTGACGAGTCCCAACGACCATACATGAATATGGACTGTGGGGTCCTTAAACTTGTGGACCGAGACGTCCTTAAACTAATATTGGATCGAGACGTCCTTAAACTAATATCGGACCGAAACGTCCCTAAACTAATGATGGACCACCACGTCCTTAAACTGGCGATGGACCACCACGTCCCTAAACTGGAACCCGGACCGCTAAGTCCCTAAACTGGAACAATAGAGCCCCAAAATGCTCATTTGTTGGATCCAAAATGATCTCGTTTAAGTCGATCTTAGCCTAAAATACGGTTAACGTATCCTTAAACCTTCAAACAGACTTTAGTCCCAAATTGGACTACAACCCCCCTAACCAACTTTGGGCTCAAGGGTACATCTCTGAACTCCTCTGACACCTATCGTTGTAATCCTTTAACGATGTCAGAGAGGCGACGGGTCCCCGATGGCCATAGACATAAAACGGACCACTATATCCCTAAACTGGAATAATAGAGCCCTAAAATGCTCTTCCCGTTAAGTTGATCTTAGTCTCAAATCAGACTAACGCATCCTTAACAAACGTTTAAGTTGATCTTAGCCTCAAAAATGGCTAACGTATCCTTAAACTAAAACACCAAACCCAAATTTATGTAAATACGGATTTGGACTAATCCACGTCTTACGGGCGACAGCATTACTCAGTCTCCGTATACAATCCACGGGCAACCACAAACAAAACAAACACCCACGACAAGAAGTGAAATTCTGGAGAAGGAGAAAATTGTTACCGTGATGCGGTAGCGTAATTAATTGCAGGGACTTGCGCTTGCAGGGAAGAGCGTCTCCACAATCAAAAACCCCTCAAGCGAGGGGGAATCTGACGAAGTCTGCTACATCGGCCGCATCCGTCTAAACCTCCGATACACGGTGCCATAAATCAACTTGGCATCTTCGGAGAAATAGACAGATAAAACCAAATAGCATCTGCCCCGAATCTCAGGCAAGACGGCGTCCTCACGTCGTCGACGCCGCCATTCGGAGGGGAACACGGCCACGCCCCTTGTCGGGGTCTCGACTGTATACACTAGTCTACTCTGGAGAATTGATGCCCTGTCTCGAAACTCCCACGACTAGGGACCTTTTAAGGATGTGCTTATAGACTACCAGCTCCCACGTATAGGATCGCCCTCATACTGCTGGCAGTCAAGCAAGAATCATAGGGGCTCTATCAACGCGTAATAGTGACCTGTAAGGTCACCTAAAGCAGTACACGATGATAAAGATAAACCAGATAGCATACTATCATCTCGAGTAAGACTGTCCTACCAGGATAGGTCCTCCCTCAATCATTGCAATCACGTGCCTGTGATCCAATAATTGACTCTGAGGGCACTATCTCCAACACCCTCACTCGGCTATCCCCCATGGGCAGCTTCCCTGCCACAACGCCGGGGATTAAAAAGCCCTCCCAGAGGCGGTCGAGGCCAGAGGTTCCCTCGCTCGGCTATCCTTCAGGATAAAAGCCCTTACTAAGAGGCACCGGGCGGTAACCCTGCCCAGCCAAAGGTCCTTGGTGGGCTTCCTACAGCCTCATAGCTTTCCTCACGCCAAGGGCCAAAGTCCTCCCAGAGGCGGTCGGGTCTTTACCCGGCTATCCCCGGCCGGTAGCTTCCTACCGCAACCGACAGGGATCAAAGTCCTCGCCAAGAGGCACTGGGCAGTAACCCTGCTCGGTCCCCATCCTGAAAGATCTGAAAGCCCTCCCAGAGGCAGCCGAGCCCGAGGTTCCCTCGCTCGGCTATCCCCAGCGGGAAGCTTCCCTGCCACTCGCTCAAGGATCTGAGACACCCGGAAGGACGGCCGGTTCGTCCAAACCCGAACGATCTCCCATCGACCTTGGGGGGAACATGAGGAAACCTCCGCGACAGCGCTTGGCACCCTTGCCGGCTGGCAAGCTCGACAGGAGATCGTCGGACATATGGCCAACCTTACATGGAGACGCAACAATACAAGCAAGGACAAGTCTACGAATGTCCTTCACACAAAAAAAGAGAAGAGGAAAAACACATCAAGGGTTCTTTTTTTCCTTTATTGACAAAGTCAGAATCTTTACAAAAGGTACTCTGGGCCCCCCAGCCCTACAGATTGCCTGGAGACTTACTTCGACCACCTCATCGCCGGCGCTACAGCCCAAGGCCCTAACACCAAAGACTTTGATGCCAAGGGTGCGCCCTGCTTCCCTCGCCATCCCTCGCCGGAGACCTCGTCACCGGAAGCGGAACCCGAGTGCGGAGTTCACCATCGTCGAACTCGGGAAGCTGGTCCTTCACGGCGTCCAGAGCCTTATTCCATCCAACGGCAGAATACCCCCCGAGCTCGGCATTAAATTGCTCGGAAGCTTTGTACTCGGCCACAGCTTTCTTAGTCCAAGCCTTAGCAACCTGGGCCTTCAACAGCGCCGCCTCGGCGTCCCCCCTGCTTGCGTCTCTCTTCTTCTCCAATGCCGCAAAGCGTTCAGCCATGTCCGCCAGCTTCCTATCGGCAATCCGGAGAGACGCACTCAGGCGGCGAATGGCACCCCGAGTCGCCGAGTTGGCGAGCTCCGCAGCCTCCGCCCGACCCGTCACGACATTGGCCCTATCCCTCTCCCGACGCAGGTCACTCTGCAAGATTTCTACCTCCGAAGGAAACGCCTCCACTGGCCTCGGGGCGTGGAACGCCCCCTCGGCCTCCATACGAACGGCAAGGGCGCAGTGCTGAAGAACCTGACAGAAAGCCGGTGAGAAACCATGAAGCGTCCGAACCGAGGCAAATGCGCGTAGAAGGATTCGTACCTGGACCGCCCCTTGGGCCATGGCCTCCAATTGATCCTTCAAGGAGCCGCACGAGGACTTCCCCCAGCCGATTCCTCCATCTCGGCAAGAAGACCCGTGGCAACGGAAAACTCGGACGGAACAGTGAAGACGGAGCCCCCTTCCCGCATGGGAATCCTTTCGGAGGCCTTCGACGGCGGCGCACGAGAAACCGTCCTTTTCCTCTTAGGAAGGGGCCGGCCCTCGCCCTTCCTCCCATCACCGGCCTGGGACTCGGGTAACGAATGATGACTCCGGCCACCGCCGGAAAAACTCCCAGATGCCGCGGACGAAAAGAGCAGCCCTGCCGTTGGCGAAGAATCAGGCGGAGGGCACGGGCTAGCCGGGGGCTCGGCTACGCCACTAGCTTCCCCCCAGCGCGAGCAGCCCGGAAAGTAGGAGCGAACCATGCCTCACGGAGGAGGAAGAACGCCGAGCGATAGCGACTCGAGAAAGAAGGGAGATGAAAGGTTAAAGGCCCTAGGACGGGCCTCACCCGTATTTATTATCACACGTGGCCTCATCCAACGGCGCCCACCGAAACGACTCCCTGCGCCCAGTGGCTCCGATTGCTCCATGCGGCAGTCCGACGATTGGCTGCGTCCCATCAGACGCCGCAGACTTGCGCACGTCACATCAGCCAGCAGGCGCTCAACACGTGGACCGTCGCTTCAACTACATAGTGCACGAAATGGCGCACCCTCCTGGAATGTAAAGAACTCGCCTCGATTCGCTAGCGGAAAAAACAACCAACGGCCCTAAGACTCAACCCTGAGGAAGAGCTCACCTCGGGAACCCGGCCGTCCACTCCTGACCCGACCACTATCTGGTCGGGACAAGAGTGGGGGCTAATGATAATGCTCGATACTGGCGGCTTCAAAGATCAGGACACGTGGCAGATGACGTGTCCCAGAACTCATAAAAAAGGGCCCACAGGGGCCGACCAGGCCGCCCCTGTATCCGACCCGCGAGCACAAGTTGTCCCTCCTCAGAGCCCCTGCAAATCAGCCTCCTTGCCCTCTCATCTCGTCCCCGAGCTACCACGGGACCAAGATGCCTCGGCTCTCCCGCTCGTTCCCGAGCTCTCCTGCCGAAGCCATCTTCCTCGGTCCCTCCGACCAACTCCACCACTCACAGGCGTAACCGCCGCTCCGCAAATCTCGCCATGCGCAGATTCTCCGCCGGCAACATCCCACGTTCCACGCCATCACAATCCCCATTAACGGGTGATCCGCTCATTACGCGGGTGTGACGTCGAAAGCGTAACTGCCGGCAAAATTCTCACGCCTGCTGCTGCATGCTGCCGCCACTACATAAGCCCCCATCACAGAGGGGTCAGGTAAGCTATTCTCTACACTTTACGTCGTTACTCTGCTCGGATCTGATTACTGACTTGAGCGTCGGAGGGTCCTCGGTGGTATCAAACCATCCCGGGACTTCTGTTCAGGCACTCGGCGACGGCCCCATCACCTCGTCCCCTCCTCTCAAAACCCATTGAGACCCACACGCAATGAAGGAAAATCAATCCAGTTCACCCCGAGATGAACGGAAGACAACATCTGACAGAGGCCCGAAAAGGAGCCCCATCAGATATCAATTGATACTATGTCTTTTTAATAAGAAATTAAGAAAAATGATAAAAATTCTTCCAATCTAGTACCCAATTTAAAGCTATCCACATCAATTAATCTATCATAACAAGTTTGGTTTAATGTGTGAACTACAACAACTACAACATGCCTAGCCTAGCAAGCACAATACATTAGAATGATTTTGACAAAATAATAATAAAAATAAAGGCTCAAACGCAAGGACCCCTCGTTTGGCTCAAAAGCAATAACACCCCCCCATTTTAAAAGCCTTCCTTTTTTCCCCCTCACTTAATCGCCATTATATTTTTCATTCAAAAATTAAACGACCTAGACAAAAATGCCCTGCAAAATTTTTTAAAATATCCAAAAATAGCATTTAGAAAAACCCAAGGGTATTTTCGACTGGCATGAAAAAATTGGATGAAAAATTTAATAGATGTTAAGTTATTTTTTTTTAGGGGGAGGGGGGGGGGGACGGGGTTTCGGGGAGGAAGAGTTTTCTGATTTCGGGCCAAAAATAAATTAGGATTAAATAGTGGCCCCACCGATTTGTGAATGGAGCCTCAAATATACCGTAACATCCACATCACGCAGACCCTTTATAGTCAACTCTCCAAATTAGTCATGTTTAAAAGATTTGTCGGATACGTGGCCACACTATATCCATCCATGTACTAAAATGTTAGTCAACAAAATAGGGGCCATAAACAATTAATCCTCATCCATCCATCTCTGTATATAATGCAAATATCCTTTATTAGAGATCCATCCTTTTTCTTTTTTCTAGAAAAAAATGAGAAAAATTCTCACCCCTCAAGTTCTCCACATCATCTCTCTCCTAAAAAGCAATTAATTGTTTATGTAGAACCTTCCATATCATCTCTTTTAATACACACACAATCCCTCTCCCTCTCCCTCCTAAAAACAATTAATTGTTTATTTAGGACCTTCCATATCATCTCTCCCAATATATATATATATATATATATATATATATATATATAATGAAGGAAAGATACCGTAGGAGGGAATTTCCTCCTATGGCGTCGAAAAAATACAACTTCCATCGTTTTTTCCGACGATCGGAACCCATCATCTTCATCGTTATCATCTAAGATTTGGGACACCAAATTTCATGTGATTCTACAACTTTTTCACCGTTGAATTAGTGGGTTCAAAATTAACGATTTACCGATAATAGAACTTTTTACATTGCTAAATCAACGGTGAAAAGGTTGTAGAATCACATGAAATTTGTTATACCCACATTTTAGATGATAACGATGAAGATGATGGATTCCGATCGTCGAAAAACACGATAGAGGGTATATATTTTTGACGCCATAGGTGGAAATTCCCTCTCTTTCCTCCATTTCTCTCTCTCTTTCTCTCTCTCTCTCTCTCTCTCTCTCTATATATATATATATATATATAGAGAGAGAGAGAGAGAGAGAGGGGGGAAAGAGGCCATAGGAGGGAATTTCCTCCTATGGCGTCGAAAAATTACATCCTCTCTCGTTTTGTTCGACAATCGGCTCACATCATCTTCATCTAAGATGTGGGTACATCAAATTTCATGTGATTCTACAACTTTTTCACCGTTGATTTAGCAAAACAAAACGTTATGTTGTCGGTAAACTATTAATTTTGAACCCACTAAATCAACGGTGAAAAATGATAGAATCACATTAAATTTGGTATACCCACATCATGATAATGATGAAGATGATGAGTGTCGATCGTCGGAAAAAATGAGGGAGCGTGTATTTTTTTGCCGCCATAGGAGGAAATCCCCTCCTATGGCATACTTCATATATATATTCTAGTATAAATAATGCAAATACACTTGGTTAGAGATCCACCTTTCTCCTTTTTTTCTTGAAAAATAGAAAAAATGAGAAAAATCCTCACCTCTCAAGCCCTCCACATCATCTCTCTCACCTGTTGGGTTACGGCAGCGTCCCGGCCATCAAACCATGGCCAAATGCGGAATAAAATTTTTCTAAACTAGCGCTACCATTACCCGATACCCGGATCTACCCTAGACCCTATACTAACAAGCTATAAAAAGAAATTACAATGGTTATACCGAGTCGATCCGTATCCTTTGGTCTTCAACCATCATCCCCAAGCTCCTAGTGGCTCCTCGATTGAATTTGGTTGCCGGTCTTCCTCCATCCACGATGATCCACCTGAGGGAAACGGCGCAAGTTTCAGCCTCGTCAAGCGAAGCAACCGACGCTCCAAGGTTGTTAGCAATGGAGAGTGGAGTTGTAGGAATGTGTCACTATCTTTTTCTCTCATCACAATGCTCAATAGAGCAACTCAAGAAGATGAAGGAGGTGATGAAACATGTGGTATGAGCAACTCAAGAAAGTGCTAAGTCTTTTAGTGAGAATGAGAGTCAAGTGAAGAGAGCAAGTAATGAGCAAGGCAAGGCAAGGCAAGAAAACAATTAAGCAAACCTCAAGTGAAGTGGCTGCCTCCTCTCTCTCACTCAATCAACCAAAGAAAAATATCTCATCAATTTATCCAATAAACAATTGCATGCCATACCTCTCTACATGCTCAAGCCTATGCTCATGCCACCTCACTCCTCCACCTCATTTGCGAAACAAATGAATTTCCAAAAGAAGGCAAATCATACAAATGAGGTGTCCACTTCTAGAAGCTATTCCGTATAAATACGGAATACAAACCGGTACATGTATTGAAATACATATACGCGTATTCGTACAAAAATACGAATAGCCAAGAGAGAATATGAATAGCGAACAATAATACTATAAAATACATATATATATATATAAATACATATATAAATTATTAAATCAAAACCTGATTTAAGAATCCGGCTCAATCCTAAGCCGCTGGTATTATCAACCGTCCGATTAAAGTCCGTGCAGCATGTGCACATATTTAATCGGACACCTGTATGTACCAACATACGTCATCTACACCATATCGCCTGAACCGTGAAAACCCTCTATGTGGGACTCTAAAGACTCGTCAATACGCTGGCAATGGGTTTAACCACAAGTACGTCAGCGGCACTAGCTGTACGTAACGGCTACCCAGGTATTGAGCGAAAGGGAGGCCGATAAGCAAACTCATCCTGAACCTCTACTGAGCCTAACAGTGACAATATCCGTACAGTCTGGTCTGTTCGTCTAAGAGTAACGCATATCGAGTCTAGGGGGTGGATAAAGTCAGACCCCTAACAACGCAACATTTAGTGTCGGCATGAAACCCATCACCACCTTAGAAACTATCGATGCTGGATCGGTAATTCTCATCCACCGTGGCCATGGATTTCTGGTGATGGAGACCCGTACACAACGCGACATCAACCCCCAATACCAGGAGAGACGAATCCACGACGATCCGATCACTGCCTCCATGTGGCTCGGGACTGTACCCAACTAAAACCTATTTGCACGACTCCTTTGAGCCGTGGTAGGGTAGTAATCAAAGCACGGTGGGAACTCACACGAGACAAATGATGATCTCAGGTCGACAGACTAACCTGTACACATGTCACCTTGGAACTGCTATCTGAAAATAAGTATAATACCAACTAGCAGGTTCCCGGTAAGTCCGTCCAGTGTACTCATAACCCGATGAGCACCTGTATACTATCTTAGGCGAACAAACTAACACCAGAGGCATGTGAGACCTGGCCACCGCCTCTAGTCGGGGTCTCGATCAGTATACACTAGTGTACACTGGAGTATCGATGCCCAGTCTCGATACTCCTATGACTAGGGACATTTAAGGATGTGCTTATAAACCCCCAGCTCCCACGTATATGATCGCCATCATAATGCTGGTAGTCAGGCAAGAATCCTATGGGCTCTATCAATATGTACATGATGATAAAGACAAACCAGATAGCATACTATCATCTCGAGTAAGACTGTTCTACCGGTATAAGTCCTCCCTGTTTCCCCTAATCAGAGCAAACTCTGTTTTGAATTTCAAAATTCAAAAATTGAAGCAACGCTTCAGATCCTGTGCTCTGCACGCTGTGCGCCACGTGTCAAAAGCAGACACGCCAGCGGCAGGAGCGCTGCGCCCTAAGCAGCGCACCCCCAATCAGAGCAAAGCTCTGTTTCAAAATTCAAAATTTAAAAGTTGAAGTAACGTTTCAGATCCAGCGCTCCACGCTGCGCGCCACGTGTCAAACACGGGTGCGCTAGCGCAGTTGCGCTGCGCTCTACGTTACGCGTCACGTGTCGAACGTAGGTGCGCTCGCGCAAGCTGCGCCAGCGCTGGAATTAAAAATTCCCTCACCGTCAGATCAAAAGATCTACTAATAATAAATTATTAATTAATTAGAACTAAAGTTCTGTTATGGAAAGATTTTTCAATCTTATTAAAACAAGAAAATTATCTTCTGTAAAACAGAATCCTTAGGATCAAAGATCCGACGGTGGGAAATATTCCCAAATCAATCAGAGAAAGATCGCTTAAAACTGATCTAACAAAGCATTTGGCCCTATATAAAGGACCCTAGGCTTCAAATCTAAAAGATATAGAGAATACAGAAGAAGAGAGAGAAAAACCCTCTGGAAAAAAAAGCAAGCTCTTAAGAAAAGAAGATTTTTCTTCATCTTCGAGGTAAAGAACTATGTTCTTGAATAACAGAGATGAAATCATCTCATTAAAAAAGAAGAACCCTCTTCTAAAAAAGATCATAGATCTGAAAAAAGACCAAGGTCTTTGATAAAAAGAAAAAGATCAAAAGATTTAATCATAAAATAATAAAAGAAGTATTTTTACTTCATTCGCAGATCTTTGATCTATAAAGGCAGAGCCCTTTTATAAAAAAACAAGAACTTTTGTTCTTGGATTTTGAGGCAAAGCCTCCTTAGAAGAACATAAAATTTGTTTTTTGATCTTAAAATTGATCAGATGTGCTTTGCACTATTGAAAAGTGTTTTGTACTCATGAACTGCGCCTTTGCACTCCTTGGATCGGCGCTCAGCGTCAAAACATGCCACGTGTCAACCATAAACACCACTTGCGCTTTGCGCTCCTGAAAACAGCGCACTGCGCTCATGGGCTGGCGCTCAGCACCAAACGCACCACGTGTCACTCACTGGTGCGCTAACAGACTAGCGCAAAGCGCTCATAAATGGAAAGCGCAATGCGCTAATGAACCAGCGCTTAGCGCTAAGCGCGACTCGTGCGCTAGCGCAATGCACTCTTTAATTGGCGCAAAACGCCTGACGCGCCATGCGGCGCACTGTCAGAACATGCTCTGCTCTGATAAAGACAAAAATGTCAGAGCCTAATGCTTAGCATTATTAAAAGGGCCGAGCCCAAATAAAGGCTTAATAGCCAGAACAATAAAATGTTAAACATTTATTGGACTTAGCCCAAGATTGGCTGTAAGTCCTCAACTCATATCAACTGAGCCCATATGCTCATAAACCTTTCAACAGACTTTAGTCCCAAATTGGACTATAGATCTCCCAACCAAAATTGGTTCAAGGGTACATCTCTGAACTCCTCTGATATTTGTCGTTGTAATCCTTCAACGTCTTCAGAGAGGTGACGGGTTTCGACAACCAAAAACTCTACGGACTGTGGGGTCCTTAAACTCACGGACTATGATGTCCTTAACCTTGACTGTGAGGTCTTTAAACTCATGGACTATGATGTCCTTAACCTTGACTTTGAAGTCTTTAAACTTATGGACTACGATGTCCTTAATCTCGACCATGATGTCTTTAAACTAATATTGGACCACCATGTCCTTAAAGTGGTAATCGACCGCAATGTCCCTAAATTAAACAATAGAGCCCAATTGCTCTTTTGCTTGATCTAAACGATCCCGTTAAGTTGATCTTGGTCTAAAAATTAGACTAACGTATCGTTAACTAACGTTTAAGTTGATCTTAGTCTCAAATGAGGCTAACGTATCCTTAAACCCAAACCCCCAAACCCAAATCTAAGAAAGGTACGGATTTGGACTAGTCCACGCCCTACGGGCGACAACATAACTTAGTCTTCGTATACAATCCACCGGCAACCAAACACAAAACAAACACCCACGACACGAAGTGACCATATGGAGAAGGAGAAAGTTGTTACCGCGATACGGTAGTGTAATTAACTGCAGGGGCTTGTGCCTGCAGGGAAGAGCGTCCCCACAATCAAAAAACCCCTCAAACGAGGGGAATCTGACGAAGTCTGCCACATCGGCTGCATCCATTTAAACCTTCGATACACGGTGCCATAAATTAACTTGGCATCTTCGGAGAGGTGAACGGATAGCACCAATTAGCATCTGCCCCGAATCTCAGGTTAGACGTCTGTCTTGCCGTCTTTCGGAGGGAACAGACTCAGGCACGCCCGGTGGGACCTTTTCCTCTTTCCACTCCACACTTCGTATGTCGTGTTCGCAAAACAAATCGCGGTTTTCTTTGGTTGCCCCTGGATTCGAGGTACTAAGATTGGGTGTCTTGATCCGTGCAGAAAACAGAAGATCAATGGCTTCGACCTGCACTAACTGCAACTGCAACTCTCACTCCATCCTCGCCGGAGGAGTGACCTATGAGCCTCAAGCGGCCTCCCTTTTTAAGATGCCAGTGGAGCAGGTAACTCAGGCCACCACTGGGCTGTTCTTTGGGACCATGCTCCCACCAATGAGCTTCAATACTCCTGCGCCATTACAAGAAGCTCCGAAGAAGTCGGTTTTTGATCGCCTTGCAACTTCTGCGGCCCCTCTCAACGGGTCGCCCAATCCAAATGCCCCAGTCTTTGCCAGATTGGGCCAAAATCCATGTGGGCCTATGAAGAAGCCTGCAATTCCGGAAAGGGTTATTCCAAAAAGGATAGCCATCCCTGCTCAGAAGTCTGTTTTTGACCGGTTGGATACCGCTTCTCAATAGACATCAGTCTTCAAAAGGCTGACGCCAGCAACAGCCCCTTGGCTGGACAGGGGGCAAAACAAAGTCATTCCCATCACCGAACCAACACCGTCGTCTAGACACGCTTGACGTCGCCATTGGCGCTGAGTAAGGAAGGCTGGGGGCAACTCTCCCTCTGGGCTAACTCCACCAGCCCCAATGGTGGAAGTCAATGATGTTGTTCCAACTGGGAACAGCTTCGAGCTGCTTAATAGGGTGCGTAGGAATTCACCCAATGCAGTGCTGAAGAGATCTCCTCCACCCGAGGAGAATGCACCGAAGGCGAGGCCAGAATAACCCCCTCAGCGGCTGTCCTCCAAAATTTACAAGGTCAGGTGACAGGTTCAAGACTCGGTAATTGATCAAGTTTACTCTCGCCGATAGGAAAAGGTGAAGGTCCAGCGAGAAGAGAACCATCCTGTCAAGCCACAAAAGGCGACAGCTACCTGGGTGCCCACTGCAATGGCTCCCTCAACATCAATCACCCAAAAGAGAAGGAGGCCAGAGAAAGCCCCTGTGACTGCGGCAGGCCACGAAGACGCTGAACCCAAACACCCCAAGTCTGGGGGCATAATGGTGCATACTGTTTGCATGGCTTCCGGAAAAGAGGAAAGCCGCGCTTCGACGGGTCACCGACCGCTCACCCGATCCGTAACAAAAGCCCAAGAGCAGCAACAGAAGCTTCAAGAAATGCTGAAGCAAATGGCCACACTCACCGGGCCAAAAGAAAGCCCGGAGGCGTCATCAGAATAGTGTCATGAACAAGAAACCAATGCTGACTTCCTCCGCAGAGTCCTCGAAAAGAAGGACAGAGAAGTAGCAGAACAAGCTGCCAACATAAACCGAATGGCGCATCTCTTCCAAGACATAGTAGGGATGATGTTACAGCTAGATCCTCCAACTGAAGACCCTCCGATCATTATTGAAGATGACCAAGCGGAGACGTCAAATCCCCTTCCGGTTTGTTCAGCAGCCAAAGAGGAGACCATCTCAAAAGCTACGCTCGATGGTTATATTGCTCAGCAAATACGAGCTCACCAGGCAAATGAAGCGGCTGGCCAAATTGTCAAGATCGGATGACCCTATCCGGGCTGGTATGACCAAATAAGTTACCCGCTGGGATATACGATTGCCAAATTCCATGTGTACAAGGGGACAGGGAATCCACATCAGCATGTCGCTCAATTCAGGGCCTTATGCGGCAACACTGGAGGCGATGACAAACCGTTGCTTCACCAATTCGTCGACAGCTTAGCGGAAACGGCCTTCGAATGGTATTCGGAGTTGCCTAACGACTCTGTCAAAACATTTGTGGAGATGGAGCTGCTGTTTACACAAAGATTTGCAAGTTCCAGAGAGCGCACCCTAATAACGGCATTGATCAATGCCAGGGTGAAGCCGGGTGAGACGTGGGTTCAGTACGCAATCCGATGGCGGAATCTGTGGTCAAAATGCGAACAACGCATCGAAGAAGCACCCGCGGTAGGCATGTTCGTGAGCACCCTAGACCCTCTTGCAACCATTTCACAGTTCATGATGTTTTTCAAACCGACCACGTTCCAAGCTTTAATCGACAAGCTGGCCCAAATGGACCAGATGGGTCATAGTTTGTCTCCTCCAAAGCCGAATTCTCGAAATGAAAAAGGAAAAGGAAAATCAACTTTCGTCGCCAATACTCAACAACAGTCGAGCAACTTAAAGACAATTGTTCGCCAAAATAATATGGGTCTACGCCCATCCCTTGAGGAGAGACTAGGACGCCCCTACTCGTTTCCCCAAGATAAAACGAGGAGACTGTTTGAGCTGCCGGTGCGCAACGGACTCATCAATCTGCCAGATCCAAAACGTCCGTTGCAGCCAAACGACTTCAACGATCCTAATTACTGCCCCTACCACCGAGTATTGAGCCATCCGATCGAAGACTGCTACGTCTTCAGAAACTGGGTTGAAGACCAATACCAACAAGGCAAGTTTGCGTTATCGAAAAATTGGAAGGTGAAACCGCCATAACCTCATGCCCCTAAAAAGGTGGACACGCCGGGGGTATCATGCTCTTTTATAGAAGAAATTCTATGGGAGGTCGCTTTTTCAACCAAAACTAAAAGAATGCTGAAAGATCTCCAAACGTGCCCGGAAATCAGGTGGAAAAATCCATTGGAACCCGAGATCGTCGAAGGAATGCTAAAACCCGCCCAACTCCAAAGATCGGTGGTGATTGCCAAAGCACACACACCCAGCCATCGAAATCTTCGAAAAATAAGAAGAACCCCGTGAAGCCTGGTGACAAGCGCACGGACCTACAAAAGTAGATTGACGCGCTGGAAGAGTATAAACAGAAGGCGCGGACTCCAGTCACACTCCAAGAGTTTCTCAGCTACGTTCTTGAGAACGAAGATGATGGAGAAGACTCGTCGAGTGAATCTGAAGATTACGTAGCAAGCTGCCATGTGATCTCTCACTCGTCAATAGACAATGAGGAAGCTCTTTGCACCGAAAAACTGGGGGCAGGATCGAAGCCAAAACCCTTGGAGCCGTCTGACGAGATGATCAACTTGTTGTTGAACGAAGCCCGCCAGAAAAGCAAAACCAATCGAGAGCGTGAACTGGCTATATTCGAAAAAGCCAAACGCCGACGACTGGAGGAAAAGGTCAAAACACCCCAACTCAAGCAAAGCATCCCTACCACCAGCAAAAGCAAGCTTAAAGTAAGGAAAAGATTCGTTAGGGCCCTGGCAATAGGAATGAAGTTACCCTCTTTCAAAGGAAATTCCCCTGGAAATATATGTCTTGATGAAGCGGACATACATCCTAACTTCTGCCTATACCATCAGAGGATTGCACACCCTACGAGGAGTGTATAGCCTTTAAAAACTGGTGGCAGGGATATGTTGCCCATCGACGACATGTTCAACGAGCGAAGCGCAAGGCTCGTCGGAAATAGAAAAGCACGACAGACGAACGTGAAAGAGCTGCTGGCAACTGTCACATAGCCGACACCAAGGGATCGCAAGTTGTCACCTTTGGAAGCGACTCTGACGAAGAAATCGCCCTCAGCCCTCTCTTCAAGGAACCCACCTCCGACATAAAACATGCGAAGATTTGCGGCAAAATCTAGCCGCGTAATCGCATGCACGCTAATGACCGAAACGTCGTTAAACTACTACCAACCCGCAGCATTCTCAGGTTGACTTGATAAAAAACGGTATGTCCATAAACAAATAGGCACGTATGAAAACCCGAAAAGGCTCCGTGAGTAAAAACAGCAGGGCTACCGGCGAGTTTTATGAAAACCCGAAAGGGCGCAATCTTGTTGAAAGACATTTGCAAGGTCCTCTCGACTTTGTAAGGAGAAGCCGCCTGCGTGAGATCCTTACGACTCACAAGGGAGCAACACACTTAGGGATCCCTACGATCCATAAGGAGAAATTACACTTGCGAGATCCTCACGACTCGTAAGGAGAACCCTCTTATGAGACCCTCACGGCTCATAAGATTTGAAAGTCTTAAGCTACAGGGATCTGAACCTGTTCTTAAGCAGTCCCCACAACCTCCACTACTGCCCTACAAGCGGCTCAATGCTGAACCTTATATACAATCCATGGGCACGAATAAACATTTCCCTAACAAAGTCCCATCCGTGACTAGGGATATGTCTACACGGTGAACAGCCCTTATAAGTCCTCTCGACTTATAAGAAGAAAATACGCTTGTAAGATCCTTACGACTTATAAGAGACCATACACTTAGGAGTCCTCAAGATTCTTAAGGAGAAAACCACCTACGAGATCCTCACGACTCGCAGGGAGAAATACCTTTATGAGACCCTTACGGCTCATGAAGTCAAAAGCCTTAGTCGACAGGATCCTAACCCTGTTCGCTAAGCCACCTTTGCTCAACATCGACAGAGGCAAATGATGATTCGCTCCTGGCAATATCCCAGTTGTAGCGGTGTTGATGCCGAAATCGGTGTCTAATTCCAAGCTTGCACCAAGAAGCGAGCAAGCCACACATGTATACGAAATAGCCGAAATGATAGGGCAACTTGCAACAAAATCAGCAAGTAAAATGTATGCATGGAAAATAGCCAAAATGATTGGGCAACTCGCAATAAAAAAAAAGCGAGTAAAAATAAAACAAATAGCCGAAATGATTAGGCAACTCGCAATAAAAAACAACGAGTAAAAATAAAACAAATAGCCGAAATGATTGGGCAACTCGCAATAAAAAACAGCGAGTAAAAATAAAACAAATAGCCGAAATGATTGGGCACTGTGAAAAAATAGCCGAAATAATTGGGCAACCGCGACTTTCGCGATACAAAAAGCTGAAATGATAGAGCATTGCGGAAAGAAAAAAATATAATACATATAAAATGAAAATTTTGCCCTACAGGTGAGATCACATCGATTCCTGTATACAATCCAGGGGCACAAACAAAGAGGGAACCATATAATCCTACCAGGCTCCATCAGAAAGAGAGCCAAGTCTCGATGGTCATATCTGCATCCCATAAGGCCAACAACAACGTTCCTCCTTATGCCAGCAAGGCACGGAAGCGATACAACGAAACAAAGCGGAGTAATGGCAAAATCCCAGCTCCATCTCAGCATTCATCTTGTTACAGCAGACGCAATGTCAACAACGACGTTCCTTCGCATTCCAGCAGGATGCAGACGCAACGTCAACAAAAGACCTCACGGTCAAAACAAAATGAAGCGAAGGCCAAACTCCTAGCTTCAGGGTCTTGACGGTAACTCATATAAAACCTGAAAGACTATCGAAGATCATCCCACATAGAGTGATCACCACCTCGACGTTCATCTCGATACAGCAGACGAGATGTTACTACAGTGTTCTTCCTCCAACAGGATACGGACACGCCAAAGTAAACAAAGCGAAGGCCAAATTCCTAGCTTCAGGGTCTTGATGGTAACTCATATAAAACTTGAAAGACTACCGGAGATCATCCCACACTAGCATGGAGTGATCTCCACCTCGACGTTCGTCTCGATACAGCAGACGAGACGTGACCCCAGCGTTCTTCCCCCAGCAGGATTCAGACGCAACAATCAAACAACGAAGCAAAGGCCAAATTCCTAGCTTCAGGGTCTTGATGGTAACTCATATAAAACCTGAAAGACTACCGGGGATCACCCCACATGGAGTGGTCACCACCTCGACGTTCGTGCCGATACAGCAGACGAAATATCATTAGAGCGTTCTTCCTCCAACAGGATTTGGACACGCCAAAGTAAACGAAGCGAAGGCCAAATTCCTAGCTTCATGGTCTTGATGGTAACTCATATAAAACCTGAAAGACTACCGGAGATCATCCCATACCAGCATGGAGTGATCGCCACCTCGACGTTCGTCTCGATACAGCAGACGAGATGTCACCCCAGCGTTCTTCTCTCAGTAGGATTCAGACGCAACAATCAAACAATGAAGCAAAGGACAAATTCCTAGCTTCAGGGTCTTGATGGTAACTCATATAAAACCTGAAAGACTACCGGGGATCACCCACATGGAGTGGTCACCACCTCGACGTTCGTCTCGATACAGCAGACGAAATGTCACCAGAGCATTCTTCCCCCAGCAGGATTTAGACGCAACAATCAAAAACGAAGCAAAGGCCAAATTCCTAGCTTCAGGGTCTTGATGGTAACTCATATAAAACCTGAAAGACTACCAGGGATCACCCCACATGGAGTGGTCACCACCTCGACGTTCGTCTCGATACAGCAGACGAAATGTCACCAGAGCGTTCTTCCTCCAGCAGGATCCAGACGCAACAATCAAACAATGGAGCCACGGCAAAATCCCTAGTTCCAAGCCTCGACGGTTCACACGCAACCTAGAGACAATCGCGACATTCGTCTCGATACAGCACGCAATACCAGCAAACGAAGCAAAGGCCAAATTCCTAGCTTTTGGGTCTTGACGACAACTCATATAAAACCTGAAAGACCATCGGAGATCATCTCACACCAGCGCGGAGTGGTCACCACCTTGACTTCGTCTTGATACAGCAGACGCAATTCCAGCAAACGAAGCGAAGGCCAAATTCCTAGCTTCAGGGTCTTGACGGCAACTCATATAAAACCTGAAAGACTATCGGAGATCATCCCACACCAGCACGGAGTGGTTATGACTCATCGGGGCTCTCCAAAATGAGCCTAACCTCAAGTAAAAAGCGGCATGGAAAAATTCCTAACGCTTGCTCTTCTGACGGTCAAACTGCCTAAGAAGATTGCTTGAAGACGTCTTGTCCAGCCCCCAAAGGGATTAAAGACACGACAGTCACAAGGCTACTCGAACAACAAGATTGCCTATCGAGGAATACATCAGCCAACGCGACGGTACGACGGGCAAAACTCTAGTACCACAGACCCTAACGGACCTCTGTCGTAAAGAGTAAAGGTTAACTGTAACGTTAGGACATTCTTGCGAGAAATGCTCGATTCGTCTCAACTCATGAGGAAAAGCCTTAGGCAATCGGAGTAAGAAACGGTTTCCTAAGCACTAGGGCCCTGCAAGTCAATCCAAAATGAACTCTTGCATACTATTCATGGGTCACACTCTCCCAAAATCGAATCTCGATAAGGAGGGAAACAACCGCTTACAGGTCCTCTCGACTCGTAAGAGGGAAAATTCTCTTATAAGATCCTTACGACTTATAAGGGAAAATGCACTTAGGAATCCTCACGATTCCTAAAGAGAAAATACACCTACGGGATCCTCTCGACTCGTAGGGAGAAAAGTCTTCATGAGACCCTCACGGCTCATGAAGTTGAAAAGTCTTAGGTGACAGATCCTAACCCTGTTTTCTAAGCCATCACTACCCTTCGAAGAAGCCAAAACAAGATGCTCACCCTATCATCTGCCGGCTATGTTTGCTAAGGTGACATACTGATAACAAAAGAAAGAAGTAAGCAAAAAGATGATACAAGACATTGCGAAAGAAATGTATCTTTTATTCATGAATTCAATTGAGTACAAACTACATCATCCGAAAGGATAAAGAAAAATGAATACATTTTATTCAAGATTTACAAATGGCGCAAAATGCAACTATTGGGAGGGAAGCATCTTTAGTAGGCCAATCAATTGCGCACGCACTCCCATCAGCCTTTCGTCACGGTCAGTTGCCACGGCCAACTCCGTTTCAACCTGAGCCCGTTGCTGCAAATAAGATGAAAGTCGCTCATCAACAACCCGCCGAGCTGCCTCATGGCTCTACGCATCCTGCTCGATGAGGTTGAGTTTCTGCCTTAGCGTTAGCCCATCAAAAATGCATCGCAGAAGGCCTTCGAAGATAACTTTCAACTGAGCAGCGTTCGCATCAACTTCAGCATGCAGTCGAGCAGATTCACTTGAAGTTTCTTTACATTCCTTCTGCTTTAAAGCCTCTTCTTGTTCAAGATGGCGGAAGTAAGAAGTGCTCTGCTCGACCCACGCAGCCCGTTGAGCGTTCATAGCCAGGACTTCTGGAGTAGGACGTCCAATCTCGAGCTCATGCAGGCAAGCCTCGATCTTCCTGCAGTGACTAACCCAAGACTCGACGACGCCTTCATTATGGAAATTTACAAGCGTCGCCAGCATCGGATTGACCTCAGCGGCAAAATCCGCAGCAGATGTGGGAGTCTCCACGTCGAGCTCCTCAATGTAGTCGCTCAGCATGCGCAGACTATTCGCGGCGCCTTTTGAGGACGGACGTCTAGAAAAGGGCCCTGTCGGCATCATGATGCGAGACTCGAAAGAGGCCGGAGTCGATGTGATTGCTGCAAAATAAATCACAATCAGATCATGGCTCGAGAAATAAAGAATATACATACACAAAAAAATAGTCTACTATACCAGCTGCAACAGGAGGCAGAGTCGGGAGTGCTGGTAGCGCAACTGGTCTCTCATCTCCTCCTTCAATCTGTAGCACTGCAATCAAGACAAAGAAGAATCAGAAATAATTTCATTGTCGGTAAAAGAAAGAGCATTAATTGAAAGCTGTATTCACCAGTGCCACTGGATGAAGCAATCTCCGACGGGAAGGAGAAGTGGGGATGTAGCACCTGGTACAGGTGGTCAAAAAGGACTCCTGCAAAAACGCGATAATGCAACATCAGGACATGAATTATACAGCTGAGAGATAAGACTGATGGGTTACAAATCCATACCTTCCAGCATCTGCGACGGTACGAGAGAAGGTAGAGAGGTGGTCACCGTCAGGGCGGTAACTGGCGGGGCTGTCTCGAGTAGCTCGACATCAACACTGGCTGCACCTGCATTAGAGACAAGATAAACCTTGTTAGGAAAGATTGCAGAATAAAAAGAAAGGCAGTAACCTAAAATCTACCTGAAGAGTCGCCAGCTGGAGCCGTGACGAGGGCGTCACTTGATTCAACAACGACGTCTCCCTCCTCTATCGGGGTGGCCTCACCTCCCGTCGCCTCGTCCCCTGACTCCACAAGAGCCGTCGTCACGCTTGCGACGCCAGGAGATGATAAAGAATCGTAGGCAGGAAGAGCGATGATCGGAGCGGTGCCCGACTCTTGAGAAAGAGTGGCCACATCGGACCCAGCAATTACACCCGTTTTGCTCGCCACCACATCGGGCTCAGTAATTGCAGCCGTCTCATCCACCGCTGCTTTAGGCTCGCTCGAGGTAGCCATTTCGTCGGCCACTACCTCGAGCCCGGCAATTGCGACCACACCGCCTGCCACCGCCCCGGGTTCGGGAATAGCAACTACCTCCTCCACCGCTCTCTCAGGCTCAGCGGTCGCCGCCACTTCTTCGGGAAGACTCGGCTCTGCAAAGATAAGATATATGAGAACTGATAGTTTAAAACTTTGACAACGGAGCCTCAATGCACATTACGTGGAGTTGATTTACCGTTTGCTTCCCGAGCCGCACGTGCCGCCCGTCTGTGAGCAGTAGACAAGGCATCCGGAAACTCCTCTGAAGGAGTAGCAGCAGGAGTAACGACGCTCGAACCAGCTCCCGCAGCTAAAGCAGCACTACGCTCCCTTGTCGCGCGCCTCAGGCGCTTCCTTTCTTCTCGAGCCGTCAAAACAGACCTTTTAGAGGCCTCCTTTAACAGGACATCATCGTCCACATCCAGGGGTACCTCTGGAGCCGTCAAGGCTTCCGTCATCGGTTTTTTGAGTAATGCCTCCTTCGGCAGTGCCGAAGAGGCCGGCACTTCGGTGGCTGGCCCGGGAAGAGTTTCTACGTCACCTTGCAGGACCGGCATTGTGGTTCCTGCGATGAGATAAAGAAAGGGTTAGATCGTACATAACAAGGAGAATGAAGACTCAATGAGCCGAGATATACCAATGCCCAATGAAGCGTGATTCCTTTCCTCCTCCTCGAAGGTCCTGAGGGAAGCCGCCAGAACCTCTTCAGTAGTAAAGCCTGTTACAAAAGGAAGAATGTCAGTCAAGACATGATAATAAAAATAAAAATATAACGCAAAAACAAAGTGTGACTAATAACTACTTGATTGCACGAGAGCGGCTATTTCCGCTTGGTGGCCCGCGAGTCGCGCAGAAGCAGCAATAGCGGCATCGAGAGCAGTGTCTTATGGCGCTATGAAGAGACCCTCATTGGTCCCATATTCACTTAGGCCTTCGGTAAGAGGAGCCTGAGGCTCTAGGCCGAGTACGGCATCAAGGGAGAGGACCGACTTCTTCTTCTTCTTCTTCAGTGCACGAGCTCCGGTCGCAGCCATAACTAGCTTACGCTTCGTGGGCACTTTGGGACGACGAGTCCTGATATTCGAGCCCACACCAGATTCGGGTGAAGCTACGGTTACCGTCTCCATGGGAGCACGGGGCACCGATGGTACGTCTACAAGATCACGGGGTAATCCATGCGTGGGACTTAGCACACGTGGAGGATCAACTGGAACATCCCCTCTTAATAGGGGAGGGACAGCGATCCATTACTTTAAAGGGATGTTGCGATCGCTGGCAGGGGTGCACTTTTGTGATCGAACGGCAGTAGCCTCTCTTCTCTGATGATAGCGCCCATCGCATGTTGATACCAGGCCTCGTGTACGTTATGGGCCCTCGGAATGCAACTCAGCTCGCTAATGAAGAAGTGGGAGCCCATATTTAACCGCATAAAGTGATGCAGTGCACTCCGTATTCCCTCTCTGGTGGCAGCAGGTTCTTCCAAAAACGACTCCAGTGGAACCCCCTGGTTATAACTCAGCTGCTGGGCAAAATGATGGGGATTATATCTCATAAAAAGCGCCGCGTAATTTTTCCTGAATACGAGGAAGCCCGGCCTGATGGAGTATAGATGTAGAATCTCCCGGGCTTTCAACACGGATGCCCCGTCCTTAAAATTGTCGCGCAATGCCAGCACCATCTTGGAAGTTTCCTGACCGATTGTCAGGACTTTGTCCATGAAAGACATACCGGCCCCGACCGTGTGCGGATGAAGAAGCAAGCCCCTAGCCTCCCGCTGAGACGGATTCACGATAGAAGCATCGATCAGCCACATAATTCTCGGGAATCTGCACTTCTCGAAAAACGAGGGTCTTATGAAACCAAATACCCTAAGCACGTGCATTTCCATCCATAAAGTAAAATAGTGCATCGAGAAGTTGGCAGCATGCACCCCCAGTTCAGTTGTATCCGCCGCCACGCTAAGACCATAGTACAAGTGGGCCAGCCCGGCAATCCCGATGGCCACTTGTATTCCGGCCACCATTCGATGTGCTAGGTAGAAGACGGACGGCCTCATATAGCGAGGGTGCATTGGGAGTGCGAACCAGCACAACCACAGCCTAAGAAACCCAAGGAAGAATGCATCTTCGTCAATGCCAGGAGCGGCGATTTCTGACAGAGGAATGATCGCGGCATCAGGGAGGAAAAAGCCCTTCTGATCAGCTTCCAAGACTGGTCGACGGTCCAAGCCAAAGCCGAAGGGGTCGTCGATCTTGGCAAATTTTTGCCTCGTTGCGATAGAATCTCCGGGCGAAGAAACCGGGCAATGAAGTCTGCGAAACTGACCCCTCGGCCTCCGGATTCCAAGAAGAGACTCTCGTACATATTCAGCACCTTTATCAGACTTGGAAACTGGTGCTGAATAGCGTTCTCCGGCGTTAGGCCCATCATCACCGGCTTGTTGACAAAAATGTATTCATCCGGATGAAGTAGCTCCTCATAGTGCTCCCCCCTCACCGGCAGACCGGAAATCTCAGCAAGTTCTTCTAAGGAGATGGAAACTTCTCTGTCCAGTAGAAGAAATGTATGGGTTGGGATGTTCCATTTCTCCAAGAACGCCTTAATCCACCATGTCGGAGGAGCAGAATATTGGAACAATGAAGCGTAAACCGCAGGGTATAGACCAATTTTCAGCAGTTGCGTCTTCTTCGCTGACAAAATGTACCTTGCCCACTGCAAATACCCAGCCGAATGTCAGGGAGTTAACCCGATGTTGTAAGGTTGTCCCCAAGGGCACGACTCGCCCTGGCATATGCGTCACCCTAAAGTATCCAAAGCTGCCGGTAGCTGCATGGGTATGGCGGCAATCGAAGGTTGAAGAAGACCCTCCGAAGTCCAATCGACAACCTCCACGGCATAGTTCGCCGGGGGCACATCTGCATACGAAATCGACGAGATCGGGTCTGATGGCGTCGCACAGGAGAAGCTTCGACGACCTTTGATTATCTGGTCGTACCACCTACCCCACAAGTGAAGGTTTTTTGTATTCCGGGTCATAGTCTCTGATGAGTGCAAGAACCTCCCGGTCCACAGGTGCCTCAGAGAATCCTCCCTCTGAACGGAAAAATAGGAAAGAGAGATCAGAAGATATGTTGTCTGCAAGAAAGAACAGAATTCGATTGTCAGTACTATAATTTAATTTCAAAATTCTGACACTTGGCACTTTAAAATTTGTACCACACTGCAATGCAGTGGAAAGGGGACCCACAAAATCCAGATGACAACATATCAATTAATAAAACAGCACCATCATTGGATGAGACTGGCAATTATGAGAAAATCCTCAAAGAATCTTCTCATTGAATGAGAAATCCCTCGGGAAAAAGGAGAAAATCTTCCTTTGAGAGCAAAGCTCTATAACAGAGTGACACTTGTCAAACTCTGGTCATGAAGGAATAAAATTCGTTAAAGAGCCTAGCTCTGTAATGATGATGGAAAATCCATCAAAGATTAATTAAAATTAAAATTAATTCTTGAGAACTAAAAATTATGGGATCTTAAAGATCCAAGAAAAACTCTTAAGAGTTATTCATCAAAGATTAAAAGATCTACATATTATCAAAAAAGCAAAGCTCTGATTCATGGGATAAGAACCCCCAAGAAAAGATCTGTTTAGATCTATGGGTTCATGAGAGCAAGGCTCTATTAATGAAACCCTAAAAGGGTTTTCTTTAGATCAAAGATCTATGAATAGCAAGGCTCTATTAATGGGTAAAAATCCTAATTTAATAAAATTAAAAAAACTAGTTTTACCTAAGAGTTCTAACTCTTGAAAGTTCTTAACAAAAGAGCAAGGCTCTGAGCAAAAATTCTTAAAGAGAAGATGAAAATCATCTAAGGGACCAAAGGTCCTATTTATGGGCACTGAACCGCTTCCTCAACTTCTGAGTTGATCCAATGGCTCAGATGTTGCCACTGTTGCACTCATGTGTGCGCTACGTGAGCGCAACGATGGGGGGGCATTTGTTTCCCCCAATCAGAGCAAAGCTCTGTTTTGAAATTCAAAATTCAAAAATTGAAGCAACGCTTCAGATCCTGTGTGCTACGTGCTGGCGCCACGTGTCAAAAGCAGACACGCCAGCGGCAGGAGCGTTGTGCCCTAGGCAGCGCACACCCAATCAGAGCAAAGCTCTGTTTCAAAATTCAAAATTTAAAAGTTGAAGCAACGCTTTAGATCCAGCGCTCTGCGCTGCGCGCCACGTGTCGAACACGGGTGCGCTAGTGCAGTTGCGCTGCGCTCTGCGCTACGTGCCACGTGTCTAACACGGGTGCGCTAGCGCAGTTGCGCTGCGCTCTGCGTTGCGTGCCACGTGTCGAACGTAGGTGCGCCGGCGCAAGGTGCGCCGGCGCAAGAATTAAAAATTCCCCCACCGTCATATCAAAAGATCTACTAATAATAAATTATTAATTAATTAGAACTAAAGTTCTGTTATGGAAAGATTTTTCAATTTTATTAAAACAAGAAGATTATCTTCTGTAAAACAGAAGCCTTAGGATTAAAGATCCGACGGTGGGAAATATTTCCAAATCAATCAGAGAAAGATCTCTTAAAACTGATCTAACAAATCATTTGGCCCTATAGGCTTCAAGTCTAAAAGATATAGAGAATACAGAAGAAGAGAGAGAAAACCCTCTGCAAAAAAAAAAAACAAGCTCTTAAGAAAAGAAGATTTTTCTTCATTTTCGAGGTAAAGAACTATGTTCTTGAATAACAGAGATGAAATCATCTCATTAAAAAAGAAGAACCCTCTTCTAAAAAAGTTCATAGATCTGAAAAAAGACCAAGGTCTTTGATAAAAAGAAAAAAATCAAAAGATCTAATCATAAAATAATAAAAGAAGTATTTTTACTTCATTCGCAGATCTTTGATCTATAAAGACAGAGCCCTTTTATAAAAAATAAGAACTTTTGTTCTTAGATCTTGAGGCAAAACCTCCTTAGAAGAACATAAAATTTGTTCTTTGATCTTGAAATTGATCAGATGCGCTTTGCGCTATTGAAAAGTGCTTTGCACTCATGAATTGTGCCTTTGTGCTCCTTAGATCGGCGCTCAGCGTCAAAACATGTCACGTGTCAACCATAGACACCACTCGCGCTTTGCGCTCCTAAAAACAGCGCACTGCGCTCATGGGCTGGCGCTCAGCACCAAGCGCATTACGTGTCACTCACTGGTGCGCCAACGGACTAGCATAAAGCGCTCATAAATGGAAAGCGCAATGCGCTAATGAACCAGCACTTAGAGTTAAGCACGACATGTGCGCTAGCGCAATGTGCTCTTTAATTGGCGCAAAGCGCCTAACGCGCCACGTGGCGCACTGTCAGAAGCTGCTTTACTCTGATAAAGACAAAAATGTCAGAGCCTAATGCTTAGCATTATTAAAAGGGCCGAGCCCAAATAAAGGCTTAATAGCCAGAACAATAAAATGTTAAACATTTATTGGACTTAACCCAAGATTGGCCGTACGTCCTCAACTTATATCAACTGAGCCCATATGCTCATAAACCTTTCAACAGACTTTAGTCCCAAATTCGACTATAGATCTCCCAACCAAAATTGGTTTAAGGGTACATCTCTTAACTCCTCTGATATTTGTCGTTGTAATCCTTCAACATATTCAGAGAGGTGACGGGTCCCGACAACCAAAAACTCTACGGACTGTGGGGTCCTTAAACTCATGGACTATGATGTCCTTAACCATGACTGTAAGGTCTTTAAACTCATGGACTATGATGTCCTTAACCTTGACTGTGAGGTCTTTAAACTCACGGACTATGATGTCCTTAACTTTGACTGTGAGGTCTTTAAAATCACGGACTATGATGTCCTTAACCTTGACTGTGAGGTCTTTAAACTCACGGACTACGATGTCCTTAACCTCGACCATGATGTATTTAAACTAACATTGGACCACCATGTCCTTAAACTGGTAAACGACCACAATGTCCCTAAACTAAACAATAGAGCCCAATTGCTCTTTTGCTGGATCTAAACGATCCCGTTAAGTTGATCTTGGTCTAAAATTAGACTAACGTATCCTTAACTAACGTTTAAATTGATCTTAGTCTCAAATGAGGCTAACGTATCCTTAAACCCAAACCCCCAAACCCAAATCTAAGAAAGATACGGATTTGGACTAGTCCACGCCCTACGGGCGACAACATAACTTAGTCTCCGTATACAATCCACCGGCAAACAAACACAAAACAAACACCCACGACACGAAGTGACCATATGGAGAAGGAGAAAGTTGTTACTGCGATGCGGTAGCGTAATTAACTACAGGGGCTTGTGCCTGTAGGGAAGAGCATCCCCACAATCAAAAAAGCCCTCAAACGAGGCGGAATCTGACGAAGTCTGCTACATCGGCCGCATCCGTTTAAACCTTCGATACACGGTGCCATAAATCAACTTGGCATCTTCGGAGAGGTGGACGGATAGCACCAATTAGCATCTGCCCCGAATCTCAGGCTAGACGTCTATCTTGCCGTCTTTCGGAAGGGAGCACTCCCTCAATCATCGTAATCACCTCCCTGCGATTATGATAATTGCCTTGAGGGCGCTATAGCTAATAATCTCCCACTTGCACTTATGGCCAATTATTGCGATGTCGCATACTCACAGTCCGTGTGATACCGAACACCCAACTTCTTTAGTAATCAGTTTCGCAAAGCCCGTTTGCGAAACTATTGCGTTCGAGAAATAGCCTCAGTGAGTGGATCCGCTCCAATGTTTCTTTCTTTATCTCTCTATATCTCAAATTCGCGGAGAAAACTATCTCCCGAAATGAGCAATACCTGTCTTAGAATTTGTCTGGATATCTGATGGAACCCATTTCACAAATGAACTCTAAATCCAGCAAACTTCTTAGACTGTATCGTCCACTGAATTTAATAAGTATCATACTCCATGCCTTTTCTCAGTATCCGCTTGGACCACCTGTCCAACATAGTGTCCTACAAAAGAGGGAAAACTATAACTCTGATAGTCACTCTGTCATCCAGATCACCTTGGAAGCCTGAAATGATAACTGTCTCTCGAAGGAGTCTGCCATTACCATATCCCTAGAACATCCATTTATATTTATAAACTGCTTCCCAACGTTTCTCCAGGATTGGATTAATATATCTGCTTATTGCAGTTAGTGCAAAAACAATATCTGGTGTGGTACTTGATATTTCATTATTAACTCAATTGCCTAAGCAAGTGATATGCTAATCATGCAATTCTTTCTCCCCTTTAGTCTGTAAGACACCTTTAGAGAGGGTGACTCCATCACCTACAGTTACAAAATGCCCGATTAAAATACGGTATCATATAAACGCATTTAATCGAGCTCCCGCGCATATATTATATGCACACCACATCTTTTCGCTTGAGCTAGGAAACCCCTCTGTGGGACTCTAAGACTCATCAATACGCTAACATTAAGAAGTGATCATATCACATACCCACAAACCCTCAGCGGCACTAGCTGTATGTAATGGCTCCCAGGTATTAAGCGATCAGAAGAAAACAAGCGAAACTGTCAAAACTCGCGTTGAGCCAACTGGCAACACTTACCGTACAGTCCGATCTCTTCGTCAGATATGCTGCATATCGAGTTTAGGGATGGTTTTGTCAACCCCAATAACTCAATAAGTCATGTGGGTATTTGGCCTATAACAGATCGAGAAACTACTGATACCACTTATCAGTAAATCTCATCAGCCTTGGCCAGGGACTTCCTGTTATATCCAATCGAGCATAGCGCAACATCAACCTCCAATACCGGGAGAGACGAAACCCCTCCTATCGCTCATTGCCTCCATGTACCTCGGGACTGTACCCAAAAACCATCTGTTTGCACGACTCAGTAGAGCCGTGGTAGGGTGGAGATCAAAGTACAGTGGGAGGACACACAAGACTTTATGACGATCTCGGGTCTACAGACTAACGTATACCAGTGTCACCTGAGAACTGCTATCTGATGATAGATATAATACCACATAGGAGTTCTCGGCGAGTCCGTTCAATGTACTCAGTCTCTACTGAGCACCCGTATACAATCTTTGGTGTCACCACACCAGTGGATATGGGATCATCCATCGCCCATCATATGGGACAAGAACGGTATACGCTAGTCTACTCTGGAATATCGATGCCCAGTCTCGATACACCTACGACTAGGAACGTTTCAAGGCTATGCTTATAAACTACACATGTCCCACTAGTATGATCTGCATCATAGTCCCAGTAGTCAAGAAAATATCCTAAGGGCTTTATCAACATGTACCAAAAGAGTAAGATGCATGATCAAATGAACATGTCAAGATAAAGTACAACCAGATAGCATACTATCATGTCGAGCAAGAATGTCCTTTGAATATATATATATATATATATATATATATATATATATACACATACATACATACATACATACATACATACATACATACATACGCATACCGATACATCCACTATCATATAATAGCCTCTAAGGCATACATATATCCAACAGTCACCATGTCAGGAGTCGTCTATTCTAAAATACCTTTAGAATAATGTCAAAGTACCCAGATTAGGATACTTCCCAAATCTAGATCTAAAACCATAGATCTAGTGACCAGAACCCTGATATTATATCCAAATCCTATGTGGATAAACCACCTTGTGACAACCTTGCAGGGTTACCTAGCACGGCAGCAAGGTTTCGGGAGGCATCGTCCATACCAAATTCAAAAATTTGCCATTCTAGCTAACCCTAACTAAGAATCGTTAACTAGAAATCGACGGAATATTATGCAAACAACTTTGCAAGTAAAGTGAACAAGGATTACAACCTTTGTAGACCGGTCCTTCACTTCATTAGCTCCGTGTAGTAGTCCCTTCACTGCGATCGTGAACTCCGGACTCTAGAGAGGCTCACATAAAGAAACGAACATGCTTGCTTCGAAGTCTTCGAGGCCGAAGATGATCTACGTCGAGGAGACACTAATCCAAGCTATCTCTTCACTAATTGCGGAATTAGTGAAGCAAACACCCTATACTAAATGACAAGTAGTAGAACATGATGAAGTAGGAAGTGGGCTCACTTTAGATTTGATTTTCTCACATTTTTTCTCATACCTCTATTGAAGCTAGAAAGCTTTGAGAAAGAAGAAGAAGAAGAAGAATGAACTCAACATATGAATTAATCCAAATGAATTATTGCAACCATGGATGAGTTAAGCCTTCATGCCTAACTCATGTAGAGAATAAACCAAGGGCTAAGGTTAAGGGTTGGGTTAACAAATATCCTATGGAATGACAAAAGAGTGGACTTTGTCAATGTTCTAAAAGCTTCATCCAAGCTTGAAAACATTGACTAAGTCTTTTCTCTTTTGTGATAACTTAAGCAATAAATAAAACCCTAAATTAACCCTAGCATGGTATAAGCCTCATACACCCATCTTGCTTGTATCATCAAGCATGACACCATACATGTACACAAAAATATATCACATATATTCAATGTGCACAAAATGAGAAAAAGAATCATAAGTGAGCTTAATATTAGCCAATATAATGTAACATATCAAATATATAATTATACATTAAATTATTAAATCAACTCTTGATTTAATAATCCGGCTATATCACATATAACCGACTAATATCATATATAACAACTTATCGAATCAACACCTGATCCGATAACCCGGCTATATCGCATATAACCGACCAATGTCACAAATCGCGAGAATAGAATACAGTATCTCATATCGTATCAATCTCGGTTCCGCACATATCATATATGTGCTCCTACTCCATTTCGCTTGAGCCAGGAAACCTTTGTGTATAACTCTAAAGACTCGTAAATACGCCGGCAGTAGGTGATGATCATATCAAACAACCATAAGCCGCAAGCGGTCTGCTAAACGTAACGGCCACCCGGGTATTGAGCGATCAGAAGATCAACAAGCAAGTCTGCTCGTACTCCTGCAAATCCAATCAGTAACACTACCGTACAGTCCGGTCTCTTCATCTGATATGTCACATATCTCGTCTAGGGTTGGTAAACGTCGGACCCCAGTAACTCAATGAGTCGTGTCGATATGAGGCTCATAATGGGTCGAGAAACTACTGATAACACTTACCAGTATATCTCTAAAGCAGCCATGGCCATGGACTTCCTGTTATAGCAATCGAGCACAGCGCGACATCAACTCCTAATACCGGGAGAAACGAAACCCCTCCTATCGCTCATTGCCTCCATGTGACTCGAGACTGTACCCAAAAGCCACCATTTTGCACATTCTCTTAAACGTGGTAAGGTGGAAATAAAAGCACAGTGGGAATCACACAAGACTCTATGACGATCTCGGGTCTACAGACTAACCTGTACCAATGTCACCAGAGAACTGCTATCTGACGATAGGTATAATACCATCTAGGAGTTCTCGGCGAGTCCGTCCAGTATACCCAGTCTCCACTAAGCACCCATATACTATCTCTGATGTCAAACACCAATGGATATGAGATCATCCATCGTCCATCTACATGGGTCGAGAAGCTATACGCTAGTCTACTCTGGTATATCGATGCCCTATCTCGATACACCCACGACTAGGAACATTTGAAGGATGTACTTAGCGACTACACTGTCCCCACTAGTATGATCTGCATCATAGTCTTGGTAGTCATGTACTCATCCTAAGGGCTTTATCAACATGTAACATAGAGACAATCATAGTAAATGTTAAGATAAAGTGCAACCAGATAGCATACTATCATGTCGAGGAAGAAATCCCTCTCTATATATGTCCAAGCATCCACTACAATATACATCGTATGTACAGTAATGACCTTTAAGGCATACATATAACTAACAAACCTCAGTATAACCGATCGTAGTATAGGAATATCTCTTCCTATAAAGTGCATGTCATCTCAATACCTGGACATCACTCTCTATTACCTTCTTAGCAGATCCATCTCCTATTCTGATGAGGTCAAGACCTATGACTGTCACATCAAAAATAGATGATCTATTTCTGCTATACTTGCTTTAGTCTATAAATAGACACAAGCTACTTGCCTACATGTTTCGCTGCTCCCACTGATTACAACAACCCTCTGGCAGAGTCATATACACGTGCACTTCTAAAACTAGTCTAGAACGACGTTATACTCATCCTCCTGTGGGTCTTATAGTCTAGAACTGCAGCAATGGCAAGTCTGGGTAAACAAGAACCTCCCTGTCACCGTCTCTAAGAAGACTGAAGTACCTCTCGGGCGCCTGAGGTTACCCACCAAATCTGCGGAGTGGCTAATGGAACGTCAAAACCAATTGAATTCTCAGGTTCTATTAAATCTTCAGTAATCGTTTGTGGTTCTGGAATCACTTCCAGTTCTACAATATCCCCACTCCGTTTTTTGAAAAAATATATTTTACTAAAACTGTGGCGAGTTTAGAACAATATAAATATTGATCTTCCTGATGGTAGAAAGTTAACCCTCTTCAAAGCCCGGAATAACCCACAAACAGCCATTACTGAAACGTGCCTTGAGTTTATCCGGATTCTGGTTTTAAGCATCAGCCGGACAACTCCTTATACCTTAACATAGTTAAGATATAAATTGATTCTATATGTATCCAATATAGAAACAAAAGCACTAATTTAATTGGAACCAGATTCAAAATCATGCATCTGTCTCCAGTGCATATCAACCAAATGGAAAAAAGGTCAATCAACATTACTCATCTAGGAGTGCATCCATATATGAGTAACCTGAAAAAGAAGCAAGTTCTCAAAACCATTACTATCAACGGAATACCAAACACAAGTATCTACATTTTCGACTTCATCGAAGAATCCTGATACCACCAACAAGTGGTTCTCTACTTTATTCTTATACCTATAACTTCTCAATATCTGGACCTTGTATTTCAACGAAATACCTGTTTAAAATTAGAGAAGTCATGAGTAAACAGAATATAGTACGAGTACCAACCCGATTGTCCCAATGGACACCGGACAACATACAATACTTTGTATAAGTTTACTAAGTTTAATAACTCAAATCTTGTGCGTCGTAGGTTGAAAAACTGTACTATAGTTAAGAAGAATTACACCGCTGTTGAATGCACCTTACCTAATCACTAACTGATATAGGTAAATGTCACAGACATAATATCAAAAAGTTATATCTCACTTTATAAAATAAACATACAGATATATCAGTTTGAAAATGGTGCATAATAACGGATATTCAAAACCAAATATTTGCCATCCGGAAAAATCCAGACGATTTCCTCAAATAACACCAATTACAACGAATTCCGATATAATGAGGATCTAATCACCCAATTCCCAATATCTTACTCCCACTCACCATCCGTAATAACATACAGATGTGAGAAACTGATCTGGTAAACACATACCCTGGAGTTAGATTCCAATTGGGAAAACAGTTTTCAATTAATATCGCACAGTGAAACTGAAACATGAAAATGTTTCAAAAGGGGTTAACTGGTATTCTTAGTAATGCCTCTTCCACTATCCCGATTCATGATGGTAACCATATACTTACCTACCCTCACTCCAATCCCTTTATGATGTCTTTACTTATTACCTTCTGTACACCTTCTTTAGGCTAATTGGTTTTCTTCCTTCCCTACTCTTCGACACCAGCCTAAGGTTTGGAAGAAGACTATCCAATAAATGCAATAGGTGTGCTCTCCTAATCCTAGAAGCCCTCGCAACCTGAGAGAAGGTAATGGGAAAAGACATCTGAATAATCCTATTCTATTTCTCCTGAACCGGAAACCATTCTCGAATCTGGAACGAATTCCTTCGAGTTCGTATGTAACTATACGATGGCATATCCAATAGGAGTGGATATCCGTAGTGATATGGAGTGTTCTGGAGAAATCCAAAGTGGATGTGGGAGTGGCAGGGGCATACACGGTTTTGTCGTGAAAGATGGTGGTCGCAATTTTCTTTGCCCTTAATCTAATCCCTTTATATGTCTTTACTTATTACCTTCTGTACACCACACTTAGGCTTAATTGGTTTTCTTCCTTCCCTACCTATCGGCACCTGTCTATGGTTTGGAAGAAGACTATCCAATAAGCTCAATAGGTGTACCCTCTCCTAATCCTAGGAGCCCTCACAACCTGAGAGAATGTAAAGGGAAAAGACAACCGAATAATCTTATTCAATCTCTCCAGAACCAGAATCCATCCTCGAATCTGGAACAAGTTCCTTCGAGTGCGTATGTAACTATACGATGGATTTATCCAATGGAAGTGGATGTTCGTAGTGATACGAGGTGTTCTGGAGAAATGCAAAGGTGATATAGAAATGGCAATGATGTATGTGACACCGTGACATTCCAAAAGCCAAAGTGTTTTAAGATGGTTAGATTAACTTGGTTCATGAGTTTTAGTTAAGGGTCGGGCCATGGTCGCTGCCAAAGAGAGAGAAAAGAAACACTCTGCGTGCACTTTAACCTAGATCAGAATGGTTAATCACTTTATCTAATCAGGATGTCTCCCACTGTTTTCTTGAATTCTCTTCCAAACCAAAAGGAGAATTAGTCGGAATCACCCGAGGAGTAATCCTACTCATCAGTGGAAATCGAGATCCAACTATCATCGCATGATAACTTGATGGAAACCACTCAAGTTATCAACTCCAGAAAGTATGTGCAAGCCTAACAAGTTTCCTGTATGTTTGAAACTCTCGATGTGATTTTTACCCCAAGCAGCTATGACCTTGACGGATGCCAATAAATCATAAGTTGTAAGTCAAGTTCTACCCGTCATTGTCCTGGTTAATTTAGACCCACCCGTACTTTCCCTTGACGGATGACAACAAGGCTACACGACTGTCTTAGATTAATACACATCCATACTACAGAAAAGTAACACATAGCTACTGCACACTATGCCTTGACGGAAGCCAACAAACATAGCATGAATACTAGGCGCTGCTTTTCTGAAATGACGGAGGGTTACGACTGGTTTTTGGCGAAAAACCTTCAACGTAATGAACTTGATATCGTTGAAGGAACCGAGTGGTTTTACAAATATATAGTGGCGAAAACTTTTGCTAAAGAGGTCACTCCCGGTGAAGGGATCTCGGCTCTTTCCTCGTCGAATGAGGTGCAGGATATTCCAAACTGAATACCACGATACAAAGCAAAAAGAATCGACTATAGCGAAGTTATTACATTGATGCCAACTTTTACTCAAGGGGTCACTCCCGATGAAGGGATCTCGGCCCTTGCCTCGTCGAATGAGGTGCTGGATATTCATAACCGAATACCACTGTGCAAAGCAAAAGAGAACGTCTGTAATGTCAGTTTTTTTAAAATCTTGGTTCCAACAACATCATATAGGTTTGTTTTATCCTTGCATTGATCAGAATAAACGCAGTCCTATCAATTAATCATACCAGAAAAGAACGAAAATATATGATGTATGTATATACCATCCGCATTCGCCACTGGGTCCCGTCATCACCCGTTAGGTTACTTAACTAACGACAGAGCGGGGACTGGACTAGCGCGGGTGCAAAACATATACAACAACTACTAGTATATATAAATATATATATAAAATTCGTTCCAGGCATGATATAAAGCAACATCATAGAAGCATCACTGAAGCAACACAGAATGGTGGATAATCTTGGAGCCCCGGGTTTCACTTGAGCCGCAAATGAGACCCGATGTTCCCCTGTCGTGTGGATAACCTGTGCAATGATAACCTAGACCCCTACGAGCGCGGCAAGTTACCCACCAAAACCAGAAGCGAGGCAACCTCTTCAACAACGTGAATGGGCCACCCAGCACTTCACGAAATTTGGTAACTTGGGCACCCCTCCATGGGTCAACCTATACCCCTACAAGTGCAGCGAATAGCCAGCCAATTCTAGAGTAAGGTCCCTTTCGTCTCAATGCCATGAGATGCGGACCCATTTCCCTCTAGAACCCGGCTATTCTTGCACTCCACCGTGGAGTAATCCTAGTACAGAAAAAGAAAATAATATACAAGGGTAACATCGACCTCAACCCAGTCGTGCCCCAAACTAATAATATACAAACTGGCAGTGACGGCAGTCCACATGTCGGACGCTCGCCCCACAATATCAAATGTACAAATGAAACTAAATTATGCCAACATTGTACCCAAGCTATCCACCACGACGATCTAACCACAACACAACACAACACAGAACATCAACATGAATGTCGCGTTCGCAAACCCGTCTAAAAGAACTATAACAATTAGACAAGTTGTACCAATCTAATGACATTCACGGTCGTAGATAGTAATGTAAGTACTGTAAACATTTAAACAATGTTAAATTATCGACTTTGAAACACCCCGAATTGCCCCTGAACAAAAGACAACACTATATCCAAACTGGGCAAAACAAGCAATACCACTGAACCAATATTCCAGAGACCAGAAAACACCCAAAATACCAAGCCAAAACTCCTCACTATGACCAGCCATCTCGGATTTTGTGAGCATGTGCTCGGGTCAAAACGGGTGGAATGGGTTCGTATTTGGGGTATGTTCTAGTGTTCATACAAGTAGTCTTCTGCAGTTGCTTAAAATTTTTTTTAAAGACTTTAAAATTCGACAGAGACTGGAATGTGCAGTGCACTGTTTCGGAGTTGTTTCAGTTTCGATACTTTAACATTGTCTAAACTAGCTAACTAAGGGTTTAAAGGCTGGCTCTGATACCATGTTGGGTTACGGCAGCGTCCCGGCCATCAAACTGTGGCCAAATGCGGAATAAAAATTTTCTAAACCGGCGCTACCATTACACGAGGCCCGGATCTACCCTAAACCCTATACTAGCAAACTATAAAAAGAAGTTAGAATGGTTATACCAAGTTGATCCGTGTCCTTCGGTCTTCAACCATCATCTCCAAGCTCCTAGTGGCTCCTTGATCGAATTTGGTTGCCGGTCTTCCTCCATCTACGATGATCCATCTGAGGAAAACAGCGCAAGCTTCAGCCTTATCGAGCGAGGCAACCGACACTCCAAGGTTGCTAGCAATGGAGAGTGGAGTTGTAGGAATGTATCACTATTTTTTTCTCTCATCACAATGCTCAATAGAGCAACTCAAGAAGATGAAGGAGGTGGGGAAACAACTGGCATAAGCAACTCAAGAAAGTGCTAAGTCTTTTAGTGAGAATGAGAATAGTGATGAGAGAAAGTAATGAGCAAGGCAAGGCAAGAAAACAAATGATCAAATCTCAAGTGAAATGGCCGCCTCCTCTCTCTCACTCAATCAACCAAAGAAAAATATCTCATCAATTTATCCAATAAACAATTGCATACCATATCTCTCTACATGCTCAAGCCCATGCTCATGCCACCTCACGCCTCCACCTCATTTGTGAAACAAATGAATTTCCAAAAAAGGAAAATCATACAAATGAGGTGTCCACTTCTAGAAGCTATTCCGTATAAATACGGAATACAACCCGGTACATGTATCGAAATACATATATGTGTATTCATACAAAAATACGAATAGCCAAGAGAGAAAATGAATAGCGAACAATTATACTAGAAAACACACACACACACACACACACACATATAAATTATTAAATCAAAACCTGATTTAATAATTAATTGTTTTTTCTAGATAAATAATTAATTGTTTTTTGGAGGGGAGAGAGAGAGAGATGATGTAGAGGGCTTGAGAGGTGAGAGAGATGATGTGGAGGGCTTGAGAGGTAAGGATTTTTCTCATTTTTTCTTTTTTTGTAGAAAAAAGAGAAGGGTGGACCTCTTGGTTAGAGGATCCTATCCTAATTTTTTTTAAAATAAATAAGACTCTAGAACCCTCTACATTTCTTTCTCTCCCTTCTTCTTAAATTTTTTAAACTAACACGTGCAACGCATGTGCATAAATTCTAGTTTATATATATTGTAAATACCCTTGGTTAGAGGTTCACCCTTCTGTAATATTTTGAAATATTTTGGATAATTAATTAAATTATTTATTTAAGTAGATAATGTTATTTAAATTTTTATTGTAGAAGAGAAGGCTTTTTTAATTGAAGTGGAAATAAATTAGTAAAGAAAATAGTTGTAACAACCGAGTTCATTTATACCAATTCCAGTTCCCGTATTTATATATCTGTGGTATTTTCTTGATTTATCGTATTTTGGGTGCGAATAGTATTTTACATTTTTACCTTGCATCTGACCCGACCCGCTTGCTTGAACTTGTTTGATACATATTTATGAATTATCTTGACTTGTTACTTAGACACGTGCATCTCATGTATGCTGCACACTGGCAATTTTACCTGGCATTGCATCTTTTACCATATAGCATTTTAAGTCACAGAAAATAATTTAAAATTCCATTTCATAGCATGCATGCTACCCCCTAACCCTGTGGTAGCATCCACCCATCTTGTTCTCGTCCCGTTCAGTGAAACGGACTTGTTTGGATGGCTACGCGCACGTACGTGCATCCGTTCTTGGGGGTATCCTTTTTCGCTACCTGAGCATTCATTTTGAATTTTGAAATTCGCAAATATTTTTCATATTTTGAATCTGAATTTTAGACCCGACCCGGGCGCGTTTTGAAATATTTTTTGTATTCCGTCAAAATTCCAATTATTTAATATATAATTTCCGTCTAACAGTTTAAATTTTATTTATATCAAAACAAATATATTATTAAATTAAAATTTTAACATTTAAACAAACCAAAATCTTTTTTTAACCAATCAACGCTTCTCTCTCTCTAACCCAGCCCCACTTATCTCTCTCTCTCTCTTTCTCTCTCCCTCTCTCAGCCTCTCTCTTCCTCTCTCTCTTTCCCCACAAAACAACAACTTTCTTTCTCCTAACTATTCACTCTCTCTCTCCCTCTCATCTTGATCTCTCTATCTCTTTCTCTCTCTCTTCTCTCTTTCTTTCTCTCTCTCTCGCAGGAATCTCTTTCTCTCTCTTTCTCTCTCTCCCTCTCTCTCACCTCTCGCGTCTACTGTGCACATCTCGATTCTCGTCATCTCCCTTCTTCCTTAGCGTCACCTCCCTCTCTCTCTTCTTCTTTAAATTCTGTTGCTGCCGCCACGAGAAGAAGACCCCCACGAGAACCCTAACACTAAAACTAGCCGCTCATCCGATTAACCTCGTCGGCTTTCCCCCTCGACCACCTCCTCACCTCCCTATCTTTTCCAAACATCACCACCACCTCCACCTGCAACCTACCCCACACCCGACGCACTAGCCTCGCGTGCACCTCGTCGCCATCGCCGACGTGGCTTCGCCGTCGTCTTCTCCATATTCTTTTATCCCCTTTCTCCTCCGTCCCGAGCTCTCTCCACCTGCACAGACCCTGCACACAGACCTCGAGAACCCTAACCCATCACCGCCATCCTTACCTCTCATCGCCGCCGTCCACCTCGTCATTCGCCTTTCATCATCATCACCTCCATCCTATCCTCCTCAATCTTAGAACCAGACACCACCATCACCCCGACCCAAGAACACCCGAGCTCTTGCACACCCATCGCCAAGCCCCTGCATTCGTCGTTGCACCTTCACCGGAACTCCGACTTGTCGTTGCCTCCACTCCATCGCCTTCTCTGAACCCTCGAGCCAACCCCTGAAGCAACCCAGTCCTCTTCTTCTTCTTCTTCTTCTTCATTCTGCTTCTTCTACTCCTTCTTCTCTTTCTTCTGGTTTTTCCGACCATCGCCAGAAAACCCACCTGCACCTTGCCGTCGATAGCTCATTGTCGACGACACCCCCTCGCCTTCTTCTCTGCCCCAGAGAACCCAGGGAACCCTAACCTTCTTCTCTTTCTTCTTCTTCTTCTTCTTCTCTCTTTCTCTTTTCTTTTCTTGATTCATGTTTTCCAGTGATCGACGGAGCCTTGCCCGTCGCTGTTGATCCGGGTGATCCTGAGGATGTTCCCTGACAGCATGTGTCATGCCCCGCTTCCCAGAGTACGCTAAGATAGGCATGTGACATAGCCAACCATGCTACCTGTGGATAGGAAATATCCTTCTACAGTCACATTACGGCTGTAGAGATATCAAGAACAATAATAAACTATCTAACACATGTCCATAAGCCAGAATAAAACGAGTCAAGAATAAAATAATGCGGAAACAAAAGATCCAATACAAGAATAACTGGAATGTATGTCCCATAATGCGGGCTCACATCAGGAATGAAAATACCGAAAATAAAAGAACTAACTACTAGCAAGTCCTCACTGCTCAGCCTGCTGACTGAAGTACTTCTGCTTGGCCTGTAGCGCAGGTAAAGAATCTGGGCGATGCAAAACCCAGACGTTAATGCATCATAACATCAAGCAATAATATAAACAGGGGCAGCAAGACATGCAGGTATGATCATAAATGGTAAAACAGGTATAACAGCAATATAAATAAGGACAGTGAAGGGTAGTATGCAGTGAGTAATCTGAACTGGTCTACTGTGTTAACTACTCTCAAGTCTTTGAAATCAATTTGATGAATCATCGATATAACTCAATAGTATCCCGTGCATGCCCGGGATCACGGTCTATGATTCTCGGTCTGAATTCGAGACGTGCCGCAGGCAATAAAGGGTGGTAGGTAATGACGAGTGATGTCGGCAGCATCACCCCGGGGCTGGCCTAGCCCGTAAGACTGATCAGAAAAGGTGTCGAACTGTCGAGTTACATGTCAGGTTTCATCATTGATTTTCCCATACCCCTAAGTTATATATGTTCAAGTCAGGTATTAAATAATCTGGAGCTAATGCCAACACAGGATCAGGCAGGTACAGGTTTGTCTGGATAGACAACAGGAAATGTCCGTAGGGACAACAGGTCAGGTTGGTTGGCATTAGTAACAAGATCATGTAACAGGTAAAGCCAAGGTACATCAGGTCAAGTCAAGTAGTATATAGGTATCATGTCATGTCAAGGAGTGCACGGTATCACGTCGTGTCAAGTAATAGGTGTATCAAGTCATGTCAGAGGTGCACAACATGTCACGTGGGTGTTCATAATAAAACTAACAGAAGCACGGGTATACAAAACAAGTATGGGGTGCTAATGGAATAATAAAATGGAACATTGTAATGTGGTAAGCAAAAGGTACAGATTAAAACATATGGATGCACGGTTATCGATTTGAGTTAGGGTTATGGTTCCAACACTAAGTAAAATACACTTAATCAAATATGGAATGTTAAAATCTCGTTATTATGGGTTAAATGATTTAGGGATGCAATTATATATATAATAGGTTAAATGGATGCAAACGGGTGTCCGATAGGGTAGAAACTATTAAAAGGGTACTGTGGGCTATGCAAATAATTATTATGTGATTTAAATACGGATGTGGGTACTATGTATAGTAAATCAAAATGCAACATGGTATGTTTCAAGTTATAAATCTAAAATGATAAAATGTACATCGAAGTGTTAAAATGAAACAAATGGCCTTAAATTTAATTTACAAGTTTAACATGCAATTAAATATGTATAAAATAATAGGAATAGCATGTAGCAAGTCTTACTTGTCTCGACAGATCAAGAAACGGGTATACGGAACGTCACACGTCGGCGGGAAAAGTCGCGATGCGCGCACGATGTACGGAACAGATCCAAACAACGTACAAGTGGATCACACGGGTCAGAGATACTTGCTGGGTCGTCGGGATCGTCGTCGACACGACCAGATTCCGGCAATCAAGAAAACAGTGAATCATGAGAAGTAAATACATAAAGAAAAGAAAGGATGGAGAAAAGGAATGGAAGAAGGGGAGAATGAGAGAGAGCTTACTGTGGATGTGTTCTGTGGTTGCAGAGGGGAGGTATGAACGGCAGTGAACGGAGCTCCGGCGATGAGGATTTGGTGTTTAGGGTTAGGTTTAGGGTTTAGGGTCGGTTTTTGTTAGCTGGATTTGGTGTGCAGGGTGTGTAGGGATATTGGTGAGGTGAGGGTGCAGAGGAGAGGGAGGAGATGGAAATGGCGATGAGAGATGGTCGGCGGCGATGGGAAGGTGGGTTCTTGGGTTGAGTTGGGTGTGTGCAGGGGCTGTTGCAGGGCTCAGGGAGAGGAGAAGATGGTGGAGAAGAGGAAAGAGGATGAGGAAGAAGATGATGAGGGTTGAAGAGCGAGGACGAGGGCAGAGGAGTTAGGGTTAGGGTTTGAGGAGGCGCCGATAGGTTTTCGAAGGAGGAGATAGCGCTGGGTTTTTAAAAAAGAAGAAGAAAGAAAAGAATGAAGGGAGGTGAGCGCAGCGGGGAGCAGTGACGGGACCGTCTACAGAAATCGTGAGAGGAGAGAGAGAGGATCGCGAGAGGAGAGAAATAGGGCGAGAGCAAGAGGGGAGAGAGAGAAGGAGAGATGAACTTGTCTGCTAGTGAAGGGGAGGGAGAGAGAGAGAGAGAAATAGAGATTCTGAGAGATAGAGGGAGGAGAGAGATAGAGAGAGATATGGAGTGTAGGGCCGGCGCAATATAAAAGGGGAAATGTTTTGATTGGTTCGTGGGAAAAATTGGAGGAGAGAGAGGATTTGATTTAGTTAGGAAAATTTTAAAAATATTTAAAATTTGTTTTGGAAAATCTTCTCGGTTGAAAATATATCAGAAAAATTAAAAAGATTGAATAATGGAATTTTTTAGCGGGATATAAAAATATTTCAAAATGCACCCGGATCGGGTCTAAAATTTTAGATTTAAAATATGAAAATTAAATGCAGCTTTCAAATTTCAAAATGAAAGATTAGGTAACAAAAATGCATACCCCCAAGAACGGACGCACATACGTGCGCGTAGCTATCCAAACACGTCCGTTTCACAGAACGGGACGAGAACACGATGTGTGGACGCTACCACGGGATTAGTGGTATCATGCTGGTTATGAAATAAAATTTTAATTTATTTTCCATGATCTAAAATGTTACCTGATAAAATGTGCGATGCCAAATAAAAATCAATATGCAGTCCACATCAAATGCACGTGTCTACTTAACCAGCCAGGGTAGTCTATAAATATGACTCAACCAGTTAAAGCAAGCGGGTCGGGTCGAATGCAATGTAAAAGTAAACTACCAATCACACCCAAATAAGATAAATCAATAAAATGCCACATATAAATAAATACTGGAACTGGAATTGATATAAATGAACTCGGTTGTTACATTATACCCAACTACAAAAAGAATTTCGTCCTCGAAATTCCAAGAATAAGAAAGGATAAACAAACAACAAATTACAAGAACAGATGTGGAAACTTCTACCGGATTTCATCTTTCCGTTCCCAACTTGATTCTCCATGTGAGCGATTACCTCAAGAAACAAGTACAAGAGGGATAACTTTGTTCTTAAGAACCTTTTCTCTTCGATCCACAATCGACATTAGTCGCTCCTTAAAAGTCAAATCTTCTCGTACAGCCAGCTCCGAATGAGCCAACACATGTGTTTCATCTTAAACTTATTTACGGAGTTGAGATACGTGAAACACGTCATGAACATTCGCCAAGGATTGCGGCAACGCCAATCAATACGCTACCTCACCAACACGCTCCAAAATCTCAAAAGGTCCGACAAATCTAGGACTGATCTTTTCTCGACTTCCGAAATGAATCACCTCTCTAGTCGGTGATATCTTCAAGAATACCAAATCACCCACGGTGAACTCTAGAGGTCTTCTCGACGTATCTGCCCAACTCTTCTGCCGGTCTTGTGCTACCTTCATATGATTCCGGATATTGTTAACCTTTTCAACTATTTGCCCGATCAAATCCGGTCCCAACAATCTTCGTTCACCAATATCATCCCAACAAACAGGTGAACGACACTTGCGACCATATAAAGTTTCGAATGGAGCCATCTGAATAGTCGCCTGGAACTGTTATTGTAAGAAAACTCCACTAAATGTAGATGATCCTCCCATGAGCCCTTGAAGTCTAACATACAAGCTCTCAACATGTCTTCAAGAGTTTGGATCGTTCTCTCCGACTGGCCATCTGTTTGAGGATGATAAGCTGTGCTAAACTTCAAACGAGTCCCCAAACTTTCCTATAAGCTCCTCCAAAAGTGTGATAAGAAACGAGTGTCACGGTCGGACACGATACTCACCGGTACTCCATGCAATCTTACAATCTCCTGCATATACCGCTCTACCAAAGCTTCTGTTGATTGACCAACTCGAAAAGGTATGAAATGAGCTGCCTTGGTCAATCTATCAACAATCACCCAAACCGCATTGTTGCCCTTTGGACTCCGCGGTAAAGCTTTCACGAAATCCATGGTTATATGTTTCCACTTCCATTGAGGATTCGGAAGTGGTTGCAATAAACCAGCAACCTTTTGATTTTCAGCCTTAACTTGTTGACATACCAAGCACTTTGATACAAAGCGGGCAATTTCCCGTTTCATGCCTTCCCACCAGAAATGTTGTCGTATATCTCGGTACATTTTCGTACCTGCTGGATGTACGGAATATGCTGAACTGTGCGCTTCCTTCATAAGTTCTTCACGAATATCTCCCTTTGGCACACACAAACAGCTACCATATCGCAACGAACCATCTTCATAGATCAGTAAGTCTATTCAAAGTCCAGCTTCAACCCGTTCTCAAAACTTTTGCAATCTAGGGTCCTGGGACTGTGCTGCTTTAATATTCTCGATCCACGATGACTGTACTTGCAACTGCATCAACTGTCCCGAAGAATGCGGTAGCACCACCTCCAAATCGAATCTTCAAAAGTATTCAATAAGCTTCTTCTGTGCAGTCAACATCTGAATTGCTGGTAACCGACTAAACGCATCCGGCACGACATTAACTTTCCCTGGATGGTACTTAAGATCAAGATCATAATCAGCAATCAGCTCTAACCATCTGCGTTGTCTCATATTAAGCTCCTTCTGCATGAACACATACTTCAAGATTTTATGATCGGTGAAAACCTCGACCTTTTCGCCCAATAGGTAGTGTCTCCAAATCTTCAAAGCGAAAATCACAGCTGCTAGCTCCAAGTCATGAGTTGGGTAATTCTTCTCATGGGTTTTCAACTGTCTCGATGCGTATGCTATAACCTTCCCATGCTGCATTAAAACACATCCCAATCCTTTCCCAGATGCGTCGTTGTGAATCACCAATCCTCCGGAACTGTCTGGCACGGTCAGAATAGGAGCAGTTATCAATCTCTGCTTCAACGCTTCAAAGGCTGGCGCACACTTATCCGTCCACACAAATGGTACCTCTTTACGCATAAGCTTGGTCAACGGCTCTGCCAGACGAGCAAAGTTTTCCACGAACCTTCTGTAATACCCAGTAAGTCCAAGAAAGTTTCTGATTTCTACAACGTTCTTTGAAATCGGCCAATCTCGAACTGCTGCAATCTTTTTGGGATCAACGGCGATTCCATTTCGACACGACATGTCCCAAAAACTTCACCTCTTCAAGCCAAAACTCACACTTGCTCATCTTTGCATACAATTTTTCTTGCCTCAACGTCTGCAATGCGATGTTCAAGTGTTATGCATGCTCTTCAATACTCTTCGAGTAGACCAGAATATCATCAATGAACACCATAATAAACTGGTCCAAGAATGGTGAAAAGATTCGGTTCATCAAGTCCATAAATATCGCCGGCGCATTCGTTACTCCGAAGGGCATCACTAAGTACTCGTAATGTCCATACCGAGTTCGGAACGCCGTCTTGCAAATATCTTCTGTTTTAACTCGGACCTGATGATATCCGGATCGCAAATCCAGCTTCGAGAATACCCTCGCGCCACTAAGCTGCTTAAATAATTCGCCAATGCGAGGGATCGGGTACTTGTTCTTAATAGTCACCCGGTTTAATTCTCGATAATCGATGCACTTCCTCCTTGTGCCATCTTTCTTCTTAACTAGAAGAACTGGAGCTCCCCAAGGTGAGTTACCGCTACGAATCCAACCCTTCTCAAGTAATTCAGTAACCTGCTTCTTAACTTCTTTCAACTCTACTAGTGCCATTGGATAGTACGCTTTAGAAACTGGCGCTGCACCAGGAACAAGATCAATCGCGAACTCCATGTCTTGCTTCGGCGGTAAACCTGATATATCTTCGAACATGTCCATGAAATCTCGAACAACAGCTGGCACTTCATCTTTATCAACCTCCAACGACGAAAGAACACTAGTTTTCGGCCTAGCCCTAAACTCGACTGGCCCGACAGAACTGCTTCCTCCAGTAAAGATAAACTCTGGATGTCCGGAAATCTGGAAAATTATTTTCTTTGCCTTACAATCAATGTGAGCATGGAAGTGCTGAGAAAATCCATTCCCAAGAAGACTTCATAGCTGCCTGTATCAATCACCAAGAAATCTGCAAAAAGCTCCCGTCCGCAAACAACAACTGAACAATCCTTACATTCTCTACTAGATATGATCTTCCCATTCCCAGTGTGTATGTCCCAACAACTAGACAGGGTCGTGCAAGTAATCGAGTGTGTAGCAATAAACTTGGACGACATAAAACAATGGGATGCACCAGAATCGAATAACGCTAATGCTGGAAAACCATGAACAAGTAGAATACCTGAAACAACTTCTCCTGAAGCCTTAGCTTCCTCAGCCGTCAGGGTAAATGCTCGAGCTTGATTGGGTCCCTGAGTCAGCTACTTCTGTCCCTGAAACGGTTTCTGCGGTGGCTTCTGAACATCATCCTTCGTGCGAAGCTTCGACGGACAAGTGCTGATAGTATGATCCGCCGATCCACAAACCAAACAGAGTCCCTGCTTTCTTCGACATTCCCTTTGCACGTGCCCAGGTAAATGGCAGTAGTCACAAATCACAGTCCTCCTCTGATCGACAACAACAGGCTTCTTCATCGGTGTTACGCCACGACGGTTCACTGGAATACCTCTGCGTCCATGTGCTCGGTTCGGTGCAAATGCCGGCTTCCGTACTGTAACTGCTGGCTGTTGTGTACTTCCAGTCTTCATAGATAGGCTCTGCTGCTCTCGGGCCGCTGTAAGTACTTGGGAAAAAGTGGTCAAACCCAGGGAGACAATCTGCCTCTGGATGTCCACATCCAAACTGCGCATAAACCTCCTTGCCCTATCAGCTTCATTGGCAACCAATGGTCCAGCGAATCTACTGAGCCGCATCCACTCAGCTGCATGTACATCTACAGGTGCGCCGTTCTGCTTCAAACTGATGAACCTTTCTTCCATTTCCTCCTATGCAGTCCGCGGGAAGAACTTCTCCAAGAAACTCTTCAAAAAATCCGCCCAACTGATCGGCTTGGACAAGCGGGTCTCTTCCACAAGCCACCATTCACGGGCATAGTCCACCAGCTGGATGCATACCACATCCACTCTCTTATCTTTTGGGATCTGTGCCGCAACGAGTAAATTCTCCGTGTCAACCAGCCACTGCTCCGCTGGCAACGGCTCCTCCAAGCCAGTAAAGACAGACGGACCCAGTCTGCTGAAATCCACCACGGTACCCACACGATCCACTGGTCTGGCCCCAACATTGTTCACGAACTGCTGAACGGTCCGCAAACCTTCCTGAAAAGATTCATCTTGCTGCTGGATCAGCTCGGTCTATCACTTTTGGTTCTCCAACATCCCACGTATTACTCCAAGCATAGCGGCTTCGTTAACACGCCTTTGGTACGTTTTCAGATTCTTGTCTGCCATGTTCCTGAAATCAAAGCACCAAAAGGATTAGCATGATAACAGATTCAAAATAAAGGTCAAGGATATGAATCAAGACCAGAACTCCAAGTTACTTAAATAGAGTACCGCATTGTAACCATGCCGCGGTATCATAGCTACAATTATATAACTCCATCCAAGTCGCCTAAGTTCTAGAGATAACCAAAAAGAAACCAGGTTTCGAGTCGATATGCAAAGGAGGTTTGCATGTCATAAAAGTAGTATCAGGAGGAAGTTAAGATTCAAAAAAATGGTAAGACGGTAAGGTGGCAGGACATGTTTCCTAATCACGAGTATTCTGATTCGTGTATTGGGTCCAATACCCAACTACAAAAGAATCAAACCCGATTAACCTATATCATATGGCTCTGATACCAAAAGAACCATGTCACGCCCCGCTTCCCAGAGTACGCTAAGATGGGCACGTGACATAGCCAGCCATGCTACCTGTGGATAGGAAATATCCTTCCACAGTCATATTACGGCTGTAGAGATATCAAGAACAATAATAAACTATCTAACACATGTCCATAAGCCAGAATAAAACGAGTCAAGAATAAAATAATGCGGAAGAAAAAGATCCAATACAAGAATAACCGGAATGTATGTCCCATAATGCGGGCTCACATCAGGAATGAAAATACCGAAAATAAAAGAACTAACTGCTAGCAAGTCCTCACTGCTTAGCCTGCTGACTGAAATACTCCTGCTCGGCCTGTAGCACAGGTAAAGAATCTGGGCCATGCAAAACCGAGACGTTAGTGCGTCATAACATCAAGCAATAATAAAAACAGGGGTAGCAAGACATGCGGGTATGATCATAAATGGTAAAACAGGTATAACAACAATATAAATAAGGACAGTGAAGGGTAGTGTAAAGTGACTAATCTAAACTGGTCTACTGTGTTAACTACTCTCAAGTCTTTGAAATCAATTTGATGAATCATCGATATAACTCAATAGTATCTCGTGCATGCCCGGGATCACGGTCTATGACTCTCGGGCTGAATCCGAGACGTGCTGCAAGATAGTAAAGGGTGGTAAGTAATGACGAGTGATGTCAGCGGCATCACCCCGGGGCTGGCCTAGCCCGTAAGACTGATCAGAAAAGGTGTCGAACTGTCGAGTTACAAGTTAGGTTTCATCATTGATTTCCCCATACCCCCAAGTTATATATGTTCAAGTCAGGTATTAAATAACCTGGAGCTAATGACAACACAGGATCAGGCAAGTACAGGTTTTTCTGGATAGACAACAGGAAATGTCCGTAGGGACAACAGGTCAGGTTGGTTGGCATTAGTAACAAGATCAGGTAACAGGTAACGCCATGGTACATCAGGTCAAGTCAGGTAGTATATAGGTATCATATCATGTCAAGGAATGCACGGTATCACGCCGTGTCAAGTAATAGGTGTATCAAGTCATGTCAGGGGTGCATAACATGTCACGTGGGTGTTCAAAATCAAACTAACAGAAGCACGGGTATACAAAACAAGTATGGGGTACTAATGGAACAATAAAATGGAACATTGTAATGTGGTAAGCAAAAGGTATAGATTAAAACATATGGATGCACGGTTATCAATTTGAGTTAGGGTTATGGTTCCAACACTAAGTAAAATACACTTAATCAAATATGGAATGTTAAAATCTCCTTATTATGGGTTAAATGATCTAGGGATGCAATTATATATATAATAGGTTAAATGGATGCAAACAGGTGTCCGATAAGGTAGAAACTATTAAAAGGGTACTATGGGCTATGCAAATAATTATTATGTGATTTAAATACGGATGTGGGTACTATGTATAGTAAATCAAAATGCAACATGGTATATTTCAAGTTATAAATCTAAAATGATAAAATGGACATCGAAGTGTTAAAATGAAACAAATGGCCTTAGATTTAATTTACAGGTTTAACATGCAATTAAATATGTATAAAATAATAGGAATAGCATGTAGCAAGTTTTACTTGCCTCGACAGATCAAGAAACGGGTATACGGAACGTCACACGTCGGCGGGAAAAGTCGCGAAGCGCGCACGATGTACGGAACGGACCCAAATAACGTATAAGTGGATCACACGAGTCAGAGATTCTTGTTGGGTCGTCGGGATCATCGTCGGCATGACCAGATTTCGGCAATCAAGAAAACAGTGAATCATGAGAAGTAAATACATAATGAAAGAAAAGAAAGGATGGAGAAAATGAATGGAAGAAGGGGAGAATGAGAGAGAGCTTACTGTGGACGTGTTCTGTGGTTGCAGAGGGGAGGTATGAACAGCGGTGAACGGAGCTCCGACGATGAGGGTTTGGTGTTTGGGGTTAGGTTTAGGGTTTGGGTCGGTTTTTGTTGTCTGGATTTAGTGTGCAGGGTGTGTAGGGATATTGGTGAGGTGAGGGTGCAGAGGAGAGGGAGGAGATAGCGATGGCGATGAGAGATGGACGGCGACGATGGGAAGGTGGGTTCTTGGGTTGAGTTGGGTGTGTGCAGGGGCTGTTGCAGGGCTCGGGGAGAGGAGAAGATGGTGGAGAAGAGGAGAGATGATGAGGCAGAAGATGATGAGGGTTGAGGAGCGAAGATGAGGGCAGAGGAGTTAGGGTTAGGGTTTGAGGAGGAGGCGATGGGTTTTCGAAGGAAGAGATGGCGCTGGGTTTTTATAAAAGAAGAAGAAAGAAAAGAATGAAGGGTGGTGAGCGCAGCGGGGAGCGGTGACGGGATCGTCTACAGAAATCGCGAGAGGATCGCGAAAGGATCGCGAGAGGAGAAAGATAGAGCGAGAGGAGAGAGAGGAGGAGGAGAGATGAACTTGTCTGCTAATGAAGGGGAGAGAGAAAGAGAGAGAGAAATAGAGATTCTGAGAGATAGAGGGAGGAGAGAGATAGAGAGATATAGATTGTGGGGCCGGCGTAGTATAAAAGGGGAAATGTTTTGATTGGTTCGTGGGAAAAAATGGGGGAGAGAGAGGATTTGATTTAGTTAGGAAAAATTTTAAAAGATTTAAAATTTGTTTTAGAAAATCTTATCGGTTGAAAATATATCAGAAAAATCAAAAAGATTGAATAATGGAATTTTTTAGCGGGATATAAAAATATTTCAAAATGCGCCCGAGTCGGGTCTAAAATTTTAGATTTCAAATATGAAAATTAAATGCAGCTTTCAAATTTCAAAATGAAAGATTAGGTAATAAAAATGCATACCCCTAAGAACGGACGCACGTACGTGCGCCTAGCTATCCAAACATGTTCGTTTCATAGAACGGGACGAGAACACGATGCGCGGACGCTACCACGGGGTTAGGGGTATCGTGCAGGCTATGAAATGCAATTTTAATTTATTTTCCGTGATCTAAAATGTTACATGATAAAATGTGCGATGCCAAATAAAAATCAATATGCAGTCCACATCAAATGCACGTGTCTACTTAACCAGCCACGGTAGTCTATAAATATAACTCAACTAGTTCAAGTAAGCGGGTCGGGTCCAATGCAATGTAAAAGTAAACTACCAATCACACCCAAACAAGATAAATCAATAAAATGCCACATATAAATAAATACGGGAACTGGAATTGGTATAAATGAACTCGGTTGTTACAGCGCGGTCGTGTTATTGCCGTCCCTGATTCTGTTCTGTGCTCGCGTGGACACATCGCGATGTTTTCCCCGATGTCCGACATGTTGCACGTACCGCTTTGAGATCCGATCAGGCAAGTAAAACTTGCTACATGTTATTTATATTGTTTATACTTATTTAAATGCATAGTAAACCTGTAGATTACATATAATGCCACGTGTTCCATTTTAACATTTCGATATTCCATTATATCATTTTAGATCTAGAATTTGAAACATATCATGTTGCATTTTAGTTTACAATATGTGGTACTCACGTCCATATTTATATCACATAGTGCTTGGTTGCATAGCCCATAATACCATTTTAATTGTTTATAACCTTTAGGACACCGTTTGCATCCATTTAGCCTATTATATATACAATTGCATCTATAGATCACTTGATTAGATAATATTGTAAATTTAACATTCTATATTTGATAAAGTGTATTTTAATTAATATTGGAATTATAACCTTAACCCAAATCGATAACTGTGCATCCATATGTCTTAGTTTATACCTATTTTGCACACTACATCACAATATTCCATTTTATTGTTCCATTAGTACCCCATACTTGTTTTGTATACCCATACTTATTATAGTTTGATTTTGAGCACCCACTTGTTACTTGTGCACCCATGACATGACTTGATACACCTATTACTTGGCACGACATGGTACCATACACTTCTTGATATGACATGATACCTATATACTACCTAACTTGACCTGATATACCATGGCTTTACCTGTTACCTGATCTTGTTACTAATGCCAACAGCTTTGACATGTTGTCCCTACGGACATTTCCTGTTGTCTATCCAGACAAACCATTACCTACTGATCCTGTGTTGGCATTAGCTCCAGATTTATCAATACTTGACTTGAATACATAACTTGGGGGTATAGGGAAATCAATGATGAAACCTGACTTGTAACTCGACAGTTCGATACCTTTACTGATCAGTTTTAGAGGCTAGGCCAGCCTTGTGATGATGCTGCTGACATCATTCATCTATACATATTTCCTATTTTAGTGCCTAGCGGCATGTCTCGGTTTCAGCCCGAGAATCTTCACCGTGGTCCCGGGCACGCACGGGATACTATTGAGTTATATCGATGATTCATCAAATTGATTTCAAAGACTTGAGAGTAGTCAACCCAATAGACCAGTTTAGATACTCACTACACATTACCCTCACTGTCCTCATTTATATTACTGTTATACATGTTTTACTAATCATACACATACCTGTATTTCTTGCTACCCCTGTTTATAGTATTGCTTGATATTATGACGCACTAATGTCTAGGTTTTGCATGGCCCAGATCCTCTACCTTTATGCAGACTGATCAGGAGTACTGCCGCTGTTAGACCGAGCGGTGAGGACCCTGTTGGTATCCAGATTTACTATTCCAGGTGTTTTATTTATTGGATTTTTTGCTTCCGCATATTATACTATTTCCTGACTCATTTATTCTGGCTTATAGACATGTACTAGATAGTTTAGTTTACTTTCTTGTTCTTGATATCTCTACAGCCGTAATGTGACTGTGGAAAGATTTTTTATATCCATAGGTAGCATGGTTGGCGATGTCACGTGCCTATCTTAGCGAACTCTAGGAAGTAGGGCGTGACATAGTTTGTTTGGTATCAGAGCCATAGGATATAGGTTAATCGAGTTTGATTCTTTTGTAGTTGGGTATTGGACCCAATACACGAATCAGAATACTCGTGATTAGGAACATGTCCTGCCACCTTGTTATCGTGATTCTGGAATCATATCTGTAAGTCCATATTGCGACCCCCGGTTCTTACGGGGAGGCGGAAACGGTATAAAAAACAAATTTTTATCGCAAGAGGCAACATGGACTAAACAAGGTCGGGATCGTGTCTAAACTAAACTAGCATACAAGCTAAAGAGACTTAGCTACTCGGATGAAGGTTATACCTAAACTTGAACTCCTTCTTCTTCAAACCTTGTAGAGGTTGATGGTTCTTGCCTTGTAGCCTTCTTCCGTCGAAGATGGATCCACCTCGAGAGTTCAACCTTTGGGCTCTTCCTCGTGCTTTGAGTGAACTAGGGTTTCCGGCTTGCTAAACCTTGAACCTAGAATGAGTAGAGAGTGTTTAAGAGGTGCTTTTCTTTTAAAAGAGAAGGATTCTCAACACATGAGAAGGTTTCTCTTTTGCTAGAGGAAGAAGAAGATGAAGAGAGGAGAGAGAAGCTAAATGAGATAATGAGCTCTCTTTCTCTTTCTTGCAACCATAACAAAAGAAAAAGAATTATCTAAATAACAATAATAATTGAAATGAGAATAGTTGATGGTTGTTTTGGAATGACCACTATCATACTTCATTAAATGAATGTTGGCAAGAATCAAGGAGCATCCTTGCTCAATAATGATAATGGTCAAAAATTCAACCATAGTCAACAAGTCAACCATGGTCAACAAGTCAACAAAACCAACCATAACATATTTTCATTTAATTACTATTATTAATAGATATCTCACTAATTCATTAGGGTTTGGAAAAAAGACGACTGTCAACTGTGCATGCGCACCCGTTCCGAAACCCTAATGAAAATCATCTTCCTCCTCCTCAAAATAACTGTGCATACACACCTGCATTCTTGTTCCGAGGAACATGAATACTGAGAGATAAAAGCAACCCCAAAACATATACCGGTATCTGACTCAAACCAGAGCCAGCCAGTAATATCCGTCCGGACTCCAAACGTGCACAAGTGCGCGGATGAGAACGAACCCTGTCGCAAAACCATGCGACCTCTACTCTGTTTTGCCCAGAGGCGAATACCCTCTGTGTGGGACTCTAAAGACTCGACACTACGCTGGCAGTGGGTTTAACCACAGACCGCAAGCGGCACTAGCTGTGCGTAACGGTCCCCAGGTAGATGCTGACAAGAAGGCTGACGAGGTGAAACCCCATCTGAACTCCTACTGAGTCTGAATGTGACAGTCTCCGTACAGTCCGGTCTGTTCGTCTGATACATCGCATGTCGGGCCTAGGGGGCGGTAAAACGTCAGTCCCCCAATAGCGGTACAAGTCGTGTCGGAGTGAAGCCCAAAACACCCTGAGATAACACTGGAAACCTACCAGTATATCTCGCTTGCCCTGGCCAGGGACTACTCGTGTAATGGCTCTCCTAGACACAGCGCGATGTCAACCCCCAATACCGGGAGAGACGAATCCTGTCTAACCGGCACTGCCTCCAAGTGCTTCGGGACTGCACCCAACCACCACCTGTTTGCACGACTCCTTTGAGCCGTGGTAGGGTAGTGATCAAAGTGCAGTGGGAACACACTTGAGGCGAAGTGCCAGTGTCAAGTCAGCAGACTAAGCTGTACTCATGTCACCTGGGAACTGATGACCGACGATAGGTATAATGCCAACCTGTCAGTTCCCGACGAGTCCTGTCCAGTGTACTCGTAACCCAACGAGCACCCGTATACTATCTCCAGTACGACATACTGATGGCTGTGGGACAGACCATCTCCCAAACTGGGATGAGAAGCGCATACGCTAGTCTACTCCGGAGTATCGATGCCCTGTCTCGATAGTCCTGTGACTAGGGACCTGTATAAGGATGTGCTTATAGATTACCCAGCCCCCACTAGTGTGACTGCCATCACAACGCTGGTAATCAAGCAAAGATCCTAAGGGCTCCACTAATGCGTATAAGTGATATACTGAAATAAACACAAGTACACATTGAAGTAGAAACAAACCAAGTAGCATACTACTATATTGAGCAAGATTGTTTATACAAGGTGAATATCCCAAGCTTCCATTAAGTAATATACAAACTAGTATGATACAGTAATGGCCTCTAGGGCATATACACTAACAATCTCCCACTTGCACTAAGGCCATGTACTGGCGTATCGAAGACCTATCATCTCGATCAGCCGCTCAAACTGAGTCTGGGGTAGGGCCTTGGTGAATGGATCTGCAGTGTTTTCTTCTGAAGCAACCCTCCGAACCTCGATCTCCTTGCGATCCACGATCTCCCTGATCAGGTGATACCGCCTCAAGATGTGCCTGGATCTCTGATGGGACCTGGGTTCCTTCGCTAAAGCTATAGCCCCGTTGTTGTCGCAATACAGAGGTATTGGGTCAACAATGGACGGAACCACCTGAAGTTCTTTTAAGAACTTCCTCATCCAGACAGCTTCTTTTGCGGCATCAGATGCAACAATGTATTCCGCTTCCATAGTCGAGTCTGCAACGGTTTCCTGTTTGGAGCTCTTCCAACACACCGCCCCTCCATTGAGGGTAAAGACGAAACCCGACATGGACTTGGAATCATCCTTGTCACTCTGGAAGCTGGAGTCAGCAAAGGCCTCGATCTGGAGGTCTTTTCCGCCATACACCAAGAACATCTCCTTAGTCTTTCTTAGGTACTTGAGAATGTTCTTTACCGCTATCCAGTGTTTCTCCCCAGGGTTTGACTGATACCGGCTTACCACACTCAGTGCATAAGCTACATCCGGTCTGGTACACAACATCGCATACATTATAGAGCCTATCGCAGAAGCGTAGGGTATAATAGACATGCGATCCCTCTCCAAATCAGTCTTAGGAGACATCTCTTTAGAGAGGGTGATCCCGTGACAAGCCGGTAGGTTACCGCGCTTGGAATCTTCCATACTGAATCTTTTCACTATGGTGTCGATGTACCTGGACTGAGAAAGTCCTAATATCCTCTTGGATCTATCACGATGGATCCGGATCCCCAGGATGTATGAGGCATCACCCAGGTCTTTCATGGAGAACCTGTGTGACAAGAACCCCTTGACAGATTGTAGCATAGGAATGTCATTTCCTATTAAGAGAATGTCATCCACGTATAGAACGAGGAATACTACAGTTCTCGCTACAAATCTACTATAGATGCATGGTTCATCTGGATTTTTGATAAAGCCAAATTCCTTGACCGTCTCATCAAAACAGATGTTCCAACTCCGCGATGCCTGCTTTAGTCCATAGATGGACTTAAGCAACTTGCACACCTTTCCGCTGCTCCCACTCTGAATGAAACCCTCTGGCTGATCCATATAGACACACTCCTCTAAATTTCCATTCAGAAAAGCGGTCTTTACGTCCATCTGCCAAATCTCATAATCGTGGAAGGAAGCAATGGCAAGAAGGATCCGAATGGATTTCAGCATAGCCACTGGAGAAAAGGTTTCGTCATAGTCCAAGCCAGGTCTTTGACGGAAACCCTTTGCTACAAGTCTAGCTTTATAGGTCTCAACCTGTCCATCTACACCAATCTTCCTTTTGAAGATCCACTTGCATCCTACGGGTTTTACCCCGTCTGGAGCAATGTCCAACGTCCATACTTTGTTGGTGTACATGGACTCCATTTCGGTCCGCATTGCATCCAGCCATTTTACCTAGTCAACGCTCTGAACGGCCTGCTGGAAGCTAGTAGGCTCATCATAATCTATGATGCAATCCTCTCGATCCCCGTCTATGAGAAAACCGTAGTATCTCTCGGGCGGATGAGATTGCCTACTACTCCTGCGGAGCGGCGTAGGAATGTCCTGTTCTTTCGAACCCTCTGGTTCCTCTAAGCTTTCAGTAATAGCTCGTGGTTCTGGAATTTCTTCCAGTTCTACTGTGCTCCCACTTATCTGGTTTTCCAAAAACTCAGTTTCCAAGAAGTAGGCATGACGAGAAACAAGAACTTTTTGTTCCTCTTCACAGTAGAAGAAATATCCCTTGGAGTTCTTTGGATATCCCACGAACTTACACTGTACTGAGCGTGCCTCGAGCTTGTCCGCATGCTGCTTTTTAACAAAAGCTGGACATCCCCATGTCTTAATGTGCTTAAGATAGGGTCTCTTCCCACTCCACATCTCATATGGTGTGGTAGGCACAGTCTTAGTAGGAACTCGGTTCAAAAGGTACGCAGCTGATTCTAGCGCATACCCCCAGAATGATCGCGGTAACTCAGCGTTGCTCATCATGGACCGTACCATATCCAATAGGGTTCGGTTCCGTCTCTCCGATACACCGTTGTGTTGCGGAGTGTATGGAGGAGTAAGCTGAGAGAGAATTCCGTTCTCTTTTAAATAATTCAGGAACTCGGCACTTAAGTATTCTCCACCTCGATCCGATCTTAGAATCTTGATACTTTTGCCGGTCTGTTTCTCTACTTCATTCTTATATTCCTGGAACTTTTCAAAGGCTTCGGACTTATGTTTCATTAAGAAGACATAACCGTACCTTGAAAAGTCATCCGTAAAAGTAATGAAGTAAGAGTAACCGCTTCGCGCATGTGTAGACATTGGACCGCACACGTCGCTGTGTACGAGTCCCAAGAGCTCGCTCGCTCTTTCTCCGTGTCCAGTGAACGGAGTCTTTGTCATCTTTCCCATGAGACAAGATTCATAAGTGGCATAAGACTGATACTCGAACGGATCCAAGTATCCTTCTTTATGTAACTTAGTCAACCGTGTCTCATTGATGTGACCCAGTCTACAATGCCATAAGAAAGCCTGATTGATATCTGGAGACTTTCTTTTGTGTGTATTCTGGACATTGAAAATCTGTGGTTGGTTTAACACGTATATACCATTGCTCAGTGTACCTGACCCAATCAGAACTTGATTAAGGTGAATGTTTACAACATTACTTACAAACGCAAATTCATAACCTTCTTTAGAAACCAAAGATACAGAAATGATATTACAAGTTGCGTTGGGTACAAAAAAGCAATTACGCAAAACCAAAACATGCCCATCTGTCATTCCCAAGTGATAGTCCCCCACGGCTTTAGCATCCATGCTAGCTCCGTTCGCAACTCTGAGGGTCATGTCACCTGCCTTCAAAAACTTACGGTTTCTCAACGCCTGCAAAGAATTACAGATATGAGATCCTGATCCGGTATCCAATACCCAGGAAGTAGAGTTTATAGAAAGACAGTTTTCAATAACATACACACCTGAAGCTGAAGCCGCAACCTGCTTCAGTTCCTGTGTCCTGGCCATCCAAGCCCTGCAATCTTTCTTCCAGTGTCCACTCTTATGACAATAGAAGCATTCCTCTTTACCCACAAGCTTCCCCGCAATCTTTGTTGCCTTTTCCTTTCCCTTCGTACCCACTTTACTAACACCGCCTCTTGGTTTGGCGGGGGCTTTCCTCCTCTTTCCCTTGGCTTTCGCCTTGGACCTAGAGGAAGAAGATCCTCCTACAAACAAAGCGGGTGTTTCCCTACCCTTCTGTAGGGTGCCCTCTGCGCTCCTCAGCATATTGAGGAGTTCTGAAAGTTCAACTTCCTTTTCTTGCAAGTTGAAATTCAGTATGAACTGGGCGTAAGTGGATGGAAGGGACTGGAGAATTATATCCGTATAGAGTTCACTGTCCAACGTGGTCCCAAGTTCCGCGAGCTCCTCAGTGTAGCCAATCATCTTAAGCACGTGGTCCGCTACCGATGATCCGACGGCCAACTTTGTCGAAAATAACTTCTTCGACACTTCGTATCTTGCGATACGAGACTGCTCTCCATACAGTTCTTTTGTATGGAGAAATATGGATTCCAAATCCATATTCTCGTGCCTCCTCTGATGATCGTTGTCCATCGAGGCAAGTACGAGGCACCTGGCCTTCGCGCTGTCAATCTCCCAAGTCTTACGGATTTCCTTATCCGCGACGCTGGAGGTGGGACCTGGGACGGGGGGAGCTTTGGTGGTAAGAAGATACCCCAGCTTGTCGTAAGTGATTGCCAACTTGACATTCCTGAGCCAATCTTTGTAGTTTGGCCCTGTCAATATGTTTTTATCTAGAAGTAACTTAAGTCCAGTCATTTCGATTTGGTCGCTGCAGGGGGGAGAGAAGAAACACTTTAGCACGATGCTCTTGCAAGTTTAGAATGGTTTTTAATTTGTCTAAACAGGATGGCTCCCACTGTCTCTCGAATCCCTCCTCAAACCATAAAGGAAGAATTAGTCAGGATCAATCCCACCGCACAATACTTGCTTAACCGTTCAGCCAGGCCAGTGTCGGTACTTCGAGGGAGGTTTTCCAACACTTTCGCGAAGTTCCTTAATTAAATAACCTCTTTTCCCTGGGGGCGTAGCCCCGCTAACACCTTTCTAGGCACCTACTAGGTTTATAACATTGATCGTTTAGTGAAAAATTTCCCGAGGAGTAGCATATACTCACAGTAGGATTGGGATCCAAATATCATCGCGTGACGAAACTGAAGGAATCCTACCAGAATCACCACACTCCAAATGGTATGCAAATCTAGCAAGTTTCAGTACTTATGAAACTCCCGATGTGGATTTTTGCCCCATGCTCTTATGACCTTGACTTTGGCCAACAAATCATAAGTCACATGTCAAGTTCTACCCGTCATTCTCCAGGTTAATTTGAATCCACCCGTACCTACCCTTGACTTTGGCCAACAAGGCAGTACGACTATTCCAAACCAACGCATCTATCTATGCTGCACATGAATACCCAATAGCTACCAATCACTATGCCTTGACTTTGGCCAACAAACACAGCTTGAATACTATTGACTATTCATGTGAAACGACGGAGGGCTACGAATGGTTTTGGCGAAATCGTGAACGTAGTGAACTTGATATAATCGATGGAACGAGATAGCTTTTAGAAGGAGTGGCTCAAGCTCCGCATTTAAAAGTTAGTTTTGAAAAGAACCGAGTGGTTTTTCGAAAGTGTTCCAACGACTTTAGCTTGGTTTATTATCTTGCATTAGTTCTTTTAATGCGTGATATTCTTGCATTAGTACTTTTAATGCGTCCCATCATTTAATCCTACCATTGCAGAAAACAACCAAAATATGACGTACGCTTATGCCATATGCATTCGCCACGGGGCCCCGTCATCACCCGTTAGGTTACTTAACTAACGACAGAGCGGGGGCTGGGCTAGCGCGGCTGTAAAACATAAGCAACGCCTAAATAGAAAGCAATGATAGACATTACAGATCACAGATGAATACATTGGATATACTAGCAATCCGCAATCCTTTCGAGCCTGGAACGAAAAGCGGATAACACGGTCGCGGTGAATAGCCAAATACCCCACCTAAGACCCCTACGGGTGCGGCAAACTACCCGCCAAGTACTCGGTAGTTTGTGCACCCCCTCCATGGGTCTATCCTAGGAGCAAAAACAGTAAAAAGAATTATACAATGACGGCTACAACCCCGACCCGGTTGTGCGGCCAAACAAATAATAATTATTACATCAATTTACATTTACAATGAATGAAAGAAAAAACAAGAGCTCATCTCACATCCACCCCGGCTATTCACCCGCGACAGTCCAACACATTCATATACACATTCCAATATCAAACACAGATCATGTATAACCCTGACTAATCGTCTTATAGCGATTAGCCGACGTTCAATACATGCAAGCATCACAGATATAACCATCATAGTCAAAGTGCAGTGAAGTTCGGAAAAATACGGAATTATAGGACCCCAAAAGCAAATTTCTTTTCTGGAAAATCTGGGCACATATAATATATTTCAAAAATCCCAAAACCAACACAGACACACACTGCACGAAAAACGATGCACAGAAGACGACAAACCGCGGCGCTTCCGCGGCACATGCCTACCTAGTGCGGCGGAAGGGCGGCGGTTTGGATGAATTAGGGCATCGTTTTTCTTGGGTGTTCACACAAAACCCTGAGCCGAATTTACAAGTATAAAGTTTTTCATTTAGAGCAGAAAAAATTTCAACAGAAACTTAGGGTTTTGTTTTTCCGGTTTTGTGATTTTTTCGGTTCCGAACTTCGTTACACTTCACTACCAAGCTAGTTTAAGTTTAGTTAGGCTCTGATACCACTGTAAGTCCATATTGCGACCCCCGGTTCTTACGGGGAGGCGGAAACGGTATAAAAAACAAATTTTTATCGCAAGAGGCAACATGGACTAAACAAGGTCGGGATCGTGTCTAAACTAAACTAGCTTACAAGCTAAAGAGACTTAGCTACTCGGATGAAGGTTATACCTAAACTTGAACTCCTTCTTCTTCAAACCTTATAGAGGTTGATGGTTCTTGCCTTGTAGCCTTCTTCCGTCGAAGATGGATCCACCTCGAGAGTTCAACCTTTGGGCTCTTCCTCGTGCTTTGAGTGAACTAGGGTTTCCGGCTTGCTAAACCTTGAACCTAGAATGAGTAGAGAGTGTTTAAGAGGTGCTTTTCTTTTAAAAGAGAAGGATTCTCAACACATGAGAAGGTTTCTCTTTTGCTAGAGGAAGAAGAAGATGAAGAGAGGAGAGAGAAGCTAAATGAGATAATGAGCTCTCTTTCTCTTTCTTGCAACCATAACAAAAGAAAAAGAATTATCTAAATAACAATAATAATTGAAATGAGAATAGTTGATGGTTGTTTTGGAATGACCACTATCATACTTCATTAAATGAATGTTGGCAAGAATCAAGGAGCATCCTTGCTCAATAATGATAATGGTCAAAAATTCAACCATAGTCAACAAGTCAACCATGGTCAACAAGTCAACAAAACCAACCATAACATATTTTCATTTAATTACTATTATTAATAGATATCTCACTAATTCATTAGGGTTTGGAAAAAAGACGACTGTCAACTGTGCATGCGCACCCGTTCCGAAACCCTAATGAAAATCATCTTCCTCCTCCTCAAAATAACTGTGCATACACACCTGCATTCTTGTTCCGAGGAACATGAATACTGAGAGATAAAAGCAACCCCAAAACATATACCGGTATCTGACTCAAACCAGAGCCAGCCAGTAATATCCGTCCGGACTCCAAACGTGCACAAGTGCGCGGATGAGAACGAACCCTGTCGCAAAACCATGCGACCTCTACTCTGTTTTGCCCAGAGGCGAATACCCTCTGTGTGGGACTCTAAAGACTCGACACTACGCTGGCAGTGGGTTTAACCACAGACCGCAAGCGGCACTAGCTGTGCGTAACGGTCCCCAGGTAGATGCTGACAAGAAGGCTGACGAGGTGAAACCCCATCTGAACTCCTACTGAGTCTGAATGTGACAGTCTCCGTACAGTCCGGTCTGTTCGTCTGATACATCGCATGTCGGGCCTAGGGGGCGGTAAAACGTCAGTCCCCCAATAGCGGTACAAGTCGTGTCGGAGTGAAGCCCAAAACACCCTGAGATAACACTGGAAACCTACCAGTATATCTCGCTTGCCCTGGCCAGGGACTACTCGTGTAATGGCTCTCCTAGACACAGCGCGATGTCAACCCCCAATACCGGGAGAGACGAATCCTGTCTAACCGGCACTGCCTCCAAGTGCTTCGGGACTGCACCCAACCACCACCTGTTTGCACGACTCCTTTGAGCCGTGGTAGGGTAGTGATCAAAGTGCAGTGGGAACACACTTGAGGCGAAGTGCCAGTGTCAAGTCAGCAGACTAAGCTGTACTCATGTCACCTGGGAACTGATGACCGACGATAGGTATAATGCCAACCTGTCAGTTCCCGACGAGTCCTGTCCAGTGTACTCGTAACCCAACGAGCACCCGTATACTATCTCCAGTACGACGTACTGATGGCTGTGGGACAGACCATCTCCCAAACTGGGATGAGAAGCGCATACGCTAGTCTACTCCGGAGTATCGATGCCCTGTCTCGATAGTCCTGCGACTAGGGACCTGTATAAGGATGTGCTTATAGATTACCCAGCCCCCACTAGTGTGACTGCCATCACAACGCTGGTAATCAAGCAAAGATCCTAAGGGCTCCACTAATGCGTATAAGTGATATACTGAAATAAACACAAGTACACATTGAAGTAGAAACAAACCAAGTAGCATACTACTATATTGAGCAAGATTGTTTATACAAGGTGAATATCCCAAGCTTCCATTAAGTAATATACAAACTAGTATGATACAGTAATGGCCTCTAGGGCATATACACTAACAATATCTTTCTCTTATCCTTTGCCTTGACGATATGCAAACCACTTTGCATTTCGACTTGAAACCATTTTGGTTCTCTATTGTTTCTGCCTATTCTTTGATTTTGATATTAGGATTTGGGTGACTTGAGTGGAGTTATGTGATTGTAACTATGAACTGCAGCATAGTTACAATGCGATACTCTATTTAAGTAACTTGTAGTCCTGATCTTGATTCACTTTCTTGTTCCATGGTCGTTATATTGCCTTGTTTCTCTTGCTTTCCAGTTCACGTTTTATCGCAAGCTTGAATCCTGTTTACTGTGCTTATTTTCTTCAGTGTTTGGCTTTAGGTGAAATCATTTCAGGGATTCTACTTATTCCTGTCTTTCCCGCATTAGAATTATTCAATTCTGGTGCATTCCTTGTTTGTTGTTGTCTTGTGAATGGATTTTCTCGGCACTTTCCACGCTCACATTGATTGTAGATCAAAGAAAGCGAATTTCCAGATTGCCGGACATCCGGAGTTTGTTTTTGCTGGAGGAAGCAGTTCTGTCGGGCCAGTCGAGTTTAAGGCTGGGCCGACAAATAGTGTTCTTTCATCGATGGAGGTTGCTAAAGATGAAGCGCCAGCTATTGTCCGAGATTTCATGGACGTGTTCGAGAACATATCAGGTTTACCGCCGAAACGAGACGTGGAGTTCGCGATTGATCTTATTCCTGGTGCAGCGCCAGTCTCTAAAGCGTACTATCCAATAGGACCAATGGAGTTAGAAGAAGTCAAGAAGCAGGTTACTGAATTACTTGAGAAGGGTTGGATTCGAAGTAGTAACTCACCTTGGGGAGCTCCAGTTCTTCTAGTCGAGAAAAAAGATGGCACAAGGAGAATGTGCATCGATTATCGAGAATTAAACCGGGTGACTATTAAGAACAAGTACCCGATCCCTCGCATTGGCGAATTATTTGAGAAGCTTAGTGGCGCGAGGGTATTCTTGAAGCTGGATTTGTGATCCGGATATCATCAGGTCCGAGTTAAAACAAATGATATTTGCAAGACGGCGTTCCGAACTCGATATGGGCATTATGAGTATTTAGTGGTGCCCTTCGGAGTAACGAATGCACCGACAATATTCATGGACTTGATGAACCGAATCTTTTCACCATTCTTGGACCAGTTTATAGTGGTGTTCATTGATAATATTCTGGTTTACTCGAGGAGCATTGAAGAGCATGCAGAACACTTGAAGATCGCACTACAGACATTGAGGCAAGAAAGATTGTATGCAAAGATGAGCAAGTGCGAGTTTTGGCTTGAAGAAGTGAAGTTTTTGGGGCATGTCGTGTCTGGAGATGGAATCGTCGTTGATCCCGAGAAGATTGCAGCAGTTCAAAATTTGCTGATTCCGAAAAACGGAGCAGAGATCAGAAGTTTTCTTGGACTTGCCGGCTATTACAGAAGGTCCGTAGAGAATTTTGCTCGTTTGGCTGAGTCCTTCACCAAGCTTACACGCAGGGAGGTACCATTTGTGTGGAGGAATAAGTGTGCGTCAGCTTTTGAGGCGTTGAAGCAGAGGTTGATAACCGCACCTGTTTTAACAGTACCAGACGGTTCCGAAGAAGTGGTGATTCACAGCGACGCATCTGGGAAAGGTTTGGGATGTGTTTTGATGCAGCATGGGAAAGTTATAGCTTACGCATCGAGGTAGTCGAAGACCTATGAGAAGAATTACCCAACTCATGACTTGGGGCTAGCAGCTGTGATTTTCGCTTTGAAGATTTGGAGGCACTACGTATTGGGCGAAAGAGTCAAAGTATTCACCAATCACAAAAGCATGAAGTATGTGTTCACACAGAAGGAGCTTAATATGAGGCAGCGTAGATGGTTGGAGCTGATGGCTGACTACGATTCTTGATCTTAAGTACCATCCGGGAAAGTTAATGTTGTGCCGGATATGCTTAGTCGATCCCAGCAATTTAGATGTTAACTACACAGAAGGAACTTATTGAAGACTTTCGAAGATTCGATTTGGAGATTGTACTACCGCATTCTTCGGGATAGTTGATGCAGCTGCAAGTACAGTCGTCGTTGATCGAGAATAGTAAAGCAGCACAGTTACAGGACCCTAGATTGCAAAAGCTTCGAGAATAAGTTGAAGCTGGACTTCGAATGGACTTATTGATTCACGAAGATGGTTCGTTACGATATGGTAGTCGTTTGTGTGTGCCAAAGGGAGATATCCGCGAAGAAGTTATGAAGGAGGCGCACAGTTCAGCATTTTCCGTACATCCAAGAGGCACGAAGATATACCAAGATCTACGACAGCATTTCTGGTGGAAAGGCATGAAACGGGAGTTTGCCCGCATTGTAGCGAAGTGCTTAGTGTGTCAGCAAGTTAAGGTTGAACATAAAAGGGTTGCTGGTTTATTGCAACCACTTTCGATTCCTCAATGGAAGTGGGAACATATAACCATGGATTTCGTGACGGCTTTACCGCGGAGTCCAAAGGGCAACAATGCAGTTTGGGTAATTGTTGATCGATTGACCAAAGCAGCTCATTTCATACCATTTCGAATTGGTCAATCAACAGAAGCTTTGGCAGAATGGTACATGCAGGAGATTGTAAGATTGCATGGATTACTAGTAAGTATCGTGTCCGACCGTGACACCCGTTTCTTATCACACTTCTGGAGGAGCTTACAGGAAAGTTTGGGGACTCGATTGAAGTTTAGCACAACTTATCATCCTCAAACAGATGACCAGTCGGAAAGAACGATCCAAACTCTTGAAGACATATTGAGAGCTGGCATGTTGGACTTCAAGGGTTCATGGGAGGATCATCTACACTTAGTGGAGTTTTCTTACAACAACAACTTTCAGGCGACTATTCAGATGGCTCCATTCGAAGCGTTGTATGGTCGCAAGTGTCGTTCACCTGTTGTTGGGACGATGTTGGAGAACAAAGATTATTGGGATCGAAATTGATCGTGCAAGCAGTTGAGAAGGTTAACACTATTCGGAATCATATAAACGCAGCACAAGACTGACAAAAGAGTTGGGCAGATACATCGAGAAGACCTCTAGAGTTCGTCGTCAGTGATTTGGTATTCTTGAAGATATCACCGACTAGAGGGGTGATTCGTTTCGGAAGTCGAGGAAAACTTAGTCCTCGATTCGTCGGACCTTTTGAGATTTTGGAGCGGGTTGGAGAGATAGCATATCGATTGGCATTACCGCAATCTTTGGCGAATGTTCATGACGTGGTTCATGTATCTCAACTCTATAAGTATGCTCGAGATGAAACACACGTGCTGGATCATTCGGAGCTGATCGTACGTGAAGATTTGACTTTTGAGGAGCGACCGATGTCGATTGTGGATCGAAGGGAAAAGGTTCTTAAGAACAAAGTTATCCCTCTTGTACTTGTTTCTTTAGGAAATCGCTCGCATGGAGAATCAACTTGGGAACGAGAAGATGAAATCCGACATAAGTTTCCACATTTATTCTTGTAGTTTGTTGTTTGTTTATCCTTTCTTGTTCTTGGAATTTCGAGAACGAAATTCTTTTTGTAGTTGGGTATAATATAACAACCGAGTTCATTTATACCAATTCCAGTTCCCGTATTTATATATCTGTGGTATTTTCTTGATTTATCGTATTTTGGGTGCGAATGGTATTTTACATTTTTACCTTGCATTCGACCCGACCCGCTTGCTTGAACTTGTTTGATTCATATTTATGAAAACCTTGACTTGTTACTTAGACACGTGCATCTCATGTATGCTGCATACTGGCAATTTTACCTGGCATTGCATATTTTACCATATAACATTTTAAGTCACAGAAAATAATTTAAAATTCCATTTCATAGCCTGCATGATACCCCTAACCCCGTGGTAGCATCCGTGCATCTTGTTCTCGTCCCGTTCAGTGAAACGGACGTGTTTGGATGGCTACGCGCACGTACGTGCATCCGTTCTTGGGAGTATGCTTTTTCGTTACCTGAGCATTCATTTTGAATTTTGAAAGTCGCAAATATTTTTCATATTTTGAATCTGAATTTTAGACCCGACCCGGGTGCGTTTTGAAATATTTTTTGTATTCCGTCAAAATTCCAATTATTTAATATTTAATTTTCATCTAACATTTTAAATTTTATTCATATCTAAACAAATATATTATTAAATTAAAATCTTAACATTTAAACAAACTAAAATATTTTTTTAACCAATCAACGCTTCTCTCTTTCTAACCCGGCCCCACTTGTCTCTCTCTATCTCTTTCTCTCTCCCTCTCTCAGCCTCTCTTCCTCTCTCTTTCCCCACAAAACAACAACTTTCTTTCTCCTAACTATTCACTCTCTCTTTCCCTCTCATCTCGATCTCTCTATCTCTTTCTCTCTCTCTTTCTTTCTCTCTCTCTCTCGCAGGAATCCCTTTCTCTCTCTTTCTCTCTCCCCCTCTCTCTTACCTCTCGCGTCTACTGTGCGCATCTCGATTCTCATCACCTCCCTTCTTCCTTAGCATCACATCCCTCTCTCTCTTCTTCTTTAAATTCTGTCATTGCCGCAACGAGAAGAAGACCCCCACGAGAACCCTAACCCTAAAACTAGCCGCTCACTTCACATCGCCGACGACCTCCCTTCATCATCCGATCAACCTCGTCCGCTTTCCCCCTCGACCACCTCCTCACCTCCCTATCTCTTCCAAACATCACCACCACCTCCACCTGCAGCCTACCCCACACCCGATGCCCTAGCCTCGCGTGCACCTTATCGCCATCGCCGACGTGGCTTCGCCGTCGTCTTCTCCATATTCTTTTATCTCCTCTCTCCTCCATCCCGAGCTCTCTCCACCTGCACAGACCCTGCACACCGACCTCGAGAACCCTAACCCATCACCGCCACCCTCACCTCTCATCGCCGCCGACCACCTCGTCGGTCGCCCTTCATCATCATCACCTCCATCCTATCCTCCTCAATCTGAGAACCAGATACTACCATCAGCCCAACCCAAGAACACCTGAGCTCTTGCACACCCATCGCCAAGCCCCTGCACTCGTCGTTGCACCTTCACCGAAGCTCCGACTTGTCGTCGCCTCCACTCCATCGCCTTCTCTGAACCCTCGAGCCAACCCCTAAAGCAACCCAGTCCTCTTCTTCTTCTTCATTCTTCTTCTTCTACTCCTTCTTCTCTTTCTTCTGGTTATCCGACCATCGCCGGAAAACCCGCCTGCGCCTTGCCGTCGATGGCTCATTGTCGACGACACCCCATCGCCTTCTTCTCTGCCCCAAAGAACCCGGGGAACCCCAACCTTCTTCTCTTTCTTCTTCTTCTTCTTCTCTCCTTCTCTTTTCTTTTCTTGATTCACGTTTTCCGGTGATCGATGGAGCCTTGCCCGTCGCTGTTGATCCGGGTGATCCTGAGGACGTTCCCTGACAGCGCGGTCATGTTATTGCCGTACCTGGTTCTTTTCTGTGCTCGCGTAGACACATCGCGACGTTTTCCCCGATATCCGACGTGTTGCACGTACCGCTTTGAGATCCGATCAGGCAAGTAAAATTTGCTGCATGCTATTTATATTATTTATACTTATTTAAATGCATAGTAAACCTGTAGATTACATATAATGCCACATGTTCCATTTTAACATTTCGATGTTCCATTATATCATTTTAGGTCTAAAACTTGAAACATATCATGTTGCATTTTAGTTTACAATACGTGGTACCCACGTTCATATTTATATCACATAGTGCTTGGTTGCATAGCCCATAATACCATTTTAACATTTTAGTTTACAATACGTGGTACCCACGTCCATATTTATATCACATAGTGCTTGGTTGCATAGCCCATAATACAATTTTAATTGTTTATAACCTTTAGGACACCGTTTGCATCCATTTAGCCTATTATATATACAATTGCATCCATAGATCACTTGATTAGATAATATTGTAAATTTAACATTCTATATTTGATAAAGTGTATTTTAATTACTGTTGGAATTATAACCTTAACCCAAATCGATAACTGTGCATCCATATGTCTTAGTTTATACCTATTTTGCACACTACATTCCAATATTCCATTTTATTGTTCCATTAGTACCCCATACTTGTTTTGTATACCCATACTTATTATAGTTTGATTTTTAGCACCCACTTGTTACTTGTGCACCCATGATATGACTTGATACGCCTACTACTTGACACGACATGGTACCGTGCACTTCTTGATATGACATGATACCTATATACTACCTGACTTGACCTGATGTACCATGGCTTTACTTGTTACCTGATCTTGTTACTAATGCCAACAGCTTTGACATGTTGTCCCTACGGACATTTCCTGTTGTCTATCCAGACAAACCTTTACCTGTTGATCCTGTGTTGGTATTAACTCCAGATTTATCAATACTTGACTTGAATACATAACTTGGGGGTATGGGGAAATCAATGATGAAACCTGACTTGTAACTCGACAGTTCGATACCTTTACTGATCAATTTTAGAGGCTAGGCCAGCCTTGGGATGATGCTGCTGACATCATTCATTTATACATATTTCCTATTTTAGTGCCTAGCGGCATGTCTCGGTTTCAACCCGAGAATCTTCACCGTGGTCCGGGGCACACACGTGATACTATTGAGTTACATCGATGATTCATCAAATTGATTTCAAAGACTTGAGAGTAGTCAACCCAATAGACCAGTTTAGATACTCACTACACATTACCCCCACTGTCTTTATTTATATTACTGTTATACCTGTTTTACTGATCATACACATACCTGTATGTCTTGCTACCCCTGTTTATAGTATTGCTTGATATTATGACGCACTGACGTCTAGGTTTCGCATGGCCCAGATCCTTTACCTTTGTGCAGACTGATCAGGAGTACTGCCGCTGTTAGACCGAGCGGTTAGGACCCTGTTGGTATCCAGATTTACTATTCCAGGTGTTTTATTTATTGGATTTTTTGCTTCCGCATATTATACTATTTCTTGACTCATTTATTCTGGCTTATGGACATATACTAGATAGTTTAGTTTACTTTCCTGTTCTTGATATCTCTACAGCCGTAATGTGACTGTGGAAGGATTTTTCCTTTCTGCAGGTAGCATGGTTGGCTATGTCACGTGCCTATCTTAGCGTACTCTAGGAAGCGGGGCATGACAATAGTGTTTATATAATAACATGTGTAATGAGGGGTTTATGTGAGAAGGTTAGTTCCTTTTGCTAATTAGAGTTGTATAAGGGTTTTATGTAAAGAGGGTTAGATAATGGTTAAGATTAAAATATATCTCCTAGACACTACACCTTAGGTGTAACCACACACACACCTCTTCCTTGTATGAAACCACCACCATCTTGCATGGTGACACCACCTACTACCATATCACTTCTTATCCTTTAATTGTACCAATTGATTCAGTTGATATATATTAAGTTAGGGCAAATAAACAGGTTTAGAAAAAGGAAATATTTTTAGGACACACAAAAGAAAAGAAAAGAGAGAAGAGAAGAAGAACTAAGTGTTAAGGACTTTCACCACTACCATCAAGGTAGGATCTTTGAGTTTGTGTATCTTGAACGAAGCCTTTTCAATAATCTTTTGTAGGTATAATCTCTAAACTCTATAGAATTCTAGTTCTGAAAAGTTTACATGTAGAAATCGGATATCGAAAATGTCGTATTTTGGTAAAAATAGGCTCTGTGTAAGATCTGCTGTAGTTTAGATGATAATTAACATAACCAAACAGTGCCTTCATCTTATAAATTGGACGTAGAATAACACCTAGGAAGACGGACCCAATCCCACGGATTTTGGCCGGCGACAATGGCCAAAAATCTGAGCTCGCCAGGTTTTTGTGGGAATTGAGTGTTGGGTTTCTTAGGGTACCTCTCAGTATATGTATTAGGATATTTGGTATTGCTAGTTTAAGTTATTTTATCAGTATATGAAATCTGGAAGTTAATATCTGTAAAGGGATTAAAATTCTAAATTACGATACGGATGTTTCGTGGCACGTTTCTGTTATCTGTTACGAACAGCGAATGGTTAAAATCCAGTTAGTATAAGTGTTAGATAGTTTACAATAGTCATACGTAATATAAATCTTGTATTTTCAAGTTTTCGCCTTATCGGAGTTTAGCCGTTTCTTATACAAAGTTAATTTCAATGTTAGATTCGAATACGGAAACTTCGGAGGCCGCAAGGAAAGGAAAGGGATTGAAGATATCCGAGTACATTCGACGTATTCGGGTGAGCAGACTAAACATCTACCAGGGGATTTTGTATGGATGGCGTAATACGCCCGTAGTTTTAAATTTAAATTAAAATTGTTCCTTTGTGTATGAAAGTTGATTTTTAGTAACCTTATTGTATGCATTCATAAATCATCATGTTTAATAATTACTAGAACACTGCACAAATTATCGACGTGTCATGTTGCACATGCACATATTTACATGTTACACTATATCTCGTCGATATTGACATGTCACATACATACTTAGTACTTATTATGTCAAATATGATTCATATCATACCTTAAGCATCAATAATGGTAGTTAATTTGCTTCAATGTTATTATGAATACTTATCATGTTTCGTATTCAAATATTAGTAAGTACGATATAAGATGCATTGGATTATTTCGGATTTCTGGTTTTGAGTTTTTATGAACTATTAAGCGTATTCGGTGATTCTTCATGATTGATGTGACATGTCCACCATGAGATGTTTTTTTGATTTGGTTTTATTCCAAACCGAGTGGGGTAGCTATAGGGTTGCGGATTTTTATGTCATCCGGACTGAGTGGGGTAGCTATAAAGTCGGATTCATGGTGGACCCGGTCGAGACTGAGGGACAGGAAAGCCGCACTTTAGGTGGGGAGCCTAGCGAGGATACTTGATACCGGAGACAGTTGTGAACACGGCGGATATTTAGGTGATACCGACCGGTGTTATTGATTGACAGGATCGTTCGGGGAACGACGCCTGATGGAAACAGAAGATTTGTGTCGATGTTGGACACGGAAAATGAACCTTATTTGGAAATAATTGATGAGATTTCAGTTATGATTTATACATTGAGTAGTACATATTCATGCTTCCACCTATTATCATGCATTATATTCATCCTTGTTGATATTAGCTCTAGTTCGTCATACTTACATTATCAGCCGATATATGTTAGTTTTATTCACTGAGTTGGTAACTCACCCCCGTTGTGTCACAGTTCCTTACAGGAGTCGTGTGGACACGTAGCAGCAGTGCGGATCCACTCGTCAGCTTTTTATCGCTCTTTTTGCTAGGTGGGTTACCTACGTAGTAACCTCCTATTTTGGTATATGTATTTTGGATCTAGTATTACTCCATCAGACCTTGTATATTTGACTTAGAACGATCTATGTTTGTATATGTTTAACTCGACTGAGTGAGCTCGTTTAGTTGTGTTAAATTTTACTTGCTTTACTTATGCATGAGATTCTTCACCTTGAGTGTTGTACTATTATTGTGTATTGATTTCCGCCATTTGGCGTTGTTTGCTCCCAAATAGGGATGCAATTTATCTAAACAATTTATAACTGCTTTTATTAATAATTAAACATGGAGGTGCGGTCGAGTTTTTAAATGCTAAAAATCAGTTGCTTACATTTCATTTCTTAAAAACATTCGACATGCTACTTCATTTCTTTTACTTAAAAACTGAAATTTTCTTAATTCTGCAAATAGGTTGTTGATCTTGGTTTTCTGAGTTACTTGGATTGTGTCGTCATCTTTAGATATCATACAATCTAAGTGCCGGTCACGGACCAAAATTGAGTCGTGACAAAGTTGGTATCAGAGCTTAGGATTAACCTCACGGAATCGAGTAGTTAGTTGAAGTTAGTAGGCTTTAATTTCGTTTGGTAGGTTGACCTTTGGTTTGATAGAGTAGGTGATTTAGGATGAGTAGAGTACCGTACATGTGTTCCGCGGCATATTTACGCTACGATACTCAGCCTAAGTGACCTTAGGACATGTTTGTTCATACTTCCTTCCTTGATTCCATGTATCCTGTGATTCGATTGCAATGTCCTTCTGAATCCTGTTTCTTACTCCAGCCACTATGTTGCCGATGACTACGAGGGCCCAGAGGGCCGCTGTCAGAGATGAGATTGGAGCGGGCTCTTATGAGACGAGGACAGACCAAGGCAGCATGCCTATCTTTCATGGACAGATTGATCCACCCTCTATTGATCGTATAGCTAGGATGGAGGCAAGTATTCAGGATATGCGCCAAATGATCGGATCCTTGATAGAGATTAGTCGAAGACGGAGATCGGCCATTACTCCACTTACGGTTGTTCAGCGACCAAGGCGGATTCATACTGATATATCAGCTCCTGGACATGTTCTTAGAAGCCGTGGCGAATTCTTTATGGACCAGTTTTGTTGCTTATACCCACATGATCAACTGCCCTCGCAAGGACGTTTCAGGTGTGGGTGTCCGTATCACTTTATCAGAAATTGTCGCGTGATGCGACAGAGTGAGGCATCGGTCTCATAGGTGACTTCACCACCTGCACCACCTCCTCCGAGCGCATTATCTCCTATACCTGTTGTTGTTCCATGCCATATCAACGCCCATAGAGGCTGTGATCATGACAGTCGAAATTCGAGAGGACGAGGAGACAGAGGCAGACGACAGTTGATCGCTGGAAGAGGGCAGGCTTTAGCTTTCGTGTTGATTCCTCGGGACGCACAGGCATCGAACGTTGTCGTAACAGGTATTCATTCAGTATGTTCCTTAGATGCACATATTTTATTTAATCTCGGTTCTATGCACTTGTATGTGTCTGCACACTTTGCACTTTCTCTGAGGAGAGAGTCGGCGATTGTTAGAATTACCGCTTGCTGTGTTTGCTTCGGTAGGAGATTCTTTTGTAGCCAACATGTATTCAAGTCCTGTTCCATACGTATTGGTGATCGAGACTCGTTAGTTTATCTGATTCTTCTGGATATGCTAGATTTTGATGTACTTCTTGGTATGGATTGGTTGGCCGCTTGTCATGCTTACGTTGATTGTCGGGGGAAAACAGTCAGATTCTGTTTTCTAGGCGAACCGATTTTTGTTGTGGAGGAAGACTACAGTGTCACTCCTGCCAAACTAATTTCCGCTCTTTGTGTGGGACGACTCTTGAAGAAGGGTTGTCGTGGTTTCTTAGCATTTTATTCAGGACGTGGGAGCCGCTGAGGTCCCTGTAGGTTATTTTTCGTCACCCCATTGAGATGGGAATATGCGCGCGATTGTCAGGCGCATTATAGATTCCCCCTGTCTAGGATAGGCTGGGGTTTAATGATTATGGGGATCCGAATCTCCGGCAGCCGTGGACTAAGCTGCCGTTAATTACCCCTCGCCTTTAAAGCGAGGAAACCTCCGATTAACGGGTTAAACTGGTCATGTGAACTCAATGTGCAGTGTCGTGTAGAAATTTTTTTCTAACAGAGATAGTGATGTGGAGTATGTGTGTGTGTGTTTATATATACATATATATAAAATAAAAAAAAAGGAAAGGACATCCAAAGGATGCGTGGGAAAAAGCGCCAGCGCTTTGTGTGCTAGCGGCTTGAGCGCAAGAGCGCTAGCACTCTGGGTGTAAGAGCGCTACACAAGAGCGCTAGCACCCCACATGTCAGCACGTGGGCGCTGAGGCACTAGCGTTCTGGGCGCTAGCACTCTGAGCGCAAGAGCCCTAGCGCCCCACGTGTTAGCACGTGGGCACTCGGACGCTAGTGCTTTGGGCGCTAGCGCTCTGAGCATAAGAGCGCTAGCGCCCCACGTGTCAGCATGTGGGCGCTCGGGCGCTAGCGCTCCGAGCGTAAGGACGCTAGCGCTTTAAGCGCTAGCGCCCCACGTGTCAGCACATGGGCGCTCGGGCGCTAGCGCTTTGAGCATAAGGGCGGCAAAAGGGACTTGGTCCCTGCAATGGGTGTTGTACTCCCAGAAAGGAGCACTTATTATTTTGTATATATGTATATATATGAGGAGTTAAACTCCTAAGATATTTTGAAGCTGGTGAAGGGCTTCTCCCCTTGAGCCGTAGTTCTTCCCCAAAGTGGGGTTTCTGGAGATGGGTCTCCTTCTTCCTCCTCTGTTGGCAGGATCTTGAAATGAAAAGATGTGAGATTTTAAAAATCTCTCCTTTCTGAGATCTGATAGCAGATCTGAGTTCCCCTTTGTGGGTTTTGTGGTGAAAACTATTTAGTTTTGGAAAAGGAAGAGTAAAACTCTTGATTTAATTGAAAAAGGGGAAGAAGGTTTAGAACCTTGATGAAGGAGCAGGAGGCACAAAGAACCCTAGTTTTGGGGAAATGAAAAGTGTATATCTTTTATTCATCATGTTGCCTTTACAGGCTTACATATTTACATATAACCCCTTGGGCTTTACAAAATGACATTTTGCCCATCTCATGGCTTATGTGCCATTTCTTTTTGCACATAAGCCATGGGCTTTACAAAAATTTGGCTTTGTGCCCATTCATGCATAAAAAATTACATAAAAATTATTTATTACATTATTTCATTTTGGGAATGGAGGAGGGCCGGCCGCTTTATGTTCGAACTCGACTTGGGCATGGGCCCACTTGATCCGGGCTTGGGCCTACTTGGCTTGGGGTTGACCTTGACTTTGACTTGGTCAACCGGGGTGCAATTTTCGACCCCAACAAAGTGCTCCCCCATCAATAAATGCACACCACATATGTGGTGTAGGGTTGCTAGGCACGCGCACAAGGGTCTACGAGGCATCAACCATGCCCGAATAAAAATTTAGCCGTGCCGAACAACCCGAATACGGAACTTTAAACTAGAGATTAGGCGAAAACAAGCATGCTAAACATTTTAACACTAAGTGAGAGGGATTACAACCTTTGTAGATTCGGTCCTTCACTTCATATGCTCCGTGTTGTGGTCCCTTCGCTGCGATCATCGGGATCCGGACTCTCGAGAGGTTCCACGAAGAGAAAGACGCAACCTTTGCTTCCGATCTTCGATACTACGATGATCTACCTTGAAGTTTCTTTAACACAAGCTAACACTCATGAAATGATGTGAACACCCTCATCTAAATGGCAAGGGAAGATGAGGATGATGAAGTAGGAATTTTGCTCTATTTATTTATCTTTTTCTCACAATTATTCATCACTTGGAAAAATCTAGCAAGCATTTTTCCATGAAAGAATGAAGGAAGAAGATGAACAATAATAATAGAATCCTTTTGTGATGAATAGGAAAAGGAGATAATGATCAATTATGCAACCATGGTTCACTTAACCAATGTAGAGAATTAACCAAGGGTTAGGGTTTGGGTTGAGTTAAGAATGAGTCATATGAAAATATCTTTATCATGACAAAACAAAAACCTTCTAGAATCATCTAAAAACCATTAACCCAAATCAAACCATAATCTTGTTTAATCTCTACTAAACATGTTGCATTATTTATCATATCATGTTACAATATTATATATCACATATACAATATTTATTGTAACCAGATAAAATAATACAATTAACATATATCGCATATATATCAATGTATTACCCGAGTGAGAAAAAGAATCTTTTAGTGAGCTAATATTAGTTAATGTAATTTAATATATCATATATATTATTATACATTAAATTATCGAATCAACACTTGATCCGACAATCCGGCTATATCGCATATAACTGACTAATATTTATCCGTACCGATTCATCGAATCAACACTTGATCCGATGACCCGGCTGATATCAAATATCGCGAGAATAGAATACGGTATCATATATCGCATTATCCTCGGTCCCGCACATATCACATATGTGCTCCTACTCCGTTTTGCCCGAGTCAAGAAACCTCTGTGTAGGACTCTAAAGAATCGTCAATACGCCGGCAGTAGGTGATGATCATATCAAACACCCACAAGCTGCAAGCAGTCAGCTAAACGTAACAGCTACCCAGGTATTGAGTGCTCAGAAGATCAACAAGCAAGCCTGTACATTCTCCTGTGAATCCAAACAGTAACACTCCCGTACAGTCCGGTCTCGTCGTCTGATATGTTGCATATCTCGCCTAGGGGTGGTAAACGTCAGACCCCAGTAGCTCGATAAGTCGTGTCGATATGAGGTCTATAACAGTTCGAGAAACTACTGATAACACTTACCAGTAAATCTCAGCAACCCTGGCCAGGGATTTCCGGTTATAGCCAATCGAACACAGCACAATATCAACTCCCTATACCGGGAGAGACGAATCCCCTCCTATCGCTCATTGCCTCCATGTGATTCGGGACTGTACCCAAAAGCCATCTTTTTGCACGCCCTCTTGGACGTGGTATGATGGAAATCAAAGCACAGTGGGAATCACACAAGACTCTATGACGATCTCGGGTCGACAGACTACTCTGTACCAGTGTCACCGGAGCACTGCCATCTGACGTATGGTATAATACTATCTGGGAGTTCTCGGCGAGTCCGTCCAGTGTACCCAGTCTCCACTGAGCACCCGTACCCATCCTTGATGTCAAACACCGATGGATATGGGATCATCCATCGCCTATCATATGGGTCAAGATGCGTATACGCTAGTCTACTCTGGTGCATCGATGCCCTGTCTCGATACACCCTCAACTAGGAACAGTTATAGGATGTACTCGTCGACTACCGTGGCCCCACTAGTATGATCTCATCATAGTCCCAGTAGTTGAGTACATATCCTAAAGGCTTTATCAACATGTAACATAGAGACAATCAGAGTACAAGTTAAGATAAAGTACAACCAGATAGCATACTATCATGTCGAGCAAGAAAGTCCTCCCTATATATGTCCAAGCATCCACTACAATATACATCGTATGTACAGTAATGGCCTCTAGGGCATACATATAACTAACAATCTCCCACTTGCACTAGGGCCATCTGTTATGGTATCGCATACCCAACAATTAGCTGCGGTTGAAGTATCTCATACTCAACCATCCCATAAAAGTCTCTACTGGGAAAAAGGCCTTTGTGAGTGGATTCGCGCTGTTGTCCTCTGTGTCTACTCTCCTAACCTCGATCTCCCTGGAGATCAACCATCTCCATGATCAGGTGATACTGCCTATTAATAATATCTGGATTTCTGATGGGACGGTAGTTCCTTGGCTAAAGCCACAACTCCATTGTCACACAATGGTAGGAACGAAGTTCATCTTATGAACTTATATATATCCAGACTGCTTCTTTGGTAGCATCCTTGGTAACGATGTATCTTGCCTTTAATCGTCTAGTATGTCACGGTATACAGCTTGGAACTCTTCCAACATACCGTCCCTTCACGGAGGGTATAGACAATGCATGCGACTGACATTCAGTCGTCCTTATCAGCCTGGAACCTTTCCAGTGATTCTCCCCAGGATCGATTGATACCATCTCACTACAACTAGTGAGTTTCCTAACATCCAATTAGATCTATCTCATAGATCCAAAACCTAGGATTTAGGAGGTATCACTTTGATCCTATATGGAGAATCCTTGTGATAAGCGGAGATTGACTGAGCGTAGCATAGGAAACTCTTTCCCTATCAAGAGTATGTCATCCACGTACTCTACGAGGATCGCCACCATACTCTCTACTACCTTTTTCGTATATACAAGGTTCATCTACCATTTTGATGAAGTCAAACTCTTTGACTACCACATCAAAACAGATGTTCCAACTCCGCGATGCCTGCTTTATCATATAAAACATCTTGCACACGTTTCCGCTGCTCCCACTGTCTACGAAGTCCTCTGGCTGTGTACTTATAGACGCTCTTTTCTAAAACATCATTTAGAAAAGCAGTCATGACACCCAACCACCAGATATCGTAGTCATGGTATGTAGCCGTGGTAAGTAGGATCTGGATGGACTTAAGCATAGATCCTTAGAAAAGGTTTTAACATAATCCATACCTGGTCTATGATGCAAACCTTTAACAAGTCTAGCTTTGAAAGTCTCAACTTTTCTATGTACACCAAGTAATCTTCTCAAGATATACTTGCTCTTGATGGGGATTTAACCCTTCAGATAAGGCAACCAAAGTCCATACTTTGTTGGTGTATAAGGATTCCATCTCAGATCGATAAGCATCCAGCCATTCTTACAGAGTCCCACTCCTGATGGCCAGCTCGAAACTAGTTGGGTCATCATCTCATGATGCAATCCTCGCTCCCACTGTCATAGAGAAACCGAAGTATCTCTCAGGTGGGTGAGGAACCCTACTAGATCGGCAGAGAGGCTGAGGTTCGTTGGAAACTATTGAATCCTTTGGTTCTACCAAATCATCAGCTGCATTTTGTATAGCTGGAACCTTTCCAGTTCTACATAACAGACCTTGCCTCGAGCTTGTCCGGATTTTTCTTTTAGACAGTCCGAACAACCCCAAATCTTAACAAGCTTAAGATATGGGCTTTTCCCTTTCCATATCACATATGAAGTGGTAGGCAACTGATTTGATTTGAACCCTATTCAATAGGTATGCTGCTTCTCAAGTGCATAACTCCCAAAAGGAAATAGGCAACTCAGTAGTACTCATCATAGAGCACACCATATCACATAGGGTGTGATTGCTCCGCCCCGATACACCGACGTGCTGTGGTGTATACGGTGGAGTAATGCTGAGAGAGAATCTCATTCCCCTTTAGAATAGTCCAGGAATCCCGTGCTCAAGTATTCTCCTCCTTGATCTCATCAAAGGACATAATACTTATACCCGTATTTTGGTTCTCTACTTCTAACTTATATTCTGTGAATATCTCAAAAGGTTCAGACTTGTGTTTCAGCAGGAACATATGTCTGAATCTTGAGAGATCATCAGAGAATGTAATGAAGTACAAAGAACCAGTCTTGGCATGTGTAGACAGGGGACCTTCATACATCAGCATGTATCAATCCCAAGAGTTCACTAACTCTTTCTCTGTTTCTAATAAACAGAGCTGTAATCATCTTATCTTTGTAACATGACCGGCAAGTTTCACAAGATGTAAATTCAAACTAATTTAAATATGCATCTAAATGTAACTTCAGCCAGTCGGGTCGCATTGATATGACCTAGTCTACAATGCCTCAAGTTGGATTCATTCATTTCTGAACTCTTCCTCTTGTGTGTGTTCCATATACTAAGAACTGTAGTTTGATTTAGAACGTCAATGCTTTTAGATAACGTGCCTGAACCGATCAACTCTTGATATAGGAAATGTTCAAAACATTATCCAACAATACAAAATTATATCCTTTCTTTACTAATAAAGAGACTGATATGATTTTGTATATCGGTTCGGTATCTAATAACATTTGTTCAGAATCAATGTATTCTGGTAATACAGGGTGATAGTGACCAACAGACTTGGCTGCAACACTTGCACCGTTTTCTATCTCATGAAACTTATCACCCGTTCTCAGTTGTCTACCTTTCTGTAGCCCATGTAACAGATTACATATGTGGGATCCTGATCTGGTATCACATACCCAGGACGTAAAGGATACTGAGAAACAGTTCTCTGTAATGAACACACCCGAAGATGATGCATCAGCATGCACTTTCTTCGTTTGGGCGGCACGGGAAATCTGGTATTCCCCAATTTCCTGCTCTGTCTTATAACTATTATAAGTTGGAGCGGGACCAACGTTCCCCGGCTCGGTATAACAAGCGGGTTCGGTCAATATATCCGTGTTATTATCTTGATTAAGGCGTGATATGGTCGCTATCTGGAGATAGAGAGAAGAAAACACTCAGCGTATGCTCTTGCAAGATTAGATTGGTTATCTAATATATCTAATCAGGATGTCTCCCACTGTTTTAGTCAAATCTTCCTTCAAACCCTAAAAGGAAAGACTAGCCGGGATTAATTACACGCTACAAGTTCGCCAATCTTTCAGCCAGGCCAGTGTCGGTACTTTGAGGGAGGTCCCCCGTGCTTTCGCACGAACCTAATTACAGTAAACCTCGTTTTCCCAGAGGCGTAACCCCGTTAACACCTTTCTAGACACCTACTTGATCGGCTAATTGTAATGTGTAAAACTCTCCCAGGAGTAACTCTTACTCGCAGCGGGTATCGGGATCCAACTATCTCATAGAAGGTATACAATCTCATTGCAAATTTCAACACTTGAAATTCCCAATAATATTTTGCCCCTAGTGTCCTATGACCTTGACGGAGGTCAACAAACCATAGGCTACTAGTCAAGTTCAACCCGTCATTTCCTGATTGAATTAAACCCACCCGTACGATCCTTGACGGAGGTCAACAAGGCCGCACGACTACCCTAACCCAATCTGCATCATATGCATAAGCAGATAAATACTAGTCAGCTACCGCACACTACGCCTTGACGGAGGCCAACAAACGTAGCATGAATACTAAGTAGGACTTATCTGAAATGACGGAGGGCTACGACAGGTTTTTCAGAAAACCTATTGCGTAATGAACTTGATATCGTTGTAGAATCGAGTGATTTTAAATGGAATGTTTTTGAGGCTTTTCTAGTTTTGCTAAAGGGGTCACTCCCGGTGAAGGGATCGTCGGCCCTTTCCTCATCCAATAAGGTGCAGGATATATCATATATACCGCTATGCAAAGCAAGAACTATAGAAGCAATCAAAAGACAAACCGAGTTTGTAGCATCTGCCAGTTATTGCTAAAGGAGTCACTCCCGGTGAAGGGATCTCGGTCCTTTCCTTATCGAATAAGGTGCTGGATGTTCTACAAGGAACACCGCTATGCAAAGCAAGAACTAAAGCTACCAGTTTTATAAACAAGTTTCTACTACATCTTAGGTTTCTTTTATTTCATTAATCTCATTAATGAAGTCCCATTTTATTATGCTTCCCAAGCATCACAGTTGAAACGAAATCTGCAATATAACATATATCTCATATATATATAATATAAACATTCGTCTCAGGCAGTAATATGATCTCATCACAGAACATTGCAGCAGAAGAACATATATGAAATATTGGATATACTAGGACGTCCGTGTTTTTAATACGAGCCTGTATAAAACACGGATTCCACGGTCGCGATGAATAGCCAAACCCACATCCCTAGACCCCTACGAGAGCGGCAAGTAACACTGCCAATTCTAGGGTTAGGAGACCCGGTCTCGACTCCTCGAGATGGTCTCCCACTGGACCCGAGAACCCGGTTACTTGTGCTCCCCGCCTTGGGTCTACCTAATGCGGAAAAGTAAATAATATACAACGGTGACATCTTCCGCTACCTGGAAGTGCCCCAATAAAAGAATATTACATACAAATGAATTTTACATGAATAAAAAAGAAAAACTCTCATCTCACATAAAACCCCCGGCTATTCAAAAGCGACGATCCAATACAACATATCACAGCAACACATAATATCTCATATCATCAACGTAAGCAAGTATGCGTATCCCGATTGTCGTTGATGTATAGCAACGAAGCCGGCGATACACCACATACTACGCTTACGGTCACAGAAAAGAAAGTGTAAAACTACAACAGTTGGAATCCGCAACCTCTTTAGACATCGCATGCCTAACCAAATGAATTCCTTAGACATCACATGCCTAACAATTATAAACCCCGCATTTTAGTCTCATTATCGAAAACTCTTTTCAATATCAAGTCGGCCAATTCAACAAGATTCCCGACGTCCTGATCGAATGCTCGTCGCAAACTTTAGTAGATGGCCGCACCCCCGATACCGTCGACGAAGTGCACCAAGGCGGAACACCGCTACCGGGAGCACCCGAACGGATGCTTTCGGCGACGGGGTTCTCCTACAGTCACTTGGTCGGGGCTATGGAGTGAGGCTGTCTATTAAGTTTACCCGGCGAGTATTCGCGTAAGCTACGTGATTGCGACGGACTTTTGATCGCATCAAAATTCCGTAGCAACCGATCATCTGAGACTAAACTGCTATGTTTATAATATTCAAATCAGTTATCTCATAACTACCTGTGGATTCCAATTATTGTATCACATTCCAGATAAATAGAAAAAATTAAACTTTCCGATCGAATCATCAAGCACCCAAGATTTCCCCAATATATCTCAACACTTGAAATCAGTTTAAAAAAGCCCATCACATGCCACAGTACCAATGGTCCAGCCGTAGAAGGGTCAAGCCAACGCCTCACATGTGGCATGCCGTACTGCCCCAAACTCTAAGGTTCAAAGGGCAGTTCAAGACGGTCACATAATCAAGTTAAGGTTTGTTGTCTTCTAGAGGGTCCATCGAGTTACTTGCACGACTTAGAACATTCTTAAACACGAGAAAAAATCCAACTTTTGAAAAATTTTCCGACAGGGGAAAAAGTGAGTTATTGATATCCGTTCGAACTTTTTAACAGTTTCTAAAAGTTATCCGGAAAACCACATAGACAAAATCTGATACTCCGATCGAAACACCGAATCCCCAAAACAACCCATGAAAACTTAACTGTAGAATAAATATTAAAAATTCCCAGAAAATCCAGCATAATAAAATAGGAGTTACTGTGCAAACAGGAGTTGATGACGTCACCATTGAGCCGCGGAACCGCCGCAGAAGGCATGATTCTGCCGCGGTTCCGCCGCGCTTTTTACTGTTCACCAAAAAATTTTTGCACCGTAATTCTTAGAATTCCCTGCTGAATTTTTTACGCATTTTTAATTTTGAAAAATCCCACTTTTTAGAAAAAGTCCAGAGAGCATGTTTCGGGTTATCTTTTTGGTTCGATCGGACTTCAAACTCCGTCTAGACTTCGCCTAAAGCTCTAGCTTGGCTCTGATACTACTGTAGGGTTGCTAGGCACGCGCACAAGGGTCTACGAGGCATCAACCATGCCCGAATAAAAATTTAGCCGTGCCGAACAACCCGAATACGGAACTTTAAACTAGAGATTAGGCGAAAACAAGCATGCTAAACATTTTAACACTAAGTGAGAGGGATTACAACCTTTGTAGATCCGGTCCTTCACTTCATATGCTCCGTGTTGTGGTCCCTTCGCTGCGATCATCGCGATCCGGACTCTCAAGAGGTTCCACGAAGAGAATGACGCAACCTTTGCTTCCGATCTTCGATACTACGATGATCTACCTTGAAGTTTCTTTAACACAAGCTAACACTCATGAAATGATGTGAACACCCTCATCTAAATGGCAAGGGAAGATGAGGATGATGAAGTAGGAATTTTGCTCTATTTATTTATCTTTTTCTCACAATTATTCATCACTTGGAAAAATCTAGCAAGCATTTTTCCATGAAAGAATGAAGGAAGAAGATGAACAATAATAATAGTGTCCTTTTGTGATGAATAGGAAAAGGAGATAATGATCAATTATGCAACCATGGTTCACTTAACCAATGTAGAGAATTAACCAAGGGTTAGGGTTTGGGTTGAGTTAAGAATGAGTCATATGAAAATATCTTTATCATGACAAAACAAAAACCTTCTAGAATCATCTAGAAACCATTAACCCAAATCAAACCCTAATCTTGTTTAATCTCTACTAAACATGTTGCATTATTTATCATATCATGTTACAATATTATATATCACATATACAATATTTATTGTAACCAAATAAAATAATACAATTAACATATATCGCATATATATCAATGTATTACCCGAGTGAGAAAAAGAATCTTTTAGTGAGCTAATATTAGTTAATGTAATTTAATATATCATATATATTATTATACATTAAATTATCGAATCAACACTTGATCCGACAATCCGGCTATATCGCATATAACTGACTAATATTTATCCGTACCGATTCATCGAATCAACACTTGATCCGATGACCCGGCTGATATCAAATATCGCGAGAATAGAATACAGTATCATATATCGCATTATCCTCGGTCCCGTACATATCACATATGTGCTCCTACTCCGTTTTGCCTGAGTCAAGAAACCTCTGTGTAGGACTCTAAAGAATCGTCAATACGCCGGCAGTAGGTGATGATCATATCAAACACCCACAAGCTGCAAGCGGTCAGCTAAACGTAACAGCTACCCAGGTATTGAGCGCTCAGAAGATCAACAAGCAAGCCTGTACATTCTCCTGTGAATCCAAACAGTAACACTCCCATACAGTCCGGTCTCGTCGTCTGATATGTTGCATATCTCGCCTAGGGGTGGTAAACGTCAGACCCCAGTTGCTCGATAAGTCGTGTCGATATGAGGTCTATAACAGTTCAAGAAACTACTGATAACACTTACCAGTAAATCTCAGCAACCCTGGCCAGGGATTTCCGGTTATAGCCAATCGAACACAGCACAACATCAACTCTCTATACCGGGAGAGACGAATCCCCTCCTATCGCTCATTGCCTCCATGTGATTCGGGACTGTATCCAAAAGCCACCTTTTTGCACGCCCTCTTGGACGTGGTATGATGGAAATCAAAGCACAGTGGGAATCACACAAGACTCTATGACGATCTCGGGTCGACAGACTACTCTGTACCAGTGTCACCGGAGAACTGCCATCTGACGTATGGTATAATACCATCTGGGAGTTCTCGGCGAGTCCGTCCAGTATACCCAGTCTCCACTGAGCACCCGTACACCATCCTTGATTTCAAACACCGATGGATATGGGATCATCCATCGCCCATCATATGGGTCAAGATGCGTATACGCTAGTCTACTCTGGTGCATTGATGCCCTGTCTCGATACACCCTCGACTAGGAACAGTTATAGGATGTACTCGTCGACTACCGTGGCCCCACTAGTATGATCTCATCATAGTCCCAGTAGTCGAGTACATATCCTAAGGGCTTTATCAACATGTAACATAGAGACAATCAGAGTACAAGTTAAGATAAAGTACAACCAGATAGCATACTATCATGTCGAGCAAGAAAGTCCTCCCTATATATGTCCAAGCATCCACTACAATATACATCGTATGTACAGTAATGGCCTCTAGGGCATACATATAACTAACATGTGGGTCGTGTGCATGAAATTGATGGATCTTCTTCCGCATGGAGGCGACTTGCTTTGGTTGCCACTTTTTGGGGTGCACTGCCCTTTTAACGACATGGACGGTCGACACTTGACGTGTCTCCGAGACGGAGTGTCTGTAGTAGATGTTTCCCTGGCCCGGAGCGATTTGGTTCCCGATTTGTGGGAAGCCTGCACTCCACTTTTTACGACATGGACAATCGACGCTCTGATCCGAAGCGATTTGGTTCCCGATTTGTGGGAAGCCTGCACTGCCCTTTTTGTGACATGGACGGTCGACGCTCTGATCTGGAGCGATTTGGTTTCCGCTTTTTTAGGATGCACTGCCCTTTTAACGACATGGACGGTCGACGCTTGACGCGTCTCCGAGACGGAGTGTCCGTGGTAGACGTTTCCCTGGCCCGGAGCAATTTGGTTCCCGATTTGTGGGAAGCCTGCACTGCCCTTTTTGCGACATGGACGATCGACGCTCTGATCCGGAGCGATTTGGTTCCCGATTCGTGGGAAGCCTGCACTGCCCTTTTTGCAACATGTCAACGCTCTGATCCAGAGCGATTTGGTTCCCGCTTTTTGGGATGCACTGCCCTTTTAACGACATGGACAGTCGATGCTTGACGCGTCTCCGAGACGGAGTGTCCGTGGTAGACGTTTCCCTGGCCCGGAGTGATTTAGTAGACGTGCCCCCGGCACGGAGTGTCGCTGGTCGACGTTTCCCCGAGGCGGAGTGTCTGCTTGACGTTTCCCCGAGGCGGAGTGTCGGCTGGTTGACGTATCCCGAGATGGAGTGTCTGTTTGACGTTTCCCCGTTACGAAGTGTCGTTGTTGGACGTTTCTCCGATGCGGAGTGTCGCCGGTCGTTTGACTTGTCCCCAACACGGAGTGTTGCTGATCGACTTGTCCCCGGCACGGAGTGTCGCTGTTCGAATTGTCCCTGGCACGGAGTGTCGCTGTTCGACTTATCCCCGGCACGGAGTGTCGCTGATGTTCGACTTATCCCCGGCACGGAGTGTCGCTGATGTTCGACTTATCCCCGGCACAGAGTGTCCCTGATCGACTTTTCCCCGGTGCGGAGTGTCACTGGTCGACTTGTCCCGGGCACGGAGTGTCGCTGATGTTCGACTTGTCCCCGGCGCGGAGTGTCGTTGATCGACTTTTCCCCGATACGGAGTGTCGCTTGTCAACTTGACCCCGGCACGGAGTGTCGCTGGTCGACTTGCCCTTGGCACGGAGTGTCGCTGGTTTTTCAACTTGTCCCCGGCACGGAGTGTCGCTGATCGACTTGCCCCCGGCACAGAGTGTCGCTGGTTGTTCGACTTGTCCCCGGCACGGAGTGTCGCTGATCGACTTTTCCCCGGCGCGGAGTGTCGCTGGTTGTTCGAATTTTTCTCGGTGCGGAGTGTCACTGGTTGTTCGACTTGTCCCCGGTACGGAGTGTCGCTGTTCGACTTGTCCCCGGCGCGGAGTGTCGCTGGTCGATTTGTCCCCGGCACGGAGTGTCGCTGGTCGACTTGTCCCCGGCACGGTGTGTCGCTGATGTTTGACTTGTCCCCGGCGCGGAGTGTCGCTAATCGACTTGATTCCGAGGCGGAGCATGATTCCGACAGGAAGGTCGCTGGTTGACTCCGAGCCGAAGCATAACTCTGACAGGGAAAGTAAATATCCCGAGGCGAAGCATGATTTCGACACGGGGTAAATTCTGGGATGAAGCATGATTCCTCCGCAGAGGTTGTTGGTTTGATTTGATCTGGGTTGACATCAACATCGCTATACTGGAATATGGTACCAGAAGCGAATCATAATTTGCCATGAGTGGATTTGGGGATTTTTTTTTGTCGACATCTGCATTGCTGCACTGGAATAATGCCAGGAGCAACTCATCATTTGCTCCTAGAGGATTTGGGAATTGGTGGCTTAGGAGACAGGTTTAGATCCCTATCACCTAAGACTTTTCAACTTTATGGGCCGTAAGGGTCCCATAAAAGCATTTTCTCCCTACGAGTCGAAAGGATCTCGTAGGTGTATTTTCTCCTTAGGAGTCGTGGGGACTCCTAAGTGTGATGCTCCTTTGTGAGTCGTAAGGATCTCACACTGGAGCTTTCTCCTCACAAAGTCGAGAGGACTTTGCGAGTGCATTTCATCTCTTTTTTACGAGTTTGCGGCCTTTCGGGTTTTCACAAACTCGCCGGCAGTCCTGCTGTTTTTACTCACGGAGCCCTTTCGAGTTTTCATCCGTGCCCATTTTGCTTGTGGACATACCTTCTTTTTTTTCTTTTTTCTTTTTGAACCTTCACCGCCGGTGAGACTTTGAATGTGGTCTCGCCGGTAGGACTTGGGAGAGATTAGGATTGTTTTACGCCCGTAAATTGTATACGGCTTTGCAGGATGTATGATCCAGACCGTAGAGCCAGAAAAATTTCGGGACTTTGTTGGCGTCTGCATCGCTGCACTAGAATATGGTACCAGGAGCGACTCATCATTCGCCATTGGGGTATGGGATTTGGAATTTGGTTGGCACCTGCATCGCTGCAGTGGAATATGGTACCAGGAGCGACTCATCATTCGCCGCTTGGGGATTTGGATTTTGGCCGGCGTCTGCATCGCTGCACTGGAATATGGTACCAGGAGCGACTCATCATTCACCATTGCCCATTGGGACGCGATGGCTTAGAAGACAGGTTTAGATCCCTATCACCTAAGGCTTTATAATTTTATGGGCCGTGAGGGTCCCATAAAAGCATTTTCTCCCTACGAGTCGTAAGGATCCCGCAGATGTATTTTCTCCTTAGGAGTCATGGGGACTCCCAAGTGTATTTTTCCTTCGTGGGTCATAAGGATCCCACGAAGGTGTTTTCTTATGAGTCGTGAGGATCCCGTAAGGTTTGTTCTCCTCATGCATCGTGAGGACACATGAGTGGATTTCTCTCATTCCCAGTTTAATGACTTAAGGGTCATCCGATTCCAGTTTAACGACTTAGGGGTCATCCGTTTCCAGTTTAACGACGTGGTGGTCATCTGTTTCCAGTTTAACGACCCAGAGGTCATCTGTTTCCAGTTTAACGACTCAGAGGTCGTCTGTTTCCAGTTTAACGACTTAGAGGTCGCCTGTTTCCAGTTTAACGACTTATGGGTCGTTTGTCTCCAGTTTAACGACTTAGGGGTCGTCTGTCTCCAGTTTAATGACTTAGGGGTCGCCTGTCTCCAATTTAACGACTTAGTGGCCACCTGTTCCCAGTTTAACGACTTAGAGGTCATCTGTTTCCAGTTTAAAGACTTAGAGGTCTACTGTTTCCAGTTTAACGACTTAGAGGTCATCTGTTTCCAGTTTAAAGACTTAAAGGTCTACTGTTTCCAGTTTAACGACTTAGGAGTCATCTGTTTCCAGTTTAACGGCTTAGAGGTCGTCTGTTTCCAGTTTAACGACTTAAAGGTCGTCTGTTTCCAGTTTAACGACGTGGAGGTCATCTGTTTCCAGTTTAACGACTTAGAGGTCGTTTGTTTCCAGTTTAATGACTTAGAGGTCGTCTGTTTCCAGTTTAACGATGTAGTGGTCAGCGGTTCCCTGTTTAAAGACTTAGAGGTCTACTGTTTCCAGTTTAACGACTTAGAGTTCATCTGTTTCCAATTTAAAGACATGGAGGTCTATAGCGAGCTTGGAATTTTGGGGTAGGGGCCGGCATCATCGTTGCTAACACTGAAGCACAGGTGCCAGGAGCAATTCATCATTTGCCCTTTCCTGTTGGGGAGTGATGGCTTAGGAGACAGGTTTAGGTCCCTGTCATCTAAGACTTTTCAATTTTATGAGCCGTAAGGGTCCCATAAAAACATTTTCTCCCTACGAGTCGACAGGATCTCGTAGGTGTACTTTCTCCTTAGGAGTCGTGGGGACTCCCAAGTGTGTTTTTCCTTCGTGAGCCATAAGGATCCCACGAAGGTTTGTTCTCCTCATGTATCGTGAGGACATATGAGTGGGTCTTTCCAACGGACCATAATTCCAAGGGCGGAGACCAGCCGCGTAACTGGTGGTTGCGGTGGGGCATGGACGTGATGAGAATTATTTGAGCCCGTGGATTGTATACGGTAGTCAATTTAGGGACTGGCCGTAGGGCTGGGAGAATTTTGGGAAATTAGATTTTGGGTTGGTGTCTGCATCGCTACACTGGAATATGGTACCAGGAGCGAATCATCATTCGTCGTTTTTTTACCGCGATTGCTCCATCATTTCAGCTCTTCTTATCACGAAGGTCACGATTGCCCTACCATTTAGGCTTTTATTCGCGGTTGCCCTATCATTTCGGCTTTATTTTTCATTTTTATTTTACTCGCTGATTTTTATTGCGAGTTGCCCCATCATTTCGGCTTTTCTTTATTTTTCTTTTATTTACACATTTTTTTGTTTATTTACATATTTTTTTTACATTCCCAGCTTAACGACCTAGAGGTCGATTGTTCCCAGTTTAATGACGTGGTGGTCGACGGTTTGCTTATCCTAGCTCCTCGAACTTTGATCTTGGCGGGGCTGTGTTGATGACCATAGCTCTGTGGCTTGTTGGCACATCCGACAACTGTGGGGCTTTCCCAAGTTTGTATTGGTTCTCTACCCAATCTTTGAAAATATAGCAGTTTTCGATGGTATGACTCACCATTCTATGATATGGGCAGTATATGGGACTGTCGGTCATGTTCATTTCATGTGGCCTCTTTAGAACAGGCAATTGCAGACCGTTATTCAAGGCGTCCACGAATATTTTGCGGACTTCATCCCTCCTGAAGGAGTATACCTTCTTCTTTCTCTCTATTGGAGTAGGTGCCTTTACTGATGCTGGTCCTAGAGGCCGATCAGTCTTTGGTTCGCCCTTTTCAGATTATGGCACATGTCTGAGAGAATCAAGTTCCCGAAGAGCTCCAGTCTCCATTTGTATGAAGTCGGCGGTCGTAGCTCGACTGTTTGCTAACACGCCTTTAGACAGTTCTATCTCTCCCGTCTTGTATTACTTTTCGACCCAATCTTTGAAGACGAAGCAGTCCTTAATGGCGTGACCTATCACTCTGTGATAGGGGCAATACTTTGGGTCGTCGGTCATATTCTCTTCTTGTGGCCTCTTTGATTCTGGCAGTTGTAGACCATTTCTTAGGGCGTCCTTGAATATCTTGTGGACTTTGTCCCTTTTGAAAGAATAGACCTTATCCAGTTTCACTTTCAGAGGCGATTCCCCTTCGGTGTATGTATCGGAGGGACTGGAGGCTGATCGCGGCCGTTTTTCGCGAATGCGCTCGCTCTTAGGCTGAAGGGGGTATTAGTTGGCTGCCTCCGGGTATCAATCCCTGGCTCATGAACCAAAATTTGATTCTGCTGTAATTGCAATCGGGCGACTTGGGTCACGAGATCTGCCGTGACGTTTGCCAATTCGTCGACCTTAGACTGAACCTTGGCTAACTTCTCATCCCTTTCCTGAAGCTGCCTCTGGAGCCATCGGAATAATGCTTGTTCTGTAGTTCCGGTTGTGACAACCGGGTCATCCTTATTGCCTGAGCTCAATCCCGCAGAAACCCCAGGCTCTTTCGGCTTATCGACCTGAGCGAACTCTTCGTCATTTAGACCGAATTGACATTTGGGCAGCGTCCACCGTATCATCACCCTGGCTGTGAAGCATAGGAGGGCTCGTTTCTTCATTTCCGACCATGTAGACAGTGTGGACCGCATATCCAGCCGTCTCTTTATCTTCGGCGGGGTAACCCCGTTCTTGGAGCCTCATGAAGCTTAGCCTAGCGGGAGCCCTAGCCTTTTTGTTGGCTCTGTATCTGAGCCGCTTCTGCCTCAGCTTCTCTGTTTTGAGGGCTTGACGGGCATCCGTTTTCTGGGAATCCACCGCGAGTCGATCGATAGGGAGCTTAGAGAAGACACCCAATCGAGCAGTTGTTAAGGGCACCACCGGAGCTTGCTCGAGACGCGTTGTAGCTTTGTTGGTATTGATGTCCTTGCCCCCAGCTGGGGCCAAGGAAAGCCGTTCAAACACCGACTTGCGTTTGAGTTGGGGTGCCTTCGAGACCACCACATTTAGCCTCTTGCCTTTCGAGAACGGTTTGCCTGTCACCTGGGCTTGAGGAGCTAGGATGGCGTTAGCTGACATGAACAGAATAGAGCCGAATGGTATCGGCGACTCCTCCTACTGTCGCCCAAGACTGGCCGGAAGGACCGTCCTGACGTCCATCTTCATCGTGTAGGAGATGGGAACTGTGTCGAGAGCTGAGCTTGTCCTTGGAGACATTTCTGCTGCAACTAGAGATTGCAATTTGAAATTTGTTAACTTGCATAAAGAAGCATGATTTCAGTACAGGCAGTCGATATGTATATTGGTTGAGTTCGCATGAACATTTAGCCCGAAATATGGGAGGAGAGAAAGGTCCCACCGGGCGTGCCAGAATCTGTAGGGTGTTTTTTGTCACCCCATTGGGATGGGAATACTCGCGCGCTTGTCAGGCGCATTATAGATTCCCCCTGCCTAGGGTAGGCCGGAGTTTAATGATTGTGGGGATCCGAATCTCCGGCAGCCGCGTACTAAGCTGCCATTAATTTCCCCTCGCCTTTGGAGCGAGAGAACCTCCGATTAATGGGTTAAACTGGTCATGCGAACTCAATATGCAGTGTCGTGTTTTGAAGGGGTTTTGGATGTATCGGGGGCCCCGTAGAGTTTTTACGGGGGTCCCGCTACCCGGATAGCAGGCTGGGGATTAAGGGGGCTACCAGCCCCCTTACGGGGTGCGGGGCAGCGTCCCGTTAGAAATTTTTTTCTAATATGGACAATGTCGTGGAGTATGTGTGTGTGTGTGTACATATATATATATATATATATTTATATATATAAAGGGCATCCAAAGGATGCGTGGGAAAAAGCGCCAGCGCTTTGGGTGCTAGCGCCTTGAGCGCAAGAGCGCTAGCGCTTTGAGCGCTAGGAAAGAGCGCTAGCGCTTTGAGTGCTAGTACCTCACGTATCAGCACGTGGGCGCTCGGACGCTAGCGCTTTAGGCGCTATCGCTCTGAGCGCAAGAGCGCTAGCGCCCCACGTGTCAGCATGTGGGCGCTCGGGCGCTAGCGCTCTGAGCGTAAAAACGCTAGCACTTTGAGCGCTAATGCCCCACGTAGCACGTAGGCGCTCAGGCGGGCGCTAGCGCCCCACGTGTCAGCACTTGGGCGCTAGCGCTTTGGGCGCTAGCGCTTTGAGCGCAGGGGCGGCAAAAAAGACTTGGTCTCTGCAATGGGAATTGTACTACCAGAAAGGAGCACTTATTATTTTGTATATATGTATATATATGAGCAGTTAAACTCCTAGGATATTTTGAAGCTGATGAAGGGCTTCTCCCCTTGAGCCCTAGTTCTTCCCCAAAGTGGGCTTTCTGGAGATGGGTTTCCTTCTTCCTCCTCTGTTGGCAGGATCTTGAAGATCAAGAGATGTTGGATTTTAAAAATCTCTCATTTCTGAGATCTGATGGCAAATCTGAGTTTCCCTTTGTGGGTTTTGTGGTGAAAAACTATTTAGTTTTGGAAAAGGAAGAGTAAAACTCTTGATTTAATTGAAAAAGGAAAAGAAGGTTTAAAACCTTGATGAAGGAGCAAGAGACACAAAGAACCCTAGTTTTTGGAGAATGAAAAGTGTATATCTTTTATTCATCATGTTGCCTTTACAGGCTTACATATTTACATATAGTCCCTTGGGCTTTACAAAATGGCATTTTGCTCATCCCATGGCTCATGTGCCATTTCTTTTTGCATATAAGCCATGGGCTTTACAAAAATTTGGCTTTATGCCTATTCATGCATAAAAAATTACATAAAAATTATTTATTACATGATTTCATTTTGGGAATGGAGGAGGGCCGACCGCTTCATGTTCGGACTCGACCTGGGCATGGGCCCACTTGATCCGGGCTTGAGCACACTAGGCTTGGGGTTGACCTTGACTTTGACTTAGTCAACCGGGGCACAATTTTCGACCCCAACAGTCCCGTTGGACCAGGTTCCGATCGTACGAGAATTTCCTGATGTGTTCCCTGCTGAGTTACTAGGATTGCCGCCTGAGCGTGATATTGAATTTTGGATTGACTTGATTCCGGGTGCAGGGCCTATTTCTATACCACCTTATCGGATGGCCCCAACGGAGCTGAAGGAGCTCAAGAGTCAGTTGCAAGAATTGCTTGATAGATGACTCATTCGTCCGAGTGTATTTCCATGAGGAACTTTTGTCTTATTCGTTAAGAGAAAGGACGACAGCATGAGATTGTGTATCGACTACAGGCCGCTGAATCGAGTTATGGTGTGAAATAGGTATTTATTACCTCGCATTGATGACTTATTCAATCAGCTATAGGGAGCTGACTATTTCTCGAAGATCGATTTGCGGTCAGGATATCACCAGTTGAGAGTGCGGAAGGATGACATTCCGAAGACTGCTTTTCGCACACGATACGGGCATTACGAGTTTTAGGTGATGTCGTTCGGGCTCACCAATGACTCAGCAGCTTTCATGGATATGATGAACCGTATTTTCAGGCCATTTCTTGATCAGTTCATCATTGTATTCATTGATGATATTCTTATTTATTCTCGGAGCCGGGAGGAGCACGAGCAACACTTGCGTATCACATTGCAGACCTTTAAGCAGCATCAGCCGTTCGCTAAATTCTACAAGTATGCTTTCTGGCCAGATTGTGTGGATTTCTTGGGTTACGTAGTTATGAGAGATGGTATACGTATGGACCCAAAGAAGATTGAAGGAGTACAACACTGTCCCAGACCTGTATCAGTTACTGAGGTTCACAGCTTCTTGGGTCTGGCTGGTTACTACCGACGTTTTATGCAGGATTTTTCTCAGATCGCTGCACCACTGACCGGGTTGACCAGGAAGGAGGCTCCATTTCTTTGGACAAAGGCGTGTAAGCAGAGTTTCCAGCAGTTGAAAACCCGCTTGGACTGCACCAGTATTATCTTTACCTTCTGGGTCAGGTGGTTTTGTTGTTTATTGTGACGCCTCTTGAGTGGGTTTAGGCTGTGTGACCCAGCACGGTAGAGTCGTCGCTTATGCTTCTCGACAGTTGAAGAAGCACGACCAGAACCATCCTACTCATGACTCAGAGATGGCTGTTGTGGTATTCGCACTGAAGATTTGGAGGCATTACTTATACGGTGAGTCATGCCAGATATTCACAGATCACAAGAGTTTGAAATATATTTTTTAGCAGCGGGATCTGAATATGAGGCAGCGTCGATGGATGGAACTCATAAAGGATTTCGATTGCGAGATTCTTTACCGTCCGGGAAAGGCAAATATTATAGCAGATGCTTTGAGTCGGAGGCTTGGAGGTAGCTTATCTCATTTGTGCACTATGCAGAGACAATCTTCTGCAGACTGGCAGATTCTGTGTGATAGCCATGTACAGTTTGAGTTCACATCGACAGGAGGACAGTTAGCTCATGTTCGCAACCGTCCTCAGTTATTGGATCATATCCGAGAGACACAGCCCACAGATGCTCACTTGTCGGAGATCATAGATCGGGTTAGACAGGGTAGAGATTCTGACTTCGGGATAAATAACCGTGGAGTATTACAATTTGGGACTCATCTTTGTGTGACGGATTCAGAGGGACTGAGACGTGAAAGTCTTAGAGGAGGCCCATCAGTCAGCATATAGTATTCATCCTGGTCCACCAAGATATATCATGACTTGAAGGATGTCTATTGGTGGGAAGGAATGAAGAGAGATGTCACGGAGTTTGTTTCGAGATGCTTAACTTGTCAGCAAGTCAAAGAAAAGCACCAGAGGCCGGGAGGAGAGTTGCAGCCCTTGCCCATTCCGGAGTGGAAATGGGAGCAGATCTCCATGGATTTTATTGTGGGACTGTCCAGGACTAATAAAGGGTATGATTCCATCTGGGTAATTATGGATCGATTGACAATGACAGTTCATTTTCTTCCGGTGAAGACGATTTATGGATATGCGCAGTATGCCCAGATCTACATTGACGAGATTGTGCGATTGCATGGTGTTCCGACGTGTATAGTGTCCGAGAAGGGTGCGCAGTTCTCCAGCCGACTATGCCAGAAAATTCAAGAGGCTTTAAGCACTCGATTGAGTTTTAGTACAGCTTTCTACCCACAGACTGATGGTCAGTCAGAGTGGACTATACAGACACTTGAGAATATGCTTCGAGCCTGTAGTCTTGATTTTGGTGGCAGTTGGGATCATCACTTGCCTTTGATAGAATTCTCCTACAACAACAATTTTTGGGAGATGGTCCAGTTGGCACCCTTTGAAGCTTTGTATGGGAGAAAGTGTCGATCGCCCGTTTGCTGGACAAAACTCAGTGAGAATAGCATTTTGGGGGCCGCAGATAGTGCAGGAAACTATAGAAAAGATCCAGTTGATACAGGACAGGATAAGAGCGGCCCAGTGCATACAGAAATCATATACTGATCGACGCCGTCGCAAACTCGAGTTCGATGTGGGAGATGATGTGTTCCTTTGTGTATCTCCGATAAAGGGTGTGATGCGTTTCGGGAAAAAAAGGAAGCTCGGTCCCAGATATGTTGGACCCTATGAAATTCTGGAGAGAGTGGGTACTGTAGCTTATCATTTAGCACTTCCACCGAGTTTTCCTAATATGCATCCGGTGTTCCACGTGTCTATACTTCGCAAGTATCTTCACGATCCCTCTCACACGATTCAACATCAGACTTTATAGCTTGAGCAGGATTTATCCTACACTGTGCAGCCGGTAGCTATTCTAGATCGGCAGGCAAAGAAACTAAGATCGAAGGTACCTCCGTCTGTAAAGGTTCTTTGACGAGGAACAAATTGCGAGGAGGTCACTTGGGAGACTGAGAATGCGATGCGGAAGAAATTCCCACATCTTTTTGAAGGTACGTGTAGTTAAATTTTTAAATTCGGACACCGAATTTTCTTAAGGGGGGATATTGTAACATTTTGAAATATTTTAGATAATTAATTAAATTATTTATTTAAGTGGATAATGTTATTTAAATTTTTATTGTAGAAGAGAGGGCTTTTTTAATTGAAGTGGAAATAAATTAGTAAAGAAAATAGTGTTTATATAATAACATGTGTAATCAGGGGTTTATGTGAGAAAGTTAGTTCCTTTTGCTAATTAGAGTTGTATAAAGGTTTTTATGCAAAGAGGGTTAGATAATGGTTAAGCTTAGAATATACCTCCTAGACACCACACCTTAGGTGTAACTACACACACATCTCCTCCTTGCATGAAACCACCACTATCTTGCATGGTGACACCACCTACTATCTTATCACTTCTTATCTTTTAATTGTACCAATTGATTCAGTTGATATATATTAAGTTAGGGCAAATAGAAAAAGGAAATATTTTTAGAACACACAAAAGAAAAGAAAAGAGAGAAGAGAAGAAGAACTAAGTGCTAAGGACTTTCACCACTACCATTAAGTTAGGATCTTTGAGTTTGTGCATTTTGGAGAAAACCTTTTCAGTAATCTTTTGTAGGTATAATCTCTAAACTCTATAGAATTCTAGTTCTGAAAAGTTTAAATGTAGAAATCGGATATCAAAAATGTCGTATTTTGGTAAAAATAGGCTCTGTGTAAGATCTGCTGTAATTTAGATGATAATTAAAATAACCAAACAGTACCTTCATCTTATAAATTGGACGTAGAATAACACTTAGGAAGACGGACCCATTCCCTTAGATTTTGGCTGGCGACAATTGCCAAAAATCCGAGCTCGCCGGGTTTTTATGGGAGTTAGGCGTTGGGTTTTTTAGGATAGCTCTCTGTATATGTATTAGAATGTTTGGTATTGCTAGTTTAAGTTATTTTATCAGTATATGAAATCTGGAAGCTAATATGTGTAAAGGGGTTAAAATTCTAAATTACGACACGGATGTTTCGTGGCACGTTTCTGTTTTCTGTTACGAACAACGAATGGTTAAAATCCAGTTAGTATAAGTGTTAGATAGTTTACAATAGTCGTACGTAATATAGTTAGTATGTAAATCTTGTATTTTCACGTTTTCGCGGTACCGGAGTTTAGCCGTTTCTTATACAAAGTTAATTTCAATGTAAGATTCGAATACGGAAACTTCGGAGGCCGCAAGGAAAGGAGAGGGATTGAAGATATCCGAGTAGATTCGACGTATTCGGGTGAGCAGACCAAAAATCTACCGGGGGATTTTGTATGGATGGTGTAATACGCCCGTAGTTTTAAGTTTAAATTAAAATTGTTCTTTTGTGTATAAAAGTTGATTTTTAGTAACTTCATCGTATGCATTCATAAATCGTCATTTTTAATAATTACTAGAACACTGCACAAATTATCGATGAGTCATGTTGCATGCGCACATATTTACATGTTACACTACATCTCGTCGATATTAACATGTCATATACACACTTAGTACTTATTATGTCAAATATGATTCATATCATACTTTAAACATCAATAATAGTAGTTAATTTGCATTAATGTGATTATGAATACTTATCATGTTTCTTATTCAAATATTAGTAAGTATGATATAAGATGCATTGGATTATTTCGAATTTCTGGTTTTGAGTTTTTATGAACTATTAAGCGTATTCAATGATTCTTCATGATTGATGTGACATGTCCACCATGAGATATTTTTTTATTTAGTTGTATTCCGAACCGAGTGGGGTAGCTATACGGTTGCAGATTTTTACGTCATCCGGACTGAGTGGGGTAGCTATACAGTCGGATTCATGGTGGACGCGGTCGAGACCGAGGGGCAGAAAAGCCGCACTTTAGGCGGGGAGCCTAGCGAGAATACTCGATACCGGAGACAGTTGTGAACACGGCGGATATTTAGGTGATACCGACCAGTGTTATTGATTGACAGGATCGTTCGGAGAACGATACCTGATGGAAACAGAAGATTTGTGTCAATATTGGACACGAAAAAATGAACCTTATTTGGAAATAATTGATGAGATTTCAGTTTTGATTTATACATTGAGTAGTACATATTCATGATTCCACCTATTATCATGCATTATATTCATTCTTGTTGATATTAGCTCTAGTTCGTCATACTTAAATTATCAGTCGATATATGTTAGTTTTATTCACTGAGTTGGCAACTCACCCCCGTTGTGCCATAGTTCCTTACAGGAGTCGTGTGAACGCGTAGCAGCAGTGCGGATCCACTCGTCAGGTTTTTATCGCTCTTTTTGCTAGGTGGGTTACCTATGCAGTAACCTCTTATTTTGATATATGTATTTTTGATCTAGTATTACTCCATCAGACCCCGTATATTTGACTTAGAACGATTTATGTTTGTATATGTTTAACTCGACTGAGTGAGATCGTTTAGTTGTGTTAAATTTTTCTTGCTTTACTTATGCATGAGATTCTTCATCTTGAGTGTTGTATTATTATTGTGTATTAATTTCCGCCGTTTGGCGTTGTTTGCTCCTAAATAGGGATGCAATTTATCTAAGCAATTTATAACTGCTCTTATTAATAATTAAAAATGGAGGTGCGATCGAATTTTTAAATGCTAAAAATCAGTTGCTTACATTTCATTTCTTAAAAACCATTCGACATGCTACTTCATTTCTTTTACTTAAAAACTGAAATTTTCTTAATTCCGCAAATAGGTTGTTGATCTTGGTTTTCTGGCTTACTTGGATTGTGTCGTCATCTTTAGATATCATACAATCTAAGTGCCGGTCACGGACCAAAATTGGGTCGTGACACCTTCTCCGTTTTTTAGAAAAAAAGAAAAAATGAGAAAAATCATCATCTTTCAAGCTCTCCACATCATCTCTCTCACCTCTCAAGCCTCCACATCATCATCTCTCTCTCCTCTCATAAAATAATTAATTATTTATCTAAAATTCTCCGCATTATCAATCCCTGTTTTTGTAAAAAAATTAATAAATAAAACTCTAAAACTCTCCATGTCTCTATTCTTTCTTCTCAAAATTTTTTCAACTTACATGTGTAAAGGATGTGTATAAATTCTAGTAAACAATAAAGTCAGCTCTATGGTCCATAATTAATTGCACCGGTTCCGTCTCTTGAACCTTCTTCTTGGTTCCTTCTCCACTTGGTCCCTACTCTAAGAAAAATAAAATGGGGAGAGAGAGGGAGAAGAGAGAGAGGGGGGAATGGAGGAAACAGTTGAGGAGAAGAGGGGAAAATGAAAGAAAATTTAAAAAGAATGGAGGATCCAGTGGCTCGGTAGGGTTGGGCCACGGGCCTAAAAAGGAAAGAAAATTTAAAGAGAAAGGAAGAGAGGAGAGAGAGATAGGGTTGGGGTAATTAAATAGAAAAAATATTGAGAAAATTAAATAGAAAAAATATAAGGAAAATTATATAAGAAATTATTTGGAATAATTATGGAATCAAAATTTATTTAAATACGGATAAATGTACAAAAGAACTGAGTATTAGACCTTGTTACAGGATTCTGAGAAATTAGGTTGAGCTGATATTGTGACATTGAGATTGCGGTGACCTTCGTTTGACTGTTGAAAAACCACGACCTCATGATGAAAATGAGGAGCCTCCTCTTCCTCTTCCTCTTCATCCTCAAAAACCACGACCTCGTTGAGCAACAAAGGCTATAGTATTTTCGGCTTGCTTGTTGTCACGACAAAGTTGAGGTATGATTTGAGCATTTGGATCCACTAGAGGTCGTTGCATAGTCGTACGAAATATCTCATAATCTGATCCAAGTCCTTGCAACATCTAAAAAAACATTGTTTTGATCGGAAACAGGATTTTCAATTGCATTTAGTTGATCATAGATTTTCTTAAAATTACTTAAATATAGAGAAACTTGGGGAATTTCCTTTTTTTTAATATTTTTCAATTTTGACATTAATTCAAACTCTCGAGCAACTAAGCTTTGAGAGAAGTTTTCGACAAGAGCAGTTCATACCTCTAAGGCTGTTTTAAGCCCAACGGAGATTCCAAGAGTTTCTTTGGAAACAGTTCCGACGATCCAAGATTTCACAAAACGATTTGTGCTGACCCACGCCGAGTAATCCGGTTTTGGAGTTTCTTCTCCACTTGTGCCGGTGAGAATTTGAGTAAGAGATTTGGTTTCACCGGTGAGGAAACCAAGTAGATCTTAACTCTCTATCAATGATATCTTTGATGTTTCCCAAAGCAAATAGTTATCGTTATCTAATTTTAGTGACACGAAATTTGCCACATTCAAGATGACGGGATAGGGAAATTTAGGTAGAGAGATTAAGGTCATTGTAAAGGATGATGGAGGGATTAATTACCTGAGAGTTCTAATACCATAAAGAAATTTCAAATGAAGGATTTTCCTAACGTGTTTGTTTGTGTGGGATGTTCTCATTATATAAAAAAGGGTTTACAATGTAATTATTACAAATATGATAGTGAAGACCAAATTAAAGAAAGATTATAATGGGAGAGAGAGTCAAGGAGCTATTACGTACATAATTTGAATTTAAAATTGCTAACTTGACTCGGTTTAACATCTTTATTATATGGAGTATTTCTTTCTACACAATCTTTGAATTCATTGCCTAAGTCTCATGATTTGTACCTTTATCATATCCATGACTTTCCTCTTCAGAGTTTTTGACTGATTTTGATATATTTCCACATATCTTAATAGTAACACATGCTTGATTTTCTTCTCCATAATCTTTAATCGAATTAATTGATTAAAATTCATTGCCATCTATATTGGTGCTTTCCATAAGGCGAACAACGCGTGTTTGTTTGCAAGTTTATAGTTCTTTGCGATCAATCTCTTTAAAGCAGACAATGTCATCTGCAAACATCAAATGAGACAGTAAATTTGTTACTTCCTATGGTGAAACCCTTTAATTTCTTTTGCCTGATCATTTCGTTGATGTAGCACGATAATGGATTCGAAAAAATGATAAAGAGAAGGGGAGAAAGAGGGTCCCCTTGTTTTTATCCATTGGATAGCGATATAGACTATGCATAATGGCCGCTAATCAGTACACGAACGGGTTAGTAACAGAAGCTCTTACTAGTTTATCCATTACCTTTTGTATCCCATTTTCTTTATTTTTTATTTTCTCTTTTTACCCTATAGGAAATTCGAGAAAATAGCTTTAACTTTTTTCCAAGTTATATTAATCCAATCCTAAACTACATCTCAATCAAACTTACCAAATACTGATTAACCCACCAATTTTATTTGACCATTTGCAGATCGGTTTTGACCATAGCTATATCATGTTATTTTTCAAGTTTTCATGTTAAAGATTTCTTTCCTTTTTGCTTTTTTCATTATTTATTCCTTTTACATTTTTGCCATTTAAAACAAAATCCAGCATAAGCCTAAGCCTAAGCCCTACTATGGGCCACCAAGAAAAGAATGTAAACAGGGTCTAATTGACCCAATGCTAAATCCACTAACCCTATGCTAATGCTTGCTTTGCTCGCCAATTCTAGATTTTTAGGAGCTGTTTTAATTTATTTTGATTAAATTACCCTTAAATGTAGCTTTATAAAGAAGCTTACCATAGTTTGAGACTAAAAAGCTTCAAGAAAGTCTAGTGGGAAGGAGCAATATCAAGGGAATTTTTGCGAACTATATCCTAAATGCATATCTTATCGTGGAACACCTTATAAATTTCTTGAATTTGGTCAAAACAAATTTTGTTCTTTGAACGAACATACATTCGCTTCTTTGGTTATACATACATTATCATATTCTGCTAATGTTATTTCAGCAAAAACCATATGTCTCACTATCAGTCACCCATGGCAAACATGACTAACTGGTGTAGTCTATATTAGCAGCATACCTTGCTTGTCGGGTTGTTGTTCAATCAACTACCTCTATCTCATGTCTCAATCACCACCTTTCATATCGTTTATTGTTAACACTATCCATAATTATACCGCTCGCTTAAGTTTTCTTGGATGCTAAAGCTATAGTCAGGTGTCACAACTTGTGCTCACCGGCACCTGGCATCATTAAACACCACCACTTTTGGATAGTTATTGCTACCACTATCATCATCTTCTATTTGACAATGCTTGTAGATATCTGAAAATCGATTTTTTTAAAAATATATGCCATGAAAAGAAATCTTACATTTTTTTTTGTGTGCCTACCGTGTATACACCCTAACATCTACATCGTCCAAATCCAGTACAAGCCGGCCGGCTCTACGGAATGGTCCTTATTTTTTAAAAAAGTTTTTGTGGAAACTTGTCATAAGCTGTGACAACAAAATATATGTATTGATAACCAAAACGATTACAAAGTCAAAAAGAATATTCAGATAATTAATAAATAAATATTAATTAGTCCTCGTAACGTAAGCCGTTGCATCAGAAACGACGGGTACAAGTGCTACCTATTTGACTCTTCTGGCTCCCTCTTCTATAAAAGGTGAGAAAGAGAGAGGGAGGAGGAGGAGGGGAGAGAGAGAGAGAGAGAGAGAGAGAGAGAGAGAGGAATGGAGGAGCCCGTGGAGAAGAAGAGGGTTTGTGTGACTGGTGCTGGGGGTTTTGTGGCCTCATGGCTCATCAAGATCCTCCTCTCCAAAGGCTACTTGGTCCATGGAACTGTCAGAGACCCAAGTAATTAATGACCCCTTTCTTCTTCATATATGTACTCTTTCGAATTCAATTTTTTTTTATAACGAGAAATCTATGATGGGTCTCTCTCTCTCTCTCTTCCCTTCTAAATTTATTGTTGAATTGCAAGGTTTTAGGTAAATCTGTTGAATAAGCTGGATGGGTTTTGTTTGAATTGGTGTTTAGCGAAAGGGTTGTGTTATTGTGAGGTTTGGAGTTTGTTTGCTAGGTTAATTGCATTATGATTGAGAATTCTTTGATTTGGATTCAGTTAGCTATTAGACCCGATCCGGCCCAATACCCGTCCATATGTGGGGGCTAGGGTTCTATATGAGACATATGCATACAAAACATCTCTAGATTAAATTCACATTTATCTATAGTTTAAATATGGATTTATCTCCTGGCATTTATTTACCCTATAAATATGAGACTTTCTCTAGGGAATTTTGTATCCATAATTCTCTAGTAACCCAGGATTTGATTAGAGTGAGAGCGGCTAAGCACGGTCGCAGGATAGAGATGTTTTGTAAGATGGTATTTATTTGTGAAGGAGGGTGAGAAGTCAGTATAATCTTTTGTAATTCTTTATCATAGTGGAAGTTTTCGTCGCGGTTTGCAGGATTAGGTGCTAGTTGCGTCGAACCTGGGTAAATCTTGTGTATGGTTGTCGGTGTGTTCTTTCCGTTTGATTTGGTATCCGTTGGATAGTTATTTTTCAATCTACCCTAAAATAAAGATCTTGAATTTTCGCTGCGTAAAGATACATAATCCTTACAACAAGTGGTATCAGAGCGTCAAGTTCGCGTTTTGGAGTCGATTGGAAAGTTGACATCTACAAATTACGAGATCTAAAAGTTTGATATGCACAATAAATTCAATCTATGGAGATTGAAGATGACGGCGCAGCTGAAACAACAAGGTGTGCACAAAATTGTCTTTGCAAAAGACAGAAATCCGGCGACGACGACGACGATAGCGGATAGTGTGGAGATGGAGGACAAAGCTCACAGTTCAATTCATCTTTCAATGGCCGATAAAGTCCTTTGCGAAGTGGCGCAAGAGACGACGACAGAATTGTGAAACATATTGGAGTCTTTTTACGTGAAGAAATCTCTTAATAACCGATTCTATCTAAAGTAGTCCGGGAACCGTGTAAAGGTTTTTTAGTTTGGATTATGCGAAGGGTTCGCTTCGCTAGAGTTCGCAGGATTATGCAGGCAGGAGAGGATCGTGCATCAGTATACCACATTGAGAGATCCTCGGTTAGATGGCATTGCATGGCGAATGGTTCAGACAGTTTTGAAGAACGGAATTTTACGGCTTACGGCTGGTTTTCCAAGGGAATTTCAGGTTGGAGCCCTATCTACTACCGAGTATCTCATCGATCGGTCACCATCGACGACGGTAGATATGAGAAATCCCGAGAAGTTATGGACTCGAGGGATTGAGAATTACTCGGGGCTTCGTGGAGTTTGATAGAGCCGAGGATCAAGAGATGTTTTCTTATCGGTTTTGGAGACAGCAAAAGGGTCCAGGTCGTGATGTCGCGTGGAGTAATCAACCAAGTCACATTCGTTGAGTCTGCGATATTTCGAAGAAAACAGACTCGGTCAGATGGTAAACAGAGAATAAGTATGCCGCCAAGCGAGGTGGAGATTGTTAAATTTGATTTAAATTCGGATTAGTTATGGATTAGTTAGGATTTAAATCTAATCTCTTTAGTTTAGATTTAAATATAATATCTAGATTAAATTCATATTTATTTATAGTTTAAATATGGATTTATCTCCTATCATTTATATACCCTATATATACGAGGCATTCTCTAAGTTTTTTTAAAAGTATCCATAATTTTCTGATAATCTAGGATTTGATTAGAGTGGTAGGGATGGCCAAGCGCGGTTGCGGATAGAGAGGTTTTTTAAAAGAAGGAAATTCTTTGTAAATGAAGGGTGAGAAGTCAGTGTAATCTAATCATTTTTTCAATCTACCCCTAAACAAAGATCTTGAATTTCCGATGTGCATAGATATGTAATTCTTACAACAAATGGTAAATGTTCGAAGTCCCGGTCCAAATTATGAAAGATGAGGTGATCGGTATTTCAATTCAGGTGGAGAGTCCGATAGAGCCAGTGGTGCAGAGGCCGAGGACAGTTCGACGCACATGAGTGGTTAGAGACGAGTCTCCAAGGCAAGAGGATCAGGAGTTCGATAGAAAAACCGCATGTTTGATTCGTGGCATAGAGTGTCATGGATGGGAGTTGCGTCGGTTACAGCAGAGTATCTAGCAAGTTCCAGTCGGTATGGGATAGAGGAGATTCGGCTAGGATCTTCTCACTTAGAAGCGCACTTTAGGCTTTCGGCGATTTATCGTCAGGTATAGATTACGCTGATGATAAAGACAGATGGAGGTCGATGACGACTTACATATTAAACATGGATGCAATGCCGGGAAGATCGATGTTTCAGTCCGGTATCGCGGTTTCAACAATGGAGGCATGGTTGATAGCTGTCATGCAGGCGGTTAGGGAGGCTATCGATTTGCGGAGATTGTTAGGGTTCGGAGTTCCAGAGGAAGTAAGTATTTTTCTTGGAGACTGAGAAGATTGTGATGGCACTTACGTTGGTGACCTAAAGGATTCGACAGACGCGTTTCTAAGATGGTTTCGATCTAAACTTAAGTTTTGCCAAGTAGATTGTTGAGGTGCTTTTGGACTCAAGGGGATGAGAATGGAGTTCCAAGGTGTTGATAAATTGAAGAGATTGCGGCGAATTTGAATCAAGGTGGAGATTGTTAAATTTGATTTAAATTTGGATTAATTTTGGATTAGTTAGGATTTAATTCTAATCTCTTTAGTTTAGATATAAATCCAATCTTTAGATTAAATTCATATTTATCTCTAATTTAAATATGGATTTATCTTTTAGCATGTATTTACACTATAAATATGATACTTTCTCAAGGGTTGTATATACATAATTCTCTAATAACCTAGGGTTTGCTTAGAGTGGGAAATGCGGCTAAGCGCGATTGCGGATAGAGGTATTATAAGAGGGTATTTCTTTGTAAATGAGGGGTAAGAAGTCGGTGTAATCTCTTGTAATTCTTTTTCATAGTGGAAGTTTTCGTCGCGGTTTGTAGGATTAGGTGCTAGTTACGCCGAACCTGGCTAAATCTTGTATGTTTTTATTGGTGTGTTCTTTTCGTATGATTTGGTATCCGTCGGATGGCATTTTTTCAATCTACCATAAAACAAAGGTATTGAATTTTCACAGGGCATAGATACGTGATCCTTACAAAAAAAGTGTTTGAGCGTCAAGTTCATGTTTTGGAGTCGATTGGGGAGAAGACGTCTACAAATTACGAGATCGAAAAGTTCGATGGACGCAATAAATTCAGTATATGAAGATTGAAGATGACGGCGCTGTTGAAACAATAAGGTATGCACAAGATTGTCTTTGTGAAAGACAGGAATCCGGCGACGACCACTGTAGCGGAAAGTGTAAAGATGGAGAATAAAGCTCACAGTTCAATCCAGCTTTCAATGGCCGATAAGGTTATTTACGAAGTGGCGCAAGAGACGACATCGGTAGAATTGTGGAACATATTGGAGGCCTTTTACGTGAAGAAAGCTCTTACTATCCGATTTTATCTAAAACAGTCCGGGAAGCGCGTAGAGGTTCTTCGGTTCGGATTATGCGGAGGGTTCGCTTCGCTGGAGTTCGCAGAATTGTGCAGACCGGAGAGGATCGTACATCAGTACACCACATTGGGAGATCCCCTGTTAAATGGCATTGCATGGCGGATGGTTCAGACAGTTTGGAAGAATATAACTTTACGGTTTATGGCTGGTTTTCTAAGGGAATTTCGGGCTAGGAATTATTCGTGGTTTCGTGGAATTTGATGCATCAAGGAGGCGAGGATCAAGAAACGTTTTCTTGTCGGCTTTGGAGACGGAGGAAAAGGGTACAGGTCGTGGTGTCTTGGGACCCAGAGTGGAGTAATCAGCCAAGTGATATTCGTTGAGTATGCGTTTTTTCGAAGAAGATAGACTCGGTCAGATGGTGAACGGAGAACATATATGCCGCAAAGTGAGGTGGAGTTTGAAGACCCAGTTCAAGTTATGAAAGATGAGGTGGTCGGTATTTCGATTCAGGTGAAAAGTCCAGTAGAGACAGTGGTGCAGAAGTCGGGGACAGTTCAACATACAGGAGTCGTTAGGGACGAGTCTCTAAGGAAAGAGAATCGGGAGTTCGACAGAAAAACTGCATGTTTGATTCATGGTATAGAGTGTGTCATGGATAGGGAGTTGCGTCGGTTGCAGCAGAGTATCGAGCATGTTTTAGCTCAGTACGAGATGGAGGAGATTCGGCCCGTATCTTCTCACTTAGAGGCACACTTCAGGCTTTCAGCGATATTGACATCGGGTATAGATTACGTTGGTGATAACGGCAGATGGAGGTCGACGACAGGTTATATGTTGAGTACGGATGCAGTGCCAGTGAGATCGATGCTTCAGTCCGATATCGCGGTTTCAACAATGGAGGTATGGTTGATAGCCGTCATGCAGGCTGTTAGGGAAGCCATCGATTTGCGGAGATTGTTGGGTTTAGGAGTTCCAAAGGTGGTGAGAGTGTTCTTGCATGTCGAGAAGAAGGTAATGCCTTTTATGAAGATTGGTACCCTAAAGGATCCGACAGATGTATTTTTGAGATGGTTCCGGTACAAGTTCAAGTTTTGCCTAGTAGATTGTTGATTTGTTTTTGGGCACAAATCAACGAGCACAGAGTTCCAAGATATTGAGAAAGTAATAGAGCTGAATCAAGGTGGAGATTGTTGAATTTAATTTAAATTCGGATTAGTAAGGGATTAGTTAGGATTTAAATCTAATCTCATTAGTTTAGATTTAAATCTAATTTTTAGATTAAATTCATATTTATTTCTAGTTTAAATATGGATTTATCTCCTAGCATTTTTCACCCTATAAATATGAGACTCTTTAGGGATTTTTGTATCCATAATTCTCAATAGCCTAGGGTTTGATTAGAGTGGGAAAGCAGTCAAACGCTGTCGCGGGATAGATAAAGGTTTTGTAAGAGAGTATTTCTTTGTGAAGGAGGGTAAGAAGTTAGCGTAATATCTTGTAATTGTTTATCATAGTGGATGTTTTCGTCGCGGTGTGCAAGATTAGGAGCTAGTTGCACCGAACCTGGGTAAATCTTATATATTGTTATTGGTGTGTTCTTTCCGTGTGATTTGGTATCAGTCGGACAGTTCTTTTTCAATCTGCCCTAAAACAAAGATCTTGAATTTCTGGTGCGTATAGATACTCAATCCTTACAACATAGTTCTCGTCCTCCTTTGTGTCCCTTTGAGAGTCTGGGATCACTTGAGACATTTCTTTACTGATCTTATGTCAAGTATCTATTGTGGCAAGAGAAACCTAATTATTAGATATAGAGGCACAAACTTTAGCCATAAATATAGAAAAATACTTCATTTGCTTTTAAAAATCACATTATCACGCTCTAGCCACTCTCCCCAACACATTGGTTGATGGGCACGCCTATCACTCTTTTTCAATGTTGATTTACCCAATAGTTAATTGAAAGTTCCCGGATACCCCCATATATTGAATCTGGACATGACAATCTTTCGCACTTCTTTGGAGTATGGACGATGTAACATAAGGTGGTCAATTGTTTCGAAGGACATTGCAAAAACGGCAGTTTAACGGTCATTGCCATTTTCTTCTAGTGAGGTTGTTACTAATAAGTCCACTCTAATAGTTATGTGTATAATGCTTTAGAATCCATCATTGCTCTATAATAAATCCACCAATAGTCCGTATGTATTATACAGGAACTTTGATCGAGTTTGTTAATCCTCATTATTACCTTATTTAGATGGGCCCTGTCATTCTAAGATGGATAAAGTCTTCTCTTGGTTTTTAGTTCTTTCCCATTTGAAATTATAACAAATTGTTGATTACTGTGATTTTACTTTTTACTATCTCAATCCTGAGCATTCTGCTACCAATAATATAGGGAAATTAAGAATCCGCATCAGGATTAAAGATGATTTTATTACTTGGATGTGTAAATAGAGAAAATAATTCTAAAAAAATTCAGTGCAACATAAATTATACTCGATAAAAGAGAGAAATGTGCAACATCAAAAGTGAATGATATAATCTATTACTTGTTGTTATGCTAGTTTTGTAAAAATTGTGGATGCTTTTTTATGTTATGAGATTTCAATTGTTATTCTGTTACGAATTTTCTTTCTATTTCATTGTTTAATATTTAATTTTTTAAATCAACTTATTATAAAAAAATTCCAATAAGTTTTGGCTTCCCTGAGAAAAGAATTCTGGCACTCATGGAATTGTTTTAGGGGAATGGCTTTAAACAGAAACGATTTAGAGTTTGGGAATTAGTACATCCTGTGTTTGACGTTATGCTTGAATATACCAAAAAGATAACTCATTGAAAGGTCTCTGTCTTTTGTTGGTTTGGGATACAAAAAGGGTTTGAACTATTTCACATAGGTAAAGTCCCTATTCATTTTGCCTCCAAATATTGGTTGTTTGGGTTTCCTTCAAATGTTGTTTTAGCAATTCAATATTATTTGAAACATTTAACATCCTGTTAAATCGATAAATTCTTTTCTTTATTTGTTCATCCTGTTCAGTTAGTGAATTATCTGGATATTGAAATTCTCTTAATAATTGTTAAAATGTTAGGGTATTGATTGTGAACCTCTTTTTTACAGAAAGTATTTTTTAATGACGGCAGTTGAATTTTCAATGCAGGGTAACACATTTATTTTGTTGTATCTTAAATCTGTAGCTTACCTCCCTCTAAAAAATGGTTCCAGGTGACGAAAAGAATGCTCATTTGAAGAATTTGGATAAAGCCTCAGAAAACCTGAAATTGTTTAAGGCAGACTTGTTAGACTATGATTCAGTGGCTGCTGCTATTGAAGGATGTGAAGGAGTTTTCCATGTTGCTAGTCCTGTTCCTGCAACAAAAGTGCCCAACCCTGAGGTAATTATCTTTGTTATTTGTTACAAATATTTCTAAAATTGATAGAAATGTTGTTTTCTGGTAGATTTTACTCTTCTCACTAGCTATTTCATCAGATTAGTATTTAATCATGCACAGTTAGGCAATTAGGAAATGTTGGATTGTATTTGCATCTTAGGCTGGATAAAAGCTTATGATTGAACAGTGGATGCTAAATTCAATCCCCGGAATGACATTTCTCAGCCCTCGGCTCCCGTATTTATTTTTTCCAAAAAATTCCTATATGCATCTTGCACCTATTGATTGTGTACGACATTAGGGTCCTGTTTGGATGTGGAGTTAGGAAAACTAGAGTTTATTTTTAAGTTGGGTAGAGGCTATGCATACTCTTGTTTGTAAGGTCCTACCTCCACCCAAAATTTAACTTGATGGGTTGTTTGGCTTTGGAGTTATTTAAACTCAAAAATGTTGTTTTGGAGATATCTAACTCCAAAGTGAGGGTTTACTTCACACTTTGTGGAGTTTAAAAAACTAACTTTGTGGTTCAGATAACACGAGTTTCCTAAACTCCAAAATGGAAGCCAAACGGGGCATAAGATTTTGGAGGTAAGTCTTGATGACTATATGGAAAATTTAGTTATCCTAACTCCAAACTCGAGCAGGCCCTAGATAGTAAAAGAGCATTGGTTTGAACTCCATTACAAGCAATATTATAAAACATATATTTCTATCATATACTTAGATAAGCAGGCGCGATTTGGATCATTGTTGGTTAATTTGATAATGTTCAGGTAGAGGTAATTGCTCCTGCTGTAACGGGCACTTTGACTGTACTTAAAGCATCCTCTGAGGCTAAAGTTAAAAGAGTGGTCGTGGTTTCCTCAGTTGCAGCAGTTAGTATGGTCCCAAACTGGCCGCAAGATAAGCTCATGGATGAGGATTGTTGGTCAGATGCCGAATATTGCAGGACAACCGAGGTAATTTATGTCTAGTATTTGAGGTTTGAGATCCGCAGTCCTTGTTGAGATCTACTAGCATTATAGTTTTGATTGTGTGCGACATGCAAAACTACCATGCCATAGAAGTCTGAGACACTATTTTTCATGCTTCTATCCGCCATAACTTAATGCAAAGTTCAGGTTTCAAACATATGCCACATTAAGTTTATCTTGTTTCTGTAGGCAAGCTTTGCAATCGAGACATGATTTTAAAACGAGCGGAAGCAATGAATTTCAAAAATGAAGAGAGCAAAAGCATGCACACATAGAACCATGAACAAAGACTAAAACTTGTAACTAAACTAGTAAGCTAAAAACAAGAGTTGGCGGACTACAACCTTTGTAGCACGTTAGCCACTTCTTCTTGGACTCCGGCTAGTCTCTACGAAGTCCGGAACAAGCTTGTTCGATGATGTCCTTACCGAAAATGATCCACCTTAAGATAACTCCAACATAAGTTTTAGCTTCAAATTGATCTCTTCAAAATGATGAAACTCACTAATTAAACTTACTAAGAATGATTAGCAGGAGATGTAGATTAATTAGCTCACTAAATTTTTCTCTTTTCCTTTTCCATTTCTCACTTGAAGAAAATCAAGAGAGAAAAGAACCATGGAGATGAGAGAATGAAGAAGATAATGATTTAGATGAGAACAAATATAAGAATGAGTCATAACTCATGAGTCACAAAAAATGAGTCAAGTCTACAAGCATCTTAAATCCATGACTCGTTCTGATATCATTTCGTTCATATAAGTCTCATACTCCAATCTCACATGTATCATCATACATGTCACAATATTTATATCAAATATAAATATTATTAAAAAGAAGAAAATAATAAAGTGAATATGATATTAGTTAATATATAAATATATCAATATATAAATATATATTTAATTATTAAATCAACACTTGATTTAATAATCCGGTTATATATATATACATATACCGGCTAATATCAATTAACACCCGATTAAAATACATGTATCAAATACACGTATTAAATCGAACTCCTGCATGTCTATACGCTCCTTACATCGTTTCACATGTGCTGCGAAATTTCTGTGTGGGACTCTAAATACTCAATAATACGCTGGCAGTAGGTTAGGATCATATCTATAGCCCACAAGAACGTCAACGATATTAGCTGCACGTAACGGCTACCCAGATATTGATCAAAAAGTCAACGAGCAAGCTTATCCGAACCCGGTAAAGTCTACCCGTGACATTACCGTACAGTCCGTTCTCTTCATATAAGAGTATCGTATATCGGTTCTAGCTTTCTTCGGAGTCGCTGAGATGGATGGCGTACCAGGTCATGACATGGACCTCATCATCAGTATCTTTTTCCAGCTCTTTTAGAATTTCGGCCGCTTCTATAGAGAAAAACGCCTTCAATTGAATTAGGGTTCTTTCCTTTTGCACATAGTCTTCGAGAGAGTCAATATATTTTTGAATGGTCAATTTTCTCGCAGACCCTTCGCATCAAGCCACGCTTTTCTTTTTAAGCTTCTTGGACTTTGAGCTCGAACAAGCCGAATCAACGACCGGAAGAGTGGGTTCTTTTTACCCATCCCATTCGATTCTGGGCTCTTTCTGAAGCAGTTTCTGTTGGAGATAGTGCCCTCAGAGTCAATTATTGGATCACAGGCACGTGATTGCAATGATTGAGTGAGGACCTATATTGGTAAGACAGTCTTACTCAAGATAATAGTATGCTATCTGGTTTATCTTTATCATCGTGTACTGCTTTAGGTGACCTTACATGCCACTATTGCGCGTTGATAGAGCCCTTAGGATTCTTGCTTGACGGCCAGCAGTATGATGGCGATCATATACGTGGGAGCTGGGGTCTATAAGCACATCCTTAAAAGGTCCCTAGTCGTGAGAGTTTCGAGATAGGGCATCGATACTCCAGAGTAGACTAGTGTATACAGTCGAGACCCCGACGAGGGGCGGTGGCCGGTCTCACAAGCTACTGGTGTCAGTTGGTTCACCTAAGATGTATACAGGTGCTCATTGGGTTATGAGTACACCGGACAGGACTCGCCGGGAACATACTAGTTGGTCTTATACCAGACGTCAGATAGCAGTTCCCTAGTGACATGTGTACAGATTAGTTCATCGACCTGAGATCGTCATTTGTCTCGTGTGAGTTCCCACTGTACTTTGATTACTACCCTACCACGGCTTAAAGGAGTCGTGCAAACATGTTTTAGTTGGGTACAGTCCCGAGCCACATGGAGGCAGTGAGCGGATCTACAGGATTTCGTGTCTCCCGGTATTGGGGGTGAGGTCGCGCTGTGTCTAGGAGACCCATTACACGAAGTTCTTGACCAAGGCAGGAGATTTACTGGTAGGTATTCCAGTAGTATCTCAGGGTGTTCTGAGCTACACTCCGACACGACTTGTATCGCTTTTGGGGGTCTGACTTTTACCAACCCCTTAGGCTTGCCATGCGATGCCCATAGACGAAGACTTTTACCAACCCCCTAGGCCTGCCATGCGATGCTCATAGACGAACGGACCGGACTGTACAGATATTGTCACTAACAGGCTCAGTAGGGTGTCAGGATTAGTTCGCTCATCGACGTCTCTTTTGGTCAATACCTGGTAGCCCGTTACGTATGGCTAATACTTCTGACATGCTAGTGGTTAAATCCACAGCCAAGAGATTGACGAGTCTTTAGAGTTCTCCACAGACCGTTTCTCAAGTTTCGGGCGAAACGCTGTAGAGGCCATATGGAGATATGGCAGGGTTCGATCATATACGTGCGTTATTGTACGGATCATGATCGGACGGCTAATACTAGCGGGCTTTGGTTTAAGCTGGATCCTAGTATTATACAGTATAGATTTTGTCTCATTGCATTTGTATTCGGTCGGAATACAAATGCGGGTATGTATATACAGTCGCGGGGTTTTCCTGTAATTTATTACGGGATCAGTTTTCTGAAGTTGCCAGTTTGTTTTCCGTTTCGGCCATTTTCTTTTGTTTCTTTCCTTGGCTGAAAATTGGTGGAGGGCTTATTTGCAAGCATGCAAATTGGTATTGTGGAGGGTGGTCTTTGTAACTTGTTGCTTCATGATGGTTTCACCATACATTGACTTCTTAGCTCATGATTGCTTGACTTTTGCTTGATAAGATGGTTGATGAGGATTGAACTTTAGTTGTGATCATGATTCATCATCATAAGCCTTTTTCTCTCTCTTGCATTATTCTTTTTCCTAACTCCCTCTTCTCATCTTCTTGAAGCCAAGGCCGGCCATTCCCTTTAGGGGCTGTCCAAAAATTTTTGTGTGGGAATTTTGTTCTCTTCTTGCTACAAAAATTCCCTAGTTCATAGCAAAAGGTTCATATCTCCCTCCACCTTCAAAATGGAAACTTCTCCACAACCTCTTGAGACAAAGAGTCTACACTAGCCTACAGCATTTCTTGGACACGTCGACTCGCCAACTTCGTGTCCGAGTTGTCTCGGTCCAGAGGTGGGAGCCCGTAAAAGAATCCGGCGATGTGGTGTCCTTCCGACGAGGAGATGAAGACCGGAGATTCCGTGGGGAGATCGAGACGACGACGGGAAGACCGAAGGACACGGATCGCTTGGTATATCTCTCTACCCCTTCTCTAGTTAGCTAGGAGTAGGTTAATGGCCTGATCCGGGTTTAAAAGTCCGCAGTAGCGCCGGTTCTAGTTTTTAGAAAAGTCTTGTATTCCGCATTTTGGCCTCGTACAGACGGCCGGGGCGCTGCCGTGCACTTACAGTTTCAGCATCTTCTCCGTTTTCTTGGATATGTATACACTCCACGGAGGTTGTAGCAGATTGACATCATTTCATGGAGCGGATGGTTCGGCTGTCTGTTTCTAGAAGGCAACAGCTCCTGTCTGTATGAAGTTGGCGGTCACGGTTTGATTGTTCGCTAACATGCTCTTAGACAATTCGATTTCTCCTGTCTTGTATTGTTTCTCGACCTAATTCTTAAAAAAATAGTAGTCCTCAATTGCATGACGTGACATTCTATGATATGGGCAATATAGACGATTGTCGGTCATGTTTGCTTCATATGGTCTCTTTGATTTCGGCAATTGCAAACCATTCATGGCGTTTTTGAACCCTTTAGAAGAAGTAAACCTTGTTCTTTCTCTCTTCAAGAGTCGGTCCTCCTCCTGGTAATGGTTTCTGAAGCCCGTCGGTCTTTGATCCGCCCGCTTTTCGCTCGCCCTCGTCATCAGAAGTATTGAAAGAATCGGATTTATTGGATCTCCCGCTTTTGCGATTATCGTTTTTCCGGTTCCTCCAGGGTTTGTTATTTTGGGGATCCGAGGCGGACTCTTGTTTTGAGCATTTCAACATTTGAACTCTCTTGGTCAACTCCTGAAACATTTTTAGACCTGCGGTGCATAGAAACAGAACTATCCAATTGTTGAGATTCCCGATAAGGCCGACGGATTGATCCTGCTTTAATGGCGGTTCGCACTTGACGGTAAGATTACGACCATCGGGCTATGAAATCTGTGTTTCTTTCGTTACGTTCTGATTTGATCCTCATAAGGTCAGCAATGGTGATTTTATCACTGAAACATGGATCTTTACCTAAATAGAGATTCTATTTGGGTGAACGTGGTAACAGAGCCATCCGGTATGCTTGCATACCAGTCAAAAGCGATATCGGTCAAGCTGGTAACGAACTGTCAGAGGAGTGCATCATTGCTCCTGGTATTCCCGCACGATACTTTAAAGTGGGCAATGTGCCGGTTCGCATTTCCTGTCCCATCGAATCTTTCGAATTTGGAGACGACGTAGCCACTTGGAAACTCCACTAGATCATATCGTGCAGGGTACGACCTCTTACTATTGCTGATATCTTTCTGCGTCTCGGCTTCAACCACCAATATTTTGACTCTGTCGGTGACCAAATCTATGATCTGATTTTGCATTAGCGGGATACTGCCATCGAGAGTCCAGACATTCCCTGAAGCGAAATATGGTCGACTTTCATGTGGCTCACTTATCTTTGGACTTAAGGGAATATGCGTCGGCTGCTTCGGGTCACTGTCACCTAGCTCATGAGTAGAGCTTTGCGATTGATTGGGCGGCGGCCGAGCAATTTGTGTCGTGAGCTGCATGATGACATTTTGTCAAGTCATCAATTTTGGAGTAAAGTTTGGCCATCTCATTATTTTTGTTTTTGAGCTATTTTTGGAGTTCTTGGAGAAGCCGATGCTCCGCTATCTTGGGGCGGAAAAACGGCTCCTCTTCGCTGTTCGAGCCTGAATCCCCATGAATTGAGGGATTTTTCTGCTTACCAGTCTCACCAAAAGGGTTTTTGTTATCTTCTGGGAAGTAGCAGCCACATTCAAACCATATTGGGTTTGGGATATGGTGGCCTCATCCTTATTCTTGCTGCACGTGCCTGCCATATAGACCATATGAACCACATTTCCAGTCATCCCTTTATCGTTGACGGCTGAATTTTCGGACCGTCGTCGTGGCCCTTCCTTTTCAGGAAAGGACAAGCGACAAAAGACGGTCGACTTGCGCGGGTTCTTAAGTAGAGCCGGTATCCCTTTATGGATTTTTCACGTTGCTTTCGCGCGGCACGGAGCGCTTGATAGACTCTTAAAGAGATGGTGTCAGGTTTTCTATGTTGAGATTTAGACATGTCTTTCGCAGCGCTGTTTGAATCGTCGTCTTCTTGAGTTTGGCGGTTATGGCGTTTCTCTGAACCCACGTTAAATGTTCGAAGGAATTGTTAATTTTCACAGCCGATTCAGTTGTCGTTGTGGAGTAACGCTATTCTTAGAACCTCACAAAATTCAACTTGACCGAAGCCTTGGCCCTCTTGTTGGTTTTATATCTGAGTCGCTTTTGTCTTAGCTTTTCAGTCTTGAGGGCTTGACGAGCATCTGCTCACTTGGAAGCCACCGTAGGCCAATTGACGGGGAGTCCAGAGAAGACACCCAATCGTGCAGTTGTTAAGAGCACCGTCTGAGACTCCTTGTATTTTCCTTGGATTTTACGGATTTGCCCCTAGCTAGAGCAACAGAGAGCCGCTCGAAAAAAGACTTGTGCTTAGACTGGGTGCTCATACAACCACGACATTTGGCCTTCTTCCCTTTGAGGATGGTTTTGCCAACATCCTTGTTGGAGCCTCAACAATAAGAGGACTGAGGGCAGAAGAAAATATGATGGAGCCGAATGGTAGTGGTGGCTCCTCCCATTGCTGCTTGAGATCTGCCGAAAGTACCAGCCGAGCGTTTGTCTTGACGGTGTAAGAGATTGGAGTTGTATCAAAAGCTGAGCTTGTTGCAGGAGACATCGTCGTGTTTGCAATTGCAGTTGAAAGTTCATATTGTGCATGAAGAAGCATGATTTCAGTACGACGAAAATATATATATTAAATGAGTTCGCATAGTCGTTTGACCCGAAATATGGAAGAGATAGGTCCCACCGGATGTGCCAGAATCTGTAGAGTGTTTTTCACTACCCTACTGAGATAGGAATGTGCTTGCTTTTCAGTCATGTGCAGATTTCCCCTGTCTAAGGTAGACTGGGGTTTATTGATTGTGGGGTCCTAATCTCATGCAGCCGCGGACGAAACTACCGTTATTACATATCGCTCTGAGGCGAGGGAACATACGATTAACGGATCATGTGATCATACAAACTCAATGTGCAACATGCGTGTGTTATGTTTTGAAAACAATTTTGAGGGTGTTTTGGACACATCGGGGACCTCACGGAGTTTACGAGGGTCCTGCTATCCGGATAGTGGGTTGGGAGTCAAGAGAGCTAGCAGTCCCCTTACGGGATGCGGGGCAACGCCCGTTAGAAATTTTTTTTAACAGAATGCTGCTCGATCCTTGTTTGTTGGAAACTTAAGTTCCATGAAGCTCAAGTTTCGACACTTGGAAAATTTTGCCAAGTCCTGACTTATGCTTCAGCGTCTATGTGCGCTGAAGTCCTAACTTATGCTTCAGCAAATTTTGCCATGTCCTAACTTATGCTTTAGCACCCATGCATTGCACGTAGTGCATATGCACGATTCAACAGATTGCGCCTTTGGTATGGGCGCTGGCGCACGTGCATTGCACATGGTGCTGGCGCAATTTTACAAAAGGGCCTTTAGCGCTAGCTCACGTGTATTGCACGTAGTGCATTTCCACAACTTGGAAGAAAGCGTCTCTGGCGCTGGCGCACGTGCATTGCACGTAGCGCACATGCGCAACTTGGCAGAAGGCGCCTCTGGCGTTGGCACACACGCATTGCATGTAGTGCTCATGTGCAACTTGGCAAAGAGTGTCCATGGCGCCGGTGTCTTGACATAGGGCGCACCTATGGATGAAAGTTGGTACTTTCAGAAAAATTAAGTTTTCGATTGGTGAAGCATATGCTTCTGTTTGATTATATTATTTTTTTGGTGATCTTTGAATCTTCGGGTTTTTGGGTCTTGTCTCTGGTGCGTTTTTTTTTTGTTTGGAAGATGAGATCTCTTCTCCGCCTCCTTTTTCCTTCTTGGATCTTGATAAACAGGAAATGAGAAGAGATAAAAAGATCTTTTTTTGTATGGAGATTTTAGATTTCAGTCTATTGACCGATGCAAAAGGGAAGGAGGCTCGAGTGGTATTTTACCCGGAACCAATTTAAGAATAACGCGTGCTATATTTCAAAACCTTGCATATAATCCGTTTTCTTGCTGGTCAAAATGCATGAAAAAAATTTGGAAGAAGGAAACCTACGTGAGAGAAAAGTGCGACGGCTTAAAACCTTATTTTTTTAAGAGGAGAAAAATCTTCTTTATTTCGTCACGAAGGTTGGCTTCTGTAGCCTTTACACTTTTACACTTGGGCTTCTAAGGCTTTACAATATTGGTTTTTTCTCCCTCCCATGCCTATATGCTTATTTATTTTTACACATAAGCCATGGATTGTACAATTATTTGGTTTTTTGCCCATTTCCCTTGCATTTATTCATAAAAAAAATACGTTAAATTTATTTAATACACAATCTTTTCTTTTCTTTTCTTTTCTTTTCTTGGCATAGGGGCCGACCCCTTGCTTGAACTTCAACTTGACTCGAGTCTGCTTGACTCGGACTCAGGCTTGGGCCCACTTGTACGGGCATTAACTTTGACTTTCCGGACAAAGGGGTGTAAATTTTGACCCCAACAATTATGTTTCTCTTACTTTTATGATTGCTGAACTCATTAGGGATCATAATTTTTCCCATTTGCATCATGGAATTTTCATGGCTGGTGAGAGATTTTAATCCTCAACGAATTATTGTTGCAGAACTGGTATTGCCTTTCGAAGACATTGGCAGAGAGGGAGGCTCTGGATTATGCAGCAAAGCACGGACTCGATGTAGTGACTGTTTGCCTGTCTATGGTTCTGGGCCCGCTGCTCCAATCTACTGTGAATGCTAGTAGCTCATATCTCGTCAACACCTTGAAAGGTATGTCTCTAATCTCTGTATTAATTTTACAATCGTTTTCCATTCGGAAATATACTTTGTGCGTGCGCATGCTTGTATTCTCCTGATTATATATTTTTCGGTATATGAATGAAACTCATCTTAATCAAGTAAATATTGTGAGAGATGAAATGCTCATTTCCGAAATACGACTTAGCCGCTTTGGTTTATCCTCAAGAGATATATTGTGGAGGTTTTTATTGGGTATTAGATAAGTATAGGATGAGCATGGTGTGTATTATCAGCTGATATTCTATATTACATTATGAAAAAATTTTGTAGTATCGAACAGAGGTTTAAAAACACCAAAAAAGAAAAGAAAAGAAACTTCTCACTATTTAAAATTGTTCTACCCATATCATATATATCCGCAACGTTACAAACTTACAAGCTTACGGGCATGTGTATACGCTCGTGGCTGAGAGGATTTGAGTCATATATCAACAGATAACAAACATCGAAAGTTTCATACCCATATCATATAGTTGCGGATGCAAGTATGAATAGGACTAGTTATCAGAAGTCAATCTTATAAGGCATATTTAGAAAATTCAATGGTGTAATCGGTTTTGGCAATCCTTTGTGACATTACAGGCAAGCGCGAGTCAATGGATAACATGATGATGTATTTTGTGGATGTTCGAGATGTAGCCGATGCCCTTCTCCTTGCATACGAGAAGCCTGAAGCATCTGGCCGTTACATTTGTGCGCCTCATCCGATGAAAGTCCGCGACTTAGTAGACAAGCTGAAGACCATGTATCCCAATTACGAGTACCCAAAGAAGTAAGCCTTTTTTTTTTGCCTTTCTGTATGAAATTTTCATTGCTAGTGGATTCTCTCTAAGTATTATATATTTTCGATGGCAGATTTAATGAGATCGATATGAAAAACCTGATGAATTCGGACAAGTTGAAGACGTTGGGGTGGAAATGTAGGCCATTGGAGGAGTCTATTGTGGATGCAATTGAGTACTACAAGGAAGCTGGCCTGTTGGATAACAAGGAATAGAGCCCCTTTAATGTCGAGTCCAAATATGTTGGAGAGCTGAGAACTTTTTCCTTGGGCTTGCATGAACACCGTAAAACTATTACCATGTGGTTTGAATTATTGTTCTAGTTTGGACCCGTTTGGACTGGTTTTTATTTATTATTAATATTTTCACGCCGAGTTTGGATGAGGGCAAATTAAATCCCATCCGCTCATCCGTAATGCCTTCCGAACCCGTCCGATTATACTTGGTGCCGCCAAACACCCAAACTATCCATTAAAGTATTAGCCTATATATACTTGCCCAAGTTGCCCTAGCTGGTTCTCAAAGTTCACTGATTAACATGTGGCGGACACAGAAAATTTGAACGATGGGTCGCTAACAATAGTGCCAAAAACCCACTAGCTAGTAATTTAATGCCAAACTTAATAAAAATTTGTCCCTATGTTTGACTCTTTAATTATTGAAAAAAATATTAGAGTTAGCACGATAATGTTGGGGTTATAATTGTTGCTTGGTCACGCAATCGAGATCTATTAGAGTTCGCATAATTTAGCAAAATAAATTTTCAATCATTTTATCCATCTTTATTCTTTAATGATGGTTATTTACCATATTAATAACAATAATAGTCCGGCTTGTGCACAAAGAAAAAGGAGGTGCGTTAGTAACCTAAGTCATTAATCAAATTTTAGTTATGAGATATATAATTTGCTTGATTTCAAATGATGTAAACGCTGTCCGTAAAAATCAAATTAAATTGTTATTAAAGTAAATTTTCGTATTTTAGAATGCTGGTAGGATAAATATCAATATCAGAGCTATTTATTGTTTCCTACTTATAGGTTATTTGAATATATATTATCAAAATTCTAGTCTTTATGGTTTTTCTATCAAGAATCAAACAATTTTAATATTAAATTATAACCATAATTTGCAAAAGTTTACATGTGTTATTATTATAAGTAAAAAAATTCAAGAATGAAGGGGAACCAAACCTTAAAGCATAAGCTAACTCTTGAACCTAGAGGCAAACCTCTACTATTATAATTCCAACTCCAAGGGTGTAGCTAATATCCTCAATTGATCTTAATAATGCTCGATACTGGCGGCTTCAAAGTCAGGACACGTGGCAGATGACGTGTCTCAAAACTCATAAGAAAGGGCCCACAGGGGCCGACCATGCCGTCCCTGTATCCGACCCGCGAGCACAAGCTGGCCGTCCTCGGAGCCCCTGCAAATCAGCCTCCTCGGCCTCTCAGCTCGTCCCCGAGCTACGACAGGACCAAGATGTCTCGACTCTCCCGCTCGTTCCCGAGCTCTCCTGCCGAAGCCATCTTCCTCGGTCCCTCCGACCAACTCCACCACTCACAGGCGTAACCGCCGCTCCACAAATCTCGTCATGCGCAGATTCTCCGCCGGCAACATCCCACGTTTCACGCCATCACGATCCCCATTAACGGGCGATCCGCTCATTACGCGGGCGTGACGTCAGGAGCGTAACTGCCGGTGAGATTCTCGCGCCTGCCGCTGCGTGCTGCCACCACTACATAAGCCCCCATCACAGAGGGGTCAAGTAAGCCATTCTCTACACTTTACGCCGTTACTCTGCTCAGATCTGATTACTGATTTGAGCGTCGGAGGGTCCTCGGTGGTACCAAACCACCCCGGAACTTCTGTGTAGGCGCTCGGCGATGGCCCCGTCACCTCGCCCCCTCCTCTCAAAACCCATTGAGACCCACATGCAACGAAGGACAATCAATCCAGTTCATCCCGAGATCAACGGAAGACAACATCTGACGGAGGCCCGAAAAGGAGCCCCATCAGTTGGCGCCATCTGTGGGAAACGTCCACAAAATACAAAGTTGGCCTTCCGATCTCCGCCGACATGACAGCTAATTCCCCTAGAGATCCAAACGCTCACCGTCGTTTTCCTCGCAACGGGTACGCGGGCGAACCTTCACCTGAGGTCGTCGGTCTCCCCGCGGGCATCAGTCTCGCGGGCTACGGCGGACGCCCGAACAAAAGGGCTAGGGGCCGAGAGCCCATCACCTTTGGCGACGAAGATCTCCACGGCTCTGTGCCCCATAGCGACCCGCTGGTGATCGTAGCGCGAATTCACCGATACGAGGTCCACCGGATACTCGTCCATTCAGGTAGCTCGGTGGACATCCTCATCCACGATTGCTTTTTGCGTATGGGGCTTGCCCCAGAAGACCTGAGGCCGACCTCCCACGTCCTTTCTGGGTTCACCAATCACTCCATCCCGGCACAAGGGATGATCACCCTGCAGTTCAAGATCGGGGAGCCCGGCCACACGCGCACACTGCCGGTAGACTTCATTGTGGCGAGGGTCCCATCAGCCTACAACGTCATCTTCGGCCGTCCGACGCTGAGCTCCCTCTGGGCCCAGATCTCGACGTACCACCTGGCGAAGAAATTCCCCCTCGATCAGGGGGGATAGGACGAGCATACGGGAGCCAGCGAATCGCGGAAGTGGGCCTGGCAGAAGCATTCCCCCCGAGCAGCCTGCTGATAGCGCCGATGCAAGCGGTGACATTAAAGGGGCCCTGGATACTCGAGACGAGCGGAAGGAGGTCCGCGGGGCACCGGTCGAGCCTCTGACCGAGGTACCATTATCAAAAGGGGACTCAGGAAAGACTGTCTAGGTCAGGTCACTCCTGACGGGAATCCAACGGGATGACCTGATCGAGTTCCTCCGAAGATATTCCGACGTCTTTGCCTGGGCACCGGCAGACATGCCTGGGATCGACCCCAAAGTCATCTCCCACAAGCTCAGAGTTGATCCTGCTGCCCGACCCGTCAGGCAGAAGAAAAGAAGCTTCGCCCTGGCCAAACAGAAGGCTATTGAAGAAGAGGTTGACCGGCTTCTCGCCGCCAATTTCATCGGGAATGTGCCCTACTCGGAGTGGATGGCGAACGTAGTTCTGGTTAAGAAGTCGAGCGGAAAGTGGCGCATGTGCGTCGACTTCACCGACCTCAACAAAGCCTGTCCTAAGGACAATTTCCTGCTCTCCCGCATAGACCAGCTCGTCGACAGCTCGGCCGGGCATGAGCTTCTGAGCTTTATGGACGCTTTCTTCGGCTATAACCAGATCTACATGAATCCGGCCGACAAAGATATGACCGCGTTCACCACGGATCGGGGAGTATACTGCTACAGAGTTATTCTCTTCGGCCTCAAGAATGCCGGGGCCATGTACCAGAGGCTCGTCAACCGCATGTTCAAACCACAGATCGGCAGGAACATGGAAGTCTACGTTGACGACATGCTCGTCAAGTCCGTCTCGTTGGCCGACCTGGGCGAGGCGTTCGGGGTGCTCCGCAAATTCAACATGAAGCCGAACCCCGCCAAGTGCGCATTCGGAGTCACCGGGGGAAATTCCTCGGGTTCATAGTCACTCATCGAGGTATCGAAGCTAACCCAAAGAAGATCAACGCCATCCTGAGCATGACCGCGCCCAAGACCAACGTCGAGATCATGAGGCTCACGGGGCGAGTGGCCGCTCTGAGCCGTTTCATGTCCAGGTCGGGGGAGAAGTGCCTCCCGTTCTTCAAAGCGCTGAGGAAAATTCCGAGGTTCGAGTGGTCGGAGGACTGCCAAGCCGCCTTCGACCAACTGAAGAGGCACCTCGCAACACCTCCCTTGCTCACCCGGCCAGAGGAAGGGACGAACTGTCACTGTACCTGGCCGTATCCGATCAAGCGGAGGGCTCCGTGCTCGTCCGAGAGACCGAGGGAGCGCAGAAGCCGGTGTACTATGTGAGCCATGTGTTCAAAGACGCAGAGATGAGATACCCCGCTATTGAGAAGATCATCCTGGCCCTCGTGGTAACCTCACCTAAACTGTGGCACTACTTCCAGGCACACACCATCATCATCCTCACCGAGCGCCCGTTGGGAGCTATCCTGGCGTCACCGGAATCCCCAGGCCGCTTAGAAAAATGGAGATGGGAGCTGTCTTAGTTCGACATAAGGTATCGCCCGAGGCAAGCCATCAAGGTGCAGGATCTGGCCGATTTCATTGTTGAATGCACCATCCCTAGCAGGGACCCGGACTCCTCGCCGCCCTTCACCGCCCGGCATCTCATCTGGGAAGGCCATAGCTCAGCCCCGGGGTGGGTAATCTACGTCGACGGGTCCTCTACCGAGGAAGGCTGCGGAGCTGGCCTCATCATCCGAGGCCCAAATGAAGTTAAGATGGAGTACTCCCTGAGGCTCGGTTTCAAGGCGTCGAACAACGCGGCGGAGTATGAAGCCCTCCTGGCCGGGCTACGTATGGCCACAGGGCTGGGGCTGAAAGTTGTCCGAGTCCGCAGCAACTCAGCCCTGGTTGTCGGCCAAGTGACTGGCCGCTTTGAGGCTTGAGAACCACTAATGATGAGGTACCTAGAAGAAGTAAAGAAGCTCCGGAGAAACTTTGACAAGGTAGAGGTAGAACAAATACCCAGGCAGCTGAACGCGCAAGCAGACGCCCTTAGCAAGCTAGCTTCGTCATACTCAGCCAACAACAGGCGGTCAATACTCTTCAAAACCCTGGCTCGACCCAGCGTGGGAGACGAAACGACGACACTCCAGGTGTACACGGTGCAGGAGAGTGACCAAGATTGGAGGAAGCCCCTAGTGGAGTTCCTGAAGGATGGCGTTCTCCCAGAGGACAGAGCAGCCGTCCACCGCCTCCGGGCCAAAGCCACCCATTTCGTCTGGAGCAACGGGAATCTCTACAAGAAGGCATTCACTCAACCCCTTCTCCAGTGCGTCGACTCCCACGAAGCCGACTACGTCCTGCGGGAGATCCACGAAGGAGTGGGCGGCGCACACCAGGGGGCTCGAACCCTGATCCAGAAAGCACTGCTCCAGGGGTACTACTGGCCCACCATGCATGATGACGCCCCGAAGCTGGTCAGGAGGTGCAAGAGCTGCCAACTCCACGGCAGTATTCCCCACCTACTGGCTACTGAGCTGACTGCCCTGACATCCCCGTGGCCATTTGCCCAGTGGGGACTAGACATGATCAGCCAATTCCCTACCGGAACTGGCGGGCATAAATACGTCCTCGTCGCGGTGGATTACTTCACCAAGTGGATCGAGGCCGTCCCCATCAGGAAGCCGGATGCCGCCACCACCATCAAGTTCCTGCAAAACAACCTGATACACAGGTTCGGAATCCCAAGGTGCATCATTGCCGACCACAGGACGAACTTCGAGAACGAGAAAGTGAGGGACTTCTGCAAGGAGTGTCATATCCTCATGAAATTCGCCATGGTCGCACATCCCCAATGTAACGGTCAAGCTGAGGTTGCTAACCGGGACGTCCTCCGAGGCCTCCGAACCCGCCTGGAAGAGAAACAAGGCAGTTGGGTCGAAGAGCTACCCCGGGTCTTATGGGCCCTGCGCACGTCGAAAAAGACCCCCACCGGGGAAACCCCTTTTAGCCTCTGCTATGGGACCGAGGCGATGGTCCCAGCGGAGATCGGGCTATCCAGTCACCGGGTCGAGCATTTCGACTACGACGCAAACACCATGGCGCTACGAACCAACCTAGATATTCTGTTGGAGAAAAGGGACCGAGCCTAGATCAGAGCCGCCACTTACCAACAGCAGACGGCCCGGTACTATAACGCTCGAGTGAAGCACCGCTCCTTTAAGATCGGGGACCTGGTGCTGCGACGAAACGAGTTCATCGACCAGGGTAGGCTCCACAAGTTCTCCCCAAAATGGGAGGGCCCCTTCCTCGTCTCCGAAGCGCTCCCCGGCAGAGCCTACCGCCTGCAAGACACGAACGGACGAAAGCTCCCCCGTCCTTACAATGCGGAGAAGCTCAAGCTATACCTATGAAGTCAAAACTAGCAAAGCACCGCACCCAGGCTACCGCTCAAAATCTCCCTTTGAAACGATGGTGTATAGCGTTGTCTAAAATTCATATCCATGCGAATAAAGAAACTTTCGAACCTTCTTTCCCGGTAGGGTTCCCGCTGTACAACAAGAAGGATCTCACCAAGGCCCTCTCAGAAGCAGCCAAGCCTGAGGTTCCCTCGCTCAGCTATCCCCCGCGGGCAGCTTCCCTGCCACAACGCCGGGGATCGAAAAGCCCTCCCAGAGGTAGTCGACGCTAGAGGTTCCCTCGCTCGGCTATCCCCCGCGGGCAGCTTCCTCGCCACAACTCCGGGGATCAAAAAGCCCTCCCAGAGGCAGTCGAGGCTAGAGGTTCCCTCTATAAGTGCACGGCGGCGCCCCGGCCGTCAATCCGACGCCGGAAACGCGAAAACGAAAAACTTTGCAAACTAGCAAACCGGCACCACCGCGCACTAAAAACCCGGATCGGGCCATTAACCTAGCTACTAGCAAAATAGAAAAGAGTAAAGAAGCTATACCAAGCGATCCGTGTCCTTCGGTCTTCGTCTCCACTCCGATCTCCTCGCGGAATCTCCGGTCGTCGCCTCCTCGTCGGAAAGGGCACCACGTAGCCGAATTCTTTTACGGGCTCCCAACTCTGGACCGAGGCAACTCGGGCGTGAAGTTGGATAGCCGACGCGTCCAAGGTTTGCTGTAGGCAAGTGTAGAAACCATTTCTCTTTAGGGTCAAGAAGTTGCCATTGATGGAGGAGTCAATATGAACTTTGGAGTGATAAGGAATTTTGTAGCAAGCTAGAAATGTAATGAATCATTTTCCTTCACTCAAATAAAACCTCTCTCTCCTCACTCAAAAAAGTGGCCGGCCCCTTATCTTAGATGGGGAAAGAATAATCAAATTATCAAGAGAAGAAAAGAATGAATAAAAATGAAAAGAAAAATGGTCACCACATTTCAAATCCAAATCAACTCCTCACCTTTTCCTTTTCTAATCTCATAAATGCTAGGATTGACTAGAAAAGAATCTCATGATGATAAGAAGCCACAAATCACAATAAACCCCCTCCACAAAAGTTATTTACAAACTTGCAAATAACCCCCTTCCACCAGAAAGTCCGGCCGTGAAAGAACAAAGGAAAACCGACCGGAACGGAATGCAAACTGGCAACTTCCGAAAAGTGATCCCGTAATAAATTACAGGAAAAACCCCGCGACTGCATATACATGCCCGCATTTGTATTCCCACTGAACACTAATGCAAAGAGACAAAATCTACACTGTCTAATACTAGGATCCGGCTTAAACCAAAGCCGGCTAGTAAAAACCGTCCGATCATGATCCGTGCAATACCGCACGTATCTGATCGAATCCTGCCATATCTCCATACGGCCTCTACAGCGTTTCGCTCGAAACTTGAGTAACTGTGTGTGTGGTGGACTCTAAAGAGTCGTCAATACTATGGTTGTGGACTTAACCACTAGCACGTCAGAGGTATTAGCCATACGTGACGGGCCACCAGCTATTGACCAAAGGGGACGTCGATGAGCGAACTCATCCTGACACCCTACTGAGCCTGTCAGTGACAATATCTGTACAGTCCGGTCCGTTTGTCTATGAGCATCGCATGGCGGGCCTAGGGGGTTGGTAAAAGTCAGACCCCCAAAAGCGGTACAAATCGTGTCGGAGTGTAGCCCAGAATACCCTGAGATACTACTGGAATACCTACCAGTAAATCTCCTTCCTTGGCCAAGGACTTTTCATGTGCTGGTTGTCCTAGACACAGCGCGACCTCACCCCCAATACCGGGAGAGACGAACCCCTGCGGATCCGCTCACTGCCTCCATGTGGCTCGGGACTGTACCCAACTAAAACCTGTTTGCACGTCTCTTTTGAGCGTGGTAGGGTAGTAATCAAAGTACAGTGGGAACTCACACGAGACAAATGACGATCTCAGGTCGATGAACTAACCTGTACACATGTCACCTGGGAACTGCTATCTGACGTCTGGTGTAATCCCAACTAGCAGGTTCCCGGCGAGTCCTGTCCGGTGTACTCATAACCCAATGAGCACCTGTATACATATTAGGTGAACCAACTGACACCAGTGGCTTGTGAGACCGCCACCGCCCCTCGTCGGGGTCTCGACTGTATACACTAGTCTACTCTGGAGAATCGATGCCCTGTCTCGAAACTCCCACGACTAGGGACCTTTTAAGGATGTGCTTATAGACTACCAGCTCCCACGTATATGATCGCCCTCATACTGCTGGCAATTAAGCAAGAATCCTAGGGGCTTTATCAACGTGTAATAGTGACCTGTAAGATCACCTAAAGCAGTACACGATGATAAAGATAAACCAGATAGCATACTATCATCTCGAGTAAGACTGTCCTACCGGGATAGGTCCTCCCTCAATCATTGCAATCACGTGCCTGTGATCCAATAATTGACTCTGAGGGCACTATCTCCAACAATCTCCCACTTGCACTCAAGGCTAATTATTGCGATGTCGCATACTCACAGCCCGTGTGATACCGAACACCCAACTCCTCTACTAGTCAGTCTCACAAAGCCTGTTTGCGAAACTATTGCGTTCGAGGAATAGCCTCAGTGAGTGGATCCGCTTTGATGTTTCTTTCTATGTCTCTCTATATCTCAAGTTCACGGAGAAAGCCATCTCCTGAAATGAGCAATACCTGTCTTAGAATGTCTGGATGTCTAATGGGACTTAGTTCATAAATGAACTCCAAATCCAAACTTCTTAGACTGTATCGTCAACTGAACTTAATCAGTATCCTGCGCCATGCCTCCCTCAGTATCCGCCTGGACCACCTGTACAAAATACTTCCCCTCGTCAGAGGGAAAAACTATAACTCTGACAGTCACTCTGTCATCCAGGTCACTTTGGAAGCCTGGAATGATAACCGTCTCCAAAAAGAGGCTGTCGTTATCATATCCCTAGAGCATCCATTTATGTTCTAAAACTGCTTCCTAATGTTTCTTCAGGATTAGATCAATATCAACTTATTGCATCTGCTGCAAGGACAACATCTGGTGTGGTACTTGACATCTCATGATTGATTCAATTGCCTAAGCAAGTGATCTGCCAATCATGCACATCCCTTTCTATTTTAGTCTGTAGGACACCTTTAGGGAGGGTGACTCCATCACCTGCAGGTACACTACCGTGTCAGGAGTCGTCCATTCTAAATACTCATAGAATGCTGTCAAAGTACCCAGATTGGGAAACTACCCAAATCTAGATCTAATACCATAGATCCAGTAACCAGAATGTCTGATATAATATCCAAGTCTTATGTGGAGAGACCTCTGTGTGACGACCAAAGAATAACCAATCGTAGTATAGTAATATCACTTCCTACTCTGTGTATGTCATCCAAATACCAGGACATAACACCCTACTACCTTCATAACAGATCCATCCCTTATTCTGATGAAATCAAACCTATGACTGTCACATCAGAAATAGATGATCTATCTCCGCTAAATCTGCTTTAGTCTATAAGTAGACATAAGCTACCTGTCCACCATGCTTCCGCTGCTCCAACTGATCACGACAACCCTCTGGCAGAGTCATATACACGTACACTTCTAAAGCAAGTTTAGAACGACGCTATACTCATCCTCCTGCCGGGTTTCACAGTCTGGAATAACAGCAATGGCAATTCTGGGTAAACAAGAACCTCCCTGTCACCGTCCTTGAGGCTACCGGAGTACCTCTCGGGTGCCTGAGGTTACCCACTATATCTGTGGAGTGGCTAATGGAATGTCAAACCAGATTGAATCTTTGGGTTCTTTATCAAATCTTCAGTAATCGTTTGCGGTTCTGGAATCACTTCCAGTTCTACCATACTCCCACTACTATTTTCTGAAAAAATCCATTTTTATTAAAACTGTGGCGAGTTTAGAACAATATCACTATTGATCTTCCAGATGTTAAAAAGTCAACCCTCATCATAGCCTGGGTCAACCCACAAACAGCCATTACGGAAATGTGCCTTGAGTCATCCAGAGTCTGGTTTTAAGCATAAGCTGGACAACTCCCCGCATCTTAACAATGTCAAGATGTGAACTGTTCTATATCCAATACAGAAACAGAGGCACTGATTTAATTGAACCAGATTCAAATCATGCAGCTGTCTCTAGTGAATGTCAAGTAAATGGAAAGAGGCCGATCAGCGTTACTCAACTTAGGAGTGCTTCCAATTATGAGTAATCTGAAAGAGAAGCAAGTTCTCTTAAACATTGCTATTAACTGAATACCATACACAAGTATCTACATCTTCGATCACCTTGAAGAATCCCGATACTTGCAATACCTGGTTCTCTACTTTACTCTTATACCTATAACTTCTTAAAACTTGGACCCTGTGTTTCTACGAAACACTTGTTTAAGAACTAGAGAAGCCATATGTAAACAGAATATAGTACGAGGACCAACCCCTCTGTCCTAATGGACACTGGACAATATACAATCCTCTGTATAACTGCTCTGAGTCTAATAACTCAACCCTGTGCGTCGTAGGTTGAAAACTGTACTATGGTTATGAAGAATTACACCGCTGTTTAATGCTCCTTACATAACCATCCACCGATATAGGTAAACGTCATAGACATAATTTCAAAAAGTTATATCTCACTCTATGAAAATAGACATACAGATATATCAATTTGAAATTGGTGCATAACAACGGATATTCAAAACCAAACACTTGCCGTCCGGCAAACAACCTAGGCGATTTCCTCAAATATCACCAATTACAACGAATTCCGATATAATGAGGATGATCACCTAATTCCCAATAACTTACTCCCACTCATCATCTGTAAAACCATACAGATATGAGAATCATACCTGGTAAATACATACCCTGGAGCAAGTGTCTAATTGGGAAATCAGTTTTCTTTTAACAGTACACAGTGAAACTGAAACATTGAAATGCTTCGATGGGGTATCCGGGTATTCCTAGCAATACATTTTCCATTATCCAGATTCACAAATGTAACCGTGTATTTCTTTGTCACCTCTCCAAATCCCTTTATATTTCTTTAGTTGTTACCTTCTGCACACCCTTTTAGGCTAAATGGTTTTCTTCCTTCCCTACCGTTCGGCACCAGCCTATGATTTGGAAGAAGACTATCCAATAAGCATAATAGGTGTACTGTCCTAATCCTAAGAACACTCGCAATGCGAGAGAAGGTGAAGATAAAAGACAACCGAATAAACCTTATTCCTATTTCTCCTGAACCAGAATCTATCCCCGAACTGGAACAAGTTCCTTTCGAGTTCGTATATAACCATACGATGGAGTATCCAAATAACTGTGGATCTTCGTAGTGATATGGAGTGTCCTGGAGAAATACAAAGGTGAAGTGGGAGTGTTAATGAAATACTTGGTTTGGTCATGAATATCAGTCGCAATTTACTTTGCCCTCCTTTTAATCCCTTTCTTTGTCTTAACTTAATACCTTCTGCACACCGTTTAGGCTAATTGGTTTTCTTCATTCCCTACCAGTCGGCACCTGCCTATGGTTAGGAAGAAGACTATCCAATTTGCGTAATAGGTGTACTATCTCATAAACCAAGGAGTACTCGCAACCTGAGAGAAAGTAAAAGGAAAAGACAACTGAATAGTCCTATTCATTTTCTCCAGAACCAGAAACCATCCTCGAATAAATCCTTCGAGTTCGTATATAACCATACGATGGTTTTGTCCAATAGAAGTGGGCGTTCGTAGTAATATGGGGTGTCCTGGAGAAAAGGGTAAAAGTAGGAGTGACAATGAGGTCTGCAACTCTAACAATCCAAAAGCCAGCCTTATAAGAAGGTTCAGTCAACTTGGTCATTGAGTCATAGTCTAGGGTCGGGTCAATGGTCGCTGCCAAAGAGAGAGAGAAAAGAAATACTCAGCGTGTACTCTAACCTAGATCAGAATGGTTACCAATTTATCTAATCTGGAAACCTCCCACAGTACCGTCAAATTCTCCTCTAAACCTAAAAGAAGAATTAGTCGGGAACACCCGAGGAGTAAACCAACTCATCAGTGGGAATCGGGATCCAACTATCATCGCATGATAACATGACGGAATCTGCTCACGCTATCACACTCCAGAAGGTATGCGCATATCTGGCAAGTTTCAGTTTCTTTTGAAACTCCCGATGTGGATTTTTGCCCCATGCTCTTATGACCTTGACGAAGGCCAACAAATCATAAGACACATGTCAAGTTCTACCCGTCATTGTCCAGGTTAATTTGAACCCACACGTACAAGCCCTTGACGAAGGCCAACAAGGCTATACGACTGTCCCAAACCAACGCATCTATCTATGCAGCAGAAAGGCAACAAGCAGCTACCATACACTATGCCTTGACGAAGGCCAACAAACATAGCATGAATACTACGTGCTACCCGTCTGAAACGACGGAGGGCTACGAATGGTTTCTGGCGAAAACCTTTAACGTAATGAACTTGATATCGTTGAAAGAACGGATAGCTTTTTAGAAAAATATAGTAACGAAAACCTTTGCTAAAGAGGTCACTCCCGGTGAAGGGATCTCGGCTCTTTCCCCATAGGATGGGGTGCAGGATATTCCAACTGAATACCACGATGCAAAGCAAAAGTAATCGGCTATAGTGAAGTTATTGCCCTGACGCGAACTTTTGTCCAAGGGGTCACTCCCGGTGAAAGGATCTCGGCCCTTGCCTCGTCGACTGAGGTGCTGGATATTCATAACCGAATACCACTGTGCAAAACAAAAGAGAATGCCCTTGCAATAACAGCTTTTTGAAAAAAATTCCAACAACATCAGAATAGGTTTGTTTAGCTTGCATTATTCCGAATCAACGCAGTCCCATCAATTGATCACACCAATAAAGAACGAAAATAATGATGTACGTATATGTCATCCGCATTCGCCACTGGGTCCCATCATCACCCATTATGTTACTTAACTAACGACAGAGCGGGGACTGGACTAGTGCGGATGCAAAACATATACAACATCTCCTAATATATATATAATATATAATTTTCGCTCAAGGCGTGATAAAATGCAACAACACAAAAATGTACAGCATCACAGAACAATACAGATATCTGGGATCCCCGGGTTTCATAGAGCCGCTACTGAAACCCGACGTTCCCCTGATCGTGTGGATAGCCTGTGCAATGAAATCCTAGACCCCTACGGGCACGGCAAGTTACCCGCCAAAACCTGAAGCGAGGCAACCCCTTTCAGCAACGTGAATGGACCACCCAGCTCTTCACGGAATCCGGTAACTTGGGCACCCTCCTGGGTCAATCCTATACCCCCTACGAGTGCGGCGAATAGCCCGCCAATTCTGGAGTGAAGCCCCCTCCGTCTCAACGCCATGAGATGCGGGCTTGTTGCCCTCTAGAACCCGACTATCCGTGCACCCCTCCGCGGGGCAATTCTAGTACAGAAAGTAAAATATACATACAACGGGTACATCGACCTCAGCCCGGTCGTGCCCCAAAAAAATAATACAAACAGGCAGTGACGGCAGTCCACATGTCAGACACTCGCCCCGCAATATCAAGTATATATAATACAACAAAACTGAACTAATACTGCAACCAGGCTATCCCCCACGACCGATCCGCAACAACACAGTACAACACAGAACATCAACGTGAATGTCACGTTCGCAAATCCGTCTAACCGGGCTATAGCAGTTAGACAGGATTTACCGATCAAATGACATTCACGGTCGCAGATATAATGTAAATACTGTGAACTAGCATGTTTAAAATTTCCGATTGAACAAATTTACCGAAGTGGGCCCCAAGCAGTACTGTAGCACTTACAGAAATTCTGGGCCCAAAAATAATATCCCAAAACCCCTATTTCTAAGTCTAAAGCCCTCTGGAAAAATTTGGCACGCTGAACAGTGAAAATGGCAGCGGAACCGCGGCCCAAGCATGGGTTTGGCCGCGGTTCCGCGGTGGAGTAATGGGTTCAGGCGACCAAATTTTACCAGAGTTCTTATACTTCACTGTACATCATTCTGCAACTACCTGAAAAATTTTTGGAGCAAAAAAAAATTCGACAGAAACTGATGAACATGAAAACGCGGTTTTTGGAATTTTGTTCGATCGGGGATGTAAATACACTAGACCATGCTAGGCTAAGTTAATGGTGTGGCTCTGATACCAATGTAAGTGCACGGCGGCGCCCCGGCCGTCAATCCGACGCCGGAAACGCGGAAATGAAAAACTTTGCAAACTAGCAAACCGGCACCACCGCGCACTAAAAACCCGGATCGGGCCATTAACCTAGCTACTAGCAAAATAGAAAAGAGTAGAGAAGCTATACCAAGCGATCCGTGTCCTTCGGTCTTCGTCTCCACTCCGATCTCCTCGCGAAATCTCCGGTCGTCGCCTCCTCGTCGGAAAGGGCACCACGTAGCCGGATTCTTTTACGGGCTCCTACCTCTGGACCGAGGCAACTCGGGCGCGAAGTTGGCTAGCCGACGCGTCCAAGGTTTGCTGTAGGTAAGTGTAGAAACCATGTCTTTTTGGGGTCAAGAAGTTGCCATTAATGGAGGAGTCAATATGAACTTTGGAGTGATAAGGAATTTTGTAGCAAGCTAGAAATGTAATGAATCATTTTCCTTTACTCAAATGAAACCTCTCTCTCCTCACTCACAAAAGTGGCCGGCCCCTTATCTTTGATGGGGAAAGAATAATCAAATTATCAAGAGAAGAAAAGAATGAATAAAAGTGAAAAGAAAAATGGTCACCACATTTCAAATCCAAATCAACTCCTTATCTTTTCTATTTCTAATCTCATAAATGCTAGGATTGACTAGAAAAGAATCTCATGATGATAAGAAGCCACAAATCACAATAAACCCCCTCCACAAAAGTTATTTGCAAACTTGCAAATAACCCCCTTCCACCAGAAAGTCCGGCCGTGAAAGAACAAAGGAAAACCGACCGGAACGGAATGCAAACTGGCAACTTCCGAAAAGTGATCGCGTAATAAATTACAGGAAAAACCCCGCGACTGCGTATACATGCCCGCATTTGTATTCCCACTGAACACTAATGCAAAGAGACAAAATCTACACTGTCTAATACTAGGATCCGGCTTAAACCAAAGCCGGCTAGTAAAAACCGTCCGATCACGATCCGTGCAATACCGCACGTATCTGATCGAACCTTGCCATATCTCCATACGGTCACTACAGCGTTTCGCCCGAAACTTGAGTAACCGTGTGTGTGGTGGACTCTAAAAACTCGTCAATACTATGGTTGTGGACTTAACCACTAGCACGTCAGAGCTATTGCCATACGTGACGGGCCACCAGCTATTGACCAAAAGGGACGTCGATGAGCGAACTCATCCTGACACCCTACTGAGCCTGTCAGTGACAATATCCGTACAGTCCGGTCCGTTCGTCTATGGGCATCGCATGGCGGGCCTAGGGGGTTGGTAAAAGCCAGACCCCCAAAAGCGGTACAAGTCGTGTCGGAGTGTAGCCCAAAACACCCTGAGATAGGACTGGAATACCTACCAGTAAATCTCCTGCCTTAGCCAGGGACTTTTCATGTACTGGCTCTCCTAGACACAGCGCAACATCACCCCCAATACCGGGAGAGACGAACCCCTGCAGATCCGCTCACTGCCTCCATGTGGCTCGGAACTGTACCCAACTAAAACTTGTTTGCACGTCTCCTTTGAGCGTGGTAGGGTAGTAATCAAAGTACAGTGGGAACTCACACGAGACAAATAACGATCTCAGGTCGATGAACTAACCTGTACATATGTCACCTGGGAACTGCTATCTGACGTCTGGTATAATCCCAACTAGCAGGTTCCCGGCGAGTCCTATCCGGTGTACTCATAACCCAATGAGCACCTGTATACATCTTAGGTGAACCAACTGACACCAGTGGCTTGTGAGACCGGCCTGTTTCCTCCAATCAGAGCAAAACTCTGTTTGAATTTCAAAATTCAAAATTCGAAGCAACGCTTCAAATTCTTTGCGCTGCGCACAACGCGCCACGTGTCAAAAACTGATACGGCAGCGCAGCGCCCAAGGCAGCTCGCCCAATCAGAGCAAAGCTTTATTAAAAACAAAATAGAAGCAAAGCTTCAGTTGCGCAAGCGCTGCGCTGCGCGACACGTGTCAGCGCAGTTGCGCAATTGCAGCAGCGCTGCGCTGCGTGCTGCGCGACACGTGTCAGCGTAGATGCGCAAGCGCAGTTGTGCTGCGCGACACGTGTCAGCGCAGATGCGCAAGCGCAGATGCGCTGCGCTGTGTGCTGCGCGACACGTGTCAGCGCAGATGCGCAAGCGCAGCTGCGCTGTGCGCTGCGCGACACGTGTCAGCGCTCTGGAGCATTTGCGCCAAACATAATTAAAATTCTAAAAACTCTTTCTGTTCTTGTTAAAATAAGAAGATTTTCCTTTTTAAAAAGAAGCCCTTGGATCAAAGATCCAACGGTGGGGAAAATTCCCCAAATCACTCAGAGAAAGATCTCTTTAACAAATTTAACTAATTTATGAGCACTATAAAATGGGCTCTAGACCTCAATTCAAAGGCATGAACATTTTCTATAAAAAAAAAGAGAACTCAAGAACAAAAAAGGTAAAAAACCTTTAGAAAAAGAGAAAATTCTTTTAAAAACAGATCATTGATCTAAGAACAAGATCAATGATCTTCAATAAGAAAGAAAACTAACTAATAATAGTGCTTTGCATTTTTTATGAACCTTTGGTTCTTTGAGAAAAGAAAAACTTATCTTTTTCTTTGATCTAAATTAGATCAAGAAATCAAATAGTGCTTTGCACTTCTGTTCTTGAATCTAAAAGATTCTTAGTGCTTTGCACTTCCAAACTGCGCTGTTGCGCTCTTGGGAAAGCGCCACGTGTCAACATCTAAACTACTTGCGCTATGCGCTTTAAGATAGAGCTTCGCTTTCTGTAATTGGCGCAACTCACCAAGGTACGCCACGTGTCAGCAGCGCAGCGCACTGACACAGCGCACTGCGCTGTTGCGCTTGCGCTCACCAGAGCGTGAAACGCGTCACCATCACATACGCTTGCGCTCATTAATTGGCTCAAAGCACCTGACAAGCCACGTGGGGGCACTGTCAGAGTATTTAATGCTCTGCATTATTAAAGAAAAGGGACAGAGCCCAATTAAAAGGCCTAACATGCCTAATAAAAAATGCCATGCATTCTAAAAAGAAAAGGGGCAGAGCCCAGACAAAATAGATGCTCTGCATCACTTATAAAAGGGCAGAGCCCAACCAAGGCAAAAATGATGCAGTGCATTAATAAAAAGGGGCAAAGCCCTAGCACAGGTCTAATAGACCAAAAACAAAAGAATGTTGAAACTGGACTTAGCTCAATCATGGCCATAAGTCCTCAAACTAAATTGACTGAGCACGGCTGCTCCCTAAATCAATTTATATCCGGTTCAAGGGTACATCTCCGAACTCCTCTGACATCTATCGTTGTAATCCTTCAACGGCGTCAGAGAGGTGACGAGTCCCAACGACCATACATGAATATGGACTGCGGGGTTCTTAAACTCGTGGACCGAGACGTCCTTAAACTAATATTGGACCGAGACGTCCTTAAACTAATATCGGACCGAAACGTCCCTAAACTAATAATGGACCACCACGTCCCTAAACTGGAGATGGACCACCATGTCCCTAAACTGGCGATGGACCACTACGTCCCTAAACTGTAACCCGGACCGCTAAGTCCCTAAACTGGAACAATAGAGCCGCCAAATGCTCTTTCGTTGGATCTAAATGATCCCGTTTAAGTCGATCTTAGCCTAAAATACGGTTAACGTATCCTTAAATCTTCAAACAGACTTTAGTCCCAAATTGGACTACAACCCCCCTAACCAACTTTGGGCTCAAGGGTACATCTCCGAACTCCTCTGACACCTATCGTTGTAATCCTTCAATGATGTCAGAGAGGCGACGGGTCCCCGATGGCCATAGACATAAAACGGACCACTATGTCCCTAAACTGGAATAATAGAGCCCTAAAATGCTCTTCCCGTTAAGTTCTTAGTCTCAAATCAGACTAACGCATTCTTAACAAACGTTTAAGTTGATCTTAGCCTCAAAAATGGCTAACGTATCCTTAAACTAAAACACCAAACATAAATCTAAGTAAATACGGATTTGGACTAATCCACGTCCTACGGGCGACAGCATTACTCAGTCTCCGTATACAATCCACGGGCAACCACAAACAAAACAAACACCCACGACACGAAGTGAAATTCTGGAGAAGGAGAAAGTTGTTACAGCGATGCGGTAGCGTAATTAACTGCAGGGGCTTGCGCCTGCAGGGAAGATCGTCCATACAATCAAAACCCCTCAAGCGAGGGGGAATCTGACGAAGTCTGCTACATCGGCCGCATCCGTCTAAACCTCCGATACACGGTGCCATAAATCAACTTGGCATCTTTGTAGAGGTAGACGGATAAAACCAAATAGCATCTGCCCCGAATCTCAGGCAAGACGGCGTCCTCACGTCGTCGGCGCCGCCATTCGGAGAGGAACAGATTCTGGCACGCCCGGTGGGACCTTTTCCTCTTTCTACTCCACACTTCGTGTGTCGTGTTCGCGAACAAATCACGGTTTGCTGTAGTTGCCTGTGGATTCAAGGTACTAAGATTTGGTGTCTTGCTCCGTGCAGAAAACAAATCGATGGCTTCGAACTGCACCGCTTGCAGCAACAACTCTCGCTCCGTCATTGCTGGAGGAGTGACTTATGGGCCCCAAGCGGCCTCCCTTTTCAAAATGCCAGTGGAGCAAGTAACTCAAGCCACCACTGGATTATTCTTCGGGACCATGCTCCCACCAATGAGCTTCAATGCCCCAACGACGGTGCACGAAGCCCCCAAGAAGTCGGTTTTCGATCGACTTACCACTGCCGCGACCCCTCTCAATGGGTCACCCAACTCCACTGCCTCGGTTTTTGACAGACTAGACCAGAGCTCCATCGGGCCCATAAAGAAGCCTGCCATACCAGAAGGCGTTATCCCGAAGCGGATAGCCATACCAACTCCCGTTCTTAGCGAAATCACCAAGGTTGCTTCCCCTGTTCGGAAGTCCGCTTCTGACAGGTTGGCCGTCCCCGTTCAACGGACGTCGGTCTTTAAAAGGCTGGTACCAGCATATTCTGACCAACACAGGGGGCATGAGAAGGTCACCTCTATAGCTAAAACAACTCCATCATCACGACATGCTCGACGTCGCTACTGGCGCCGAGTGAGGAAGGCTGGGGGCAACTTCCCCTCTGGATTTACTCCTCCAGCTCCAACGGTGGGGATCGATACTGTTGTTCCAACCGGGAACAGCTTTGAATTGCTGAACACGGTGCGCAGAAATTCCCCTACTGCAGTGTTGAAACGAACTCCTTCACTTGTAGAGAATACTCCAGAGAAGAAGCTAGAACAGCCCCCTCAACGGCTGTCCTCTAAAATTTACAAGGTCTGGCGACAGGTCCAGGAGTCGGTGATTGATGAAAACTATCTCCACCGATAGAAAAGGACGGAGGTTCGGCAAAAGAAAGATTACTCTGTCAGGCCAGAAGAAGCAACGGCTATTCGGGTGTCTACTGCAGCGACACCCTCAACGCCAATCACCCAAAAGAGAAGGAGGCCGCAAAAAGCCCCTGTGAACAAAGCGCTGGACACAAACGCCCGGCATGGTAGTGCACACAATTTATATGGCTTCTGGAAAGAAGGAAAGCCGCACTTTGATGGGTCACCGACCGCTCACCCGATCAGTGACGAAAGCCCAGGAGCAACAAAAAAAACTTCAAGAAATGATGACTGCAATGGCCGCACTCACTGGGCCAAAAGAAAGCTCTGAAACGTCTTCGGATGAGCGTCAAGAACAAGAAACTGACGCTGAGTTTCTTCGCCGGATATTAGAGAAAAAGGATAAAGAGGCTGCGGAACAAGCAGCCGGCATAAACAAAATGACCCTCCTCTTCCAAGATATGGTAGGGATGATGTCACAGCCGGACCCTCCAGCTGAAGACCCTCCAATCATTGTTGAAGACGATGGAGGGGAGACATCTAATCCTCCGCCGGCTCTTTCAGCAGCCAAAGATGAAACCATTTCTAAGGCCGCGCTAGACGATTATATAGCTCAGCAGATCCGGGTTCATCAGGCGAATGAAGCGGCTGGGCAAATTGTTAGAACCGGACGACCCTATCCGAGCTGGTACGACCAAATCAGTTACCCGCCGGGATATACGATCCCTAAATTCCACGTATATAAAGGGACAGGGAATCCGCATCAGCATGTCGCTCAATTCAGGGTCTTATGCGGCAATACTGGAGGCGATGATAAGTTCCTGCTACGCCAATTCGTCGGCAGCTTAGCAGAAACAGCCTTTGAATGGTATTCAGAACTACCTGACGACTATGTCAAAACATTTGCGGAGATGGAGCTACTATTCACACAAAGATTCGCAAGTGCCAGTGAATGCACCCCGATTACAGCATTGATAAATGCCAGGATAAGGCCAGGCGAAACGTGGGTCCAATACGCAACACGATGGCGAAACCTATGGTCGAAATGCGAACAACGCATAGAAGAGGCACCGCGGTAGGCATGTTTGTGGGCACTCTCGATCCGAAGGCGACCATCTCGCAATTCATGATGTTCTTCAGGCCGACCACCTTCCAGGCCTTGATCGACAAATTAGCCCAAATGGGCCAGATGGGCCATGGACCGTCTCCTCCAAGACCCGATCCCCGAAATGAGAAAGGAAAAGGGAAAGCGATCATCGTCGCCAATGCTCAGCAACAGTCGAGCAACTCAAAGCCGGCCGTTCGCCAAAACAACGTGCGTCCACGCCCATCCCTCGAAGAGAGGCTAGGACGTCCTTACTCGTTTCCTCAGAATAAAACGAGAAAACTGTTTGAGCTGGCAGTGCGTAACAGACTCATCAATCTGCCGAGTCCAAAGCGTCCGCAGCCAGGCGATCTTAATAATCCAAATTATTGCCCTTACCACCAAACGGTAAGTCACCCGATTGAGGATTGTTTCGTCTTTAAGGGATGGATCGAGGATCAGTACCTACAAGGCAAGTTCGTGCTGTCGGAAAACTGGAAGGTAAACCCACCACAGCCGCACTCTCCAAAGAAGACGGACACGCTGGGGGCAGCTTGTTCTTTAGTCAAGGATGAAAACGATGGAGAAAACTCATCGGATGAATCCGAAGACTACGGAGCGACTTGTCATGTGATTTCTCACTCACTGGCAGACGTTGAGGAGGCTCCTTGTGCTGAGAAACCAATAGCGAATCTTGAGCCGAAGATCCTATAGCCATCAGACGAGTTGATCGATGCCTTCCTAAATGAAATTCGTCTGAAAGCAAAAGCCAATCAAGAGCATGAAATGGCCATACTGGAAAGAGCCAAGGCATTCCCGTCAAATCAAAAGCCATACACTGCGGGTAAAAACAAATTCAAGACGAGGAAAAGGTTCGCCAAAGCTCTATCAGTAGGAATGAAGCTACCGCACTCTGAAGAAAATACTCTCACTGAGGTAGAGATGCACCCTAACTTCTGTTTATATCATCAGAAGATCATACATCCTACCAAAGACTGCGAATCCTTTAACTGTTGGTGGCAAGGGTATGTCGCTCAAAAGCAACACTTCGACAGGACAAAGTATGAAGCTTGTGGACATCGGAAAAATGCGATATATGAGTGCAAAGGAGCCGCCGACGACTGTCATATAGCCGACTTCAAGGGATCGCAAATTATCACCTTTGGAAGCGACTCTGACGAAGAAGCTACCCCCAACTCTTCCCTCAGGGAATCTATTTCAAAAATAAAGGAATTGAGAAGCTGCGAGAACGTTCAGCCATGCAATCGCATGCTACTCGGAAAAAATCCCGGCCCCGCAAACAACGGAGAGAACAAAAAAAATAAAGGAAAAGGAAAAACGGCTTTCGTCGCCAGCGCTCAACAACAATTAAGTGACCCTAGACCGATTGCTCGCCAAAGCAACAAGCGGCAACCCTTCCAGGAAAAGTTGAAACGTCCTTACTTGTTTCCGCAAGATAAAACAAGGGGACTGTTCGAGCTGGCAGTATGCGACAGACTCATCAATCTGCCGAGTCTAAAACGTCCGTGGCGGCCAGGCGATTTTAATAATCCAAATTATTGCCCTTACCATCAAACGGTAGGTCATTTGATCGAGAATTGCTACGTCTTCAAGAACTGGGTTGAAGACCAATACCAACAGGGCAAGTTCGCGTTGTCCGAAAATTGGAAGGTGAACCCGCCACAACCGCATGCTCCGAGAAAGATGGATACGCCGGGGGCATCATGGTCAGTCATGGGGAAGGACCCATAGACCGAAAAGCCAATAAACTAGATATTCGCCTCAAATACGGTGACACCGGACCGAGATGTCCTTAAATTAATGATGGACCGCAATGTCCTAAAACTTGCAAATGACCGAAATGTCTTTAAACTAATACCGCAGCATCCTTAGGCTGACGAGGTGAATAAAAAAAATATAAATAAAGAAAAATATAATAAATAAAAACGGTATGTCCATAAGCAAAAAGGGCACGGATGAAACCCCGAAAGGGTTCCATAAGTAAAAGCAGCAGGGCTACCGGCGGGTGTTCGTGAAAACCCGAAAGGGCGCGACCTCGTAAAAAAAAAGAGAAGAAGAAAATAAAAAGAATAAAAAAAACGGTATGTCCATAAGCAAAATGGGCACGGATGAAAACCCGAAAGGACTCCGTGAGTAAAAACAGCAGGGCTACCGGCGAGTGTTTGTGAAAACCCGAAACGGCGCAACCTCGTTAAAAGATACTTATAGGGTCCTCTCAACCTTGTAAGGAGAAACCACCCGCGTGAGATTCTTACGACTCACAAGGGAGCAACACACTTAGGGATCCCCATGATTCCTAAGGAGAAAATACACTTGCGAGATCCCCACGTCTCGTAAGGAGAACTCTCTTATGGGACCCTCACGGCTCATAAGATTTGAAAGTCTTAAGTTAAAAAGACCTAAACCTGTGCTTAAGCAACCCCCACAACTTTCGACATTGCCCTACAAGTGGCTCAATACTGACCCTTGTATACAATCCACGGGCGCGAATAAACATTTCCCTAATCAAGTCACATCCGAAACTGAGGATATGTTCGCACGGTGAACAACCCTTGTAAATCCTCTCGATTTATGGGGATAAAAACCCTCCTGTAGGATTCTTACGACTTACAGAGGAACAAACACTTAGGAATCCTCACGATTCCTAAGGAGAAAATACACTTACAAGATCCTTACGACTTGTAGAGAGAAATACCTTTGTGAGACCCTTACGGCTCATGAAGTTAAAGCCTTAGTCGACAGGACCCTAACCCTGGTCGCTAAGCCTCCTTTGTTCGACAACGACAGAGACAAATGATATTTGCTTCTGGCGATATCCCAGTTGTAGCGATGTTGATGCCGAAATCGGTGTCCAATTTCAGGTTTACGACGAAAGGCCAGTAGGCCGCACATGCATACGAAATAGCCGAAATGATGGGGCAACTTGCAATAAAAAGTAGCAAGTAAAAAGTATGCATGCAGAATAGCCGAAATGATTGGGCAACTTGCAATAAAAAGCAGTGAGTAAAAATAAAATAAATAACCGAAATGATTGGGTAACTCGCAATAAAAAGCAGCGAGTAGAAATAAAGTAAACAGCCGAAATGATTGGGCACCGCGAAAAATAGCCGAAATGATTGGGCAATCGCGACCTTCGCGATATAAAAGCTGAAATGATAGAGCATCGCGGAAAGAAATAAAATAAAATAAATATATATGTAACGAAATTCATGCCCTACAGATGATAGCACAGCAATCCCTGTATACAATCCAGGGGCACAAACAAAGAGGGAACCATACCTTCCTGACAGGCTCCGCCAAAAAGTGAAGCCAAATCTCGACGGTTCAACAACAATCTAGAGACAACCGTGACATTCGTCTCGATACAGTAGACGCAATGTCAACAATAACGTTCTTCCTCCAACAAGCTTCGAACATGACAAAGTAAACGAAGCAAAGGCTAAATTCCTAGCTTCAAGGTCTTGACGGCAACCCATATAAAGCCAGAAAGACAACTGGAGATCGTCTCACACCAGTGTGGAATGATCACCACCTCGACGTTCGTCTCGACACAGCTGACGCAACATCATCAAACAAACGAAGCCACGGAAAAATCCCAGCTCCACCCCGACGTTCGTTTCGATACAGCAGACGAGTTGTCACCCCAGCGTTCTTCCTCCAGCGGGATTCGGACGCGACAATCAAACAAACGGAGCCACGGCAAAATTCCAGCTCCACCTCGACGCTCGTTTCGATATAGCAGACGAGTTATCACCCCAACGTTCTTCCTCCAGCGGGATTCGGACGCAACAATCAAACAAACGGAGCCGCGGCAAAATTCCAGCTCCACCTCGACGTTCGTTTCGATACAGCAGACGAGTTGTCACCCCAGCATTCTTCCTCCAGCGGGATTCGAACGCGACAATCAAACAAACAGAGCCACGGCAAATTCCAGCTCTATCTCGATGTTCGTTTCGATACAGCAGACGAGTTGTCACCCCAGCGTTCTTCCTCCAGCGGGATTCGGACGCGACAATCAAACAAACGGAGCCACGTCAAAATCCTTAGTTCCAAACCTCAACGGTTCATCAGCAAACTAAAAACAACTACGACATTCGTCTCGATACAGCAGACGCGATGCCAGCAAAACGAAGCAAAGGCCAAATTCCTAGCTTCAGGGTCTTGACGGCAACTCACATAAAACCTGAAAGACTATCGGAGATCATCCCACACCAGCGCGGAGTGGTTATGACTCATCGGGGCTCGCCAAAATGAGCCCAACCTCAAGTAAAAAGCGGCATGGAAAATCCCTAACGCTTACTCTTCCGACGGTCAAACTGCCTAGGAAGATTGCTTGAAGACGTCTTGTCCAGCCCCTGAAGGGATCAGAGACACGGCAGTCGCAGGGCTACTCGAACAGCATGATTGCCTATCGAGGACTATATCAGCTTATGCGATGGTACGATGGCCAAAACCCTAAGTACCACCAACCTTAACGGGCTTCTGTCGTAAAGAGCAAAGGTTAAATGCGACATTAAGATGTTCTTGTGAGAAACGCTCGACTCGTCTCGACTTGTGAAGAAATTGTTGAAGCGGCTCGACTCGTGAGATAAAGCCTTAGGCAGTGGGCATAAAAGAAGCTTGTTTCTTAAGCACTGGGACCCCGCAAGTTTGCCCAAAACGGTCTCTTGCATACCATCCACGGGTCTCACTCTCCAACATCGAACTTCGACAAGGAGGGAAACAACCGCTTACAAGTCCTCTCGACTCGTAAGAGGGAAAAATCTCTTATAGGATCCTTACGACTTATAAGAGAAAACACACTTAGGAATCCTCACGTTTCCTAAGGAGAAAACCCACCTACGAGATCCTCTCGATCTGTAGGGAGAAAAGTCTCTATGAGACCCTCACGACTGATAGAGTTGAAAAGTCTTAGGCAGCAGATCTGAACCTGCGGCCTAAGCCATCGCTATCTCGTGGAGGAATTAAGATGCTTACTTTATTATCTGTCAATCATGTTCATCAAGACAATATACTGATGATAAGAGAAAGGGAGAAAAGCCGAAGGGCATACAAGACATTGCAAAGAAAAAATGTGTATCTTTATTTATTAATTCAGTCAAGTACAAGGTGGATTGTACAAAAGAATAAAGAATGGATGCATTCTATTTGAAAAGGAAAAATTTTTATAAGTAAATGGATACAAGGGGAACTACGGGGAAGAAATCATCTTGCATAGTCCTAACAATTGTTCACGCGCCTCCTTCCACGCTTTCTCCTGATCGGCCGCTACCGCCAAGTCTGCCTCCACTTGAGCCCGCTGCTGCAAGAAAGATGCAAGCTGCTCCCCTATGGCCTGATGAGCAGCTTCGCGGTCTGGAGCGTCACGCTCGGTGACGTCAAGCTCCCGCTTCAAGTTTAGCCCGTGAGAAATGCGCCCCATGAGGCCCTCAAAAATAGCCTTCACTTGGGCAGCAGTCGCTTCAACCTCAGCACGCAGGCGAGCAGTCTTGCTCGAGATCTCTTGATACTCCCTCAGCCTTAAAACCGCTTCTTGTTCCAAGTGGTGGACATAAGAAGTGCTTTGCTCAATCCACGCGGCTCTTTGAAGACTTGCGGCTAAGGTCTCAGGAGCGGGACGCATAAGCTCCAGTTGATGCAGGCGGGCTTCAATCTCCCGGCAGTGGTTAACCCAAGACGTGACGATGTCCTCGTTATGGAAGTTCATGAATATCACCAGCATTGGGTTAACCGTCATAGCAAAATCCGCGGTAGACGTAGGAGTTTCGACGTTGAGCTCCTCAATGTAGTCGCTCACCATGCACAAACTATTCACGGCACCCTTTGAAGACGGACATCTCAGGAAGGGGCCTGCTGGCATAATAATACGAGACTCGAATGGTGCCGAGATCGGAATGACAGCTGAAAAGACAAAATGCGATTAGATAACGGTTCAAGAAATATGAAGAAGTTATTGATGGGATGGTCTACTATACCAGCTGCAGCGGGTGGCAAGGCCGGAAGGGCCGATGGCGTGACCGATCTTTCGTCTCCCCCTTCGATTTGTAGCACTGCAGTCAGGACAAGGAAAAGTTAGAAATAATTTCATCGTCGAAAGACAAAGATATCAGTCGGGAACTATACTCACCAGCGCCACCCGAGGGAGAGGCGAGTTCAGATGGGAAGGAGAAGTGTGGGAGCAACACTTGATATAGATGATCAAAGAGCACTCCTAAAAAGACATAGTAGTACGACTTTAGTACATAAATTATACGTCTGAAAGATAAGATTAATAAATTGCAAACCCATACCTTCCAACATCTTCGATGGCATGAGAGAGGGTGGAGAGGTGACCACCACCAGGACGGTCGTTGAAGGCGCTCCCTCGAGCAGCGGGGCATCAACACTGGTTGCACCTGCGTTACGAAAAAGGTGAACTTGTCAGAAGAGATCGTAAGGTAAAGAAAGACAACAACTTAAGATTTACCTGATAAGCTCCCGGCTGAAACGGAGGCGACTCTCTCCTCCATCGACATGAGGCCACCGCCCGTGGCCTCATCACCCGACTCGATGGGGACCGTTGTCGTGCTCGCACGGCCAGGAGACGGCGGAAAATCGTAAATGGGGAGGGCAATGATCGGAGCATTGCCGGACCCTTGAGAGGGAGCAGCTGACTCTTCCCCGAGAGTCATGCTTATCTCACCCGCTACTTCTTCGGGCCCCACGATCTCCATTGGCTCATCCGCCGTCACCACGAGGTCGCCAGCCTCAAGCGCCTCGTCCACCACTACCCTGGGCTCAGTCATAACGATCATTTCATTTGCCGCCACTTCAGGTTTGGCATCAATGACCTTCTCGGCTGCAGACCCCTCAACCGCTATCTCAGGCTCCGAAGCCTCAGCGATGTTGCCACCGTCGACTCGGGTTCGGCAAGTGCCGCCTCCCCTGTTTCCTTGGGTTCAACGGTCTCCGCCTCCCCCTCAGTTGGACTTGGCCCTGCGAGATAAAATATATAAGAACCGTTGGCATTATAACTCTCACAATAAGAATTTTGAAAGAAATGTTACCTGAAGTGGATTTATCATTTGCGCTTCGAGCGGCGCGCGCCACTTGTCTGCGAGCAGTGGATAGGGTGACAGGGGCCTCTTCAGAGGGAGTATCTACCTGAGGGACGGTGCTTGGGCCCGCTCCCGTAGCCAAAGCAGCCCGGCGTGCCTTCGCCTCGCGCCTCAGCCGCTTTCTCTCCTCCCGGGCCGTTGAGACGGACCTCACCAGAGCCTCTCTCATTGAGGCGTCCTCGTCTGTATATAGGGATGCCTCTAAATTCTTCAAAGCATCCCTTGTCGACTTGTCAAGTCGAGGCTCTTGCAGCAACCCCGACGAGACCGGAACTCCAGTAACAGGTTCAGGGAGGATCCCCTCATCGACTGATATAACCCCTACAAAGAAACAAAGGAAGAAAGTTAAGTTGACTATTGAAAAAGATAATGAAATTTGTTTTAAAAAAAGGGGGGTGAGACATACCGGTGCCCGCTAAAGCGCGTTTCTTCTCCTCCTCTTGGAAGGTTTTCAAAGAGGCAGCAATAGCTTCTTCGGTAGAGACACCGGTTGAAATGGGGAAAGGTATTAGCCGAGAATAATGATAAAAAATGCGATGAAATGATGAAGAAAGCAGCTAATAATTACCTGACTCAGCGAGTTTACTCAACCACGCTTCAAGTCTCCCTGATCGCGCGGAAGCCGCAATGGCGGCCGCCAGGTCGGTGTCTGCGGGGTCTACCGTGAAGCCCCTATTGCTGCCATATTCACTTATTCCCTCAGTAAGAGGGGCCTCAGGCTCTAAGCCAAGAATCGCGTCAAGGGAAAGGAGCGACTTCTTCTTCTTTTGCCCGCCAACTCTGGATGCACCCGGGACTGATTTATGCTTGGCAGACACTTGGGGCGGCGGGTCCCGATATCTGTGCCTGCACCGGACTCCGGCGATACCACAGTTACCGCCTCCACTGGAGCATGGGGGGCTGGTAGCGCATCCACAGTATCGCGAAGCGGCAATCCGCGTGGAGGGCTCAACACGTGCGGAGGTCCAACTCCGGCACCTTTCAATGGAGGAATGACCGGGGTCCTCGGTCTCAAGGGAGCCTTGCGATCGCCGCCGGGCGGTGCACCCTTGCGGTCAACCAGCATACGCTTCTCCATCAGAATAACGGGCCCTATTGCATGCACATACCAGGCCACGTACGCATTGAGGACTTTAGGGACGCAGCTCGGCTCGCTAATAAAGAAATAAGAACCCGTGTTAAGCCGCCTAAAGTGGTGCATTGTGTTCTTTATCCCCTCTCGGCTAACCACGGGCTTTTCCAAAAAAGCTTCCATTGGGATCCCCTGGTTGTAGCTCGATTGTTGAGCGAACCGGTGCGGATTATACCTCATAAAGAGTGTTGTCTCATTCTGCATGAACACCAAATAGCCCGGCCGAATGGAATAGAGGTGGAGGATTTCCCGAGCCTTCAATATGGAAGCCCCGTCCTTAAAATCATCACGTAGCGACACTACTGACTTGGTGGTCTCGGAGCCTATTGTTATGACCTTATCCAAGAAAGAAGTCTTCGCCCCGACCAGGTGCGGTCGAAGGAGCAGCTCCCTAGCCTCCCACGGAGGTGCGACTACGATCGAAGCCCCGACCAGCCGTATGACCCTTAGGAGCCTGCATTTCTCAAAAAATGGAGGAATCTTATGGGCACCGAACACCCCATACACGTGCATTTCCATCCAAGAGGTAAAGTAGTCCATCGGGAAGTTGGCGGGTTGCACCCCTGGCTCACTAGCGTCCGCCGCTACACTAAGTCCATTATAAAGATGAGCCAGCCCGGTGATTCCTACTGACAACTGCAAACCAGCCACCATCCGATGCGCTGGGTAGAAAACAGTCGGCCGCATATGGTGTGGGTACATAGGAAGAGCAAAGCTGCATAGCCACAAACCCAAGAACCCTATAAAAAAGGTCTCCTCATCTATGCCCGGGACGACAATTTCTGAGAAAGGGACGCTGGCAGCGCCGGAGAGATAAAAATCCCTTTGATCATTCTCTGGTACGGGTCGGCGGTCCAAGCCGAAACCGAAAGGATCATCGAGCTGGGCGAACTTCTCGCTCCGCTCTGATAGGAACTCCGGGCAAATGAAGTGGGCAATAAAATCTGCGAAACTGACGCCCCGGTCTCCCGATTCCAGATGGAGTCCTTCGTAGATCTCCAACACCTTCACTAAGCCCGGATATTGATGCTGAATGGCGTTCTCCGGAGTCAGGTCAAACACCAGCGGCTTGGTGGCAAAGACGTATTCGTCAGGAGGGAGCAACTCCTCGTAATGCTCCCCCCTCATTGGCAGACCCGAGAATTCCGCAAACTCCTCCAAAGAGATAGAAACCTCCCGGTCCGTCATCAGGAAGGTATGGGTGGGGATATTCCATTGTTCAATAAAGGCCTTGATCCACCACGTTGGAGGAGAGGGATACTCGAAGAGCGAGACATAGATGGCTGAATATAAGCCAATCTTCGTCAAATGAGTCCTCTTCGCCGATAGGATATACCGGGCCCACTGCAAGTATCCGGCGGGGGGTCTCGGGACCAATCCAATATTATAGGCCTGTCCCCAAGGGCGTGCTTCACCTTGACAGATTCGCTTTCCTAAAATATCTATTGCCAACGGCGGCTGCACGGGAATAGCACTAATTGCAGGCTGTAAGAGGTCATCTGAATTCCAATTCTTAACCTCCATGGCACACTTCACCGGGGGTTCATCCGCATATGGGATCGAAAATATCGGCTCAGACGGCATGGCGAAGCTGAAACTGCGGCGACCGTGGATGATCTCACTGTACCACCTTCCCCACAAGTGAAGGTTTTTGCACTCGGGGTCATGATCCTTAATAAGAGCGAACGCCACCCGGTCCACTGGTGCATGGGGAAACCCTCCCTCCGAGCGAACAAACGGGAAAGACAAATTACCAGACATGTTTCCTGCGGAGAGACAAAAATTTTTAATTAACCGTCGGTGTTGTAACTCCAACGCTTGACATTTTAAAATTTTACGCCACACTGCAATGCAGTGGGTAAGGGACCAAATGAGGACCCACAAAATCTGAATGACAACGCATCATTTAATAAGACAGTCCCATCATTGGATGAGACTGTCAGTTAATGAAAAGACCCCCAAGAGAATATCCTCATTGATGGGAAATCACTAGAGACAAGGAGAAAATCTCCTCTTTTAGAGCAAAGCTCTGTCACAGAGTGACATTTGTCAAACTCTGGTCTCAAGGGAATAAAAATTTCCTTGGAAAGAGCTCAGCTCTATAATGATGATGGAAAAGCCATCAAAAAGGTAAACTTTAACTCCTAAAGATTAAAAATTTGGGATCTTAAAGATCCATAAAAACTTTTAGGAGCTCTCCATTTTCAGATCAGAAAAGATCTACATTTGATCCATGAGCAAAACTCTGTTCATGGGTTAAAACCCATGAACAAGATCTCTGTAGACCTATGAACTTTCCATAGCAAGGCTCTGTTAATAAACCCCAAAGGGATTTTCTTTAGATCAAAGATCTATAAGAGCAAGGCTCTGTTGATGAAACCCCAAAGGGGTTTTAGATCAAAGATCTGTGAGAGCAAGGCTCTATTAATCAAATTTAATTTAATCTAATTTTAATTAATTGTAACTAAGAGAGTTCTAAATTCTGAGCTCTAAAGTTCTTGGGAAGAAACAAGAGCAAGGCTCTGAAATTCTTAAGCAAGAGAAAGGCTCTGAAAATCAAAATCTTGGAAAATGGTAAAAAATTTCTAAGGACCGGGGGTCCTATTTATAAGCGCCTGCGCCCTTTCACCTGACCCCTTAGATCCAACGGCCAAGATTTTGCCACCGCTGCACTCACGTGTGCGCCACATGAGCGCAACGGTGGGGGGGCATTTGTTTCCCCCAATCAGAGCAAAGCTCTGTTTGAATTTCAAAATTCGAAGCAACGATTCAAATTCTTTGCGCTGCGCACAACGCGCCACGTGTTAAAAATTGATACGGAAGCGCAGTGCCCAAGGCAGTGCGCCCAATCAGAGCAAAACTCTATTAAAAACAAAATAGAAGTAAAGCTTCAGTTGCGTAAGCGCTGCGCTGCACGGCACGTGTCAGCGCAGTCGCTTTTGCGCAAGCGCTGCGCTGCGCGACACGTGTCAGCGCAGCTGCGCAATCGCAGCGGCGCTGCGTGACACGTGTCACGCTCTGGAGCATTTGCGCCAAACAGACTTAAAATTCTAAGAAATCTTTATGTTCTTATTAAAATAAGAAGATTTTCTTCTGTAAAACAGAAGCCCTTAGATCAAAGATCCAACGGTGGGGAAAATTCCCCAAATCACTCAGAAAAAGATCTCTTTAACAAATTTAACTAATTTATGGGCACTATAAAAAGGGCTCTAGATCTCAATTCAAAGGCATGAACATTTTCTTAAAAAAAAAGAGAGAACTCTGAAGAACTCCTCAAGAACAAAAAAGGTAAAAAAAACCTTTAGAAAAAGAGAAAATTCTCTTAAAAACGGATCATTGATCTAAGAACAAGATCAATGATCTTCAATAAGAAAGAAAACTAACTAATAATAGTGCTTTGCATTTTTTATTAACCTTTGGTTCTTTGAGATACGAAAAACTTATCTTTTTCTTTGATCTAAATTAGATCAAGAAATCAAATAGTGCTTTGCACTTCTGTTCTTGAATCTAAAAGATTCTTAGTGTTTTGCACGTCCAAACTGCGCTGTTGCGCTCTTGGAAAAGCGCCACGTGTCAACATTTGAACTACTTGCGCTATGCGCTTTAAGATAGAGCTTCGCTCTCTGTAATTGGCGCAACTCACCAAGGTACGCCACGTGTCAGCAGTGCAGCGCACTGACACAACGCACTGCACTGTTGCGCTTGCGCTCACCAGAGCGTGAAACGTGTCACCATCACATACGCTTGCGCTCATTAATTGGCTCAAAGCGCCTGACAAGCCACGTGGGGCACTGTCAGAGTATTTAATGCTCTGCATTATTAAAGAAAAGGGACAGAGCCCAATTAAAAGGCCTAACAGGCCTAATAAAAAATGCCATGCATTCTAAAAAGAAAAGGGGCAGAGCCCAGACAAAATAGATGCTCTGCATCACTTATAAAAGGGCAGAGCCCAACAAAGGCAAAAATGATGCAGTGCATTACTAAAAAAGGGGCAAAGCCCTAGCACAGGTCTAATAGACCAAAAACAAAAGAATGTTGAAACTGGACTTAGCCCAATCATGGCCATAAGTCCTCAAACTAAATTGACTGAGTACGGCTGCTCCCTAAATCAATTTATATCCGGTTCAAGGGTACATCTCCGAACTCCTCCGACATCTATCGTTGTAATCCTTCAACGGCGTCAGAGAGGTGACGAGTCCCAACGACCATACATGAATATGGACTGTGGGGTCCTTAAACTCGTGGACCGAGACGTCCTTAAACTAATATTGGACCGAGACGTCCTTAAACTAATATCGGACCGAAACGTCCCTAAACTAATGATGGACCACCACGTCCTTAAACTGGCGATGGACCACCACGTCCCTAAACTGGCGATGGACCACCACGTCCCTAAACTGGAACCCGGACCGCTAAGTCCCTAAACTGGAACAATAGAGCCCTCAAATGCTCATTTGTTGGATCCAAAAAGACCTCGTTTAAGTCGATCTTAGCCTATAATACGGTTAACGTATCCTTAAACCTTCAAACAGACTTTAGTCCCAAATTGGACTACAACCCCCCTAACCAACTTTGGGCTTAAGGGTACATCTCTAAACTCCTCTGACACCTATCGTTGTGATCCTTTAATGATGTCAGAGAGGCGACGGGTCCCCGATGGCCATAGACATAAAACAGACCACTATGTCCCTAAACTGGAATAATAGAGCCCTAAAATGCTCTTCCCGTTAAGTTGATCTTAGTCTCAAATCAGACTAATGCATCCTTAACAAACGTTTAAGTTGATCTTAGCCTCAAAAATGGCTAACATATCCTTAAACTAAAACACCAAACCCAAATTTAAGTAAATACGGATTTGGACTAATCCACGTCTTACGGGCGACAGCATTACTCAGCTCCGTATACAATCCACGGGCAACCACAAACAAAACAAACACCCACGACAAGAAGTGAAATTCTGGAGAAGGAGAAAGTTGTTACCGTGATGCGGTATTGTAATTAACTGCAGGGACTTGCGCCTGCAGGGAAGAGCGTCCCCACAATCAAAAACCCCTCAAGCGAGGGGGAATCTGACGAAGTCTGCTACATCGGCCGCATCCTTCTAAACCTCTGATACACGGTGCCATAAATCAACTTGGCATCTTCGGAGAGGTAGACAGATAAAACCAAATAGCATCAGGCAAGACGGCGTCCTCACGTCAGGCAAGACGGCGTCCTCACGTCGTCGGCGCCACCATTCGGAGGGGAACACGGCCACCGCCCCTTGTCGGGGTCTCGACTGTATACACTAGTCTACTCTGAAGAATCGATGCCCTGTCTCGAAACTCCCACGACTAGGGACCTTTTAAGGATGTGCTTATAGACTACCAGCTCCCACGTATAGGATCGCCCTCATACTGCTGGCAGTCAAGCAAGAATCCTAGGGGCTCTATCAACGCGTAATAGTGACCTGTAAGGTCACCTAAAGCAGTGCACGATGATAAAGATAAACCAGATAGCATACTATCATCTCGAGTAAGACTGTCCTACCGGGATAGGTCCTCCCTCAATCATTGCAATCACATGCCTGTGATCCAATAATTGACTCTGAGGGCACTATCTCCAATACCCTCACTCGGCTATCCCCCACGGGCAGCTTCCCTGCCACAACGCCGGGGATTAAAAAGCCCTCCCAGAGGCGGTCGAGGCCAGAGGTTCTCTCGCTCGGCTATCCTTCAGGATAAAAGACCTCACCAAGAGGCACCGGGCAGTAACCCTGCCCAGCCAAAGGTCCTTGGTGGGCTTCCTACAGCCTCATAGCTTTCCTCACGCCAAGGGCCAAAGTCCTCCCAGAGGCGGCTGGGTCTTTACCCGGCTATCCCCGGCCGGTAGCTTCCTACCGCAACCGACAGGGATCAAAGTCCTCGCCAAGAGCCACTGGGCAGTAACCCTGCTCGGTCCCCGTCCTGAAAGATCTGAAAGCCCTCCCAGAGGCAGCCGAGCCCGAGGTTCCCTCACTCAGCTATCCCCAGCGGGCAGCTTCCCTGCCACTCGCTCAAGGATCTGAGACACCCGGAAGGACGGCCGGTTCGTCCAAACCCGAACGATCTCCCATTGACCTAGGGGGGAACATGAGGAAACCTCCGCGGCAGCGCTTGGCACCCTTGCCGGCTGGCAAGCTCGACAGGAGATCGTCGGACATATGGCCAACCTTACATGGAGACGCAACAATACAAGCAAGGACAAGTCTACGAACGTCCTTCACATAAAAAAAAGAGAAGAGGAAAAACACATCAAGGGTTCTTTTTTCCTTTATTGACAAAGTCAGGATCTTTACAAAAGGTACTCTGGGACCCCAGCCCTACAGATTGCCTGGAGACTTACTTCGACCACTTCATCGCCGGCGCTACGGCCCAAGGCCCTAACACCAAAGACTTTGATGCCAAGGGCGCGCCCTGCTTCCCTCGCCATCCCTCGCCGGAGACCTCGTCACCGGAAGCGGAACCCGAGCGCGGAGTTCACCATCGTCGAACTCGGGAAGCTGTTCCTTCACGGCGTCCAGAGCCTTATTCCATCCAACGGAAGAATACCCTACGAGCTCGGCATTAAATTGCTCGGAAGCTTTGTACTCGGCCACAGCTTTCTTAGCCCAAGCCTTGGCAACCTGGGCCTTCAACAGCGCCGCCTCGGCGTCCCCCCTGCTTGCGTCCCTCTCCTTCTCTAATGCCGCAAAGCGTTCAGCCATGTCCGCCAGCTTCCTATCGGCAACCCGGAGAGACGCACTCAGGCGGCGAATGGCACCCCGAGTCGTCGAGTTGGCGAGCTCCGCAGCCTCCGCCCGACCCGTTACGACATCGGCCCTATCCCTCTCCCGACGCTGGTCACTCTGCAAGATTTCTACCTCCGAAGGAAACGCCTCCACTGGCCTCGGGGCATGGAACGCCCCCTCGGCCTCCATACGAACGGCAAGGGCGCAGTGCTGAAGAACCTGACAGAAAGCCGGTGAGAAACCATGAAGCGTCCGAACCGAGGCAAATGCGCGTAGAAGGATTCGTACCTGGACCGCCCCTTGGGCCATGGCCTCCAATTGATCCTTCAAGGAGCCGCACGAGGACTTCCCCCAGCCGATTCCTCCATCTCGGCAAGAAGACCCGTGGCAATGGAAAACTCGGACGGAACAGTGAAGACGGAGCCCCCTTCCCGCACGGGAATCCTTTCGGAGGCCTTCGACGGCGGCGCACGAGAAACCATCCTTTTCCTCTTAGGAAAGGGCCGGCCCTCGCCCTTCCTCCCATCACCGGCCTGGGACTCGGGTAACGGATGATGACTCCGGCCACCGCCGGAAAAACTCCCAGATGCCGCAGACGAAAAGAGCGGCCCTGCCATCGGCGGAGAATCAGGCGGAGGGCGCGGGCTAGCCGGGGGCTCGGCTACGCCACTAGCTTCCCCCCAGCGCGAGCAGCCCGGAAAGTAGGAGCGAACCATGCCTCACGGAGGAGGAAGAACGCCGAGCGATAGCGACTCGAGAAAGAAGGGAGATGAAAGGTTAAAGGCCCTAGGACGGGCCCCACCCGTATTTATTATCACTCGTGGCCTCATCCAACGGCGCCCACCGAAACGGCTCCCTGCGCTCAGTGGCTCCGATCGCTCCACGCGGCAGTCCGACGATTGGCTGCCTCCCATCAGACGCCGTAGACCTGCGCACGTCACATCAGCCAGCAGGCGCTCAACACATAGACCGTCGCTTCAACTACATAGTGCACGAAATGGCGCACCCTCCTGGAATGTAAAGAACTCGCCTCGATTCGCTAGCGGAAAAGACAACCAACGGCCCTAAGACTCAACCCTGAGGAAGAGCTCACCTCGGGAACCCGGCCGTCCACTCCTGACCCGACCACTATCTGGTCGGGACAAGAGTGGGGGGCTAATGATAATGCTCGATACTGGCGGCTTCAAAGATCAGGACACGTGGCAGATGGCATGTCCCAGAACTCATAAAAAAGGGCCCACAGGGGCCGACCAGGCCGCCCCTGTATCCGACCCGCGAGCACAAGCTGTCCCTCCTCAGAGCCCCTGCAAATCAGCCTCCTTGCCCTCTCATCTCTTCCCCGAGCTACCACGGACCAAGATGCCTCGGCTCTCCCGCTCGTTCCCGAGCTTTCCTGCCGAAGCCATCTTCCTCGGTCCCTCCGACCAACTCCACCACTCACAGGCGTAACCGCCGCTCCGCAAATCTCGCCATGCGCAGATTCTCCGCCGGCAACATCCCACGTTCCATGCCATCACGATCCCCATTAACAGGCGATCCGCTCATTACGCGGGTGTGACGTCGGGAGCGTAACTGCCGGCGAAATTCTCACGCCTGCTACTGCGTGCTGCCGCCACTACATAAGCCCCCATCACAGAGGGGTCAGGTAAGCTATTCTCTACACTTTACGCCGTTACTCTGCTTGGATCTGATTACTGACTTGAGCGTCAGAGGGTCCTCGGTGGTATCAAACCATCCCGGGACTTCTGTGCAAGCACTCGGCGACGGCCCCATCACCTCACCCCCTCCTCTCAAAACCCATTGAGACCCACACGCAATGAAGGAAAATCAATCCAGTTCACCCCGAGATGAAAGGAAGACAACATCTGACGGAGGCCCGAAAAGGAGCCCCATCAGATCTCAATTGATACTATGTCTTTTTAATAATAAAGGCTCAAACGCAAGGACCCCTCGTTTGGCTCAAAAGCAATAACACCCCCCCCGTTTTAAAATCCTTCCTTTTGTCCCCCTCACTTAATCGCCATTATATTTTTCATTCAAAAATTAAACGACCTAGAAAAAAATGCCCTGCAAAATTTTTTAAAATATCCAAAAATAGCATTTAGAAAAACCCAAGGGTATTTTCGGCTGGCATGAAAAAATTGGATGAAAAATTTAATAGATGTTAAGTTATTTTTTTTTAGGGGGAGGGGGGGACGGGGTTTCGGGGAGGAAGAGTTTTCTGATTTCGGGCCAAAAATAAATTAGGATTAAATAGTGGCCCCACCGATTTGTGAATGGAGCCTCAAATGTATCGTAACATCCACATCACGCAGACCCTTTATAGTCAACTCTCCAAATTAGTCATGTTTAAAAGATTTGTCGGATACGTGGCCACACTATATCCATCCATGTACTAAAATGTTAGTCAACAAAATAGGGGCCATAAACAATTAATCCTCATCCATCCATCTCTGTATATAATGCAAATATCCTTTATTAGAGATCCATCCTTTTTCTTTTTTCTAGAAAAAATGAGAAAAATTCTCACCTCTCAAGTTCTCCACATCATCTCTCTCCTAAAAAACAATTAATTGTTTATGTAGAACCTTCCATATCATCTCTCTCAATACACACACAATCCCTCTCCCTCTCCCTCCTAAAAACAATTAATTGTTTATTTAGGACCTTCCATATCATCTCTCCCAATATATATATATATATATATATATATATATATATATATATATATATATATTTAATGAAGGAAAGATACCGTAGGAGGGAATTTCCTCCTATGTCGTCGAAAAAATACAACTTCCATCGTTTTTTCCGACGATCGGAACCCATCATCTTCATCGTTATCATCTAAGATTTGGGTACACCAAATTTCATGTGATTCTACAACTTTTTCACCGTTGAATTAGTGGGTTCAAAATTAACGATTTACCGATAATAGAACTTTTTACATTGCTAAATCAACGGTGAAAAGGTTGTAGAATCACATGAAATTTGTTGTACCCACATTTTAGATGATAACGATGAAGATGATGGATTCCGATCGTCGAAAAACACGATAGAGGGTATATATTTTTGACGCCATAGGTGGAAATTCCCTCTCTTTCCTCTCTTTCTCTCTCTTTCTCTCTCTCTCTCTCTCTATATATATATATATATATAAAGAGAGAGAGAGAGAGAGGAAAGAGGTCATAGGAGGGAATTTCCTCCTATGGCGTCGAAAAATTACATCCTCTCTCGTTTTGTTCGACAATCGGCTCACATCATCTTCATCTAAGATGTGGGTACATCAAATTTATGTGATTCTACAACTTTTTCACCGTTGATTTAGCAAAACAAAACGTTATGTTGTCGGTAAACTATTAATTTTGAACCCACTAAATCAATGGTGAAAAATGATAGAATCACATTAAATTTGGTATACCCACATCATGATAATGATGAAGATGATGAGTGTCGATCGTCGGTAAAAATGAGGGAGCGTGTATTTTTTTGCCGCCATAAGAGGAAATCCCCTCCTATGGCATACTCCATATATATATTCTAGTATAAATAATGCAAATACACTTGGTTAGAGATCCACCCTTCTCCTTTTTGTCTTGAAAAATAGAAAAAATGAGAAAATCCTCACCTCTCAAGCCCTCCACATCATCTCTCTCACCTGTTGGGTTACGGCAGCGTCCCGGCCATCAAATCATGGCCAAATGCGGAACAAAATTTTTCTAAACTAGCGCTACCATTACCCGATACCCGGATCTACCCTAGACCCTATACTAGCAAGCTATAAAAAGAAATTACAATGGTTATACCGAGTCGATCCGTATCCTTTGGTCTTCAACCATCATCCCCAAGCTCCTAGTGGCTCCTCGATTGAATTTGGTTGCCGGTCTTCCTCCATCTACGATGATCCACCTGAGGGAAACGGCGCAAGTTTCAGCCTCGTCAAGCAAGGCAACCGACGCTCCAAGGTTGCTAGCAATGGAGAGTGGAGTTGTAGGAATGTGTCACTATCTTTTTCTCTCATCACAATGCTCAATAGAGCAACTCAAGAAGATGAAGGAGGTGAGGAAACATGTGGTATGAGCAACTCAAGAAAGTGCCAAGTCTTTTAGTGAGAATGAGAGTTAAGTGAAGAGAGCAAGTAATGAGCAAGGCAAGGCAAGAAAACAATTAAGCAAACCTCAAGTGAAGTGGCTGCCTCCTCTCTCTCACTCAATCAACCAAAGAAAAATATCTCATCAATTTATCCAATAAACAATTGCATGCCATACCTCTCTACATGCTCAAGCCTATGCTCATGCCACCTCACTCCTCCACCTCATTTGCGAAACAAATGAATTTCCAAAAGAAGGCAAATCATACAAATGAGGTGTCCACTTCTAGAAGCTATTCCGTATAAATACGGAATACAAACCGGTACATGTATTGAAATACATATACGCGTATTTGTACAAAAATACGAATAGCCAAGAGAGAAAATGAATAGCGAACAATAATACTATAAAATACATATATATATAAATACATATATAAATTATTAAATCAAAACCTGATTTACGAATCCGGCTCAATCCTAAGCCGCTGGTATTATCAACCGTCCGATTAAAGTCTGTGCAGCATGTGCACATATTTAATCGGACACCTGTATGTACCAACATACGTCATCTACACCATATCGCCTGAACCGTGAAAACCCTCTATGTGGGACTCTAAAGACTCGTCAATACGCTGGCAGTGAGTTTAACCACAAGTACGTCAGCGGCACTAGTTGTACGTAACGGCTACCCAGGTATTGAGCGAAAGGGAGGCCGATAAGCAAACTCATCCTGAATCTCTACTGAGCCTGACAGTGACAATATCCGTATAGTCTGGTCTGTTCGTCTAAGAGTAACGCATATCGAGTCTAGGGGGTGGATAAAGTCAGACCCCTAACAACGCAACATTTAGTGTCGGCATGAAACCCATCACCACCTTAGAAACTATCGATGCTGGATCGGTAATTCTCATCCACCGTGGCCATGGATTTCTGGTGATGGAGACCCGTACACAACGCGACATCAACCCCCAATACTAGGAGAGACGAATCCCCGACGATCCGATCACTGCCTCCATGTGGCTCGGAACTGTACCCAACTAAAACCTATTTGCACGACTCCTTTGAGCCATGGTAGGGTAGTAATCAAAGCACGGCGGGAACTCACACGAGACAAATGACGATCTCAGGTCGACAGACTAACCTGTACACATGTCATCTTGGAACTGCTATCTGACAATAAGTATAATACCAACTAGCAGGTTCTCGGTAAGTCCGTCCAGTGTACTCATAACCCGATGAGCACCTGTATACTATCTTAGGCGAACAAACTAACACCAGTGGCATGTGAGACCTGGCCACCGTCTCTAGTCGGGGTCTCGATCAGTATACACTAGTGTACACTAGAGTATCGATGCCCAGTCTCGATACTCCCATGACTAGGGACATTTAAGGATGTGCTTATAAACCCCCAGCTCCCACGTATATGATCGCCATCATAATGCTGGTAGTCAGGCAAGAATCCTATGGGCTCTATCAATATGTACATGATGATAAAGACAAACCAGATAGCATACTATCATCTTGAGTAAGACTGTTCTACCGGTATAGGTCCTCCCTGTTTCCCCCAATCAGAGCAAAGCTCTGTTTTGAATTTCAAAATTCAAAAATTGAAGCAACGCTTCAGATCCTGTGCTCTGCACGCTGTGCGCCACGTGTCAAAAGCAGACACGCCAGCGGCAGGAGCGCTGCGCCCTAAGCAGCGCACCCCCTATCAGAGCAAAGCTCTGTTTCAAAATTCAAAATTTAAAAGTTGAAGTAACGTTTCAGATCCAGCGCTCCACGCTGCGCGCCACGTGTTAAACATGGGTGCGCTCACGCAGTTGCGCTGAGCTCTACGTTGCGCGCCACGTGTCAAACGTAGGTGCGCTCGCGCAAGCTGCGCCAGCGCTGGAATTAAAAATTCCCTCATCGTCAGATCAAAAGATCTACTAATAATAAATTATTAATTAATTAGAACTAAAGTTCTGTTATGGAAAGATTTTTCAATCTTATTAAAACAAGAAAATTATCTTCTGTAAAACAGAATCCTTAGGATCAAAGATCCGACGGTGGGAAATATTCCCAAATCAATCAGAGAAAGATCGCTTAAAACTGATCTAACAAAGCATTTGGCCCTATATAAAGGACCCTAGGCTTCAAATCTAAAAGATATAGAGAATACAGAAGAAGAGAGAGAAAAACCCTCTGGAAAAAAAAAGCAAGCTCTTAAGAAAAGAAGATTTTTCTTCATCTTCGAGGTAAAGAACTATGTTCTTGAATAACAGAGATGAAATCATCTCATTAAAAAAGAAGAACCCTCTTCTAAAAAAGATCATAGATTTGAAAAAAGACCAAGGTCTTTGATAAAAAGAAAAAGATCAAAAGATCTAATCATAAAATAATAAAAGAAGTATTTTTACTTCATTCGCAGATCTTTGATCTATAAATGCAAAGCCCTTTTATAAAAAAACAAGAACTTTTGTTTTTGGATCTTGAGGCAAAGCCTCCTTAGAAGAACATAAAATTTGTTTTTTTATCTTAAAATTGATCATATGCGCTTTGCACTATTGAAAAGTGTTTTGTACTCATGAACTGCGCCTTTGCGCTCCTTGGATCGGCGCTCCGCGTCAAAACATGTCACGTGTCAACCATAAACACCACTTGCGCTTTGCGCTCCTGAAAACAGCGCACTGCGCTCATGGGCTGGCGCTCAGCACCAAACGCACCACGTGTCACTCACTGGTGCGCTAACAGACTAGCGCAAAGCGCTCATAAATAGAAAGCGCAATGCGCTAATGAACCAGCGCTTAGCGCTAAGCGCGACACGTGCGCTAGCGCAATGCACTCTTTAATTGGCGCAAAACGCCTAACGCGCCATGCGGCGCACTGTCAGAACATGCTCTGCTCTGATAAAGACAAAAATGTCAGAGCCTAATGCTTAGCATTATTAAAAGGGCCGAGCCCAAATAAAGGCTTAATAGCCAGAACAATAAAATGTTAAATATTTATTGGACTTAGCCCAAGATTGGCCGTAAGTCCTCAACTCATATCAACTGAGCTCATATGCTCATAAACCTTTCAACAGACTTTAGTCCCAAATTGGGCTATAGATCTCCCAACCAAAATTGGTTCAAGGGTACATCTCTGAACTCCTCTGATATTTGTCGTTGTAATCCTTCAACGTCTTCAGAGAGGTGACGGGTTCTGACAACCAAAAACTTTACGGACTGTGGGGTCCTTAAACTCACGGACTATGATGTCCTTAACCTTGACTGTGAGGTCTTTAAACTCATGGACTATGATGTCCTTAACCTTGACTTTGAGGTCTTTAAACTCATGGACTACGATGTCCTTAACCTTGACCATGATGTCTTTAAACTAATATTGGACCACCATGTCCTTAAAGTGGTAATCGACCGCAATGTCCCTAAATTAAACAATAGAGCCCAATTGCTCTTTTGCTTGATCTAAACGATCCCGTTAAGTTAATCTTGGTCTAAAAATTAGACTAACGTATCCTTAACTAACTTTTAAGTTGATCTTAGTCTCAAATGAGGCTAACGTATCCTTAAACCCAAACCCCCAAACCCAAATCTAAGAAAGATACGGATTTGGACTAGTCCACGCCCTACGGGCGACAACATAACTTAGTCTCCGTATACAATCCACCGGCAACCAAACACAAAACAAACACCCACGACACGAAGTGACCATATGGAGAAGGAGAAAGTTATTACCGCGATACGATAGTGTAATTAACTGCAGGGGCTTGTGCCTGCAGGGAAGAGCGTCCCCGCAATCAAAAAACCCCTCAAACGAGGGGAATCTGACAACGTCTGCCACATCGGCTGCATCCATTTAAACCTTCGATACACGGTGCCATAAATTAACTTAGCATCTTCGGAGAGGTGAACGGATAGCACCAATTAGCATCTGCCCCGAATCTCAGGTTAGACGTCTGTCTTGCCGTCTTTCGGAGGGGAACAGACTCTGGCACGCCCGGTGGGACCTTTTCCTCTTTCCACTCCACACTTCGTGTGTCGTGTTCGCAAAACAAATCGCGGTTTTCTTTGGTTGCCCCTGGATTCGAGGTACTAAGATTGGGTGTCTTGCTCCGTGCAGAAAACAGAAGATCAATGGTTTCGACCTGCACTAACTGCAACTGCAACTCTCACTCCATCCTCGCCGGAGGAGTGACCTATGGGCCTCAAGCGGCCTCCCTTTTTAAGATGCCAGTGGAGCAGGTAACTCAGGCCACCACTGGGCTGTTCTTTGGGACCATGCTCCCACCAATGAGCTTCAATACTCCTGCGCCATTAAAAGAAGCTCTGAAGAAGTCGGTTTTTGATCGCCTTGCAACTTCTGCGGCCCCTCTCAACGGGTCGCCCAATCCAAATGCCTCAGTATTTGCCAGATTGGGCCAAAATCCATGTGGGCCTATGAAGAAGCCTGCAATTCCGGAAAGGGTTATTCCAAAGAGGATAGCCATCCCTGCTCAGAAGTCTGTTTTTGACCGGTTGGATACCGCTTCTCAATGGACATCAGTCTTCAAGAGGCTGACGCCAGCAACAGCCCCTTACCTGGACAGGGGCAACACAAAGTCATTCCCATCACCAAACCAACACCGTCGTCTAGACACGCTTGACGTCGCCATTGGCGCTGAGTAAGGAAGGCTGGGGGCAACTCTCCCTCTGGGCTAACTACACCAGCCCCAATGGTGGAAGTCAATGATGCTGTTCCAACTGGGAACATCTTCGAGCTGCTTAATAGGGTGCGTAGGAATTCACCCACTGCAGTGCTGAAGAGATCTCCTCCACCCGAGGAGAATGAACCGAAGGCGAGGCCAGAATAACCCCTTCAGCGGCTGTCCTCCAAAATTTACAACGTCAGGTGACAGGTTCAAGACTCAGTAATTGATCAAGATTACTCTCGCCGATAGGAAAAGGTGAAGGTCCAGCGAGAAGAGAACCATCCTGTCAAGCCACAAAAGGCTACCTGGGTGCCCACTGCAATGGCTCCCTCAACATCAATCACCCAAAAGAGAAGGAGGCCAGAGAAAGCCCCTGTGACTGCGGCAGACCACGAAGACGCTGAACCCAAACACTCCAAGTCTGGGGGCATAATGGTGCATACTGTTTGCATGGCTTCCAGAAAAGAGGAAAGCCACGCTTCGACGGGTCACCGACCGCTCACCCGATCCGTAACAAAAGCCCAAGAGCAGCAACAGAAGCTTCAAGAAATGCTGAAGCAAATGGCCACACTCACCGGGCCAAAAGAAAGCCCGGAGGCGTCATCAGAATAGCGTCATGAACAAGAAACCAATGCTGACTTCCTCCGCAGAGTCCTCGAAAAGAAGGACAGAGAAGTAGCAGAACAAGCTGCCAACATAAAACGAATGGCCCATCTCTTCCAAGACATAGTAGGGATGATGTTACAGCTAGATCCTCCAGCTGAAGACCCTCCGATCATTATTGAAGATG